>JAKEEE010000011.1:1485582-2971164 GCA_021498325.1 Bactrocera minax | reverse complement strand
GCTTTAGCCGACATACGAGTTACACAAACAAAATATATACAGTATGCAATGACATCCACACACATCGTTACGTCACTACTCTTTTTCGCACAAGTCGCTCTCTCTTATTTGTTAATGTTGGTATTCATGAATTATAACTACTGGTTATGTCTATCAGTTGTTGTAGGTTTAGGTTTCGGTTATTTCATTTTTGGTTGGTCTCAACACGATGCTTATGATAACGAGTGTTGTCATTAAATGATTAACATTTATTCAGTAAGCTTTTCGGAAAATGCCCTGTAATTGTAAATAAGTGTGAATTATTAAAAAAGTGTGTATGTAGTTTATAAATAGGATGTTTTTATGTACACAATTAGATTGTATACTTAAAGTATTGTACATAATATTTCTACCATGTTTTTATACATATATATATTTTTTTACTTCAAATAATATCAGCATATCGAATGAAATTTGAAAATGTGTTTTTATTTCCTGGCACAGAACAGAAATTGGTGAAGTTTCGAAAAATAAAATATTATACATTTATAGTTAGTATATTATATATATTCATTATATATTATTTGTATAGTTAGATATAGTTAGTTCCTGAAGAGATTACAGTGATATTTTAACATATCAAATGTAATATTTAATACGCATATAGCATGCAATATGGCTCTAAGCCTAAAGGCCTCTAGAGAAAAGTTTTTATCGCCATAAAATAATATGTATCTTTCTATTATTCATTCAGTTCAGAAAAGCTAGAAAGATTCCCTTTTCGCATTTAAAAATTTTAACTAAAATATCTTTATACAGCTTTGATATACAAGTATATTGGATAAATTAACGTCAATATCGTAAGAAAAGTTTCTTATTATACTCCCGATGTATGCTATGGATTTTTTTTGTAATTTTAAATATATTTTTAGACATATTTATTTTATAACACGAACCTCCCCGACAGGCACTGTTAAACCGACAGCCAATTGTGGTGTGGTCTTTCAAAATTTATCGTTTAACATCCAAATGGGGAAAAAGTCCTAGGTCCATTTATTAGCAAAATTATTATCACTATACTATGGAGAAAACAGAGCATTTAAGTACACAGCAATTTGTATGGGTCTCAGCTAAACCCTTCTTCCTATTTAAGTGTAATTGTTTTTCAAAATTATCTATTTGCCATTTTTCATCTCTAGTGAATAATTGAAAAATAAATTCCTTAGCACACATTCTTTAATTTATTTCAATTTTATATGTATTTGTCGGCACTTTTGTCTCATTGTTTACATATTTTGTTTGCTTTTTGTCTATTTTTCCAAAAATACCGACAAGTGTTTTTTATGGTTTCAAGCTGTTATCTAACTAACAAACAAAGACAGTATGAATATGCATGAACCTGTGTTGAATTAGTTTTGATATTGAGTTTTTAAAGTCACCCGAGTTAATTAGTAATTTTAAGCCAACATTATTTTACATTTTGGTCCTTATTTAAAAAAGAAATATTGCTGATAAAATTTTTAATTAATTTTGCTCTATAATAATTAAATTTTGTTTTTTTTTGAGCTATGTATAACTAAAGAAATAGACTTGAACAAAGCATTCCCATCATTTCGTTCATGACGTCACGAAGTAACGTATTTTTCTGTCAAACGCGCTCTGAAAACAAAGTAATGGAAACAGACTCCAAAATATAGAGTGACATAAAAAAATTCCATTAAACTCAAATGATATGTGTGACATAAACTCAACCAAAAGGGTTCAACTTAATATATGGGGTATATTAGGAAAAGGTCAAGCAGAGAATCGGAAATCATTATAAGGGGTTTATTTGGAGTTTTGGGGTTTAGACCACAATTTAGACCGATTTCATTCATATTCAGCGCTAAACCGTATTTTATTTAAGAAAGTATGTTCACTTAATTTCATTAAAATTTCACATATTGTCCAACATAAACGGTTCAAAGTTAGGTGGAAAGTCGAAAATCACTACATCGGGTTTAAAATTAGCTTTAAAGTCGAAAATCCCGATATCGGCTATATTGGAGCTGAAAGAAGGTCTGGACTGATTGCAGCAACTTTTGGCATTACACAAGCATACCCGAGAATATGTTTTCACATAATTTTATGAAGACCAACATATTCGGCATAAAGTTTGCTATTTATAATAACAAAATCATTATATGTAGTATATGGTGTAGTAGCTGGTGTAATTCGCTGACATATTTCACACACCTTCGGAATTAAATTATAGTATAACCAACTTTATACGCTCACTTAATTTTGTTGAGATATCATACTTATTGACCAATATATATCGTATAAAGCCATCTGGATGTTTAAAATCCATATATTAGGTATTTAGGGACTAGGGGTAGCATTGTTCCGATTTTATTAATTTTTGGCATAACGACATATTATTAACAGGAAAAGATGCCGTCTGATTTTCATTACGATACCTCACAGATGGACACAGATCCTCACGCTGGGTCCACATATTCGGTATCTGGGGACTTGAAAAGTTATATTCCGATTTCGACCTTTTTAAGACGTGAGATGGCATTACCGAAAAGCACTCTTTGTGAAAAGCTTTGCTCCGATATCTTTATTGATATCTATTATCAAATATACTGTAAGGTGAAAGAATCATATACACGTGTAATTTTAAATTGTGATATAAGAAAAGTAGGCATGAATGGATTCTGATTTCGCCCATTTAGACAGCGTATCATAAGGACGAAATATTAAGGTCACACACCGAATTCGGTTGAAATTGGGTATTTGTTCCCGAGATAGAGGATTTCACCGAAAAGTGGACGGTGACCATACCCATACCCATTGCCCAATTTTCGCAATGGTTCAGTTGAAGCCCTTAAGTATCATCTTGGCTGTGAAATTTAGTACATCTGACGTTTTTCTTCGGCGAGTTAACACACTTTCAGTAGTTTTCAACATATGTTTTAAATGGGAGGCGGGCGTGGTTATTATCCGATTTCACTCGGTTTTCCAGTGTGTGAGGATGTGCTAGACAGAATTGTTCTCAGCAAGTTTGGTTGATATAGTTTGCTGGTTCCTTGTACCAAATTCCAGCTTTATGTCTTAATTTTAAATTTTCGTTTAGCCGCATTTTGTGGCCGCGGTAGTTGTTAAATTCCGCCCATTTCCAATACCAACCTTCTTATGGTGCAAAGGAACACGTGTACCAAGTTTCATGAAGATATTTCAATTTTTACTAAAGTTATCGCTTGCACGGCAGACAGACAGTCACCCGGAATTCAACTTGTCTCGTCATCCTGGTCATACATATACCGTTTGACCTTGAGGCGTTTATATAGGTGTATATAAAACGCCCGGATTTGTGGGAAAATAATCCATGGCTTTTGCTCACTTTAGCTCAATTCTGCTCACATTACGTTGGTTGTTCGTGAATTCTTGGCCAAAAACAATACTGTAACGATTCCCTAGTCTTCATATTCGCCAGACATGCCCCAGTGTGACTTTTTCCTATTTCCAAAAATAAAGAGAACCTTAAAAGGCCGTCGTTTTACAAGTATAGATGATTTCACCTCCTATATAACACGTTATCAATATCTGAACACAACTATTATACTCTGTTGCAAAATGTTGCCAGTGTATAAAAATTTAATGTTGTGTTGTTATCTTGTGTACATTTGCTACCTATCTCGTTAAATAAATATTAAGTTACACATTTTTTGCATTAATAATTAACTCTTGTATGTACTATGTGGTGTCAACGACAAATATTCTGATTTGTAATGGGAGTGGAATGTTAAGTATGAGTAATTTCACGAAGTAGTTGGCAAGTACTCTGCTAAGATTTTACCAAATTGTTTTCTTAGCTAATAGTTTATGTCATAAACATATAAATAAATCTAAAACGGAATAGTTGATAGAATCCAATCCAATTAAATAGATAGAATTCAATTAAAATCATCTTAAGATAAAATGCTTTTCAGCAAATCTTCAAAGAAATATCAACTTTTCTTTGTGCTAAAGTAAAAGTTGAAACTTCTTATTGTGTTTAAATTTATTTTAATTTTTTTGACTTCAAGAATATTCGTACTCTCTAAAACATCTACTATTTGAGTATTTAACTTGTTAAAAAACTCAGAAAACTCAAAGGGGTCACGAAAATTGTCCAATTTTTTAGGAAAGCTAAGTTATATGTACATATTACAATCCCATCATCCTCCTAATATGGCTAAGATAAGGCAAATACAGTAGAATCTCTAAAAAGTTAACCAAACTATCCCAAGGGTAATTATCTTTTTCAAATTATTAGCTGTTCCAAGTGGTTTTCAAAACAAAAAATATGCAATATTAAGCACATGTTTTTTTGGAATAACGCGCTAAATTTATTTCAATGACTTAGTTACATTACAAGAAAGGAACTTATATTTAATTTTATTGGTTGGTTTAAAATTCACAGTTCCTCTTAACTATTTTCATGCGAAGAAACTTACTTTTTGTAATAAGTGGTTTAAAGAAGCAGTTAGAACTTGTTTTTCTTTTTTTCTTTGTCATCTTCCGTAATTTGATTCTTATACCAATTTTCAAAGTCATTAATGCTGTCGTCGATATTACCACCCATTTTCCACATTAATAATTGAGCTTCTCGAAATACATCGTCGTAAGAATTATTTGATCTATTCTATGCAGACAATGGAATGTTATTCAATGTCGTATTGATCATCATCCCACTTTTTTTCTTATTCCATGCACATTTGTTTTAAAAAATAAATACGCTCTGAAAAGTTAACTCAAAATTTGAGCGCTGAAACTCGGTTAACTTGGATTTAAGCGGGCCTTAACTTTTGCAAGACTTAACTTATCAATATTCTACTGCAGTTTATAAGATAAGCCCAATTTATCAATGGCGGCTACGCCTACTTTTAAAAAATTTGATAATTAATGATTATAGTATGTGTATGACTCCTGTACCACATTTGAGTTTTCTAGATAAATTTTATTTCTAGGCGCTGTAATAGATCGATTCCAAAATTTGACTATGCCTAGGTTGGGTGCCAAGGAATTGTTGTTTGGTATGAAATTTTTACTTGAGCTATTATGTGGGGGATAGATGGTGAGGTAGGGCAAACTCCCATATCTAAGTATCTCGTTTATGCTGTCACAAACAACAATTATAGTCTATAGTAATCTAATATACTCTTTTCATTATATTATATTAGGAGTCTATAAAAGGGTTCGTTAAACAAGTATAACACTTATTATTTTGTACGAAAACAAAGTGTACTTTTCCTACTTATTTATAAATTTTCCGGTTTTTGCTTTCATTTCAGTTCCATGGTGGACATTGTGAGCGAATATTATGGAGCAGTTGGGTTGCCAGTACTGTGGTGGATTTTGGCTTCTCTTGTGTCGCATGGTTTTTTATCGCCTTTCTTTACGAAGCATTGAAATTTGGGCGCCAACGATTGCATAAGCTCGCGGCACAAAATGTAGCGGAAAGTATGGCGATAGAGGTTGAAGCGAGACGTGCTGCCCATCCACCGGGTTGCACAAATGCACCGTCACCGTTGCCGGAGATTCGAATTAAAACTTATGGAGATCATCTTTTTTCGACACACCATATCTTACAATCGCTGCTTAATGTGGTGCAGATTATCATATCCTACCTGCTGATGTTGGTCTTCATGAACTTCAACTATTGGCTGTGCTTGTCTATGATTCTGGGCTTAGGCTTTGGTTACTTCTGCTTCGGTTGGATAAGGCAACAGGGTAGCGGCACTGAGTGTTGCACATAAAGCTGATCCAATATAAGTTTGATTGTTTTCATTTTGAATAAAAATTGTTATGTTGAAAAATTATGCATTCCAAACACCGAGTGTTTGATTAGACTGTTTTAGTATAATGAATTTTGTGATTAATGTTAATATTAATATAAGCGATTTTAGCTTTAGAAAAGGATTGTAGTTTAAGTGTATATTTTATACGCACATTATAGTTATAAGAAATTACATATTTTCTGCTTTATTTAAAACAAATAACTTTTAAGTCTAGAACTGTTATATTTTTGTGACAATCACGTTGTTACTATACTTGTCCATTTGTATTTTAGAGTCAATTCTAAATAAAATATCGTCAATTTTGTATGCTAAAGCACTGTTGTCATAGGTAATTTTGTTATCTTAGTTTAAAGGGTCAGACAAAAGTTTAGTTTTTAAATTTTTGCTTAATATTAATTAATTAATTATAATAATAATTAATAATTAATTTTTTTTACATATATTTAGCTAACCAAAACTCATCGTAAATATTTTGTAAATATATTGTAACGGATTTTCTAAATTAATCGTTCACGTTGAAACTCTACCCTGAGTTCGATCACTGGATTGTTCAATTAAAGTCACAATGTAATGGCTATAGACTTTCCTTTGTTTCTTATTTAATAATTTGACACTTTGTTACTCGCTATTCGAGCTTACTTAAAATTCACTTGTTCTTAACTTAGCAACACTCTTATTCGGACTGTGTCTGGTGCCAGTCCGGCAGCCCTTATATAGTAGATCGTTACCAACAGATCGTCACTCGAACTTCTGGCAACTACTAGCTTCGCTATCTGGTTGATTCTGGCAGTTTATCGCCGATTCTCTTTTGTTCTGACATTCGACTTCCCTACAATATCGCTATTCGAACATTCTGGCAACCACTAGTTTCGATGTCTGGTAGATTCTGGCCAGTTATCGTCGACTCTGGAATTCGTATTCGCCACAATATTATACTTTTTATACTCTCGCAACATGTTGCCACAGAGTATATTAGTTTTGTTCACCTAACGGTTGTTTGTAACACCTAGAACAACAGATATATATATGATATGATAAGATAGACATATATAAATGATCAGGATGAAAAGACGAGTTGAAATCCGAGTGACTACAAGCGATAACTTGAGCAAAAATTAAGATATTTTGATGAAACTTGGTACACGTATTCTTTGTCACCGTAAGACGGTTGTTATTGCAGATGGACGTAATTGGACATCTGCCACGCCCACAAAATGTATTTAATCGAAAACAGATAATGTGCTATAACTAAGCAGAAAATTAAGATATAAATGTGTTGGTTGGCATAGAGGATTCCAGTAGGGCGAGGCATCTTTGGGCAAATATTTTTGTAAACGTGGGCATGACCCCGCCCCCCAATATGTTTAATATGTATATCTCGGAAATCTTTAAAGATATATCAATCAAACTTGCTCCGACTAAGTTTTTCTAGAATCTCCTCATACACTGGGAAAATGAGTGAAATCGGAAAATAACCATGTCCACCTCCCATACAAAAGTTCTGTTGAAAACTACTAAAAGTGCGTTAACTCGTCGAAGGAACACATCAGAAACATTAAATCTTGCAGCAGATGTGATACGGAAGGGTGGCATAGGAATTCGTGTATCTGTGTTTGGTGATGGGCGTGCCACCCTCCACTTTCAGGATAAATCCCATATCTCAAGAATGCCTTAACCGATTTCAACCAAATTTGGTTTATGACATTACATTTGCATTCTTACGAGTATATCACATTCTGAAAATTGACGGAATCGGATAAAAACCACGTCTCCTGCTTTAGAACTACGAACTACAGGATTTCAAGTTTCATCTGATACTTTCACTTTAAGGTAGATAAATCGAACATCAATTAAGATATTGTACTAAAGCTTTCCACGAATAGTACGTTCAAGCTATGGCATCTCATGCGTAAAAATAGTTGAAATCCGATTATAACTTTTCAAGCCTCCAGATACCAAATAAATGGACCTCAGTACCTCTATCTGACCTTTTACCGAAAATATCAGTTAATCTGTAAGATATTGTTCCATGATAATAGTGTACTCTGGTATCAAAAATGGTGAAAATCGGGTAAATACTACCCCCAGCCCCCATATACCTAATAGACGGAGTTTCAAAGTTCCGGTAGACTTTATACCAGATATAACGGTAAATCTGTAAGATATCGGAATGAAATTGGAGGATTCTCTTTCCATGATAATAGTGTGCTCTGGTATCAAAAATGGCGAAAATCGGGTAAATACTTCCCCTAGTCCCCGTTTACTTAATATATGCATTTCTAAAGTTCCGGTAGACTTTATACCATATATAACGGTAAATCTGTAAAAGATCGTAATGAAATTGGAGGATTATCTTTCCATGATAATAATGTGCTTTCGTATTAAAAATGGGAAAAATTGGATAAATACTTCGCATAGCCCCCATATACCTAGTATAAGGATTTTCAACCTTCCTGCATACCTTATAACATATATAACGGCCAATATATGAGTTATCTCTTTGAAATTTAGAGAGCGTCTCCTTCTGATAACAGAGTGTCCACGTGTTTAAAATGGATAAAATCGGATAAGCACTTCACCTAGCCCCCATGTATCTAATATACGGAGTTTCAACCTTCGGGTAGACTTTATACCATATATTTCGGTCAATATGTAAGATATCTTAGCAAAAGTAAGTGAACGTGTAATATCGGATATATCATAGCTTAGTGCTGAAAATGTGTGAAATCGGTCTACGAATTATACCAGCTCCCATATACCACATATAATGATTTTCGATATTCTAGCAGACTTTATGCCGATTATGTCGGTCACTGTGTGAGTTCTAAGTGAAGGATTGTTAGGTAATTGTGAAGGTTAATTGTGAAGGATTATTTTTTATCATTAATTATATTATTTTTTATACAATGTTTACAATTTCGAGTCACTAAAATTTACTATTTATTTTCACTATACCAGGAAATTTGTAATTGATATATGAAATTCCCTCTAACTTAAACAGAGGTCAGTTAAAGTTATGTCGTATGAAGATTGAAAATTTGCCCTAAAAGTGTTGACTTTTTTTAGTCACATATTCTGAAAGCGGTCAAAATAACCTAAGAAACCTTCACTTTTCTTGCACACTCTATGCTACAAGCTATGTATAAATACTGTATATAGGTATTGAGTGGGTTGGAAAGATCTAAAAATTTCATATCAGGTTCCACATGTCGAGTCTTCAATGTAGTAAGTATTCATAAAAAGTTAATATTTATTTGTCAATATATTTTTTTTTAGGAAAAAAGGTGTTTTTATTGTTGTTTATGCAACAAAGAATTTCATAGCAAAAAATGTAGAAAAGCGAACTGCAAATGTTCGAATAAGAAGTATATTGATATTGCGTAAAATTTAAAATAAAAGAATAAAGACGAAGTACTTTATAACGTTTTTATTAAAATATAAAAATAAAAATTTTATTTCCCATAATTAAGAAACTTTTATTGCGCATAACGTATTCTATTAAAATATTTATAAATGTGTGGCATATAACTAAATTAAATTTTCTTATTAATTCACTGGTTTTCAATTAAATTTACAAAATTTTAATAAATATATTTATAATTTCTTAATTCATTTATGGCATGTTTTCTTCTATGTGTATATATATTTATGTGTACAGCTATTTATATAAAAAAATTTTAATTAATTTATAAAAGACACAGTCTGATTCCAAAATATATTTAATTTGATTAATTTAGTTTTTCAAATGGAAAATAAGTGAAATATTTAAATGCGTGTGAGTAAAAAATTATTTAGTTTAAAAAATCTTTTACCGAAATTTCGAACTATTTCTAATTTTTGTAATTTTTCATTTATTTAAAATACCTATTTACTTTATTATTTCAAGCATTTCCTATTAATAATTACTCCTATCTTAAAGATGTAATATTGTTTAATATAAAATTGTAATAAATATTGAATTATATAATCTAAATTAAAACAAAAGATGCATGCATATGTTTGTGCGTGTAAGTTTAATATGCATATATAATATTATTCTACTGTTTTTCTTCCTAATTATATATTATAGTATTTAATCAACTGAAAGTTCAAATGTCCTAATATGCCGATATTTTCCAAGTATTCCCAGAATAATTAAATTTGTTTATAAAGCTCTAATATTCAAAATAAGAGCATAAAAAATGCATTTGAAGAAACTATATGAGATTAAATCGCACATTTAGCCATATATAAATAAATATGTATAAATTTGTGTGGCTATAATTTTGCATAAATTAGCGAAACTGCTTGTAACATACTTTTAGGCGTAAACTTTAATCTGATCAAAATTGTGGCGAATAAGTATGAACGAAACTTGGAACCACCTGCTTATTATTTTATTTTCCTTATAAATCTCTAACTAAATTATGATTGGCACATCACCCATACACTTACATACATATTCACAAGTACGTTATATAAATCTATACTATTAACAAATATATAAAAAAAAACTAAAGACTAAGGCAAAATTCACTGATGATTTATTTCTTAATCTCCTTCTAATTTATATATTGTATATCATATATATACGCATTCACATATATTTACTTCGATCAACTATCATTTGAAACTTTAACATTGCTTAAGTCGCTTCTTCTACATATGTTTCCTGCTTATTCTACGATTCTCATAATGCAAGTCTCATAATCCCGTTGCACCCGCCGCCATCATTCCACCATGATGATGATGATGCATGCCAGTATTTTGGAAATACATATAGTAGTTGTAGGGCTGTTGGGACGCCGCTGCCGCCGCCACAGCGACCTGTGTAGCTGTCGCCGCGCTGTTCGTCATGCCATCACAGTCCTCAGCGCCCATAAGTTGCTGCGCGCCCGTGCCCATAGCGCCACCCACCGGTGACGCAGTCATCGGTAATCCCGAGGGCAGCACGCCCATTGTGTTGCCCACCTGACAGCTGGCACGCAGCGCCACCGCTTGGTGATGCGCCAAAATATCGCTCACAGAGTGCGATGAGGGCCAGCAATGCGCTGCAGCCGCGGCAGCCGCCGCCGTGCGCAACTGATGAGTGGTTTGTGTGGACTGAGGTGGCGAGGGGCTGCCACACGACACCGCCGTTTTCATGCTGTATGCGCTGTATGGCTGATAAATGGAATTGTAGAGATGTGGATGCGCGTGCACTGCAGCGGCGGCATGTTGATGATGCGCCACTGTGGCTACGGTCGAGACACCTGCGCTATGCGCTGATGCGTGATGATGACCGTGCGGATGTACATGTGCATGCGCGTGATGGTGTGGTGACGAGTTTGTGCCATTAGCCGCCGCCGCCGCGACCACCGCTGAGTTGTGATGATGATGCCCAATAGCGCCGAGTTTATTACGAAGTATGCGCGATATGGAACTAACGCTCGGCACATTCGTCTTATCACAGATGCCTTCGGTCAGCAGGCGATCACGAATTTCCCAAGCGAAAATACCAGGATCACGCTGCTTCAGTTCACGTATGTAATTAACTACTTTCGGAGTGGTGACGCGCGGTTTTGAACCACCTATAGCGCCTGGGAGAATGGAACCTGTCTCATGGTAACGCGCCAATATCTTGGAAACACATCCGTGACTAACACGCAACTGGCGGGAAATATCGCAGGGTCGAATACCGAGGCGTGCTAACTCCACAATGCGCATGCGCGTCGCATTTGGCAACGGGCGCCCGTTAACAAATACGCCACCAAGCTGATTCACTTCACCGTATTGTGGGCACTGGTTTTCTGCAATGAAAAAAGAAAAACTAAATTTTTTAGTATTTTACAAACATACATTCAAATAGAGGGAAAAATAATGCACCGGGAAGTAGTGAAAGTGTGTGATGCAGATGGATAAGGCGGCGGTTCTGTTGTACGAGTATTGTTTTCTATTTTTATTTGAATTACATGTTCGTAGTTCATATTGTTGTTCATTAGAAATATGCATTTATGGTTATTTGCACCGCTTTGCAGTTGAGGGATAATTAGTTCGACTTCTGCTCGAAAGGCAGGCGGCAGTTTTTTTGCAGTGGGTTAGTTCCGAGAATTGCGGATGTGTGTAAATTGGCCGATAATAGATTGACTTTGCCATGGAGGCACGCGTTGCTTTTGTGGAGCATGTTTGCTTGCATTTTCAAGTGTTGTTGGCCACTTCAAAACACACTATTTGTGAGTTTACATATATACATACATGGGGTTTAGTGTAAGCTGCCAGCGAACAGATGTTCAGAAAACTTTTTTATTTGCATTAGAAATGCATTTTCCTTTTCTACTTACAACACTTAATTTTTTTTCCCAGGTTCTAGCATAAAAAACGCACATACATACATTTTATAAGTTAGTTCTTTGCAAGTATGCAATAGCAATTTGTATGGGATTTGGTACGGAAAGCTGGTGTAAATTTTGCTTTTGTGAACATGCATCGAAAATCACTTAGTTTTAAAAAGATTTTTATTTATTAATATAAATAAATTTTTCTTTATTGAATAAAATATCCATATGAATTATTTATCTATATTTGTATAATCTCAATTTTAAATTTAGTAATTTCTTAATGCAATGGACCAACAGTGAACCAGGGCTTCGTAAGTACACTAATGAAACGCTTCGTCCGCTTCACTCAGTCATGAATGATATGAATTTATACAAAACTAATCAAAATTATACAGTTTTACAAATTTCACCTAATTCAATTGCTTTACATGATTTTTGAAAAAATTCTTATAATTAGCTTCCTCTCACGTTTTCTTGAAGATATTTTGGAATAGCGGTTTAATTTTTGATGAGTTTTGATGAGATTGAATTAACTCCCATACAGAGTCTCATCTGAATTACCTTCTTCATCTCAATTATTTTGCATTATACGCTGATTTAAGAGGAACCGTAGTTATTCTCACTAGATTGTACGAGGAAGAAAAAAATGGATTTTTTTTGATGGATGACCATTCAAGAGCAGATTGACAAACAAAATCTCGCGATTACTATTCATATATTATACTATAGAACATAGAGTATTTGAAGCAAATCTTAATATCAATGTCTGCTGGAACTATGAATGCTGATAGGACAAGAGAATAGCATTTAAGATGAGATCATTTACTTAAAATTTATAATTATCGTTAGCCTATACGATTATAAATGACTTAGATTATTACCAGTTTGAAGTCAAATAGATGGAAGAAGAATAATTCCTAATAATTTAAGTCAAAGCGTAAAAATTTAAAAATAATTTGTAACACTTATTGACATTTGTTTGAGAATGTGCCGATTTCGACATGAATGTCAATGGTCGGGGTAAACATGCCAAAAAATATTAAAGAAGGTCAATTCCGGAGATCTGTCAGCTCATTTTGATATTGGATGTCCATAGACTGTTTGATCGTATTTCCAGCATTTAATTTCATGTAAAATGGAAAGAAGTTCATATGACTCCAAAATATTGGGCACGACGACAATACAACTCTTATAATACAATACAAACTCAATCAGTTTAATCGAGCTTCTCGGTGTTGAACAGAATCACGACGATCTTTCACTACCCCGTGCACCTAACAAGAAATAGCGCTGTCAAAAGGCGCTAGTTGGTCACACATATTTTAGGCCATATGATAGTTGAGTTAGCACAACTCTAATTTCTGTCTAAAGCATCATTTCAGTGTGAAATTCATTGTGTTACTTGCACCCTGTTTGCGTATATTATGTGCATTATATGTATGGTTTTAGTTTTTGGGCCAGTGCAATCTTGTGCTAGACTGAGACCTTTAGACAGACCACAATCCTTCAACTTATTTATAATAATTAATTTAGGTAAAGGAACGGTAGTATATGGACTACATGGGAAAGTCTTTGGCCTGACCGAGAGATCGCGTTTCAAACAAAATATATTCGTCTTAGAGTATTAACCGGAACTATAATACTGTCAAATTTTCATAACATTTCTTCCAATAGTTCTCAAGTTATTGGCCCCAAAGTGACGACACCTCTGCTATTTATGTTTACAATGGGAAAAAGTGAATTTCGTGTTTTGATGAAAATTTATTTCTAGATTTCTAGATGTATCACAGGAAATACCGTACCAGCACAAACCATGCTCCCTGTTCAGGAAGGCCAAAAGAAGCAAAACACCTGAAAATATGGCGAAAATCGTGAAAATTGGTTGGGTGACCCCAAAATGAAGTTTATTGAGTTGGCCAAGTTGCCAAGTTTTTTTGAACATTAATCAAAAAGACAAACGTTCAAATGCAAATCTGGCACTAATCAAATGCAATAAGGACGAGTTTCTGCGCCGATTTCTGACAATAGATGAAACTTGGATACATCATTCCACACCTAAGTTCAATCGGAAATCCACTGAATGGGTATTGAACGGTGAAAGCCGGACGGCTTTTTCAAAGCGCCCGAAACAGGCGGCGAACAGGCGGTCACCAAGGTTTTAGCCAGTCTTTTTTTCGAATTCACGTGTAATTATTTTCAATTCTAAATCAAACATGGTAAAACAATCAATAAACAATATTACATTGCATTATTGGATCAATTGGACGTCGAGAAGGTCAAATTTTTAGACCAATGTCTTTTCAGCTCATGTAGTAATTGTACAAAAATTTTAATAAGTACATTTTATTGTTGGTAGACATTTAATAACACAAACATTGTTTTAAAATCTCATATAGTTTGAAAAAGTTTATTTTCTTTTTTTTAATGTAATTGGAGAATAAATATTTAAAACATAAATAGATGTATATTGTATTGTATTGTACACATATTATCTAAGGCCTAGTAAAAGGAAATTCATTATTTTTGCATTAAATTGAAGGTTTTATTTATCGTAGTTAGAATTAGACCATTTTATTCCATTACTTGTTGCCATTTTGAAGGTAATTTCATAATGCCGCTCTTATGGAAACCCACGTCTCTATTGATAACTGGAACTGGACTGGAACCGCCGATTTTCACAAGCTTCTCTTGAGGCCAATTTTTCAGCAGCAAAATAATTCGCCATAGACAGGAACGAGTAGCAATCACTTGGTGCCAGGTGCGGACTATAAGGTAGATGCTTAAGAGCCTCCCAACCAATCTCCCAGAGCTTCTGGTGAGTCACTATCCAAGTGTGTGGCTTGTCATTGTCCTTATGCAACACAATCCTTTAGACGGTTAAATTGTTGACAGTACAGGTCCGAATTACGAATTAGGTTAGGCTGTAAGAGAGCAGATCTTAGTAGGCGATTCCCTGGCAATTCCAACAAACATATAGCAAAACTTCCTGACTTTATCTTTCTAACACTATATAACGTAACCCGATTTTGCCTATACAACGCGAGATACAGATTACTAAAGCTATCTATTGGAAAAATAATGGATCTCCTTTTAATAGACCTAATATATATAATGTTATGGGAATACATAGTATAACTTTATTATTGAAATAAGTCGACAGGAGTTAAATGAATGAAAAATTAAAATGCTTTCAGAAATTAAAAATAAATACAATTGACTTAATATTAGCCTGATATAACTATTTAAGAAAGTGAAAAACTTTTCACTTGAGCAGAATAATTTTACATATATAATATTTACGTTACAATTAGGTGTATTGTCACAACAGTCTCGAGCTGAAGCGATTCCCTAGAAACTAAAATCACTAATCTCAAGACGCACACTTGTTGCACTGTGAATACAATAGCAAGGGCGCAAAGTACAATGCTTCCCATATTGAAAATGAGCTGGCAAACAATTAAAATTGTAATACGTTGGAAGGAGCTCAAGTTACATGAAAAAGAAACTACGAAAAAAGTTAAGTGCGAGTAAATACAAAACATTATTACACTCACATGAGCATTACATATACACAGATATAGATACATATAGTGTAATGTCATTGCGACTTTTACGAGTGACGGTCGATTGTTTGTGCTACTGTATTCATCAATACTGTAATGACCACAATAGTTTGCTATGAACCGTGACTAATGTGAAAATAACCAATTCATGTGCCACTGTTCTGGATTATCCGACGTCTATTTGCACAATTGATATTGCACTTTTGTACGTGCGTAAACACATATAGACATACATATGTATGTTTGAACATGTAATTTACATAAATTATAGTTTTAATAATGGCGATACTTTTGAAAACAGTCAAGGTCACATAATAATTCCTTTGGAAAATCAATATTTTAAAAGATGATTTTCCATAATAAATTAAGAGTTGACACCTTTGCGTATGGTTTTTTTTTTAATTTTTATTGAATATAACATTTCATGAAGGAAATCCACATATTAAATTAGCTTTTGTTATTTAAATATATCTGCCTAATTTGCTATAATACACAGCAATTTTTAGAATATACCGAGATATATACATACATGTATGTGTTCGAATTTTCTTTGATAATTGCAGCGGACAGTGTGTTAATTTGCCATAATTGCAATAATGATCGTAACTTGAGGATATTTTAATATAAACAAAGAAGGTTGAAAATTAATTTAAATGTTTTGTTTGCATTATTATCAATTGAGATGATCCTTGAAATATAATTTTCGTACGCGAAATTCTTGGGTAGCTCAACAGTTTTTCGAAAATATATACTATCATATAAAGTAGTGCTGTTATTATTATTTTATTTTATTACTTATTGTGTTTTGTCTATTTGCAAGCAAATATAAAATTACATGTGAGCAAAAAATTATTCATTAATATTAACTATATGGTCATTTATATTAACTTTTTCTTTTATTTTATTTATAACAATTTATTTAAAAAATAATAATGGAAATTTGTTTTGAAAAAATATTGAGTTGATAATTTTATATATTTTCATTATTTTCAACAAACAGTAAGTGAGAATGCAAAATTAACTGAAATTAATATTATCGCTTAGAACTTTGGGAGTCTAAATTCCGAATTATTTTGTTAAATAAAACATTAATAATGATTTAAGTTCTAATATTAACATTCTGAAATGATATTAAATATCACATTTATGCACAGCTAGAATACTTGTATTAACACTTATGATAAATTAATATTTCGGTAGAGTTTTATTTAGAAATTTTAACACAGAAAATGCGACTTATAGTTTAAAAATCGTATTAATTGAGATACTTTTATGAATTGAGATCATTTTTAAATATTAAATTGGAATTTAATCATCAATAACGCGTGATTTTCGTCGTGGATCATTAAAACAAAAACCATTAGAAGCTCAAAGATTTGTTCTATAAATTCATTAACTCTACTCCCATTAGGAATGTAATTAGCGTCTTCCCAACTCAGCAAAATGATTGAACAATATCGTTAAAACTCAAACCTCGAGTCAATAAGCGCTCCGAGTATCAGTTAATTTAAAAAAAAGAGCACTTTACGAAGAATAAAACTGTTTTCTTTTGCCTAATTTGGTATTAAAGGACTTCGAATTGTATGTTGCTTTCCATATACACACTCATATTTCGCCGTTTTCACTATCAAATTGGACAAAGCGATTCGAAAATTGGTACAAAAGAATGTAGAACGTGTTTTGCTTGGAGGATCCTTTGAAAAAAAAAATCATTTTCGGCCATCATATTTCATTTTTTCGTTATAAATCCAGAAATATAAAGACCTCTGATCTGTTTCCTTCCTACGAATTAACGCTTTTAAACGTAACGTAATTAAAAACTTTTCAAAAATTTAGAATTTTTAGTTTTTTTCTACAATTTAGTCCAATCAACGTCACTGTGTGTACTTTCATACGTGCAGCTGCATAAATAAGTGCATTGAAGCCAATTGCCCACACACAGGCATACATGCATATACGAAGGCAGCATTGGAATATAATATTATAAAACGACAGCGTGAATGCTGAACTCCATATTTCTCTATTAGAATTTGCTAAAAAACGAAACTTTTCAACAGTTGCACTAAATACTCGCGCATTAAAACACTTGGTTAGTATAACAACAACTACGGCTAGTGAATATTGTTTGCAATTTGCGCGGGAACATATTGTTACATACTTACAAACACACTTGCAAACATGCATGCAAACCTGCACACACTCACATGCCTATTTGGCGACATAAATTATCAACCTGAAGTAATAAACCCAAAACCAATTTTTGTATGAACATACAATACATGTGCTCCATATGTTGCAAAAATTTTTGTCTATGCTAGGTTTACAAAAAAGGCTGTAGATTTCGAAATTCAAAATTCCTATATAAGCTTTGGAGTTGTAGCGTCTGATGAATAGGTACTCGTATCATAGCGTCGGCTAACAAGCCTCATAGTCATTGCAATACCCACAGTTGTTAAGTGTAGTTTGGGTATGGAAATTGTGCGCATAATGTGTGGATTTCATAAAACTATATTCCTGTTGATTTGCATCGGTGCAATAATGGGGAGCTGTGTAGAAGTGGTGCCACCGCCTAATGCTGCGACTGCGGAGAAAATCAAACTTTCAAATATCGCCGCAATCACTGAAGGCAAATTGGAAAGAAATGTGAGTCGATATACAGTTATTTAAAAAAATTAATTTGATTTTGGCGTTGTTCTTAAAATTGCAGAAACGCGGTTTCTTAGATTATCTTCTGTATGGACTTTATGAGTACTTTGATTATAGCGACGAATCTGATTCAGAAGAAGATGAAAAATACTGTGAATATTTATTTAAGTACAGTTAATTATATTTTTGTGTCAATTGTTTTTTTCTTTTATTTTTCAGTGATTTGTCGAAATTGTACAATTCTTATTAGTCAGTCAAATAATCAGGAGAGCCCAGCAATACAAACAACTACTGTCCCCGCAGCTGTACCAAACGGTAATAATGTGGGAAATGGAGGAGGTTAGTATTACTACACACACAAAATTGCTTGGATTCAACATCCGTTATTTTTAACACTTCATTTCAATTATTTATTGAAAATTTTAATAACACAAAATTTAATACACTTTAAAAATTTATAATTTAAGAATTTGAAAATTTATTTCTTAATTAAATTAGTTTTCAATAATTAAGTATATTAAATAAATAAGCTTCCAGACGACTGAATATATATTTTGATATTATATGTATGTATATATGTATATAATTTATAACCCTTAACATAAAGTATAAAGTAGTGTACTTTACACTTAGTATACTACACTTAGTATTTACACTTACTATACACTTAGTATAAAGTATATCGAATTAGTATTACATTACGTCATTGAAAATTTGCAATAAATCATTTTGAAATCCAACCGCACTTTCTTTCCAAAGATACAGCTACACCTGCTGAAAGCCCCATAAACGTTCCAATGCCATCACAGACAAAAGATAATGCTACTGCAACGCCTCCAGAACCTGAGCAGGGGTAAAGAAGCGAATTGAAGAGATTTTGGAAATTCATATAAGAATTTAAGTACACATTTACACCTATCACCATTACATTATGTCAATAGTATAATGTAAATTAAAAACTGAAAAATAAGCATCTTTGCAAATGTAATATATGGACCGTTATGTACGAGTAAATCTCGTATCTGTATATATAATACACTTTTGTTATAATAAGTAGACGTGGTAAGAAATATACTATATAAATTTTTTATGATTGACGCTCCTATTTATGATGAGCATTTTGTGTAATCCGAAAAAACGAAAACTGAAGGATTTTACTAGGAATTTTTTGGGCCATAAAAGCACTTTTAGGTTTATCGAAGGACTTTATTCGTATTAATAGGAGTATTATTATACTATTATAAGCTCTACGCCACGTCGACCACGTATAATTTTATTAATGTTATCGCAAAATTCATATTATGTATCCGCTGCTTAGAAAATTGTCGATGTAGGATCGCTCTTAGAGTAAAATACCTAGTAGTTGGCATAATTTTGAATATGTTTTGAAAGCAATATAACGTAACGTTTCACGTACTTTTAAATGATAAAAAATTCTTCAATGATACTTGTTATTAGCAGTGATAAAATAAATAACATCCTTGAAAAGAGTTTCGAGGGTAGTATATCTGAAGCGAAAGTCCCTGTTGCTCAATTAAAAACATAGAAATGGCAACCAGCTGTCTTATAGCTAACTGAAACATAGTATAACTGTAAATAAATATGTACCACAATATGTTTTGAAATATATGGAAAATGAATCTTATGAATTAATTCAATGCTGAGTTCATGAAATTACCGTGGATTTAAGTATATTTTGATTGGAAAACATTGATAATTTTTCTAAACCTTTACTAGAACTTTTCGCTAAACCGAAATAATTTTTTAAGTTCAAATATTCCTAATGACTCAGTTTAAAGGTTTTTGTAGTTTCGGAAATATTCCTATGTAAAAATCAGTAGATTTTAGTAATTTTGAGCCCTTTCTTTGAATTTCGATAATTGTTTTAACGCTTTGCCAAAATTAATGTTACTTCATAATTTTCGAAATTAAAACATTGTGTGTCCTATTTGAGATTTAACCAAATAATATTCCACAAACTGAGATATTTTTCTTTCTTATGAGTACTACTTTTATCAGTTCTGATGATTTGAATTCCATAAATATTTCCCATATTTCCTACATAAATATAATTAAATAAGTTTTTTCCTCACCACTTTGATTTTATATAATCTACGAAGCATTATTTGCCATTTGCTTTCTCTATATGCATCATATAAGTTTATGGATGCATAAATATTTACTCTCACTGCGACATAGGCTATAGGCGACATATCTATTTGTATGTATATTTTAGGAAATCACTCCCAAGTATCACCTAATTAAGTGGCGCTAAAAGCAAAGATCCCCCAAAGATTGATACATTAATTCAAAACATCTTGACAACACGGTGGTTCGAGTACTCAAATAATTTTTTCTGCTCGCAAAATAAGAAACATTTTGTTGGCGCTACATCAGAAAATAAAATGCACTTAGTTTTTCATTAAGAAAATTTACACTAACGTTTAATGCGTAAACACATTTTAAAATTGGACTCTGATTTGATTTCTGACTGATTTGATATTTTTCGATAAGATTTATTACAAATCGTATGATCCATTTAGGTCTTTTAAATTTAAATCTAACCATATTATCTTCCTCAAAGAAAAACACAGTTTTCCGTGTTGTTACCGGTATCGCGCAAATAATATGAGTAATATTGATTTCTGTTTTCAGCTTACTGACGAAGACTTTTGACTTCCCAAAGGAAAAGGTCCAGAAGAAAGGGAGAACGTTGTCGAAAGCTCGATGAAGGATGCAGGAAAATTTTTTTAACATAATCATGATTTTCGTACTAAAGCTAATTATTCAGCTTTGGAGACCTTGTTGGGATCTTGATCTTTTTCATAACGCCTTTTCAAACAATACGGAATAGAAACAAAATGATAGTATCACACTAGCCACTAAAATGCTATTTAAAACGGCTTAGATGGATCACAATATTATCAAAATTCGAAATTTTAGTTTAAATCTCAATCGAATACCAATATTTTTATGTTAAAAGCTGTAGGGTGATTCATTCATGACATTCGTCGAGAGATATTTGCTAGCTTGCAAAATGAAGACGGGCAAATGTTTTGCACATTTGAGTGACGTCGAACGAAAAGCAAAGCGACCGCGATAAGTAACAGAAAAACACAAGTTGACATTGTGTTTGACATTTGTAATCTTTCGATCGTTAATTATTTTCGAATTGTGAGAGAACACCACACAGGAGCAGTTTTTGGAACGAAAGCAACAACATACGCGCTTGTGACGCTTTTCGCCATTCACTAGAGTCTGTTAAGGGCGTACTCGACTCGTGTAGGCACAAGTGGTTCAAATGTACATTTACATATATGTCTACATATTTTTAGATATGTCACACATTTATCGTTTACAGTCTTTTGCATAATATTATAGTTTATGTTAAAAAAATTTCTTGAGAATATTTTACTATGAAGTGAGTAGAAACATACTTTATTGTTAGTTATATTTCTGAAAATGTTAAATTATATGTTTACTATTTATGTTTAAACACTTAATTATATAGATATGCCTTTAAAAGTTGCTGGTTTTCCATGAACCAATAATTGGTCCGCGACTGTATCAACACAAACCCTGCACGTATTTTTCTCACTTTTCAGGGCAAATGAAACATGCTTGGCACGCATGCTTTACAATAGCAACAATTTGTAAAATTTGTTAAGAACATTCTTGCAAACATTTTAATTCATTTCAGTGCACATTTGACTCCTTTGCAAAATGTCAATAAATTAGCCTTTATATGATTTCACCGCTCGAATATCTTTTGCTGACTGTTTAACCAGATTCCATATTAAATATCGGTGTTTATATATAATATATGTACATGTACATATTTGTAATAATAATATTGCGCCTAAATGGTAGATGAATACGTTAAATCTGTGAATACCGTCGACATTCTTCGGCATGCGATGAGTGGTATGCGAAAAATTTTAGAAAAATAGCTATTGATTTCTAAGCATAGGCTCCTTTTACCTCAAGACTGTTGATGCAAAATAGGCCACTGGTGAGTGACTTTCTCAAGTTGGGAAACAAAAAGAAGTCACACGGGGCCAAATTTGGAGATTACGGTTTATAAGGCAGCAGTTCGTAGCCTAATGCGATTATCTTGTGCGGTGCGTTGTCTTGATGAAAGAGCACTTCAGTTGTCTCATCGGCCTACATATTGGCCATAGTAGAGCATCAACTTCTCCAGGTAGGCAATGTAGATCACACCTTGTGAATCCCAGAAAATGCTGGCCATCCGGCCATCCGGCTTCCGGCCGATAGGGCAGTCTCCGAATTTTTCGGATCAGATTCGCAGGATGAAATACATTATTTCGACTGTTCCTTGGTCTCTGATGTATGCCATTGGATCCATGTTTCGTAGGCGGTTACGAAACGATCGCAGAAACATTTTCGAAATGTGTTTAAACAGCGTCACATACTGCTCTGAAATATCTTATGGCCTCACGCGTTTATTATCCGGAGCATTCAAGATCGTGGGCTTTTTCCACATTATTC
Source organism: Bactrocera minax (assembly GCA_021498325.1). NCBI lineage: Eukaryota > Metazoa > Arthropoda > Insecta > Diptera > Tephritidae > Bactrocera > Bactrocera minax. Next base: position 2,948,343 of record JAKEEE010000011.1, on the reverse strand, counting down.
TCCGTGATAACCGTTTTCGGTGCACTTGGGAACCCTTCTCAAAAACCGAAATGCAAACACGTAGAAATTCGTTAAAACAAATTTTGACAGTCGTCATCGACGGAGGGGAGTCACTGTATACAGCATCGAAGCGTTCTTTAATTACATTGCGCGATTTACCTTCGAAAAACAAGAATCGAATCACCGACCGATATTGCTCTTTTTCCTTTTTGGGAAATCGGGCGGTGAGTCGAACCGAAGTCGAAGTCGCTGAATTCAAAGTTTTGGACCGCCCTTGTATATAATCTTTTATTTTGTCAAAAGAGTACATGTGAAAGCAACAAAAAAAAATACTAAGTTAAATTCCACACCACAGAATACGTGCAATAACCCCTTGCTATTCCATCCCCTTTGAATGTGCGAGTTAATTCGATTTATGCCAGTTAATTGTTTATTTGGCTGCTCACCAATACTTGGCGAATGAAAGAGCAATAAATTGGAAGAAAATATTTTTCGCCGCTTAACCCGAATTATTCATTTTTGAAAACATTATTTTTCTACTATTCGGTATTTTTTTTAAATGATACAAGTTAAATAAAACGCATATGTACATATTTGTAAATTTTAGAGTCTGCACCACAGGAAGTGCATATATTTACAGAAAAGACTTAAATTTCTGTTTACAAATAAAATGTGTAGTTCACAAGCCATTTGTAGAAAATTTGTAAATCTTATTTGAACAACGAAAAAAGTCAAAACAACGTATGCCCTAGACGGCTTTTGGTAGTTACCACCGCGATGACATCCGTTGCAAGAATTTGTTTAGGTGCACTTTAGCAGCAGATTTATAAATGCGTAAATAAATATTTATGCACAAATGGGCTGCTTATTCGGTAGCAAATCTATTCCACAAATATTTGCATTAATCAGGTAAATTGCATACACAAGTTGACAGGTTGGGATGTATTTTAATATATTTATTGGAAGTACTTGTTCACTTCAATGGATCACAATTTATTTGATAGAGCACTTGATGCCACTAAATTCCACATTGTAATCCAACATTTTCGCATCATGCATATCTCACACAAGAAATCTTTAAAATAATACTTAATCCTGCTAACAGTTCGTCTGCTCATGCATACACACTTTCACACATACATATAAATGTAGGTAGGTGTGCACATTTATTAGTATAACCCTTTTAAAGGCTTCGCGTTGCGCAAACAAATCCATTACTACTGCAACTCCAGTTGTATTTGTGGAACTCGACATCATTCCGGTAGTCCGTTAAACATTTCCAATGTAAACAATCGCGGCTACTTAAAGCAAATATAAACCCGCCTTTTTGTCTCTTCGCATAGACTAACTTGCAGTCAGTCAAAAGTTGCTTCCGTACCTTACTAATAGTCTCGACTGCGACCACCAGCATTCTCGGCAATTCCTTTCTATTGCTATTCAATGAAGAACAAATCCATATGTACACAAAAACATACATATATACATATAAGCTATGGGTAAAGTATACCAGTAGTACTTAGTTGTGGCTGCATGCATTGTCGGTGGCATATTTGCACCTACGAGGAGATCAACAATGGATTGATTCGTTTTTATTATCGATGTACTACAATGGGGATTGGTAGTAGTGCTGCTTTAGACTTAAATAATTACGTGTGTATATATACACATGCATGTATATATGTACATATATATAGCATACTAACCTACGTCATAAAGGTAGTAACTCAAAAAAGTTTTTATTATTACGAGTAAGTTTTATAAAATTAAATATATGCAAACTTAGGCAATGTTTTATAAATAGAGCATTTTTCAAATCTTGGTGATATTATATTAGTCATTATATAGAAACGGAAATAAGTTTTGAAACCTCCATGATCCCAAACTCATACATTTTCTTTACTCTCGCAACATGTTGCAACAGAGTATAACAGTTTTATTCACCTAACGGATGTTTGGTGACATCTAAAACACCTAAAACTAATCGAGATAGTTATGGGGTTGTATATACTAAATTGATCAGAATGAAGAGATAAGTTGAATTCCGGGTGATTGTTTCTCCGCGCAAGTATAACTTGGGTACAATTTAGTATATCTTGATAAAAATTAGTGCATTTGTTTCTTAGCACCCTGAGAAGGTATGTATTGCAGATGGTCGAAATTAGCCCATACCGTTAAACTGAAAATTATTAAGGGCTTTAACTAAACTACCAATTAATCTACAATATTGAAATTTGGACTAGAGGATCATGGTAGAGGGGCCATCTGCGGTAAAATGTTTTTTTGGAAAGTGGCTCTGCCCTCTATTAGGTTTTATGTACACATATTACAAACTATCAAGGCTATATCAACCAAACCCACTTTTGGACATTCAACTTTATCAGAAAAGTAGCATTGAACATCATATCATGCAATTACGATTATGTCAGGCTGTCAGTCAATGGCAAATGAAGAAAAGTATGGCAAAGTTTACTTGACTCTTCTTCTAAATGACCCTTTATGAAAGTGAACCTATTTAGTAATCGATACAAGACTAGAGGGCAACTTGAGAGGCATGCGCCCAAAACGATATGACACCGTCGATGAACAGACCCTAAATTTACGGTTATGTATTCCCGGAAAGGTACTCGACGAGCGTTAGCTTGTTGATTTTTTTCTTACTCGCAAAAATTTGGGACGATGCCTCGACCATGAAAGACCAGTTTGCAATTTTTATATAATTTAATAATCGATTCACTAAAACATTTTATTTTTCTGAGTTAAGTCAGAATATGGAAACATGTTAATATCAACTTGGGAGTATAAAAATATGTCAAACAGGTAAGGTAGGGCTAAGTTCGGGTGTAACCGAATATTTTATACAAACGCAATGTGCAATGATCAAAAGCGGGGAGATGCTTTCAGGCGCTGGCATAACTTTATATTGAAAAATGTTGCGGAAGAATTCAACATTCATTATTTGACGAAATTGTCAATGGATTGCAATCATATTTGGTATCTTGTTAACTTATATTACAGGCCATAGACTCATGTACTTTCGTTGCTATATTTTGCCTCGTGTCAAAGATATTTATATTAAAATCTATTAAATTAACCCAAAAGTGATATATGCGATATAAACTCAACCAAAGTGGCTTAATTAATATATTAGATACATGAGGAAAAAGTCAACCAGAGAAAAGGAAATCATTATATTAGGAATAAGCGGCATAGACCATGATCTAGACCGATTTCTTTCATATTTGGCGCGAAACCACATTATATTTAAGAAAACATATCCACTTAATTTTATTAAAATATCACACACGTAAACGGTTTAAAGTCAGATGGAAAGTCGGGAATTCTTATATCGGGCATTTTTGGGATAGAGGAAGATCTACTTTATCGACTGATCACATTAACCTTTTCCATTATTCAAGTATATTAGGGAACATATACACGTATGTGTTTGTGAACGCGCAATTTTGTGAAGGTAACTCACACAGTGACCGACATATTCGGCATAAAGTCTGCTAGCATAACGAAAGTCATTATATGTAGTATATGGGAGATGGGATAATTTGTAGACTGATTTCACACATTTTCGGCAGTAAACCATGGTATATCCGATATTACACGTTCACTTAATTTTGCTAAGATATCTTACATATTGACCGAAATATATGGTATAAATTATACAGGAAGTTTAAAAATCCTTATTTATTACCATTTTGGTCATAGCACTTTCAGTTAAGAGTGTTATTTATTGTTTATTGAATGGCCGACTCAATTTTTATTGGCTTATCAACATCGCGATTGAATTTTATCACTCGTTCGATTAGATTTGAATTTGAGACTATTTGAACTTGAACTTTTGCTAGACAGTATCGAAGGAGATTTGTTCAAATGTGTATAAAGGCCTTGCTTGACCTGTATAGGTTTAATATTTATTCTCTTATATTCATAAATACATGTGTATTTATCTAGAGGAGTTTCCAATGTATGCAAATATTTTAGACAAATTCGATTTGTTATACGTACATACATACGCATATAAGCTGATATGGTGGAAGCAAATTCATAATCTACAAAATCACTATTCATCTCTGCTTTTTAGATAGCGCAATAAACACCAATACCATTGTAGTTTGCTTGTTTGCTTCGCCATTTTCTTTATGTTATTACCAAGATTCGCGTGCTGTCAATATTCCTATGTAATATCTATGTGGGAGATTTTCAATTTTTTTCTGTGATATTGACGGAATCAAGTTTTTTCTAAAAGTTTATGTTGTTCAAGCATTTCCGATCATTTAAGTTGCCGATTTTAAAGTTTATGTTCAGCTTGAAATAGATGACTGCGGTGGAGTATTTGAAAATCAAAATAAATTAAAGTAGTAAACTCCTAGTCATATTTGCTTAACGAAATTACACAATAATAGATTATATGTTAAATGTTTGTATTCACACGCTCCATTCTATAACCGACATTTTAAAAGCGGACTATTAAAATACAGAAATAGCTGCACTTGTTAAATATATAATTATTTTTATTTCGAAAATGGAGTATTAATATAATATATAACGTCTAGTGCATACATATTTTTATTACAACACCTGTACCACAAATAAGTCCTAACGCTAGTTTTAAACAACTAATATGATATTATTATTATAATTAAACAAAATATGCTGTAAATGACAATGTTAATAGCTTATTTAGTTTAAAATATGCATCTTATCAGTATTAATTTGTTGAATTAAATTGTGCATTAAATGAGATAATTAACAAATTTGACATTTGAGCTTTGAAAAATATAAACATTAGTAGGCAGCAAATATATACATATGTATATATACATTGATATGTACTTATGTACGTATATACCTAAATAGAAGTTTACAGTATGTACAGATTCGTATGTTCGTAAGTGTGCATGTTGTTAGTGGCGATTGCAATCCTTTATACAAATATTTATAAATAGGTAAAGTATATTCAATATATTTTGAACTGTAGACAGAATTGAAAAGTGAAGACTTCGATTTCCAGAGCGGACATTAATTAAACATGGACTATAATAAAACACTAGTGGCCGAGGCGAGGGCAATATGTGAGAGAGATAGACGGTGAATTCGAGTTGTTTTCCAATGCTCAGAAATATAGCTTTTTCTGCTAAATATCGACTATCGCCAGATAGATTCAAACTCCGAGTATATTACCATCGGATAACATCTAGACACGAATCTTTTCTCGGAGGAGAGAATCGACCTATATCTATTTTATCAAACAAATACCATATTTTTTTTATTACAAAAGTAAAATTTAAATAAAAAAAGATTGTATTTATGTGCTGTATGTATATTAATATGTGCTGTAAATATAGGAAAACTGTGCATGTTTTCTAAAAAGTTCGTTTACCGGCGGTAAACTCACAGATGTGATTACTACATTTCCTACGATATATTGTACATGTACATATATTTCACTGAATTTCTTAAATAAGAATATATAAAAATAATTATCAGTCTGTTGATTATTATTAGTTTAGAAATGTTTATTTTAAATTGGTTCTAGTCAGTTTGCGATTGTTAATTGCCTTTATAATCAGATTTATACGCATCACTGAGACTTCAATTATGTCAGCCGTGGTTCACTATACGCTTGGCGAAAATTGTCACAAAATAATCATTTTTATGACTGCACTCATACACATACATAAAGGCATACACATACAATAATAACAGCAAATAAACGATTTTTTAAGCTATAAGAGATTGTTTAAGCCATTTGAAAATTTTTGCATTTTTTTATACGTATATTCACAGTTTTTGAGAGATCGAAAGTGCTTAGCTTTAATTACATGCTAATTGTGTATGTGTATGCATCATTGCATGCTTTTGGGCGCAAAAGATAACTTTTCCACATAACATTTTTGTACGTATCCACATTTCATTAGCGCTAATTTACATACATATGCATATTTTTAGAATCTTACATACACATACATGTATATATTCCATAATATATTTTATCGCATTCGGCATTTTAGCTCAAAGAGAATTTTCCAAGAATCATTTGAACTACAGATTCGTATATATACTTATTTGCAAACATTTGGGTGTGCAGATTTTTACAGCTTATTATAGAGAAGCTTAGTAGAATAAAAAGATTGAGAGTTAAAATTGTCAAATCGGGCAAAAATTAAATTTTTTAGTGATTCTGTGGTAAAATGTATTTCTTAAAGAAGCTGTTTAGTAGAAAATTAATATATAGAAGACAGATTTTTTGTAAAATTTTCCATATTTGGTGTACTAACAATTCTGATCTGACTCTTCAAGCTTCATTGCATTCAAAAATGAGACTTTCTAGTGTTGTTTGCTCGACGAAGGCATTATTAGTTCATACTTTTTACCGTCAATGGTATGCGCTAATAGCAAATTATTCTCGAATTTCGAATTTTTTTAGTTTCTCACGTCAATTTCTCTAATCCAAAAATGAAATTGTTCCATCAGAATGATGTAACTGACTTATATATATATATATGTATATATGTATATATGTATATATATATATATATGTGTGTGTGTGCATATATGTACTATATATATATGTAATTTCAGAAACTATCGCTTTATCGAGATGAACTTTTGGTGGGTGAATCAACAAGAAATTGCCTTGCTAATTGGCCACCTAGATCACCTTTTACTTACGCTTTCTATGTACATGTCTTCCGCTTAGGAAATGCTCACCCTAATGCGCATATGTAAATTTGTACGCTTATTGTGCCACTCATATGCATTCTACGAATATCATATGTATGAGCATTTGCCGCGTCCATTTACATTGATAGAGTCCATCATATACACTCATACATTTAAATCTTCAGGCAAGTTAAATTGTATATTATCATTTTGTAGACGGCATTTTAGTTAGAACAATGAGTCTTCTTGTCTTTGCCAATTTCCCAGAATTTATAGTTCATAATTTCGTTTTTAATTAGGCTTTTTATGGTGTACATATATTCAAAATATAAGTATGTACACATTCATAAGTTTGTATTAATCAGGTTTCCCATAAAAGATTTCAACAACTGTGAAATAGTGATGTTAGGACAGTTTTGAGAAAATTTAATACATTGGAAACCAATCTGGTTTTAATATCAGTGGTTTACTGTTAACTCAAGGACAATATTTGTATTGTATTTAAATTAATGTAATACAATTATTTTTAAAATAAGTTATAAAATTGTGGTTAGTAGGGAATTTTTTTGCTGAGTGGGGAAAATAGTGAGATTAAGGCTTTCATTATTACTAATAGGTTTCGGTGAAATAAACCTCATAGGTATTTCTATTTTTCATGTTTTGATAGACAATTGAAGCCCGAATTTCCATTCCTGTAGTCTAAATACTGTGATGGGGAAATGGTGAATAAAATCACTATAAATGAAATAAAACTGTTTGTATATTAAAAAAAATACTCTAATTTATTTATAAAAATTACACGAATGATTCAAAGAGATGCTTAATTAGTGTAACACTGGTGCCAACTGACAAGTATGTTTTGGAGTTCTCGACATTTCTTTCTTCGTGAATGTGTTCCCAGAGGCATATGGTTGCTGTAGAGAACATGTCGCAAAGTGTATTCCCGATCTACACCCGCAGTGTTGTTTCAGATGTTACATCTTAATCTCTCCTGCTGAAACCACGATCCATGATTGAAACTATGAAATTGTGTAACGCTGGAGATCATTTAGAGAAATGCAGACTGTTTACTCAGAGCGTCAGGGTTATTCACGACTAATTGAAATAGGTATTCGGTTGACAAGAATTTGGTATATATAAAGTTTAAGTTGGGTATTGCAGTGAGAGATGGTGTTGCTGTGATAGATATAATTAACTCATTTCATATGTAGACGATCTCTATTGTTTTTGTACTGTTACAAACTCCTTAAAGTGGACTAACTTTGTATAGCACATAATTGTACCATATAGTGGGTATCTCTATTTCTTAAATAATTTTTATGTTGAATTAATGAGGCAACTAAAAACTAAAGCTTTTGTCTAACAAATTCGTCTCTTCGCTTTTTTCATTAATCAGTTGATGCGAATTTCTACTCTGGTTGAATTTTGCCAACGAATATAATCTTACCACATCGATCTGCGTAACGACGTATTGGTTCTCTTAATATTTTTTGTGACTATTCTTGACTTTTAGTCGATAAGTATGTTGTTGTTGTTGTAACCAAATAATTTTGAAGAATGCTGCAGAGTTGACAGTTCTTAGCTGGATAAAATATCGGGTCCATTTCGGTTACATATACCCCTTTGCAATGGTGATGAAATTTATGCTGTAGGAATAAACGTTTTCAAATAAAAGATAACAAATAGAGTAGGAAGAGAGAGTAAGGCTTCTAAAGCTTTAAGAACTTAAAAAGGGAAACAACAGAGAATAATTTTTCTGTAATGAGAATTATTTGTAATTAAAACATACATCTCATCTCTTTTTGTTACTATTACTGCTAATTTATATCTGCCCGTAAGTTTTTTAACGTCTAAATCTCATATAGATCGCTCGAGCGACATTACATCACCCTTTTAATATTTGAATAAACCAATTTTTATTAAGCAATTAATCAAGAGATATTCTCCCAAATAATAAAGCATTGCATAAATAACATTCACTAATTTCATTCCATTAATAAAAAGATTGTTTTCCATCCATTGTCCGTTCAACTGCAAACAAACAGAAAATCTACAAAAAATATGGTTCGTGCTCTTTTAATTAACACGTTCCACGCCATAATTTTAATGTAGCATATAATTAAATTTTTCATATTTCGTTTTAATCAAATTTATAAGCATTTATCCCAATTAGATTGACTCATTTTTGTTTATTGCGGATTGAAAATTGCTGGCGATTGGGAGCAAAGTAGAAAAGCTAAAGAAATATATAAAAATGAAAAAATATTCATTTCGAGCAGGTACCATTCAGTTAACTTATTTCATCGCAAACGAATTTAAAATTCTCCCTCAATTAAAAGCCTCCTTTTTGCCAACAAAGCTTGAAAACAAATTTCAAATACATTCATAAGCATATTCGTACACATTCATACACATAGGCACGTCTGTATGCGTGTACATAAAAGTGTGTGTGTGTGAGTATTTTTAGTTTTTCTGGGATCAGCAAACACAAATTGAAATATAAATTTGGCATGAAATGGCGTTTTTACCGGCAGCGTCTACAGATTTTCTGCGCCCATCTTCGAAATTAATTTCTTTCGTCACGACACAAAATTTCAAAAACTGCAGAAAACGTACATATATATCTATGTATATACACACTTATGAACGCATATTGCTTAAATACTATTTTTAATTAATTATAAAAGCGCACTAAATTATAAACGGAAAGTGTAACGCTGCCAGCAGCTAAAGCAGCAGCCTAAAAGCTGCAGCGAGCCACTGCGCAAAGAAACCTGCTGCCTGTGATTGATAGGTGAACGTGACATTTTGCGAAAAGGGGGCGGACATTTTGTTCTGCGTGCATACAAATAAGCATTAAATATGTATGCGTGAATGTGTTTGTTATGCCTGAGTAGTTCCTGGCTGGTTGAAAAGATATATATATGCAAAAACAAAAATTTTATTTTAAATAAATATGCATTTATTTCGATTTACAAATTTCAATGAGAGGAATGAGTTCATTGCTACTTGAACCAAACATTAGCACATATTTATCCCGCTTCTTATATAGAGTAAATACATATTTTATTTCATATATGCATTTATTTCTATATATATATGTATTGGCAGCTAATTGTAATGAGTTCTTGCATGAGCCGTTCAAGAGATTTGCCATTGACAAGCCTGTGCTGGGGCTTATACACTAGATCGGAGATGCGCCTATCAGAAATCAAAAGCAAAAGTTCAAATTCAAGTGTTATCAGAGTCAGTGCACTTCAGCATACGGCGATGCAGACAGATACATACATGTCTACATGCATACAAACTGATATATTCCAATATTTCCATACAAATACGTATTTAAGTGCAAAGCTTATATAAAAACATATATGCACTTATAAAATCAATATTTCATAATGCAAACGACCGATGCAATTATTTACCGTATTATTTATTTATTTTGCAGCATTAAAAAATGACTAAAGCCTCTAGCATGGTGTGCATATGATTCAAACAACTCAAAAGACGCTATATTAACTGCAGCAAATCTTTAACAAAATTCAAGACTACACATACAGCCATGATGTGCGTATTCAATCAACTTCCTCAGATTTGGGTTGAATTTCTACTATTTAATTACTAATGTCGTAACCATAGGGGCACAAATTATACTGGTATTCAGGAGAGGCCACAAGAGGCAGTAACGCACCAAAAATCGCAAATTTCGTGATATTTGTTGGTTGACCGTGAAATGAAATTGAGTAAGTTAGTTAGCATCTTTGATAAATTTTAAAAGTTTTATTTAAAATCATCATTTAATAAATTTAAAAATTAAAACAATTTACAATCCTTTGAGTCTACGCTCCGGCTCATTCAGCTTGTGATAAACCCTAGAAACTGAAGAAATTGCGCTCTAAACTAGTCCAACACTAGAACCAAATTCCTCCTTCTCAGATATAAAAAGTAGCTCGGTAGAAAAATATTTCACTCAAATGCTTCACACTATCGAAACGCATTATTCTAGATTGACATTATCTCAAAAAGTAAGGCCATATTTTCATTAAAAAAAAGTTATTTAATGCTTAGGCCAAGAACTTTTCAGCCCACTTAGCATTGTGCAGTATTCGTTTTTGACTCATTATTTCCATTTTAGACCAACTTTAACTATTATTACTAAAAACAGTCTTTTTACCAAGACTTTTTACCAAGAAGTCCACGATATAAAAAAATTTTTAAATTTTCATAGTTAATGTTCATATAAAAAGAGAACAACGAAAACTTTTTCCTACCACATGAATTTAGCTCCGGAAGAGATTAAGAAAGTTATTTCGCATTGAAAATTTGCAGCTATTCAAAATTAGTATTTAGAGATCAATTCTTACAAATTTTTTCATTCCATTGAAATTCAAGAAAATTAAAAATTTTAAAGAAAATTTATAATTTCTCTTATTTATGTCCATTTCTATTTCTACGTCCTATTGAAACGAATTTGCAAAAATATCATGGACACATCATCAGTGACGTTATTACTTTTTGTGTTAATATTCCGCACTTTTATTGCATTGCTTATTTTTCTTCAGATAATCTGTAGTACGTATGGTGTACATTCATACATATGTTTGTCTCAGCTTTATAAACGTATTTAAAAGTTCATTTACTTTTGAACAATACATAAACTTTCAGGGTACTGATAATATTCTACGGGTCATAATAACAAATTTATAAATAAATGGGAAAATGGGAAATAATAACGAGCACTAATATGTATGTGTGTAACAGATGTTTAATTTGTATCGGATTAGCTATTACCCTTATACTCGCAATGATGAAGTAATGTAATGTTTATCTAAGCGAATCATAATCTCTATTACAACGTTTTCTGCTCATATTTTTTAGCAAACAGCGCTTACACATCGGCGAAACTACGAATGCACAATTAGACGTTATTCTTATATAAATCGCATTGTTGCCCCCGGTAGCTAAAAACTGAATTGCCGGACCCTGACGAGACTCATAGCGTTTTCTTTTCTCTATGAAAATGTTGTCTTATTATATGACAATATTATATAAATGCTGCATTACACCCTGAAAAAAATTTCGCTTTTTTTGCATGATAAAATGTCACCCTATCATGGATTAGCTGTTCGATTGTTTTCATTCATATAGGAAAATTATTTGTATATAAAAGATGAGCAAATAATTGCTAGTAAAAATAAATACTTTTTCTTTTACCTCTGACTCTGACTAAACGTTCACAACGTCTTCTACGAATCTTTTCACTCTAGGTAACGATTCAATTTAGGTTGCTTAGGTTGGACTCAATACCAGCACAAATCAGGAGGATATTACCAAGTGTTCAATTTCAACTTAACAACCCAAACAGTGTCCGATTCCGGTAACGTAAAGCCGGCTGTCGTGAGATAGTCATCTGAGCTTATAGATATTATAATATATTAAAAGTTTACTTATTCAGACTAGACCTGAACATACCTAACATATGTAAGTTAAGCTTACTCATCTAACAGTCATTTCCATAGAATCCAACCCCTTCGAAACAGCTGATTTCCTGAGCCTGCCGTTAGGTTACTACAATAACAATTAGCTTACCTTTCCTCCAAATAGGGGTCTAGATAAGCGACAAAACAACAACAGCAAGCAAATGGCACTTCCACTACACAAAACCTAGTTTCGAACTAAGATTTCGGCTAAGATCAACAGGTTTTTTCTGCCATAAAAGATCTTTAAAACGATGTCTCAGCCATTCGAGGGCGAACTAGAACTTGTAGCACCCTCCGTTTGCCACATAACTTCAAGGCACACGCCCAAAATAGCCCAAACATCTAACCAACGAATGTATAAGTGCCAATTAAATATAAATAAAATACTTGAGCCCGAAATATTATATTATCTATAAGCAATTTCTAAATAAACAACATTTTAATATTTTAATTGGAATTAACGCATTTGACGCCAAGTATTTTGTATATTGTTTAAAAAATTGGTATTTTATTAATACTGTCCAAAGGCTAAACAAATCTAGTAAATTATAATAAAATGTACTCTAAATATTTATAATGAATAGATTCCTTCAACGTCAACATCTTTGTCTGTCAACAGAAATTAATGACTTCATAAATTACCGCAACCACCAGCCAACACACAAAGCACATGCAGCGTCACCAACAACAACAACGATTATTTATTTACATACAAAAGCATACAGCTCGACGCCAAGTGTCAGGGGCACCACACCACATAGAAATAGAAATAGATATGCACACGTACATATGTACACATGTATGGGTGTATATGCAGTAATGTCCCTGAAAGAGGGGCGACTCGAAAATATTTTGCGGTAACATCAATTAAACATCCCAAGAATTTAAAACACCCAATAAGGGCACAAAGCATTATGTGCGACAAACACTACGTACATGTACATACACATAGAACATACGAAGCCAAGACATGAAAACAGCTAACTTGGAGGAAAATACCGCCGAATGCTGAATCACAATAGAATTTTCAAAGAAATTCAACCAATTGCGTTCAATGCAGCGGAACGTCAGGACGATCATTCAACGAAGACTATTATTTATCATAATAACAAGAACAATAACAATAAAAACATTGAGGCATAAAGAATTAGAAGATTTAGCATATAGTTGAACAATAATGTTGACAACGAAACATAAATTGTTGACATGTTCGTTTGAATTGAGCATACACATAGCATAGTGCACAGATGAATTTGCCTATAAGCATATGTATAGTGGCATATATTCTACATAAGTCTGTACATATTTTAGTGTATCGAAACGATTAGGCGCATTACAAACGCATAGACATGTGTGAGACAGATGAGCGAGTGCGCTAGTGATTGCTTCTTAGTTAGCCCCACAACCTCACTCTTAGTTCCGGTCCCCCGTTCCCTAAGCAACGATTGAACTTCAACCCCCCAGTTGATAGTCAAAGTTCAAATATTGCTCACTAACCCTAAATCACCACTAGTATGACCTCCTCCAGATGCCTGCGGTTTCCGATTGACGTATGCTTTCCCATAAATTACCATCGCCTCCAATAATGTGAGTACTAAGTGATCATGTGATCATCATGTTAGTATTTGGATCGCGTGCCACGCCATAGTAAGATTTTTTTACATATGTATGCCTATTAGAATGTCGTTAAATTTATGTTAAACAGCATGTTGCAACAAACTTGAGTACATTAAATCGCCAACATACAAATATACTTATGTACGAATGACGTATTTAAGTTGTGTGTAAGTGCCATTGACGATCCCACCAGCCCATAGTTCGCTTGCACTTGTCATAGTTAATGTCTGCTTCGCATATCCCGTGGGGAATTCCTCCACTTGTTTGTCTGTCCGTGTGTCGTTTGACATGATGTGGTCACACAGGAGTTGGTACTCCCTCGTGTTGCACGAAGATTGATGCGGATGTTGCTGTACGTAGCTCTTAAATTTTTGTAGCGTTCTAGAGTGTCGTCAAGTGGCTTATATGATTGTGATACGGGCATTCTTCGTATGTGTGGAGTTTGTGTGTGGTAGCAAATATCAGTTTTTAAAACAAATTATAATTACATTAGACTTAAACGTGCATTTATTACGAAATTTATTCTTGGTGGGTAAACACATTCATAAAATTTAGTTTTAGGTGAAAGTAAGGATGTAATGATGATTTATGTTTGGAAGAAATATGAATGGGTTTGGTCTGACATGGTCAGTGTCTCTTTTCATTTTAGCAACTTAGAGGACATTAATATTTAAAAGGAACTTTTTTTATACTTATATGCACATAAAACATATGCGTAGTTGCTGTTATTTCATATACCCTTTCAGCGAAGAAGACTAAAGGTCAAGTCATCCGTAGGCTGCTGGTGTGGTCCCACTATCTAAATCTGGGAAATATTTCGCCTACTATCTCTTCTTTTGACAGTAGTGACTTGAGGAACTCCTGATCATCACTAACCCCTGCGTCTAGCTAATCATCTAACTGGTTTCCTCCCACTGCACAGTTTTACGTACGCTCTTAGATAACCGCGATAAATAAACTTCCACAGCATAATCCTTTCCCCACTTTTGTTTAATTTATATATCCCGAAACTCTCTAAATCATCAGAAGTAACTACCTTCTCTCTCTTCGAACGCGGGAATGAGTACCTAGGATAGGCTAGGGATTCGATAGTATACATATGGAAGTAAACGACTCCGACCTTTCTAGAATGAAGAAGTATTAAATTTATAGGAAGACCGCCATTAAGACCAATATACAGAGCAATAAAAAATCGTTAGCCGGCAGTACTTTGAGAAAAGACTATATATTGTTGGCAGCTTACGAAATAATTGATGTGCTGAAAGAAACAAAAAACTAAGCAAAATAGTTAAGGTAATCGGGGATTTGTAGAACGCATAGGAAGAAAGGACAGCCCTGCAAGATCATCACACTACGCTTGATCTCTTTCCCGATCACTGCTTACCGAAAATACTTATTTGCTCTTAGTTGAAGAGTATAAGGAGATATCAGAAGGATCACTTAAAGCCCTCTGACGACATACGACACCTAACATAACATATCTGGAGCATGTTAGGACAACAATCACTTGAAAAGATTCAACGTAATCTTCATAAACTTTCTTCCATGTTTGATGCGAGAGAGAGAGTGTTAAACTACCAGCATTTGTGAACTAAGAGTTCAAATTGCCTGTGAAAGATGCGTAATGCTCGAACAATTGTGTTCTGGATTGTGACTATATCTGATTTACGAATCATTTTATTCGAATTTATAAAATTCATTATGTATGAACTAGGTAAAGTATGAACTGATTTCATTCTTTTTTCATCCCAAGATACATTATGCTAAGGGTATATCGTCTAAATTTTTTTGATAATGCACTTATTACTCAATAAATCCTTTTAAGTTCTACGAGATGGTTCGAAATCATTACTTTCGTATTTATGGATGTTGCGAAAAGATATTAGTTAATTTCTCAATGTCATTTATGTTGATAAGCAATTATAGTAAATTTGTCGATACGCGATATTTAGGGATTAAATGTACTCTAATAGTTTTAAATAACGCCGTTAAATGGGTGGGTGTGATTATTAATACATTTCGTCGACCTTTAGTTACTATACAAAGGTAGCAACATGATAGTTACCACTTAGTTTAGTTGAGATAGCACATGAACTTTAAAAAATAACTACCGCATTTGTAAAATATATTTTATGTCGTCCTACTAGATATAAATATATACACAAATATTAATTTATTTTTCACCTTAAAACTATTTTTCACCATCTCCACACATCCATACATGTGTATGTAATGCAAATGAACAAACATATGTACATATGTACGTCTGTGTACATAGTATAAACATTTTTATGGACATACTAATAGCGTAATACTCGGTTCGTTATGTGCTTTGCGGCAACAGTAACGCGATTACCGTGCGTCGACAAGTTATTGCTTTGCTCGGTCTGTTGCAGAATCGGTCACCCAAGTTCCGGAGGATTAAAGTGAATGGTGTATATATGTACATGCACTTGTACATATGTATATGAATGGTTTCAGAAGTGCGTGACTAACAGCCAGCCAGGGCAGTCAATATCTCTACTTCGGTAGCTAATCACACTTTGGTCCTAAGCAAAGAAATGCTGAAATGGTAAATGAGCAATAAAACAAATGCGTAAAGGGATCAACAACAAAAATTAAACATTCGACAACAACGATAAACACACACATATACATACATTCGCACTTGTATATACATATATATGCAGTCTATATTCATTATTAACTTGGTTGCAGGAATACCAGTAGCTGCACATACACACACAAACATACATATCTTGCAGGAGAGTCGACCGCAACAACAAGAATGGGTAAACACTCGTATAGTCTCGTCATTGTGTACACGCCTTAATGGAAAAGCATACTTGTAAACATGGATTCCAACCGACACAGCTGTACTATACGAGAGGTGCATGCAAGACCTTAGCCCACCAGACTTGTCAACCATCGCCATGAACGCATAGCGGCATAAGAAAACATACACGCATACATATATGTAAGTTCGTATTACGATCACGTCGAAGTGGAGTTGATTATGGAGACGGCAAAGGTCTCAAAAGTTAAATCTGAAAATAATATGTTCTTACGTACCCATATGTGTAATTATTCCATATACTCATGTATATATGTTTGTGTGCAAAAAATATATTTAATGCAATTGCATTCCATAAAAGTCGAATAAAAAGCTGAGCTTGATGTTCGTCGCGCCGTTCAATATTTCCAGAAAGGAAGTTGAGAGTATTGTCGCTGTTTTGATATCAAGCTGGCCTAAGAAAGCCAATTAGATGGCGGCACGAAAATACGGCGACGAATTGCCAGTGGCGGAGTTTCGGCGTCAAATGGAAATATGATTTCAAATATACATACATATGTATATAAAGCACGTGTAATTTTGTTGATAGACCTAAAAGTTAATCATTCCATTGCTATCGATTTCTTAACCAAGACTTGTTGGGCGCCAAGAAGAAATAATTATTTGTATTTAGTTTATTTCATTACTTGCGGTAAATATCACCTCAACGAATTTGGCCTGAACTGCTCTACGTAGTGCAGCACGTATGTTTAATCAATACGTGGTTTTTAAGCAGTGTTCCTTAAGGGAGTCGTCCTCCGTCTCCATCAAGGCGCATAACATCGGAAAAGTAGGGGTAATAAATTCTTGATTTTTTTCCGAAAATAAGTGCAAAGTAGAGTTCCAAAAACAATGTTTGCCAGTAAAAACATCCGAAAATAACCGTTCACTTTATATCGCCAATTGATTCCTCCCATTAGTATTACCTGTTCAAACATTCGCTCCAATGAACACTCCAACATTCAAGTAATGCTTAAAAAAACGAAAACAAAATTTCCATAATTTGAAATTTTGACTTTAATTGGCCGATATTGACGGATAACTATATTACGTATTTAATAAACAGACTCAAACTGCATCATTAAATTTATTATGACAAATTCCATTCCTTTATGAAGAGCTCATAATTAATGTTTGATTTACTATATGTTCTAAAAAACCTTTGGTATAACTGTTTGGCCTAACTTTGATCTTGACGTTCAATTATTCCATTAACGCGCAGCATTATTGCTTATTGATTATTTTGCCATGTTCGAGTTAGAAGATGAAAATAATTCCATGTGAATTCCAAAAAATACGGACTAAAACCTTGCTGACCGCCTGTTCGCCACCTGTTTTGCGCTTTGAATAAGCCTTCCGACTTTCATCGTGCAATACCCATTCAGTGGACTTCCGATTGAACTCTAGTATATAATAATATATCCATGTTTCATCCATTGTCACAAATCGGTGCAGAAACTCGTTCTTATTGCGTTAGATCAGTGTAAGATTGTCCTTTCAAAGTCGAACACGTTATTTTTTTGATCAAATGTGGTAATATTGCACAAAAAGCTTTTTCATTTGTAATGTTAAAACATCATCAAACATCTTTTCTATCAAAGCACTAGTAATGAATAAGTTTGACATGGCCACCAATAAACTTATGCCAAATAAATTTGAAGTTTGAATAAATTTCAATGTAAAATGTATAGCAAACCACGGCTAATGGTTTTCTGAGCTCTAAGTATCTGACTAATTCGATATTTTTAGACATTATATATAAATGATTATGACATTATTTATACATTATGTATAAATCAAATTTCAAATTCAATTTCAAATTTCAAAGGGTCAAATTTTGACCTTTAATATTTCATTTGCACTTCTTATACGGTACATATGATCAGGTAGATATTGAGACAGCTATTGAGCGTCCAAGATAGTTTTCCGCTGTATATCCCATAACGAACAGACCTCATTACTGAAGGAAATTATATTGTAAAATAATTATGATACTCAGACGAACTGGATGGAAACTTTAATCTCAACTTCCTTTCTCTGTAGAAATCAACTTCATATTTTAATTAGCTCTTGGAGTATAAGATTTCGACACATATAAAAGACCTTTTCGTCTAGTAGTCGGAAAGCACAGTGCTTTTGCGTGTGTACATGTAACTTAAAGAGAAAATGAGCTGGCACTTGAAGTGTTTTACCAACAACTTGAGGAACGCACGACAAACAATATAAACACTTTAGCGCTGAAATCTCAATTCTTCAAAGCCTCCCGCTGCTAAATCGAGATTTCAACCTGTGTTCGGATACATCAATAGCTCCCCAATCATACTCACACACATATATATGTGCATCCATACATGCACAGGGTTATACTCGCCCGTGTTTATCATTCCATCGTTCACGGTTAGAGAGCTACCGTGTTGCTGGGTTGCCAAGTACAAAGTAAACATGGTCGAAGTTATGTACGCATAATATCTTTTATTGGAGTCATCTGCTCGCCCAACATTTTCAACGTATTTTCTTATATGACTTATGGTATATGCTTGCCGACGATTTTCGATGCAACGTGTCGTTTGTAGTTGCGCATGATTGCCCGGCAGTCGGTAGCTGTTTGCCACCATTGAATGATTGTTGGTCACTAACAACAACACTTCGATATGTAAATACATACATACGTACAACGGTGCCGGTAAACAGTAGTGTCTGGTGGCACCATTAGTGTTGTTGGTCTAGTTCTGAGGCAGACGGCCGATGGCTTACCGATCGTTGACTGACTTCCTAATTTAACTAATGATCGTTGTAATGTTTGATGTTTGTTTGACTTGCTGATTCGTAAATTTATGTATGAATGTGTACGTGTGTTTGGTGCGAGTAGTTTCGTTGATTTTGGAAATTGCTTATTACCTTTATATCTTCTCTTGGCTCTGTCTTCGTTTGTTTACTATAAGCAATGTTTCGCTGGCTCTTTGGTAGGTATATGTAGGTATGTATGGCTGATTTGGTGGTCTAAAATTTACGGATTTATTTGACAACATTTTTGTTGAATGTTTACTTATTAGTTTTCATTTAACAAATGGATCCGATTTTGAGAGTAACTCACCGCCACGCACTTTATGCTACGTTTTGGTATGTGTATAAATACAAATGTTTGTATCGGTATATTGGTAATAAATTTGCAGATTTCATACTGTTTCGGTAATTTGGCACAAGTCAAGAGATCGCAAAATATCATATATATCAATTAATAATTCAAATGTAAAAGTTGTAAGTTATGCGATAGAAAAAGAAGAACAACAGCCACACTTTCAGCCTTTACTTGTATATATACGCACATAGTTTATAATTGCCGCTAATACTTTTGCTAAGTGTTTGGATGAGCTTCTCCTCCTATTTGAAACGTGTGTCTTGCTTTTACGCGGCTAATGGCTCGACGAGTATTTTGTAAACCGAATCCGAACGCTTCGTACCATAAATATACTTAGGGGTTTGAGATTGCCTGCGGCTGTTAGAAAAACGCTTGGTGCTAGTAAGAATACGGATAGCGGATCGAAACCACTTAAGTGCCATGGTCAAATATTCTCATTCCTCAGATCTTCTAATAGCCATAAAATCAACAAAAGTTTTGCTAATGTACCCTTGTTCAACACTAGTTCAAAGTATTGTATCTCTTTGAAATTTTGATTAAAGCACACTCTCGTAAAGAGAGTAAAGAGACTCTCGTCACTTTAAAAAAAAGTATTTTAAACTTCGAAGTATTCGGAAAATTTTATAAAAAAAAAATTATGGCTAAATTTTCGGCTTAACATTTTAACAGATCAAGGTGTTATGTCACCAGTGCATACATCCGCCATTTCATTCAGCGAAGACAAATGTATGAACAATTTATACTTCCTGGATTAAAGTCATATAAATAAGGTACGTTATTAAATATATCGTAGCGCAACCGCATTAGGAGCGGCGACTGTGTTTGTAATTTCTCACCGCTTTGAACGCAGAAGTTCGACTTAGTAACCTTATATAAAGCCTTAAGATTTTTGTTGTCCAAGCTTGTAATTTGAGACTTCCTTTTCGAATATTCTCTAAATAAACTCTTCCGAAGGAAAAATACTTAATTATTAATACTAATTCGGTGTAGTCTAAATACCATTCTTGCTGTTGCTTTAAAGCTTTATGGAATGCTATTGAGGTGATTGTCCGTGGTTGGATATAACTTTGGGTTCCGTCCGGAAATGTAAGCCTAACTATCGTGGGAACAATCACGATTTTAACAAACTGCTTCGGATCAGCTGTCGTCAGAATTTATGTTGGCAAACATTTTTCAGAGAAATCAGTCATCAGTTTATTCTAATGGCAACATTAGAGATTTGAAGAGATTCAAATTTGTGAAAAGCGGAGATCGCTATTTGATAGCACTATGCCGCTTTTCGACATTTATAATATTTCCTACGATTTCATATATGGATGCTGGAATTCACAGCTATTGTTCGACCGAGGTGCGTTCAGAAAATAACGGGAATGTTCTTCGACTGTGTTCTTCGACTTTGTTGGCATAGTGCATCACGAATTTTTGCCTCAAAGTCAAACGGTCAATAAGGAGTACTACCTAAAAGTGCAACGCTGTTAGCGTGAAGCAATGAATGTGAAAAAAAAACGCCCGGATTTGTGGAAAAACAATTCATGGCTTTTGCTGACTTTTGCTCAATTCTGTTCGTACTTCGTTGCTTGTTCGCGAATTCTTGGCCAAAAACAATATTGCAGCGACGCCCCAGCCTCCATATTCGCCAGACATGGCTCCGTGTGACTTTTTCCTATTTCCAAAAATAAAAGGCCGTCGTTTTACAAGTATAGATGACATTAAAAGCGCATCGCTGAAGGAGCTAATAGCTATCCCAAAAATCGAGTTTGAGAAGTGTTTCGACGATTGGAAGAAGAATAATATCGAATGGAAACTATTTTGAAGGCGACAACATTAATGTAGACGAATGAACAAATATTTTTTTCAAAAAACGAAAATTCCCGTTATTTTTCGAACACACCTCATTCAAGTTTTTAAAGTAAAACAGAGGGTAAAGCACATAAAGCACATTGTGCTAGTATATTTAAGGTCGACTGTATTCTAACGTTACATCCTTTTCTGCTTTATCCATATATATTTAATAAAAAAAATGTTTCTAAGATGAACGGAGTTTGGAATAATGATATCGATAAGACGTCGGATTAAAAATTTCAAAATTTCAAAAACAAAAATTATAATAATCATCTGAAAGCTAGGCTAAGTGCGCCACAAATATACTACGAAATGTATAACTTGTTTAACTTTATATCAACTTAATTCGTCTGGTTTTAACATGGTGATGTACTAATTGATGAGCTAATTAATATATATATACATATTTATAGAAACATACATATGTAAAGATTTGTGTGCTTTTAATGAAAATCATAAATAAATTTGAAGCCAAAAATTAACTTCTGTTATCTTCTTTTATGAAAAACTATAGAAAAATCGAAATAATCACTTTCTCAGTGAACTTAACATGCCGACGGCTTATGCGAACATATATTTATCTACTATATCCTTAAAAAGTTATTAAAGCAAACTTTATCATATCCATTGAGTTAGTTTGTTGGTTTGCTTAGTTGGGATAAAATGTAGCATATTAGGAAAATTAACAATTAGTTTGATGCTAATAATACTTATATATATGTGCACTTCTATTTAATAAACTAATATATAAATAAATAAAAGCGTTCATATTGTAAAATACAATAGAATCCAGAATTAAATTCAGTTAGTTTCAATATATGCATATGCTAAACGCAATCGTTTATCGAAATTCTTACCTGGATCCATATGTAATGCAATTGGTTAATAGGTCGGCGCTAAGCTGAGACGTTTAAAAGTTTATAAATTTTCTTTATACCGATTCCGGTAATTTCAAACGAAACAAATTAAAGCGTTTGATCGTGTAAATTGTTGTTCTTGATGCAGTTGCGTTCAATTTTTAAAAGTAAATATGTATGCACATAAGTACATAAACAAATACAGGCTTAAAATATCACTTTCTGCTTCTTAGTTTGGTTGGTTTCCAAGCACATTGAAAGCTACTGGCTATTAAGATTCTCGGCTTGGCAGTAATAAATTTTATTAGCACTTTTCCGTGGTATTTTTTCTCTGTTTGGAAGTTTAGCCTACACTTCACTTTTTGTTTATACAAATATTTTGCACTAATTTCGATTTTTGGATGACGCGGATGTACTAACGACTTTGAAATCCAAACTCATGCTTATAGATTCCTTTGGTATAAGATCAAACTAGCGATCAGTTTACTTTACGTAGAACAATTCCAAGTAGCAGCGGGTGATGCACGATTCAATAAGATGACATAATGTTTGAAAAGAGTTTTGTTTTGTTTTTGTTTATGGTTCAAAATTGTTACGCATCCAATCTGAAGAGCACTTTTTTTCGATTGGCACGGAGTACGCATGAAATATTTGTCTCCAGTATACCTTGTTATCCGTATTGCTGGCACCGTTTGCATTCAAGCGGGTATGTCAAATGCTAAAAACCGTTCACAATCACTCAACGATCGGGCATTAATCAAACAAAGCTTCTGTGAAGCCAAATGCCATAAAAAAGAACAAAAGTACACACAGAAAAGGTGGCGAAATGCAAAAACGAAATTTAACACCCACTATTTTTTCTCCTTTTTTTTGGACTTCAGCATTTATTTTCTTTTCCAATAACTCAATATTTGAAGTTCAATCTTTGCATGAGTATATATATTAGTATGTACGACAAGGTTGTGCTCTGATCTGTTTCGATTCGATTCGATGCGTTGCTCTGCGATGCGATGTACCACGTTACGATCAATATAATTGATGCGATCTGATGCGAAGCGACGCGACACGTTCTACCACTTTTTGTTTCTCGACTACGCATACGACGAATATGTGCCCAACGTGTTGTTCGTCAGCCGCCGCGCTCGTTTCAACTAATACCACATTTAGCGCAACGATCAACAGCATCCACCAAGAGTGATCGTTTCAGCCATGTCTAGCATCGTGTATATGAAAGCGTGGTGAAGCAGAAATACCATATTGTTATTGTTGGTTTCGATGTTGTATTTTGTTGTTGCATTTCAATTGTCTATGTATTTGTGTTGATTCTGTTTGGTTATTCATTTACATCGATATATTCTTGAAGTCAGCTTTGGTATACACACTTGGGTACGTACATTTCTTACGCCTATAGGGCGACTTTTGTGTTAGTGAGCGCTAATGGCGCTGCAATGCATTCGTGTGTGCGCAAATGCATAGAAAAAAGATGAAGTACATCATAAACACTGGCGAAGAAACACAGGGGCGGATTCAAAAACAATAGATCCAATCCAAACGTGCAAAAAGAGGATTTGAACCGGTAAACATGATCGACTAAATTTTTCGTCCGATCCACATCCCTGATAGATTTAGTATCTATCAAACATTAATTTTAAAATGCTCAGAAGGCAATCTAATATTTTCTAGCGTTTCTCCAACAAGTTTTGAGCCACTTTCGAACAATGAATACGATAGAAGGCAGTGGAAAAAGTAAGGAGGAACTAAAAGGGACATAATACTCTATTCAATTGTAAAAATTATGTCCCTTTTAGGTTTTTCAAATGAATGAAATTTAATTTATTGGATTTATGAGAAGAAAGTGAACCAAAGAGGCGAAAATCATTATATGCCTAGACCAAGGTCTATACCAATTTCATTCATATTCAACGCTAATACATATTATGATTAAGAATAACATATCCATTTAACTTCATTAAAATATCGAACATATTCACCAACATAAACGATATAAAATCAACTGGAAAGTCGAAAATCCCTATATTGGGTATATTGTGGCTAGGTGGTGGAGTGATTACATTTACCATTAGCATTAATCTATTATATGTTTGAGAACATGTTTCCACGCAATCTTTTTACATATATTCGACATAAAGCCCACTAGAATAACGAAAATCTTTGTAGGTAGTATATTGGAGCAGAGGTAATTCGTGGACCGATTTCAACAATTTTCGGCCCGAAACTATAATATACCTAAGAATATTTATTCACTTAATTTTTCTAAGATATCTTACATCCCGAAGGAAGTTTGAAGGTACTTATATTAGGTATATGGGGCCACTAAGGACAACAGCGACATTACCATTACCACATACCATTCTACAAGTAGTACCTGTAAACATAGCTGGCAAGTTCATTGCGGCGAAGGCTTCTATTAGACTCAGGGAAGCTGGCTACATGAAAGGTAGTCGATTACATTCCTGACAATTTGAACCACAAAACCTTCTCCTAGTGGTTCCTTCTCTGCACACATTGCTGGGAGAGATATGTGGACCGGGCGAAGCCGCTGGACAAGAGGTACAGTGACCTTTTTCACTGATGGATCTAAGCTTAAGGGTGCTGAGGGTAAAGGTGGCAGTGTGAGCCTTCTGTCGGGAGTTCTCCATCACCTATAGCTTCAAAGCACTGCAGTGTCTTTCAGACGGAGGTGGCTGCCATCAAGGTAGCAGTAGATGATCAGACAGTTGTACATTCACTCCAATAGCAGAGCGAAAATACTGACCATGAGCTCGCTGGCAGTGCGCTCAGGACTAGGCAAGGAGTGTGTGACCTCTTTATCAGTAGTAACAAGCTACTTTGTTATCCAACTTGTTTTGGTACCTTGTCACAGCGGAATCTCTGGAAACTGTAAAGCCAATGAGTTTACTAGAGAAGACATCTTTACCAAATTTTCATCGGATTATGTACGAGTCGGTGGTCCGTTGATCTCTTGCGTTCTAGCATTGGATCTATGGACCTTCTGTAAGCTCGACAAGCGCTGGTCAATTCGCAAAACTTATGCGGGTTCGAGATCCTTCTAGCCAAGAGTGGAAGGTAAGAGGTACTCTGAACTACTTGCACTTAGCAAGGTTCATCTAGCCGCAATGTTAGGTGTTCTGATTGGACACTGCCCAATAGGCTCACATGCGGTGACGCACGTATCTTGTCGGATGCAAATTGCTAAACCTATGTGGAGGAAGGCGAGGTGGACTCATCTAGGCACTTTCTCCTCTAAGGTCCAGCTTTTACCAAACTGAGGTTGAAACATCGCGGTAAACAACCCTTCGGCAAACCCACTGAAGTGGCTGGAATAGATATTAGCCGCCTTAAATAATGTGTGGTAAGCTCAAAACGCTTCGGCGATCTATGAGGTCAGGTGATCTATATCTAGTAGTTTTGGGTATCTCAAAGGACCAACGTTCACAGCTGTCCAAGTGGGAACTTGCGTTACCTTCAGTACCAAGATTAGCCCTACGACCTAACCTAACTAAACTTAGCACTCGGGTACATTATTATTAGGAAAAGATGACATCTTAGTTTCTTAGTTTAAAGTTTTGTTTCGATATCTTCGTTCTTACTTGATCTATTGTAAAGTGAAATAATCTGATGCAATTTAAAAATTTGTCGTATGGAAAGTGGGCATGGTTGTACTCCGTTTCCGCCCATTTTTAAACTGTGATCTAAGGGTGTCTATAGAAGGAACTGCTTTGTTAAATTTAGAAACAATTAATTAGTTAGTAATTAGTTAGTTAGTTAGTTAGTAATAGTTGCTGACATATGCAATTTCACAAAAAAAGTGCGATACCACGCCCACTCTCCAGCTTTTGACATGTTCAGTTGCAGTCCTGCTGCATTATCCGTACTATTGAATGCTAAAAATAAATCTTTCCACCTAGTTCGGTTAGTATTGCTTTCCTTATTTGTGAAATATATGCATTAAACCTATTAGAGGATGGAGCCAAAGCCGCTTTTACTTTTTACACCACATATGCAACTCCTTAGAATGATTCGTTATATAAAGTTTTGTAGCTTATTTTGTGACTTAGTTATCGCAATTTATATTTTTCGATTATCTGAATTGTGTGGGCATATCAATTTTCTGTATTTGAAAATCTGCAATACCAACCTCTCAAGGTGTCAAACAGACAGTTTGGCAGACATTCGGAAATTAATTCATCTTGTTGTCCTATTCATATATAAACACATGTATGTACATATATCTATCTCGATTAGTTTTAGTGCAGCCTGTTGCAAAAGTATAAAAAATTATTTTTCCAAATTATGTTTATTTTTTCATTCTAAAATAATTTTGTATACGAGTGTAATATATTTTTATAAAAGCGCCTTTTTGTGACAACGGCCGTGTAAATTTAAAAACAAACCCATTCAATATTTTTCTTCATCACACTAACAAAAGACTGCCACAATTCGGTACGCAAAGCACAATTATTTTCGCTCTGCCTTTAAACATCGATCGCTTTGTCTCGCATTTAGATATACATATATCCACATTGTATCTGTGCATGGGTGAGCCTTTTGGTACATATACGATCGCTTTGGATATGAATGTGTTTGCGGAGATATGCCTGTGTTTGCTTATTTGTAAAAACAGCATTGTGTTTGTGTATCTGGTCGTCGCGGCTGTTTGACTGCTTTGAATGGCTAACAATACGCAACCGGGCGGAGTTAATGCTTGAATGGCCAATCTGAAGCAAGTAAGCGTATCCGCAGCGTTACGCCGAGTGCGCGATGTCATGACTTTTTAGCGTCATTGCGCTCGCGTCGCGTCGAGTGACATTGTAGGCGGAGCAGATCCAACTCATTCAGGTATACTTGAAAACATACGTGTATACTATTATATATGGATACATATGAATGTGTGTATGTAAGATCTACTTAGAATATATATGTACTTAGAGTATATATGTAGATATGTACTTTAGAATATATATATTTATATAAAATATGTGTACGTAGATGTGTTTTCAATATTATTATTTCTTATATTTATCCTCGTGTGTGTAATATTTCTTACAGATTTTTGTTAAACTTTTTTTATAAAAAAATGTTTTTAACTGCAATTAAATTCTATTAGCCAATAATGCACTTAAAACTTAAATATTCATAAATTTATATCACATGTAAATATCAATGCATGAAAATTTATATGGAAATATAGGTGTACATATACATAGTATGTTGTATATATATATATATATATATATATAGCTCTATTCCTAGTCTCCCCGCCTATAGTCTGCCCGCCGCAGTTTTCCGCTGTTGTATGCTCTGCTTTGCTGCATTTCCAATTGCGTTGAGCCGTTGCGTCTTGGTTGGTTAGTATTAATTACGAATGCAAGAAAGACTAAAGTACATACATGCACATGTACATAAGTACGTACATTCGCTCTTACTTGAGATCCTGTCACTCTGAGTGCTGATCCGATGAAAGTTTAATGATTTGATTGTATAATTTTGCGAGCTATAAATAAATATGCAAATAAATATTTATATGTGTACAACTAAATTTAATTGTATAAAGTACATTTTTCCACAAGCAATAAACACGATCTCATAATAATCATGATTCAGCTGGCAATTCTCATTCAATTCTGACATTGTAGTAGAAGCAGTACGGCAGAACCTCGATTTTTTGTATTGTTTTCATTCATCATTGACACCCTATAATTTCACCTTACACCTTTAGCTTTTTTTCATACATCTAGAAAAGAAAACATGGTTTTATAATTCATTTTCATACAGTTAAAAAATTTAAAAAAAGTCAAGGAAAACTCCTTGATCCTCCTTATTTACGAGGCGTGTTAGGCAGACGATACAATCGATGATTATAATGAGTACTCAGTTACCAATTAGTTTTATACGTCGAGTTGTCAAACCCTTTAAAATATATAATATATAGTTATAAAAATTTTTATTAATGACAGTCCTTCTGTGTTACGAAATATCAATAATCC
Source organism: Bactrocera minax (assembly GCA_021498325.1). Lineage (NCBI taxonomy): Eukaryota > Metazoa > Arthropoda > Insecta > Diptera > Tephritidae > Bactrocera > Bactrocera minax. The sequence goes on along the minus strand of JAKEEE010000011.1, from coordinate 2,919,892 downwards.
GTTCATGTCTGATAAAAGAGTGATCTCATAAAATTCATTATTCATGACGGTACCCCTATTGGTCTTAAAGGAAAAGACAAGTCAATGGTATTCGACAAGTTTCTCTACGTAGATTCCATTGAAATGACAGACTAGTCGACTCATTCACCATAGTTACTTAGTTCATTACCCGTTGGCTATCTCCTATTCCTTCTGTTCGTTTTGTATTTCTGAAGTTAAGAATCATTTTTGTCTAGAGAAAATCTTTTGTAGGTATATTTGTTTTTTTTACTAAGTTTCTTCGCATACTTTCGTTATTTGTCCTATGACAAAATGAGCAACGTCGTCTAAGCGCGTCACAGCGTGGAGGTAATTTCTTGATTCATAACTTAATCTGTTACAAAAAATCAAGTAAAAACAAGTAAGGAAAGGCTAAGTTCGAGTGTAACCGAATATTTTATACTCCGCAATTTGCAATGATCAGAAGCGGGGATATGCTTTCAGGTGCTGGCATAACTTTATATTAAAAAATGTTGCGGAAGAATTCAACATTCATTATCCGACAAAATTGTCAATGGATTGCAATCGTTTATCTTATTAACTTATTTACAGGACATATATTCATGTACTTTCATTGTTGTATTTTGCTTCGTGTCAGAGATACTTATATTAAAATCTACCAAATTAACTTAAAAGTGATATAAGGGATATAAACTCAAACAAAGTGGTTTAGTATAATGGTTAAATATGTTAGATACATGAGAAAAAAGTCAACCAGAGAAAAGGAAATCATTATATTAGGAATAAGTGGCTTAGACCATGATCTAGACCGATTTCTTTCATATTTAGCGCGAAATCACATTGTATTTAAGAAAACATATCCACTTAATTTCATTAAACGGTTTAAAGTCAGATGGAATCGGGAAGTCGGGGATTCTTATATCGGGCATTTTTGGGATAGAGGAAGATCTCCACAGATTCCATTAACTCTTCTCATTATTCAAGTATACAGTGACCGACATATTCGACATAAAGTCTGCTCGAATAGCGAAAATCATTATATATACTACATATATGTTAAATATTTCTAAATTTCGAAGAGATAACTCATATATTGACTGTTATATGTGATATAATGTCTACAGGAAGGTTGAAAATCCTTATAATATATATATGGGGGCTAGGGGAAGTATTTATCCGGTTTTCCCCATTCTTGACACAAGAGCACATTATTATCATGGAAAAATAATCCTCGAATTTCATTACGATATTTTACAGATTTACCGAAATATATACTATAAAGACTACAGGAAGTTGAAAATTTTTCATTAGGTATATGGGGTCTAAGGGTTTACCCGATTTTTCTCATTTTGACACCAGACTACATTTTTATCATACAAAGATAATCCTCCAACTTCATTAGGATATCTTACATATTTGCCGTTGTATATGGTATAAAGTCTACCGGAAGGTTGAAAATCTGCATATTAGGTATATGGAAGCTAGGGGAAGTATTTATCCGACTTTCCCCCTTTTTATACCAAAGCACGCTATTATCATGGAAAGATAATCCTCCAATTTCATTACAATATCTTACAGATTTCCCGATATTTTGCGATAAAAAGTCAGATAGAGGCACTGAGGTCCTAATATTGGGTATCTGGTGGCTTGAAAAGTTAAAATCCGATTTCGTCTATTTTTACGCATAAGATGACATATCCCTGAAGGCACCATTTGTACCAAGTTTGATTCTCATATCTTAATTGTTGCTCGACTTATCTGCTTTAAAGTGAAAGGATCAGATGAAACTTAAAATTGTGTTATATGAGAAGTGGGCGTGGTTTTTATCCCATTTCGTCCATTTTCACAATGTAACATGAGCATGCAAATATAATGTCACATATCAAATTTTGTTGAAATCGCTTAAGGTGTTCTTGAGACATGGTATTTCTCCCAAAAGTGGGCGGTGGCACTCCCGTCACCAAAAATTTACACGGATTCCTGTGTAATCCTTCCGTATGATATTTTCTGCAATATTTAATGTTTCTAACGTGTTTGTTCAGCGAGTTATCGCACTTTTATTAGTTTTCAACATAACTTTTGTATGGGAGGTGGCCGTGCTTATTATCCGATTTCACTAATTTTCTCAGTGTATAAAGCGATGCTAGAAGAACTTGGTCGAAGCAAATTTGATTGGTATAACTTTAACGGTTTACGAGATATATATATTAAACCTATTGGGGGCAGGGCCATTCCCACTTTTCCAAAAATTTTGGCTCACAGATCGCGCACCCTAGTAGGATTCTCTATACCAAATTACACGTTTATGTCTTAATTTGCTGCTTAGTTATAGCACTTTATCTGTTTTCGATTAATGGCATTTTGTGGGAGTGGCATTATTCAATTACGCCCATCTGCAATACCAACCGTCTTACGGTGACAAAGGACACGGAACGGTGTCTCAAGTTTCATCAAAAATCTTAATTTTTACTCAAGTTATCACTTGCACGGACGGACGAACGGACGGATAGACAGTCACGCGGAATTCAACTCGTCTTTCCATCTTGATCATCTTTTCATCATGATATGTATATATATCTATATCTAACTCGTTTAGTTCTAGGTGTTACAAACAACAGTTAGGTGAACAAAACTATTATACTCTGTAGCAACATGTTGCGAGAGTATAAAAATGTTGCAAATTGATTCAGCATTTGTTATTTGACACAATTCTGAATGTATCACAATTGGCATCATGAATCACGCTTGGAATCATATTAACTTTTAAGTTAGGTCATTCATTCATTTGGTCATCATATTCTCATAAAGTCAATCTAACTAAGCCAAATCATCTATATTCATGATTAGTTTTCAGTAAAGTATACCAACAGACGGATTTCGTTTACTAGATATGGTAGACAACCGAGTAATCTTACCTATAAATAGACAAATTCGAATCTTAGTAATAGCCGCACATGTTATTCACTCTTGAACAGTTACTTCATTGGGCGTAGTGGTTGACGGTGACCCGGCCGACTACACCAAACTAACTTCTTAATAAACCGACCCGGCTCTGTGCAAAGGTACAACTGTCATAATTTTTTATTGCCGAATGACATACTTTGTTGTGACATCTTCAATGGAAATATTTGCGATATAAACCCAACCAAAGGAACGAAATTTCATAAATATATTGTGTATATGAAGGAAAAGTCAACCAGAGGGACGCAAATCATAATATTAGAGCTATGAAGTTTAGACCTAAGTCTAGACCGATTTCATTCATATTCAGCGCTAAATCATTTTATGGTTAAGAAAACACTTGATTTGCATAAAATAAATATTGATTTATATAAACGGAAGGAAGGTTTGAGCAGAGACAATATTTACCTTTGGCATTAAACTAAAGTATGCTCGAGAACACATTTCCATAGAATCCACTGGAGTAACGATAATCATTATTTGTAATATATGGAGGCTGGGGTAGTTCGCATATCGATTTCACTCATTTTTGTTACCAAACTATAGTATATCCAAGATTATATGTTAACTAATTTTATTTTTCTAAGTTATCTTACATATTGGCCGCTATACCCGAAATTTTAAATATTCTCTTATTAGGTATAGGGGGGTTAGGGGAAGTATTGATCCGATCTTATAAATTTTCGCCATCAGAACACATTATTACCAAGAAAAAACGTCGTCTGAATTTCATTAAGATATCTAGCAGATTTATCGAATATACGGTATAAAATCTACCGGAATTTTTAAAACTATCATATTAGCTATATGGGGGCTAGTAGAAGTATTGTCTCGCTTTCGTAAATTTTTATCAAAAGGGCAAACTATTACCGACAAAAGACATTGTCTGAATTTCATGAATGCAGAATGACCGATTATACCATTGTCAACCGAATGTTTGAAAATCCTTTATTAGTATATATAAACAAGGAATTATTTACCCGATTTTACCCATTTCTAACATCAGGGCACAATATTTTCAGACAAAGATTTCTGTTCTGAATTTCAATAATATATCTCACTCTAAAAGTCAGGCATAGGCACTGGGTCCACATATTCGGTGTCTGGGTTCGGATATTCGGTAACTTGAAAAATTATATTCCGATTTCGAAATTTTTTAGACGTGAAATGGCATACTCTAAACGCACTGCAAAGTTTCGCTCCGATATCTTTATTGGACTGACATGGATGACATGGATTTTAAAATTGTGATATATGGGAAATAGGCGTGGTTGGCTTCCGATTTCACTTCCATAAGGACGTAAATATAATACTAAGTGGGTGTGGTTTCAATCCGATTTGATTTCAGTAAGTTTGGTAGATGTATTTTCAATTGTTCGTGAGATACATACATTAAATAAATTGGCATGGGGCAAGGCCACGCCTACTTTTTAAAGGTTTTCAACGCACGGATGCGTCTTCTTACTTACTTTTGTAGCAAATTTAAGTTTTATATCTTAAATGGGATCTTAGTTTAATCTTTTTATAGGCTTCGTTTAACGACATTTTGTGGGTGTGGCAGCAGTTCGATTATGTCTTTTTGCAACAGGAACCTCCTCAGAGAGCCAAGGAACATAGGTACCAACTGTTATTAAGATATCTCAATTTTACCCAGGTTATCGCTTGCTCGGACAAGAGGACGGACAGACAGTCAATCGGAGTTCAACTCGTCTCGTCATCCTGGACATTTATATATATATATATATATATAATATATATAATATGTATTTACATATATACATCTATTCCGATTCGTTTTAAGTTTTACAAACAACTGTTAGGTGAACAAAACTGCTATACTCTGTTGCAACATGTTGCGAGAGTATAACAACTCCTTTTTATTTAGTGTATATACCGTTTTGTTCTCCCGAAACAAAAGAAAAACTCAAGTTTTTGGAAAAATTGTGATCTATCTCAACTTGATATCCTTTTAATTTAATACATTTGACCCAGCCATGCTCTAACTTTTTGAACCAACCTGAAGAATACGTTTTCTGGAGGTCTGCAAAGTAGGTCTCTGTGTTGGCGATAACTTCCTCATTCGCCTTAATTTCTACCCGACAAGCTTGAAAACGAAAAGAAGTCGCACGGGACCAAATCTGACGAACACAGTATATGGGGTAACATACCGTAGCCTAATTGGACCAATTTGGTCGTGGCGACGTGAGGGTGTGAGCCGATGCATTGTCTTGGTACAAGAGCACTTTTCATCGCCAAATACGCAATTCGACATCGTTATACAACTGCAAATATCATGCAAATTCAGGCAATTACTGCGGATGTTATTTTTGATGGATGTTATTTGCAAATACATATATATAAAGCTGTATGTTTTAAACTTAAAACGGTCAGACGAAAGGACTGACAGACGGTCATCCCGAATGTATATATAACTCTACCTCGATTATGATATCTTATATTATATAATTTCGTCGACGGTCATGAAACGATGCACTAACCGCATCAAACACTGCTGTGAAGTGGTCCACGGTTGCGACTATTATCCGGAATGAACGAATGCGGCAATCAACGCGTCAAAACTTTCTCGTGTTCAATATTTCATATAGGACCCTGACAGTTTCTTTCTTATTTATTTGCTGATAAAAGTCCAATAAGGGGTGTTTCGTTACAAATATAATTGGCATAAAAGAAATATATATGTATATAAAAGTTGAGTAGTGAAAGCAAATTGGCTAACAATTCTCAAGCTTTGAAGTCACCGATGAAATACACACGAGTGACAAAAGACAAGCGTAGCAAATTAATATAATTTTTATTGTGCTCAGACAGAACATAAATAAACCGAAATCATGCAAATTCAGACAATTACAGCGGATGTTATTTGTACATGCGTCGTCATATAAATATGTATATGTATGTATTTAAAGCCGTATATTTTAAAGTCAAAAGGGCCCATCAATATCATCTATATAAACATATATGTATGTATCATATAATTCAATGAAAAGTTATGCGGTAAACGCGCGAGTCAAATATCAAAAGGACTGAGGCAAGAAAATCAACACATACCAGTGTCAAGCGGCCAGCCCCCAAAAATATGTTCACTTACACGTACTTGCTCAACGACACATGTAATACAGATATGTACATAAGTATGTAAAAAATTTCATATTTCTCTTTTTTAACTTTTCCGCATAGTAGTATGTACATATATACATATGCACTTATAGTTATATTATATAAATGTTTACTATATTTGTCTGGGAGAATACATGCCGTTTGTATTCACACATCACTCAAGTGCCAACAACACACATACAAGTTACGGGTGATCGCTGCGGGGTGCTGCCAGTCACTGCCTACTTGTACGGAAGCGTCAAATTGTCTACGCTCGCAGGAAAACGTCCTACTTTCCGACTTACTAACAGTTGTATAACTTCACTCGAATATAAAGTTGTAAATGTGCCGTTCTATCCAAATGTAACTGCATTCGTGTACATAAGTGTAAGTAATAAAGTTATAGATCATTGCATGATTAGTGTGTCGGGCGTAGAGTGTCCACTTGAGCGGCCAAGTTGACAATGGAAGTTAGACAATGAGTTATAGTTGTAAACTAACACTTGTAAGTGGCGCGCCTCTGTACGCAGTGCCTCTCCTCCCTCACCTGAACAATATTACACAACAGATTTCACATAAACCTATAGTATGTATGTTTGTATGTATCTTTCGTGGCTTGCCCCGTTTGGGAGCAATGCATATAATTGTGAGCATAGCAATGTGTCAAACCCGCAATTGAACATTCCCAAAAACAACAATTGCCGCTAAAAATTTATGTCAACGCCATGTGCGTTTCAATTCGTTGCACAAAAAACAAAAAATAAAATAAAATACAAAAACAGCATAAGTTTGGAAATGAAAACATTTCGTTGTTCATAAAAGCAAATGCTCCGGTTGTGATTTTATCGTTGCCACAGACTTTGGTGACCAACGCTCCGTTATTTGCCGGTTATGTTATTTTAAGGAGCAAGCGTCAGAAGAAACCCAACAGAAGGAAGTGTCTCGATCGCATTTCATAAATTTATTTCATCTGCGACGGCGGTGTGGAGAGAGGAAATTGGGGCGATATGGTTCGTAAATTTTAATCTCTGTAAAGTTTCTGGGGACTTTTATGTGCCGCCTAAGATTATGCTGTTGCTTTTCTGTATTTATTTTCAAAATAATAAAATTTGTTGACGCTACAAAATCAAAACTTGTACGAAGTTGCTGCCATGGAAATGAATCGTATCCTTCAATGTCAAGTATTTTTTGTTCACATATATGTATTGTAACTAAGAAGCTATGCACATACATATTTGCATAATTGCCATGCGTTAGTGTACTTGAGACCGCTTGAGTTATAAATTACCGAATTTTATATTTTTACTTATTTTGTAGAATTGTCTTACATGATTCGAAACATATCCACTGGAATCCATATTTTGAAACTTATTATAAGTTGTAAGAATTGTGAGTGAAATATGACAAAACAGTTTATCGTATAAGATTTATTAATAAGCCAATTATTCATATTCGTACTTAGCTTCATTAAAATATATATCTCTAATATTATTCAAAAGATCCACTGCAAAGTCAAGCGGACTAATGTAAATAGGTATATTCAACATATGCCAAATAAGGTAAGATATTGTCATCGTAAATCGTGTTAACTAAGGAAAAGCACGGATCGATTTCATCTTTCTAATTATGCCAAGTGTAAAATATACGCCGACGTATACTATATATACAAATTAATTCAAATTCCACCAATCGAGGCGAAAACATGGACTGAACATGAATCTGCAATTATTTGAGTAGGGTGGTCCTCCCAATATCTTATTTTTGAACTGATTCATAATTAATTCAATGTTCCTATCGAATTGCGTTTAGCTACTTTTAGCGATTTATTATATATATACACGAAACGTAGGGCACAACGACATCCACATAAAAGCGGTCACACTTTCGGGCTAAGAGATTGAGTTACCTGGTGAGACAAGAGTGTCCCAAGTGGTCCAAGCTTACAAAAGCAAGCATATCAGTTTATAGGTATGTTTATGATTATCAATTATTATAAAAATTTTTTATATAATTTTTATATTCTCGTAACATTTTGCGCAGAGTGTAATAGTTTTCAGTGAAACCTAACGGTTGTTTGTAGCACCTAAAACTAATCAACATAGTTGTAGTAGTAAAATAGAGCTATATATTTCAAATTGATTAGGATGGCGAGACGAGTTGAATTACCGATGTCCGTCTGCCTGTCCGTCCCTCCGTCCTTTTGTGCAAGCGATAACTTGCTATCCTGCTCCTAATATAGTGATTTTGGACTTTCCTGCTGACCTTATAACCCTTGTATTGGTTAATAAGGTTTCCTTAATCATAACGTGATTTGACAATAAATATAAATGTAATACCATGTTTAGCCAACACAGGAAAATATTTCCCCGCTTTTGATCTTTCCAAATTCCGAGAGTGTAAAATGTTCGACGACGTAAAAACCCGAACGTAACCCCTCCTTACTTGTTTTGTATTAAAAATAATAAAACGATATAAAAACGCCGTAGAGGAGGAGGAATAGAAGAATCGTTTCGGGTTATCGGAGGAAGCGTTTTGAAATGCGAAAATATCTCATTCAAAGTCTCTTCAGAATGGTAAGAGCATCGCAAACGAAGTCTACCGGTTAGAACTGCCTTGGTTGATTGGGTATGGGAAAATAATTTATATACTTTCATCAAGTAAAATTTAGTGCCACTTACACAAGTGAACAATTTACTAATTGAAATTGAAAAATTTACGAATTGAAAATTGAAATTTACTAATTACATCGAAAGGGAGCCAGGGATGCCCAGACGACCTTAAGGGCAGACTGATCGCCAACGTTTGGTGATTCAAACCGTGTTTCTACGAAGTTTTGTGCAATGCATAATACATATATATGAAGTACGATTAGAATTGTACTCTCACACGTCATATTCTCAGGAGTAAAACCGCTTCGATGCTTTTCTGTCATCGCTGAAATAATAAGCGGCAAATGTATATTAAGTATATTGAGAAATATTATTATATATATATACCTTTATATAAATATATTTCAGATTTTTATAATCTCAAAGTTTTTATGATATTTGAAAATGTTAAAATTTATAAAAATAAAAGTTATGCTCAATATTCTTTCTGATTTATTAAGTATATCGCATAATCATCAGTATTCTTATAATGGTATATATTATGTATAAATATACCATATACCATTGTATATAAGGTATATGTTAAAAATTATATTATTTGTTGCGAAAAGTATAGAAATTATTGAAATATGTATTTTTACGAAATGCTATTAATATTTTAAATATAAATTTGTAGTAATAAATGCATATTTTCTTACGAAGGAATCTTTGAGTCAATAAATGTTTAGTGATGCTTTTAAACGTTAATAAGTAAAAAAGCAATATTTTGAATGGTATTTTTTATAATAATATATACATATGAATATTCATATTTCATTCATTTTTTATTTATCATCACATTTTCTTCAAAAGCTGCTAAAAATTTTAGCAACCTAAGTGTTTCGCTAAATTGTTTCTATAAAACCAAAAATATTTTTGTAATTCAGTTAAATTAACTTAGCAGTGTTAATTTTCCTAACTTGAAACAGAGAAGACCGCCATCGTAAACTCAAATGCTAACAATAACAACTACGTAAGCACCACAATACACACATATGTAAATGTGACTCCATTCAACCTTCATCCAAACAAATTTAGGCGTAAATGAGTTGCCGAAACATTTCTAGCCAATGTTTTTCTTACCGTTTCCCTCGTCTTAGCCATCACCACCAACCAAGCAACCGCAGCTACTGTATGGTGTGTATGTACACATGCTTGTCGGTGACACCTGCTGAACTGTCGATTGCAATAATTAAAAACAAATAAGTAAACACATTTTTGTTGTTCAACTAATTGAAGTTCAAATAACTGATATTTTTACTAATGGCACCAGCCGGACCACCCAGAAAGCAAATGTTTGTAGCATAACTTCATTCAACAACGGCAACCAATATAAACATTATGTATATAAATATGTATGTATATGTATATGATTTAGAGAGAATTATTAAACCGGTTTTGTGTTGCAGCAAAGCGAATGAAGCTATAATGCAAAGATTTTTGGGGGTTTTCCAAGCACAACATATTCAAAAACATTTTATATTTTGTACATGTATGCAAATTTCAATAAATAAAAAAAATTAATATTGATCCGCGATTGGTTATTGAATTTGCTGTGGTTGAAGCGGAGCTAACCACCACTACGCACGAAACATTCTCATTAACGCATGGTGAGAAAGGGTGGGCTGGAGTTAGATTTATTTTTGTGATGTTATCCAAAACTCGATCTCAAAAAGACAGAGTTGAGCTGAGCAGAGATTGAGCAGAGATTAGAGCTTTTATTTATGCGAAAATTTCTCTCAATCCAAGATAGTGCTGCAATAAATGTAATGCATAAGAATATAGAGGAATTTATGCTTGTAATTACACATCCAGGTGGGCTTATGTTTATATAAAGCCTAACAATAACTTCTCATTTGACTCTGGCTCTGACCCAAAAATTAATGAGAGACCATGACATCAAAGAATGATTAATCATTAAGCACGGGGATCAGCGCCATTACCTAAAGTTTGAACCGTGGTACATCCTAATTCTTCGTGTGTACTTCAAAAATATTAACACTTCAACAAATACATGAGCCCTCATTTCCATAAAGTCATATATTGGTTATTACAAAAGTTACAAATTTAAAAGAAAATATTGTCATTAAGTAAAGTATTTTATTTAAATAAAATAATTTTTACATTGTGTGTTTTCTTGGTAGACCTAACATATAAAAGACGCATATATAAACTTCACAGTTCTCAGGGAATTAGTTCTTATGATATAACATTTGGAGTGATGTAAGTTGTGGTTGTGGTTTTGATCTAACTAGATAAAGAGGTTAACTGAGAAATCAATTTTCGGAGACATTAAAAAATGGCTTGATGAATGTTATCCGGCCTCGGCACTAAACAGAGCTAGTAGACAGTGGGTACAGCGGTCGCCCAAAAGAGAATGTTGCGGATGAAAACACTAACAATGATTTTGGATGACCGTAAGATTAGTTAATCGAGATAGTTGACACCAGACTTATCAAATAAGTGTTATACCCAATAAAAAGATATTTTTAAAGTATTTTACTTAAAGGTTTTGCAAAGTCCTTAAGTACAACACTATCAAAATTGATACAAACGCCAGTCCATTAAATGTTTCATCAACTACAAACAGCTAGCATGAAGGAATTTACTATCTTAATCAAATAGAGATAGAATTGAAAGAGGTTGCATTAAATTGAATAACTTGTTGTTGCTTTTACATGCGAAATTTTATAAGAAAGGAGAGCTCACACTTTGAGCACATATAAGTCGGTTAGAATACAAGTCGATACCTTTCTAAATTTACATTACTATCATATTAGAGGGCAAAATGAATAAATATCTCAGTTGAAGTTAATAGTAAAGAGAGTAAAGAGTTGCAGTCCCATATATATACAAATAGCGCTGTTTAAACCCACAAAACCGTTTCTTATAAGACTTTCTGATTCAGGCTCAGAATAGTCGTTCAGTATGTTGACATTTTTATTGAAGCAGAATACATGAGAACCAGCTTCGTTTCCGTTTGGTTTAGGTAAAAGTAAGAGTACAAAACAAACTGCCTTAATTGGACACACTCCTTGCGTGAAAAACCCGCAATAATTAAGTGTATATAATATATATATGTAAATATACATTATATCCTCGCAAGATTTTGGCACAGAGTATAGTTCATCTAACGGTTGTTTGTGACACCTAAAACTAATCGCGATCGATTTGGAGTCATATATCAGAATGATGAGACGAGTTGTATTCGGGGTGATTCTCTGTCCTGTCCGTCTATCTGAGAAAGCAATAACTTTATTAAAAAAAAATGGAAATCGACCTACAACCACGCCTACTTTTCAATTCGGATTCTTTCACTTAACAGCATATAAATCAAATACCAATGAAGATATTGGAACAAAACTTTGCAAAAAGAGTGCATTTCGGTTATGTCATCTCACGTCTAAAAATTGTCGAACAATAACTTTTCAAGCCCCCAAATACCGAATATGTAGACCATAGTACCTATTGCTGACTTTTTATTGACAATATCCTTCAGTCTGTGAGATTTTTTATTGAAATTCAGAGTTAATCTCTTCGTCATAATAATAAGCCCTTATGTCAAAAATAGATAAGCCCGGGTCAATACTTCCCTTAGCACCTTATACCTAATATGAGGATTTTAAAATTTCCGGTCGACTTTAACCATATATATCGGTCAATCTGTGGGTTATCTCAGTGAAATTCAGAGACCGTCTCTTTCTGATAACATTGTGTCCGTGTGTCTAAAAAGAAAAAAGGCGGGACAATACTTTCCCTGGCTCCCTTATATCTAATAAAAAGATTTTTAAACTTCTGGTATCTTAATGAAAGTCAGCAAGCTCCCGTATACCAAATATACGAATTTCAAACTTTCGGTCGGCTTTATACTGTATATATCGACCAATATGTAAACCAAAGCGAAATTAAGTGAACGTGTAATATTGGATATACTATAGTTTAATGCCGAAAGTGTGTGAAATCGGTCCACGAATTACCCCACCTCCTACATATTATGTACAATAATTTTCGTTATTCTAGCAGACTTCATGCCGAATATGTCGGTCAGTATCCTCAGTCGTCACAAAATTGCGTTGAAATATGTTCTTGAGTATACTTGAGTAATACCAAAAGTTAATGCAATCAGTACAGACCTTCCCCTAGCCCAAATATGCCCTATATAATGATTTTCGACTATCCAGCGGACGTAAAACCGTTTATGTTGGTCAATATATGTGATATTTTAATGATATTATTGAACGAGTTTTCTTAACCATACTGTTATTTAGCACACACCTGAAAGTATTTCAACGCCTTTGATCCTTGCGCATTGCGAGAGTATAAAACGTTCTGTTACACTAGAACGTAGCCCTTGCTTACTTGTTTTATTATGTCGTTCAAAATTGTTTGTATATGCTATATAAATAGTGAATTTATATATATATAGTGGATACAAATATTTTATTGGCATATTTTTATTCTTGTGCAGATTGCGTAGAGTATAGAAAATCAGCGAGTTGTAGTTGTGCAGACATTTTAATTACTTTTTGCACATAAAATATTTCACAAAAATAATTCCTAATGAAAACAATTGCAAATCTCATGTGCAATTAAAGAATTTCCACCGAAAGGGCATGAAACTGCTGAAACCGTCCTAAACGGCGGCAGCAATGGCTGAAGTGTGTAGCAACGCCAGCCGCACAGATCGAGAGCGAGCGCATATTGCAACCACAATCGGTTTCAGTCGGCAAGCTCAGCGGGCACCACAGCAACCAACACTATCACCTTCAATAACATCCGCCTTGGGGAAAGTGTGTTTGCTTGTAAATGCGCACGGCGTTGCGTCAATGTGGCATGATGTTATGACTTGGCAGAGCGCTGCACGTTGCAACGGTAATACAACTGCAGCAGCTAGAGGATGGCGGCCAAAAGCCACTCAGTACGGGGCTTCACGCTCGATACACTTGAATGAATGAATGCTTCGACGGAATTCTGATTTGTGGCTGCATATGTTGTGCCCGATAGTGTGGCGCGATGAAGATCGACAAAAGCCCGCCATACGAAAGCATGGACCACAGAAGCGGGATGCGTCGTTATTGCCTGTTGCTCGGCAATATTTCACATTACCCATTGCAGTGTTTTCTTTGGCAGCACATACATACGAATGCAGACACACATGTATCTGTGCATGTGTTTGAAAAGGTGAAATCAAATGAAATTATAGGCGGATAAAGCAGGAAAAAATAGCAGCTTGAGAGAATTATAACCGATAGATACAGAAACTCTACGGTGAAAGTATGAGCTGCTCAGATGAGACGTCACTAACATGTTTATATGATTATAAATACATATGTATATGATTTCTGCTTTTCTGATTTCTGATTTTCAAAGTTACTGTAGATGCAAAGATTTGATACGCCGCCACACATCAGACCCGTAGAATTTGCCTAGCAGTCAGCCTGTTGAACTCGCCGAAAATTGGCTGTGGTTGTTGGATTCGAGCGTTCAACGCTTTTTCCGCATCGTGATATCCGATGATAGACGCGTTTTAGATGCATAAAATTGCTTACTATAAATAAAATTTAGTGAAACACAATTCTTTCTGCCACCAACTAACCATTCCAATCCATCCAACCACTGTCCTTTACCTTGTGACGCGATTTGTCACATATGTATATATATATATTAGAGTTAATTTTTTCAATTAATTTCAAATGGTTTTTTAAATTTAGTTTTAAGCGTGAGGATGTTGGCATAAAGATTTCTTGCTTCATGTGTCTCAGTTATTCCAATCTTCTATGGTTTTTGAGTTATAATGCTTAATTTGACGGCGCTAAGTCATGTGGAACTATTGGATAAAAGAATATCTGCGGTAAGTCTTTTATGATTTCGTTATGGAAGACAACAAATTATTGCTGCAGCTTTACTTAAAATTTAGGCAATATAAATAAACGAGTAAGTAGAGTGCCTTTCGTTGCATCATGGATTCAAATCCTAGCTAAAGGAAATTCGAAATAAAAAAATATGTTGTTTTTTTAACATTCCATCCTCAGCAGACAATTATTTTATTCTGTAAACTAGCCAAAAGTGGGAACGTATAATGAGAAGGAATTAGCGGATATTTTGCCTTTGCTGGCGGTAGAAAATATTTCAAACCAAGAAATTACAAAGAAGAAAACAGCTAGTTAAGCTAGTTAAAAATAGTTCCCACAAGCAAAACTATTGAGAACTATTGAGTTCAAAACCAGAATTATTGGACTAACTCTAGGTTTCTAAAAATTAGAAATTTCTGTTTTAGAAAGAATTGTACACTAGTCTCCTGGAATTTAGGGCTAAGAAGGGACAGGTACTCACAGGAAATCATAAAAGGAAATACCTTTATTGAATGTTTATAACCTGAAAACGTTAAATCATTTGGTAAACACCACTAGGAATAGTTAGGAGACTGGTGGCAATATATACCCAAACCACTGCAGACTCAGAAGATATTTGAATAATTTAGGTATAATCTCATCAGATTATTTCCGCTGTTGAGACATCAAGACAGAAACTTTGTAGCAGCTGGTTTTTGATTGCGGAGATCTCAATTGGAGGAGTAAAGAACCTCTGATCAACAAATCCGACAGTACAATTCTTGAATTTATTAGAATGCTGCAGCTAGCCGAGACAATGTGAATAGGGAGGTGGAGGGGAAACCTCTAATATCTATTCTATTCCACTGCCGGATTGTTTTCGTAGGATCCTTTTTATAAAATATTCTTATTGTCTGAATATATTTCTGACATGAAAAATATTCAATACTTATATATGATTTCCCATAGATATTGATTGGATACAAATTACTTTTACTCGTTTACCTCGATTTTGCGACCTGGCAAAGGCATATCAGGCAGACATATCATATATTCACCCATGAGTTAATAATATAACATTTCCACAGCATTACACTCCTTCTTCTTCGCAAAGAGGCATCTCTCTCAATTACGATGAATTTTGACTCATCACTAAATAATAAAGTCCCCCATTTTGTCTTCGTCGAATTATCAGGCTCTTTACTCAACGTAACCCATTTAAGTTGATTACATTTGGTGAGGAGTGATTTCTTCTCTAGACGGTTACGTTAAAATTACATGGTACTTGTCAACACTAGTTAAATAGTGTAAAATGTAAGAAATTATATTGGTAATAATTTCAGATAATAGCAGAACGAATTATAAAATAACTGTAAAATTATGTTGAAAATTGGAACCGCTGTAATTCCTCATTTTAGAATATGTGTGAATCAGCAAAAACATTGTATCACTTTCTAAATTTATAAAAAAGGTGTGAAAAAATAAGTATGAATAGATAGTTAAAAAAAGTTTAAAATGTACTGGTAGTTAATTAATATCTAAGCGTTACAATTTCACATTTATGTATATATGTAAATATTTCGTGGTCGGTCTAATGTCAAGAGAAGGCAAAAAACTCTCAGCGTTTTCTTATTTTTGCCAAGGTTGTTATTTCTTCCTGTCTATATAAAATCATAATAACAAGTATCGAAATATATACATTGATACGCATTTATTCATATACAAATACAGAGGTATTTGTGCCTCTATATAAGTATCTGTTCTTTCGTATTTTTTGTATCTGCAGGCATATTCTTTTAAAGCCATTTTCGCTATTACACCGTTACGCAACATTTAAATACGAAATGTGCGCGCTAAGCAATAAAATACACTTCAACTTCGCCATTAACACTTCGGTGCTGCGTACATATATTTACACACACACGCAGTAAAAGTAAAACAGCTAGAAAATCAAAGCAAAAGGGTATATTCAGTAAAGGGGAAATACCCTCGCAAATACTGAAGACAATGGTTTAGTATAAATTTCATAGGAAAATATAAAGAACCATCAAATGTAGTTGCTTAATTCCGCTGCGGTTTCTCTGAACACTAATATTTTATTTCTTTTTTTTTTATATAAAATCGAATTTTTGGAAACGGAACTATTTTGAAAATTCCTAAGCAGCATAATTTAAAAATGGAATTGATGTATGTGGATAAATTTATAAGTTATATGTATATACATCTATCTGCAAATAATTAGGTATCTAAATCTTTATTTAACACATTTATATAAGCCGTATTAAATGAATTAAAACGATTCGACTTTCTTCAAAAAAGTGGTGTTTCTAAGTGGTCTAAAATGTCTGCAATTTTTAAAGGATGCTTTCAGAAGTACTTCACTTTTGAAGTAGTGTTAACTATACTGAGTTGACATTTTCATATACACACTCAAGCATGTATCTGCATGGATGTGAGAGTTCATAAATAAGGTTGCAAATAATTCCCAATTTTCGTCTATGTGGATATGTTTTTAGCTTCTTTATTAAAACGTTCATATCCCATAGTCCATGTGGGGCCATATCCTTCCGCTTCCTATACACGAAGTTACTTTCATATTTACCATGAAGTTATTTCGCATATTTGAAAGGCGGCAACTCTGCGACCACTGCTAAACAGCTGTTTCACAGCGACAACAACAAAAATGAGGCACAACATTTAACACCGTCAACGACGTGGAATTGACAAAAACTAAAATTAGAATTATAAAGGCCGTATATTGGAAAAATGGCAATAAACACCACATCGGCGTGATGTTAATCGGCAGAGTATTAGTGTAAATGCCAGGGAAACAATAGATTAACAATAGTAGGAAAAACAGAAAACAAAGTGTTAGAGAGTTTCCTGGAGTCAAATTTGTAAGCAGGTGCCGTTTTACACGGTAGAGCGATTCATCAAAGATACGCTATAGTAAATTTTCTATGAAGATAGCATAGTAGAAAATTCGGGAATCATATTGCCGATAATACGCCATTATGTAATTCAGTTAATTGACCATCAGTACGTGCACCGTTATCGACGCTCTTTGCAAATTGTAACTTAAACAACTTCTGGTGGCTTTCAGCCTTTACTTCATTTCTCCTAAATTGGGAACAAGTCCGTCTAATATGGATTCATTGTTATTTTTAACGGCTGCGGCGCATCTATTTTATACGCCTTTCACCAAAGTGGAAGAGAGTTTTAATCTACAAGCAATGCATGATATTCTTTATTTGAGACAAAATTTTACTCAGGTTTGTTTTGTTATGAATGCGTTTTTGTTATGTCAATACTAATTTGAAATATATCTTTCTTCTCACAGTATGATCATCATGATTTCCCCGGTGTAGTACCGCGTACTTTTCTCGGGCCGCTTGTAATCTCTATACTCTCTACACCTTTTGTGATACTTTTTGAAACACTCAGCATGAATAAATTTTGGGCGCAGTATGTTGGTAAATATAAAATATGTATGTATTACAAAGTTTTCTAATTTGAATTGTTATTTGCTTGCAGTTCGATTAGTTTTAGCCGCTGTTGTAACTGCATCATGGCACAATTTCCGTCGTGTGATAACCAAACAGCTTGGCACTGATGTCCGTCTCTGGTTTACTATAATCACATTGACACAGTTTCATTTCATATTTTATATGAGTCGACCATTGCCTAATGTTCTTGCTTTGCCTGTTGGTAAGGTGGCACTATATTCGATTACGATTTTATTTCAAATATAAGTCTTAAATAATAAAATTGTTTTTTTATCTTCTTAGTACTGTACGCCCTGGCCTTTTGGCTACAAGGACAAACGAAACCCTTCATTATATGTTCCGGCATTGCAATATTGGTTTTTCGTTCAGAACTCTTAATATTCTTAGGACTTTTATTAGCATATGACATGTTTTCTCGAAAAGTTACCATTTCTAGGTAAGTTCATCCAACACGCACTAAAACTCGCTTTGTGCAATCCATCCCAAAACTTTTATGTTTAAAAACTATATGTTAATACATTTACAGCGTACTAAAAATAGCATTACCCGCAGGTTTAGCTATTTTGGTTACAACAATTATTTTGGACTCATTTTTCTGGCGCCGTCTCTTGTGGCCGGAAGGTGAAGTGCTCTGGTACAACACTATATTGAATAAAAGCTCCGAATGGGGTGTATCCTTTTAAAGTCCATTTAATTATCCAATTTAAGTGACTTGGTTTTTCTAGTGTTTATTTGTACAATTCGTTTTAGAACACATTCCAAAAGTTCTGAAATTCATATATCGTTCTTTATTGGTTTTCCTTAACTTATTTCTTTGACTTACAGACTTCTCCCTTTTTATGGTATTTCTATTCAGCATTTCCACGCGCTCTTGGCGCTTCAGTTATTCTGGTGCCAATAGGTATTTGTTTGGAACGGCGAATACGTCCACTGGTGCTGGCGGCCTTAGCATTTGTTTTCATCTACTCAATTTTACCGCATAAAGAGTTGCGCTTTATTGTTTATGTGTTTCCTGTGCTCAATTTGGCGACTGCTTGTGCCTGTAGCCGATTGTACGTTAACTCATAAACCAAAAATGTTTTCTTTTAATAATGTATATACACTTGTATTAAATTTTTATAGCTGGCTCAATAGCGGGAAATCGTTGTGGCATCAAATACTTGCATTTGGTGCAGGTGCGCATTTATTAATTAATATTTTTATAACGGTATTCCTTTTAGTTGTGTCGAGTACCAACTATCCAGGTGGTGTAGCATTAACTCGTCTGCATCGTGTGGAAGCACAAACGCCTAATGTGTCCGTGCATATAGCAAATTTAGCGGCACAAAGTGGAGTTTCACGTTTTTTACAAATCCGGGATGATTGGCAGTAAGTTGAAATTAAATTTTATGTTTTATGTATTGTATATACATACATACATATTTGTAATTCTTTTTTTTCAGCTATTGTAAAAACGAATCGGTAACTTATGATGCTGAGCAGACTCGATATTACACACATCTCTTGGTGGAAGCAAAAAATAAAAATAATGTACAGCTATGGTCAACTCTGCAGAAAGAGTTTGAAATTGTAGAGTTTGTCGATTGCTTCAATAATATTGGCATACAGTATAGCTCTTTAGTGCCAATTCGTATTAAAACCAAACCATGCATAGCTATTTTAAAGAGGCTAAATCTTCATGTTGATGTCGGAACTAAAAAGAAGACGAAAGATGAGAAAAAAACGAAAAAGAAGAGTAAAAAATCAAGCGAATTCGAAACCGTGGAAATCACTCCTAACGACGTTATTGAAGATATAAAAGACAATGAACTTCCAAAAGACTTGCACAGCATAGAAAAGGCAATAGATGAACCAATAGAAGACCCACTGCTATTTAGAGAAGGAAGGAAAAGTACATTTAATGATAAAATAGACCCAAAAGCATCGTTCGAGGATGGTTATGTAGAGGACTGGACATTGGAGGTTGTAGACGATGAAACTTTCGAAGAACCAATTGAAATTCAAAAGTCTGAAATGCAACCTCTTAACACTGAAAAATCCATTGCAGTGCACGAACCTGTAGAAACATCAGCCCAAATATCAGACCCTGACATACAATCAGAGGAAGCTTCTGAGCTGCAATCAAAAGATATAAATTTTCATGAATTGCATAATCTGGCGCTGGGCAAGGTGAATCGAAAAACTTTGGCAACGAGACAAAAGATTCGTCAACTTATCGAACAGCATTATCGTTCGAAAGGACGCCAAGTTGAAAATTCCGCTGAAAAAATTGATAAACGTTCCGCCGCTGGCAATTTGCCTGCAGCGCGCCAAACGGTCAAAGCCATTATAAAACAGGAACGCATAAAGGAGATGATCGAACAGATTGCCACAATGGACCTGACTCGAATTTGCGATCTGGACCATATTTCTACAAAAGACTGCCTGAAACAGGTTATTGACAAATTGGATACTGATGATAAGATAGTGAACAGCAAGTAAATGAAAAAAAAAGGTTGAATTTTTTGTAAATGGAGGAAAGTTGTTTGCTAGCGAAATGAGTGTTCGCTTTCTCAATTTTGTATGTACATATGTAAAATAAGTTAATGTTTACCAAAAGAATTACAAATGTCAATAAATTATATACATTGCGAACATATGAATTTGCAACAGTAATCCAAGTATCGCCAGACCCCATGTGGCACGATATAGCATTAGATCTCTACTGCCACCCTTCAGATGTATCGGTTTACCATCGTCCTTTTGGAAAAGTTTTTGCATTTTTCTAATTTTCTCTAAACCAGGATTCGGTTTCTTAGATGGACCCTGGCTTGGGCCACAAGTGCCACCGCTAGTAACTTTGCTTGAACCACTGGCAAATCTTGCGGTCAATTGTAATAAGCTGCGACCATTGCAACGGTAAAATGAAGGCTACAAAACAAACAAATATCGATTCAAACACATTTAATATTGTAAGTAAGTTTTATTGTTGTTCTTACATAAATCAACCTAAACATCCTTCTGCAGTTATTTATTTTTTATATAATCGAGATATTGCAATACGAAAGCAATAATTAATTTGAAATGTTTGGAAAGAATTTGACCTTAATTTCTACGCCTATCAATCACGTAGCTCGTAACAAAAAAAAAAAACAACAGCTGCCAAATACCCTGCAATCCAAAGTGGTTTTACAAGCATAATTAATTTTCCAAAACTCATATTGTGAGAATAAAAAGCAAGACACTTGTGAGATAAAGGTGGAAGCACATTTACTCCTATCCAAATACGAATTTGCAAAGGCCATTAGAAGAATTAACAAATTATAAACTTCATATTCCTAGTACCGGCCAAAATTGTAAATTAAAGGATCATGGGATTAAATGATTTTCTAGGGCCTAAATCGACACAATAATAAAAAAATTAATACAATACATCCACAGTAATAATGACAATATACCTACCGTCGACTTCTTGTTTAAATTAAAAATGTTTGTTTCTTTTGTATTACGTATATTTCCATGTTTTAAATGCATTTATGTGAATGTTTAGCTTTTAACATAAAACATTTATGGGTAGTTATGACAATAGGATTGCACTACTTCACCATTCTGCAGCTGCAAAACATATATTATGTAAACAAACATGTTGTATAGTAATTAATTACACTTACCACAAAACAAGGAAACATACACAAACATCCGTGTTATTCATGTTTTTATACTTTAAAAGCTTAATTTAAAAGATTAATTACAGATGCGTTGGTGGCCATTGCTTTTAAGCAATTAATCTTGGGTTTTGGGAACGCTCAAGTCGTAGAACAATTTCAGCATACCGCCAATACCGGCCAAACTAAGAGCGACGGTAAAACGGTACAAGAGTTGATCGGCAAATGATCCCTTAAGGAACACTGGTTTGCCATCATTCTTTTGGAAGTGTTCCTGCACTTTCTTCAGTTCGAAGTAGCCCTTTTCTACTTCGTCCTTTGCTGCGGCACGACGTGGAGCAGAGGTGGTAAGATTACGAACCACAACCTATTACAGGATTTTAAAAATGTTATGGTTATATTTAAAATTTAAAATTATTTAATTAATAGTTCGAAGCCATTATCAGAACTTAATGTATTGGCCTTACGTAATGCCGACAAAATGCACACACAAACACTTTTAGCAAATGAAGTTTGCTTGTAACAAACTGTTTAATATCTTTTTGACTTACTCTCGACAAATTTAGCATTTTGGCAGAACTCATAATTCGTTATAATTAATTAGTAAAGCCTTAAAATACTGAAAACTTTTTAGCAATTTCTATTAGATAATTTGTCAGTAGTATAGAATTTTCACAATTATGACAGAATTTTGACAGTGAAATAACTGGAAACTGAACATGCCAATGGACAACAATGCCAAACACAATGCTACTACACCAGGGAAATACACAGGGTGGTCTCTAAACTCGTACAAATTTTGGTAACTTTATTAACAGACTACATAAATAATTAGAAGTAAACGTAATAAGTTAAATTATGTGCATATAGTGGAAGGGTGGGCTTTAGAATAGCATCCACCGAATTCGGGGTTAAAATGTGTATGGGCGGATAGAGGAGGTTCACCAGATCACGACTATATATAAATAAAGCCACCGCAAACTTATAGCTTTTAAGTATTTTCATTTTAAGTTAAAAATTTAACAGTTTTAAATGTGTAATTTGTCGAAATATAATAAATTTTACATTTATACCGTGCACTTTTCATATACTACCACTTTATTAAATTGTTTAATTTTTAATTTACTTTTTATTAATTATTGTAAAACTAGCTTTAATTCGAGATTTAAATTTTTATCCAGTTTGAATTAGTCACACGAAGACGGAAGGGTTGCATGCCAACACATAAAAAGTATTACAATATCTAAATGAAGTATTAGTGTTGAAAAGTGCAGAAATTAACAGACACTTAATTCTCATAACGATTATTTTTGTGTGGTATAATTAAAGCTAAAATATAAGTGTGTATATTTTGTTGAAACTAAATATAGAAGCGTTGAAGATCAGGAAAAACAAAACTTTGCAAACCAACCACTTAAAATTTTTTTCATTACAGCTT
This sequence comes from Bactrocera minax, assembly GCA_021498325.1. Taxonomy (NCBI): domain Eukaryota; kingdom Metazoa; phylum Arthropoda; class Insecta; order Diptera; family Tephritidae; genus Bactrocera; species Bactrocera minax. The sequence continues at coordinate 2,896,747 of JAKEEE010000011.1, read as the reverse complement.
TGTATGAACTATTAATTACCTTATAACAATTCATTATAAATTGCAACTCTGTTATTCAACATTGAATTCGTTTACATACAACCTTGCTATTTTGACAGGCAAAACGTTTGTTTTGTTCTGTTATGTTTTTTACGTGATATTTCAGTATAGTTTTGTATGGTGATAATATACAGATAAAGCTAGTAATACAGTGTCTGCGATTTGTTTGAAATAAGAGGAAGTAAGATGCCGAAATATTATTGCGACTATTGCGATACATATTTAACACACGATTCCCCATCTGTACGAAAAACACATTGCACTGGACGAAAGCATAGAGATAACGTAAAATTCTACTATCAGAAATGGATGGAGGAGCAGGCGCAACATTTGATCGATGCTACCACAGCTGCTTTTAAGGCTGGTAAGATTACACAAAATCCGGGCGTTGCGATTCCGCCTCCAAATATGGCACCACCTCCGCGTCCTGGACTTATGCCGGGCGGACCAGGAATGCCGCCAATGATGATGGGCCCACACGGAGCTATGCCACCACCAATGATGGGTATGCGACCACCTCCAATTATGGGACCGATGGGGCCAATGATGGGGCCACCACCGCCCTTGGGAGCTTTGGGTGTTCGACCGCCTATGATGAATGGCCCCCCTCCGAATAAATAACAAAATACTTACAGGAAAAATCGACAAGAAAATAATAAAGAAAATGTATAATTTTGTCTAAATATTTTATATTTCAACATAAAGGATTTAATATTTTTTATTTATTTGAACTTGAGTTATAACTAGCAACATTATATATATGTAGCATTTAATTCAAAGGAATTGTGCTACGAAGCTAACAAAATTATATATAAAGTAGTTTCATTTATCCAGATATCGTTTGATATTTTGTTGTAGCGGCAGAAAACGTTCCTCAAAATTATTTGAGTTCGAACTCTGCGGAGTCTATAGTCCTTGGCAAGATTGTTATGTGAATGCTTAATATATTGCCATTTCTCCATACAATTTTAGTACTTTCTACATAATTGATAACCCCTATTCTATCACTTGTTCTTTATACTAGTCAAACATTTATTTTATCTTAAAATGCACATTCTTCTTACAAATCTATATTAGTATAAATACATTTACAAATAAAATTATAATATATGTTTTTGATAACTTATTGAGGACAGCTAAATGCGTCAGAATGTCGAATGAATCTATCCCAAAAAATCCGAGCGCTTGCTGGGAGACGCCGTCACTGCTGGTCTTTGTTGTTGGATTGAAGCTGTAATTATATTTTCAGATCGTTTGTATTCTCGATCGATTTCAGAGAGGTCTAAATCTGCCTCAATTTCTAGTACCTGAAAGAAAATGCAATTAAAATAAAAATTGTTACCGAAAAACTTCTATATTTACTTTAATATTACATCCCACATTTTTTCGAATCAACCAATCTTCATGAAGTTCGTGCAACTGCTTGATATATTCAAGTGGCACACATGATTCTTCGGAACGAGCCCTTTTTCGTATACGCTCATATACCACCTCAGGCGTTGTACGCAAATAAACTGGAGAAATAGTTATGTTAAAGATAGACGTTATATAAAAAAGTTTGCTGTACCTATTAAATCGGCTTGTATGTGTGTAATGTCTTCGACATAATTATACCATTCTTTCAATATTTCATACATGCCATCATGTATAAGGCCACTTTTGTGTAAATTTTCCACGAAGCAGTACCTTTACAAAAAAAAAAGTGTCTCAACACTAGGTAAATATATGCATTTATATATTAACCTACTTTGCACTGTATAAAGAGCGTTCTAGGATTTTAATTGGTTTGACTGTAGGTTTTGTATGTCGCTCCAACATTGTTAGCATTACATACGATTGAAATGGCATCGCCCAACGATCCGGATCAATATACATCAATTCCTAAAAGGAACATATCAATAAATACTTTTTTTGCCAAGTTTTTTGTGAATTTATTAACCAATAAATTGTATCCCTTAAAATTTCTCCATTTCTCCACCGGCTCCGTCATTGCGCATACTTTGTCTTCAAATTTTTGAAAATGTTCGATGAAAGTAGTCTTTCCACTACCAATATTGCCTTCAATTAGGACAGTGAAAGGCTGCGTGCCAACTCCATATTTAGGAATTGCAGCATTAATTGGCTTGAGTGATGTCATAGTCCCTAGCAAACGCTCTACAATAAAAGTGATATATTTTCGCAGCTGCCAAAGATCGTTTCAATGCCGCATTTCTACAGAAATATTACGGTGACTTAATAGTTAGAATTTCTTATAATTTGACCACTAAGGCAATCTGATTTGCATCCAATCTAGTACACTTCATTAATAAGACTTGTAAAAAAACGCGCCAAAACGTATATTTCGAATACGCATTTGGGCGCACTTTCAGCTGTCGTGAGAATTCTCTGAATCTAAGCACATACAAACATATGCAAAAGAACATAAGATTAACAACTTTTCTGGCAATTCTACAAATAACATGTCTAAACATGTTTGCCTATCAGCTGTTGTCTTTCGTGTATGTAAACATTTGTGATCTCACCGCCTCATTAATAATTAAAATTTGTTGCTGACTGGCAGATGTGCACTGAAAAATCTGTCTTCGATCCAACTTTGTGACATTAAAATATTTCTACATAAGTTCAACCTAGAACTGCCTAGCATTGACTTACTTATATATAAACGTTGCATATTTTACATCCTCATATGCGAAATTTCACTTTATGTTTTCTTTAAACAATGTTTTAAATGCACAAAGCTATATTTTCCAAAAGGAATGTTGGAAAATTGTTCCAATTTTATCACTGGTTCCAATAATAACAAATCAAAGGAAATGCACCAAACAGCTGTTAAGTGGGTGAAAAAAAAAATATTTTGTAAGCACTTAAAAATAATGCATGGGCTAGATAAGTGTTCTAAATATAGTACTTTATTTGGTGGAAGCATATATTTTAACAATAATAAATTAACATTAAAAATTCGTATTGGATATTTTTTTAATAAAAGCTGACATCTTCTTTCAAACTCAAACAGAATTAGTTTATGCATGAACAAATGTATTAGATAGCTCTGAACTGCCACTACACAGTTAGAGGAAGGCACATGAGACACAGCAAAAAAAGATTTTTTTTTAATTTGGCAGTACATATTTTTCCACGTGCTATCCTCAAGCAATTTTGACTTTTCATTTAATGGTGCAATTTCGCGATATTCAATCCACAAACACTTGTACAGCCTTCGCCGCTCAGTTTAGCACAAGAGATTACCTAGGCAATTGTGTAAATGCATTCACATATGTCTCTGTTGCGCGTTTATGTTTGTGTGTAGGTGTAGACTGAAGTAAAGTGAAGCAACTGTCAAAAACGCCTTGTTTCACACATCGAAATACAAGTGAATTACCACCGCTACTGTCGCGCGGCCACGTGAAAAATTTGCTCGTTTAATAGTCGTGTGTTCCATCTAGATTGTGGCAAATTGATAAAACCATTCAAAATAAATCTATTGCTGCAAATAAGTGAATTGAAGATTTAAAATAGTGAATTCAGTAACAGAAATTTTTAATATCTCGCCGGTATGTGAAAGCATTGTGAGGTTAAAATCGTAAAAGCGGGCGCCGAAGCTAAGCACTGACAAGCACGTTGTTGGATTGATATCAATCGCATGAGATATTTAAAATTTAAGACATTTTCTAAACCAAACGAATATTTTTAGAAAGGAAATATTAAGAATAAAGTATAACATAACGAAGTTTTAGATAGAGGTAAGATTAAAAATATTAGCAAAATAAGCATATTTGGGGTTTTGGAATGATTCCAAAATTAAAGGTTGGGAAGCTGCGAGAGTAACGGCATTACAGAGTTTTCTATTCCTTGAAAAAAATTAATAAATAAAAATACATGATAAAATGTTAATAAACAATTATATTATATTTGGTTTTCGGCTACTACTAAAAAGGTGCGTTTAAATAAAGACTTTAAAATACAGCAAATAAACGCTTACAAATAATGTATATATAAATCAAATATAAAATATAATATACTAAGCTATATTTTGAAAATTTTAATTGACCATAAAATAATTAAAACTCAATTTTATTAATGCTTAATTAGTTGTTTTGTTAAAACGAAAATAATTAGATTTATGTACAAATATAAATACAGATTATCAAAAATTTTGAAACTCCCATCACATAGTCAATAATGCAACGTGTCAACGACTATTGCTATTATACAAGCAAATATACCTCTCCATATAGCTTTAGTTGAAACGTATTTTTTTTTATGATTTGTTTTAAAGTTAATATTATTTGTTTAATTAAATGCAAATTATATGTGAAATTAACTATAAACAGGGATCTTCATACATATTCACTTGCCTAGGACAATAAAAACAAGCAAAATATGTGTTAATTTGTTATTGCAAACAAACTCGGGCATACAAACAGCTGCTTAATTGCCTCCGCCAAAAGCACATGGTTGATTCGAACATTCACCGGTGCCATGCTAACAAAGCAGTCAAACTCATACTCTTAGAGATGAATATACATACAAATATGCATATGTTTCTACCTATACAACACCAATGTTTATATTACCTGTAGTTGATATTGCCACGCTTGCATTCACAAACTTATGTATTCGCATTCCATTTAATACTAATAGACATACATTGGTATATTTTTGTTTTCTTTCTCTGAATTGCCACATAGTGTCATTGACTATTTGATTTCAAGAAGTCCGTAGAAAAGTGTTGAATGACAGAAATCAAAACGTTCATAAAGTTTACTACGACAATAGTCATGAAGTCATCAATAAAACTTTCATTTGTATTATAATATTTTGAATGGTATGCTTAATTCCTGAACGCAAGAATTTTGGTTTCTAAATTTATCTATGTCACATTAAAATTATAAGCATTTGTTTAGTATTTGCTTTAGATTGCAGCAAACATTTTTGTCATGTGTTTCTGAGGGCTATATTTCGTGTTTGCTATCTCGATTACGATTCATCACAAAACGAAAAGCACGTGTTTAACCGTGCACCCTTTAACGTGTTTAGTAATTAAGCCAATATTATTATTTTTTCAATTATTTGTTTGCAAAATAAAAACAACATGAAATTTCATTTATAGGGTTAGTTTTTAATTACTCTATAAATACTTAACGACAAAAACATTTAGAATAATCCTAAAAACAAGCTTGAGATAGTTGATACCTGTCTTGTAAGACGAAATGTAAAGGTTTTAACAACCCTTAAATACTCATCGAAAATATCCCCGAAGACACATTTCCTCTCTGCACTGTATATTAAAAATATTCGAAATTTTCAACAGCCCATACCAACAAGCCAATAGAATATTGGAGGGCCAGAGAATATTATTAATATTGTTAATGTTATAATTTATTTAATATATAAATAATAAATTATTAATATATAATAATAAGAAATATATATTATAATATACATAAAATAATATATATTATAATTATATATTATATTATTATATTATAATTATATATTATATATATTATTATTATATATTATATATATTCTTAGAATATATAATTATATATATTATTAAATATATATTCATGATTATATATTATAAGATATATAGTAATTAATCTAATAGTAATAAATAATATAAATATATATATATAATATATTATAATAATATTTATAATAATTAATAATTAATATATTATTATGTATAATAATTATTTTAATAATATATTAATAATAATATAAAATAATATATATTGTGCAAAATCTGTGTCATGTACAATTGCAAAAAAGTTATCAACACGATTGTCCAGAGCCTCGACTTTAACCCCATTGCAAATATGGGTGTTTTTAAAAAAAAAAGTGGCTGAACGGATCCCAACAAATGAAACCGATATTGATTAAATAACGAAACCGCATTGATTAACCCCAATTGTGGAGAGTGGAACAGAAAACCTCTGGTTTATACTTAATTCACTCAACTTAACGAACTTAATTCACTCAATGACACCGTGCTACGTAATTGCATCAATGAAAAAACAAATGGTTATGTTTGAATTTTGCAAATAATTACTTTACAGCTCAATATTTGAGTTAATGCACATTGTTTTTTTTTAAATTTATGTTTTGACTTTTGAAATTTTTGTGCCTTATATAAATCTAAGATATATTCAGCTATATTAACATTTTTAACTGTTATTAAAAACTAAGCTTATAAATGAATTTTCAAGTTGCTTTTCATTTTGCAAACAATTAATTGACAAACTTCCTGACTAATATATGTATGTGTGTGTACATAAATGAAATTTGATTAATATAAATTTAAAGATACATATACCACATTGATAAAATGAGATTGTGAGAGTAAACTTGTCATTTATCGGCTAATTCAGTTGATCGAAAGTATAGCGATATTGGAAATAAAAATAAAATTGATTTAAATGGAAAAATTTATTTATCGGAGAAAAGAGGATATTCGAATACGAATATATATGCTTTGTTTTATTTCATTGTTCCAAATTTTTTGGTATAAGATGAAAACGTTTTTTAATAACAGTCATAATAAGTAATATTAGAATCTTCAAGGGTATGTTATGAGACTAGAATCCTCTTCGTATATATCAAAAACCATTCGTTTGCGCTCCATTGTATGACAGCCCTAACAATAAATATTTCCAAACTATATAAGTACTTGAATGAACTATAACTTTTTATTGTGTAACTTTTTTTGTTTCAGTTGAATTACAATTTGCGACAAAATGGATTCACGGCTTTTAAACGTGTTTCACGATGATCCGTTCGACGGTAGTTACACACAACTTAATACAGACTTTTGGACTAGTGAAATCGAGTAAGTATAAAAAAGATAATAAACGCTAAATATGGTAACAAAATTAATCTAACATAACTTATGCTTATTCAGCACATTGGGACAACTCACAGAGACATTGAATGGAATTTTGCCCATAGCTGCGGATGCTGAGCACGATGTCGACATATACAATAACGCTTTGCTCGCAACAGAAGACAATTTTCGGATAGCAAATAAAAGAGATGTTACAACGAATTTTCAAAATGAAGAATTGGTAGGTGCACAGACAACAAGGCCTAAAATATTTTGAATAAATTTGTTGTGTGCGAAATTTCAGCTGATTTATGATGATTTTGCTCAGCATCAATTGTCCGCAGATGGGGATATTGAAATAATTACTGTGAATCCTGATTCCTTAGATTCATATTCTTCATCAGAGGATCCAAATGACGATAATGATATGTCAAGCAATGAAGATAAAAATAACGTTTTGAATTATGCAGACTTCGATGATAATCAAACTGAATACAGTGAAGTAACTTTTCGCACACGCACTGATAGTTCTTCGATTGGTGACTATGAATCACACACCAGCGACTATGACGATAGTTCCGATGAGGAAAAAGTTGCGGGAGGCATGGTAAATAATCTGGTTGTTGATGTAAATGAGGACAATGAACCGGATGCACCGCTATTAGGCATAGATGAAAGTCCTGACTTAACAGAAGATCAATTAGCTGCCGATGGCATAGATTTAGACACAAGCTTTCTATTGCAATTAGAAGATACTACAGCGGGAAATAAAATTTGTAACATGCGCAAAAACACCATCGGCTTAGATGTGGACGTAAATAATTTCGATTTAGCGGAATTTATAACCAATGACGACTTAACATTAACTGTACAAAGAACGAATTCGCAAATTATTAATAATGTAATACAGTCTAAAACTGTTGTACCAACAAAACCCCTAACAATACCCATAAAAAGTAATATTGACTCAGAATCCGATGCTGAATCGGATGTCATCGTCGATATTGAGACTGTAGATGTAGATATGGATAAATCTTTGTGGAAAATGGCAACTGGAAGCGCTGTTACATCAGAAGATAATGTCATAAACGATATCACATATGAAGATAATGTAAAAAAGGATCCATCCTGGAGTCCTAAACCCACAAAAAAGCAGGATAATACGCCGAAAGAGGTAATAACTTCAGCAATAAATTTCTTTTATATTTACTGATCAAACATTATTATTTTTTAGACAAAAACACGACCATCTTCCATATTAATTGCTCCAAGTCATGCTACAAATAATGCGCCAAATACACGCAACTTCACAGTTGCACCAAACAAGCGCCAATGTGACATTCTTAAAGGGAAATCTGGCACAATTAAAAATAAGTCAACTTCATTAAAGATCGTCGGCAAATCTACTGCTAAGAGAAGCCCAGAGACCACAACAGGTAATGCCTCAAAGGCCGGTTCACTTACATGCAGAGTTGGTGTGGGTCAAGGGGGTAAAAACTTGGCCGTGCTTTCTCAAGGTTTCTCTGCAAATAATATTAAGCCAGAAAATAATAAAACTACAGAAGCGGGAGAGGAAAAACTAAGGGTGATACAGCCTGCTATACAAGAAAAACAAGTCATGCCCAAAGAAAGTGAAAGAGTAGCAACTGTAGTACAAACCAAGTTGGCAGTCAAACGTAAATTAAATTTAGAAGAATATAAGCGACGACGTGCTGACAATAATAAATCTAGCCAGAATGAAAACCCTAAAGTGTCAACAGAAACTCAAGTTACTAATGCATCCAGTGCACCGAGCATACAAGTAAAACATAGTAAGGAAGTACTCACCGTTGTACAAACGCTTAGAAATCAAAGTAATCAAAAACAGCCTATCGACCCTATAACCGAGGCAAAAAATAAGGTATTACGGATGCAAGAGTTAAAACGCGCGCAAAAAATAAGAATTATAGATTCCACAGTATCGGCAAAAGTGCAGCGAGTTACAAAACTGCCACCACTCAAGGACATTGTTAAGAACACCTGTTGTGCCGTCAAAGATCATCATAACCAAACTTCTACTGGCTCAAAGTTACACCCCGACTATGAGGAACTAACTATAGTATCAGTTGGCAGTAACACTGATATTAGTATACCACCTCTTAATATGTTACCAATTAATACTTGTGAACGCTCACTTTTGAAGTCATTTGCATTGCTGTATAATATGCCTAGTGGGCTACCTCCGAGTAGTTCATTGATCGCCAGCATACAAGATGTTGTCGTACAAAAGGTTATTGGACCTGAAAATTCCAGCATGGCGAATGGTGTCACAACACCGCTTTCCGAGAAAACACAAAAGAAAGCTGAACAGCACGGTGAGGATAAGATTATTATGCATTTGCGCAAGGATAGAATACGACCACGTACGGCCAGTATTGACATACAGACAGATCTGCAACCAGGTTTCGCGCATCTGTCGAAATTTCTTTTCAAGCAGCATGCCAAACGAAGTTATCGAAAGCACAGTAACAAAGCTGTTGTAGATGATACCGATAGTGATGCTTCATGCGACCGCACTTATAATAGCCATGGTATTCGTAATCGTAGCCCAGTTATACGTTCCCGTAGTCGTTCGGTCGAAAGTTTGGCGTCGTCAACGGAACGTAGTGGTAATACACGCCAGAGTGACATGGCTGGTGGTTATTCGTCAAGAAGTAGTCGTCGGCATCGTAGTTCCATAAGTTCCTCGTATTCTGAGTCGGGGCGTATGTCGCGCATTATACAACGCCAACCACGTACCAGCTACAAGAAACGTACGAAAAAATATGCGCGCAATTCATCGGCGTCATCGACATCATCATCTTCGGATAGGTCTGATCGCAGTCGAAATAGCAGTCGCAGTCGCAGCCGTAGCCGCAGTCCATGCTATCGGCGTTCATATTCCAGACCACGTTCACGTTCACGCTCGCGTTCCATTTCAGGTTCAAGCAGCCGCTTCAGAAAACCGGGTGGAAAAAACAATTACCCTAGCAACAATGTCTCACAGCTAGGTAATTATTTTAGTTTTATTATATGTATTAATTAATTTTTATTATGTTTTCATTCATGCAGCTGTTGAAGAACGTCGCATAGTTTATGTGGGACGTATTGAAGAGGAAACCACGAAGGACATATTGCGTCGAAAATTTTTACCCTATGGCACTATCAAACAAATTTCGATACATTACAAAGAAACGGGGTAAGTGATTCTAGCTTCTAAACAGTCAACTTGAAATTAATAAAAAATTCTCATTATCTACATACTTCTTCAAGAATGAAATACGGTTTTGTAACATACGAGCGTTCACAAGATGCATTCACCGTTATAGACAGCAATGCACGTGATCCCACAATCAACATGTACGATATTAGTTTTGGTGGCAGGCGCGCTTTTTGTCGCTCTTCATATGCTGATTTAGGTAAATTCTTGCTGCTACTTGTAATTTTTACGACTTTTGCCTAATCGCTCAATATAATCAACAGATAATGCCGGCATTAATACATATCATTCGATTGTATATCCGAAAGTGGAGGCGCCACCTAAAGAGGAAGATTCCTTCGAAGCGCTTTTGCAGAAAGTAAAAGCGAAAATGAGCATTAATAAAGCAAATGGTGGGACGAAATCCACCAAAGCATGACGTCGGCAATGGAAAGCATACGCAATAAATTGTAGTCAAGTTCTATGTATAAAATGCTGACTTTTGTAATTGAATGGCATATGTAGTTGTTTTCGTATTTACATTTACATTTAGTTTGTTGTATGCTATAACAATTCCAAATTTAAATACCGTTATACATATGTAAATATGCAACACAAGATCCTATCTATATTTTTCTATTAAATATACGTTTTATATTAAGTTTAGTTTGTATAATGGTTATTTTTTTATGAATTGCTAAATGTATAATTTATGTATGAAATCCGTGCTTGAATAATATATAAAAATTCAGCATAGTACTGATGATTACCTATTAGCTACAATGACATGTGAAGGAAAGTGTAACACAAACCTTGGATATATTATTGAACTGAAAGTATAAAGTGTGGAATATGCTAAACTCAGAACAAAACATACTTGCACACCAAAAGCAAGTGTTTGTGGCATATTACATTTCTCAACGTTTATTTGTTGGCTAATAAGCAATGTGATAATAGAAGCCACAGTCATTTATTGCAAATAAGTTGAACAATTTTATACTAAATGAAAGAAAACCGCAATAAACAATAAGTTACATAGACATTGTATTTGTATGAATATAGACAAGATGATGGATTTAACGCATACGTAGAAGACCGTAGTTAAAGCTGACATATATGTATATATATATATATACATATATATTATATATATATATATTGTGAGTTTTCACCGTTACAATTACACAGTAAATTTATTTGTGAATTTTGTACATTTGTAAACAAACATACAACAAAAAAAAACCCTACTATACAAGAAATAAAACGAAAACAAATATCCTAAAAAATAGTCAACCCTCAAACTATTTTCACAAACGTACAAATGTATGGCAAGAAACGAAGAGAAATTAAACTGTTGATATATAACCCTGATATTAGTTGTAAAAATATGCACTTTTTAAATTTCTTTAAAACAATTTCTATCTACCTGTTTGTATTCTATTAATGTTAAGTAAATACATTTTAATTTAATTAGTCAAATACTTAGTGCGGGAGTGAACATGACTATATTGGCTTCCCGAAAAATAGCAACAAACAGCTAACAAATATAATAATTAAGCAATAGCAAGTTGTGTTTTCCTCAAAATTGATTTACTGTAACTATATTTAAAATGATGTTATTGCTTAAAGAAATATATACTTTTTTGTAATTGATCTAGGAAATGTATATATTATATTTGCAGAAGCTATAGAAAATAAGTATGTATTTTGTTATACTGCTGCAATTTAATGTGTTAACTACATATATTCTTTGTATGCCAAAAGTGGTTATACTCTATTGATATACATACATGCATACATACATAAATAGTTTATATTTCTTTACTTTAAGAAATCTTCGCAGACACATTAGCAAGCCATCAAACAAAAACAACAATACAGACATACAAAAATATGCGGCTATTTCATAAAACAAAAATGTTGCCTTAATTGAGTAGCCACACATATGTTTACATACTAACTCATTATTTGTGTTTTTTTTTTAATTACAATTTCTTAAATTTAAGTTAATCCGTTTGCTTTATATTTTTTTTACTAAATAAATTACAAATAATTACTTATGAGAAAATAAAAATGCTAATTTTGTGTTTCACTCTTTATCAAAGGTACAGACATTTATATTAATGTACATATGTACATACACCCGTGCGCGATTTCTAAGTGTGGACATATTTCATTTCGGTCAATGAATTCTGTTTAGCGCGTGTTTTTTCGCCACAATTGCTATGTAATAATGAGAGCGACGCTGTGCTTATGAGAGAGCGCTTGCAATTAGGAGCAACGAAGGTTGTCGCATGCGCAGTAGAAACTTTTTAGCTCGTAGAGAAACTAGGAGAAACTAGGAGTATTATACATAGTATACTACAACAGCTGATCGAATATATCGAATTTTATACACAAGCGAAACGTTGGAAAGGAACTAAATCCATTAATAGGCAGTCTATTCTGTTGTTCTTGTTGTAACTGACACCCAAACCCGGTTTGGTGGTTAGAAAACTAGCTGTTTCCACGTGGTCGGACCATATGGAAAATTGTGTTAGTTGAATTGGCTTAATTGGCCATGCTAATAAGTGAGAGCCGTCCACTTTAACTTGAAATTTGTAACCGTTCTCAAACAGTCTGTCTTACGAGACTTTAATTGAACTGGTTTTATACCCGTCAAATAACTTGTCAGCTCAGTAGTATTCCTAAAACTACTTGGTGCATTTTTTTTGCTGCAAGAAGATAACAGGTGAAATTTTACACCTCAGAAACTGCTTGGTTGATTTGAGCCAAAAGTTTCAAAAGGGATATCGACTATATTTTTATTATAGACAAAATATGAGACCGATATGTGAAATAAATTAATAGAATTTTGATTTTGTTAGAGAAATGAATGAAATCGGTTTACACCTTTTTCTAGCGTCCATATAATGAATTACAATTGGGTTATTTTTAGAGTGCATATCTTGGTCTACAACTTTTTCTACTCACAATCTGATGCATAAATTATTTTGACAATATAAATTCTTATAGCTTGGGAGAGTATTTAACATTCGGATCCGCCCGAATTTAATACATCCTTAATTGTCTTACTGGGACATCTAAAAAATCCTTACTATCGGGTTTATTGTTCAAAACACAAAAAAAGCCGCAGTCGTTTCGGAAAAGGACTACCTAAACTTTGAAAATTTTTAATATAAATTTTAAATATGAGTAGATAAAATTTCCCTTAGAGAAGTTAAAAAGGTAAATATGGCCACAATTTGCCAATTGAGAGAGCGGTGTAGTATATATCCTCTCTTTTGGAGGAATGTTTGGCGAGTATCGTCATATAGGATACGTTACTTTGCTCCTGTGGCAATGAAGTCATTCAGTTGTAAACATTCGACGTGTGCGCTGCGTGAACGGCGCGCGGTTATAACGCTCATCGTATATACTTATATATGGCAACGATGCATAGTTAATACGCATATGCTTGTGTATGTGCATTTATTTACATTGCATAGTGAAAATAGCCGGTATAACTTGTGGAGTGCAGTGAATGGCGATTGGTCATTAAATATACCGTACAAATGGCGTTAAAAGTGTTATAGATATAAACATACATACATACATACATGTATATATATAAATCAGTATAAAAAGTGTGAGCAGTATATATGTATGAAAGAGTATAAAAGTACGTAGAAGAAAATATTAATGGGAAAGTAATGAATCTTAATATTATATAAACATATGTATAATACATAAATACTTATATATGCATTTGCACTTACGAAACTTTATACTCGCATAAGTGTTAACCCATATAAAAATATACATATATGATATGTACATAGGTATATGTCTCTAAAGTCGGTTTGGGAATAATTTGCGTGCCTAAGTAAAAATATATGATCTAAGTATCTCTAAGAACACACATGCATACATACATACATAGTTATGTCAATAATAATGCTCCATAATAAAGGAATTAAAGTGTCGTGCTTGGGAATTTCCGTGTAGTGAGACATGAACGTAATTGTTTCGCGTGTAGTCGGATGCGCTTCTATTTGTGCACACAAACACACGTACATGTATTTACATGCATATATATTTATATGATTCTAGACAATTGGAACTACACATGTATACATCAAATAAGTAAATATGTACGTATATATGCAGCTCATAAATAAATTACCTTGTCCCGTTGTTCCTGGCAGATAAACTTGGGCTTTGCGCGACTGCATCCTGGCACCTGACGACAATAACAATAAATGTGGAAATGTAAATATACTTAATACATAATAGCAAAAGTAATTGTAAACACGAAATACTACATTACCCATATATTTATATTTATAAAAGTATTATTAAAAAGTACATATATTTTTTTTCAAGTTATTTGCCGGCAGTGTTAATACTACAATGGAGAGTATGACCAGCATAATATGTGGGTCACAGAGTAAATATAATATTTAGCTGGTTTAGAATATTTGTAGCGACAATTTTTGTCTACAAGCATAACATCGACCTTTCGGTATAATTAGGAACGCCATGACAAAAACGTTTATCAAAGATCACTTTTTTGAGACGTCTTTAACTTATAGGGTAATGTAGGATATGTAAAATAACATTGAGTCGGTTCCCACAGCAGCCAGGTCTAAGTAACCGGAACGGACCTAGATTTATATTAAGTGATGGGTTATTAGTTACGCAGATTTTCCAAAATTAATTAATTAAAATTAGGGATAACAATCTTGGCCACCTCATGCATTTTGCGGGTAATTTTCTGTTACTTTGGTTTATATGTATACATCTATATTTCTGTATGAGGAAAGGGCAATTAATTAATGTCAGTGTGAAAATATGTATACTTTTCGTATGTATGTATGTATATGTATAATAGTTGGCCGGACCTTGGGCTGTCTCCAGGTACGTTCATATCTTGCTTAAAGAGTGTGCCCCAACCGAAAAACCTCTTTTATTCTGGCAAGCGCTCATATTGTTTCAATAGACTTACCTTGCCTGTTAAGCAACTTTATAATCCGTCTTTAAAAAATCTTCAGCTCTTTCCGTTTATATTTAAAACTTAGTTTTTATTTAGCTAAAATTAGTATTATTTGTATTATTGAGTACTTTCTAAAAAGATATTTACAACTTATAACAAAATAAAATATTTTGTATCTAAATAACATCATTCTAGTACATTTACCTGTGTAACCTTTTTGTGCATATAAATATTGTACTGTAAACATTTACAATATGTACTATATGTAGATAATCGTGTACAATCGTGCCATAAGGGCCAATCAATAAAATGAAGGTACAAAAAGTTGATAAGCCTGTTGGTGCTTTATTTGTGTTAAAATATACACATTTGGCCTACACATGCATACATATAGTTGCTATAGCAAAAAGCGGATAAGAATTTGTTCTTCCTTAATAAGTGAGAAAGTAAACAAAATCTCTCAAAAGTAAATATACACTATATACCTTTTTAACAACGCAGCAACAAAAGACTACAAAACTCAAGCTGTTCATTAAAAGCTTTTTGTTATGTCTAATGTATAGGGAAATTTGATTGGAGGCTTAAGGGCGAAAATTGCATTAATATATATAATATAATAAACTTTTTATATTTTTTATAAATTAATTCCTTTAAGTAAGTTTTCAAAATAAATATATATTTTTACATAGATTTTATACGAAAATACACTTTCTTAGCATCTTATTTAATGTATTTTAGCGTATAGTTGGTTAGATATGGTTTGGTAGTAAATTTTCTTCACTATCAAGACATAAGCATTTCAGTTTCACACGTTTATGCTAATTAGGAATACTAAGTGAAGCGAAAATTCTCCCCCTGTGCTCTTCAAAGACGAGTAAAGAAGGAAGTAAGTTGATACAGTCGTATTGTTGTTGTAAATATTGTTCCTTCTTGTTTGCTACTCTTTTTACTTTACCTAACACTGTCTCTTGCATTATTTAAATTTGTTTTCTATTAGTTTTTCTCTTCTAATGCTTACTTAAAGCTTGTAATTAAGACGGTACACCTTGGATCATAAAAAAATTGAAATTATTTGAACATAATGCTAATGTAAAAATACTGGGTCTGCACTGATATATATAATGAGTATAATAACTTAACAAAAATTGCGGTTTTAGGACAAAAGGTTCCGTTTAAGTTATTATGCAAATAAAGTAAGCTTCAGCATAAGCTCAATTTTTACTACAAATACTTGAGCGTGACTCCGTTTCATCAGTGCAGAAACTAAAACTAACTTTTTATATATTGAGATACACGCAAATGCGTACAAAAGTTCATTCAAGTATCTCCAAAATACTCGTTCTTAAAGTTGTTATATCATAAAAAATGATGTAGACATTCCTTTTTCTTTTCTTCATCATCTTAAATATTTTGGTAAAATATTTAATGAGTTTAACTCTTAGCGTTCTGCTACTAACAATTAAACCAATTTCGACACTGCTTTTGTATATAATATTAAGTATTATAATTTTTTGGCAAAGAAGGGCAGAATTTAGAATGTTCGAACATGACGATGAGCTGAAGCCGCGGTCAAATACATAACTAACAGTAATGCAATTACAATAAAGTTAGTCTGGCGCTATTCGCCCTGTTGTTTATGTCGTTGCTTCACCATCTTCCACACATGTATGGATCTGCTTGATTTAACTCTTTCCAGAATCTTCGTCTGGACACGCGCTTCTGTTAACAGTTCACCTGGTTTGGGGACCAACGTGGTCTTCGTTTCACTCGCGCTTAGCTCAGCTAAGTACTGTTATGCAAGTGCTGTTAGGATTCGTTAATCCAGATCCGAGAATACGTGAAATCGGTTAGCTTACCCTTACCTTACCTTACCATAGCTCTCATATACCGATATATCACCTTCCAGAATATTAATATCGAAATATTTCACATACCTCCTTCAAATTGGAAGAGCATTTGGCTATGCTCGCACTTAGTTCTTCCACATTCCAAAGATATTAAATTTCACATATGATATTATCGCCTTATAACGATGATTATTTTCAAGAGGCTTATATTTAAGAAAAAAAAACTTCACTTCACGTGTGTGACGATAATAAAAAGAAAAATACAAATTACCTGGTATGAACGTACGTACATATGTTTATGTACGAGTACACGCTTACTCAACTAATCAGTGGTTAGTAATTACTCATACGCCGCGTTCGACCACACTATCCGCATACACCGCCTTGATAAATCTCAATTTTAACAGCAACGAAATAAGGCTGAAAAATTAATTTGGTGATTGTGTATCCAATTTGTCTAATATGCAGTCAACCCTTAAACGACAAACGGCTGACCTTTGAATGCGATGGACCGTGAAACACTTGAACCAGTTAGTGGCTTACTTGTCCGCTTTTTTATGCCATTTCCAGAAAATGTGCCAGATTCTTGATTGCTTCTTTACTAACATTATTTCGCTATATTATTAAGAGATTTAGTGAGCTTTAGGAACTAGATTCTTA
Source organism: Bactrocera minax (assembly GCA_021498325.1). NCBI lineage: Eukaryota > Metazoa > Arthropoda > Insecta > Diptera > Tephritidae > Bactrocera > Bactrocera minax. The sequence continues at coordinate 2,879,183 of JAKEEE010000011.1, read as the reverse complement.
AAAGGACTATAGTAACAAATCTTTATTTTGACTACTATTATGTTAAACATATTTAATAAAATATAAACAATAAAAGCCCGAACAAAAAAAAATATCAAAGGACAAGAGTGAATGGCATTATGCACAACATTTTAGTAATACTTTAGGATATCAGGAAGGAAAATAGTGAAAGAGGAAACAGCAAAAATCAGCGATAACATTCATACCATGTATATTTGAACGTGCTGTTGCCAATTGAGTGAATAGCATGGATATCAGCCTCGCAGACACGAAATCCAAACAGAAAAGAAAACTATTGAAAAGAGGAGCAGCGTAAACTCATCGGGGCAATAAAAGTGCTTTTGTCTTTCTGATTGTCTGATTGCAATCAATTGGTTTTATGGAGAAATGCTAAATGAACAAAGAAAACACAATTCATTCAACTTACTAAAGCAAGAAATACAAAAGTATTTGAAAAATGAACTGTTTATAAAATATGTAATAGAAATAAAATGTTACTCTAACAACCTGGAGGATGATTAGATGTACAAAAGAATCTTATTTACGTTTACAAAAGTGCATAGTATTCACATCCTTCATTTTCGGTAGTAGAAATGCATGAAGAAAGAAAAAATATTGCATGATGTTATAGCCATGACTTTGTACTATCATGTAAAGTTTCTGTAGTATTGATTAAACATTTTGTACGGAATATATAAAAGCACTGAAAGTGATGCGGTCATATCTACACTTTGCACTCTTCACTATTTTACCTCTAGAAGTTTTATGGAAAAGAAACCGCTCCGTGTTGTTAGTGATGTATCAAAATTCCTTTGTATATGCTTTTCAATTTAAAGGAAGGCAGTGAGCATTTTTTTTTATTTCGTTACCTGCATGTATTTACGTTCTGTAGTTAAGGGAATTAAAGATAACTGAAAATTTACAAAATATTAAAGTTACTCAGACGACCTGTGCGCACTCCTTATATTCGTTCCTACATATTTTATATAAGAAAGCACGTAAGTGATACTTCTATTTCTACATTCTATGTTCTATAGAAAAATTTCAGTTATTAAATTTCTCAGTCTGTTGATGTTTCGGTATTTTAAGTATTATAAAAATCCCTGTAAACATTTTACTTACATCCTTCTAAACATTTAAAAAAATATTAAAAAAGTAAATTTTATTTATTATAAACATGCAGAAAAGGATATATTAATTTATTTATACATTCGAATATAATATATATAAAATAACTACCATCTATGTGTTTGTTATGTCTTTAAAATACAACGCTATTAATAAAGCTCTGCTAAACTTTTTTTTATTTAATCACTTGGTATTTACATAACTAGCACAAATAGCAAATTGTAACGAAAGCAAATTGAAATGAGGAAATTTATTCTCAATCACTTATAAACTAGATATTTATATAAGCACGTTCAACAAAAAATGCAAATCCTGAATAATAATTTTAAATCTCATCAACGTGCATAGTTCCTCGTGCTGTACGTTTACAATCAAATAAACAACCGCCACAAAATACCATTAAATGTCCGCAACGCCCTCAACCGAATATTTCATTTAGATGTCGTCGGTTAAAGAGTCAGCAACATGGCATGGCTTGACAGGACTAATTACCTAACATGGTGATTAGCGTGAATGAATGGAATTCAAATGCTTGCTGTGTGGGAATTGCTGTGCGGGTTGATCTTTGATATGTATATATATATATGTTTGTGTGTAATAATATATAGTATGTAATTATAGAATATATGTAAAGAAATGGTGCTGATGGCGATTATTATTATATGTTGGCGCGAATATAATTTCCCCACCGCAAAGATGTTGCAACGAACCTTACTCGCTCGATATTTATCGCTGAATTGGTTATTATAATCTACAGAGCAATGGCATTATTTAAATTTCATCTTTTCTTATCTTGTATTTATTGCAGCGAAAATAATAACTATAACAAATTAATGAAAATGCATTCGTAAAAGATTGCATATTTTTTAAATTTATTAGCAAACCTGATGACAACTTTTTTGTTAAATGTAATAGTTTTAAAAATACTTTGAAATTGGTGTAAATTTTATTTGGTTCTTTACTCGAATGTATGAATCTATGTTCTTCAGTTGTTAGTATTAGTATCAAAATATTATTATTTTGTTTTATTTGAGTGCCACATTTGCAAAATAAATTTTTTGCAAAATAAATCGTTCATTAATTGAAATATCACTTTCAACTACAAAGTTTGTTTACAAAGTTTGTTTACAAAGTCGCTCAGTTATAGGTTGAATTACAGCAGGCGCTTTGTGCTTGTGTGAAGTTGTGAATAGTTATTTTTGTTATTTGTAGGAAGTATAATTCACTAAATAGTTAAAGAAGATGTTAATAAAACACCTTTTGATAAACAGCTCAATCGGTTTTGGTGAAATCCAAATAATATCACGTTCCATATTTTTGTCTGAGGTTTTATGCTTATATAAAAAAGTTACATATTTATTTATAACTCCAGTTCCACACACCAGACTGAAAACAGATTCATTCCGACCATTTTCTGAACATATCTATAAAATTTCCTTAAAATCGGTTTTAAACTTTTCGATTAATGATAAGATAAGATATATTTGGCGCTATTTAAAGAGAAAATCACACAAACTGCGCAAATTTTGTTACTATATCATCACACTTCAATTTTCACATATTATATTATATTTTAAAACTAAAGCTGCTCTTACCGTTGCTCAAAGTTTTATATGCACCATTGTGCTTTCGTAAGTATTTTTGAAACTTTGTGGGTGTGACCTTCACGAAACGCATTCGAGTGTAATTGTGCGTGGAGGATTTTGTAACTTTGTGGTAAAGGAAGGAAAGCAGAGCATTTGGAACCTATACACAACTTCACACATACTTAATGCTGACTTGTATTCTCCACAAACGCAACATTTAATTTATTTAGTCTGGCGCTTTTCACCCTATTGTTCATGTCGTTACTTCACCATCTTCACTTCACCTCACATGTCGGGATCTGCTTGATGTAACTCTTTCCAGTGAATCTTTATTGGGACATAGGCTTCTGTTAACAGTTCACCTAGTTTCGGAACCAACGTGCTCTTTGCCCCACTCGCACTTAGCTCAACACAATACTGTGCAAGTGCATTCGTTATCCAGATCTAAGAATACTTGAAATCGGTCAAAAGTTTGACATTTAGATAAACATAACAGGGAATAGTAGGGAATAGTAAATAATAAATTTTTTCCTCGAATATTAAATGTTTTCATATTTCTACATTAAGACACTGAGTGTAGTTTTATGATGAATAAGCTTCTCTGGATTTGGAAGTGGCCAGCACTCGGTGGGATGTGGAATTTGATGTTGAAGTGTAACTTAAAATAAGCCTAAGTTTTATAATTAGATAAAAAAAAAATTAATCTATTTTATTCTCAATGATTTACTATACGTATGTAAATAATTTTTTAAGCATTTGAAGGTCTTACCAATATTTTTGCTGCTTAAAACCTATTTTTGCATTCTGTGTAATACGGGTGGTCTGAGTCACTTGGGAACGTTTTTAAATTAAACTATGAAATGATGTACGAAAACTTAGTATTGCTGAATTGCTCAAGTGTGCAACCAAACCAGGATATTAATAATTCACTTCTAGTTCGAAAGTAGACGCTCATACTTAGCCTTAATTTTCTGGCAGTTATATTATACCCAAGTGAACTTCAAGTGCATAAAGAAACCAAGGCAGACAAGGGTTTGACATTTCGTGCTAAGTACCTTCTACAGTGTGTTATTTGTTAATATTTTCGTCTTTTTAATACCTCTTTTCTCTCTTGCTATGTTAAAAATATAATATAATTTAAGCAGTATCAAAAGTTGTACTGTTGTTGTATTTGTAATTGCTAAAAAATTTACTTTGATTGACGTAATAAAAAGCTTAAATTAATACATTTTGACAAGCGTCGTGAAGCCAATTTGCCAGTTTTTTCTAACCTTCTATTGATTCGGTTACTGTGCAACATGCACAAGCAACTCAGTGAAAGACTTATCAGAAGCTGAAGTTCCTATTTCAACACCATTTTCTATCCAATAGGCAATGTGAAACAATAAATAAGATGAAGCATGATTACCAACTTTTTGTTTGTAAATATATACAAAATATATATAGGGACGAATCAGGATCAAACGTAATGTTTCAGTTCAAGGCCAAATGCATTCACTTTAAATATATGTGTATGAGTAAGACAATGTGCTATGCTTACAGAAAAGAACAACCTTTTATAAAAAGCAGCCAGATTTACTATTAAATAAATTTAACAATTTGAAAAATCCAAGCGTTTCACTACTACATTTACAATATTCTCATATACTTAGTATTCAATACATAAAATAAATGTGCATATGTGTATATGCCTATATGGAGTGAAAGTTGCTATCGTTAATTATTACTCGTTTCGGTTGATGAACTCAATATACGAGTATCCTCGAATTCAATTAGTTTTCCTTTCTTTTCACTCTTGTAGTGGCTTTATGCTTCAGTTAATAAATACAAATATATGTATTTATATGTGTTCATTCACAATATTGCAGCACCGACCTTATTCATTGCCCAACTGTGTTACATTGTACTCAATCAGCTGTCATTATATATGTTCATATATAGCATACTCATATTGACCCACTCAGCAAATGTGCACACCTCAGACATTAACTTAATATTGCAGCTTCAATAGAAGCTATTCAACCTTGAAGTCGGATGCATGTGCATATGTATATGAAGAGTAATTCTAATAATTGGAGCGGATACCTTTCCTAATTTGTTCAAACTGTGTGCTGCTTAGATTTCAACTGCTGGATATTACTTCTTAGCCCTCTTCGAGGCATCGACATGTTTTAAACTAAATTTTTTAAGGATCACATTAAGGTACATTCATGCGTATATGCTTTATATATATACGTCCTGGTCTGTGAGCACTCGCGATTGTCTCACATTAATTTATATTTTTTAATTGCTATAAAAAAAGTTTTATTCACGTCTGCTGTTTATGAAAAAGTAGGTCTTTAAGTAGGCAAAAAATTGACAAAAGAATAAGAAAAAGAAGAACAAAAGAACTTATTCAAATATTTATTACGCCGTCGGTTTTTAAGCATCTAGTTTACTTATTTTTTAAATCAGAGTACGGTACATAATTGCTGCCAGTTTATTGGATACGCTCCCTTTTACTTTGCATCCTTTGTTCATTTATTATTAATTGATTTAATTAAAGAATAAAAAGGTTTTATACTTTGATACATGCAGGAGTACAAAGTTCATTACAAATGTTTAAATTCAATTCGAGGGGGAAGATTCAACTTAAACAAAAGAGGGGAAAAAATTCGCTAATATAACAAAGACAAAATATTTTTTACAAAGTATGAAAAATTCTTCGAAGATTGTAGAAGGCAATGCGATCTAGTGGTGAGAGGAGGGCATTACCCTTACGGATAGCAAAAATTAGGGTCATTATAGATGAGTGCTTTTAGCCCCTTTGTTGCGTTTTAAAATCCAGTAGCAAAACGAAAAACTAAACTTAAGTACGCAAATAATTGGTTTTACTCCACCTAAAGTAATTTTAAATATGAATCAGTGAATGTGCATAAATATCTTAATAAAAAGCATACGTACATATTTGACTCAATTATCCTCTTCTGCCTTCGAAGCTTAGTCATTGTCAAACTGCTATGTCGTTTAGTGTGATAAATGTGCTCACCGTTGTTGTTGTTGTTTGCCTTGTCAGAGCAAGCGAGGTACCTTTTACCTTTTTTGAACATAAAATGCTATCATTACTAAAAGAAAGAGTAAACGAGTATTGCATCATTTCGGTTTGTTGTAAACTTGTTACTCAGATGTTGAGATATCTGACGGATATTTGCAAATATTGGCATCTTTAAAGTTTTAATAATTTTAGAGATTTCTCAGAGCATATTTTCATAACCTATACCTCCATATAGCTGAAGAATTTAATATTACTATCACTGCATGTTATCTATCAGTGCATGTGTAGACATACGTAGACGTAGAATAAAAAAATATATTTCTTCGTTCACTTTTTATTGTTTTTACTTCCAACCTTACCACAAATACATTTCAGTGTTGGCACGAAAAGTTTTTTGCAACTCGCACTGGTGCAATTAAATACACGCTCGAGTATAGACGCAAGTATGTCTTATCCAATATTAGTAGCAAAACCAAACGAGAAAAGACGAAGCAGTTGCAGTAAATAAGAAAAAATATTTGGTGTTTTCTTTCTGTCTGTAACTCAGATTAGCTCTGACTCTCAATTAACAACGTCGTTTTAAAGTTTATAATTATAAATTATTACATATATAGCTTTACTTTTCATTTTGCCTCTTTTTATTCTTGGTTTCTTTTTTTTTTTTGTCGTAAAATTTGAGGTTTTGTTGAAATATCTCATACTATATCCAGTCATTGGAGGAAATCATTATATTGGACATATATTGACTAAGGGAAGGCCTGAACCGATTTCATCCACATTTAGCACCAAACTATTTACTTCGCTAATATAATCTACTTTTTGATTGAAATAAATAGTCTGAATATGTCTTTTGGTGCGAACATTGTTAAACTAGGTATATGGACCTGAGCGAATTTTGATACTTTCATTAACACTGGAGATATACATAAATTTTAAAGTAAGCGACGGTATGCATGTACCCTACAAATATTATATTAGGACATGAAAAAATGTTTGCCTTTATGATTTCGTTTGATATTTCTTCTTTTCCTCGATTCATTACTTATGTAAGTACATATTATATGTAATTTACTAGAAACTTAATTTTTCGTAATTTTAAAGACTTTCATCAACCACCCATCGCACAAAAGCTTTATTGTACCATATAATTTACTAGAAGTGGCTGAGAATGGCAATGTCTTCAACAATAAAGGTTTTATGCTTGTTACACCTTGTCATGTGTGGCTTTTTGATATTGTAAGACAATGTTGACACACACTGCTAAGTATACACTCAAAACTTGCATATTCAAATATCATGGTTAAATATTTTTGTTATCAATAAAATTGAAGTTGATACTTAATTGTATATGTACTTCTATGAATAAATTCCCTTACTTATAAATTATAACTAACTAGGTACTTTAGGGCTGTTAAACGTAAATAGAACATAAAAATCCACTTAATAGATTTTCTACATTTTGATTTTGATTCTTTTGTGAGTTTTACGCATTAAATAGAAATTATATTATTTTCTTCATGGGTATGTACTTGAATGTAGGTATATGGATTACTAACAGAAATGATATTATTAAATTTCCCGCACTGTGATACATATATACATACATTTAAAGCTCATTTCGAACCAATCATATTTTAACTAATGAATTCCATATATATATATATGAATATCTATATATCGTATATATATATGAATAACTTTTAATCTAATGCATGGATTTTTTTAGTTAAAATATGTTAACTACTAAATACGTTAGCTACTGAGCACAAATCAGGTTGTGATTATGTCAGGTTTTCAGGTACATAGTAACAATATTATACGATTTTGTTTAAAGTTGCTAAATTTTACCAGAAGTATTGTTTCGTACGTGAGGTGTTGCTCTAAATGTCCGCAGTGGCCCTGCTAAATTTTTTTTATAGCCCTTGAGTGATTTCGGAAAGAATTTCATAAAATTCTACAAAGAAATGTACCTTTTTTCTATACTAAATAAGTATCCACATAATTGGAGAAATTAAACAGCACCACGATTTAAGGAACTACACAAATGGCGTCCAAAATTTTTAAAGTGCAAATTTATCGAATTAGACATGATCATCTTAATGCCTTGAATTACAGTATATAAATAAGTATGATGTAATGCACTGTATATTCACTTCAGTGAAAACAACACATCAAAGTAATTTACCTTGGCGAAACAACATCATTATCATTAAAATAGACTGCGAAGCAAAATTAATTAGTCAAGTTACTCGCACAGACTAAAAAGTGTAGTGCAACCTTTTTTAAAACACGAGTACTTGACATGATATTTCTAGATATTCATCGCACCTAATAAAGTCTATCAAAACTGATTACTGGTGGATATGACCGTACATACTTATATCAGCGTTGAAACAGAACTCTGCACACTTATGTACATATATGTATAGATGTGTGTAATAGATGAAATTATTTTGTTATAATCTAAATTTGAACTAAAGCTCTGATACTGCTAAATAATACTGAGAAAGAGGTAGATGGATATGTATATTGCCATATAGTTTTAATGCCTTCGATGGAGGGCAACGCAAGAGTATCACACCTCAGTGGCACCATCAAGCACATTGGTGTAGTTTCAGGCCATATTTAAGGCGCCAAGCTGCTGGCAGCAACTTTCTCCCATCGTTGCGCACCTATTCGCGTGCGGGAATAGATGCCCATTCTTATTTAGGTGCCAACAACATAATAAGGTATACATGTACACATCGGTAAATGTACGTGTATATATCAAAATTGTGTATCCAAACACGTGTAAGTTTAAGTATAAGTGCTGTTAGATACTGACTACACAAATATATGAGTATAAATTCTACCTTTTACAGCCCTTTTTTGCTTTTATGCTGCACTTGATGCGCTGCACCTGCCAGTATGGGCGAATTCCCTTGCAACGACCGTAGTCAAGTAGATTTCTTGAGTGGCAGCTGTTGGTTGGGTGTTGAATTCAAATATGCATAGTGGAAAAATTTCAAAATTGTAGTACACGTTTTGTACTAGAGGTGAAGTGTTGTGAAATATTTCGAGGTGTAAAATCCTTACTACCACGCCTTAGTACTATATCTTGCTTTATGTCTGAAATATCTACATAATTGTTATTGGACGGTACGTGCCGAATCAATAATAGTGGTGCATAATCTTATTGAGATATATATTATTTACACCGATATATGAGATATATAGTTTATCAACCAACCTTAAGTTTAATTTAGTTAAATTCAACAGTTCACACTAATTATGATTACTTATTTTGGTTAGGGCCGACGGCAGCTTCGCTTATCTATTTTCCATTTATGTTTGAAATGACTTAAATTTTGATTGAGCATCTCACTTATACATCCACCATGCAAATATAATGCCATATATGAATCTTCAATATTTGAGTAAGCCCTGCTGGCGTATAATTATTAATAAAAGATGCTGATTTTGGGTTTCAAAATAATAATGCAATAATAAAGTGTTTAATAATAATGCCATATCGTGAATAAACTAAAAATTTCAATAATTTTTATTCAGTGTTGGCAATTTCTCATTCTAATGAAGAAATACCGTTTTCGTAATTAGATGGATAAACATAGAAAACCGAAAATTATTTTCATTTCTCTAATTGCACAACAAAAGCAAGGAGAGAGTAGAGCAAAAGTGCAAAATAAACAACCACTCAGACTATTTACCAAATGTTCAATTCAAAACTTTACGAGTCCGCCTTCATGTTGCGTGAGTGCCTTCGGTTTCCGTAGCACTCAAATTGTTTTCTTTCCACTTTGTACAAGTCGCATTTAATTAACTAATTGTGATAACTTGCCATTAAATTATGTGCTGCCTATAATATTATTGCCTCGTTTTAGCAACGGATTCAATTGAATACAATATATGAAGAATATGAAAACTGTCGGAATGATTTGTGTGCAAATAATTGTAAATGTCAACAAAGAATAAAATATATTTATACATAATATATAAAAATGTTCTGTTTTATTTCGTTTTAAATGGCACGTGTTAGTTAGCATTTCGTTAGTTTTTTCACATATTCAACGTCATGTTACAGTCTCACATATGTGTGTAAATATATACACTTTTATTTGTGAATAAAATAAAAACAGTTTTTGACACTAAAATTCAACACATTCCTTCTCCGCTTCATGCGGACAAATGCAGTACAAAAAGTTGTGCTGTTAACCGTTGTCATTGAGAAAGTTAGAAAAATAGGATAGGAATAAAACTATGCCGAGAATATTTGCAAAAGAAATAAAAAAGTACAAAACGTTATCGACTTTCTAATAATAAAAAAACGGAAAGACCTAAACAAATTTCCCAACTGACAGGCAAAACATAAAGTAAGGAAATGACAAATGCATGAGTATAAACTTTATATTAAACAAATAAGGAAGAGCTAAGTTCGAGTGTAACCAAACATTTTATACTCTGGCAATTTGCAAGGATCAAAGACGGGAAAATACTTTCAGGTATAATCTAAACATTATATTAAAAAATGTTGCGAAGAATTCAACATTTTGAAGAAATTGTGAATGGATTGCAATCATTTTTGGCATCATATTAACTTTTACTTTAGGTCATATATTCATAAAGTCAATCTAACTAAGACAAATGATCTATAATCATGATATTAGTGCTGTGAGAAGGTACACCAGCCATAATTTTTTATTGCCGAATGACGTAATATTATTCGAAATATTTAATTTTGTTGAGACATCTTCTATGGAGATATTTGCGATATAAACCAAACCAAAGAACGAAATCTAAAATACTGTGTATATGAGAAAAAAGGCCACCGGAGGAACGTAAATCATAATATTAGAGGTATAGAGTTTAGGCTAAAGTCTATACCGATTTCATTCATATTCAGCACTAAATCACTTTATGGTTAAGAAAACACTTGATCTCCATAAAATAAAAATTGACCTATATAAATGTCAGCAGGAAAATCGGAAATCCCAATATCGACTACATTGGGGCTAGGGGAAGGTTTGAGCAGCTAATATTTACCTTTGGCATTAAACAAAGTATGCTCGAGGAGACATTTCCATAGAGCCCACTAGAATAACTACAATCATTATTTATAATATCGTATTCGTATATCAATTTCATTTATTTTTGCCACCAAATTATAGTATGTTGAGGATTAAATGTTAACTAACTTTATTTTGCTAAGTTGTCTTAGCATAGCACTTATGCACTTACTGCATATAGCACTTTATATTTTTTCGATTAACAACATTTTGTGGGCGTGGCAGTATTCCATTGTATCCATCTGCAATACCAACCTTCTTATAGTGCTAAGGAACACGTGTTTTATAAAGAGTTTTATAAAGATCATCGTCCAGATCATTTTGATATGTATAACTCAATATCTATTTCGATCGGTGTTAGGTGTTACAAACAACCGCTAGGTAAACAAAACTATTGTACTCTCCTGCATCATGTTGCGAGAGTATAACAAAAAAGTACAATCGTTGACTCGCTTACTAAAGACTTTGATAATGACAAAAAAATAAGAGATCTCCATAAAATTCGTAACTGACAGAAAAAACTCAAAGTAATAAAATGAGGAAAGCATAAGTGTAAATAAAAGTAAAAGCGAAACATAAAAAATATTACTTTCTAAAGTAAAGTAAAGTGGAAATTAAACCAGTGTGTTGTCAACTCTTCCTTTCTACTGCACATTTAAGCTGAGCTTAAGTATAAAGTTTTCTTTTGTTTGCAAATGCTGTAAAGGGCACGAAGTCTAGTCAAAGTCTGTATATTTAATGACGAGAATTGCAAAATGTAGAAGTAGGAAAATCAACAAAAAAAAATGTCAATTGCAAAAGAGTGTACTAAAAGGGCTATCTTTGTGCTGTCTATGGGCACTTTGCCGTTTTTTACGTGCCTTTGGACGTTACTTTTGGCTACCGGTTTGGGGTCAAAAGTCAATAACAGATACGAATTTTGATTAGTGTCGCATCACTTCGCCTATATAAAATTCACAATGGACAATCTGATACACGGATTTTTTAATTTAAAATCTGATTGGTTCGAAATGAACAGATTATAACACATCAAGTGGATATTAACTTCATGTTACGTATACGCCTAGTCACGCTGAGTGACAAAAATACCTACACGAATGATTATTAGCAAAAAAGAGGACAATTGAGTCACGTTGGAAAATTACTAAAACAGACACGCTATAACAAGATTTGTGTAGTAAGCCTAATGCTAGAACTAAGTAATTCAATATATGAATTAATATGTTATAATTTTTTTTTGTGTTATGTATTTCTAACCAATCTAATTTATTTTTATTTTTAACCAATCAATTTAATACACAACTACGGCTTAAGGACGATTAAAATTATGATTATTGGATTATTAGAATTAAATTAAACAAATCGAAGATTAATTAGTCTGAACATATTTATTTTATTAAACTAATATTTTTGATTACCCGTTTTCATGTATGATGTAATATTAAAAATCCAATTTAAATTAGAAATTATAACATGGTGAATACGAGAATTCTATACAAGTGAACACCATTTATATTTGTGGAGATGTTATACATTATTTATGTCATCACATTTCATAATATCTACATCCATATTCTATTGAAGTTTACTCACTGTAAATCTGTAAACAACACATAAGAATTAATATGAAATAACTAATGGTCAATGGAGCTAAATATATAATTAATAACCATTCTCTATATTTATTAGATTGGCTACCGTGATCTATACGTGACATCATAATTATTTATTTTTATATTATTTAATTTAATATTTCAAATTTTTATTTAATAAATAAATATTAATAAATATATAAAATTTTTTATTTAATATTTTTTATATTATTATTTACTAGTATTACATCACAAGCATGAGCGATTTTGAAAAACAAAAATACTTGCTTTACTTTTTTAAACGTGAGAAATTTTTTTCGTCAGCTAAACATATCATAAACAGTTTTCAGCGTCTTGTGTCTTGCGTCTTGGTGTGAATTGAATATAAGTGTGTTGGATATAGCTATATCTATGCTGAGTGAGCTTTGACCAAATAGAGCACAGGCCCTATTTGGATGCGTTAGTTGAAATCACAACCACACATCTCGGATCTGAGGAATGCCGTATAAATGAATTCGCTAAGTATCAAAATTGTTGAATTGACACTGTAAAATAATGCTAAGAATAAGAAATATCTTGATGTAATGCAATCAGATACCTTCTTTGATCTGACTTTGAGTCCGAGTTTAAGTAGACTTCTTGACTTGTAAATAATGCTTTTAACAGGTTAACAAATTTTAATCAGTAATTTTTATGTAATTCAGCAAGCCACCACTTGCAGTGGACTTAAGCAGAATAAATCAGACGTTTTTACAATAACGATACTTTTACATATATATATGTATGTGCCTACGAATTTTTTAAATTTGATGTTGACTTGTTCTTAGAAGCCATTTTCTCCAAGTTATGACTTCATTTTATATTTCATTTCTGAGTTTATGATTAAATAACTCAAGAAGTGTACACAACACTTTTCAATGGGTTTGTATGCCTGTTTAAATGGTTGTGTTGCTTATAATGTACTTATTGGAATACCAAGCATTAAACTTCAAAATTACATACTCAGCAAACAATCAATCAATAAACTCATCATACCATCTACGGAATTTTTTGTTAACACGTTTTCAACTTTAACAAATCGGAAGCGCATGCATTCAATTACTTTCCATCAGCCATTAGACAACTCGTCATTCACCATTTGTACGCCGCCCCTCGCTTACCAAAGTAAGCTCCCTTCCAACTCATCATTTAGTTGTTGGCAATATTTCTTGTTCGACACGTGGCATTTTTGAATGCTTGTCCTTTTAGTTAAGACCGACACACCGATACAAACACACACCCACACATTATTTTTATCACACTAAGTTGCGTTGCGTGTTACTTTTCGCATCAATACCTTTGTCTACGGCAAGTTTTGCACAAGTAGTATTTTTACACACTTATAAATATATATTGATATATTTATTTGTATATATGCGCCCGCAACATTTTATAGTGTGTATCTAAGTGATAGTGTGATTTATAGATAGTGACTAAAATATATTTCAACACTATGCGTTTTGTGAAGTTAGGGTGAATATGCTTCATTAAATAGAGCACCAAAAAACTCACACACAATTAATTGTTAACTGCAGGTGTATTTAAATATCAGAGCAAGATTTTATGGTCGGTGGTGAAAAATTGCAGCATTTTCCTCCTACGGTAAATTGAGAATAGTCTGAAAAAGTCGACCACAGGCAAACGTAGAAGACGGATGTACTGAATTAATTAATATTTTACTGTGGCATAAATAAATATGCATGCAAGCAGTTGCAAAAGTGGAAATATTTCTTTGTTGAAAGCGAAATTGAAATAATTTTCACTTTTCCCTTTAACTCCAGTGCAATTTGTTATTTGTATTGTCATTTATTTGCTAACAGCAACGTTGTTTGTTTTCGTTTTTGTAACAATAAAACCACCTGTTTGCTATGAAAAATATTAGAAGCTTTAATACCCCTCATATTAGCTAGCAAAAATAACTGACCTTGAAAATTTTTGAATATTCTTAATATTCATTAAAGATATTTAGAATTGTTAGAATTACCTAGTATGTTTAATATATTTATATTTGGTGATTATTAAACCTTTAGTTTTATGGTGTATTTTGTAATGAAATATTTAAATTAAAATTAAATTGTATAAATTTAAAATATAACAATCAATTGGATTTAGTCTTAAGTCTTAAGTTTGTAACGGATTCGATTTTTTAATTTTTAAAGTTTTATTATTGTTTTATTACGCATTAATTTATAAAATTTTAGTTCTATAATGTAAAACATCAAGTTTACATTACATGCATGATTACAATTTGCATGCATGATTACAATTTGCATGCCTGATTACAATTTGTGGGAATGTCTAATGCTCTCTTCTGCCGGAACTTAAATGCTTTCTTCAAACAATCATATGCCTCGGTTTGATATTATTCCAAGATTTGATCGTCTATTTAATTGCGCCAAAAACAATTATGAAAACACAAAAATATTCACATTTCATAAATATGTAGTTATGTCTATTGTAGTTTTCTAGCAGACATAGTTATAAAAATCAATATCACAAATTTTCGTTTATTGATCTCACTTTCTCTCGACTATCCTTTATGTGAACATACAGCCAGAATACCAGTACTATAGAGTTATATTAATTATTTCATTCAGCAATTTTAATTTTCTGTATCGCGTGATAACATACATAATATAAGGTAATAAATAGTTGCATAGGAAGTTTATTGACTTTATGGATACCAAAATTGCGGATTTTTATTTGATTCTGATATTGAGGTGATGCACGGTGAATGAATTCACGTTTGCGGTTATGAAAAATGATAATTTTATAGTTTTCTGGTGACCCAAAGTCTCGGCTTATACAAGCTCATAACAATATACTGAAAAGTACATATATACTACTATATATGTCTATATTCCATATATGAAAAGTACATAATTCTTGCGCAGATTGGCCGTCTCAACAACGCCAATTTTATAGTAGAGGGAGATGAAAAATCTAATCTAAAGAAGTTTAGAAGTTGTTAGTATACGTATAATACATTCATTGATAACTTTCTTAATAACACTATTATTAAGATGGTTATTAAGATGGTTCAATAAGATGGTTAAAATATTGTTATATTCTTTTCTAATTAATCAACTAAAAATTATAAATAATCTATTACCTTTAGGAAATATAATAAACAAAATTTCGTAGATAGAATATACACAGAAGTTACGTATACTTTTACTATACTTACGTATTACTTTCTCAAGTGAGTCCACATAGAATTGAAGAGCTCTCCATGTACAAAGTTATTTGAATGGACAAAAGAATTTACAAGTGGTGGCATAAACTTGTTGAAAGCGAAGGTGCGGAAGGGGGCTAAAAGAATTGGAGTTTATATATATATATATATATATATATATATATATATTATAGAAGTAAAGGAAAACAGGCGTGAAATAGTTCAAACAAATTGTGACACAGTCAAAAGGAGCAAAGCGGAAGATTTACCAATTAGGAATGGGCAAACGGACAACGAATACTCGCATAACCTCTGAGTCATGCAAATTAAGTCAGAAGTTCATTCCACTCAGACAACTGCCGCCGCTTACGACATTTACATTCTCTTAAATAAATTAGTTTGCCGCTCTTTAGCCACAAGTAGACTGTTCTATATGTGCGCATATATTTCTGTTATTTATAAGAGAATACTCCTTAATGCATAATATTATTAGAGCTATGCAATATTTTTACACACATTGCTGAAATTGTATGTTGCTTATATGGAGGAAGCTAAAGTGGTTCGACTTTCTTTTATATATTGATTGTTAACAATGTCTTGATTTTAGTTCGCTCTGTTTTATTACGTTATTACGTTGAAACTTGTTAAATTAAGAAGAAGAGTCAGCGTATATAGGGAATGTATGTAAATTGTACAGAGGAATGTGCAATAAAATTAGTCATTGGTATTTATTCATGAAGCTCTGTTTTATGTTGCACGATTGAAAACTTTAAAGATAATGAACTTCAACAATAAATAACTTTAAAAGTATTTAAAATTTCACAATTATTATTCATATATATATATATATATACGAGGGCGGGTCAATAAGTAGCTGACTTTTAGTAGTAGTGTTTAGTAGTGTAGGAGTAGTGTTGTTTTTTCAGTAAAGAGGTCAGAAATTCAAAAAGTCACGGACTTATTGACCCGCCCTCGTATATATAATTATTCCATTATTCAGAAAAAATTATATAATATGTTATTTAGATTTAGATTTTAGCTTAGCTTATACACAATAATTTGCCTTTAAAATATTTATTTTATTATATTTCGCAACAATATTCACCAGCATGAAATTTAAGCTCCCGGTAACTAAGTAATTTTACTTTTGTGGTATTCTTGCCTTAAGTGTGTTACAAATTGAAAAGGGGAATACTGGTGAACGAAATAAAGAAGCATATAAACTTGTATGACAGATATGGCTGTTACCCACTAAAAGAAAATCTTTTGACTCGAAATATTCGATTTATATACTATTTTGAACATCACTTCTGCAATATTAGCTAGACAAAATGAATTGGCAAGTAATTTACTTTGTCATGAAATGAGGTTAAAGATGAATGTTTATTATTATAATATATAATAATACTCTCATTATCACTTGTTCGACTAACAACGCATTTAACAAATTTCTACGGAGACTACCTTCGAGCTCAGTACAAGGACATCTCTTCACTCGAAAGTTTCTACGGCATTTCAGTATTGAACTTCCTTCGGGCTTAAAAATAAAGTGGTTTTCCTTTTTTCCAAATTAAATGAAAGATAACATTGTAATTACTTACGATTTGTGCAGTTGTTTTCATTTCAAAATAATTTGGGTATTTTCCTACATTTTCATTTCACCTACTATAAATAAATATTTTACTACTCTACTCTATATGATTTTGTTCACGTCGGGCGATGATTTTAGTATTTGGGGCTTTCCAAAGTCTGCTTTTTTATATATATGTAAATACTATGCAAATAGCTGAACCGCACTGAAACACCTTAACACTTATGTGGAAAATTAAAATGAATGAGATAACAGTGCGTATACGTATCTGTAACAATTACATTGTGGATATAAAATTAAGAAGTAAGGGAAACCAAGCATAAGATAATTCTCTAGTTGAATTTGTAAGGTGCACGGAAAGAACAACAAAGCCTCATACGCCACAATAACCACACAGGCGGCAAATACGCATGACAAAAGAACGAAGAACAATGCAGATAAGAAGGGCATTCCACCTAGCAATAACAACTGCCACCTGTGATGAGAAGAAATGTTAGCAAGTTTACCAGCGTGTGACAAGAATTGCGTGGTAAGATAGAAAAGGATGCTTATTAGCTAGTAAAGAACCCCAGTAGCTCAGTTATGTTTTTTGAAATGGAATAACAATTTTTTGTATAGGCTTAGAAGAAAATTTGTGTTTAAAACTCAAGCACCAAAACAAGATTGAATTCCAAAATAAGGTACACATAATTTCTAAAACTAACAAATGTCTAATAAACACACTAGCTTTGTTCATAAGAGAATTCAATAACTAGGATCTCATGTATCGTGAAATATATTTTACTACAAATCGAGTTGGTTATATAATTTGTTAATAATTATATTATTTAAGCCGTCAATAAAATGAACTCGCCAGAAGTAAACCAAAATATCGGTAAGTCAAGCTCTCCAAATATATTCTTTAACAAGTAAGAAAGGGCTAAGTTCGGGTGTAATCGAACATTTTATACTCTCGCAGGCTGCAAGGCTCAGAGGCGGGGAAATGTTTTCAGGTGCTAACATAACTTTATATTAAAAAATGTTGCGGGAGAATTCAACATTTATTATTTGACAAAATTGTCAATGGATTGCAGACATATTTAGCATACCACCTTTGATACCAGATCACACTATTATCATAGAAAGAAATCCTGCAATTTCATTACAATGTCTTACAGATTTCCCGATATTTTCGATAAAAAGTCAGATAGAGGCACTGGGGTCCTAATATTGCGTATTTGGTGGCTTGAAAAGTTGTAATCCGATTTCGTCTTTTTCTACGCATAAGATGACATATCCTCAAGGCACTATTCGTAGAAAGTTTGATTTTCATATCTTAATTGCTGTCGATTTATCTACTTTAAAGTGAAAGGATCAGATGAAACTTAAAATTGTTTTATATGAGAAGTAGGCGTAGTTTTTTTTATCCGATTTCGTCCATTTTCACTACGTGACATAAGAATGCAAATATAGTCTCACATACCACATTTTGTTGAAATCGGTTAAGGCGTTCTTGAGATATGGGATTTCAACTAAAAGTGGGCGGTGGTACTCCCATCACCAAAACTTTACACGGATTACTGTGGAATCCTTCCATATCATATTACCACAACGACTTAATGTTTCTAACGTGTTTGTTCAGCGAATTATCGCACTTTTAGTAGTTTTCAACATAACTTTTGAATGGGAGGTGGGCGTGGTTATTATCCGATTTTACTAGTTTTTTGAGTTTATAAAGATATGCTTAAAGAACCTACTTGCAGCAATTTTAATTGATATAGCTTCAACGGTTTCCGAGATATATATATTAAACCTATTGGGGGCGGGGCCATTCCCACTTTTACAAAAATTTTTTCTCACAGATCCCCCACCCTACTAGGATCATCTATACCAAATTACACGTTTATGTATTAATTTGCTGCTTAGTTATAGCACTTTATCTATTTTCGACTAGTGGCATTTTTGGGCGTGGCAGATGTCTAACTATGCCCATCTACAATACGAACCGTCTTACGGTGACAGAGAACACGTGTACCAAGATTCATCAATATATCTTAATTTTTACTCAAGTTATCACTTGCACGGACGGACGGACGAACAGACAGTCACTCGGATTTCAACTCGTCTTTTTATCCTGATGATTTATATTTATATATATGTCTATATCTAACTCGATTATTTCTAGGTGTTACAAACAACCTTTATGTGAACAAAACTAACATACTCTGTAGCAATATGTTGCGAGAGTATAAAAAGAGTATTATGTGACGTACAAGCACTCATACACTCAATTAAAAAGTGTCCTTCAATTAGTCAAATAAGCTTGGTGACCAGTTTGGACAAATTTAAGACAGGCAGTACAGAGTTACACGCATATAGCCTACATAAGCAACTATATAGCATAAGCAGCATATGCATTTATCTATCAATGAGCGTAAATATCGCCTTGGGTATACACGTACATATTTATATATGACCTCCTAAAACGGTTCCTATTCGATTCACATTAAAATTTTATTTTGTTGTTGCGTATTAAGTATTTCCAGATATCAAAATATATATCAAGGAACTGACAACATTTTTATTTATGTGGCAAAAAGTAATTTCCCTCTACCGAGTGGAGCAAGATATACAAGGTAAATTTACTATAAACATTCATATACATATATGTGATTCCTATATTATGTATGAGGCCTTGTAAATATAGCTACCTCTTGTCAGAAATGCTTAGTACACAACCGTTATTAAGCTTATTTGATATAAAACGCTAATCACCGAGGGCGTATTTAATTAGTATTTAATATCTATATATTTCATTTTCTATTAAGCAGTTAATTGGAATGGTGCTATATATAATGCATATATGAACAATTAAATACAGGGTGATGTTTAATGTAAAATTGCTTTATATTTATATAATTGTAACGAAAGTTTACTGAAATCTTATTCCGGAATGTATCTAATCGTAATATAAATTTATCACTTTTTGCATGTTAAACTCTATATACAATTAAAGAGATGTACAGTGGCTGATACTATACTTCTCTTATTTTTGTTTTGTACAAATAGAGGAACATTTTGAAAATGGCAATATCAAAAGTTTAGATTAAACAGTCAATTATCTGATGTTCCTTTATATATATCTTCAAGTATGTTTCCGACATTAAGTGGCTTCTAAAAAAATTTAAATCATTATCGTTTGTGATTAAATCTTGTAAGGTCTTCCATTTCTAGTATGACTGTAGCACAAACACAAATCTCTATTAAAAATTCTATTATTGACCCAAAAGAAATATTTAATTTATTTGCAAAATAATAAAGATTAACGGCACTACAATGGATACTCCGCTTTTGGTATACTTACGTATACTCAGTATACTTAAAACAAAATTGAGGAAAATAAAGCAGTCTCAATAAAATATATGTTATTTATCTGTGTTATCTTTTCCGTTCCTGGTCAGAAAGGTCATTTATGAATGCAAAAATTATTAATGAAGTTAACAATATATAATTTAAAGAGAACGTTCCCTAAGTGCTCTTTTCCAATAAATATTTGCCATACAATTCAAATTTTTTCCAATTATTGCAGACTAAAATGCCTAGCTGAATTTCCCTTTGAAATCGTTATACAGTGCACGCTTCGACGTTTTATTACAACGCACAATTAATTTGTTTGATCATAAAATTTTAATTGGTGGTGTTAAAGCAAAGAGCAGAATAATTAATAGTGTTAATTTTGCAATTGAAGTTTTTAGACTCTTGCCAGAAAGCGGAAATAATCCATGAGCTTTTTAGACTTTCGATGCCACTTTCTATATGTCTGAACCGCGTCTCTTTTTAGTTGACGACATTTTTGTTATCTTCCATTAATTATCAATTAATTTAATAATCTTCACTTAATTAATTATCTTAAATTTTTGTTAATTAACATTAATGTTATCAAGAATTATCATTAATTGTCTAAAAGTTCAGTAAACCTACACAAGAACCAAACAGACCAACAGAATAATAATCTAAAAATTGGAAATTACTTAAATTATGTTGAAACAAGTGAGCAAGGGCTAAGTTTGGGTGAGCTTGAATTGTATATACTCTTGCAATTGGTAAATAAGAACTAAAGGGATGAACGAAATTTCGTAATTTTTTATGGATTGAACTAGTACCCTTGGTAGCTAGGGTAGATTAAATCTGAGCGATTTCACCAGCTGTTGGCACCAAACCGCACTAAGCTGAATATAACTTTTTAGAGTTATTTCATTTACTAAACAATACATGGGCTATAAAGTCAACCTGAGTAAAGAAAATTATTAAAGTATGTGTGCGAGACGGTGGGGACGGTTTAAGTTCAATAGATTCGCCTATTTATTCTGTGTTTAAGAAAACATGTCTTCACCATTTCATTTGCGAAAGCAGTCTTGTCATTCACCAGTGTGAAGTGTCATTAACCATACTGAGAGATCTTCTTTTCCTTTTCATCTTTATTCATTACAAAAATATTACGTTTCGTTTGTGGAAAGGGTGACTTTTTTACATTTTATATATGTATTAGATATCTCGAGGACTGCAAATAAGAATTTAGGAAATTCTTTTATATTTCAAGGGATCGATGATAATAAAACTCATCAATATATTATTAATTAAAATTTATGAGCAAGTTACATATTTTGAATATACATATAATAGCGTGTGTAAGCTTACCCATACAATCAGTGGTTAGGTACTCATATACCGTGTGCAACTACACTGTCCGCATACAGCGATTACACGGCGCTTCTTTTCTAAGAAAGCCTGTTAAATCTCTATTTTAACAGCAATAAAACAGATGCGAAAGATTAATTATGTCGTTGTGTACCTAATTTGTCTAATGTGCGGTGAATCCTCAAACTGTTGATGACTGACACTTGAATGCGTTCGACTGTGAAACACTTTAATCAGTTAGTGGTTTTCTTGCGAAATCGGTTTGGCCATTTCGGTGTAGTCCGCTTGATTGTTAAAATGTTCTTTAATCAGTATAAATAAGACGAATGGCAAACAGCAGTGGACAGTAAGACAGCAGCTTTTTCGTTTTAAAATTTTAAGGTTTTTCGTGATTTCAGAAATACTACCTTCTGAAGAAAAAACAATAATCTTAATTTCACTACTATGTGGTTAAAGAAAAACAACAAAACTAAGATTCAAGGGATAAATGTATTAGTGCGATAAATGTGATAAAAGAAAATGTGGACATATCGTATTTCAAGGGACTGGAATGAATGGCAATACAACACAATAATAATAAATGAAAGAGGAATTAGCACAAATTATTGACAACATCCACATTTTGTAGGCATAAATGTGAAGTGGGCGATAGAATGAAGGTCATGCTATCTAACAGCAAAAGAAGAAGTCAAAATAGACAGCTTTTGAAAGCAAGATTTCGTGTAGATAATTTTAAGCTCGCTTTTGCAAGGAAACAACAATAATAAAAATTAAGTCAAATGTGCTAGCTTTCTGGTACAGAAATGAAAATATTTATTCTCAAACACTTAAATACTAGATATTTATATTGGTAGGCCAAAAAAATTAAATTCTAGATAGTCGTACTTCAACTCATTAACATGCAAACTTCGTAAGTGTGGAAAGACAAATGTTACAAAATGCCGCTACATGCCTATGTATATACATGTTAGACTCATTTGAATATTTCATTAACATGTTGTTAGTTAAAGAGTCAGCAAATGGCAAAACTTGACAGGACTAATCGCCTACCATGGTGATTAGCATGGACGAATGGAGCTTAATTGCTTGTTGTGCGATGTTTTTGTGTGTATTTGTGTGTAAATGCAAATAACTACTGCTGATGATGATTATTATGTTGGCGTGAATTTAATTTCGTCACGGTTTGCTACCACTATTAAAAATGATTTATGCCTCACTTCTTTTGTTATTCGAATCAGTAAAGCGTTAATTTTTTATCGATTTGCATAATCCGAAGTGTAAGCGTGTAATGTTCTCTGTGCTCTAGAAAAATTCAAATTAATTAATATAAATGTATTAATGCAAGTTTGAATGATTTCTTTCAAATTTTATTTACGAATTATATTATGGAAATTTTTATCGTGTTAAACAAAATAATTTCAAATACCTGTTAATTTTATAAATGCAATTTACCTATTTGCTCTTCAATTGCTGCTATTAGTATTGAAATTTAATAGTTTTGTTCTATTTGAGATGACACGATATTCTCCAAACATTTTAAGTGTTGTCCCTTTTATGTATAAATATTATATAATAATTTTCGCAAATAATTTTTATAAAACGAGTTATTGAAAGGCCTGCCACCATAAAAATTGCCTGTAAATTTTTTTTAATTTTTCCACGGTAAAAAAAGTGACTACTTTGTCATGGGTATTGCATAGCAAAAGTATTAGAAAAATTCTTAATCAGTTTGCCATAAATAATTACTCGCTTTCGAAGACACAAAATGTCATTTCTCAGTTTCACTCGTAAAAGCATGAAGTATAGCTTTGTAAGTTTAACATTTAGTATGTATGTGTAAATAGGCTTATCCTGCTTTATTCGATGTTGGTCGCACTTTGTTACTTTGGTTATCTTGATGTTTGCTTGAAAGCAACTGGTGGCGAATTCATTCATGGAAGTTAAACAACAATGTTAACAAACAGTTCCAATGAACTGCAAAGAATGTGCGGAAAAAATGTTTGAACTAAATGGCTTGTTAATAGAAATATCAATATCAAAGGTTAAGGTTATCTGAAAAGTCACTTAATTATAAGTTTACTTACAACAGGTACTTTTGTCGGCAGGAGATGTGAATAATTTCCAAAAATTTGTAATTTGTATGAGCAAGTTCCCTCGTACCAAAAATATGCTGGCTTATGGCAAGTGAACTTCAAGTTCAGCCAACAGAAAGCTACAGTATGCTGCTTTTTAAAGTTTTCTGGTTTTTAATATCTTCTTTGTCTCTTGCTACACGATAAATATAATTTAAGTAGTCTTTACAAGTTGTGATATCGTTCGTTGTATTTGCAATCGCTAAAAAGCTTACTACGATTGATGCAATAAAAAGTTTGAATTAATGCAGCATGATAAGCATCATCAGAAAAACTTAGCAGTTCTAACCTTCTATTGACTCTACTTTGACGCTACTTGGAGCTCATACAAATTTTTCATGGTGAAAAATTTTTCGTTTTTCTTTCATAAATCTTTTGGATTCTTTCGGTATTTTATTTAGTTTTTTAGGCAGTCAATTAAGTCAATGCGGTGGTAATTGATGAGTACACAATCAGACGAAATTAAAAAATCTCAATTTTCTTAAGTGACTCAATAAAAAACTTAGAAAGTGCTGAAGCTTCGATTTCGACAGCATCCGTGCCCTTTAGTCAGTGTGAAACAAAAAAAAAAATCAAGCATGGCCACATCGGGCCACGATGGGTCAAATGAAATATTCCATTTCAAGGTCAAATGTTTTCGTTCGCTTAAAATATATATGTATATGTATGAGAGAGAGTACAATGATTCAAGAAGAGGGTAACCGTTTATTGAAATTACGCAGACTTATTCATAAAGAGATTGGACCGGTCGAGAAAGTCAATGGTTTCACTACTACACTTGCACTTTTCTCATATATTAAGTATTCACTTGTATATACATAGATGTATATTTACAAACAGTGTAAGCTCCATTCGCCAGCTGTTACTTGATTCTTTTGATCAACTTAATATTATCTCAAATTCAATTGATTTTCGTTTCTATTAGTCCTTGCACTAGTTTTGTACTTCGGTTAATAAATGCAAATATATGTGTATATTTGTGCATATTCGTAATATTGTAGCATCGACCTTATTCATTGCCAAACTGTGTTACTTATGTACATGCATATATACATTTGCGAAGGGATAATTGTGCTACTCAGCAAATTTACACACTTCAGACAGTTGTTGATGCAAGAAGCGATTTAATCGATGAGTCGTATACAAGTGTGTATATTTGTAAGTAATTACGTTAATTAAATGCATTTTCTAGTTTGCCCAAATTGCCTGCTGAGAAACGACTAATTATATTTCAGCAAAACCCGCATTTGAACACCAGACGTAACTATTGTGAATTAAGCACCAACAATTGTTTTACAATGAATAGTCCTCTTCTATTCGCCACTTCTCTGCTTGCTATATTTGAAATCCTACTCTGTTATGAATGTCAATACCCCTTTAACCTGAATAATCGCTTTTTGTTTGTTCGATGCGCGACGCTATAAGGTTGAACGAATAAAGGACTGATACTATATACCTGCTTACTAGACAGCGTAGAAACTTGTACCACACCGAACGTTTAGGAAAGATCTAAACAGCAATTCATGTACATTGGAGTGGGTTTTGAATATGGAAAGACAATTTTTGAAGATTTCCTGAATGCAGACACTACTATAGTAGTCGAAGATCCCACACGTAAACTTAAGATCGAAATAGAGACAGTTGAGGCAATTTGCATGGGCGCAAAAGTTCAAGTTGATCCTTAGAGATTCGGAAAAACAAAATTAGTTTATAAGCCTTTTTAAATATCTCCAGAGCAATACTACTATGCGCAAGGGTATCATATGTATAAATATATATTTGGGTTTCGATTAGAAAGTATATTTTTTTGTCTATTCTTTATAAAGAGTTGTGTCTACTACGCCTATGCTTTGACCATGTCCAATCAGAACTAATACGTATTAGTATATCATATTTGTACTCACGATATTGTCAGCCAAGGCGAAGAGTTTGAAAAATTAAAAATCATATCGTATATATCTCCTGGCCTGTAAAATTTTATGATTGTTTCAGAAAGAATTATCATTTTTAATTCCAATTTTTATTCACGTTTACTAGTCAATAAATAAATTTAATTAAATTTACTTATGCAAACGTTTTTTATTGAATAAGTTTGTTTTTAATTAGATAAACTTTAAAAAAATTGGAAAATATAACATAATTGCTTAGCGTTTATAACTCTCATTGCTACTCAGCATCCTGGGTTCTTGCATACTTCGTCCAATTTTAATTAATTATTGTTATTTAATTAATTTTATAAAACATTTTGAAATTCTATTCCAGGGGGAAAAAATGGTGTTTCAACTTGAGCAAAAGAACGAGGACGTACACTTTAGCTTACAATAGTTTCTCCTAATTTAATCATTACTTTATTTTTTGCAAAGTATGGAATATTCTTAGAAGTATATAGAATATATCACGATTGCTATGCCACTAGAGAAGCTCATTACCACCAAAAAAGACAAAGCTTCAATGCTTACATCAATTAACATTAGGAAGAGTGGTAAAGTGATAAAAATTCTTACAAAATTCAACAACCCGTTCGGAGTTGTTAGTATTGCAAAAATAAAGGACATTATCGATAAACGCTTTATATCGGGATATATCTAAAATATAAGAATAACAAATTATTAATGTTTTAAGCACCCATATTTTGCAAATTTCAACCTCTAACGTAATAATATGTACAAATATAAAAGAAATAGAAAAGAAGAAGTAGAAAAGAAGAAAGAATAAGCAAAAAATTTCTACATATCGATGTATGAGAGCATGTGCTGGCCTGCCGTAAACTAGTTACTCAGGCAGGTTAACTATCGCATGATTGCTTCATTTAAACGAAGAGCTTTTTAATTCTCACACTATTCATTTCAGTATTAATAGCAAAACTAAACCATAATTTATTGAACAAATGAAATAATTATGGAAATAGAAGCAAGATTAGCTGTGGTTGTCAATTAAACACATTGCATTAATGTTTGTAAATAGATTAAATTTCTTATATTTTTTCCTTTTATTAGAGCTCTTTAGTGTGGTTAAATAGCTGAAATTAAAATTAATCAAATCACAGTGTTTGTAATTTGAGAAACTATGCTTTGGAGAGATGAATGATGGAATGTGGGTCACATCGAAGTCAAAATTGAATTAGCATAGAAGCTGAATGTTACTTATAATCGATATAAATATATGGGAAGGGCGTAATGTTGGGCTTTCCTTTATCAGTGACCATGTTCTATCCATCGCACTTAAAACTTGATTGTGACATCTTCTCAATATCTAAAAATTAATATTACTAATAAATAGTTGCAAACTAAAGAGATATGATTTTGTTTGCATTGTGACATGTTGGTTGAATGCATTAATTCAAAAGGGTTAAAACCACCTGGCCTTTGACTGGCCTTTGACTGTCCCATTACTCTCGGCTCTCTTACTCACATTTTTTATATAATAATAAAGCTATAACTGACATACATTTCTCTATTTAAAACTATTTCCTAACATAAAACTTATTATAAGCGAAAAGAACCTATTCACAACTTAGTATTATTTTTCATAAATGGTGGAAACTTGCCAATAAAATACAATCGAAACAGAGACAGAGTAAAGACAATATTGCATAACTAAAAATGAAGTTATGTTGCGCTTTTTTATTTGAAATGTAAAATTTTAAAATTAGTTCAATTTATCTCTACAACTTTTATCACTTTTACTTTTACTTGTACCATGCATTGTATTCACAGTATGAAAGTGGGCAAAATCTTCTCCTAAATCGCCTATTCCATCGCTTTATTTGATATTATAATGGCTGATTCAATCATCAGAAAATGAAGCATGTGGAATTTTTAAATACCACTAGAGATTCAAATATACATATAATTTATATACTTTTGTGGAACATCTCCCAAAATTTTCAGTATACCATAATCAGGTGCAACCTGAGCTAACATTTAAAAATCTTCGTATATACCCCTTTTTACAAGTTAAATGGTGAAAGCCACGTTTTTCGAGTGCTTGTTTTGTTTCTTTTACTGTGAATAAAGAAACTGCGTTTAATGGAAATGTCCGGGAGTAACAATGTTTTCAACAAGCTGGTGGTTTATGGGTGTAGCAGCCTGTCATGTGCGGTTTATTGACATTGTAAGACATAGTTGACATACACTTTTATGTAAGCACTCTGATAGTCATACATATATACAATATACCTACCTACATTCACGTAATATAGAGCAAAATACGTGTTAGTAAAATTTGAGTTTATACTTGTAAATATATTTGTTCGTAAATATTTATAACTAAAGTGGTTTTGTTTACCGTCTATATTTCAAATTTGTTTTACATGCAAGAACTTGCAATTTCTCAGAATTTTCACAACTTCTCAAGTTTTACAACACCATAAAACAACAACAAATGTGATGATATCAGTGTTGTCCTTTAATAACAGTTACACCACCCTTGTTAAATTAATGTTATGGAAAGTTTGCGAAATTTGATTTCTACGCTGTTTGCCTTTTAGGTTGACTTAAACTTGACATTTTTTTGCGAGAACTACTACTTATACGCATATGGAAATGCCAACACGTACCTTATTGCAGCATGATTGATTTTAAATGATTTGTTCCCGAATTTTAGTTTTCTTTGATTTTGAAGAATTAGTTAAAGTACTTGTGAATTGTGTGAGAACATCAAGAGATATTATACGCATATATTATTGTATATAATACTAAAATCTATTAAATAAAATTTTTAAATCCAACAAATATTAAACGAAACATCTTCTAATTAAACTTATAGCTTTGAAATCAGTTTTGAATATTATAGTAAAGAAATAGGTATGTTGTGATCGCACATATACTTCGATTTAAACAAAAAAACACAATAATTCACCTTCGACAGTCACTGAGAATTATTATATAGATTTCGTTGCAAACTTGATTAACCAAGTTGTTCGCGCAGACTGCTAAAAAAGTCAAGTGCACCCTTCTGTAACTCACGAGTACTTGATATATTTCGAGATGTTCAACATACAAGTCTACTAAAACTGATTGCAGAGAAACACTGGCGAATGAATGTAATTATTTAATAATAATGCAAAATTTAATTGGATATTCTGATGTCACTAAATAATATTCATGGAGGGAAAGATGGATATGTATGTTGCTATTAGATGTTAATGTCTTTGATGAGAGGCAACAAATGCGTATCACACTTCAACGCCATCAAGCGCTTCAGTTTGTTGTTATTTGGTTAAAAGCAGTAAATGTACGCACGTTGTTGCAGTTTGGACGTGAGTTTGAGGTGCCTGATACAGGTAGCAGCTTTCATTTAACATTGGTCTATTTCAGTGTAGATTATATAAGATGTCCTACATAAGGATACGGTATAAGGATAAGGTTCCTGTTTAGGTAATATCACACAACATAAGAGATACATATATACACTATTATATGTAAATCAAAACTGTGTATGAAAGCAAGTGCTAGCTGTCAGTACACATATATACAAGTATACTTTCATATATGTGGATGTTGTTTATAATTTACACATTTTCACTGCTACAATATATTTTACAGCTATATTTCGCTTCTAAGCTGCTCTTGGCGTGCTCCACTTCTCGGTATGTGTAAATTTTTTTCAACTGCAGCCACCGTACTCGTGGAGGAATATGAGCATTTGTAGGTATAATTTCGTTATTAGACCAATTATGCTCATTCTTCGTACACTACCCTTCAATTCTATATCTTTGTTAAAATCCGAAAAATTTTTCATATCATTTGTGAAGAAAAAATCGTTTTGATAGAAAATTAAATAACAAATATCATTTTCTGAACAAATCGACAAATACTTTTGTCGATCAAGCATAGTTACCAAATTATTTTTGCTGGTAATTTTTTGTAAATAATATATATATGTATATTGATGGAAATTATTATTATTAATTTTTCCGTTGCTTCAAGCCAAAGAATGCAATGGTTAACAGTAATTGTAATATTAATGGAAACAATTATTCTTTATCATGTGCAAGGCCATCAGAAAACTTTAAATTAAAAATTGGAATCGCTTGTAGCTACTCTTTTTATTGTCGCCAAGACAACAAGAAATCGTAGATATTTCTATATATATAACCGTTCTTTATTTTATATTTCTATCGATTTTGTTTCTAACCAAACATAAAATTCACATAATTCTCGGAATCCACAGCACTTTTGTATTTACACAATAAACATGGCTTAGTTGGCGCTCCCTTACCTTAATGAAGAAATGAAGATTTCTAAATTCGTTACGTTCGTTATTTACGTTCTTCAAGCCAGGCAATTGCATACCTTTATAGTTAAGTCAACTTAGAAAGCAAAAAACTATTTTCATTTTCATAATTACACAATAAAAGCAATGCGAGAGAGGGGAAAAATTGAAGAGTAAATAACCATTCATATTGTTTTTCAAATAGTCACTTAGAAAGTTACGTAATTTTACATGGCGCCTTCGGATTCTGTTTTTTGCCCCGAAGTTGGCACAAGTTGTTTTTATTTAGTTAATGGTAGTAACTTATCATTAAATAATGTGCTGTTAATGTTAGCGCAAAGTTTCAGCGAGGCTTTCGGTTGAATTTATAGTGAATGCGAAAATGATCTGTGTGTTGCGTATGTATATGTCAACAGAGAACAATATTCTATTTTATTTATATGTTTTAGATAGCATGTATGACAATTTCCGTTAGGGTTTTGATATATTCAACATCATCTTATATAAGACTAACACTCTTACACACGTATATGTATTCCCTTTTACTTGTGAATAAAATAAAAAGTTTCTGACACTGAAATTCATAACATTCGTTTTCTTCTCTAACGGAACTAAATAACAGATAAAAATTTTCACCGCTAAAAGCTTTCATTGTAAGAATTAGAGCAATACGATTAAAAAAGACAGAGTCGAGAATGTTTACAAAACAGATAAAAAAAGAAGAATATAATACCTCATCGTCGGCTAGGCTCTCCAATGATTTTGGTAACGACAAAAAAAAAAGGTAAGATCTGTAAATAAAAGTAAAAAAGGTACATAAAAACACATATAGACTTTTCTACTTAGCAAAAAGGGCAGTTGGAATTAAAATTGGAAATGAAATAAGTTTGGTGGTATATCTTCCCTTCTATTGCCCATTTAAGCTAAGCCTGTGTTAACTTTTTGTTTTGCTTGCAAATGAATTAAAACACAGAAAGTCTTATCACAGAAGGAAATGAAAGAAACAGAAAGAAATTATGAATGAAATTGCGTAAGCAGAAATTTTAAAAAATATCACTGAGAAAAAATACAATTCTAAGTTTATTTCTTCTCATTGAAGTGTAAAAAGCTTATTAAAAATGCAAAGCGTCGCAATTGGTTTGCCTTTGTTCAGTCTACGAACACTTTTTCTTACAAACTTTCTTATCTACTTCTTAATTTTGCCTTTGTTTACATTCTTTCCGGTTGTTTGTTCACGTCCCGTGTTACCGCATACTAATATAATATTACACGTATATGCTGATATTAGTATGGGGTCAATAGCCAATTAGAGATAAGAATCTTACATCACCATACCTATCGAAAGTTTGCAACAAACCCGTGTCCAATTTTAATCAGCAGAAACCGATATACATATGTGGTGCATTAAAACATTTAAAGTGGATATCGATTTCATGTTACGTATACGCCTAGCAACACTGTGTGAGATAAATGCTCACGCGCATGATTATTATAATAAGGTGATATTTGAGTCACTTTATAAATTACCGAAGTAGGCATGTTATTACAAGATTTCTGTTATATTCATTGCTTTTTAAATTCATTTCAATTTAAACCTATTTCAAGAACTATGTATAAATATATTAATACATGTGTGTTTGTTACATTTTTTTTATGGAATTATGTATCTTTAGCCCAAATGTCCAAAATATGAATTTAAACAATTAAATATGGTCTGTCATTAATCTTTTCTGTTTATTTATTGTAGTTACAATTTTAAATCTGTTTTATAAAGTTTTATTTATTTTTTATTTTGAAAATTTATTACTTAAACTCCTCCTCTTCTGTCTAGAGAAATGCCTCTCTATCTGTTTTGCCAGCCTTCGCTTAAACATCGGTTCTGAAAAGTTATACTGGAAAAGCAATTTACTTTTGTTGGACCATTACTTAGCATTATTACACATACTTCTACAATTTGATAAATAATTCGAGAATTAAATATTTAAGTTAATGACTGCAAATAAAACAAAAATTAAATATTTTGAACATATTTCATTAACATAATCCTTATTAATTTTTTAATTCCAGATAAATGTATCAAATTTGGAATGAAGATATTAAAAACATTAAAAGGGTAAGTGAAACACAATTTAATTAAATGTAGCTAACGATTCAATTAAAATGTAATTAGTTCAGTTATTAAAAAAATAAGTGTATCTCATATGATGCGATATTATTGACATAAGTGAACATGAAGTACATGAAGTAGTATTTGAATTTTGGTATTCCATAGATAATTATTGTACTAGTTTATTATTGTAATTATAGTAGCTAAATTAATATTATGGCACTGGTGCGTAAATATTATATATAATTATGGTTATTATCTCAGCAGGTGACAGCCAAATCGTACTATTACCGAAAAATCTTGTAACTGGATAACTTAAAACTTGCATTAAAGCTTTCAGATTTTCAAAATGATTGAAAGGTAAGAAATGCAAAGATTAATAAATCGTTAAAAGGCTATGTGAGGGGGATTGGTAGCAATTACAGAATTCCGCATTGTTGAAAACATAGTGATACGATTTTTGGAGAAGTATATAATATAAGTGTGTACTGATATAACACACGTAAAAAAACTCTGCAATAATGATTTCATTAATGAATTATATTACTTTAGAAATATATTCATACTTTTTAAATAGAAAACCTTTCGCAAAAAAAATGCTCGAAAAATTTCGATTTTCAAATTTCCAGGTTCAATAAACATTTACAACACCATCATTGTTCATTGAAATTCATGTGTATTGCAATTTATTATTATTTAAGCGGTCCATGCTCAACCTGTGAATATTCACAGAATCTCGTAGCATTTTATATGTATAAATTATTTCTGTGTTAGTGCTAGTGGTTATAAGTACACTCTCTTATTTAATTATGCACTACGGGGTTTAGTTTATCATATTTATTAAATCCTAAAATTTAAAAATTTTGTATATTAGCAGTCATATAAATTGTCGATTAATTGAATTAGTAAAGACATAAAAGGAAGGAAGTAAAAACATAAAGGAATATTCACAAAATAGAATTATTATAATAATAACAATTTTTATATGAAAAGAATATGACGCTGTGTATGATTATCCGATATTAACTTTTGTTCATTATCGGGTTATGCATTTGCGAAAATTTTTCAAAGTGTTTTCAACAGATGCTCCAACTATTTATTCAATCTGTGTGCAATATTTTAAATATATTCATTACTAAATATTAATATATTTTGTAATTTCCAAAGAAGTAATTTCGTTTGGCCTCCTGATCGTCCGCATTCCTCAAGTTATTTAAGAGGCTGATTGTTAAATTAAATTTCAACTAGGTTATGTCTTCACATAGATGGAATTTACTAGTTCGTCTACTAACTCTTTAACAAGTTTTTAATTATTGGTTTTAACTGTGATTTTCATCATACCTTATAATGTCCTTCAACGAGCTAACTCGTCAAAAGGAATTAATTTCCCTAACATCTTGTTCTCGCACTTAAAGGTTTGTCTAATTAATATCCTCGTAGTATACACAGATATATATACTTTCTAACAAATTATAATCGGCGACTTCTTAGACATTCTAGCAGACCGCCAATCGCGGTGCGATTTCTAACTCAGCGGGATCCTTAATCAGTTTTAATTAACGCTTCTACAAAAATTTTCCCTGTAAAGGAAAGGAATCCTTGTAATTTTTCCTTGTACGCAAATGTATGCACGTACTTGTTTACAAGGATCTCAATTTTATATTTACTTGCTCATACAAACCGCTTTCTCAAAGTTTCAAATACAATATTTAATGTAAATTTTGTTTCAGATTTTCTAATTACATAACTTAATTATTTACCAACACTTTTTAATCTCTTTTATGCCTGATTAAATGCTTTTGTCGCTTATGGTGAACTTATTCTAATGCCAAGCATTACGCTTCAAAATCATGCCCCAAATAAATCAACTTGCCAGATAATATAAAGAATTTTTTTGCTCAGCTTTTCTAAACTTGAACGAGCCGAAAATTAATGCATTGAATTGGCCTTCATCAGCAGTTGGACAGCTCATTATTCACCATTCACACGCCACTCACTGATTACCAATGTCAGCTCCCTTGGATCTTTTCAGTTGGTTATTGGCATTATTTCACGTTTAGCACGTGGTACTTTTGCATCTTTGTCCAGCATCAGTTTCTACGAAAAATTATTTTTTCAGCTTTGTTAGCAAATGGTCTTAGGTGGGTGGGTGGCAAACGTCTTCAAACTTTAAAATGTGTGTATACAAACCTTTGTGGAAGCTGATCGTCGTGCAAATGCTTATATGTGAGACACAATTGCTTCAAATTAAAACTTATGTATGAATGTGTAAAGCATGTCATTAGCAAATGCTTCTCTGCAACAATTGCAGACACATAGCACATCATCAATTGCAAAATTCGACGATTCGGAGTTAGTTGGCTAGATGTTACACATATTAAATGATTGAATGGAATATTCGGTTTTCTATGAACCGTCGGTGCGTATACGTAATGTGAAATTCTGGTCATGTTTTCCCCAGCCCAATTTGTGGTCTTCTAATAATTTATTTTAGAACTAAAATGAAATCGGAGAATATACCAATCCGCATTCAGATCCAGATCCAGCAAAGTGATTCGACCTTTTCATAAAACATCAACTTATGGACGTTCTTAAACGTACTCGATTGCAGACAAGTAACTACACTTTTTGCAGCAGTGGAAAGTTTTATTAGTAAGAAGATTAAAATTCTAAATGAATTCCGGCTTTAACATACTAATAAATGTAAACAAATTTAATTGGCTCCATGTTATTTATTTATTTCCATAATTCTCATTCTTATCGGATTTATTTCATTCATTCGTATTTAGACTTTAATATGCTTTCCGCGGACTCGATTTCTATGCAAATCATTAGCGCTCACAATCAAAAGGTAATTTAATCACTTCAAATTTGTTGTTTCAAAAATTTTTTTTTCAAAAATGGTTTCACCCATTTACCAATCCATCTTCCCTAAACATACACTCTAACAAATTCACTTAGATGAAAGCACAAACGCGCATTTGTGAAGTTTGTGAATGAAGATATATTGCTATGGAAGTAAGCCTATTTGAATTGCTACTAAATATTTTTAATACTTTTATCATTTCAGCATATGCTAAAGTACTCCTAGATAAATCCACCTATAAACCTTGGATCCAAATATATATAAGTGATAATACACAGGTAAATATGAATGTACCTGTGGACAGGTGAATAAAAATTATCGTTACAAAAGTTTAACGTAATGCGCTAGTTTGTATTATATTCAGTTTTGCATATGTAACAAGCTGTGAAATATATATTTTTATACGCTTGCTTATATCCTGGCATGCGATAAAACCAAATTGAAATCTTAAGAAAAATGAAGATGGTTCTTGAAATTAAAATTTTCACATTACTCATTTGATTTATTCACATATTTTTAAATTTCTCTTTTGAAAATTTTAACCATAGGGGTATTCATAGTATATATTACAAAGCGAAATGCTTATCTATGTAAACCACACATATGTAAAACACATACACAATAATACACAAAAACATACATACATAAAAACACATATTGTGTGCGGTAATAACGCTGTGGTAATAACTTTGAAGTACAATACTTTCTTATTCATCTAGCAACCTAATGCTAAAAGAGAGGTATGCAAAAATAATATGTTCGTTTATTTTTAGGCTTTCATAATATTTCTCACCCACGGCCTAGTTATGCCACGCCAAATTGTGTTGCGTGCAAATTTACACGTCATTGCCATTGCCTGTGCCAAGTTTCGCATGAGTGATATTTTCATACATTTATAAATATATAATGAAATATTTGTGTGTATATATATTCGCAACTCAACTATTGCGCTTTTATAGCAATCATTTATTTTCAAACCGAAAGTGCCGACAATATAATTCAACACAGCGTGTTTTGTGAGGTTAGGTTAGGGTAGGTGTGCAGGAGCAACTCTCAAAAATCTATCAGACAGTTAACTGATAATTGCAGGTGGATTTAAAATATTTTGTACAAAATTTCATTGTCGTAGTTGAAGGCGCATAGGTGGTCAAAAAATGGAAATATTTCATTGAGAATTGAAATATTTTGCATGGATTCAATACATACAATTTTGACACCTTTACTGCGTAAATGAGCGCAATTTGTATGAGTAGCTAATACGTTTTCCGCTGGAGCACGGCTCCTGGATTCCGGAGGATTCTTATGTATTTATTTATTAGACAAGCATTTTAAATCATTTGGAGTGGAACTACATACCCCACCTTTAATTCGCTTTGACTCCCAACCCTTTATCTAGCTATCACCCTCTTAAGCAGAATAAGCGCTGACAGGCAAATGGCCCAAAAGCCTGGTATGATATTGCACTCTTACAATTACTCAAAAGACAACTTATGAAAACCAATGTACAAGAATAAAAATATTGCAATTAAAAACATTGCTCAGAACTTCATTCATTTCATGAGCATCAACCAATGTCAGCAAGATATCAATAATTAAGAGTGAATTTTAAACAATTCACAAAGAACTTTCACTTTCCTTCGTTTTTCAAGACAATTTTCATAGCAGCGAAAATCTCCGATTCTTCAGTGAAGGTGAAGGCCCCAAATAATCCAAAGAAATTGTGACACATCGACCAAGGAAAAACGGAAACGATAACGGTTAGAAATGGGTAAGTGGATAAGAAAGTTGGTTGTAAGATCTGAAAGTCAAGCAAGTTGAGCCAAAGTTCATTCCACTCGGCCAACCGTCGCCGCTATTAAATTATCCACACTCGCACATAAATAAGTTTGTTGCTCTTGTGGTACATGAGTAGGCAAATATTCTCCCTATGCGTAATAATATTTACAAGAGAATACTCAATAAATAATAAATATGTTTCTAGCTATGTAATACTTTTATAAGCGTTTCTAAAATTATAACTTTCTCAGATATGGATATCAAAAAAACGATGCAACTTTTATTTTATGCACCTATTTTATGTAACTTTTTAACACATATTTTTCTTTAAGATTGTGATTACATAGTTCTACATACGTAGAAGCAAACCCTGATGACATGACGCTAAATGTTTTACCTCATACGTACTCATCTAGATATAATGTGGAAAAACTTGACTCGTATTCTACTAATTTCTTATATATTATATATAAAATATACATAAAAACACAAACTAATACAATAAAATGCTTTAGTGCTTGACTTATTATCCCTGTGGTTATTATATCCTAAGGGATATCGCTTAGCAACTTAAATAACCTAAAGATAAGAAAAATAAATGTAGTAAATTAGGTTATACTGTTGCATTGACGAAGGCCTCTCTTTAGAAGACAGAATTCGGCGCATTATAAGCAAGATAAGGCCGGCTGGGCTGGATAAGTGGCGCAACAGATTTGTCTTCAAAATTCCGTGCAAACCCAAACTGCCATTTAATTTGAAGAGTAATAAAGCCCAATATTTTTCATTTAATTAATTTTTTATAGTATTTGAAATACAAGTTCAATACCTTTCAAAAATTACCCTTAATATATGTACTTGTTTGGTATTTATTCATAAAAATATGTGGGTGAAACATCTGTATAATGCATGTGTCAAAAATATGTCACATACAAGCTAAATACAATAGGGTTCAGTTCCGTATAACAATGGTGTCTTAATACACAGTCTGACTGGATCCGCGACACGTTCTTGTCAGATGTTTGAAATGCGCTGGCTACAGCGCAGTTGTTCACTTTCTGTTTAGGTTTACATACATACTTGTATAGAAAATTCCTGCATTTATTATTCATCGCATTTCTATAGGGTTATTCAATTGTTGCGCAAAATTGTGAGATATATTGTTTTTTAGATAAGGTTTATATGCATCATGAATAAAAATGACAACAAAGACTAATTTGTTTTTAAAAATATTTCTTTTCTGCAATCTTCTAGTTGAGAATTTGCGCTTCCGAATGGTAAGTTCTAATATACGTATATGAGTACACAAAAAATTTTGCTTTTGAGAGATTCTTGACTAAAGCGTGTAAAAAGTGAACGAAAGAAAGTATGCATACACATACAAGGTATAAATAATTGCATTGTTAGTTTTAAATAATTAAAAATTTCGATTTATATTCCATATTGAGCATCACTTCTTCGAAATTGGCTCATAATAATCAACATCTCTTCGTTTTTCTAAAAAATATGCTTGGAGTTGAGTTTTTATTAAATTGTTCACTCTTTAGGATGTGATCAGCTGATATACATCATCTTAATATACTCGTACTGATACACAATTCAACTTGGTTAGAAAATCTAACTTATAATGGAAGAGTATTCCACAATATTTCTATATCAAACTTCATATTGGGAATGTAGCCCTGCATAAGTGTTCAAATATTAAAATTAACTCTCATTTGTTCAGCTGCACTGCGTCTAACAAGTTTTTAAAGAGTCAACATTTAAGCTCAGTCATCAGCATATCGCTTCATATCAAAGTTTATAAGGCGCTTCTTTACTAGACTTCTTTCGAGTTTGAAAATGAAGGTACAAATGTCGTTTGTACAAAATAAAGCATCCTTTTTCAAATTAAACAAAATTTGAAATTGTAGTTTCTTTCAAAATAATTAGGATATTTTCATTTCTTTTATTTACTATGAATAACTACCTTATTCTACTCTATACGATTTAGTTCGCACAGCAAGATAATTTGGGTACTTATGATTTTCTAACGCCTGCCGTTGTAAATATGAAACTTCAATGCAAATATCTAAAGCGTATTGAAACCCGTACTGAAACGTTTTAGTAATCTTCACAACCTACTTTTTTTTCCAAGGAAGTTTTTACACGTCGTTGAAATTGCTTATTTTGATAAATAATATTTGTCACTCAAAGGAAGCATCAGTGCCATAGGCATATTGTAGAAATGTGTATATAGCTGTAAATTTCGATTACAATATAATTATTTTGCATTTTCATTTATATTTCTTCTGATTATTTTTTAATCCTTTGAAAATTTGGATGCAATATGATTAGATAAAAATTCTTTAATAGAAAAATGATTATTCACGATTAAAAAATATCTGCTAAAAAGCTGGTTGCAAATTAACTCACTAACGTTTTCAGAAAACCATCAACAAGTAATTCTGTGTGCGAAAAATTAAGATAAATGGAATACGTAAAATCCCTTTATTTTAAAGTATTATATATTTAAATCATATTTAAATTCAGAAAACACATCCAGTAAAAAATGGAAAATAAATTAAACAAAATTGTATAAAAGAAATAAAATATAAAAGTAAAAAAGGAGAAGTAAATGCCAAAGCGTTTTCTGGAACAATTGCCATAGAGTGTGGAAAGGAAATTAAGAAATAATGGAAAACCATGTATACAATGATGCTTTGGTTGAATTTATACGGAGAATGAAAGAACAACAAAGCTTTCTACATAATAAAATGTGTGCACAAACCTGATAACAAACATTGCCACAATAACCACATATGTAGCAAAGGTACCAAAAGCGACAAAAGTAAATGAAACAATGTACAAAGTAGAAGAATATTTCACTCAGCAAAATTAACAAGTACTTGCTTTCAATAAAAGCGTTAGCTGGTTTGCCAGCGGCGGACAAAAATTTTATGGGATTTTATCAAAACATGTTTATTAGCTAGCAGAAGACTACGGCATTTCATTCAAGTATATTTTTTGAAATGGAATAACAATATTGAAAGTAAAAAAAATATATTTCTGCGTCAAGAAAAATGGATTCCTTAAATGCACTAATAATTCATGGGTGATAAACTAGTTATTTTTTAATTCTTCTCTTCTTTGATTAGCTTACTTTATAAATGTTACAGCGAAATGGCCTTATTTGACATTGAAAAAAGTATATCACATTCTGATAGATTGATCGTTTTTACGGCATCTCGTGGTTTATTGAGTTCAACGTTTCCTACCAAATAAACACATTCGTTTTATTTGTAAAAAAATTCGACAATTAGCAACATATGTATTGAAATATATACCTTACTACAAGTCGAATTAGGGAATAGAAAAATTCAGCTATAAAACTGCCAAAGAAATAAAAGTTACCAGAAGGAAGTCATCAAAATAAATTATTCGTAAAAGTGTTTTGCGACACGCACACACACAGACACTTAATAAAAGGATATACTTCAATTAGTCTGCTAAGCTTAACGATTAGTTTGAGCAAAATACAGATAGGCAATATAAGCCTATTACAAGTATATAGCCCACATACACAACTT
The DNA here is from genome assembly GCA_021498325.1 of Bactrocera minax. Lineage (NCBI taxonomy): Eukaryota > Metazoa > Arthropoda > Insecta > Diptera > Tephritidae > Bactrocera > Bactrocera minax. The sequence continues at coordinate 2,838,635 of JAKEEE010000011.1, read as the reverse complement.
TATAAATACATACATATGTCCTGTCAATATGCGTGAATATCAACTTTCAGCTATAGGAGGACATGTATGCCTTTATGAACGCTTTGTATCCAATCCACGTACGCAAGTTACTATGTTTTTGCACAAGTGTTTCTAGGTAGCACACATTCGACAATGTTGTTATTTATGTGGCAAAAAGCAAATTTCGCTCCGCTACCAACAAAAGCAAGACACAGAAGGTAAATTTACCATAAAATAATTTTACACACATGCAGCCGCGTTGCTAAGCTCACCTTTCCGTAAATGTTAATTTTAATCTTATTTGCCTCACTCAGTTGCGCACATATACATCATAATAATGTCTAAATTTTACTATCGCTAGCGCATTTCGAAAACATACACATTTAGTACAATAATTCTTTGAGCACTTTAACTGAAATATGTGTGTATGTCTAGTACCTAACCAACATTAGGCTTATGTGGTATAAAATACTAATCATCGAGGGCGTATTTTATTAGTATTTAATATTTACATATTTCATTCCCTCTACAGAGTGCGCTATTATGACCCATATTTGTAGAGAAAAACTTTATATTAATTATATATATCTATATTTATCTATATATCTATATACATATAATTAATACATAACTTTATAGCTTTTCTCAAGTGTATCCCATATATGCCCAATGTTCCAACTAGGCACTTTTGTATATAATCTTTGATCAACTTTACAGAAAATCAAAAAGACGGGCGGAGGCTATTAAAATTTAAAGCTTGACCCAGCTTCTTTGTCTTCCATTTTAGTTTTGTATGCTTTGTTACCGGCACAAGGGGTAGAAAAAGAAATAATTTACTTTAAGACAGATTTTAGAAACACTTTAGACATACTAAATACGTACTAGAGAGTAGTAGCAGTAATTTATCCCTCCAACAATTATTAATTTCCACAAAGAGTTGGCTGCTAACGATTAAATTTTTCAACAATCAATAGGTCACGGAGTTAGTGGCAAAATTCTTAAATCACAGAATTTCAATCTTGATATCGCACTTGCAGAATATACTGGTACAACAGTGCAATAAGTTGATTTCGTAATTCAACAAATTTGATTTGTCTACATAATCCCGTTGGAGCCACAATGACTCAATTATCTCAATTCACTTAGAGTAAAATGAAATTTAGAGCACTTTTGAACCTCTCGAATTGTTGAAATTCCTGACGGTGAATAATTTAATGAAGCTTAGAAAATTAAGTTGTTTTCTCCTTATGCTTTTTTCGTATGTCAATATTTCAACAAATTTAAAGCAAGGCAGACGAATAAATCTTGGATCATTAGTTAAATTTTCGGGGAAAAAGATGCACGTGTCTAGAAAAAGGAAAAAATATGTGTAACGAAGAAAATTATAGATACTTCAATCAAGTCAGACGCTCATAGTGCTGATACCGAAAATATGCACGGTAACGCTCTAGTCTAGTCGTCAGTGAGCTGGCGGTGAGATTGAATAGATTCAACTTTTCTCTAAAGTGGACATACGATTACTCGTATTAATATTTACTATATATATATACTCGTAGCACAATGTGTTTTATCAACATTAGTTACCAATTTTTAATGTATTATTAAGAACCTAATCGAGCTGGAAATGCAAGAAATGGTTTAGTAGGGTAAACACGAATTTAATACTTCTTATTCGTCCAACAGATCTGATGCAAGTCTGCTCAACAATGATGATGATAGGTGGAATGTGTTTATGAAGGAATTATGTTATTGTTCATAATGAAAATTACGGAAATAAGAAATAAGGTTGGGTTAAATTTAAGTTCAACTGAATATTTAATACTTTCGAGGTATATTGGAAAAACTAAAAAATAGTATGGGCTTCCGTTACACACGATCCTGAAAAGTAATAATTTTCACATGTGAGATTCACATGAGAATGCTTTATGGCAGAGATTTTTTTATAAAGTATCTCACTTCAAAAAACAAATTCGTGAGTAATGATATATTTCACTTGTGAGGCGATAATAAAATTTACAATATACTATTTACACAACAAATAAACAAATTACATAGTTTGAATGTACATACACACAGTACACTATTACGAAATTATTCAGTGGTTGTTATTACTCATACGCCGTGTGCAGCCACACCGCACTTACATGATTTATACACCGCAAGCTGCAATAAAACTTGATAAATCTCAATATAATAAGAGAATCCTGGAAGACTAATTGGATTGTTGAGTATTTAATTTGTCTAATGAGCAGTTAACCCTCAAACAGTGGACGATTGACCCTTGAATGCAAGTACAACAAAAATATTGTGGTTTCGAATAATAATACGAAAACTCATTAACGTTCATAATTTGCAAGTGCAAATAAACAAATGTGAAACAATGTCTTTAAATGTCTATGTATATTCATGTTAGCCTCATTCGAATATTTCATTTAGATGTCGTCACCCAAATAGTTACAAATACCAAAACCATGCTAGGATTAATCGCATGCAAGGGTGATTAGCTTGAATGGCAGTTAAATGCTTGCTGTGAACATATATATCTTGCTGTATATTTGTATGTGCAAATAACTGCTGGTGATGGTTATCATTTTGGCGTGAATATAATTTCGCCACCGCTTGTTGCTGCAATTAAGAATTATCTATGTCTCGCTGATTTGGTTATTCCAATTTACGGAGCGTTGATTTTTCATCGATTTTCATAATTTTAATTACTAAGCGTGTTATGTTCAATTTGTTCTAGTAAAAATACTAACAATTGTAAATGTGTTAAATTATGTACATATATTCAAGTAAGTTTATATGATTTGTAAAAATTTTATTTACAAATTATGTAATAAAAATATACGGCATATCTATCAAATTACTTTAAAAAAATATAATTTAAAATATAATTTGCTGAAGTTAAAAAGTGTGCAGCTCGTGCTCTTCAAAAGCCACTATTATATACAATTTTAATTTCCTTATTCAAGTGTAAAAGATATTCTACAAAGAGTTTGCCTTTTGTCAGTTTTTGTTTAATAATTTATTTATTGAATTATGTAATCTGTTCTTCGATATATAGTTGTCAGAAACCAGTAACCATTGAAAATACAGAAAATGGCATTAAATTATCCATCTATGTAACATAGGAAAAATAATATTCTGAAGTAAAACAATTCTTCTATTCAATGCAAATGATGACATGAATAATAATATAATGAATAATTGTACATATTAATAATTATTCACCTTTATATACACAACCAGTAAGTTATCAGTTTCGTTTATAACAGCGCACAATAATGTTGTAGATTTAACAAGTTTGTAAGTGTATATATGCTGCACCGGTTTTATTTCGTATTTTTGATGCTTTGATATTTTGATTATCTTAATGTTTGCTGAAAAGCAACTGGCGGTGCTTTCATTCATTGCACTTAAGAAACAATTTAGTATAATTACAACCACAAACCACAAGCACGAGTACCGCAAATTCGTTAATATTTTTAACTTCGGCTGTTTTCTTCTTTTAAAATTTATTTCAATTGTGAGAAATCTTCTTTTGGGTTTAGAAGTGCAACAAATTTATCTCAGAAATATGTACAATCTAATTAATTATACAAATATGTTGCAACCGCTGTAACTGCAGTGAGGTATTCGAACACCACGCAGTGAAATGAGTGTATTATTTTCTATTAAAAATTGATGATGCAGAGTGCACACTTTATAATTCAAAACCGAATTTATAAAATTGTATTTATGTATTGGATAATTTCTTCTCGGTTATATTAAACCTCTTTTGACGTTTAAGAAACCCTGAACACAAAGGCATACAAGGGGCTGTACTTTGTATCAAGTTGACTACTAAAGTATGTTGTCTTTAAATGTTTACGATTTAATTACCGCCTTCCTCTCTTGCTACATTATAAATATAATTTAAGCAGTTTCACCAGTTGTGATATCATTGTAGTTGTAAAAGTTTACTTCGAATGAAGCTATAAAAAGTTTGAATTAATGCAGCATGACAGACATCGTCAAAAGTGTTGGCGAGTTTTTTAATCCTTTCTTGACTCGGCTACTTGCATCTTGTAAAAGTTTTCCCTCTGCCGTTCTACTTTCATAAGTTTGTGCGATATTTCAGCTAGCAGTCAGTTGGTTAGGTTAATATGGTGTTAATTATGCAATTGCCCATTAAGTGAAATTAAAAAAGTTGCTAACACATTGCGTAATTTTTTTAAGTGACTCAATAAAAAATTTATCAGAAGCTCAAGTTCAGAATCAGAAGCTTCAATTTACACTGTAGTCGGAATCCGGTATATAAGTAATAATTGAGATGTAGTCAGATCTTGATGGTCAGATCTTTTTTGTGTTCATAAATATATACGACAGTATATAAAAACCGATTTGTGGATCAAACAAAAGTTTCGAGTTATGTAAATGTAAAAGAATTCAAAATGCTTCAAAAAAAGAACAACACTTTATGGAAAACACTCAGACATTGTGGGTTGGTTGAAAAGAGCGGCGCAGTATTATTCTCAAAAAAGTGTATGTGATACATAAATGCAATGTCTCTATTACCACACTTACAATAATCTTATGTATTTCGAATTCATAATATAATATCAACGTGCATACATATGTATGCCTACAACCATTGAAAGTTACATCTATCAGTTATTCCCCGCTTAACTATTCCTTCAATATTGCTTCGAATTCGATTGGCTTTCGTTTCTCTTGATCCTTGTAGTGGCATTATGCTTCAGTAAAGAAATTCATATATATGTATTTATCTGTGTACATTCCTAACCTTGTATCAGTATTCAATCAGCTGCCATTATATATATGTGCATATAATATATGTGAATATATAGTATAGTAGTATAATTATGCTACTCGGTAAATTCGTACATTTCACAAGGTAAGTTTGTACTTCATTTGTTAGACTTGCATATATGTGAGTGTATTATGGTAATTTGAACGAATGTCGTTTCTAGTTTGTGCAAATTATCAGTCGAAGCTTATTTATATGCTAATCGCTAATGGATATTCGAACTCATGATTTAGCAAGTGAAAATCAAGCACCAATATCTCCATTAGAATTATTAGCTGTGTTCCATTTGCTATAGTTGAGCTCGGCTCTCTTACCAACTAAGTTACATGTAAATACAGTAACAAAGTTACGTATGTCAATACCTTTTTAAGATGGAAAAATACTCAATTTTTGCCATCTTCCATTCTCCAAGTTGAAGTTTAATAAATGTTGTTTTAAGAATCCTCATTGTAGTCAAGTATGGGAATTTTTGTAAAAATTGGACAATGTTCATGGCAGCACCTGAAATCGGAGATAAAATGTTCATGGATGTTGGGGACCTTAATATTTTTATAGTCTGTTTTGTTTATTCACATTATTAAAATCAGTACAGAATTATCTATGGATTTTTGTTGTTTTGTTTACATTGATATGTACTATCCCTGCAAGAAGGGGAATAATGGATAATAATGAATAATGAATAATGGATGGATGCGGCTTCTATTTTACGAAACATGGACTCGATTAAGACGTAATCTGCGGACACACAGCGCACTCGTATTTTCTGATAAACATGGCTTCATTAGAACTTTCGCACCTCAAAAAAGAAATATCATTTTCAATGATTGCGATGATTTTTTAAGAAGGCAATTGCACAGTCTATGGCTACGTCAACTTAGAATGGAGAAAAATATTTCCGCTTCCCTAATTGCACAGTATTCCCTTAAAAAGTTGCAATAATATACAGAGTGCCTTCAGCTTCGGTTCTTTGTATACAAATATTTACTTTCTTCTTTGCACAATTTCCATTTAAATAGTTAAAAGTGATAATTTGGTTGGACTTCTGTTAAATATATTGAGAATATATAAAGAAAATAACACAAAACAATTTTTGTGATGTGTATGTAGTATGAAGAGAACAAATTCCGTTACATTTCTGATATATTACACATCACGTTATTCTAACATTCTTCCACAAGCATACTATTATGCACTTGTTTTTCAATAAAAAGTGTTTGACACTGCAATTCGTAACAGCCGTTCTCAATTTCAATAAAGCCAGACAAAAGTATTATCGTTATTCAGCTTTCATTGTGAAAGTTAGAACAATGGGATGGGAATAGAAGTCTGCCGACAATATTTACAAAGCAAATAAAAAACAAAACACCATCGCTGACTGGCTCTCCAATGACTTTGATGATGATAAAAAAAATAAGATATCTTTATAAATTTCGCAACTGGCAGACAAAACTCAAAGTAATGAAATAGCAAAAGAATAAGTATAAACAAAATTAAAAAATAAACTAAAAAAATACATATATTCTTTTCTACTTTTCAAAAGTATAATAAAGTGGAAATTAAACCGGTATGGTGTTATATCTTAACTTCTAATGCTCATAAGCCTGGATCAAAAATTTCTTTGTTTAGAGATACAGTAAAACGCACAAAGGCTCCTCAAAGTCTGCGTCGTTAATAACGAAAACTGAAAAAGAGCACAAGTAGTGGTTAAAAAAAAAATAAAAAATAAAAAAATCAGTGGCGAAAAAAATTATTTGATGCGTTTTCTTCCCATTGGAGTATAAAAGGTATTATATTGTAAAGGTACAAAGCGGTTAGGTTGGCTTTGTACAATACACGCAGCCTTTTTCATTATTATATATTATATTTATTAAATTTCTTATTTACTTCTCAATTTTCGTGCCTTTGGTTTTCTTTGGTTGATTTTACTCGTTGCACCTCATGCATTTACTTATAATAAAATGTCATCGAAAGGAGGTCAAAAGCCAATAGAGAAGAGAATTTCAATGAGTGTTATATCACTACGTCTATCGAAAGTTCACAAAGAACACGTGACTAACTTTAATCGACAGAAACAGATTATAACACAACTAAGGCATATCGATTTCATGCTACGTATACGCCTGGTCACACCATGTATAATATACTCACACGCATAATTATTAGCATAAAGTAACATAACGCTGTAAAATTTCTTAAGCAAAAACAAAAACTAAGTAATTCACCAAATGAATGTATATAGGTTATACTTGTAACTTATATACTTATACTATTGTATAATGAATTTTTAACCAAAATGTACGAAATATGGATTTAAATAATTAATTTTAGTTTGTTATTGTATACATTTCTATTTAGTTATTATAGTTAGATTTAAGTGTTTCCATAATTTTAATATTTTTATTTTTTGAAAACTCATTACCACAATGATATTTTTAATTTAGCTGCTTTCGCTTCAACATCGATTATAAAAATTATCTTGAAAAATTAATTAAATTTACTACCTCATTATTTAACACTTCTATAAAAGCTTAATTATATGCTATAGTAAATGAGAGGTTATGTATATTTTATACACAAATATTTGTGTTTCTACCTTTCAGTTTTTTATTTCAGCTTGAGGACATTATTTATTGGGTGAACAGATTTAAATATTTAATTTGATGGACTGTAATTAAAACAATAACTAATTATTTGATAACATTCTGTGTTCAGATTTTCAAAATAAAATATTATTACTGATATTTAAATTTATGGTTTTGACTAAAAGATAAGCATTCGCAATATATTTGTACTGACATGACACAAGTGGAAAAACTATGTAATAATTAATTCAGTAATTTTAAAATGAAAGCTTTAGGGCATTTTTTGTGTTGAATATACATTTATAATATGAAAATTACAAAGAATTACCTAGGTATTGTACCTAGTAATTATTTAATTCGTTAAAGCTCCTTGGAAGCAACATTTATTCATGCAAATATGTGTACATTCGTGTGTAAATGGGTGTATGTATACTCAGAAACTTGTACCATTTTTAATGTAAAATTTATTTCTGAGTGTGTGCGTTTACGTGTGTTAGTGATTATATGCATAAACTGTTATGCGGCTTTATTGTTGTTTCTTACCTTTTTAATCATTGTGGTACTCATGTGTAAATGTCGTATAATATTCTCTTAACTAAATAAAATCCGTTAGAGTAGCCGAAATGTAATGTAAATGTAATAGAAATAAAAATTTATTATTACCTTTCTGCATACTTATATTATGTTTGAGTGAAATTTTGTATATTTGAAATTTTTTAAACACTTAGCTGCTACTTACTAAACTTTCTGCTACTTATATTAAGATTTTGATAATCAAGAATAATTCCTAAAAATAAATTCTTTCGTTTTCTTATAGTAAACTTATATGTTCACTTATTGTTATTACGTCATTAAATTATTTGGAGCATAACGCAATATACGAAATACAAAAGGCTTCTAACACAAGTTTCCACAGTTATGCGTTGCATTCCTTATTGTGGAGCATCAACTTTATTTCTAATATAGATTTCTCTTATAGGAGATTTCTTTCTCTTAGAGAAATCTCTTTTTTTATTTCTCCTATAGATTTTAAGAACTTCTATTTCTTCGATAGGTAAAATTCCTAATTAAATTTTGATTCAATTTATTTATGTCACCTCTCTTCATTACTTTAATATATTTCATTAAATTTCAAGTTCTCCTGTTCTAAATATCACAGGGTGATTAACATGAAATAATTAATGGTTAGTGCAGCTTATTATGTAATTATTAGGCCGCCATGGTGTATACGTGACATCATTATGAATTATTATTTACTCCCATTGCATTGCATCACACACATTAGTGGAGTCAGGTCAAGTAAACTCATAATTATGTCTGCCAACACAGGTGTATCTCAATGGCTGAAAAACTATAATATTATGGAAGCTTATCTATCTATATTAAATCGATGAACATTGTACTCACACATTTCAGGCATAAATGACGGCAGTAAGAAAGTGAAATTTCCGAACAGGAAGTACTCGCTCACGTTCAATTAGTTGAGACTTAGATGCGGATACTGCAGATATTAGTACATGTACTAATTCGAAATATGTATATGAGCGCGTATGCTGAGGCATGCAAATATTATGGTTGAAGATGAAGTATGTTGCTGTGAGGTACAAATATTTGCTTTAATTTCACCCACTTTTACCATTAAATTTTCAGCACATTTTTTAAGCCGTCAATGAAGTTTCAATAAAATTAACTCACTTCTTAAGCTTCTATTAAAAAAAAAATTTAAATAAATGCTTGTGTAGCTTATGGCCAACTTATTACAGTACCAGTCAATACACTTCAAAACTACTACATCCTCTCACCAAACAATCAAACAAACAACCAACTCTCAATAGCCGCTAAGGGACTTTTCAGCTAATACTTCTGAACTCTGACAAACCCAAAAAGCGAACCAACTCATTCAGTCTGCTTCAGTGGGCGGACAGCCATACGGACTCCATTCACCGTATATACAAACTTAGCAGTTAGGTTTTGGCATTATTTCCTGTTTGCCACGTGGCGTTTTTGAATGTCTGCCCAGTATCCGTTCAGACCTACGACATATACATACAGCACATACTATATGTATATACATGTTATGTAGGTAAGAGTATGTGACGCAAAGGGTTCAGTTTGTAATTGTTGCAATCCGTAAGTAAATTTAAGAAAATATTTTAAAGCCTCTGTGGATTCCGAGCTCCATGGATACAAATAAAACAATTTGGGGAAAAGTCGAAATTTTATTTATTGCCAGTGAAACTTCGCAAGTAACTCTTCTAGTCTACTAAAAAAAATTCGTTTTTTGCATAAACTTCTTTGGATCCCTTCGCCCAGTAAGTGATGTCATATAAGCAACAACTGCTTCAAAATAAAACTTATGTATAATGACAATGGAAGATTTAATATGAACCTTTATAAAATTTGTGAAGAAATAAGCTTGTTTAGATAGCCTTTGTGTGTTGAATTACCATTTATCAGTTTGTTTCCACAATTCTCATTCTTTGGCGGATTTATTTAATTTATTGCCATTTCAACTTTTAAATTCTTTCAGCGAACTCGATTGCTATGCAAATTATTTCTGGTCACAATCAAATCATGCGAAATGTTTACGACCTTTCCTTGAGGTGATTTTACCCATTCACGCCCATAGTCTCTAATATTTGCACTTAGTTCACAGCACAAACATTCACTTATGAAAGAGTTAAACATATACATAGCTACTATACATATGCGACAGGAGGACGTTTTGTATGAGCTCGCTTATGCCTTGGCTTGGCATGTGATAAAAGCAAACTGAATCCTTGAGAAAAATGTTGTATTCTTTTTATTTATATATTGTAAGCTTATAGAATTTCCATAATAATATTTCTGTTTTGGATAAATAAGCGAAACCTACAAGAGTCTACAAAAAATATGTTAGAATACTAAATTTATAATATGGGATGTTCATATATATATATATTATATAGAATTGGACTTTAAATTTCACATGTTAGTCGTTAGCAGCACCAAGTAGTCACAACGAGATGAGGTGAAATATTTACCATATACAAGACCAGTTAATGGGAACTCATTACCCATGAAGTATTCAGCGCATCAACGTTTACTCAAATATTGCGCAAATAAAATATTATTCCATTAATGTATGAATTTGAAGCTCCGTTGACTCAGTTGATTTGAAAATGCTTGTAAAACTTCGAGGGTATGGATTAAATAAAGTATTAAGTGTTAATTATTCCAAGGATAAACAACGATAACGCTTTCAATAACATGGAACTACTGTTACACTTTCAAAGACTGATTAGGGATCAGTTCGCAAAACCCTTGTATTATAATACCTATGCATCTGATATTAACTAGCTATCATGTAGCAGCAATATATGTCTAAGGGATTCTTTCTATGAGAATGTCATACAAGTCAATTAATTTTCTTTTTTTTAGACAGATATGATGTGTGATCTTTTCGAATTTACATCAAATCAAATTCGGAATTCAATTTAAAAGTTAAGTGTTTTTGGTCCAACCCATATATGCTGAAATAATCATGTTTAATCAAGAGAAACATATGAATACCAAATCTAAATACTTATATTCATCACCCAAAGTGTAATTATGTCACTCCAAATTATTTTGAGTGTTAATTTTCGAATGCTTGTCAAATATTTTGGCGACATATTTATCGACGTTCTTGAAAAAATGAGAGAACATTCGTTCTACCCCAGACTGTGAACAATATAGATTTTGTGGGTGCATACACACACATAGAAGGCAGATACAAAGAAATATTTTGCGGTAGCAAATGCAAATAAAATAATAAAAAATTTTCTTGGTTGTAAATGGAATTGAAAGATATTTTACATTTCTGTCTAACACAATTGTCTTTCAAAAGACTTTAATTTGTTTAATATCTTTTGCATAAGTGTAAAACAGTTTACCTTCCAAAGTTATATTCGTAATGGTACAATAACAAAAGGAGTATAATTAAACAATTTTGTATGTTAAATATTCAGCAATTAGTTGAAGTCGATCTATAGCCAGTCATTGCACACACTGAAGTAAATCAATGAAAGTGGGAAGGCAAGCTACCATTTGCATATAATGGGACGTATATCACCTTCTACATCTAATCTTGCCAATATTTATATCTGTGCGTCTAGTTAATCATACAATGGATGATTCAGTTACAAATTTGAGAGGAACTTAGCGGTTTTACACCTCGCTTTGATTTCTGTGTAAACATGTGTGCACAAAAATTGATACACATCGCATGTTTTAAATGCTGATTTATATTCAAAAAGAAAAAGATTGATGTCTTCAGGCAATAATCGGTTGTTAACTGGGGCTTGCTGACAACAAAGTGGCAGAATTTTATTTACCTCTAATACAGAAGTGATGGTAATGGTGAATGAAAATCATTTACTTTAATGAATTTTTTCTGGTGAAGCAATGTGCCTTTTAAAAGTTGATAACAATGTACCGGAAATTACAAAATCGTAAGGAAAAGCTTGAAAGCAGGAAGGAATAAAAAATATAATATATAATAGTTAAGAATTTGTTCAAAATTCATTTCAATGTCTACTGCATAAAAAAGGACCTGATAAAAACTGAATTTATATATTTGAGAATTACATATATAATATGTTCATTAAGAATTTACTTGAAAATATTGTAATTGCAAAAGTGGCTAAAAATTTCCTTACTCCCTTCAAATCAAACTCAATCAATTTGCACCAAGTGAAGTAAGAGTGGAATAATAAATGTTTAACTATTCAAACAAATTGTGTCAGAGTCAGAAGGAGTAAAACGGAAGGGCTAACGATTAAAAACGAGCAAATGGATAAGAATGTTGGTCGAAAAGTTGGTTGGAGTCATACAAGATAAGCTAAAAGTTTATTCCGCTCATATGTGTATATAAGCATATATATATTATAGCTGATTTGCATATGGTATATAAAAGTGTGCGATTTTAATTTCATATAATAACTTAATTAAATATATCTTGATTTATGTGATTTGTTTACCTTGCTGACAAAACATTTGCCAAATGTTTTTACACATACTTACTCATCTAAACATAACAGACATATTATATTAAATTTCACTGATTATATAAACCAATAGAATTAAATAGTTTAACCACTTAAAATATTTTTTAGAAAAATATTTATAAATAGAAGATTAAGGAACTAAAAACAAGACCACTAGCCTACAGGGTGGCCTCTTCTAGCATAGAGTCATATTCTCCCTGCTGTTAAATAATTCGAAGATCAACTGACGAGTTTGGTATTATGATATTCTACTGAGCATCACTCTGCACCATTTGTACCTCTCTGCTGTTGTTTTTGACTACCACGTAGTCAAAAATTCCCCGATAGACCATGCGGCTGCCATTGAAGAAATAGTTGATAGGCTTAAGCCTTCGTTATATATTTATGAGATCATCAACTGATTTCCTACAGGGATAATTACATAAAATAAAAGAAATATATATAAAACTAATTTTCATGTTATTTCAGATTATGATTGACTGTGCTTTCACAAAAATATATCAGATAACCTAAAATCTTCTTTCATGTGTTATAGGGTAAAGAGTTTTGTCATTATAAACAAATATTGCACTCATTTCTAGCTTTCAAGGATCCTTAATGACATTACCGATAATGGAGGGCGTTAAAGAAAAATGATTCTCCTGGCATTCTTGGTGAGATAAGGACAGGGTGCAACAAAATTGTGATCAAAATTCTGTTCAAATACAAAATGGTGGGAAATTTTCAATGTAATAAAACCGAAATACCTTTCATTTCATTAATTTTTGGGTATTCCATAAAAAAAAACAAAAAAAGTAACAAAGTAAACATACTTTTTCTCACACATCCATATAATGCATGTGGCAAAATGTAACATTTGGGCTCAGTTCGAGACAACAATGTCGCTTAAACACACAGCCTGTCCGAGTCTGTAACACGCGCAAGTCAGATGTGTGATAAGTGCTAGCTAAGGGCGCAGTTGTTTACATTCGTTTTAGGCATACGTAAAATATGTTTGCTAGTAACCCAGATAGAATTTGTGAAGGGGAGTATCTATTATTTTATAATAAATATTTGTAATAGTATTTACTTATGCATATGTATACAGAAGTAATCTAATTTTCCCATCTTTTATTTATTGTGCAAATTAAAAATATTAAATCACTATAGGTATATAAATAATATCCAAACAAATGAACCATAGTAGAGAAGTGTTTTTGTAATCCTCAAACATTCCTACGAGTTTTTTTCAACGAAGTTTTTACACCTCACTGAAATATTTTTGCTTTTTCGTAATTGAAAAATTACTTTTGCCCAAAGAAAGCGCAAGTGCCATTTGTGCACTGTATAAATATGAATATTGAGATAACATGAGAATACAATATAATTATTTTTCTTCTTCGTTGTATACTTCTCATAATTATAATTTATTGTTATAATGATAATTAATGAATCTTTTGAAAATATAGATGAGCTGAGATTAGATAAAACTTCGTTTGAACTTTATAATAAAAAGTAAATGTAAATAATGTTAGTTTTAAGCCAGCTCAATAAAGTCAGCAATTAGTACTAACTGTTGAAAATTAAAATAAATGGGACACCAGAGCGTATACGTAACCTCAATTTATTACAAAGCATTACATAATTCAATCTCATTTAAATACAGAAAACGCAGTCAGTAAATAAATTTAAAATCAAAACATTTTCGTAAATAAAATATAAAAGGAAAAGAGAAAATGAAATGAAAAAGCGTTTTCTACAATAATTAGGATGAAGAAAGTTAATTAAGAAATAATGGAAAACCAAGTATACAATACTGCTTTGGTTAAATATATATGGAGAATAAAGTTAGTATTGTTTTTCTACACCATAAAATGTGTGCACGAACTTGGCAAAGGCTCTACCGCAATAACAACTAGGTGACGATTGCGACAGAATAGACAAAAGGAAGAGAAGCAATGCAGAACAGAAGGGCTTTACATTTAGTAAGATTAACCGCCACTTATTATGAAAAGAAACGCTGACCATTGGCCATTGGTGGACAAGAATAGTACAATAATGCAAAGCAGCATGTGTTAGCATTAGCCTTCATAAATATAACCAAAGAAGCTGCCGTAATAGACTAAGGAGAAGAATGATTCCAAATTTTGCGTCAATGAAAGTGAAATTGTGCTACTTTACTATGTCAGCTATCTTGTATTTTTTTGCGACAGCTTAATAAATCATTTGAATTTCTTGATAATGGAGGAAGTGGAGGATAGTGGAGGAAGCGTTATTGATGATTATTTGTGGTAAATACATATTGCTTTGTTTTCTTGTTGTAGCATTAGGGTTTGGGTGACATGTTTTATTAGAAAACTTCAAAAGCCATGGACTTCTTGATATAGATTATGACTACTAGAAACAAGGCAACAGATTTTTAAATTGAAAGTTGCAAGGAATCGATAAGTCATACCAAATCAAACTTTACGAAAAACTAAAAAAGAACACTTATAAATGATGATATTATTAATATTCGCAAACTTATTATTTTAAGGAGGTTTCAGAATTATTTCTTGTAGGCAAACATTAAATGAAGGCTTTACTCAAAATTCAATTATTATATTCTAAGTATGGTATGATTTGTTTGTGATCGCTGAAGTGTTACATATTAAGTAATGTTGCCCGAATAATTTTTCATACATTCAATTAAATTAGATTTTTCAAACGGAGTCTTTTCAAAAATATCTCCAAGAAAAATATTTCATGAACCTGTTTAGCTTGACGCAATTGTTGTAATAACTCGTTTATTTTTGTCATATTCGTTTTCGTTAAAATAACTTATCAGTTCTTTTGAATATGTTTCCGAGATTATCAGTAACCGTAACAAATTTCTTGGCTAAAGCTCGATTTGTAGGTATGGATATTCTATTTCTTATATCGTTAAGCCTTGACAGTTTCAGCACCTTATAAATAACTTCCTAGAAAATATCTTCATTTATTCAAAAAATTCCCTGCTGTGGCTATTGTCCATTCTAATAATTGGCAAAAGTTTTGGCATATTCTTATATATTGTAAAAGATCAAATTTTCTTTGATCACGTCATGAAGTGCATACTCATGGGTTTAATTACATAGCGCTATTAATTTGTTTGAGAGTAGAATAAATCATATTCGGTGGTATCAAGGTAAGCGGATCATTCCGTCGAAAGCAAATGATTTCATTTCAGCCATTTGGCCACTGGAGTGAGAGTAGTGGTAGTTGATCACAGTCATCAGCTTGCAGAACGACTTGGAGAATTTTTAACTTAGAATATTTCGCTTTGTGATCTTAATGTTGCACTAATAAAATTTATGGATACAACAGTTAAGTAATTTGATTTTGTAATTCAACTTATTTTTTTTGTAACATGGTCTATTCTAAAGCGTATATGAATGCAGTTTTAATTGTAAATGTGAAACCCTAAATTTCGAAGAAAATGTCACAAAGTCTGATATTAACTGGTTTTTAAAATCTTCATATTAATTATTAAGAAAAAAAATGTTTAGATAATAAATACTACCTCGCTATACCAAAATATTTTACTAGCAACCAAACTTTTAGATTCATTTTTCAATTCATATGGGATACATCTTGTTACGATTCCTCGATTAATTCGTCTCGAAGATACCAATATGGGAAATATTTTCACCAATTTATTGCGAAATGTTTCATTTGACGACACAAAAAATATAGGAGCTATAACAAATAAGCAAATTAAATTTTTCTCTTCTTAATAAGTAAAACAATTTGTCAGGACTAGATTTATTTTCGCTTTCCCAAAAATTTGATTCCGAGTAATATGTATATAACATATCTTTTAATATTTTCTTCAAGTAATCAATAACAGGGTACGAAAGGCTAAGTTCGCATGTATCCGAACATTTTAGGTAAAATCCTATACCTCAAGAACTAATATACCAATTTCAACAAAATTCAGTGTATAACATTATCCTGTATTCCTTATGTTACAGTGTGAAAATGCGTGATGTCAGACTGCAACCACGCCTACTTCCCATATATAATAAATTTTAAAATTAAATTAAAATTTTTTATTTTTTTTAAATGTTCCATCTGATTCTTTCACTTAGCAGTATATAAATCAAGCACCAATGGAGATATCGGCATAAAATAATGTCCTTACACAAATAATGTCTTTGAGATATTCCATCAGATATTTAAGAATGGTAAAAATCGGGTTAAGGATTTTCAAGTCCACAAATACCAAATATGAGGCCATCATTGCCTCCAGCTGACTTTATAGAAAAAATATCTATATTTGCAAAGTTTTTTAGTGAAATGTTTTGTCAACGCTCGAGAATATTTCACAGCCTAAATTGATAGAGTATGAAATGTTGGGAACACCCGTACTTAGCCCTTCCTTACTTGCTAATGTGTATTTCTGTGATTTCCTTTTAAAGTGGCTCCTTTTGTCTCTTCATTCTTTCAGCATTCGAGGAACTGAAAAATAAAGTAAGCTTCCGTCACATGCGATATAGGAACGAGCGAAACTTTTTCTTTCCATATTGCTCATGCATTTTTCTGTTTTTCTATTTTACCATAACTTCACTGCATAGAAAATTATCGGTGACATATAATGCGAGGTGGTTTAGTTTGATTGAATAAGAAAAGCAAAGCTGTTAATTTTTTTAATTCAGAGGCACTTTGTTCGCTTTTCGCTGAATTACCTTTACAAGCACAAGGGAAAGGATTTAAATATTAAATGTGATTTTTAATATCGCTGTACAGCTCGTTCTATTTTTTCCTTATGTAAGAATAATCCATATACGAAAAATATTGCTAAGACTCACACATATCTCATTATTAGAAATGTAAGGCGGTAATAAGAGTCACAACACACTATTAAGTACAATTTATAAATAATTTACATTGATTCGATGTACATATAACATATTTGTGAGTGTAAACTTACACAACCAATGAGGTGTTCATACGCCGTGTGCAACCACACTGAAGGCATATATATTCTAATGTTCAACAGGTGGAAAATTACCGTTGTATGCATTAGACCGTGAAACGCTTTTATCGGTTAGCGGTTTTCTTACCGGTTCTGTGCCGGCGACTAGATTACAAAACAAGGCTCTTTACTCTGGTTAGGTGATTTTATAAGGATTATATCGATTTATATTTTTAAAGCAATCATTTTTATTTTAACCGCTATATAATTAAACACAAATAATAAAGTGAACTTACAAATTATAAATATGGAAGCCAAGTTTCAAAGCAAAAATATCAGAGTATATATGGCGCATTTTCAAGTCTAAAAACATGGATGAATGTCTATACTAACTATGCTGCGAAGGATTTGTGGATGGAAATCAATGAAAATTAGAGCAGCATAAATAAACAGCGACCACCTCGGGACTCAGGAATATTGGCCAATTGAGTGAGAAGCATGGATTTCGACCAGATGGGCATGCAAATGAAACAGAAAACTATTGTAAGCAGGATCAACGGAAACTCAGTGCCACAATAAAGCGTTCTCTTTTTTGTGATTGTATGATTGAAATATGTAGTTGATGGAAATATGATAAAACTCAATTTATTTGTTTATTTAAATAATAAATGAAAAAATTTTTGCATATAAAACATATTGTTGCAGGATAACGTTGTTGTAAATGCCTTGAAGATGACCAGATACTCAAAAGAATTAGAAAACGTAAAAGTTCTAGAATAGATGGACGACGTCCTGCGCTTTGAACTCTTTATTATTTAGTTATATAAATCTTTCAGAAAATAAACCCCTATATATTTGGCAATGAAATAGTGTTGCATAGGAATCTTTTGTCCAGGTCTTTCAGTTTAGAGGAAGGAAGGAATTGCTTTTGTATTATACACCTATTTCAACTTTCTTGCTATATTTGATACTTTAAATAGTATAGATATTATTCGCATTTAAATTCTATCGGTGTGGCATCGAAAGTGTAGACTTGAAGAAGGAAAATGTAGAATAATATGTTAAAGTGTACTCATACTACCTGCCCACCCTTATTATTCGCGTATTTACGTAAATAAAAATGTACATAAATGATATTTTAATTAATAAAAACTATTCAGTTATTCAGTTGAGAAACTTATTGACTCGTTAATTGACTCGTTAAATTAAAGCTATTAATAATACACTCCTAATTCCTTTCTTCAGCATAGTTCATGACCACTAAATCATTCTGAATTTACCTAAATACCATACTAAGCTTTTGCTTTTTAAAGAAATTCAATATTAAAAGAATAAGTTAAATGCTCCGAGTTTTGGGTACAGAAATGGGATAATTTATTCTCAAACTCTTAAATACCATATAATTATGTAAACAAGTTCAGCAAGAAAATTTAAATTCTGAATAATAATACTAAAGCTCATTAGCATGCAGAACTGCTCGTGCTATGCGTAAACAATCAAATAAACAACTGTTGTATAATACCGTTAAATGCCTATCTATATATATCAAATGAATATTTCATTTAAATTTGAGCAATTACCACGCCATTCTAGGGCTAATCGCATACCATGTTGATTAGCGTGAAGCTTTGATTGTGTGTGATCATGAGTTTTGAATTTTGCTGGTAACAGATTATTGTTTACGTTTGATTATTGTTTGTTATACGTAGGTATATTTATGTATGTAAATGAATGCTACTGGTGAGGATTGTTGGAGTTGGCGTCAACATTATTTTGCATGGCTTGTTGCTACATTTAAGAATTTTTATGCCTCGTTGAATCGATTGTTTGTGCCCACAGTGTGTTGAGTTTCCATCGACTTATATCTTTCGAATTTTTTGTTATAGAATGTAAATGCATGCATATGAAAGTTTGTACATTTTTTCAAATTTATTTACAAATTTCATTTTGGAAATATTCGTCCTATTTTACAAATAAATTTCAAATGGCTGTTAAAGAATGCGTATTTTTTTATATTGGTTCTTTTAGAAATTGACCCTTTTTACTTTTTATTTTATTTGAGAGAACAACTATTCTGCAGATATTTTATTTTTTTCCTTTTTGAATACAAATATTTAATATTTTCTTCGCTAATAATATTTCTAAGAGGAGTTACTGGAAGCCAACCACCATTAAAATTAAAATCTAAAATTTAAAAAATTGTTCTACAGTAAGGAAAGTGACTCCCTTACCATTGCTACCATACCATTTCGAGGCAAAAACCCTATAAAAATATCAATAAATTTCCCAATTTACAATGATTAATCACTTTTGTAGGCGGTTGTTGTTGGGAAGCTAAGGTGTTACTTGATTTAAGCAGAGATATCGTAGAAAATTTTTAAAACTAAGAAAGGTTACTAACTAAGAAATTTCCAAAAATACCTCCTAAACTATATTGAGGTCTCAAGAAAACGAGAGGTTCGCCAAATTGTAAACGTGTCAATTTTAATGCAACTTTTAATACAACTTGTCATTTGTCAATTTCACCCATAACAGCGCAAGATTTAACATTGTATATATATGTGTAAGTACACATATCCTGCTTCTTTTCGTGTTTGTCGCGTTTTGACACTTTAATTATCTTGATGTTTACGTGAAAGCAACTGGCGCTGAATTCATTGAGCTGAGAATTTTGATTGCGTTCATCAAAATTTAGTAAAATAAACCGTTCCTTAATGGAAACATCTGATCAATGATTATGTTTATTTATAAAGTCATTTAATTATATGTTGATTTAAAGTAGGCACTTTTGTGTGGTGAAGGCGTGAAAAAATATCGAAAATTTGAATTTGTATAAGCAAGTATCTTATAAGTATCTTATAAGCAAAACTAGGTTGGTTTATAATATTTTTAGATAATTGCTTGGCTAATTATGTGGTGTTCAATTTAGTGTTGAAATATAATATTATATAATATGAAATTAATTAATTAATTAATTAATGATATTAATATGAAATATAATACAAAACCTATATATGTTTGTTGTTTTTGCTTATACGGGAAATTATATTGACAAAAATATCCAGTCGCAGTTTAGATCACAGCTTTGGTTTTAATTATCAGAAATTGTTTAAGTACTGTATGTTTCATTCGTACACATTTTCAACAGTATTGTGTCAAAATAAATGTACAAAGGCAGCTTACACATTTACTTATTTTAGATGCTAGAAGTAACTCAGTTAACATTATTTTAGAAAAGTCAGTAATAACGCAAATAATAAGATTTATTGGCTTTACTCAACTTAAAACAAAACTAACCTACACACATTTTATGTCTATGTTATTTTGTTCAATAATTTTCGAAATCAAATACAGGTTGTACTATGCTGCTATTGAGTAAATATACACATTCACAAACAGTGTGGTTGTAAATGTATGAACGCTACAAGAGCTCTTACCTTTACAAAGTTTAATGTGGAACGTTGTGTGTATATAAGAATTTTTGTTACTTTGTGGTTGTGTCTCTCGTAAAATGCACTCGAGCGTAGTTAAAGGAGAAGTTTATGCCGGTTACATACAGCTGCACGCTCACGTAATGATATAAAAGTAACAATTTATACTAGAGATTAAAATGTCTTCACATTTCTAAACTTAAAAACGAAGCCACAACTATCACCAAGATATTAAAAATAAACTTTTAATTAGAATGTATTAGACACTTCATAATTAGTTTTAGTTTTCTGGCAGTTTCCTTGTGCTCGAGTAAACTTTAAGTACAGAAAGAAAGCGTGAATACAGAGCAGTCTGAGTTTTGTGCAAATATGTCTTCTGAAGTTTGTTGCCTTTCAATAGTTAAATTTTTTTGTTATCTTTTTTCTCTCTACTACATTATGAATATAAATTAAGTAGCTGTCAAAAGTCCTCATTTTACTGTCGTTGAAATTGGTAGAAAGCAATTTACTTTGGTTGATGCAATGATAATTTCGAACCAATGCAGCATGACAAGCATCATCAAGCAAATTGGCGAGCTTTTTTCTAAGCTTCCATTGAGTCGGTCACTCGGTGCTTATACAAATTTTTCATTTCGTAAAATTTTTCGTTCTTCTTTCATAAATCTTTTGCTTTTTTCCGGTACTTGTGTTAGTAGTCAGTTGGTTTGGTTAATACGGAGGTAAATTATGAGCACTCAATTAGATAAAATAAAAATTTTTAATTTGCCTATTTTGCAATTTTGTGGGTGATTTAATAGAACACTCTTACCAGATGATACTAAAGTTTCATCTTCAGGAGCATCTGGTACCCGGAATGCCATGTGAATCTGTAAATGACACAATTTACAAAATATCAGGATCATATAAAATCTCTTAATTCAAGGTTAGCAAATGCAAATATATGTCTTGATGTGTGTACACGCGTAATATCGTACCACCGACCTTGCTCATAACCTAACTGTTTTACATTATATTCAGTCAGCTGTCATTATATACTACATATTTATATATAGTGCACATATACTACACAGCATTTTGACATATTTCAGACAGTCAGTTAATAATAGTGGCAATCAAGTACTATCCGATGCCTACAATTATAATTATTAACTCTCTTCAACATTTCTCTGCCTGCTTCACACTAGCATGACACAACACCTTGATTCGATCCTTGTAACGAGTAACTTAACTTTTTAAATCGTAATCGTATTTTTGGCATAGCTCAGATCGGACGTCTATAACGTATGACTTCAGGTAATTCTTAGGTCTGAAATAAAAGTATTGAATTTTAAATATTTTCTTTGGTTTTATCAGCAGAGAAAAGATGGAGCCAATGTTAGAAATAATGTGAGCAAAAATATTGGTGGTTTCCTTATTATCTGTAGCTCGACAATTAAACACGATTTGAAAAATTTTATTAATATACTCACTTAATTTTACCCTTATTGTCTCTTTTAAATTATTTTTAATATGCCCATGTATTGCTCTGTATTTCTCCTTGTTATTGTTATTATCTTGTATTGCTCCTTCTTGTTCTATAATATTTTTATATTATAAAAGAAATTTTACCGAGTCGTAACGTTCTTAATTTAAGATTTTCTGTCCACATCGGAGAATTAAATATACGTCAGATGGACAGTGTAAGTCGTCGAAAAGCCTGGCATAGCCTAATTCTCAAAATTCAAAATAACTCTTCTTTAAATGGTAATTGAATTCTCTCTTAAATAAAGGCTTGCTTTTGTCATCTTGTTTGATATTTCTTAATTTCTCAGATTTTGTCCCCAAATACACGGTGATACTTTAAAGAAACATTTTTGAAGATATCCAAGTGCAACCTGAGCTAACATTTTGAATTCTCCATATGCACCTTGTTTGATAACTTACTGTGTAGAGCATCAGAGCCACTTTTAGGCGACCTAGTTTCGGTAACTGTGTCCTTCTTCAGTCAGCGCATTCCTTAGTTATTCAACAGTTGGAGTAAGGAAATAACTATATTATATTGAAGTGGCGGATAGCAAACATGTTTTCAACAATTTGGTGGCTTATGAATCCAGCGATTGTGATGTGTAGCTTATTTGTATTTATAAAAAGTCGTTGGCAAAGGCTTTTATGTAAACATGCAGATGCATATATGTATACATGCAAACATATATACATATGCACACATATATCATACAGCAAAATATTTGACGCCAGTAAGAAGCAAACGTGCTTTATTGCATAAGTATTGACTTTAAGCGTTTTTTTTACCAAAGTTTTAGGTTTTATTTACCCCAAATAGAGGTAGAGAAAGTGCTTCAGGACGTAAGTAGAATGAAAAAATCCATTTAAGAGTTTTGTGTGATTTGGATTTTTATTTTTAAGGGGTCAGTATGTATGTGTATATCTTGTGGTTAACTACAAAAATCGTTAAAGACTTGATTCAGCTTTGAACTTTGAACTGAATTTCAAATTATATTATTTTCTGCGTGTTCATGGATGTATGCTGTATATGAATGCATTTCTATTTCAATGTGTGTAGTGGATTGAAAAACATTCCAAGATATTATCCGCACGTACTAAATTCTAGTGCTCTTTGGCAAAGACTTTCCGTAACATACCAAACAAGAAGTTCGGTTATACGACAGATGGCAATATTAACGATATTGTGACTATACAAGTGATTTCATGCACTGACTACATAGATATGCGAGTATGTTTTCATAGACTTTGTGCATGTTGCTTGTTGGAATGGAGAATCTTCTTGACTCTACTGGATCAGCCATGACCAAGTGCATTTCGTAATTTTTATCAATTGCATTGAGTGGGTGTTATTTTATTTATTTATTTATTTATTATTATTTATTTTATTATTTATTTTATTTAATTAATTATTGTGAAGTTAAGTTATGTGCTGCTAAAATATTACTTAATTTTATCCTGGAAAATATTCAACATCACATGTTAGCGTTATTACATATGCACATAAAGAGGCTTCTACTTGTAACAATGAACTAGCAAGCTATTGTTACTGAAATTCGCAGTATCTCTTCTCTGTTCCAATAAAAGTAGAGGACAAAGCGAAAGTATTACCGCTAATCACTTTCGTTGTGAAAATTAGAACAATAGAATAGAAATAAAAGTCCATAGAGAATATTTACAAAATATATAAAAATAAAAATCATATCACCCCACAGCTGGCTGGGATTTTAAATATATAAAATAACCTAAAAAACTTTGACTACTTGCAGACAAAATATAAATTAGAAAATTATGAAGTATTGGTTTAAATAAATTGGAATCTAAAGGAGTGTTCACTAGCCATTTAAGCTAGGCCTAAATTAAGTTTTTCTTTCTTTCTACAAATTCAGTAAAACACAGGAAGTCTCATCAGAGCTAATATCGTTATTGACAAAATGTGACAAAGAGTGCAATAGTATACTAAAGAAGCAAAGCGCAATATTTTGCCTTTTTATTGTTTATGAGTTCCTTTTATTTATTAAAGTTTTCCTCCTTAGTTAAAGTGTCTCTGTTTATATTTTCGCTGGTTGCTAGTTTCAATATAAAACAAACATTTTTACATATGTTGCATATAAAACTTGCAATAAAAACGTAGCAACTGTGATCGGTAGAAACAGATATATATATACATAATGGACTATTTCAAGTGGATATAGATTTCGAGTAAAAATAATTTTACTCCTTTATGTTATGTAGTTTTCCATAGGTATGCTTGTATCTGAAAGGATTCCGTTAATGCGATTGAAGTGTGAAAGTCCATATTTTGCAATGTTTGTTGATAAAATATTAATTATTAAAAGTAAAAGAATTTCTGCTATTACAGCTAGGTGGAAAATACAGGAAATACTTCAGGAAATACTCGCTTTAAATTTAAGTTCAAGTTAAGAGTCTGGATTTCATGTAATCAATTAGCACTTATATTATACATGTATATCTAATATATTAGTGAAACTGCGAACTATAATTTTATTTTTTTAACTTCAAATGAATTCCACCATTCCTTTGCATAATCATTGATGTAGTACAAACGGATCATTGAAAGACGATCTGAACTCACTTTTTAGTATCAGTTCATATTAAATACATCCGCTAGCTTTAAATAATCCCTTATGTCCAATAAAACATAAATTTATATATAATTTCATCCTTTTGATAGCACGTCTATTTGCAAAGTACTTCCACTATCTGGACACATAATTCATAGCCACTTTAAATATTTGTTACCTTGACCACCATGACGTATACGCGATATTCCAATGCATTATTATTAACCCGCATTTAGTTGCATCACAAGTATTGGTATCAGAGAACTTATATACATATTATACTTTTATTCACAAATATATAGTAAAGTGAAGTAGACGAAATTCTTAAAACACTCATATATTCTATACATACATACATATGTAAGTATACTCGTATTTATGTCTGCCCACACGAATAGGCTTAAGTGGCTGAGTAATTTACTACATATATATATCAGGCATAAAGGACAGCAGGAAGCAATAGACATTCTCTTTCTTCATTTTGGAAATTCTCTTTTATATGAAATTAGTGCAGAATCAAATTAAGCAGAGCTGTCAGTACATGTGCGAGTTTTAGCACTTTAGAAGGTAATATAAATGCACGAGTGCGTGCGATTGTATTTAAATATGTAGGCATTAGGGCTGAAGATGAAAGATGTTGTCCAGAAGTTCTTTTCACTTTTACTATAAAAGTTTTCCACACCCTTTCAAACCTGATATAGTGGTCTTTAATGGGGTTTTAATAAGATAAACTCACTGTTATTGCATAAACAAGAGCCAAGTGTTAATTTATATAATTATTTTAGAAATCGATATTAAACAATAAACTTTTATCTAAAGCAATTTCGTATATTAACTCAAAATAAGACAACACTATAAAAACTAAATAAAGGTCATAAATTTCCAGATTATTCGTATACTCGGTTTCAAATTGCGCATACAAATCCCTTTCCAAAATTTACGGGTACAACTTTCAGTTCATATTTATATTCTGAGTTTAAAATTTAATAACTTTACAAGTTTACTTAGCAATTTTTGAATGGATGTTTATGTTTTTATTCAATTTCTAACTTCAACAAGTCGAAATCGAACCCATGAATTGGTCTCCGTCAGCAGTCGGACAGCTCTTATTCACCATTCACACGCCACTCTCAGCTTATCAATGAAAGCTCCTTTCGGTCCTTCCTTCGGCCGTTGATATTATCTTCTTTGGCAGGTGGCTCTTTTAAATGTCTGACCAGTATTTGCTCAAATGTATCACACATCCGTACATATATGTTGCATAAATGTATGTGTATATTTGGAGGAAAGAGTATGTGCTCTCAATTTTCCGAGAAGCGAAAAATTTTTTTCTATCACCCAAAACAGTTGTTGCAATTCCTAAGTAAATTTTAGAAACTCATTCTATAAAAACCTCGAGAATGTGATATGCGATTGTCGTTTCTGCGAATAATAGTTGTTTCAAACGGGTCATCCGTGATAACATGTCTTGGTTTCACACACAAATATTTTGCATTCAAACTACGAAAATGTGCATATGAAATTCCATAGAAACTCACTCCCTTGACAATGCTTCCACGTAGATCACAATCGCAAACAAATAACACCTACACATGCTAACCTATGCTTTGATATGTATGCCATGCGCGTCATCGGCAATGTTGACAAAATTGCATCTGTGCAACAATTTTCGACAAATGGTCCATCATAGAGTTCGACATTGGACAATTTTGCAGAGTCTGCCTCTACAAAAAAAAAATATTCACTCGATATTATTTTGATATGTTGAAGTGTAGGAAACAATTTTGCAGAGTCTGCCACTACAAAAAAAAATATTCACTCGATATTATTTTGATATGTTGAAGTGTAGGAGACATACGCTTGAATACGTTTGTTTAAGGAGAGGCGATATAAAGCAACACTGAAATAAGATACTACAAACTTTTTATTAAACATTAAATATGGTCGAAGCCAAGTGGTTGATAAAACGTTATTTAGCGCTGATAGCAATATATATTATAGTAATATTCACATTGAGTTGATTTTTCCAATAATTTTGTCTTTTAGGCTTTCTAACATTTTTCATCTAAGGGAATTGGAGGACAAGCATAATTATCATATTTGAAAAATATTTAAAATATGAGTATAGTAAAACTATCAATAAATATTCCACAAATGTTTTCTGTCCTACTTATTTGAATTGTGAAGACCTACTTAAATTGAAATTGATATTCTTCCATACTACAAATATTTCATGAGCATGATATGAATTTCTTTGCCCGTGGCAGAATTTTTCTCCACTCACCTCAATTTTAAACTGTCACTTCTTTCGTTCATTGTAAGTTAATAACTATTTTTTGTCATAATTAAAGTTTTCCCACAACCCAGGTCTGTATAGATACAGAGTATTCGGTAATTATGATTCGACGATTTCATAAAACCATTTTTTCTATTTCGTCAACAACTTGTGAACACATATAATTGAATTCCATTATAGATACCAGAAATAAATTAAGAAAATGGAATTTTTGACAATAAAATATGAAAATATTTCAATCAGCCAGATACTAATGTATATTAGTAGATACTTTTGTGTGTTGAATTAGCACATATGATTTATTTGTTTCAATAATTCCCCTTATTTTTCGAATTTCTCTCGTTTTAATGTTCATTCCTTTTCAACCAAACCGATTTTTATGCAAATTAGTTTTGGTAGGAATGAAGAAAATTGCTTACACACATTTACATTTTCGCTTAGTTAAAGTACAAACTCACTTTTATGAAATTTGTGAATATATATTGCTCATATATATTGAGAATATCTATTGAGATATATTTCTATGGAAATAAAGCTATTTGAATTGCTGAAGTCTTTTAATACTTTCACCTCTAATGTGCTCACGTATATGCTTACGTGCGTGCATGTTCTTATTTAGCACCTCTACGTCAATAGATAAATTTACATATAAACATTTAATGTATATACATATGTAAAGAAACACAAGACATTTTTTGATAAATCGGTGTATACATGAATGAATGAATGAACATGTGCATAAGGATTATCAAATATTAAAAACGTTAATAGAATGCGCTTGCAATGAGCTACATATAAGGTCTAATAAAAAGAAATCCATTATTTTTGCATTAAATTTAAGGTTTTACTTAGGGTAATTAGAATGACTCAATTTAGTTCAAATACACACCGCCTAGTTCGATAACTTGTTGACATTTGAAGGAATCTCATAGTGTCACTCTCATGGAAATCCTCTTTTACTTTTCACTACACCTAATATATAATTTATGGTAGCATAGCATGCTACAGGAAACTAAAATCTCAAGAATCCATTTAATAGTTCTTCCAATCTACATATTAACATTATTCTTATGGTTTTGCTATATATGTAATTTTTTTACTTTTGAAAAATATACCCACAAAGGTCAATAAAAAATTTTCAAAATGTTAAATATGACATATGAATGGGACTTAAACCCCGTTAACATTTCAATATCTGCGGAAAGGTTATAGGAGAACTCAATAGGAATTCAGTGTATGCTTTATTCAGTAGAGTAGAATGTACATTATGCGTACGCGTCTAATCAAACCTAATTTTGCTCTCATTATTAAAGAAGTTATGAAATTGCCCGAAGGTTTAAATTTATATCTCTTTCAATTGATTTTTTATTATTTTTTTTGAAGAAATTATTATGTTCGGATCATATTTAATTTGCGCACATGTGTATACAAGTAAAAAGAAAGCTTCCCTGCAGCATCATATTTTCGTTTGTTTTTAGATTTTCGGAACATTGACCCAGTCACAGCTTAGTTTTGCCTCGCCAAATTTGGTATCATAATGATTTACATTTCAGTGATTTGGCCCACGGCAAGTTTCGCACGAATTATCGACTATTTCTAAGCCCAAATTGACCAAAACTGATTCAACACAATGAATATTGTGAGATTAGAGTGAGTGTGTTCGAGTAAATGGAACAACCAAAAATCCCACACATAGTCAACTGATAGCTGTGGGTATATCTAAAATATTGATTAAATTTTGACCGTTATTGTTGAAAAATTGCAAATTTCTACAGCAAACTATTAGTGTCGTAGATTTTAGGGACGTTTAGGAAAAGACAGAAGTATATGTACATAAGAAATATTTTAGGCCAGCGTTTATAAATTTCTATGCGTGCAATCAGAGTAGTTCTTTTTTAAAACCGGAACTAAAACAATGCTCAAATTTCACGGTAACTTAAGTACTGTTTGCTATAAAATTTACATTTCCATCCACGCAATTTGTGTTTGCAACAATAAAGCCACCAGTTTGCTTGGAAAAATATAAGAACCTTTGATACTCCTCATTCAATTAAAAGAATTAACTTTGAAAAAGCTAGAATTTATTCAATATCCTTCAAAGAGGTTTGGCATTGTTCAAATTATTTAGTAAGTTTAATACATTTACATTTAGTGAATTGAAAATCTTAAGTTTTTTGGTGCTTTTTGTAATGCAATTTTTAAATTGCGAGAAATATACATAGTTTTCTATATTTTAAGTTTTAGCTGTTATGTGAGAGCTTTTTATCAAGTTTTATGCTTTCCTACTAAACAAAAATTTATATAATTTGTGGTCAACGGTTGGAAAGTAGAAACACTTTTTATCCAGTATGTAAGTTCAGGGCAGTAAGAATTCGAGCAATAAAATTTGTGTATTGTGTGCAATAGTGCATCTTTTCGATCGTAAATATAAGTGGACAACTCAATGTTTTTCACAGATTTTACTGCGTACATGATTATAGTTTGTGTGAATACCTAATATTCTCTTTCTCCAATTCTTTGAATTTTTCCTTTCTAATTTTTCTATTTATCTACATATATGGAATGTTGTCGAACGGTTACATTCCACATACACTAGGGCTTGGCGGTTCGCTTTAATATTTAGCCAAGAACTAACTATGTGTTTGTTGAAGAACAAATATAGCATGAAACAATATCGCCCGTCATAAATATATAATAACTTCCATTTTTTGATTTTTTCATATTTGAACATAAAGTCATAACAACTTAGGGGGCAATTTCGTTTATAGATCTCAATTCTTAACGACTGTAATAAAAAACAGTTTTGTGAATACATAGTCGAAATATCAGTGCTATGCGCATATAAAATATTTTCTCTGGCATAAGCAATTGCTTTAAATTCCTGCATTCGGTGTTCAGTACATTCAGTGTCAAAACAATATATAAATATGTATCGTATGGATAAAAATCGATAAACATTGCGTGCTATAAAAACTTATGTACAAACAAGAACGCGGAAGATTGATGTCTTAAAACAATAATACGTGGATGTTGAGCTTGCGGACTTCATGGATGCCAAAGTTGCGGCATTTTATTTGATTCTGATGTGGAAGTGGTTCGTATTGAATGAAATTCGTTGGAGGTTACGGCGAGAGATAATTTGATTATTTTTTTTTAGTCAAGTAATGTGCCAATTACATACTCATATTAAAGTGCCGGAAATTACTTACTACATTCAATGAGAACTTGCCAAAAAATATAGCATTTTCAAATGGGTTCAAGATTTCCTTCGTCCCTCTCTAGTTTAATCTGCATCAATCAATATCACACAAAATGTGAAGAAAATAAAGTGTAGGAAGTAAAAGAAAACATTATCCAAGGTAGCAAAAACAAAAGTCGCCAGATTCGTTTCTCAAGAGAATACTCACAAAAAAGAAGTGCGCTTCATTTGCAAAATATTTATTTGAACTTTCAAGTTCAAAACTCTAAAATGCCCAAAACAATTTATTAGGAAGTCCTTAAACTTGCCGAAGATGATGAAGGGAGTAATAAGAACTCATGGTGAAAGAAAATAAGCGACAAACAATCTAGAGAAATTACGACACTGTCACAAGGAATAAAACGGAAGCGCTAGCAATTACAAATGGGCAAAAGTGTAAGAACGTTGCAGTAAATCCGTGGAGTCAAGCGAATTAAAGCAAAAGTTTATAGCACTCATCAAACTGTCGTCGCATGTCAAATATACATATTCTTACATAACTGACTTTTGCGCTCTCTTGATACATAACTACACAATTATATCAGTGCCCATATGCACGCGTAAGCTGATATTTATAAGAGAATGCTCCTTAATGTTGTTGTGTAATAAAATAGTTTAGCCAAATGTTTTAATACATACTCACTCACCTAGTTAATTAAATTATCGGAGTGCACGAAACAATTATTTATCATTTGTAGACCGAATTATATTCAGTAACGGGCCTGCCAATCGTTTACGGGCCACTTAGGTTATGTAAATGGACTCCGTTGGACTATTTTTGTTTAGGTACGCCAATTCAAGGGCCTATTCAATTCACCAGTTAGAAATTAATGTTGGGTGTGTTATTGCCGAGATAAGGCTGGCTGGATGTAAGAAAAGGTGGTACAGAATTTGTCAGAGAAATGGACTTCTTAAGAAGCATTCGCGGTGGTCATATGGCTACAATTCAGTTTATATGGAAAAAAGTATCGATTTTATTTTATTTTTTATCGATTTATCGAAATAAAGTATCGTCACTTCTGTAGATACTTTGATGGAGAAAACTTTCACGGGAGATGCCCGAGACCTAGCTATCGGTTTATTTTTTATGTAATATTTAAACATGATTTCCACTTTTACTTACCGACATAATTTCGACTGTTTTCACATATGTGTATGGAAATATATACAAATTCTGCATAATAATGCATATTTTTGAACATAAATTTATAAATACATTTAAACGAGTACGAAGGCTTCCTTTCGCGAATACTTTAATGAAATTCAAACAATTCCCTACGCAGGCAATGAATATAAAATCTCCTTTCCTGGTGGCGTCTAAGAGAGGAGGGAGAAAGTGATGGTAATTTAAAGCTTTTGCAGAGCCGATTCACAGCAAATAGTTGACAATTAACTATTAAAGTTTTCATCTTTGCTACACTAAACCCATTCGAATTGGAACCCATTAGAATCAAGAGGTTGCAGAGTGAGATGTAAAGATATGTGGGTATGAATTTGTGATGTCTAAAGATCATATTGCGCTTAAATAATAGGTCTTTTGTTTCTAGAAGGTTGCTATACACATATACATATCATAAAACATGATGTACCCTAGTTACCTACTTTTACGAAACTTAAATCAGTCATTAAGGTAATTGTTTTTTTGTTTGTGATCATTTCCAACGGGGCCAGGAGTCATTTGGGGCTACCATTTGGAATTTTTGGTGTAAATATTTTACTACTACATTTACTACTATTTTGCCACATACTATAGGGCATATACATTTTAATCGGAAATCGGTTAAGGCAAGGTACCGCAAAACATATCATATCCTCTGAATATATCCGAGAAGCTCTGTAAACAAGAACGGAATCATTTTCAGATCTGAGATTTAATAACGCCTCATGGCGGTGATTATTTTACAAAGTAGGTTTCTGCAAGAAGAAAGTTTTTAAATAATTATTGATTTCAAGTGTGAAGCGGTAATAATAGTCGTAACATGCTATTAACTCTGCCTCAGTTTATAAGAAAATTAGATAGTTTGAATGTACCTACATACATATATGAACGAGTACGCAATCGTTAGTATTTACCCCTACGCCGTGTGGAACTACACCGCGCGTTTATGCAACAATAATGATGGATAAATCTCAAACAGGACTAAAACCAAATTCAAAGATTAATTTGGTAATTGTTAATTCAATTTGTCTAATGTGGCGTCAATCTTCAAACGGTTGACGACTGACCGTTGAATACGTTGGACCGTGAAACACTTTAATCAGTTGTGGCTTTCTTGTCTACTTGTTTATGCCACTTCTCTGCCGTCCGTTCGATTACAAAAGGGTTGTTTAATGAGTACATATAACATGAATTGAACTTGATAACTACATTTTTAAATGTATATAATAACCTTTTACTGTCATTTATGAAAGTAATATTCTTAAAGAAATAGAAATAACCTTTGGTCTGACTAGTATAAAGTTAAACCCAAACTATAAAACCAAGTTTACACAATAAATATTGAAGTAAAGTGCTAATGCAAAAATACCAGAGGATAAGTGGCCTATTGTTATTTCATAGGACAGGAGTGGATAACAATAGTGCACAACATGATTGCAATGCTTTGTGAGATCTCAAAGAAAACAGTGAAAAGGAAAACAACACAATAATCAACGATAACATCCATACTATGTAGCTGCGAACGTGCAATGGCCAATTGAGTCAAGTACATGGATATCAGGTCCACAGACACGGCATTCAAATAGAAAAGGAAACTATTGAAAGGAAGAGCAGCGCACACACAGTGGGGCAATAAAAGTGCTTTTGTCTTTCTGATTGTATGATAGCAATAAATTGGTGTTATCTAGAAAGGTCAAAGTAAGACGTGAAACACAATTAACTCAATCAACACGAAAATGTTTGAACTGTACTAGTAAATTGTAAGTATTATGCATACAAAGGTGTATTTACATATGTGTTTCCATAAAATCTTAATACTAATTCAGTTGAATATTAATTTGGGCGAAGATTAATTATGGAAAATAAGAATTATTTTACCCAAGCTAAAGGTATGATAAAACAAACACACATTACGCATTTGTTACTTTGTTAATCTGTATTCATTTCCATAAGTATAATATTTAATCCCTCCGATTTTTTAAACTTCAAATACAGCTTTAAGCAGCTCACTGAGTAAATTCTGCTTAAAGTCAATGTATGGGTGTATGTATTACATTAACAAGTGCACTTACCGTTACAAAGTGTTTTGTACACAGTTGTGTACACAAGAATTTCTGTAACTTTCTGGCTGTAACTTTCGTGAAGCACACTCTAGTGCAATTTTACGTGGAGGATTTTATAACTTTAAGCAAACGTAAGGGGTTTGGAGATTTGCACGCTGATATAGTGCCTGCTTGTGCCCATTAAAAGCATAATATATATATAACGTAAATAGACTTGTTTATATTTATATAGTACTCGAATATGGAAGAAATATAGAAGGATAAATTTGATCTTAAAGTTGTAGACCTACAAAAATTGTATACTTATATAATAAATAATATTTTCACTAGAAAATCAATATTTTTTTTTGATTTCTAATTTTATGTCTCTGTGTGCAATTCTGTGGTGAAACAACTTGTTTAACTTAGGTGGTGGCGAAAACTTCATCTAAAGAAGGATTAATGCTCCATCCCACATTACCAGAACGATGACAGAAGCCTCCAAGAGGCTTGACAAGTTCTAATGTGAATTAATGTTTATTTTGGTGGTATAATTATTTTTTGCCCTATGCCAATAAAAACTGAGATATATATTAATTAAGTTTAACATAAATAGTATAAATACTAAGTATATAAACAATAAAAAACAAGTAATGACAACAAGTAAAAACAAGATAAGTTCGGGTGTAACCGAACATTTTATACTCTCGCAATGTGCAACGATCAGATACGGGGAAATGTTTTCAGGTGCTGGCATAACTTGATATTAAAAAATGTTGCGGAAGAATTCAAGATTCATTATTCGACCAAATTGTCAATGGATTGCAATCATATTTGGTATCTTATTAACTTATATTACAGACTTACAGAAAGAATATTTTAATTTTTACAAAAGTTATCGCTAGCACGGACGGTCGGACGGACAGACAGTCACTCGGATTTCAACTCGTCTAGATATATATATATATATCTAGCTATATAATCTAA
The DNA here is from genome assembly GCA_021498325.1 of Bactrocera minax. Classification (NCBI taxonomy): domain Eukaryota; kingdom Metazoa; phylum Arthropoda; class Insecta; order Diptera; family Tephritidae; genus Bactrocera; species Bactrocera minax. Next base: position 2,804,063 of record JAKEEE010000011.1, on the reverse strand, counting down.
TCTATATAACTTGTTTACTTCTAGGTGTTACAAACAACCGTTAGGTGAAAAAAACTAATATACTCTTTGGCAACATATTGCAAGTAAATAAGTGTACTTTCAGGAATATTCTTCTAAGATAAGCAGGAAGCGTTCTATCGACTACGTCCTTGCAGTTTTAGGGCCTTCATTTGCTAGGAATATTTTTCACAAAATATAAAATATAATAATAAAAGATTTATCAAGATGAGGCAAGCGTTCATCAAGCGAGTATCACGAAAGTACAGTGGCCAGAATTTCGGGCATTTTTTGACGCTGTATTAAAAACATAAATTTTTTTAATACCCATTTTTTTTATCAATTGTTTATTAATATTTGAAGGGTTTACTTTTTAAAAAAAAAAATAAATTTATTTCATAAAAATTAAATTGCAAAAAAAGGTTCATTCTCAATAAGAACATTTGTCAATCTGGCGGGAAGTTTAGAAACTGACAAAAAAAATTCTCTCTTAAGATGGCTTCCTGCCATAACCGAATACGTAAAAAAAATACGTACTAAATTTAAGTAATTCGGTTGATTAGGAGGAACGCGTAAAGTTCCTGCAACCGTCTATTGTTAGATTCGTTATAACTAAACTAGGCCAGTTTCCACGTCAATCAAATGGCTCTAACTTTTAAAATAATTCGAATTTCCAAAAAAAAAAAACTTAGAGGAGATATTCTTGAAAATTTTCGCTTTTTAAAATTTTTAGACCAGAATACCGCTTAAATTTACCAAGGATATCGTATATACTATTATAAGACCTACGTTCACATACAGGATATATCCATATTTATGCTGTCAAAATCTATGACTTCATAGGCTGCGGAAGAATGAGTAATTTTAAAATATATAAAATAAAACTACAAAATTATTTATAAAAGTTAATTATGTGCGAATAATATATTTTGGACCGCCTTACGAATCATAAATGCTAATGTAGGCTACCAAAAATCGTTTTTTGAAGAACGGTGTAATGGACGAATTGACTCCAAAGTCATATGTCAAGATAATATAATTCTACGTTTATTTGAAAATATGGAAATACTCTTACTCAAACTTAGTTTTAGTCTTCTGACATTTGCAATGTGCCAAGTGAACTTCAAGTACTGAAAGAGAGAAAAAGTATAATTTAAACCGTTTTCAAAACTTTTCGTTGTTTTATTTGTAATTATTATATCTTTACATTGATTGAGAAAATGAAAAGTTCAAATTAATGCCGCATGACAAGCATCGTCAAGAAAATTGCCAAGTTTTTCTAACCTTCTATTCAATCCGCTACTGGAAGCTAATAATTTCTTTCTTTTGTGTAACATTTTTTATATTGCTGCTGCTGTTTATATATATTATACATGTGCTACTCAGCAAATTTGCACACTTCAAACAGTCAGCTACTATTGCGTTTGTAAATACGCTGCTGTGTCAATGGATACAGATAAGTTTTTAAAATGGTATAATCGTTTACTATTATATCTATAAAAGGATAAATATGCATAAGTATATTAACAAGAAATTTACTTTCAAATACATCTCAATCTTTTCTTTCCTTCAACGCTTATTCAGAGTCAGACTGTTATGCTAAGTAGCTAAGTAGTAGATTAATATGCTTTTCACTTCATTTATATTCTTATAACGACGCGTAATGATGTGAGAGTGTATAATGTTGTCAATGAATCCAACATTCGCTTCCAGGTGAAATTCCGAGCCGATTACATTAATTTTTGGTAGTAAACTGGTGATTTCATTTAGAAACGCATGCCTAATAGAGCAGATTAAATTAATATATTGGTCAATTATATGTACATACATAAATATATCTCTTTTTTCAAATATCAATGTGTTAACTGTAAGGGCTTAGGATTGACTTTCATACCTTTGCAAATGCTTCAGAATTACACTGCGGGATTCATATACCATACAAACATAACTTTTGATATTTTTTTATTACCTTGATTCAATAATTTTTGTTCGCAAATATAAGACACTCCACTTCTTTGTTTAAAAATTAAATGTTTTTCAATTTTAAATGCTTTTTTTTTAATAAGATTCAAACAATTTCGGGAAAAATTCATGCATATCTGAATATAGACATACGTTTTTGGTGGTAGAAAATATGGAATTCTCTAAATATTAAGTATAAACCATCTCTAACTAAATATGATAGTCTTAAAGTTTTGAATATTACAGTATAAAGTGGAAATATATGAAGACGTCGGTTTAAACAGTTTGAATAATTCACCTTAAAAACACACAAGACAAAAACATTATAATTCAAATAGACTTTGTGGCAGACTTAATTAACAAAGTTATGCGCGCAGCTCTGCTGAATAATGACAGAGGGATAGATGGGTATTATCTTACCATTATGTGTTAATGCATTCGTTGAAAGGCAACCCACAAGTATCACACATCAATGGGTCATTATGCGTACCAATGTGGGCTTAATAACAGTAAATTTGCGTAGGTATTTGCCATTTGGGCGCGTATTTGAGACGCCACATATCAAACAAAAGCTTTCAACCCCCGCTGGCTTATTTGCGCGCAGGATTAGATATCAACTCTTGTGTAGGCACTAACACACAAAATAACGTATACATCTTCATATATATGTCCACATCAAGATTGTGTATGAAAACATATGTTAGCTTAAGGACAAGTGAGTTTATGCACTGACTACAACATATACGAGTATGTTTTCATAGACTATATGAATGTTGCTTTCACATTCTCATCGCCTCATCATACTTTTGCAGCCACTTTTGCTTCTAAGATACACTTAACGCGCTCCACTAGGCGAATTTATTTGTCTCGAATGGATCTACTAGTCAAGTGGATTTCGTGAGTGATTAGTATTGGGTTGGTGTTGGGTTCAAACAGCAATTTTTCGAGTTGTCGGAAAAGTTGTGCGCCAGCGCTGAATTGGTGTGAAATATTTCAAATTGTAATTTAGTTGTAAGTTGTCATCAATTGTCATTTTTAGTACCAGATTAGCGCAGCACTAAGCTTCAGTGCTATATATTTTTTTATATCGAAAAATTGTTCACTTAGTTTTATTGAAATACGCATTACTCATATGGATGTAAAGGCAACATTAGGGACGAAGTTCGTTATGTTAAGGATAAGAATGATAGATGGAAAAATTAACAGATTTCATTCATCATAGACAAGAAACGCTTTTAATTTTTTATGTACGATTTTTATTAAGGCATTTGATTTATATATAAGCAAAATGAAATTGACTGCTTGTAATCAATTGTTTGCTCCTAGATATAAGAGCTATTTTGAAAACTATCATATTTCTCATACACATTACTATTAACATTCATCTGCTGTTTGCCAAGGCTAAAAATAACTATTACTTATGACCAACCCTGCCCTTACCAGGTTTTATTACGAACGAAGTTTATTCATACATATAAATATATTTTTATAACTGTAAAATAATATTACGAACAAACAACAACAACAAAAAAAAATCTTAAATAAATGTAACGCCGTTGCAAGTGCATGTAAACATTTTTAATTTATTTCATTTTAAAATAATAAAACATCGAAAAGTTTTTCTAGGAATTGTTATAAATAGCTCAATATACATTTCTACACAGTTAAGGTTTATTTGTGAACATAGCCTCAAATGGTTACCTGAGTCAGTCGACCAACATTACTATCAAAAGCGACTTTTTGTAGATAAATATTGCGTATATATTACGTACGTACATTATACGTATATTATCGTACGTAAATATTACGTATATGTATATGGATTTACAAATTTTCTGTCGCTTCATTTCAAATGAATTATATATTATTAATTATATAATTTCTTATACACACTTGGGTAATATTTTTTAAAAAGAAATTTATTCTTTGATAATTGTAATATGGAAAGCTTTTAATTAAATATTAACATCTATTGCAGCTACTGTCATTATTGTCACCAAGACAGGAAATATACGGTAATTAAAATGGTAGTGGATCTTCCATAATATTTATTTCTATAGTCGACTCCGCTTGCCCCAAACTTTAAAAACCTTATTTGTGGATTTAAGAGAGAGGACGGGCCCGATAAAATTTGCTTTGTTTACATTGATCCGTTACCGCGTCCTTCAAAATAACTACCCACAACACTTTCGTACTTACACAATAAACATGACCTAACCTTAATAGTTTTCCAAACAAAGAAATTGTATGCTCTATTGCTAAGCCAACTTCGTATAATTTCGTATAATTGCGTAGTGAAAGCTTGGTGAGAGAGGAGGGGAAGTGAAGAATAAGTTAAAAAGTTACATTATTTTACGGTGTGTCTTCGGTTTCGGTTCTGCTCACTGATATTTTCAGACGATGCACTTAATTAGCTAATAGTGAGAATTTGTCATTAAATTAAGTGCTGCTAATATTAATGCATATTTTTAGCAAGAGAATTAGTTTTAATATTTAGAGATTACGAAAGCTTTCTGTGTGATGTGTCTTCACATAATTGTAAATCTCAACGAAGAACAAATGTAGGTTTCAATTAGTTGTTTCAAACAGCATATATGGCATGTTCCTTTTTTTTTTAAACTCTCACAACATGTTGCTACAGAGTATATTAGTTTTGTTCGCCTAACGGTTGTTTGATGAGACTAAACAACACCTAGAACTAAACGAGTTAGATATAGACTTATATATATATAAATGATCAGGATGAAAAGACGAGCTGAAACCCGAGTGATTGTTGACAGGGATAATTTGAAAAAAGCTATAATGAATAAGTGAGTTGAGTAATTAAGATATTTTGATGAATCTTGGTACACGTGTTCTTTGACACCGTAAGACGATTCGTATTGTAGATCGGCGTAGTTGGACATCTGCCACGCCCAAAAAATGCCATTAATCGAAAACAGATAAAGTACAGCAATTAAGCTGAAAATTAAGATATAAACGTGTTATTTGGCATAGAGGATCCTAGTGGAATGGGGCATCTGTGGGAAAAACTTTTTGTAAAAGTGTGAATAGCCCCGCCCGCCAATATGTTTAATATACATATCTCGGAAACCGTTAAAGCTAAGAACCCCTTAAATCTTTAATATGCTTTTTGCACTCCAATGGGAAGAAATGGTATTAAAATTTAATTTTATGCGATTGATTTTTTACTTTTTTTTTTGTTTATTCTCTACTTGTGCGCTTTTCCAGTTTTCGTTAATAACGATACAGACTTTAAGGAGACTTCGTGCGTTGATGCATTTGCAAACAAAGAAAAACTTAATCCAAGCTTAGCTTAAATGGGCAGTAGAAAGGAAGAGATGACACCACACTGGTTTAATTTCCAAGTTGTTGCCTACACGTTCCGCAAAGTAAAAAAGTAAATATGCTTTTACTGTTGATATATTTTTTGGTTTTTATTTATTTTGTAAATATTCTCGGCAGACTTTTATTTCAATCGTATTGTTCTAACTCTTACAATGAAAGCTATTATATGTATGTGAGAATGTTAGTATTACATAAGATGATGTTGAATATGTCAAAAATCTAATGCGGAAATAAAATAAATATAATTTGTATATAAATATACAATATAAAATAAAAAATAACAAGTAAGAAAGGGTTAAGTTCGGGTGTAACCGAACATTTTATACTCTCGCAATATGTAAGGATCAGAGGCGAGGAAATGTTTTCAGGTGCTGGCATAACTTTATATTAAAAAATGTTGCGGAAGAATTCAACATTCATTATCCGACTAAATTGTCAATGGATTGCAATCGTATTTGGTATCTTATTAACTTTTTTGCTCTTTCTTTTATTTTCTTATTAACTTAAAGGCCATATATTCATGTACTTTCGTTGCTATAGTTTACTTCGTGTCAAATATATATTAAAATCTACCAAATTAACTCAAAAGTGATATATGCGATATAAACTCAACCAAAGTGGATTAATAAATATATTACATATATGAGCAAAAAGTCAACCAGAGAAAAGGAAATCATTATATCAGGAATAAGCGGCTTAGACCATGATCTAGACCGATTTCTTTCATATTAGCGCGAAATAACATTGTGTTTGAGAAAACATATATTAAAATATATATAAATATATATTAAAATATCACAACAATATAATAACATTGACCAACATAAACGGTTTAAAGTCAGATGAAAAATCGGGAATTCTTATATCGGGCTTTTTGGGATAGAGGAAGATATCCACCGATCACATTAACCCTTTTCATTATTCAAGTATTTTAGGGAACATGTTTTCACCCAATTTTGTGAAGGTAACAATTTATATCAAATACAGTCATTGGTGTTAAATAGTAGTATATATATCAACAAACGTAAATATGAACTTTATTTTATTCGTTTGATAGTGTGTCCATGTGCTTTGGACTTCAGTTTCTTTTGATTTCACCTGCAGAACCAAAAGTTAAATGAAACTTTCACGAGCCCTTTTATCTTTTCAACCCACTCATCTGTTATAAAATTACTTATTCACTCATATTCATTTGAGCGTTTAAAAATGCTTTTGAGCAGAAATTTAAAATTTTTTAGAATATTAAAGAATATCTTATACAGAGAAACAAAATATAAAAGGTTCCTAACACAAATTTCTAAAGCTATAGGTTCGAATTTCTTGTTACAGGGCATTGCTTCAATATATTTTGAAAATTCTTTTTTTGCGATAGACAAATTTCTTCATTTTATTTTGATTCAATTTGTTTATTTCATCATGCTTAATTATATTTTTTATTTACCACCTGTAAAGAGGGTTAGGGGCACCAGATTAACGCGAAATAATTAATAGTCACTGCAACCTCGTACATAATTAATAATAATTTTCTACATTTATTTGATTGGCTACCATGACGTGTACGTGACATCATAATAAATTATTATTTACTAGCATTGTCTTATGTCGCCAGCAAAAATGAAGTTGTGCGATATTTTTGAACAATACACATACATAAAAATTATCATTCATGTGTAGTTTCTATTTATGTGTACCTACACATCTACTCTTAAGTGGGTGAGTTAGTATACTATTATAGATACTATTATTACTATTTGTAGCTAAGCCGCTGAAGTCTGTTGTACGCTCAGTCAAAAGTGACTGCAAGAAACAATAGAAATTTCCGAACTGGAAATTCCTGTACACATTCAATTAGTGCAGACTTAAGTATGGATACTGCCGATGTCAGTGAATGTACGAGTAAATGCACTTAAGTAGCCAATATATATGCACAAGTGTGTGTGCGCTTGTGCTTAAGTACGCAGGCATTAGAGCAGAGCATGAAAGATGCTTTTCTAAAGTACTTCTCACACATGCCGACATTTGCTTTAATTTCACCTGCTCTAACCATGTATTTTTTTATCTTTTCCAAACCGATACATATAATGTGGAGAATTTCTTTACATTTTAGTCTTCTTTAAAGGAATTTCGATAAGACCAAATATAGTGTATTAATATTAAAAAATTATTTTGATATTCGTAGTAAATGCTTTCCTTTTATTTTAGGCAATTATTTGTGTAAAAAATTACTCAACTTAATATACACAATGCAAAAATTGAATAACGTCTGCTTAGTTTCACTCTTGTTCACCTATTAAATTCCCTTATTTATATTCACTCTCACATACAAACATATTTTTCAAAGTTACAGTTGCAAGTTTCTTTTTCTAATTCATTTCTGAGTTTATAATTAAGTAACATATAAAATAGACTTGGCACTTTTTAATGAATTTTTATGCCTGATTAAATGCAAGCGCACATGTTGTGTAGCTTATAAATCGCTGTAAAATTCTACCGCCTCCATATTGAACAAACATTTAATTCAGGAATTTTTTGCTCACATTTTCTGAACTTCAACAAAACTGTAAAATGAACATGTTGCATTGTTTTTTGGTGAACAGCTCGTTATTTGATATTCACATACCAATCACTGCTTACCAATGCAAACTTTTTTCCAACTTATCATTGAGTTTTTGGTATTATTTCACGCTAGGTACGTGGGCGCATTTGAATGCTTGCAAAGCACCTGTTCAGACCTACCTCACATGCATACGGTATATACTAAATATAAAAAATAAAAAGCAAAACTTTTTGTTGAATCCATTCAAAACCGGTTCTTCTGTGAATACAGGGTGATCGGTTTACAAAGAAAATATATATATACTTGAAAAAATAAAATACTTTGAAGAAAACTCAACATAAGCATAATCGCCAGCAAAACACCTCTATTATTAACAATTTCATCACCAACTCTATTTTCTATGTGAAATATTTGTTTCAAATCTGTTGGCCAACTTTGGAATGTGTACGTTAATTCTATAGAACTTGTTTTGCAAATACCCCCATATAAACTAAAACTTCCTCAAAATAAAACTAATATATGCACGTATGTACTTTTGTACTATGTCAAGCGTGTCGTGAACAATATAGTTTGATAAAACTACATCTGTGGAACAATTGTAGACATATGGTACATCATCGAGTACATATCCGACAATTCGGAGTCAGTTGGCTAGATGTTACACATAAATGATTGAATGAAATATTCACTATCCTATGGGTAAAATGTTGTTCTAGACATGTCTGGTCAACCTAATATGTAATCTTCTAATGTTTTACTAAAACTAATCTTTTAATGTTTTAAAATAACCGTTCCAGTAGCCGAAACTCTGGTGTATTCATTGAGATGATTGAACTGGATTTTCTATGTCATAACTATAAACCAATAAACAAACCAATAATTCGTTGCCTTTTATACGTCCATCAGGATCATAGTTAAGGTCATTCAACAACTTCTGAGTGATGCGTAGACACAGGTTCTACTAATCTAAATTAAGAATCTTGAGAAGAAACTTTAATGGTACACAGCTTATGCTCAAAACGTGATCTTAGTACGTACCTTACGTACCAATTGAGATCCGTTTAACATCAGCATTTTCTTTAAAAGCGATTCAATCTTTTCATCATCAACATCCGCTTACATAATTTTAAACGTACTCTCGTTGTAGACATTTCACTCACCTTTTGACAGCGGAAAACCTTCTTACAGAAGACTAAGGCTCTGATGACAACACTGTTTTAAAATACCGAAAAATGTAAATATTCAAATAGCCAAGTTAGAAATGTTTGTTTCTCATTTGCTGAATTAGCACATATCGTACATTTACTTCCATAATTCTCATTTATTCTCGGATCTATTTCATTCATTCGAAATTAGACTTTTATGTCCTTTTAGCGAACTCGTTTTCTATGCAAATTATTCTCGGTCGCAACCAAACCAAATATCTAAATCATATGTAATTTCTTAGAAACGCTTCCAACCATTCACTCATTTCACTTCACTGCACATATTCTCTAACATGTTCACTTAGTTGAAATCACAAACGCCCACTTTAGAAATTTAGGAATTAAGCTACATCGCTATGTGTGTACCAATCTTTGAATTGCTACTGAATTCTTTAGACTCCCATTTTCTCGTTTTACGTCCCTCCATATCCAGGTAAGTCTATCTATAAACAGTGTACATATTTAGGTTTGATATATTCCCACTAGGAGAATAACATCCAATTTTATAATTCGTCTTTTCTAAAACGTTTAAACTACCAGTATATTCTCTATAATATCTTAAACATTTATCAACTGTATTGTGGGTGCTTTTTTACATAGTCATATATAATTTATAATATTTTACTGCAATAATGTAGAAAACCTAGTTTACCTGATACGCCAAATACCTTGCCAAACTTGGTATAACTTTTTCTTGCAGCTTGAGAAAATTGCAAACTCGTATTATGTTAGGTTTGCTATTACACAAAGAATTTCACTATTTATATAATTTTCTATTCTGTTACAAAAAAAAAAAGATGAAAGTAAATTTTCAAGATTTCACATTTCATAAATATGTAGGTATTTCTCTTATATTTGGCAGACATAGTTATGCAAATGATTGCTCGATAACTTGATTCCTTTATAGATCTATATATTTAACGACTATGACAAAAGCAGTTATGTGCACATATTGCCAGAATAACAGTGATATATGTGTGTACAATAAGTTTTTCGGCAGGATATACAACTGCTTTAGATTTCTCAATGCGGTATTAAAAAAATTTAAGTAAAAGTAGATATGTATGCACCCAAGGCTCTAAATGCTTATATAAAAAAGGGCAAAATATTGGCCATACATCTGCTGACTATAGGGAAATCAAATTTGCGGGAATTTAGATTATTTTAGTGCGAAGTCATTTATAGTGAATGGAAATTGTTTGAGTTTAAAACCGGTTGTGTATTATTTTAGGACCCTAATTTGATTGTTTTCTCTATGCTAAATAATGTGCTTTTCAAAAGTTCGTAACAATGTGCCGCAAATTACGTAGCTTCTGTGCGAAATGAGGGGCTCAATGAAAAGTTTGATAGGAAGAGGTGGATTTTTAATCCATTGAAGTTTACATTTTGCCAAGAGAATTGCAAAAGAAAGCAAATGATAGGAAATTAAATTATATTTCTGTTGTAATAAACGCCTAATATATTCGATAACAGATACAGAATACAAGTGGAGATATGACTGAGCACTTGGAAATCAATATTTGGCGCATTTTTATCGAGATATGGTCAGCTATGTAGGAAAAGTTGATGTAAATTTGTCCTTACACTGAAATCCATAAAGTTTCCGAATTAAAGAAGCTAAGATATTTGCCAGTTCATACATTTTTCTATGTTATATAAAGGCTTTATACCTCTAAAAACATGTTGGTATAAGCACATGTTAAAAGGACTTACCAAATTACCAAACACACTTACCAAATACACTTGGGCTCAGTTCTAAACAACAGGGATTATTTATTCATTGTTCATTTTAGGCAAGCATATATACTTTTTATTAACTAGTAGAAACTCTTTCTATTCTATCTAGCTCATTTATATTGTGTGAAATATTTTTAAAATATTTTTATTTATTATCCAAGCATTTGGTGATAGGAGCTAAGGAGAACAATAATTTTACAATTTATGTCGAGTAGAGTGGGACTAAAGTCCACCGACCAAAACTGACTAAATCCCACTAGAGGAGCTTTAGTATCAGAAGGAGTACCAGGTACAACACCATTTTCTTTTCGAAGTGTAAACTTAACGTTTAAATCATCAAATTTGTCTCCATTAACGCTGTATATAATGTTTTGATCAGGCACTAATATTTTATTTATAAGAAATTTTGATAACCATCCATAGATATGTTTGTCTTGAAATAGAAACAAAAATTCCTATAAGCTAAGTTACTAAAAAGACGAATGCTGCCAATAAAAGCAAATGTCACTAGACGACGGTCATCAAAATATATTATTCGTAAAATAGTAATGCGACGAACACACACAATTATATAATTAACGGAAATTGTCCAATTTGTCTGATAAGCTTAATGGCTAGTTTGTACAAGCTACAGTTATAATACAACACAAAGTTACAAACACAAAGCCTGCATACGCACCTACATATGTAAATATGAACCATATATATGTACAGGTGCCTGTCTGTAAGTGGTTTCTGCCCGATCCAAATTAACAGCACAACCGATAATATTGTTATTTATGTGGCAAATAGTAATTTTCACAATGCAACTAAAGCAACACAAACAAGGTAAATTTACCACAAATATTCATATGCTCTGCCCATGATAATTTTAACCCTGCAATAAAAGCGACAAGTCCGGGATGAGTCCGCGATTAGTCGCAAAGTAATATGTGACAAAGTGCATTTCTGATCTTTTTATATGGAAGAAAACCGATCCCTTTTGTTTGAGGATGTTCTAGGAAGAGACTAATTGTACCCTTTCGTACCCTTCCGTGTAGAAATCGTAAAAAATCGTACCAAAGTGTCATTTCTTGGATATGGTAGCATTGAAGAGAAATGTAGACAAAGACTTAACTAATCTATCGCCAACTATATTCTAAAAACATTAGTTTTACTAATTAAACCTAATTATATCCTTGTAATATGTGTTGGAGACTAACTCATTCCCAATTCTACCCTATAGAGAGTAATCCGGGTGTATTATCTTTAAATATTACTTGCACAATTTTTGCTGGGAATGTTACTTGACTTACACACGTGTGCACATATTTGTATAAATCATCTAAATTTTACCATAGCTGGCTTATTTCAGAATCATGAACACTTTGTTCAAAAATTACTTGAACGCTTTAATACAATACTAATATAATAAGTATATATGAATGTTTTGTACACAACGATTACTAAGGTCATTTGATATGAGGCGCCGATCACTGAGGGCGTACATAATTAGTGTAATATTCAATATTGTCATATTTAATTTTCTTTTGAGCAGTTAACTATAACGCTGCAGAATTATAAACAATCAAGTACAGGGTGAGCTTTAGTGGAAAGTTTAGTTTACTTTATATTTATAAAATTGGTCTGCAGAAAACTTTATCCAGTTCAATATCATTTACTAATTACCCTCGTTATATAGAATTTAACAATTTTAACTGATGTTTTCAAAAATAACGGGGATGTTCTTCGACTGTGTTCTTCCACTTTAATGGCATAGTGCATGAACGCCCGGATTTGTGGAAAAACAATTCATGGCTTTAGTTCAATTCTGCTTACACTTCGTTGCTTGTTCGTGAATTCTCGGCCAAAAACGATACTGTAACGAGATGTACGGCCCCAGCCTCCATATTCGCCAAACATTAGCCCGTGTGGCTTTTTCCTATTTCCAAAATTAAAGAGAACTTTGTAGGGCCGTCGTTTTACAAGTATGGAAGATATTAAAAGCGCATCTCTGAAAGAGCTAAATGCTATCCCAAAAATCGAAATTGAGAAGTGTTTCGACAATTGGAAGAAGCGCTGGCATAAGTGGATAATATCGAATGGAAACTATTTTGAAGGCGACAACATTAATGTAGACGAATGAATAAATATTTTTTTCATAAAACGAAATTCCCATTCTTTTTTGAACACACCACGTTTATGTCAAACTCGATATACTCGACAGACCTAGCCCATAAGTGTGTAATTTTTGTTTTGTGCAAATATAGGATTGCTATGGAAATGGAATCATTAAAATTTTACTTTTGTTTTACGGGCTTTCGATTTTTTACGCCGCTTTAAGCAATAACTCTGAAAGTTGCCGCTGCTTGTTTTTTGATTTTACCAAAACAGTGACAACTCCGTGTCAACCAATGTTGAACCCAATCTCATAATGTGTTCTAAATGTTTTATCCTCTCTTGAGAGAATCGACTTTTTCCACATATTTGACATATCGGTTGTGACCCCATAAATATTCCTTAATTTCAAAATATAATTCCAACATTAAAAGGCTTTCAGAAATATTCCTTATCCGCTATGATTTAATTACAAGCTTAATGGGGGCTTAATGCGGTCTTCCATTTCCCAGATAATCATAGTATAAACACTAGCAATACACATAAGTAGTCATACAAAAAGGCAAGAACTACAAATATTTCTAACAACAATATTAAAAAGAACTATTCGTGACCTATAGTAAATATTTAATTTATTTGGAAAAATAATCAAGATTCTCGTCATTTTGATGTAGACTCCACTTTCGATTTACGTAAGTATATACTAAAAATTTTTTAGAAAAATAAAACACTAGAAAATGTATCATATTTATCCTAATATCTTTCCGTTCTTGCTCATAGACATTATTAATAAATGTAAAAATTATTAGTGAAGGCAAAGATATAAATAATTTTAATATACTGTATGACAGCTTCCTCTCGGGAGTAATTTATGGAGGACATTTCCGTGCTCTTACTTTATGAATACTTATAATATATTTCACCTCGATTTTATATTATTTACCGCAGACGTAGATGCCTAACTCAAATTCTCTTTGATCTCGTTACAAAGTGCACGCTCAAGCGTTTAATTACATCGCGCAATTAATTTGTTTGAAAATAAAATTATATTTGGTGGTGTCAAAGCAAACGCATTATTCGGTGTAAGCCAAATAATTCCCTTGCAGGCATTCTATTGCCGAAGATTTAACACAGTCATAAAAGTGTGGACAGTTAATGTGTTAAGTTTAAAATGGGAGTGGAGGAGGATGGGAATGGGCAAGGGAATGGAGAATAATTAATGATTTTAGTAACCCTTTAATGCCGCTTTCAATATTTCTGAACCAAACCGTTTGCCTCTTTTTAGCTGACGACGTGGTTATTAATATGAAATTTTAATGAATAGCTATAAGCAAAGTAAATTAAGGTGTAGGTATCCAAAATTTTCATATTATTTGAAAATCTATTTCTAATTTAGGGCTAATATCTGCTAGTGGCAGAGAAAACGTTTCCGCTTAATATCATTAAGGTATCTTACATATTGATCGTTATGTTCGGTATACAGTCAACTGTTATTCAGAGATTTATTGCACGTTTGCACATGTTCACACTATAGGTTAATTTTTCCAATGACTTCATTGAATTGTTTTGAAATAGCTTTAACAGTTTATAAGATAAAAACAGTAAACCTTATGGAGGGCAAATTCATTTTCACCTGTCAGAAATTTGGAAGCCACACATGTTCTTGCTCCAGTGACCACCTGCAGCATATTGGTATTACAGCCTTATCGGCTGTTGAGTTCCAGCAATTTAAGTGGAAAATCGCTTTGGCCCGGTTATGATATGATTTTTAAAACAGCCTTGCCATCTACATTGTCAACTTTCCACCATCTTTTATTAACATGTCAAAATTTTTATGCAATTTATCAATATATATTAACCAATATGCTCTATGTGTATTTTTATAATAATAATACAATATATATTTTCCTTTCTCGATGGCGAATGACAAAGAGATAGGGAGACAGAATAAAATTATTTAAATTTCGGCAAATCCAATTTACCACAAATTGTTGGCTGCTAACGATTAAAGTTTTTGACTTTACAATGCTAAAGCCGTCACAATCAGTCTCACACTAAGCCGTAAATCATACTCATCATAGTGCCAACTTTGAGCTTCACTCGTGATACAAAATTGGAATAGTTTTCATGGTTTAATCACGCCTTAATTATATAAAGTGGTTCCCTTCAAGAAGATCAAGCCGAATTTTTCAAACCGGTAATAAAATTTACAGCACACTGTTAACTATGCTACAATTTATAAGCAAATTACATAGTTTGAATGTACAAATATACATATATGAACGAGCACCCGATTAATCAGCTGTCAGTGATTACTCATACGCCATGTGTAAGCAGGCGGTCCCCAATTATATACACCGTGCTCTTGTGCAACAATAATGCTTCATAATACTCAATTTCAACAACAATAAAACAAACTTGAACAAATAAGGAAGGCTTGGGTTTGAATGTAAATGAATGTTTCAGAAGAAATGCTGAAGAGTTCAATATTCATTATTCGACGAAATTGTCAATGAATTGCAATCATATTTGGTATCTTATTAACTTATATTACAGGTCATAGAATCACGTACTGTCATTGCTATAGTTTGCTTTGTGTCCAACATATTTCTATTAGAATTTACCAAATTAACTCAAATAAGATATATGCTATATAAACTCAGTCAAAATGGATTAAATGAATATATTAGAAACATGAGAAAAAAAACCAACCAAAGAAAAGGAAATCATCATATTAGAGACATTAATTGAATTAAGTGGCAGGGGCCGCGGATTAGACCGACTCCATAAATTTTTAGCGCTAAACCACATTATATTTAAGAAAACATATCCATTTAACTTAATTAAAATATCGCACATATTGACCAACATGAACGGTTTAAAGTCATTTGGAAAGTCGAAAATCATTATATTGGGTATGTTGGGTTATTGGAAGATCTGAACTGATTGCATTAACTTTTGTCATTACTCAAGTACACTAGAGAACGCGTTTCCAGCCAATTTTATGGAGGTTATTAGACACACTGACCGACATATTCGGCATAAAGTCTGCCAGAATAACGAAAATCATTATATGTAGTATATAGGAGCTGGGATAATTCGTAGACCAATTTCATACATTTTCGGCAGTAAACTATGGTATATCCGATATTACACGTTCACTTAATTTTGCTTACATATCTTAAATATTGAACTTTTTATTTGAAAAAGAGGACTTGGAAAAAATACACTATCAGCAAAATATGATATCTTACAGATTGACCATCATTTTCGGTATGAAGTCAACCGGTAGTTTGAAGATCCTTGTATACCTATAGCTCTATGGGGCTAAATGAATTATTGACCCGATTCTATAAATTTTTGACATAAATACACATATTGTTAGGATAAAAGCAATCTCTGAATTTCTTTAGGATATCTCAAGTTATGACCAATATTTTCGGTAAAAAATCATCAATATTCTGAGTAATAGTCTGAGGTTCACATATACGGTATGTGGAAGCTTGAAAAGTAATTATCCGATTTCGACCATTTTTAAACGGCTGGCACCATACCTTGAAGACACTACTGGTGCAAAGTTTTATTCCTATATCTTCATTGGCGCTTGATTTATATATTGTAATCTACAGAATCAGATGGAATTTAAAATTGTGTTGTCAGATGTTTACCTTGATTCCTATAAATTTCTCCCACACTATCTTTACTAAAAACTAAGTGCTTCTGAAGTAATGCTATATTGTGTCATCAACCGTGATGCACTGAATGTCAAGTTAATATTATTTAAATTGACATAGCGAACATTAAGCAGGCTAATGCTTACCTAATGCTGGGTCTATCATATATGAACATATGGTAAATAGGGACTTAGAGATAGTTCTACTCCAACCACCTCTATTACATATCTTATTTCATATGATTACTATGAAATATAATACTTTTAAAAATGTTTCGACTTCTGCGAAACCTATCGGAGTTATTTATTTTTGGGCTATATATAATTCTTTATTTAACTTGATAAACTTGAGAACTTAATAAAAAGTTGAGTTTAAGCAAAATATGCTCTGAACAGTTTCCCAAAGCTTATATATATTTGTACTTATATAAACAATTATGCAGGCGAAAATATTTTGTCATATTTTAGATGACAACTCTGGTTTCAATTATCAGAAAGTGTTTAAGTACTCTCCATTTAATTGGTACACTTTTTTAACTATTTCGCGCTAACACAAATATAAATACACATTTACTTACTTTATATGTTGGTAGTAACTCAGTTAAACAATATTTCAGAAATTTCAGTAAAATAACAGGTAACACGATTTATTTGACTTTACTTAGGATAAAATAACAAATGAGATGAACACATTTTGTTCATATTCTATCATATTATTTACATATGCATTTATACAAAATGTAACTAACAGTTTACTAACAACACTGTTAATGTTTTAAAGTTTTAAATAATTGTGTAAAGTTGTTAACACAACTAACATCAGATAAAGCTTCATTATCCCCTCATTATATGCTATTGAGTGAAGATCTTCACTCCCAAGCTACAAGTTATCTAACTGATAACCAGAAAAGAATTTTTTTATAGATGATGTTTTCATATTATTCAACTAAAAAAAGTAGCGACATCAATCCCCAAGATATTAAAAATGAAACTTAATTAGAAAGTACTAAGAGACTTCATAATCAGTTTTAGTTTTCTGACAGTTATGTTGTGCTCGGATAAACTTTAAGTACAGAAAGAAAGCGAAGAAGCACAACAGTTTGCATTTCGTGCATTAATGTAGATTGATTGATGTGATTGATGTAATGAAAAGTTTGAATTAATGCAGCGTGACTAACATCAAGCAAATTAGCCAGTTTTTTTCTAATCTTACATTCACTCCGCTCCTAGGCGCTTATGCACGTTTCTCTTTTCGTACATTTTCGTTCCTCTTTCATAAATCTTTTGGGATATTCGGTACTTGAGTTAGTAGTCAGTTGGTTTGGTTAATATGGAGATAATTGATGAGCACCAAATTAGATAAAATAAAAAAAAAAGTTTGCATATTACGCAATTTTCTTAAGTGGCTCAATAGAAAACTTATCAGATGAAGTTTCAACTTCAGCAGCATACCTGCAAGAGCACCATATTAGAATCAAAGAAAGTGAAAGAAACTGTTTCACGGTCAAATGCTCTCGATCAAAATATACATGAATATGTAAGATGTTGTATATTGTTCCAAGAAAAGGTCATTTTAAAAAAACCGCGCTTACGCTTTTATATTTAGTATTCATAATGTAATATAGATGTGCATATATATGCTTGTCTAGAATCAGTGAAAGTTCCATGAGCCTGTTATTACTTCAATATTTCCTCGAATTTATAGTCCTCCGCTTCTATTGACCTTTATAATAACTTTATACTTCAGTTAGGAAATGCAATTATATGTTTTGATATGTGTACATGAGTAATATTCTACCATCGACCTTGCTCATAACCTAACTGTTTTACGTTATATTCAGTCGGATGTCATTATAAACTACATATTTATATATAGTGCACATATGCTACTCAGCATATTGGCATACTTCAGACAGTCAGTTAATAATGCACTTGTAAATGCACATCGTACGCATGTGCTTGCAAAATGTATTTTAGAATTTGTTCAAATTGTCCGCCGGGGCTCGATTATTTAGAATTCGTTATTTAAAGTCATTTCCCAACCAGTGAAAATCAAGTACTAACCAATGCGTGCCATCACTATGATTAACTCCCTTCAACATTTCTCTGCCTAGTGCATACTAACATGACACAACACCTGGGTTCGATCCTTTCTGTTTTGTCAATGTTTACTAATACACTCACTTAATTTTACCCTTATCGTCTCTTTTAAACTTTTGTTTCAATATAAACATGTATCTGCCTTTCATCTTCTTGTTTGTATAATAAGTTTGTATTGACAATTATTAGACCTGTGATTAAATAACTTAAAAGAAATTTAACCGACTCGTAACTTTGTTAATTTAAGATTTTCACTCAACATAAGGGTATTAAAGGTACGTCACATCCTCACGTAGCCTAATTCTCAAAATCTAAAATATCTTTTCTCTATATATCTCTATATAAATATGGTAACTGAATTCTTGGAACCTATTCTTTTATCCAAAGGAAATTGAACTGGATCGCATCCTAAATGTTACTCGCAGTAGATAAAAATTAAAAAAAATATAAGTGCATTTAATTTCGATACAAAATAATTAGGATGTCATATAGTGGATTTGTTATTTATATAATATTTCAACAATGTCAGTAGTTCAACAACAACTAGCTATACCAATATTTTTGAAGCGACTTATGATAAGATATCATACAATCTCAATAACCAAATCTATTCTTGTTTCAAACCAAATATCTTCATCGACACACGTTAATATGAGCGGTTGTAAGCATGACACATGTTGCTGGAGTATAAAATTGTTGTATATTGTTGTATATAAATTCGGCTAGGTTGAAAACTTTCGATTTATTGAGATAAATCATTCTAATTCTAGATGTACTGCAATAAAGCAAAGGAGTAATGATTATATATACGTTTATAAATATTCCGGTTTAAAAACTAATACATATGGATATACGAGCCTACGCATGTTTTTGATAACTTCATTAATCTTCAGTTATTTATTCTTAGGTAAGAGTTAAACTGCAGACATTTTAGACCATACAAATATATCGAGATGAATAAAGGTTTGCTTTGTCCGTTTGATATTAATTTTTCTCAGTACATTGCTATACGGTACGCAAATATAGGAAAAATAGAGATAATTCGCGGAAAATTTTACTTCTCGTATTTTTAAAGACTTCCATCAAACATCTCACATTTATTGAGCCATGCAATGGCGCATAAGTTCCTCCCTTGGTAACTCACAATGCTGAGCATGAAGCGAAGTTTTATGAGCGTTTGTTAATGTTTCGTTAACCGTGTTTTTTTTAATCCCCGCATTTCACAAGATATTTATGGGTACCTTGTGGCCTGCTGACATTGTAAGATACTGTTGGCAAACACTTTTATATAAACATTCAGACATAAAATGTGAATGTATGAGGATATAAGCGTCTATTATCATTAGTATCATAAAGCAAAATATAGATGTCAGCAATATTGGATTTGATGTTGGTGCATGTGTTAACATATGAAAATATATGTCAACCAAACTTGTAACTTAAGTGGCTTTATTTATCTTCTGATTACCAAAATTATTTAACATCAGTGAAGTTTTACTCTCTTAGATTTGCACCATCAGAAAACAAGAACAAGTTTCATAATATCAATGTTGTCCTTGGACAAGTTACCATTTACTTATTGAGTTAATAGTTCGAAAGGCTTTCGCAAAGTTTTATTTGTTTTCTGTTTGCAATTTGTTTGCTGTTAAGTGAGAATGTGCCAAAACTTAATATTTCATTACCAGCACAAAAACATATGTGAAGCTCTTTAAACGCACTTTATTACGAGTATTGATTTTAAAACAAGTTTTTAACTACACTTTAAGTTTTGTTTGCCTTAAATAAGGCGAGCCTAGGCCCTTTAAGGCTGTTTAAACGTAAATAGAGTGAAAAAATCCACTTAGGAGCTTAGTTTGATTTTGTTTTCGATCCTTATATACGGTAGTTATGGTAGTACGGTATCCTTGTGTACGGTCGTTATGTGTGTGAGTATGCAATTTGTGGTGAACTACGAAAATCGTTAAATATTTAGTCTAGCTGTGGGCATTAAATTGAATTTCAAGTGATTGTATATTATTTTCTGTGTGGATATATAATATATATCAACGTATCGTATCGTATACTTAAACAAAAAGGCCTTAAAGAAATATTGAAACCACTTTGAATTGTGTGATTATACTTTTGAATCTTCAGGGGTATTTTCCACATTTATGAAGATATAGTACTCTATGGCCAAATAATATGGAGAACGAGAACTTCGATTGCTAAGAGAGATTTTAAGTGTTTGTGTTGGATATTCCAAATTTAGTTATAGTGTAACACATATTTTCTTTTGAATTCTCTATTTGAATTTTGCAAATTAAAGTAAATAATCAAGTATGTAAAAAGTTGTGGTGTACATATACTTAAGTTTAAGCAGAAAAATACACCTTTGCTTCAAACCCGCAATTGATGATTTCCACTTGCCGTTATTGTAATATCGGGTAGAAAACATTGGACTTTTATATTAAGGCTTTTGAATTAATCTAAGATTGGCTGCTAGTTATAAAATTTAATACATTATGCATGTGTTTGCTCTCAGATATTAATGTTGCATTGAAAATTATCATATTTTGGTTGTTGTTGTTCAGAAAATATCACTATAAATAAACACATATATATTTGTCGATTAATGTGTACTAGTTTAAATAAATATATGGAAAAGCTATGAATGTGCTGTTGAAAAGAAAAATTAATGAATTTGGTGAGATGTTACATAACAGCGAACCGGTTGTAGAATACCTAAAATATGTTACTAATTGTTATGAGAAACACAATAGAAGAAATTAGAGCAGTAGCTTATGCAGGTAAATATATATATATATATTGATGGAATTTATAATTTTTCTATCGCTTTATGTGAAAGAGAATTTTTTATGAATAATTGTTTAATATTTATTAATAAATAAATATTCTTCATTAAGAATGCACACACACAATACTTTCGTGTTTATTCAATAAACATTGTTTAATTGACGCGTTCACACCTTAATGAAGATATGTCGGTTTCTAAATAACGCTCATTTTTCAAACATGAACACATGGCGGGTGGGAGAGGAATAAAAGTGAAAAATAAATAACCATTCTGCCTGTGCGTCAAATAGTCATTTTAGAAATTACGAATTGCCTTCGGTTTCAGTGCTTTGCACTCAAATTGCTACCTCTACATTTTGCAGAAGTAGAATTTAATTAGTTAATGATGATAATTTGTAATAAAATTGTGCGCTACTAAGTTTTTACGTAGCCATGGTGTGAGATTCAGTCAGAAAACGAAAAATATCAGTATGATGTTCGTGTTGTGAATGCCAACAGAGAATAAATTTAGTTTTCATTTAGTAGTTTCAAACAGCATGTTTGACAAGTTCCGTTAGGTTTTTGACATATTCAACATCATGTTATAATAACGTGTTTACATGTGTACACATATGCACTTTTTCTCGCACATAAAACAAAAAAGTTTATGACAATGAATTTCCTAACACCTATTATCTCTTCAACTAATGCCAATTACCAGACAAAAAGTTATACCGTTAACCACAGTCAATGTGGAAGTTAGAACAATAGGATACGAAAAAATTATTAATGCTAGAAAATAAAAGTTTAGTGCAATTTCCTTCAAACTGGGGCGTAAAACGTATTATCAATCAGTTTACAAACACTTTATTCTTACCTTCTTTTATAAATTTGTTATCCATTTCTCAATTTACGTGACTTTGTTTATATTTTCTTTGGTTGCTTGTTCTCGTAACTATGTTACCGCATATACATACTAATAATTAAAATAATGTATCATCGTAATGAAGTCAAAAGGTAAGAAGACATAAGATCGAAAATCGGTAAAGAACATGTGACCACCGCTAACGGACAGAAACAGATGTAAATACATATGTGGTGGATTATAGAACATGAAGAGTTACGTGCACGCCCAGTCACATTGCGTCCCACGCATGATCATCAGTACAAAGGGAGCATTTGAGTCACGTTATTAAATTGGTAAAACATACACGAGCGTTATAGTAAGATTTTTTTATATTAATTGCATTTTTTTAAAATTGAACATCTTTCCGGAACTAAGTAATTCAATACATATATGTTCACAGGTTATACTCTTTTCTGGATTTGTGTATTTTGAACTCAACTTTCCGAAAGGATTTCTGTTAATTTATTACAATTCGGTTTTATACAATTTAATTTATTTTTATTTTGAAAATTTACTACTTAAATATGTTGATGGGTTGGACATTTTTTGGTAAAATAAAGGTTCGAAACGTCGGAATTTAAAATTTAAGGATAGAGTATACAGTTATAACAATACCATCAAATTATGTTAATTGTCATATGTATCTCAACTCATTAATATTTAATCGGTTTATGCTCCACTATAGGAGCAGGAGCTATTCATGTAAATATGAATTTATTCGGATATAAATAAGTACATATATACTCATAAACTTGCAGCACTTTAAATGTAGAAGTGATTTCTGAGTGTGTGTATATGTACTACTGGTTAAGAGTACACACTCTTGTGCAGATTTTAATATTTTATAAATCTTCTCTGATATTGGTGTGCATTTGGTTGTTTTGGGGTTTGTGTAAATAATTTCGCTCCTTAATATTTTGTACAATAGTTTTACATATATATACTTGAAACTGGAAGTATTCCATTAGTGCAGTCGAAATGTAAACTTATATATCGAACAGTTTTGTAAAAACAGAATAATTAATAAAATTAAAATTCAAATAATATTCGAATAAGAAGAATCTTTTACTTCAGTTGTTCAGCAAAGGATATACTACAATCATCACGGCACATACACATACATTTTATTGAATTAATCAGAGTCTAAAAACAAAAACCTTCAAAATATTCATAAAATTCAGAACTTAAAAACCCTTTTGCAAAACCTTAATCCATTTATGATGAGCTTATTGAAACCTGATAACCTGAAAAATATGTCAATAACTTCTCACTACCAACTTAACCACTTCACGCCCATTGAACTCCAAGTATCTTGAGTAACTAGAAACTCGTCATCTATTTGTGACATCGGTATTTATGTTACTCAATACCTTAAACCACCCAACAATCGATGATTGTCTTTCAGATATATTGAGCATCTGCAACTATATAAAATAAAATTCAGTTTAAAAACTCGGAAAATCAAAGGCATTGTAATCAAAATTAATTGAAGAAATTGCTAAAGCAAACTTCGATAGAAAAATATTCTTATGTATAGTTGATTGAATAGTCAGATATTTACTTAATGAATTTATACTTTTACTACTAAGTACTAAGTACTTCAAATGTATAATATATATTGTCATGAAGTTAAAAACTTTTATCAGACAAGAGTTATATTGAACAACTTCTTAACTTTTGATTAATGATTCTATTCAACTGTGCAGCCACTATTACGCACAATTTGAATTCACGTTTTATAAAAAATTTATATTAAACACAATCATTAGCTTAGAGTAGTGCCGCGAATATATGCAAACATAAGTGTAAATTATATTTTATTCTTTTGATAGTGTATCCATTTGTATAGAACCAACGCTTTTTTTATTTCACTTCCAAAAAGCCCGAACTTCACTATTCTTCTGACATTACATGAAACGAAATACGCATGAGTACTTTTGTTTTTACTGCTCACTAAAATTTTCGAAATTCACTCATTTATTTGGCTATATAAGCTTTTGGACGTGCTCTTTGGAGTAAAATTTAAAAATTTCTTTTAACTTTTCAAATGCCTTGACATGGTTATGGGGTCACCAAGTGTATCTCTATAAATTTTGTTTTCATTATATGTATACTATACTCGGTTTTAACTCTTTCAAAAGTAATGCGCGCGCGTTCCCACTTCTGGGCGGTGAAACAACCATTACTTAATTTCATTTAAATTCCATTTAGTTTAGGCCATCATCCATCCTTATATGTACATACATGCTGCACTGTAATTTGCATTGCATTTGTAAACAATACAGACGGATTAACACGACATAATTAATGTTCACTGCAGCCTGGTATATAATTAATAATAATCTTCTACATTTATTTGATCGCCCAACGCGGCGTATACGTGACACCATATTGCATTATTATTTATTAGGATTGCGTTACATAGCAAACATTAGTGGATTCAGGAAATATTTATAAATAACATACATGCATAGATTAAAGTAAAGGAGAGTTCAACACATGTGCTCTTAAGTGGCTGGCTAATATACTATAATAATAATAATATATATAATAAATATATATTATAGAAGCCCAGACAAAAACTGACGTCCTTTGTACTCTCCAATTTCAATCACAAATAATTGCAGGACACAATAGAAACTTCCGAACTGAAAATAATCGCTCACGTTCAATTAATGCAGACTTAAGTACAGAGCTGTCCATGTCAGTATGTGTACGAGTATTTGCACTTAGCACGGCAATATAAATATGAGTGTGTATGCCATTGTGCTCAAGTAAGCAAGCATTGGAGCTGAATATGAAATATGTTGTTCTGAAGTGCTTTTCATTTCGCCTACGTGTACCATTATAATTTTCTACACATTTTTCAAAGCCTCTTCCTCTTTACGTATATACATATATATATATATTATGCAACTTATGAAGAAGTTATTGGAATACTAAATATTTGCAGTTTTGGTTAGCCCAATACGTTATGTTCTAATATTTTATTTCAGCATTAAAATGTAATTGGAAAGCAAAACATATTTTTAGTAAAAGCTATGTTTAGCTGTGAGCGCTCCGATAAGCTTTTTTTTTGGTATATTCTTGAGTTTTTCTAGCCAAGAAACTGTTGCGATCGCAGAAACTCTGAGGGCTGAGATTGAGATGACTGAACTTGGTTCGATGTCGGTAGTGCAAATGTATGTATGTATCGTAAGTTATAAGCTTATGCTTTCGACAAGGGCCATTCACCAGCTCCTGCTGATCGAAATTAAACATTTTTCGAATAAACTTCGATGGTACATCTCTCCTGCTCAAAACACTATTAACGTTAGGTATTATAAATTTCTACTATTATTACATTGACGATGTATACCATTTTACACCGTATAGCATTGTAGACACTTCCATTTAATTTCCAAAGTTTAGTTCAATAAGAAAAATTTAATTAATGAGTGATATAAATATAATCGAAAATTTGGTAAGAATGTTTTTAAAAATGATGAGGAAATAAACATATTTAGATAGCCTTCATATGTTAGGTTACCACTTATCATTTATTTATTTATACATTTCTTATTATTTGGCGGATTTATTTCATTCATTTGTAATGCAACTTTTATAGAATTTCAGCGAACTTGATTTCTATGCAAATTACTTTCTGTCGTAATCAAAACATATAACTAAATCATATCAACACGTACACACTTACATCTTCACTTAATTGAAAGCACAAGAGCACATCTGTGAAATTTGGGAATGAAGATTTATTGCTAGTCGAGCAAAGCTATTTGAATTGCTGCTAAATCCGCTTGATACTTCCGCACTGCTAACGTGCCTAGGTATCCGAGTATATGCTTAAGTACTTGCAAGTTCTAACTTAAGACCTTTTTATACCTTACCTTATCTTCTTAGGTAGATAAATCCATATATAAACATTGTATGTAAACAAAAAGTGTGTGCTTGTGAGCATGTGAATATGGATTATGGTTAAAGTTAAATATAATTCGCTTATAACATAGCTCCTATACACCTGGCATGTATAGTCAACTTTAAAGGAATATTTTTTTAGACTCACTGCCGATTCGGTATATATGGGAACAGACTTCCTGCGTACGCGAATACTATCGGATCAACGATTATTCAAGAGTAGCGTTAATAAAATATTCTTTAATTAATGCATGAAAGTGAGACTCAATTGAATTAATTATAGGAATTGGATGAGGATTAAGGATTAATTACTACCTATTCCAAGGATAAACAACAATCATGCTTCAAACAAGATGGAATCAGTTCACAAAATAAGGAACAATATCGAATCTGACTAACATTAACTAGCCAACTCGTAATATATTGTAATATATATCCAATTGGTTGTTTCTATGAGAGTGCAATAAATATCAAATTTACAGCTTTTTACAGATTTGTCTGACTTAAGAAGTAAAGAGCTTTTCGGCTCGATTCGTAAATGACGTAATAATCTTATTGGATCAACATAAACATATAAATTTTCAAAAAATACATTCTACCATTTCAAAATACTCGTACTTAAGCTTAGCTCAAATACAGGCACAGCAAAAATAACAAAATAATATTGACCACCCACAGCGTAGTTATGTCACACCAAATTGCGTTTCGTATTGAATTACTCCTAGAACAATTCTTGCACAAGTGGCATTTATACGTCCTTATACACATTTATACATATATATATATATACTGAATATGTATATGTCTGTCTATGCTTGCTCACATTTCTAGCAATTTGCTAGTCGAAAGTGCCTAAAATATTTCCTTTCAATGCGTTTTTGGGGTTGGGGTGAATATGTTGACTGGTGTATTTAAAATATTTTGGCGAGATTTTTATGGTCTTTGTTGAGAAATTGTAGCTACGTATATTACTTCTGCTGCATATTGTGATAAGTGTAGATTATGTGCACGTATTAAAAAATAAATAATGCATAGACGTATCATACATAAGAAATATTTTAGAGAAAAAGATTAAAATTGTTCTTGGTAGAAAATGGAATTGAAAGAATCTTTATATTGTATGAAATCGAAAAGTGCATGAAATAGCCAATATTTTCATTGCCTGAATTTTGTCAACGAAGATGTACCCTGAACATTTGACAAAATGTATAACGATTTGATCATGACAATGAGTAAGCTCTTGATCTAGGAACATATATAAAAACAGATTTTTAAAAATCTTGCAAATAAGATGAAATTCCATGACTTAAAATCATTTCTATAGAATGAAGAAAATATATTTCTATGTACTTAGCTAACGCTGTTGGAGAACGTGAGGTGGTTTGACAAATCTATATTTCAGATAATATGAAAATTTAATAATGAATTCGAAGAGAACGCTTTAACTCACCTACGTATACCAGTGATTATGGGATAAAGGATTTGCTTAATTTGGGTGTGAGCAGATGAAACTTAAATCAATATAGTTTACACTTGTATATAGAAAAGTTTTAGTTTTTCACATATATGTAAAAATTTAGCATAACGACAATCATATTTATCCATTAAGGAGGATTTTCTTATACATATTATTAAACGTTCCCCACTGATATGGGAGTGGGTATGCATATTTGTTATGCGGCGACAGTTGGCTGAGTTGAATGAACTTTTGTCTTAACTCACTTGGCGCCGAAATTTTACCACCACCTTTCTTATCCTTTGGCCTACTTCAAATTCTTAGCGTTATATTCCGTTCTATTTCTTTTGACAGTGTCACTATTTGTTTTGGACAAACACTACCTACTTTTACCCCCAGGTCTCATCATTACCCTCTTCTGTTTCGCTTTTGGCAGGTTTAAAGAGACACTTACTAAGTTTAGAATTTGAAAGTTCAAATAAATGTTTTGTACATGAAGTGCACTTCAATTCTGTGAGTATTCTCGTGACTGCACTTGAGATGTATGCTTTTGTTACAGCTGTTAGGAATGCAGATCAATAAATGAAAATACCCAATAAGTTGATTTTCGTAAGAATGTCTGCATGTTTCAATATGAATAATATTTATGAATAGTGAAATTAGTTGCTGTTATATTTGCTTTACAAAAAGTAAATACTTACTCTATTTAGAAGTAAATAATTTAAGCAATGTGTTCAACTACATATATGTTTTTCAAAGCTTTATATTTCTTGGAAGGATATTAAATAACTTCAAGCCTTTTTAAAGTCAGTTCCGCTCCTTCAAGCTTCTTTGATAACCACAAATTCTGTATTTAATTACTTTTTATTAAATATATTATATGTAACAACAAATTAGAAGCTACGCGGATGCTGGTTTAGCGGTGTTGAAGGTAGCGAATATAAAAAACGCTACGCAATAATTGTGATAGGCTTAAACTAAGCTAAAGTCCGATTGTTCTCATATGTTTGCATGTATCAGCAAATTAAAGTATAAAGGGAAATGACAAATTACAGTGAAGAGTGATGCTACAGTAGGTATGCATACTTATTTAAAATATCTACGATGGTTTTCGCCACAGAGGGTATATATATGTGCGTGTATACATTTAAAATTAGGTTGGAATTAGAATAGATGATCGATGCTACAAATATTTTAGTATTTCCCTGTATAAGGAAGTGCTTAGGACAAAAAGCTTCTTATATTTCTCCAAGCATATTGGTGGTTTTATTGTTGTAATAGCAGAAGCAAACAATATTGTTGCCCACAATAAACACGCGAAAGTTAATGGCATGCTTGGAATACTAACTTTTATAGCGAATAACACTAAAGTTAACCAGATATATTGGGTCTATAACTATATTCGTGCGTTTCTTTTTCAATATTTGAAAATTTAGTATTAATAGTATTAATAATATAATTAAGTAGTAATAATATTAAAAAATAGTATTATTTAAAGTATTGCCCGTTTAAAGCTATAATATTTTCTCAACGTTTTGGCAATTTGCGGATTCCATCCCAAAAAAAAATCAAGCCAATTTTCGGTGCCTTGTCCTAGTGTGAACCGTATTCCAGTGAGGGCGTTCTGCTTCGACCGGAGAAATGGTAGTCAGAGAGGGCGCAGTCTGGGCTATTAGGCGGGTGAGGAAAAACTTCCCAGCCGCTGTTTCAAATAGTTTTTAACCGGTCTAGCAACTTAAGGCCGAACGTTGCCATAATGGAAAATTATTGCTGTGTCGTTATTAAATCGTCCCCAGTCGCAAATTCCGAGCTGTTTTCGTCGTTTTTCCGCAACCGCTAACTTCAATTTAACAAGTAGTTGTCGGTAGGGTTTCGCATTAATGGTTTCACCCAGTTTTAGAAACTCATAATATCGCATGCCCTTCAGATCCCACCAAATACAGAGCATTACCTTGGCGTCATGGTATATTCGGATATCGGCTTTACCGTTCATTTGGCATGTTGGCCATGTTCTACATATACTTTCTTTGTTTACGACTGCCGTAATGTATAAATTTTTGATTACCAGCCACAATCTGATCCAAAAACGATTTCTTTTTGTAGCGTTCAAACAGCATTTCTGACATGAAAAATCGCCTCTCAACGTCTCTTGGCTTCAACTCAGATGGCACCCAATTTCCTTGCAACATGTTCACCATAAACTTCCACCAAAATATGATAACTTTCTGCTGAGGGTTGAAGTTTTCTTCATTTTAAGGCAATGCAGAATAACTCCCCACAAAATCACGTTTTCAGCACAAAGTTCGACAGATTTGAGTGAAAAAAGTATTGTTGTTTACACTTCAAATAAATGGCATGTACTGAAAAAGACACACAAGGGCAGTAGTTTTCCAACTCGTGTTCGGGATAATGGAACAATGGAATAATAATCAAGATATCTTGGCAAATCGCACGAATACTGTTCTAGAACCAATATTTAATATACCATAACTTGTATAGCCTCTAAAGGAAACCCCTTTATATATAATACATATTATATATCTATTCTTGAAAATACTTGTAAATGTGTTTTGGTAAATATAATTTATCAGAGACATATGTAAAAAGCATGTGTCAAAAACGTGACACATGCCCCGGATAAGCCAAATATACTTAGGCTCAGTTCTAAACAACATTGTTGACTAAACATAGTGAGTCCGTGACAGGCATGTGTCAAATGTTTGATATGCGTTAGCTGCAGAAGCAGTTGCTCACGTTCATGTTAGTTATACATACATACTTGAACGCTTATATGTAGGTTCAAAATTAAAGGAACCAATGTTAAAACAAAATTATTTGTATCCCAGATGGAAATTGTACAAAGGAAGAGGCAATAAAATTAGACGCTGAGCACATGGATATCCATTCATAAATATTAGTTTCGATTACGATAATTGTGTACGATTAAAAACTACACTAAAATTTTCACATTTATTCTTTGTCTACATATATAATTATTCAATTATTGAAATAAATTATATACTATGTTATTGTTTTTAGAGGTAGGAGTTGAGTACAACATCAGGGAATAATGATGAGTAAGAATAATATGCTTTTAAAATGTTTCCTTTATGCTACGCAAGAATCTGTTTCAGTTGAGAATTTACTCTTCCGAGTGGTAAGCTATAATATATTTATATAAGTAGATAAGTAATTTTGCTTTCGAGAGATTCTTGCCTTAGGCGTGGGTGTATATTCATGTAAAATTCGATTACAATATAATTATTGTAATCAATATTTAATGTAAACAATACATTTTTGTTTCTTATAAGGAATCTGATCTTCTGTTTGTCGTCTAGGTAAACTCATTCTTTCATAATATTCATTATATCCAAACAAAACCTTAAAGAATGTTTTTAAGTAAAATCAATGAAGCCATAAAAATGGTCAAAAAGTAGTTCTAGGTGTTGAAAATCAAAATAAACGGTAGACTAGTGCGTGTACTTAACCACGTTTTACTATAATGCCTTAAAAATTTAACCACATTTAATTTCAGAAAACGCAGTCAATAAACAAATTTAAATTAAACACAATTTAATAAAAAAAACACATAAGACGAAAGAAGGAAACTTAAATCGCAAACACTTCTTATAACAATGGATGGAGAAAGGAAATTGAGAAATAATGAAAAACCAGGTATACAAGAATGCTTTGGTTGAATCTGTATGGTAACAGCGTTTCCTAAACGACAAAGTGTGTGCATCGACCTGATAACAAACATTGCCACAAAAATTGCATGGGCGGCAAATGTGACCACACAGACAAAAGTAAGTTAAACCATACAGAGCAGAAGAACAGCACACCTAGCAAGATTATTTGCCGTTGATATTTCAATTGATATGTAGGCATGTTTGCTGAAAGCGGACAAGAATTATAAAGTAATGCAGGAAATAATGTTTAACTAATAAAAGACCCTTATGGTTCAGTTATATTATTTGAAATGGAATAATTATATTGATATGTATAATTCGAACAAATGGTAATAAGGGACGAAGAAGAAAAATGATGACGAATATCGCGGTAAAAAATTGGGTTTTATAATATAACTCATAAGTTATGAAACTTTAGAATTCGTTATCCCAAACCTGATTGAATTCCATTAAAGTTGCTCTAGCATCAGAAGGAGCACTCGGTATAAACCATTTGACGGTCATTTTAGATGTAAAAAATAGGTATATACATATTTATATTATATTATATACATAAACCTAACGCTAAAATTATCAAGTACAAATTAACTTTTGCTGTATATTTAGTTAATGTAGATTTACTTTACAAATATCAAATCAATTCTAATTAGAAATATGACTAAGAAGGCTTCATATAAGTGAAAAGTGGTGAATAATGTTATATTTCATGCGTAAGATGGTAATAAAACTCGCAATTATACTATTAATTAAAATTTATAAAAAAAAAAACAAGTATTCGCAAACAATCAGTGCTCAGTAATTACTCATACGCCGTGTGCAACCACACATTTCGCATACACTGCGCACCCCTTGTGCTACAATAGAGCTTGATAAATCTCAATTTTAACAGTTATAAAACAAGCTTGAAAGATTAATTTGGTCACTGTATATTTAATTTGTCCAATGTGGTGTCAACACTCAAACAACTGACGACTGACCGTTGAGTGCGTTGGAATGTCAAACACTTTAATCAATTTGTGGCTTTCTCATCGGATTGTTTGTGGCATTTCTTTGCCATGAATTATGTGGCGGATATTGGTTTCAAACATACAAACACCCAGCGGAGCAATAAAAGGGGTTTTTTTTGTGATTACATGAATGTAATAAATTGGTGTTATTGAGAGATGCTAAAAGAATGGAGAAAACTCAATTCATTCATTTTACTCTAAAATAACACAAACAAAAGTATTTGCATATTGCAAGTGTTTAAAAAATTATTTGTTGAAATGTAACATTATTGTTAATACTTAAGGGATGACAAGATGCATAAAAGAATTTCATGTGTGTCTACTAGTGGTGCCACATAATATTGCTACTCGTTTCAAATGCACTGTACCTGTACTATTGATGAAAATTCTCTATAGAAAATATAACATCTCTAAATAATTGATGACACAGCTGTGCGCAGGTCTCTCTTTGTTATCTCATCTATTTAGAGTTTACAGAAAATAAACCTGAAAATATCTTCGAACGAAGTAGAGATATTTCAGAATTTTTTTGAATATGTCTCTCAATTCAAAGGAAGTAAGTGATCGGTAATTGAAGAAAACAGAAAATTTATACAGTATAAAAGTTATTTTCAGTTGATGAGCTGATGTTTCATTATTGTTAGTTAAATGAGTATTGTCAAAACAAACTTCCATAAATATCCCACATAGAAAAAATTTATTTTAAATTAATTTTGCATTATTGTAAATATGTAAAAAGTAAATATAAGTTTACTTACACAAACGAATAATATTAAATAACTGACACCAGCGTCATTATCATACCTTTAAAATACAACGTTAGTAATAAAGTTGTGCGAGTTTTTTTCTTTCCCTTGATCATCTCGTTTTTACGTAAATAGCATATTAACCATTTGACCATGGGTCCTTATTGCGGTAATTTAAAAGCTCTGAGTGTGTTTTTGTTCTCCACAATTTGGAGTTGGCAAGAAATTCATCTAACAGAAGTGTGCGTCAGTTTCCACATATTGTCAGCAGAGCAAAATATTTGATCTCAGAAAAATTTAAGTTGATGCTTGTTACATATTATATAAAAGCACTCCTATATTTATTTTTGTAATTGAATTGCTTTTGTTTACCTCCTACATATCAAAGTTATTTCATATCTATTAAGTTTTAATTTCTCAGGATGCTCATAACTTCTTTAGATTTACGACAAAAAAAAAGACAAATGTCAAAATATCGATGGTTCTTTAACAAGTTATCACTTACTTGCGAAATTTATTTTATAAAAAGTTTTCCATGTTTTATGTGTATGTTATTTGCCTTTGTGAAATGTGAAGCGAAAAGTTGCTTTAAATTCGACATTTCCCCTGCAAGAAATACAACAAGCTCCAAACTAGAAACAAACTAGTTCCTTTAATGACAGCACTAGTTATAGCTTTCAATTGTTCACTTTTGCAGGGAGTTTTCGTTGGTATTGGCAATTGTCGATCAGCGAATTGCTTTGTCACTCGGTTTTGACCATTTCCGTAGTGAACAGTTGTAAAGTAGTTCCATTTCAATGGGTCATACCGTAGTTTCTACTAATACAGCTTTAATGAAGTTCCAAGTTAATCAGAAAAAATACAAAATAATCTGCATTAAAAAACCCAGTTGAAATAAAACAAGACGATAACGATAAACTAGTACGTTTCATTTTATAATAGAATTTAAACTCAAATATGAGATGTAATATGTGAAATATAAATAATCATGAAAAGTTATCAATTCATTTTATTTATTTTTTTGATAAGTTGTAAGTGAAAAATATATATGTTAAATATAAATGAGAGAGAAAATTAAGAATTATAAGAAAAGTTATGAAAAGTCCAATATTTTGAGAGGAATTCCGTAATTGGTCCTTTGCATCATCGATTTTCGGCAGTTACGAAATAAAATCTATATATTTTACGAATGCTTATATACATGTAGATATACTTGACACATATGACTTTATCCTTTTCCCATGCGTCCTATCCACGTTATGACTCGAAATAATGTAGCCATTTAAAACGTTTTTAAAATTTTATGTGGTTCTTTGATGTAATAACCTCTTAATAGTAGAAGCATAAATTACGCTTATAAATATATAATTATTTTATGATAATTAAAACAAGAATTGGGAAATGAGTTAAAAGCTGATGAGCTGTTTATGGGCTGTGATAGGCAATTATCGATTGTTAACACAGCGCCGATACATGTAACTATCTTCCAGCTATATTCTGATGCAACCGGTTCCGAATGCAAATGATTGGTCAGAACAGTATTTTTTTGGACCGTTTGTCATTGTTACTACTAACACTTATACACATATATGGATTTTTTAAATCCCGAATATTGATGCAAAAATGTGTTTATTAAAGTTTCAGGTTTTATTTATCATAAATACTGATAGCGTAGTTACTTCAGGGCTGTTAAAGCGAAAGTAAAACCCAAAAATCCACTTAGGAGCTGGGCTTGATTTGATGCTTGTATGCATCCTAGTTATCTGTCTCATTATGTCATTTATGGCAAACTAGGAAAGCATTTTCTCCAGCTTTGGGCATTAAATTGAATTTCAAGTTATAATATTTGCTTGGTGGGTATATATGTGTTTATGAATGTAGGAATGTAGTCGTATTTATATATTTATAAATTTATATATACATGAAGAAATTTTTAAAATACTTTTGAAAAGCGAGAAAACATTAAGAGATATTACCCGCTTTTATGAATGTAATAAATAATGCTGTAGTAATATGTGACAAAAGTATCTAGATACAAAGATACATTTTTAAATGCTATAAGGATTGAAACCTGTAAATATTAAATGCAAATATTTCAAATTAAATATGGTACCCATAAAGTTATTTATATGAAAATAAGTAACTAAGTATGTTTAAAGTTGGGGTACAAAGGAATTTCAGTGTAAAAACAATAATACGTCTTCAAAAGTCGCATAAGCATTATTATAAAAACGAGCTTTATAGCGGGTTTAATTAACTAAGTTACTCGCGCACACTGCTGAAGAATTGAAATGTAACCTTCTCTAACATACGCACCCTTGACATGATGTTTGAAACTCTTCAAGGTACTTAATAAAGTCTACTTAAACCAATTGCAGGCGGATATGATTGCCCATACATATCTGCAAAGAACATTGACGAACGGAGGGCACTTAATGCAATTATTTCGTAAAATTTAATTGGATATTCTGTACAATTTTTAAAATTGTGCTACAAATCGTGTATCAATAGTGAAGAGATATAAAGCTAAGCTTCAATTCTATATATTTCTTAATATCTGATAAGTGATATAAGTTTTATGAAATCGACTGTTAATTATGAAACTTATTTATGCCTTATGGGAGTATGTTTTATTATACAATAATTTTAAAATTATAAGAGAATACCGGTATTGCAAAATAAATTTATATTATGCATATATACATATATAGTCTATATATGTATATGTGAAGAGGTTATAATTTATTTTCATAATATCCAGATAAAAACTCTATCGAAATTAACACACTGGTAGCAGCACAGAAATTAACAAGAAATAATTAATGGTCAGTCCAGCTTAATACACAATTTTCTGCATTTATTTCATTGGACACCGTGACGTATACGTGACATTATAATGAATTATTATTTACTAGAATTACACCGCAAGCGTTAACGAATATGAATAACATATGTATGGGTATACAAAAGAAGATTAAAGTGAATTATAATACTGAATAATAATAAGACTCTTATCGCATTCGATATATTCTATAAACATAAAAATATATAGACACGCTCGTATTCCCTCATTTCAGTCACAGATGACGGAATGAAATAATAAAAATTTCTGAAGTGGAATTATTCGCACATGAGCGAGTTAGACGCATTTCCTAAGTAATAAATTTATTCAATTTACACTGTAACAATTAGATATTTTTTCTATTCGACTTTGTGTAAGTTAAGTAGTTTATTCTTGACTTGTATTAGACCTGTTTAAGTCTCGACATAAATATATTTCGTAGTTTGTATTTAGTATGACTTTAATATTTATTCTTAAAATAGCTCACTCAATTTTAATATTTGTAAAATGCTTGTAGTATACATTCTCATACAAGTTGCTTCTCCAAAATTCTCCAAATGCAACACTCCTTTTAAATTCAACTTTTGAGTTTATAATTAAATAACTCAATAAGATTACACTGTTCTGTTTACATATTTTTCCATTTAAGGAACTTTTGCAAACATTGTTTCACTGTATCAAGCCGAAAGCTAAGTATTGAATTGTCCCCCATCAACCATAGGATAGCTTGTCATCCAACATTGGTATGCCACGCATTGTTTATCAATGACAGCTCTCCCTCAGTTAGGTATTGGCAGTATTTAATGTTTGGCACGTAGAAATTTTAAATATTGTACATACCTTTTCAACCGTTCAGACCTTTCACACATATACACATACCTAAGTACATATATATATAAGCAAATTTTGCTTCCGTGCGCCCAAAGCTGGTACAGTCCTAAACTGCAGCAATATTCTAAGTAAATTTACGTAATTACCTCCTTATGGAATTCGGTATGCGAATTTCTGAAATATTTTATTAATTATAGTAATATAAATACTTTCTTAATTTTTGTAAAAATACATCATCGATTACAATATATCATACAATACAATAGTGATTGTAATACAATACAATATATCATCGATTATAAAGTATGCATGTGCATAATACGCAACGACAGTACACAATGTCGTAAGTATTAAAATGCACATAGATAAGTATAAATCATAATTATTATATATTATCATAATATTAATTTAATCGCATATGTATATATATATATATATATATATCATCATAATTATCATATATTAATTGAATCTGATATTGCACATATTTAATAACTTAATGGAATGTAATGGAATGCTCATTACTATTATATCAGAGGTACGTATATGTATTAAGCATTTGTAGTCAAGTTTTAGAACAGTGGTCCGATTTCTCCCATCTGCAAAACTAATATTCTCTCTATCGGGTGGATATACATATGTAAATAAATTTATCTCGTCGTCCTGCTAATTTTGCTATATCTATCTCGATTAGTTTCAGGTGGGAAAAAGACCCACAGAAGAAGAAGGAAAGATATATACATTTAAATAAGTCAAAAGCAACACATTAATATAATATATACATTTTGTATGTTAATTTAACACACATCATTTATTTATTTCCATAATTTCCATTCGTAGGTAGATATACTTCATTCATTCGCCCTTCTTTCAGCCAACACGATTTATATGCATATTATTCTCGGTCGCAATCAAAAGATATAACTAATTCATATCAAACCTTTCTTAGCAACGTTTCCATCATTCAGTCTCCTCAATTCACTGCACATACCCTGTAACATTTTCACTTCGTTGAAAGCTCAAACGCCCACCTGTGAAATTTGTGAATTAAGATACATGGCTATGCGAGTAAAGCTGTTTGAAGTGCTACTAAATCCTTTAATATTTTCTTCCTATGTATACTCGCATGTGTTTAAGTACTTATACGAGTATATATGCCTCTTAACCCCTCTCCCAAAGTTTATAAATACATATATAAACATAGTATAAATATATATAACTGAATGGATGTATGCCTGAGAGCAGGTGAAGAAGGATTATTGTTACAAAAGTCAAACTTAAAGCGCTTACAATTTATACATATAGATTGTATTATATATTACTCTGTTTTGCATTTGTAGCAAGCGTCAAGAGAATGTTTTTTTTTTATATATTTGCTTGCGCCCTGACAGGCTATAAAAGCGAACGGAAACCTTGCGAAAAGTTCAAGATGGTTCTTGGAATTTATATTTTAGCATTAACATTTGGTTATTATACTCTCACAATATGTTGCACAGAGTATAATAGTTTTGTTCACCTAACGGTTGTCTGTGACACATAAAACTAAGCGAGTCAGACATGGAGTTATATATATATAAATGATCAGGATGATGAGACGTGTTAAATTCCGAGTGACTAACTATCCGTCCGTGCACGCGATAACTTGGGTTAAAACTGAGAAATTTTGAAGAAACTTGATACGCGTGTTCCTTAGCACTCTGAAGAGGTTAGTATTGCAGTAGGGTGAAATCGGATTATTGCCACGCCCACAAAAAAATGCCGTTAAGTGAAAACCTATAAAGTGCTATAACTAAGCCACAAATTAAGACTTAAAACTGTTATTTAATACTGGGCATCAATGTAAAGAAGGGCATTTGTTGTTTAAAAGTTTTTATAAAATTGGTGTGGCTTTCCCCCAAATATGTTTAATGTACATATCTTACAAATAACTAAAGCTATATCTGCCAAACTTGCTGAGAACAAGTTTTTCTTGCGTGTCATCATATAGAAACCCTCCCTCCAAATAACGGTTATGCTGAAAACTGCTGAAAGTGCGATAACTCACTAAAGGAAAAGGTCAGAAACTTCAAAACTCAAAGGAAATTTTAAAGAAAAGGGTGCATAGGAATCAGTGTAAAAATATAACAATGGACTTGGTACTACCCACCTTTAGGTGAAATCCTATATCTCAGCATGTATGACTTTATACTTCCATTCTTAGCGAAATCGGAATACACACCCCTACCTCCTACCTCCTACCTCCTATATCACAACCTTTAATTCCATAATATTCCTTCACTTTACAGTATATAAATCAGTTACCAATAAAGATATCGGAGCAAAAATTCGCACAAATAGTCCCATCGAGGTGTACCACT
Source organism: Bactrocera minax (assembly GCA_021498325.1). Taxonomy (NCBI): domain Eukaryota; kingdom Metazoa; phylum Arthropoda; class Insecta; order Diptera; family Tephritidae; genus Bactrocera; species Bactrocera minax. The sequence goes on along the minus strand of JAKEEE010000011.1, from coordinate 2,764,868 downwards.
TCCTACCATTTTCAAGCCCCTCCGATACCGACTATGTTTACCTCAGTGAATATGGCTAACTTTGTACCGAAAATATCGGTCAATCTGTGAGATATATTAATGAAATTAAGATAGCATCCTTTTCCGGTAATAATGTGCTCTAGTGTCAGAAAGGATAAAATAGTGTCAATACATCCCTTAGCTTCCTTACACTTATTATAAAAAATTTATATTTTCCTTTTCACTTTATATTATATACAGCGATAAATCTGTGAGACATCTTAATAAAATTCAGAGAGCTCCTTTTCCTTGTAACAATGTGTTCTCGTTTAATATGAAGTTTTGTCAACACCTGAAAATAAGTTCCAGCCCCAAAGCCCCAGCTTTGATCCCTGCAAATTGCGAGAGTATAAAATATTCAGTTACACCCAAACTTAACCCTACCTTTCTTGTTTTCTGATTCATTTGTTTTTTTTTTATTATCGGTTGTAAAGGGAAATTCCCGTTGGCCCACCTTGTATATGCCTTAGACTCATATTGAATCGACACTCACATGTAAATATTTTGAAAGTATACCGACGCCATTTTAAAGTACTTAAGTTGTTTTCATTTCTTTCATTCGCCTAATGACCGTATAAATACAAATATGCGCAAATACAAGTATGCTAAAGTCATGCTCTCACTCATTTTTATGCTTTTATAATATCAACGACCCACACGCGGTAGTTATGTTACGCCAGATTACGTTGCGTGCAAATTTACGCTTCATTGCCTTGGCCCACGGCATGTTTCGCACGGATTGCACTTACTCATACATAAATATTGATGTAACGAACTAGTTTGTATGTATTTGCTCGCTACCTATGCACATTCATGGAAATCGAGTATTTACAAACCGAAAGTATTGAGAGACCTGGATTTTGTTGGCGTGTTGACAAATGCAGAAAACACATATGTGTGTATGTATTGGGTTGTTCGGAAAGTCATTTCGTTTTTTCCCGCCAGAGGACTTAATTACGTTTTTTCGAAACTAACTTCACACTTAAGCCCCATAACCATTATATGTCATGAGAGCTGATATTGCAAGGCTTGTGTGTGAAAAAGTTCTATTAATTCTACCCAGTAGTTTTTGGTTGGTGCCTTTTTAAATATGGAGAGCAATAAGCAGCATTTTCGTCATATTTTACTTTTTAACTTCAGAAAAGGTAAAAATGCTGTCCAAGCGAGAAAAAAATTGACGGATGTGTATGGAGAAGGCGTGTTAACAGTACGCCAGTGCCAGAACTGGTTTGCAAAATTTCGATCCGGCAATTTTGATGTCGAAGATGCACCACGGTCTGGAAGGCCGGTCGAAGCTGACAAAGATGCGATAAAGGCATTAGTTGATGCAAATCGGCGAATCACCACACGAGAGATCGGTGAGAGGTTAAATTTGTCGAATTCAACTGTTTATGGCCATTTGAAAGGCATGGACTTAACCTCGAAGCTCGATGTGTGTTTACCCATGTCCTTACCGAGCGAAATTTGTGTCGTCGTGTTGACGCGTGTGATTCGCTCCTCAAACGTCTAGAAAATGATCCATTTTTGAAGCGGATTATTACTGGGGACGAAAAATGGGTTGTATACAACAATGTTAAACGCAAGAGGTCATGGAGCAGAAAAGATGAACCGGCTCAAAGCGTGTCAAAAGCCAACATTCACCAAAAAAAGGTGATGCTCTCCGTTTGGTGGGATGTCAAAGGAATCGTTTTTTTTTGAGCTTTTGCCGGACAATACAACGATTAATTCAGAAGTCTATTGTCATCAGCTGGACAAATTGAATGATTCACTTAAAGAGAAGAGGCCCGAATTAATCAACAGGAAGGGTGTAGTGTTCCACCAGGATAATGCGAGACCTCACACAAGTTTGGTCACTCGCCAAAAACTTTTACAGCTTGAATGGGACGTACTGCAACATCCACCATATTCTCCAGATCTGGCGCCTTCCGACTACTATTTGTTCCGGTCCCTGCAAAATTTTTTGGATGGCAAAACCTTTACCTCAAATGAAGATGTCAAAAACCACCTGGACGAGTTTTTTGCCAGCAAGGACCAAAACTTTTATGAGAGGGGAATTATGTTACTGCCAGAAAGATGGCAAAAGGTGTTGGACCAGAATGGCCAATATATAATTTAATAAAATATTTATTCATTATACGAAAACTGTCTTTCATGTTCCCAAAAAAAAACGAAATGACTTTCCGAACAACCCAATACATGACAAATATTTAACGATAGCGTAAATAACTATGTATGAGTGCAATCATAGAAATGGATGCAGGTTCTTGATTAGAAATGGAATTTAAGGAATTTTATGTTTCTCCCAAACTTAGCAATATTTGCCACAAATATCACAATTCTATGCATAACATTCGCTTTTGTGGTTGCGTGCAGCAACAATGTTTGGTTTTGTTATTTTGAAGATTTTGCAACCATAAAAACACCAATTTGTTTAGAAAATACAACAAACTATATATGCACTATTCTATTTACCAACAAACATAACTGACTTGGTAAAGGCTTGAATACATTTCTTTTTTTTTGTGGGTAGGTATGAATCAGTTTTTCTTTAAAATGCGCATTTTTTTAGAGCCACCCAAGAAAATTTTCCTGAAATCCCCATTTTGGCGCTCTCTATACTGAGGCGTGATTACCTGACACAATATAATTTCCTTGCATTAGATCGATTCTGCACCTTAAAGTTATAAGTTATACACACACTTTTGTTTACAATATGCATTGCCTTTGCCAAATACAAATCCAATTTACGTTCGTTTTTCAGTGAGTTCTTGTAATTCTCATATACATTTTTTAGAGTACAATGTTTAAGTATTTGCCTATATTTGCAAAATAACTTATTTTACACTTATTTCTTTTCTATTTTCATTATATTTTTGGCACTTTTTTTCGAAAATTTCTCCCGACATATTGATATACGTATAGATCCATATGCATACAGGAGTAAATCTCACTCGCGCACATACCGAACGAAAACGCTTGTTTATCGTGTATGGACTTTAATGCAATTTACGTTACACCGAGAAATAATGTTACGTAACCAACTAAACTGTAGAAGTTCTACATAAATTTTTAATTTAGAGCGTTTTTGAATTTAGAGCGCCGATATGCCTTGGCTTAAATGCGTACTCCCATAAATTTGAATTTTATTTTATTTATTTATACAAAGGAAAAGCAATTATAACTAATTATACTATCTATTTGAGGTATCTCAGCCAATTCGGTAACATCTCACAAATGCTAAATTATCCTTCAAACTCATCACTTTCCAAATAACAGCATGTTTTAACTTCATTCGAGGGTGTTGTAGATTTTGTGATCACTTACAAACAGACCTCATATATACCTAACCTACCGATGTTTTTAAATATATCCCTCCGACCAGTTATTTTGAACAATAGCGCTTCTTTCTGGTTATTAATTACCCCAATTACGCACATAATTACAATTTGTTAGAACACTAATCTTCAGTTCCGCTGAATCTTAGCTACTTCTCGATTTGATATACAACCAATTATCGATTATCTGATTAAAGTTTTGTGCTGCAACAAACAAGAGAGTTATAAGAGCAAAAAAACATTGTCATTTATAAAAAAACGGATATTAGAAATATATAGTGCAACTATATTTTCTAGTTGAACAGGCAGACATACTTACGGATATTAACTTTTCGCGCAATTTCGCAATATGCCGGATAGTATATAATTGCTACACATAAAGGTCCGATCAACAAAGAGAAAGTTGAAGGGGTTTTTTCAATCAACCATTACCATCATTATTTAAAGTAAAATAAGTGTAGAAGAACGAAACTCCTTGAAAACCTGTTATGGCACTGAACTTTTACAATTATTCCAAAGCTTAAAACTTGTTAAGAATATTGCAGAAGAAAGAATATGAGAACAATTTATGTTTTAAATATTAGAATTACAAAAATGGCTCATCGTTTTCTTATCACGTAGCAAGCAAAATTTAAGCAATTCTCAAGGTAACAAACACACAGAAGTCTCACATTTCGTTTCTTTAGTGGATTTATACAGAACTGAAGTCCTCCTCAAGTATAAAAAAATTTATTCGAACTTCTAAATTCAAAACTTCAAAATGCTCAAAAGAATTTAGAAGGGACTCCTTAAACTTGCCGAAAGCGAAGCAAATGAGTGTAGTAATAAGACCTGAGGGTGAAAGGAGGCTGTGTTTATCCAAAGCAAATTACTGCACGGCCAATAGAAATAGAGCGGAAACGCTAACGATTAGCAGGTGGAAAACGGGTAAGAAAGTTTGTCATAAAATTTTGGAGCCAAACGAGTTAAGGCAAAAGTTCTTTCCACTCAGCCAACTGTCACCGCATGTTAAATATACACACAGTTTCAATATTTTATGCGTGCACATGTGTTTAGTTTTATTTATAATAAAATACTGAACTATACATAAAAACGTCGCGGTGTGTTCAAAAAATAACAGGAATGCTGTAACTGTATGCTGTAATGAATAAATACTGTAACAATATGGATGGCCGCAGCCTCCATATTCGCCAGACATTAGCCCGTGTGGCTTTTTAAGCTAGGCGAGTATGTTGGCGAGGTTGGCCTAAAAATTAACGTAGATTGAATCGAATTCATCTCTAAAAAACAATGACACCGAATCTGTACGATTCACTTCAAAATCGCCGTTCTTACCTATCTAACAAAATTATTTTAGAGTTCAGTTTTCTAAATATAGTTCTTGTAACACAATAACTTTTAATTTTCAAAATTATCAATTAAATTTCAAAAATTTCAATTTCAAATTTCTTGGATCCTAAATGAAATGCATTAAAGAAAATTATATTAACTTTATTGCAATTATGCGTATTAAGATTTTCCGAAAAGAAATTTTTGACTACTTTTATTTTATTTTCAGATTTCAACTTCCGGAAGAGAATAATATTTAACCTCTTCTAATAAAATCTTATCATTTCCTTCGAACTGACCATTGACAACTTTGTGCACTTCTGTGTCTTTTACACGGATTTACTCAAGAATATTTTTGTTCTTACAAAAAAAAAAATTTTTGTTTGTTTTATTATTTTTTAGTTTAAATGTCCACTCATATTTGGACAAATTTTGATTTTCCCAAGGATGTTTTTAAGATTTCAAGTAATGTTTGCGTATTCTTCTTTCTCTGGAGACATTTATGTTTTAACATTTTTTAACAGCAAATAGAGAGAACGAGGAGAAAGTCTTTTATTCTATCACTTTCCCTCTCTCTTGCCAGAAAATCATGACTTATACTATTAATTTGCTACTATACTATTAACGTGCTAATTTCTGGAAATGAATTAAAACATTTTGTGAGTAAAATACTATTACTAAACTTCTCTCACTACTGTCATTTGTGCACTCACTGCTCTCATTTGTATTCGACAAACAGATAATGGTTTACCTGCAAAAGTATGTTTGATCATTTTCGTTAAGCTCTCTCAGAGAGAACTTTTCATATGTTCTGTCGATTAATGAAACGAATCTCAAACAAATGAATGAGCAAAGATGTATACGGTTATTTTAAAATATTCTCATTTATTTAATTCGCAAATATATAAGAAATTTATTGTAGAAATTATGATTATATATTTAAGTTCACATATGATTGTAACTGTAAGCATTTGATTGTGGAAACGAATGTTTCATTGACCAGAATCTACGCATTTGCACCACCAACTCTTAAACAACAACGTCTATATCAAAGCTAGATAACCATTTCATTTAATTGTCTCAATGCTTCTAAAGCTGCAATTTTTTCCTGCAAAATTTGCTTATGCCCTTTTGTGAATAATTTTAGCAACAACACTTACTTATGACGGTTTGCGAAGGATCTTAGTTTTCTTAAAATTAGTCATGACGACACTCATTTTTGAGCAATGTGCGTTTAACAAATATTATAACTCGTCGGCGCGTTTCTAAAATCTTTCTGACAACTTTTTTACCCACGTTCGGTATTTATACCATATCCTGCGGCTGCGGAATGCTTTAAAGGCATCCGTCGGCTAAAATTGTTTTTATACTCTCGCGACATGTTGCTACAGAGTATATTAGTTTTGTTCACCTTACGGCTGTTTGTAACACCTAGAACTAAACGAGTTAGATATAGACATATATATATATAAATGATCCAGAGGAGAAGACGAGTTGAAATCCGCGTGACTGTCTGTCCGTCCGTCCGTCCGTCCGTGCAAGCGATAACTTGAGTAAAAATTAAGATATTTTCATGAAACTTAGTACACGTGTTCTCTGTCACCGTAAGACGGTTGGCACTGCAGATGGGCGTAATTGGACATCTGCCACTCCCACAAAAGGGCATTAATCAAAAACAGATAAAGTACAGTAATTAAGCAGCAAATTAAGATATAAACATGTTATTTGGCATAGAGGATTCTAGTAGGGTGGGGCATCTGTGGGCAAAAATTTTTGTAAAAGTGAGAATGGCGCCGCCCCCCAATAGGTTTAATATACATATATCGGAAACCGTTAAAGCTATATCAATCTAACTTGCTTCAACTAATTTCTTCTAGTACCTCCTCAAATACTGAGAAAATAAGCGAAATCGGATAATAACCACGCCCACCTCCCTTACAAAAGTTATGTTGAAAACTACTAAAAGTGCGTTAACTCGCTGAAGCAACACGTCAGAAACATTAAGTCGTTGTGGTAATATGATATAGGAGGATTACACAGTAATCCGTGTAAAGTTTTGGTGATGGGAGTGCCACCGCCCACTTTTAGGTGAAATCCCATATCTCAAGAACGCCTTAACCGATTTCAACAAAATTTGGCACTTTACATTATAATTACATTCTTACTCACTTTGTACAAATAATGCTTTCAGGATATGCCATCTTATGTGTAAAAATAATTGAAATCGGATTATAACTTTTCAAGCCCCCAGATACCCAATAAATGGACATCAGTACCTCTATCTGACTTTTTCCCAACAATATCGGTAAATCGGTAAGATATTATAATAAAATTGGAGGATTATCTGTCCATGATACTAGTGAGCCTGGTATCAAAAATTCTGAAAATCGGGTAAATACTTCCCCTAGCCCCAATGTACCTAATATTCGGTTATACCTAATACGGATTTTCAACCTCTGGGTACACTTTATACCATATATTTCGGCCAATATAAAATATATCTTCGCAAAATTAATTTAATGTGTAATATCGGATATATCACAGTTTACTGCAGAAAGTGTGTGAAATCGGTCTACGACTTATCCCACCTCCCATACACTACATACAATGATTTTCGCTATTCTAGCAGACTTTATGCCGAATATGTCGGTCACTGTGTGAGTTACCTTCACAAAATTGCGTGAAAACATGTTCCCTAATATACTTGAATAATGAAAGGAGTTAATGTGATCAGTAAAGATCTTCCTCTATCCCAGAAATGCCCGACATAAGAATTCCTGACTTTCCATCTGACTTTAAACCGTTTATGTTGGTCAATATGTGTGATATTTTAATGAAATTAAGTGGATATGTTTTCTTAAACGCAATGTGATTTCGCGCTAAATATGAAAGAAATCGGTCTAGATCATGGTCTAAGCCACTCATTCCTAATATAATGATTTCCTTTTCTCTGGTTGACTTTCTTCTCATGTATCTAATATATTTAACCATTATACTAAACCACTTTATTTGAGTTTATATCGCTTATATCACTTTTAAGTTAATTTGGTAGATTTTAATATAAGTATCTCTGACACGAAGCAAAATACAACAATGAAAGTACATGAATCTATGTCCTGTAATATAAGTTAATAAGATACCAAATATAATTGCAATTCATTGACAATTTCGTCGGGTAATGAATGTTGAATTCTTCCGCAGCATTCTTTAATTTAAAGTTATGCCAGCACCTGAAAACATTTCCCCGCCTCTGATCGTTGCACATTGCGAGAGTATAAAATGTTCATTTACACCCGAACTTAAGCCTTTCTTACTTGTTCTTTTGTTGAACATTGAACATGAAAATTTGAACATTTATTTAAGAAAAACATGTAATAGTATTATTCAAAGTATTCCCCATCAGAAGCTATAATAATAATCTTTCTGGCAATTTGTGGATTCCGTGCTAAAAGAACTGCGCCGGCTTGGCGGCCAACAGTAAATCAAGCCAATTTTTGATACTCCGTTCTGATATGCCCCATATTCTAGTAAGGGTGTTCTGCATCGACCGGAATAAATGATACGTGTCAAATGCTTTACACTCGGAGCTGCAGGCACAATTATTTACGTTCAGTTTATGCAAACATAAGTAATAAATGTTTGTTAGTATGGATTCAGACGGAAATTGAAAAAGTGAAAAAATGTGTTAAAAGATTATATTGCTATCCGTTTATAAATATTTATTATTGTGTATGCGTGTATATGATTTCAAAATGTACTGAAATTTTCATATTTGTACTTCTCTAATTCTCTTTGTGGTAAATTGAAATCAGAAAAATAAAACTCGTTTTATTATAAGGTATTTTATATTTCAGTTAAGTTCAGAACACACCCGCAGTAAACACAAACTAAACCAAATTCAATTTAATTTCAATTGAAACGTTAAGAAGAAAAGAAGGAAATATAAATAGCAAACCACTTTAATCAACAATTATTAAAAAATTTAAGAAATAATAGAAAACCAAGCATACAATAATGCTTTGGTTGAATTTGTATGGTTAAGGAAAAGAACAACAAAGCTTTCTACGTAAAAGAAAAATAAAAAGCTGATAACAATGCCACAATAGCCACATAGGAGACGAATGAGAGAAATGCGACAAAGTGTATGTGAAACAACACGAAGTATAACAACTTCACACTAACAAAACAATTGTTACGAAAGAAATGTCGGCGAATTGTAAAGAAATGCAGCAAAGCATGTTTATTAGTTAGTAGAAGACCATTCAAGTTCAGTCATATTATGTGAAATATAATGATTATATTTATATATATATATATATATATATATATAAAAAAAAAAGATCCATAAGATTACAAAATATGCATTAAAATCAGTGTGTCCCTCAATAGAAGTCGAAATGAATGAATGTATAATATCCGCCCACCAAAAACTGATTGAATACCATCGGAGCAGCTTTAGCACCAGAAATAATGCTAGATGCAAAACCAGTTATTTCATTTTTTTTTAAACTAACCCAACATCAAAAGACCATCATTTCTTGATTGATAGATCGATATACTACTTTACTGTACGTTTTTTTTCTGTAAGTAATTGCCAAATCAATATATTAGCTTTATTTATAAGACTAATAGATAACTTGGGCATGTTTGTATAGTATTAGATATTTCCTTCAAATCGATCAGAGAAATGAAATAAGTTTATATAGTAAACCATCATATCATCAAAATACTTTACTAATACTAAAATTTTTCATTTTTTATTACATACTTACATGACCAAAATTAAAGAACAAAATACAGTAAGACAATAAAAATAACAATATTTTTAGTGTGGTTATGTATTTAGTAATGGTTATTATGGCAAAAAGCTACACAGACACATATTCACATATATGTACATATATAATAACTAAAATTTACCACAGCTAACGTATTTCAAAGCCATACACACTTCGTCCAACATTATTTGATAAGTACGTATGTATGTAAATTTAACACACAATTACCACCAAGTTTCCTTGATGTAAGATACTAATCTCGACGGCATGCTTAATTAGTTTTAATATATATTTAATATATATATTTTTCCCTTTCTGTTGAACAGTTAATTATCACGCTGCACAATTATGAACAATTAAGTGCAGGGTCTGCTTTTTTGGAAAAGGACTTAATATTTATATAATTGGTCTGCTAAAAACTTTATCCATGTGCATATCATTAACCATTATTTACTTCCGTAATGTGAAATAAATAAATGTTCATGTGCTAAACTTGGAATTTGTTTAGTTTCGTCTATTAAGGCTTCAGCAGTTCGAAGAGTACCATAATTATAAAAATACCACCTACTGAAGCGGTTTGCAAATTCTTAAGCATATTTCTAAACTTCTTGGAAATTATTTTTATTAAAGGTTTAGTTTTTTCTAATTCGACTTTCGACACCCTGCATCATTTTAAGCAATAATTCTAAAAGTTTTCAAAATTTTTTAGATTACTCCAAAACATTTACACCTCGATTTTATTATTCATGTTTAACCCGATTTCGTGGTACATACCAAATATTTTATATTCCCTTGAATTTGTAGGAAGTTTAATTTCTCTGATAACATAACATAAATATTATAAATACATATACTCGTACACAAAGATATCAATAACAACATATTTCTCATAATGTTATTAAAAGGTTTTGACATATAATATTTTGGCTTTTTCAGACACAAGGTTATCAACTCCCTCATATTAATGTCTAAACTTTTATATTAATTAGTTATGAAGGCTTCCGCTTGGACTATTTCATTGAATTCCAAACATTTCAATACGTGCTCTTATTTCAAACATTTGACCTTAATTTCGCCTAAATTAACGTATTCCTCAATGGCTAGCTCAAATTTCCTTTGATCCCGTTATATAGTGCGCATTCATGTGTTTAATTACAACGCGCAATTAATTCGTTTGAAAATAATATCATAATTGAAGTTGTCAAAGCAAACGAATTATTCCGTAAACGGGGCAAACGGAGAATAAACACCGGTATGACATTAGTGGCAGTATATGTTACAATTAAAGCTGTGAGACTCTTGCCAGAATGGGGAATAGTGAAATAAACTCTTAACTAAAATATTTAATCATTAAAAATTACAAATGAAGTTCGCTATCCTTTATGTCCTTAGTCAAAATATGGAATCGATAAAAGGACAGCAATACTTTCTTTCAAGAAGGCCCTAAACTCAATTATAATACTACCCCTATTACAGAAACTTTTCTTTGCCTCTAATTAAAAAATGTAACATCTGAGTTGTGCAACTTTTATTTTTAGTATACATAATTCAATGAGTAACATACTTTTAAGTAGTGACTTTCCTATAAAATGCAAGCCGTGCTTCTGGTAAACCCATTTATATTATTTTCTTCGCTTAAACACGACGTGTATTTACAAAAGTAAATAGAAATGCTGCACATGAAGTTTTCTCTTTTAACCAAAAGCTAAATGAAGTAAAAGATTATAGAGTTTGTGGTTTGAGTTGAAGATTCCCACAAATGCTAATTAATTAATGGTTAATTGCTATAATTTTATATATCCACATAAATATTTTTTCCGATTTTAATTAGTTCAGTTGTGAGTTTTAGATGGCCAAAGTAGGCTCTGTGGTAACTCCTCGAAAATTGCTGTAAATATCCTTGAGAAAGCTTTAAACAAATTCAGTGCAGCAGATGGACCCTATTATAAGTAAGTTTCCCAAATAAAAGTAGCGAAAGTGAAAAATAGACTCGCAAATGTGAACTCAGCAAGCAAACAAACAGTATCCAGCCATCTTTACAGGTATATATATATATATAATGTGGATCTCATTAATAAAGATAAGAATGTAAGGAAATGCTATGTAGAAATCTGGACGAGTACTATAATATATACTATATATAATATAAACTAGTATAGCCATAAAAAATCGTTTTTGTATAATTACAATCTGCTCACGCCTCGCACGATTATTTTCATGTATTTTAAGCTCGTTCGTGCTAGTTTAAAGCTTTTAGTTTAAAGTATAAAGTATTTTAAAGCTCCTTTAAATCCCATTGACCACAAATAGTTGGCTGTTAATGGTTAAAGTTTTCGTCTTTGTTACGCTATAACCATCACAATCATCCAGTCGCAGGATAAGCCGTAAAATCACAGTTAAGCCACAAAATTTCACTGCACAAATCTAACATCGAGCTAAAAAATATCTTAGTTAACAACCAAGTAAGTTTATTTTATAATTCAACAGATTTGTTTTGTCTACACAAATATATAGCAGCCACAATGACTCAATTGTCTCAATTTAGTTGAAGTACAATGAAATCATTTAACTCAGTTTGAAGGTTAAGATGCTAAGTACTTTAAAGAAATAAATGAAATGACGGATTTTCTTATTATTCATTTGTTCGAGTGTCAACATTTTATCAGCATATTACTTGGTAGGTTAAAGCAAGTCATAATAATATAGCATTGAATTACTAGATTTCTTTATGTAATTTTGGAATATCTTAAGAATCAAATTTAAGGTTTTTAAACAAATTTAAGCTATTCGTCGAAAAGTGGTCAAATACATTTTCCTGTGTAAAATACATCCCCACACACTTACTGATTGACACCGCCGACTTTTTAAAAAAATTTAAGCCGTGATCTTCTGCGCTAAATATCAATTGCGTAGTTTAATTTATGTCTTAGTTATAGCACTTTAAATTTTTTCGCCTAATGGTATTTTGTTGCTGTTAATGCCGAAAGGAATACGTTTACTCAACTTATCGCTTAAATAGATAGATGGACAGACAGATAGGAATCCGGAATTCAAATCGTCTCGTCATCCTGATCATTGTAATATATATAACTCTATATCTATCTCAATTAATTTTAAGTGCTACAAACAACTTTTAGGTGAACAAAACTATTAAACTCTGTGCAACATATTGCGAGAGTATAAAAGGAATATGGAAGAGGTTAAATAGCACGGAGCTTAGTATCCAGAAAATTACTGCATAGTGTAGATTGCATGACAAGAATATTATTGATCCATAATTTTATAAAACTGAAGATGGATCTAACATTTATGGTGAGCCCTAAAGGTTAATGTTGTTAAATGTCTCCAACAGGATGATTCAACTAATCATACGACGAGCGCAATCATTACTTTTTTGTGACGAATGTTTGGTAACAAAATCATACCTAAAGATCGAAATGTCAGTTGGGCCTCTACGGCATCCAATTTCACGTCCAACATCCACGCCATCCAACACTAAATGCCACGAAATTTGCAAAATAATAGGGCCAAGATATTGGTCCTTTTATAAGTAAATTAATTTAAATTGGTTCGTTAATATCCATATCAAATAAAAAACCGGTGACACTGGTCCTTGGTCACTTATTCGAATATGCTTTTACTAAAGTATGGTAATATGCAATATTCACAACCACTTTTTATGAGATGTATTAATAGGTCACTTAAGTGGGCCTTATTTCTGAAAATAAATTAATTTGCGATCATATCTATATAATATTGTATTGAGATATTCCTTTAAGTTATTCTACATCAACATTAGACGATAGTGCCATCACAGACATTTCAATCATGACAACTGTAACGATTTTATTTATATTTATCTCTTCATATTTTTTCAATGCAGATACAACTTCAACCATATGATATAGAATAATGTGGAATATGGAAGAAAGTTAATTGCAAGCAGGAAATGACGGAACGCTATTAGACAAAAATGATGACTTGCGAAGAAACGTATATATATTTCAGTCGTCAAAAGCAGTGCCAATACTTATTCGCAAGGATCAATCAAATCAAACGCTCATAGTTCTGACACTGAAAATACGAGTTCACATTCGCAAGTGCGAAACTATGCATGTGTCCCGTGTTTATGTCATATTCACCATAATGCTCTCATTTAGGGTTATATTGACAGTGAGCAGCCGTTCAGACTGATTGCGCTCAATTTTTCTCTATAGTGGATATATGAGTACTCATATTTATTGCTGAAACATTAATCATACAATTGTAGCTGATTTTGCTTCGTCAGCATTAGTCAACAAATTATAACCAACTCGATATTTCGAATATAGTAATTAAAATAAACACGAATTTAATAAACCAACGTATATACATATGCAGCATGGGGGCGAATTCGTCGAGCAGATCAGATGCAAGTCTGCTCAGTGATGATGATGGTAAGTCTCATTTGCTTTCGAAGGAGATTTAATATTGTAAATTAATGTGTACGTAATTTGCCTTCATGTACTTTCTTTTTTTTTCATTTCATTTTTCATTTTTACATTTTCCAATGAAAACTACGACAACCGCCATTATTTCAATGTGAGCATAGTTTAAAATCTTTTTGTCAAGTGTCAAGTGTCAAGTGTCAAGTTTTTGAGTATGTTGTCACAGATATTAAGGAACTAATACCGTTAGCCCATTTGAACTCTGGAAATTCAGAGAACCCATCCCCATTCAGCACCCATCAACCATATAGTGAGGACAATGAAATATAACAATAAAACTTGAGCTGAAATGTGGAATATGATTGCAGAAATTTTAGAACGGGCTTCATTTTTTTATAGTTCAGCATCTATACCAATCTTTGAAATATATAATAATCGGCCTAAGCAATGCCACAATTAATTTAGCTTTTTCTGGAAAAAAGCAAGTAAACGAAGAAAGCGAAGCCTATCCTGTCGAACAGCCAGTGAACTCATTGGTCATAACATGATGAAATGTAGACTATTGCATATTTTTAGGAACCAGATTAACAAAATAAAAATATATCTTTTTACGAGCAAAAAAAACTTTTTTTTCAAGCAACAACGCCACGTATTATCTATTCTAAGAAAATATTATAAAAGCGCAGCTCGTTTTTTAAAAATAAACACCTGATCTAAAGGCAATAAATAAACATAATTTGTCCCTGAAAAAGCATCTTTATTGTTTGTATTATTGGACGCTAAACTTGACAACGACCACTATATAGAAAGGCTCTTCACATTTTAACTCAGCTTATTATAACATTTAATGCATTGTATGGTCGGCTAACACATTTATTTAATATATAATATATGAAATTTACTTCCAATTATTTTTTCTATTTTCAATGCTAAAAAAAAAAACATTATTTCAATTTCATTTTCATGAACTGCAACGATGTCCTTTTGTAGTAAATTTTGACCATTTTCAAATATTGCGGGCGATTGGCAAAGGCAGTTTTGGTAAGGTAAGTGAAATATAATTTTAAGTAACATAAAAGAAAATTACAATTTAGGTAAAAATTGTCATTAATTCCTATTGTTAATGTGTAAAGAAGCCATAATTGAGCAATTAGGGAATTTCAGTAATTTTACATCTAATTGTACTCAATTTATCAAACTTTAGCAACTAACCAAATACCAAATTCCAAATATAGTTTTTAATTGACAACAAAATGTTATAACAATCTCCAAGTGACATTACAAAGTATTTAATTGAGTGAGAACAGATGCCTTGTTTAATAATAATAGCAAAATTGAACAAAATATCCTCCAGAGAAATGATATCTTGTGATTCTTCATAATTAAGTTGTTACCTATTTAGAATATATAGAGATCAAACAAAATTAACCGACCAATTAGTTAAGTCTTTGTTTGGCGAGTACATTTTGTTCACCCAGAACAGCCAAGTGAACACCCAAGATCCTGATTTATTTCTTAGTTTATGCATTACTCATTTCACTTGCTTATTTGAAAGTTCTTCGAGATTTTAGGCTTTTATTTAGCAAGAGTAATTTTTTCCATCATTGAGATCCACTCTCCTAATAGTTTAGACATAATTCGCCAATGTTTCCATTTTAATTTTAAGAATATAGATTTTAAACATTATTTAGTTAGGGCCTTAGAAAGTATAAAATAAAATACCACTGAGTATAGTTTCATAAGAATCACTAGCAAGCGGTACGATTAAACTAAACTAATATTAACTTCAGTAATTTAATTATTATAACATACAATCATTTATATACTGTACATAGTATTTGTCCTGAACAATTTTATCGTTGCATGTCTAACTGTGTGTAAAAAATGTACTTAGCTGTAGTCAAAGGGTCAATGAAACTGTGTGACGAAGTTTAATATCAGTAATTGGCATATTAATTGTAGCCGAACACGCAATGTGAAACCAATTAATGATATACTATGAAATTTATGAGTTTGTATAACATTGAATAGTATGGCATTATATCCAATTTTTAGGCTTTCTTACGACGCTTACACTTTAATAGGAACTTTTGTATAAGGAACTTTTGTTATAAGGAAATATTTAAGGGAAGAAATAGAAAAATAAAAGCTAGTAATAAACTAGTAATTACCTTATGCTTAATTGGACGATAATATCTTCCCCCACAACCAAATTCATACATCTTACATACATGTAAGATACACATGATGTTATACACATTTTCACACAATTTATATATAGATTATAACAAAAACATGGAAAATGGCAAGACGAGATGAATCTAACTGAGAATCAGTGATTCAATCAGCTAAGCGTAAGTTTGATACTTTTATGTTATTTCGCTGCTCTGAATGACAACACTGCAATCAAGAAGTTGCAATCCATTTGATGATTGGGAAGGCCAACCTCTTCCTACACTAACTATTGTTGGGCATAAGAAGTTTAAGTTTGAAAAACAATTTACAGTATTTTGAAACAGACACTAGAATGTCTACAACAACTGTTCTTATAGCATGGTAACTATATAAATAAAAGAGTAGTTGTCCGAGACACAATTTTTTTGCATTAACTTCTTCTTCTGGCGTTGAAAACCGTTCTTGATTTGAAGCAAAAACAGAAATAATTGTTATAAATCGATTTAATTCATTTCAGTGATTTTTTGCGTTAAAAACCAATAATCGGTAAACGCTTTTTCTCTTTGCGTTTTGAACAACATGAGCACACATTTTTCTACAATATATCAAGGCCAAGTAATACCTGATCATTGAAATGCCCTAAGGTACTTTGATCTCACGATAATCTCGTGGATGCATTCCTAAGCGGAAAGCAACAAAATTCCAAAACCATGAACAAAATATCTTTTTCACAATCTTTTTTTTTTTCTTTTTGCAGGGATATAATAACTATTTAATATTCTAATGTTTTCAATTGCGTGGGCTGAATCTATTTCAGCTCAAATATTCCTTTAGTCTTAAAGACTTCGAATCGAAATTTAGTGCAGAAGTGTTTTTTAAAAGTTATACGTTAATAACTTATCGGAGCTGCTACAATTTGTCTAACACATAGCTCGCATGCACCCAATTTAATAGATATTAAATTTTAAGTTATAACCCCCTGAATTAAAGAGCCAATAGTGCAAAAATTTGCAATACTTTCGCTTACAGTGAAACTCACCAATATCGATTAATATGCTTAATTCATATGCACTCGTATGAATAACTATTGTAACATAGAACCGATTATATACGACATTGT
The DNA here is from genome assembly GCA_021498325.1 of Bactrocera minax. Taxonomy (NCBI): domain Eukaryota; kingdom Metazoa; phylum Arthropoda; class Insecta; order Diptera; family Tephritidae; genus Bactrocera; species Bactrocera minax. The sequence goes on along the minus strand of JAKEEE010000011.1, from coordinate 2,747,665 downwards.
AAGTTTACTCAAGAATGCGTGCAACCAGTAAGATCGCTGCTCTGACTTTACTTAATACCAAGGCGATGTACTCCAACTGTTTAACTCCAACTCCTTTCCTCCTCTCCTCCTCTCCTCCTCTCCAACTTTACTTTATCGTTTAAGTATCGCTATATAGATTGTTAGAGATTAAGGAAGGAAAAATAAAACGACTCCCATTCTTAACAGTTATCTAGCGAGGAGTATTTATATGTATTAACAATGTTCACAGAGCAGGTAGTTTTATCATGATATTGCACGCAACCACAAAAGTTTGTTTCTCGCTAATATTTCTTTTTCTCTTTTATTTGACTTTTCAACTCGCTTTGTTTTTCCTCTGCCGGCCAACTAATCAAACGCACAGGTGTGCATCGTACAGAAACGTGATAGTGGCATACTCTATGCCATGAAATATGTCAGCCGCTCGGCGTGCGAGTCGCGTGGTGCTCTGGGTGGGGTTATCAAAGAAGTTGAGTTGCTGGCATCGCTGGAACATCCATTTCTGGTGAATCTGTGGTTTTCATTTCAAGGTAAGTTCGTACGTTTGTATGTTTGCGGTGCTAGAGGACAGGTAATCATATCAGTACGTGCGAGTATATTTCATAAATAGTCCTTAACTTACTCATGCATATAAATACAGGAATATGTATGTTTATGTGAGTATACGCTGAAAATGCAGAAGCTACTAATTTGCGGTAAAAGTTCTGGCACTTCACGTTTTGCCATGTAACATATCTACATATGTATATATTCCTCTGTGCAAAAAGTTATCATAATTTCTCCATTTCTCTATGTTCTATGTATAACTAACTATGCATATATTCAACCATATGAGTCATATACTCATACGTATTGGTTAGCTTTACTTTATAATTTTCTAATATGTACATATTTATGTAAATATGTATGTCTTTCAATTTTGCCATTTGCAACTTCCGTCAACCTAGATGAGGAGGATTTATTTATGGTTTGTGATTTGCTGACTGGTGGTGATTTAAGGTATCACCTACAAAATCGGGTAAGTGCAATCATTTATAAAACACACACACATTTATATTCACATAAGCCCTTACGTGATATATTTATCTTGAAGTAGCATAGATATACTTGTTCTTTCAACACATATTTTGTTATGTATAAAGCTTTGTTTATATGTTTATACCATAATATTTTTGTAATTTATTTTTATGCTTCTTTTTCAGGTGGAATTCAGCGAAAAAAGTGTTGCCTTATTAGTGTGTGAGTTGGGTAGTGCTTTAGAATACTTACAGAAGCAAAGGGTGGTGCATAGGTAGGTAAAGCTAAGTTGATTTGATAAAAAATAAAAACAAATAAGAAAGGGTTAAGTTCGGGTGTAACCGAACATTTCATACTCTCGCAATGTGTAAGGATCTGAGGCGGAGAAATGTTTTCAGGTGCTGGCATAACTTAAAATTAAAGAATGCTGCGGAAGAATTCAACATTCATTATCCGACGAAATTGTCAATGGATTGCAATCATATTTGGTATCTTATTAACTTATATTACAGGCCATAGACTCATGTACTTTCGTTGCTATAGTGTCCTTCGTGTCAGAGATATTTATATTAAAAACTACCAAATTAACTCAAAAGTGATATATGCGAAATAAACTCAACCAAAGTGGCTTAATAAATATATTAGATATATGAAGAAAAAGTCAACCAGAGAAAAGGAAATCATTATATTATGAATAAGCGGCTTAGACCATGGTCTGGGCCGATTTCTTTCACATTTAGCGCGAATTCACTTAATTCCATCCATCCATCCACTTAATTTCAATAAAATATCACACATATTGACCAACATAAACGGTTTAAAGTCAGATGGAAAGTCAGGAATTCTTATGTCGGGCATTTCTGGGATAGAGGAAAGTCTGCACTGATCACATTAACCCTTTTCATTATTCAAGTATATTAGGGAACATGTTTTGAAGCAATTTTGTGAAGGTAACTCACACAGTGACCGACATATTCGGCATAAAGTCTGCTAGAATAGCGAAAATCATTGTATGTAGTGTATGGGAGGTGGGATAAGTCGTAGACCGATTTCACACACTTCTGCAGTAAACTGTGATATATCCGATATTACACATTAAATTAATTTTGCGAAGATATATTTTATATTGGCCGAAATATATGGTATAAAGTGTACCCAGAGGTTGCCAATCCGTATATTAGGTATATTGGGGCTAGGGGTAGTATTTCCCCGATTTTCCCCATTTTTGACACAAAAGCATATTATTATCATGGAAAGATAATTCTCCAATGTCATTACGCTATTTTACAGATTTACCGAAATATATGGTATAAAGTCTGCCGGTGGCTTAAAAAGTTATAATCCGATTTCGCCTATTATTACGCATGAGATGGCATATCTTGAAAGCACTATTTGTACAAAGTTTGATTTTCATATCTTGATTGGTGCTCGATTTATCTACCTTAAAGCGAAAGGATCAGATGAAACTTAAAATTGTGTTATATGAGAAGTAGGCGTGGTTTTTATCCGATTTAGTCCATTTTCACAACCTGACATAAGAATGTAATTATAATGTAAAGTGCCAAATTTTGATGAATTCGGTTAAGGCGTTCTTGAGATATGGGATTTCTCTCTAAAGTGGGCGGTGGCACTCTCATCACCAAAACTCTACACGGTTTCCTGTATAATCCTTCCATATCACATGAGCAGAACGACTTAATGATTCTGACGTGTTGCTTCAGCGAGTTAACGCAGTTTTAGCAGTTTTCAACATCACTTTTGTATGAGAGGTGGGCGTGGTTATTATCTCACTATCGATTTCACTCATTTTCTCAGGATATGAAGAGATGCTAGAAAAACTTAGTAGGAGCAAGTTTTATTGATATAGCTTTAACGGTTTCCGAGATATGTATATTAAACCTATTGGGGGGCGGGGTCATTCCCACTTTTCCAAAAATTTTTCCCCATAGATGCCCCACCCTACTAGGATCCTCCACATCAAATAACACGTTTATGTCTTAATTTGCTGCTTAGTATAGCACTTTATCTGTTTTCGATTCATGGCATTTTGTGGACGTGGCAGATGTCCAATTACGCCCATATGCAATACCAACCGTCTTACGGTGACTGAGAACACGTGCATCAAGTTTGATCAAAATATCTTAATATTTATTCAAGTTATTGCTTGTGCGGACGGACGGACAGACAGTCACTCGGATTTCAACTCGTCTTTTCATCCTGATCATTTATAGATATATATATATATCTAGCTATATAATCTAATCTATATAACTCGTTTAGTTCTAGGTGTTACAAACAACCGTTAGGTGAACAAAACTAATATACTCTGTAGCAACATATTGCGAGAGTATAAAAATAAGTGCAAACATGAAGTTGTGCCAAAAATTATACTATTTTTTATCTCCTAATTAATATATTTTCAACAGGGATATCAAACCGGATAATATTCTTTTGGATGGTGCTGGTAAGTAATGATTAAGTTCATTTACACATCTTAAAAATTTACCAGAAATATAAACAAATAAATTATCAGTACACAAATTACGTACAAAATATTATAAATAAATGAGTTGCATTAAGGGTGCGTATGCGTATTCATATTAAATTCGAATAAAAAGAAATATATATGAATAAGGTATTAATTATTATAATATTTATTTATAATAATTCTGTATTTTTTACAAATTTATTATTTATTTTAATTGATCTTGATCTTTTTTTACATAGATATAGTGTACAAAAATCCCATTGAATTCAAACCTTGTTTCAGTGCGGTTCAAGTCGTCTAAACCCAATCGTTAGCTAACCAGTGCAATGTACTCGTAGTCCTTTTAAAAATATATTGTAGATTCTCTTACCATGCCAATTATTATTAATGGTATATGTAGATACATATGGCACAGATGGAGGAGTTCAAAAGTCCCCAAAGTCTTTATCAACGCCTTGATAATCGATTTCTTAATTTTAAACCAGTCTTCTTTAAGCCATTTATTCCACCTCTTTCGACCTGTATGTATATTTTTTCTCAAATATGTATTACCTAAGCTCTAATAGATCTTGTTAAAAATACAATTTTAAAAAATATTCAATACCGAATTATACTACGTTACATTCTGATCTTTAGTATAATGTATAGACTCATTCACAAAAGTAAGATTATAATAGTCAACATAGCCTACATCGGGTTGCAATCAATACACCGATTATAGCAATCTTCATACTTTTCGATATCACTTTTAGAACATGACTTGACTTTTGCTTTAAAATAGGCCATAATCCCGGCGATTGCCTCTTCATTGTCGCTAAATCTTTTTCTAGTTCTTGAGGTCTGAGAAGAGGAGCCAGATCCTGAAAATACAATGGATTTGGAAGTAAGTCTTGCAACACGGTCTTGATGAAAGGGTCTTCTTTTTCAAATAAAGCCGTTTTTCCACGATCATCCTTCAAACGTCCCAATAACGCTATTTCGCCTTTTAAGATTATTCCGATGACAACTGTCAAGTGCGCTCCTGAGTGAAATGATAGAGGCATTTTGCAGCCGTTCTCATACAACCAGATAACACTCATCAACCCACTTTTTGGTATCCATTCATTATCTTACTCAAACAATTGCCCAGCTCACAGGTCAGCTGTGATGGTTAGGTCTAACTACAAAACATATGGAAGCAATTCTCCTTCATAGAAACGAACTTTTCGGCATACCTGGTAACTACTTAAAGCAAGTGGAACGAACCTCGAACATATTAACTGATGTAAACCAAATCGATATAATCAAAGAGAAGCTGCTCCTTCTATCTTGTCCTTTGTCGAAAAATTTAAATGTAAATGTAAATGGCAACCAAAATACTGTCTGGTGAATTGCATTTGAATAGGAATCTATTTTTCACTCAAATTTCTCGGAAAAACTGTCAACCAATATGAACCAAAAGGCAAACATTCAAAATTTTCATTTCACTATGTGCAGCCCTATGACTGCCCAAAAATGTATTGCATTCCATTGATTTTAGTTTATTGTTTTTTCGTGCAGATTTTCTTGATATCTAATGTTCGGAAAGCATGTTTACAGACGTACATACATACAATATACAATCGTTGGTCTCTACCTAATAATAATAAATCGCATATATGTGTGAAAATCCAATATTGTGTCGACCTTCATGTGTGTAAACGACATATTTTATTTACTCCATTGAAAATTGGATCACTGCCTGTAAAGCGGATAGGCGGCAGTTGACTTTAACCCAACTCCATTATTTGTTCTTGAATGTTTTCAGGTTGTGGCTCTCACTATTTAGTATTTACTTTTAAATCATTTACTTTAGGCATTTAACTCATATCATATATGTCCTTAAATAAAATAGTGAGCTAAGGACTAACTGCAGTGTTAATTACCGGTACACAAGTTCACATAAATAAATGCCGTGGTAGGACAAGTTTGTATAAATATCCAGAACAAGATGAGTTTCTACCAAATTTATTTTTAAATTACCAGCCAGACACTAAACGCTTTTTCCATCATTAATAGTCATAGGATGACTTTCATTTGTAGTTTTGATATACATATGTGGGAGATGTGTGTAGTCCCGATTCTATTTATCTCTGCAAAAAAAAGCCGAGAAGTTATCAAATTAACACATATCATGAAATGAACACTATGACTGAAGTCTTTAGAAACTCTTGCCAACTGCACCTTTAATGATGGCAATATTAAGGAAATATTAGCTCTGTATATTCTGTATATATTGTATTATATTACAACAGATGTTAGCTTCAGTTGATTAGGGAAGTACACTACCTCCATGTATCAACGACAATCAGGTCTACGTAACCGGAATGGATCCGTATTTTTACCTATCAACTAGGCAACATTCCTCAAAATTATTTCAGTCATTACAATAATAACATTCTGATTTCGATCCAACCAAAATCAAAAAGTTCTTTCTAATATCACTCTCCTATTGGCGGACAATGAAAACGTCTCCGAGTTTATTTCTATCTTCACAAAGCTTTCCATAAAATCCGCTAGCCGTACGGAGTAAATTAAAACTTCTGAAACCCTCCTTTTACAGAACAAAAGAAAAGTGCAGATCACAAATGGAAGGGAAAGCTACATATGGAGTGATAAGCCCCAGATTACTTAATTACATTGTCTAAATCCTGTCTCATGCCATATTAAAATATTGAGCTACCTCAATCACAAGTAGGGAAATGGCATGATCCAAAAGTAATGATATTTATAAGCGGAGCTAAGAGGTCTATCGAACGTTCTTTATGTCCCGATACACATGTATACATCTAAATTGACTCAGTTCAGTAGATTAATAGTCCATTTTAAAATCATACCCTTTATTATTACTTGACAACCGATATCAGATTTTGATGTATACAGATAATTGTATCTTCGGTCAAGTCTAATCTAGCCTTTTCTCGGGATCACCTACTTTGCAAAATACATATATGGGGTTCTTAAGAAATATATTTAGCCCAGCGGGTTGCGGCTTTATTGACGTAGTTTATACATTTTGGAACAAAATCAATTAATTTCTGTATATTATAATATAGTATAATATATAGTATAGTATAATATACTATAGTTAATCGCATTCTGTCTTAACTTTGCTTTTAGATTTTTTTACTCATTAGACCTACTTCTTTATCATAACCTTAATCTCAATGTTCTTTGTTTTATTAACTTTGTAAATTGTAGGTCACGCACATTTGACTGATTTTAACATAGCGACGAGACTTCAGAAGGACGGACTTGCATGCAGTATGTCTGGGACCAAGCCGTACATGGCGCCAGAGGTGTTCATGTGTGCATTAGAAGAATTAAGTAAACACCATTTGAAACATTGTCTTCTTTATGAACCAATATAAAATAAAAATATGCATTTTCAGCGGGTTACAGTTATCCTGTTGACTGGTGGTCCCTAGGTGTAGTTGCGTATGAAATGCGTGCGAATGCGCGACCCTTTATCATTCATTCGCATACGGGATTGGCGGATGTGAAGCACATATTAACCGCACCGGTCCACTACCCACGTTACTGGAATCACGATTTTATCGATTTGCTGACAAAGGTAAGATATAATACTTATGCTAAGAGTACTAACAATACAAAAACAAGTTATCTTGTTTTTTTTTTTCTAGCTGCTCTGCGTACATCCGGGAGCACGTATTAGCTCTCAGCAAGAGATACAACAAACGCCACTTTTACGACACATGGACTTCAAAAGTATACTCGAGAAAAAAACCAAACCACCATTCAAGCCACCTGAGGATCATCTCAATTGTGATCCCTGCTTAGAGCTAGAGGAAATGATTGTTGAAACGCGACCGTTACATAAGAAAAAGAAGCGTTTAGCCAAACAGCGTTCAGCACAACGCGACAGCGATCCCGAAACGGTGCTCATCAAAGAGTTCATCGTCTACAATCGGTATAAGGAACTCAAGCGAAAGGCAATGGAGAAGAAAGAAAACGATTGGCAACGCGAACTCGAACACGCTATGGCCAATTCGATTGTGACTAGTTTAGCACCAATACAAGAGAAACCAACATCGATGCATTTTAGTGGTGATAGCGATAATGATGACAGTGCTGATGTGATTAAGATGACGACCAATGGAAATGTTCTAGGGAGCCGCTCTGCGACGGTCAATTCCACTTCATCTGTGTCCATAACTACAATAACAAACACTTTAAGTAGCAACACGCTTTCCACAGCTAACACGACTACAACAATTGTGGGTGGAGCTACAGCGCTACCGCCAATTTGTACGAAATGCCAACATCATAGCCCCATAATGGGAATAACTACGTCGCAACAGGCTAAAATTGAACTTTCATCGAGCACGAAGGATAGCGAAAATATAGAATTTATCGATCGTACACCTTCGCCATCGACAACACATGCCATTACCTTGCGGACGCCAATGATGGCAAGAAAAGCTGACGCAACAGCAAAAGCGAATCTGCTGTAGATGAACTGTTGCGGCAAATTAAATAGGGAATACTCGAAATAAATGTGAAAACATACATAAATATGTGTATATGTAGGGATACACATATACCCTGCAAAAAATTGTGCCAGTAATCTTTAAAGAGAGTACAGCCGGATTACTCTTTATAGGACGTAATTGAGAATGAAATAGACTAAAACAAATATTTTTAGCATACAATTAGGTATTAATTAGCCCCAAGCGAATATCTTTAGGACATAGTTGGAGATAGATTAGTTGAATCTTACATTTTACATTTCTCTTCAATGCTCCCATATACAAGAAATTACATTTTGTACGATTTTTTATGATTAGTCTCTCATTGTAGGGTTTCGGGTACAAAAGAGTACAATTAGTCTCTTCAAAAGACATGCTCAAACAAATGATACCAGTTCATTCCATATAAAATTATCAGAAATGCAATTTGTCACATATACCTTTGCAACTAATCGCGGACTCAACCCGGACTTGTCGAATTTTTTGCAGGGTATGTACATATATTACATATGTAAGTAATTAAGTTGAACGGATGAAGTAATTGAACATTTAAATGGAATTGGAAATATAAAATCGAATTCTACTTTTTATGGAAGCTTTTTATGCGAATTGAGAGCAACTCGCATTAAATTTCATTATTTTCATTGCACGCCTTATGATGAGATTCTGCACTGCACTGAGTAAAATTGCCATCGATAGATAGTGAAGCAAAATCAACTATAATGAATGTCAAACGAGTTTATCGCGGCCTTTTTACCAACGAGGTACAACAATAGCCTGATTCGGCAGGCGAAATTAGGAGCGGTTTGTGGAAAAAATATATCGCCAGAAACATTGCCTGTAACATCAGAACCTGTCTTCAAACTTGAAGAAATCTACGAAAAAACATCGATATTTCTTGAGCAAATATATTTTCTACAATATATTTAAATTGTCTAAACACTGCAATAGACCGGTAACTGTATGGATACTCAGCGAATAGAAGGAATTAAGAGCGAAATTTTACATTTCTGAGCAAGAACAGCTGATTGATAAGCACCTCACTGAAATTTTGGTAATTCAAAATGAATATAATGGGAATATAAGTGAGAAAAATAAATATCAGCAAATTTAGTACACAGGTTTAAGTATTAATTAAGGAATTAAACTCTGCAATGAAAGCAAAAAAATGCAAATACAAAATTATCAGCTGTTTATGAAGAGTGAATTTCTGCGAGCGCAATGTTGTATTTGGCGACTGCTGCGAAAAAAAAAAAGATTTTTCTGACACTAAATTATTCCAATCGATTTTTTTTTTTTTTTTCAATTCAATTACACGCGACTTCAAAATTGTTATAACTTCAGTGTATAAGGGGAGAGCAATTCAACTTCAGCTTTAAGATTTCAATTTTAGGCAAAGAAACATTTTAAACAGCAAAACAAGAAGACTTCACTAACTATAAAACTATTTTTATAAATAAAAAATTTTTTAAGTAAACATTTAAGGGATACGTCCTTGAACATTCAATTATACATAATAGAATATAATTAGCAAGATCTTACATTAAAAGAAAAGTGCTAAAGTAATTTTCAAATTAATTCTCAGCATCTTTAATATATATACATACAGAATTTATGTAAAACAAAATAGATTTTTAACGATTCGGAAGCATTTAGCATAGGCTTATGAGTATTTAGATACTTAAATCAAATAACTTTCATAGTGATTCGAAAATCAATTAACTCATTGACAAAACAAAACCAAAGAATGTATTTTTAAGCCCACCATTAACTTAACTATAGCTATTTTTGCGATATGGGAACAGATAGATTAAGAAAAACAATAAATAATAACGGCATATGAAGACAGAAGATAATATTAAATATTCAATGTCAATAAAATTTAAATAGTGTTATCATTTGGAATAAAATAGTATATGATGCTTCAGATTATAGTAAGTATATAAAAAGTAAGGAACGGCTAAGTTCGGATGTAACCGAATATTTTATGCTCTCGTAATTAGCAGGGATTAAAGGCGGAGAAATATTTTTAAGTATTGAGAAAACTTTATTTGAAGAAATGTTCCGTAAGGAATCAACATTGATACACGATGAAGTCGTGAATGGATTGTAATCATATTGATTATCTTACTAACTTATATTATAGGCCACAGGCATCATCTAGTTCCAAAGATAATGATATTAAAATCAATCTAACACAAATCGCTACATTTATCATACATAGTCTGTGAGATACGAGGGTTGCCCCGCCACTTTTTAACTCTTCAGAAATTTAAACCTCTGGGGCTACTCCCTACCGCTATTCCCTACACCAAATTACAGTTTTGTATCTTAATTTATGGCTTAGTTATAACACTTTAGAGGTTCATATGATATATTGATTTACATAACTATATTCATATATATTATATATATATATACAAATAGTATATTACAAATAGTTATTATATATTACAAATAACCGTTAGATAAACAGAACTGCTATACTCTATGCAATATATTGCGAGAGTATAAAAATATAGGTAACAATTTGGGTGAGATTCCCAAAATACTGTATTCGGCCCACAGTATTCTTATGATTTCCGAAGTCTAAGTAATTTGCACCTTTTACATATATGCCAATCCTTTTCTCCTCCCTGCGATCGCGGCTCCGATGTGTCTACCGTAGAGAAAATAAACGACAGTCTTCTGACGACAATATCCTTCTTTTATGCCGACTATACGTTAGACTGCAGCGGCTGGTATGTTATATATTTCAATTGCCAGCCACACTTTTTCCTTAGATAGGTTCTTCATTTAATTAAGACATTCTGAGTTATAACGTCTTAGTAATGATTTCGCGAGTCGCTGGCCAACAGTTTGAAGCAGCCGAGTCGAAGCAATTCAGTGATGATGTATAGCCCCACTATATTTAAATGGCTCCGAAACTGTCGACTTAGTGGACGCCAATTATCTAGTTACACAGTCTATCACCTTATTAAGACGGAGGCCGGGATATATTATTAAGCATTTTCACGCAATCGAGAAGCATTACAGAGTTGATTTCGTGAAACGTCATTGCATTGAATGCGCCTAACTATCTCAAACATGGTAATATGCTCATTATAATATTGGCTTGTAAGTTGTTCTCTTCACAAAATACCAAAAATATTAGCTAGAAAAATAGTCAAAACTTCTACTGAATCTATCGTCTATTATCATCTATTTCCAGACTCACATTTCTAACATTGATATAATACCTTACTGTTCTCAAGCCGTCCGTGTACCATTGATGAGTGCTTTCCTTACCATCTAAGTCTGTCTTGTACCTCAGATCCATAATATGAAATCAGTCCAGAACCCCCTAGTCCGCTCTAACCTCTAAAATTACCCAATATGATATTCGTTTATTGCCAAACAATATGTGAGATATCCAAGCCGATCCCCAGTTTTATCATTTATCGCGAATTTTCTTTATACTCCAAAATTGTGTAACCACTGTTAAAAACACTCATTACACTCATATAGCCGGGTGTGTTCTAGTTCCGTAAGGCCGGAATGTCGTGGGAACGGATCAGATGCGTTGTAGTTTTAAAGAGTAATGTTATTTAGAATATCTGCGTCGCTTTCATACAAGTTTGAATATTTGCAAAATGTATTATTGGGTTGTTCGGAAAGTCATTTCGTTTTTTCCCGCCAGAGGACTTAATTACGTTTTTTCGAAACTAACTTCACACTTAAGCCCCATAACCATTATATGTCATGAGAGCTGATATTGCAAGGCTTGTGTGTGAAAAAGTTCTATTAATTCTACCCAGTAGTTTTTGGTTGGTGCCTTTTTAAATATGGAGAGCAATAAGCAGCATTTTCGTCATATTTTACTTTTTAACTTCAGAAAAGGTAAAAATGCTGTCCAAGCGAGAAAAAAATTGACGGATGTGTATGGAGAAGGCGTGTTAACAGTACGCCAGTGCCAGAACTGGTTTGCAAAATTTCGATCCGGCAATTTTGATGTCGAAGATGCACCACGGTCTGGAAGGCCGGTCGAAGCTGACAAAGATGCGATAAAGGCATTAGTTGATGCAAATCGGCGAATCACCACACGAGAGATCGGTGAGAGGTTAAATTTGTCGAATTCAACTGTTTATGGCCATTTGAAAGGCATTATACGAAAACTGTCTTTCATGTTCCCCAAAAAAAACGAAATGACTTTCCGAACAACCCAATATAAGACGAAAATATAATCAAGTTTGACTCGGAAGGTTTGAACTATAATTATTTAATACATTTCATAAATGATCGATTACTGCATTATCGTCAATATCATCATACTTCAATGACGATGATGTCAGCCCTCATGACCCTGAGGACATTAACCAGCTGAGCAAAGGCACCTTCCTTATTAAATGTCCGTATATTCCCCATATGTGTTTATTCCCTCAACTAGCATAAGATTTGATCTCATTTAAAAATGTTTAGCTCGAACCGGATGATGAAATCCAATTAGCTGGAACAACTTTGTAGCGGTGATCTAAACTGGTAGTATGATAGACTAATTATCATAGCAATTCTTCTAACACCATCAATAAACTACCATATGTTCGATTAGTAGGGTTGAGTGGGCACGAAAAGAGGTGGTTAGTATCATGTCAATTTGTTGAATATGTCATGGTCTATTCTGAGTAAGTCGGAGTTTAATTAATTCCATCCTATTTCATTCCTCCAATTTCAATCGCTGTTCTTTCGGCGACCAAACCCATTTGGAAAGATAAAATGTAAGCATAATAATTTCCTTGGTCGGATAAAAATCAGGTCCATTAGAAACTCTGACATTGGTCGGTCATAGATCCATTTTTATGATGACGCAATTAAATAAAATCGACTCGCAACTCGAGCAATCATTTAGCTAAAAAAGTAGATACTTAAATAGTCCAAACGCGATAAACCTCCCAATTACGAAATCTTTCATTTAAGTAGAATCGAATGTTTTAACAACTGTGCAATTTGGATAAGATAATTGGCTCATTAAAAAAATAAAACAATATTTGTTTCGTTTCATTTTCGTTTATATATTTCAATTCATTGTTTCACAAGTTTAATATTTTATTTAATATTCTTGTATAAAAAAGGAAAGTAAATGTGTATTCTTGTTTTATAATATGTTAAGAGGAAAGCAAAAAATAAGTCTCACCAAATGGGAAAAAATCGTAAATTAATTAAAATAAACGCACTAGTTTCTTTTAAATGTTTCAATTGTTAGTTCAATATATGTTTGTTGCTCGTTTCGCAAACATTTTTATAATTTTTTTTTTTTTTTTGTTTTTCATTTTATTAAAAATGTATGCGGCGGCTCATGTTACAAGAGCAAATAAAATAACCGCGTTTCAAATTGGAACAGGACATTTGGAAATTGCGTTGAGAATTAATTCCTGTTGATTTCGTTTTTACTTCTCTATATATAACTAAATATATATTTTTTTGTTTTTTTTTTATTTTCACTTATTTTTCGTTTTTATGCATTTTTACTTCTTTTTTTTGTTTTTATTTTAATTTGTTATATATTTGCTAGTTATCTTCGTAATTGTTTACAAATAAGTTAAAAAGTGCACGCAAGCTAATAATTGTTAAGAGTATTTTTTATCTACGCAATACAAGAAATTAAAAAAATTAATATATTACAATCGAAATTAAACTGGCGGAGACGTTTAAAATATGAAACAGATATATTGCTCAGACCTTAGCTATGGTAATTCCCCGCATTGGCAAAGAACAAAACCCTTTACTTGTTTTATTTGTTAATTTGTTAGAATATTTTGAAATATGTAAAAATAAAAACAAAATAAAAAAAAAAATTAGTCTGACATTCGGAAAAATTAAGAAACGTGCGTAGTTGCATAATATATTACTGAATGGGAAAGGCAAATATATGTATGAATATGTAGGGGCGGGTGTTGACGGAGGAGTAAATGAATGTTAAACAATTTTCTCTCGTTGAACGCACGATTCCAAATGTCCCAACCAAAAGTACAGCCGTTTCAAAACAGCCCGTAGCTCATACTATACGGTGGTAGTATCGACGGACTCGATGCGTGCAGCGCCAGCATCACCGCCTGCTGCTGCGTCACCGTTGGCAGTAGCACCGCTACCACCTTCAGCTTTCTTCTCATCAAACTTGAGCAACTCCACATTAACCGTGACGGTTTTTGTCTGTTGTGGTTGTGCAACATCTCCTTCAGCGCCACTGGCATTACCAGCGCCAACACCACCACCGGTCACTGTCAACGACAAGTCATTCAACGACTTGAGCACCTTATTGATTTCGTCTTCAGTGCTTGGTGTGCCGTTGCGATTGCCAAAGTGCAAGTAGCACTTGCCAAATTGACCTATTAAATTGTATTAGTGTCAGTTTACATCATAAAGCATGTGCACTAGTTGCGTGCGAAGATATGTATTTAGTGATATATATAATTATATCTACCTTTCCATGTGATATAGAGTGGGTTACATTCACGCTTACGTAGCTCGGACTTCAAATCTTTTACGCGCACATCTCGCGTAATATTCGAAAGTTTGATGCAAAAATCGCGGACAAGTCGATTTTTACGTACACGCTGTTGCCGTTGTTGTTGTTGCTGTTTGCGATCACCACCGGCTCCTTTGCGTTCCTGACTTTTACCTTCAACACCCGATTGATCGCCTTCCGACTAAATATTCAGAAAAATAAAATAGTACTATAAATTTATATTTACATAAACAATAATATAAAACATTTACCTTTGTTGGGCGCCGTCTTCGGGTGAAACGGCGGACTCTACGATGATTACGCTTTTGTTGGTCTTGCTATTGCGAAAAATAAAATGAGAATGTAAAAATTAAAATATTTCATATATAACGTAGGTGGCTGGTTTGTACTTACGCCCTGTTGTTCAGTGTCGGTTTGAGAAATAGCGCGACGTTGGTTACGGCGTCCGAAGCGCCGACGAATCTGTCCACGACGACGACTGCGTGCGTTCTGATTTTGTTCAATATCGGTATCCTCTTCTTTCATTACAATTACTTTACCGGCCTGCTCTTGGCTTTCTTTAAGTACCTGTAGGACAGGTACAATCTTAAGACGACGTTCCGAAAGCAATTCCCAGAATATGCCAGCCGGGCGTGGCAACCTTTTGCTGACATGTATAACCTCTGTTGGTGTTACAATTAAATCAACAGGAGTATCGTATTTTTGAAATAGCTCATTTGGCAGGCTATCAACAACCTATAAGCAAAGTTTGTAATATATTAAAAGCATTGGAAATATTTTTAAATTTTACACTGCACTGATGCAAATGCACGGAGCGCTTTTACGCATAGCTTATCAATTAAGTAGCGACTACTGCTGTAGCGATGAACTTGAGGTCACTAATGACTAAATATTTATATTTGCTTAGCTCTATTTAGAGATACGCATTCAATACGAGATAGGCGTACTTACAAATGTATACAAATTATCTTTTACATATACCTGCAGGTCATGTACCATCGTAACGATTACTGTGTCGGGCGTAATTGAACCAATTTCGGTAAGCAACCCAATATCCTGATCGGCGAAACCGTTACCGCGTCCAATACGGTAACCATCACGCGATACCACCACCGAGCCAATGACTACCATATCCAACTTAACTTTGTTATCTAAAGCTATAAAATAAAAAGCAGGATGTCTTATTGTAAAAAACTTTGTGGAAATGAGTGCCATTGAAACAAATTGTTCAAATTTAATATTAATCTTTGTTAGCAGGACGTTAAGGTCTTTTGTACTTACTTATTTCAGTGCGATGTTGCTGAACATCTTGTACATTCAGAATTTCCTTCTTCTGATCATCTGTGGCATCAGCAGGCACATCAACTTTTAAATATAAAGCTTTTGAGTCACGCGTTGCCGGTAAATACAAAATTTTTCCAGCAAGCAAAGTTTGCAATTTAACCGAATGCAAAGCGCGATCGATGTTAACCTTGATGTTTTCTATATAAATGACACAAATTAATAAAATTAATTAATTATTAGTGCATAAGAAAAAGCAAACGTTCATTAAATTTTTCTTACGAGCTTTTTTAAATTCTTCGGTTTCTGAGAGAAGTTTGGCAGCTTTGTCGCTATCCACAAAACCTGGTATGCGATTGAAAATGGCATTGAAACCTACTCCGCATTTGTTATCTTGAATTTTCTTCCAGGTTTGAACACGTAGTGACCGTTTGGTTGGCTCAGCGAATACGTGAGCTAAAAATTATAATAAAATTAAATATATCTCAAAACATATGACTAAAAGTAGACTTGAATAGTGGCGTTAATACATAACTATTATAATAAATAAGATTTCAAAGGATTTCAATGTTAAACATATTTAACGAATATAAAATTAACTTTGACATCGCAATGTTTTACGTGACAAGCAGTGAGACTGTTCGCTTCTTTTTGTCCCACCTTCATTTTCATAAATACACGTAACACAGCCAAAATTGTACATACATTTATTGTAGAAAACTAACAAATAGTCAATTAATACCAATCGTGCATAGAGTGAAAATTATGTCATAAACCAGTTTTGCATAGTTACTTGTAGCAAAAATAGTTGCCATTTAAATTAAAAATAGATTACTTTTATATATATGTATTTTTCTACATAATAAAAATTTGTTAATACAAATTGTTTATTGCATATACACGCCCAAGGAAAAGCATTTCATCAAACATTCCTTGCAAAAAGAACACAACGAAAATAGAACAAAAAAGGAAAATTAATAAATATGTAATTTTTAAATGAGACCATATAGATAACTTTAGCAATATATGCGTATGTGTTCGCGTGCTCATTTCTATTTGGAATTGTTAATGACAGCTAGCGAAAAAAAAAATGAAAAAACAGCGCAATGTTGTTGGCATTCATTAACGATGAGCAAATCATACGAATCATCAACAATCCATACTAAGTGCTACACAAATTATGACTGACCACATACCAGTGGTAACTGTGCAGAGTGGTTCTATTGGAAAATTAATCGTTCTTACTCACACAGGTTTCAAGCTTTGGAATAGTAAGCTTAAACAAATGTGCACTTAAACAAATTTGGAAATGACAATGGCATTGACAACTTAAAGAAAAAATGACCTGTACTAAATTACGGTATTTGTTTAATTGAAGCATTTACACATGTATATACATTCTTGTGTATATGTACATAGGTAGCGTTAAGAAACAGTAACTGAATTACTACACAAATGGACAGTAAAGTGATAGCAAATCCACAAAGCTTTCTAACAAAAATCGTCCCCTTAAAAATTTAAGCATACAAATATGATTCATAAAGAACGTGTGTGTATATTGACAGAAATCGCAATGTTATATTATTTCATGTGTTTTTTTTTTGCTCAATTTGAAACACGGCGATCGCGTGAAAGATTACATATGGACATCGATGATAGAATACGAAAATGTGCTAAAAAGAATATGAAAAGAGGAGTTTACTCATTTTTTACATAGAAAAGAAAGAACTTGAACAAATTTCGAAAGCATCACGAACAAGAAGTGATGTGGAACTGATATTTAAAAAGACTTCGCGCTTAAAAGTGTTTGATATGTGTACTGCATGAGAAATATGTAAAATTTAATGACTATAAAATTACCAGATTTTGAAACAACTTTCTAACAAAGTATACATTGGTATATTTGTTTCAATGTAATTGAATTGAAAAAAAATAAAATTTTTTTTCTGGAACAGTGAATGTTGTTATCTCAAATAATTCTTTATGAAACTGTAAACTTCGAGAACCTCAACCGATTTAACCAGCCTTCTCAAATGGATTGAAGTCAACATTTACCGAGTAATATTCGTTGCAACAGATGTAAATGTATTCAAGAAACTGTAGAACCACCAATAAGATTTAACATAATAATTAATTTTCCCAGTAAAACGCAGTGTACAATTGTCGAATTATATATCAAAATTGTTAATATATCCTTGGCATAGTATATAAATATACTTTACCCAGCTACTTACTTGTAGAAGAAACTTCCTGAGTAGCGATTGAACCATTTTCAGCAGTGTTGGCTGCATCAGAAACAGTGGTATTGTTTTGGTTTTCCATTGTTTAGCGGTTTCGCGGAGATTACACCTTTTATTCTTCTTCACTAGTGGCACTATATAGTGCGTAATTCACTCAATTTTTCTCTAGCTATAATTTGACAACTTTCTGCTGGGCTGCTATCGAACCAAAAAACCACGTTTTTTCGCCTCTTTCCTATCGTACGTAGCGGCACTCGTTACTTTCGATACTATTTTGTTGTTATACTCTTCTCACCAGCGGTACTAGGCGCACTGTACTCGTGCCTGTAGGAGAGCCTTCTACCTACGTCCCTTTTACGCTGATATACTCCAGAGAAAGCTAGTCGCTGCTTTGGATTTTCTTTTTTTTTTTTAATCTTTTTTCCAAATTCCACCGATGATGAAATTGGCAAAATTGAATTTTTCGACAATTTAAATTCGCCAAAATATTTAGAACGCGAAATTGTTAGCATAAAAATCTCGTCGGCCGAATTTTTAGCTGCTTTACTTTCTTCTTTTCAACGAGAGAAAATTTGTTTTTTGGGGGGGGTTGACAGAGATATCACGTCAGCTGCAGAAATAGAATTTCTTGTCTGTGCGATGCAGAGCTGGAACGAAACTGTGACGATTTTCACCAATTTTTTTTTCAAATACCAAATCGGAGAGTTCTTGATAGAATCTCCCCTCACTTCTATGGTAAAATCAACGCAAGTGCGAATGCGAAAACAGGATAGCTCTAAAACCAGAGCTTTCTTAATAGCATGCGTTAGAAAGAAACCGCTAAATCAAAAACAAAGTGCAACCAATTCAAAGCATTTCACACTACAGGGTTAGTCAGACGTCAATAAATTAAATTCGTGACTAAGTTTAAGCACTTGATAGTGAATGGCACCATTTTTAATTAAAATTATTGTGTCTATTTTTGCACAAATTTTAAAACTGCAAACACAAACACGAAATTCCTCATAAAAAAGTTCTTCCAGATTCAAAATCAAGTATTCATTTATATCAACTAAGGTTTCGCAAACATTTTATCAACGATCCAACCCGATCTATTTATTTATTTATACAAATACGTTTATACATATAAAAAACGCAGCCTAAATTAAATTTGGATAGTCTTATCTTCTATTTTCTTATATACTATCACTGTTATGACTTTAACTCAGACACAATAAATACATAATTATATATGTACGTTTTTCGCTTAACACCAAAAATTAAGCACAAATAGGAAATCGATAGCGTTTCAAATCACAGGAAATTCAAGGTAGGGAATTGTAACATTCAATGTAGCCACACCTCATCGTATGGCCTGAGCCATATGTAAAGGTGTAACCATGAGAGTCAGTTCGGCGTCTTTTAAGTTGGCGCCTCTTAAATTGGCCTCTTGCAAATCACTGCCAGACAAGTTGCAACGCTCCAAATCTGCCCCGGCGAGTACTGCTGATCGCAAATTACAGTTTTTCATGTTGGCATCTTTTAAATTGGCTACTCTCAAATTTATTCCTGCCATATTACTACTTTCTAAGCAAGCGCCTTTTAAATTTACGCCCTCTAGATTAGTACGTACACCAGTCGGATCTTCAAAATTACAACCACGCAAGTTGGCACCCTCCATATTGGCACACAAACCCTTAACTGATACCAATTGTGAACATTCCAAATTAGCAAAGGCCAAGTCAGTGCGTTCCAGGCAGCAATATGTCAAATTGGCATGAGATAAATTACACCTTTGCATGTAAGCATACTGAAAATATACACATAATTGTATTAAATATACAAATTCAAATAACGTTTAATAAAAATAAACAATAATAGAAAGTTATTCACCTTAAAATTTATATTGCGAAAATCAAGCTTACGCAAGTCAGCTCCAGCAAGATTTACACCTTGAAAGCGTAACTCACTAGCATGGGGAGTCTGTATCAAAGCTTTGATAACGTCCCGACGAGTGAGCGGGATATCGTCTATGGATCTATTAATTTGTAGAAGTTGTGGCTCTAATTGACTAATAAGTGAGTATATACCGAAGAACCTTGCTTCCTCCAAAACACCCTCGAGACTTACGTTAGCGTCCACAATTAGTTGCCCATGCCGCAAGTAGTTGATTATTGGTTCAAAGTATTGAGGACTACGATCAATAAGATATGCTCCTTGTTCATCTTGTTCACTAGGTAACATTCCATCCTGAGAAAACATACGTGCCAACATACTATCCGGCTCCTTGCTAACTAACGTGCACAATGTCGTTACATACACCTTTCCTCCAACATTCAATTTTACCCATTTTGACGAAGGAAAATTTTTAGTGCTTTCAAAAGATGCATCAGATGAATCTAGTTTAGCGTTTTTCGATTGTTCGGACTTTACTGGAGAGTGTGTACTTGTTCCAGATATGTAACTATTACATCCTGCTCGTTCCATTTTCGGCTACAAAAAATAAAATAAACTAAAATCTATGAACAAATAAAAAACATATATTGAAAATTTATTTACCTTCAGGTTTGACATTTGCATTGTTTTCATTTGTTCGTAATTTTTTGATACTTCGATATAAATAAGCACGTAAAATGGTGTGATTAGTCTCAAACGTCAGAAACCACGTTTTCATTTACGGTTTAAAAGAACTTGCCTTTGGAGTATATGTATTTTTCTTCACATCAGAAGTTTTATTTTAAACTCCTACAAAGCTCCTGCTGTACAAAATTTCTGGCTTTATATAAAAAGTCCTTACTTAAATCTTTACTTAAAATATATATCATACAATTTTCAAAATTCATTTACAAATTCATATCATACAAGTTCTGCAGAATTATGCTTATACGTATTTATCTTAACATTGTCATTAATTAACTGATAATGCTTGACTTTTCTCTTCTTCGTGCTGAGCTCAAAAAAAATTTAAATCCACAAATTCGAGTAGTCATACACCACATAGAAATCCATTTAACGTTCGTTTTGCAATGACGTAATATGTGGATGGTTCAAGAGGAAAATGAAAATGCATTTCTTGTAATTCTGAAATAAATATTGGATAGCATTTTTATGTATTTGAATATAAAAAATATGTTATATCAATATGTTTTTCTTTTCAATTTTAATTTATTTTTGTCCCTTTTTGTTTTCCAATTGAGCACTTGCGTGCAAACAACGTCATACGCAACAAACTTGGTGGCATACCGATAGTAAAATACCGAAATTTTAGCCAACATGGATACTTATGTCCACGAGTAAATTTCACTTCAACACATACCGATCGAAATCACATGTATGTTGTATATGACCACCTTTAGGCATTGTTAAACATAAACTTTCGTTTATACATGGAAACTTTTGTTCCTCAATAACGGGAAATTCTGTTTTGGTGTTTCCATTTCTTTCACACAGACGATTCGAGTCCGGTATCTCGAGTCGGACAATTTACTACATTCCTTTTCATAACAAATTTCGAAATTCTTGTACGCTTCATTTAAACGATAAAAAGAATATTGTTCATTAGCTAATTTTTATCCTTGTTCACCATTTTTTAAAATATTTCCATTATATAAGGCACAATTCTATACACATTTGCATATTACATACAAAAAATAGATAATGAAAATTAAATTTCCGAACACACATATTATAAATATTCGTTACAAATCTGGGGTAATTGCAACAATGGAAAGAATTTCAAAATGAAAAGTAATGCAGAACTACATAACAGTGGGTTGTTACGAACAAGAACATAAAGTACGCCACCCATGCTTGAGCAGCTCGGTACCCTTCGTCTTTCTTCGTTTTCACGTCGCAAACTACGAGTCAAAGCAACAAAAGTATGTATGTACATATGCTAAAAATTATCATTAAAATATTAACCAAAAATACATATGTATTTATGTATCATTTACTATTTTCTATAAATTATTAAAATTCTGTTTTGAATATCACTTTACTAAATTGCAATTTTCCCAAAAAAACATAAAAACACCAACCACAGGCATATTATCTTTGCTGGCAGCATGCGATGGAAACTATGGTTATTTTGCCGCCTCAACTTTTTTGTAGTAATTAAAACAGAGCTCTCAAACCTTCAAAACGACAGTTTATTGCCAGCAATAGTTGTCATAAAAATTATTTAGACAGCTCTATTGTCAATATTGATAGCAATAAAGTTCTCTAGACAACATCTATTGCTTGTCGAGATATCCCGTAATTATCGATATGTCCTACGTATGATATCGATATATGAGTAGTTGCACCTTAAGAAATTACGATATCTGTTCGCAACGTCGGTGAAATTGTGTGAAATTTATCATATGTATTGCAATCCTATTTCGTGTCTATTATTTTGAAACTGATTTAAAGAATGCCATTAACCGGTGATCAAAAAATCTTTGATGCAGGTGAGCCTATAAAGTATTACTTACAAAATGAATGCACAAAAATTTTAATTAATACATATAGCGGACGTGCGCAACTATTTCCTTAAACTGTTGGAGCAGGATAGAGACCTGTCGTCCGGAATAGCTGCTATAAAAACTCTGTTAATGATTCTCGAGAAAAAACAATGTAAGTACTCTAAAGTATAAAGTTACTATTTAAAAAAATACAAGAAATGTTTTTTTCTTAGTTGATACCATTCACATTTTACACACCACAATGCGGGATGCAGTGGCAGCAATGCGCAACACAGAGTTATCCATAGCAGCTGTGGTATCTGGAGGCGAGCTATTTTGTCGTTTCATTACACTAAGCTTGGATGATAAGCATATGGAAGAATGTCGACAAATTATGTTGCACCGTGGCAAGATCTTTCTTAAGAAGCTCTTAAACTCACGTAATGTTATCGCCCAACAGGCCAAGAAATTTGTAACCGATGGTTGCCGCGTGCTGACACATTCACGTTCACGCGTTGTGTTAAAGACCCTCATAAGTGCAGCAAAAAATAAAGAGTTTTACGTCTATGTGACACAAGGTGGCCCAGATAATTCAGGGTAGGTATTTCGTTTATTGACAAGTTTTATTTGTAATAAAGAAACAAATAATCAGATCGTCATTCAATTAAAAAATGTTTGCCTGGTTCCTAACTTATTCAATCAGATATATACTAAATTTGTCTTATTTTAGAGCTCAAATGGTGTCTGATCTGGAGAAAGCTGGAATAAGTAGCACATTAATTTTGGATTCGGCAACGGGTTATGTAATGGAATCGGTGGATTTTGTAATGGTCGGCGCTGAAGCTGTAGTTGAAAGTGGCGGTATAATAAATCGAATCGGTACTTTTACCATGGGCTTGTGCGCGCGTGAAATGAAAAAGCCTTTCTACGTTTTGGCTGAAAGCTTCAAATTCACACGACTCTATCCTTTAAGCCAGCGCGATTTACCCAACGAGTATAAAGTAAAAAAACTTGCATATAAAATCAAAAGTTCATATTCTAACTTTATTACTTTTTTATTTATTGTATTTCAGTATTCCCGTAAGCATTTAGTAGATGTATCTAAAGTACATCCTCAAGTGGATTTCACACCACCAGCTTATATAACATTATTGTTTACTGATCTGGGTATTCTTACTCCATCAGCTGTTAGTGACGAATTGATTAAGCTGTACATGTAATTATAGCAATTTTTTATTGAAGAAATATAAAGAGAAACATAATGATTAGCGCAAGACTACATTTCAAACAAATTTGATTATTTAAGTTTTATTAGTTATGATTGTGGCTTCTAAGCAACATAATTGGAAAACATTTTAATTAATAAGTTCATTATTTAGTAATATACTTATTCAGATAATAATTAAATGTATGTATTATTTTTGCGTTTAATGAAATCTAATATTGATATAGTAAAATATACTCGTTTATTACACAAATAAAAACTAACTTAACCCTAAGGAACGCGTCCAGTGATTAGTAGTGCTATTATTATCCTGTTGGTTGCGCTCATGTGCAAATCCCGTAAACATATTTGCATTCTCATCTTCATCACTCGAGCCATCACTAATATAATCGGCTGAATCATCATCATCGTCATCATCATCATCATCATAATCATCAAGATCATCTAAATCCGCAGCAGCCTTAAAATACATTTTAAGATATTACATATTTCAAATCATTTAATTGGGAGTACTACCTGCCCGGTTTGAATATTAATTTCTATTTGCAAACGTATGTCCAGAATGAGAAAGACTGTTGTCACTATCATCGGTATAGTTAATCGACTTTTCCAAGCCAAATCGGTTAGAAAGAGAAAAACTTCGCCAAATGGTGTGTTCATTTTTTAGTTACTTTTTAATACTATTTTGTTTCCGTTTTGCGCTCCTCGTCTAATTCCTGGTGTTGATCGGAGGTATTTTGTGCTTGATCCTGTTGTAACTGATCGTGTTTGACAATATGGACTAGCTCACCAACAGATAAAGCCTGCACTGGTTGAAGATGTCTATAGAATTCAATATTGTTCAGAGGTTCATCCAAAGCTAACACTTCATTGTTGTTATCGGCGTCTCCACTATTCAATAGTTGGCGAAGACAGTCGTTACGCTTCTCTGATAGGGCTTCCACCAAATTAGCACCTTTTTTGATTTTCTCTAATTTTCTCTCTATAATGAACAAAAACACAAAAAACGACACAAATTATAAAAATAATAAATCCCTTTTAAAGTTTTACGTTAAAAATACCGCTGTCTTCTTTTTATTGTTTCAACATACCAAGACCACGTAAGTAATTGTCAGAATCGGGCAAAGGTTCAAGGCAATGTGCAGGGCTATTAATTCCGTCAATCTTTATTGAAGTTGACGGTTTGTCACTAAGGTTTTTTGGTGGAGTAGGTGCGAAGTTATCCTCAAATTCCAAAGGAGCTTGTTCAAGCTTTTTCTCGCCCTGCTGCTGATGCACACCGTTTTCCGTTGTACCGTTCTCAACCGAATTATTCTGTTGGCTTGCTTTTTGAAATAGCCAAGGATCTGTCATTTTCTTGCCAAACACCTTAATTTACACAAAATATTACAACAAAATTAAATAATCTGTTGTATATATCGCATTTTAAACTCACTTTATTTTTAATCGAAACATTCGACTATAAACAAATCGTAAACTGTTGTACAAATTCACTACAAATTAATTTGCAATTCCTTCTTCTTTTTTAAGGAAACTCACGGTAATTGTATTTAGTTGGTATTCAAAGAATTTAGTGCATTAATTTATAAAAAAAGGAAAGGTGTTACATATTAATTACTGTAAAAATGAAACCTTATTATTTTTATGACTACGTTATTTTTTATGTTCTCTGTTGTCGTTGAGGAAGAAAACACTACCGAAATAATTTGATGACTTATTATACTACCGGAAAGATATTCGAATGGACGTGTCCTTGTTGCGGAAAGTTAGCAATATATACATTTATATTTATTTAAGTATAATTAATATATGTTTAATTTACATACCAAAGGAAACTATATTCATTTACTTTTATATGCCACCCCTTATATTAAATTTAAGCAATTATTTCTTAACTAGGTTAGCTTGCATTTTTTTCCTTTGAAAAAATAAATGAATTTAACTAAAATTTATAATGAATACCTATCGCGCCATTGCGCCAATTGCACCAATTGCTCCAAACCAATCGCAATGCTTTTATAAGCAATAATTTTGAACTATCTAGAAAGAACGAAGAAGCATATGACTCGTGCCGTGCCGCCAAACGATTTTTATACTTGTTAACTTCTTTAATCTTTGTTTAAAATATGGTTTGTTTGTAAATAAAATAAAAAATGGTTACAATCACAAAAACTATAACCATGGACACACAAGGTAGTAATGTTTTGTCACAGGATCTAACGTTGCGCCCAATAAATTGTGAACTTAATCCACTTACCCGTTCTGATGGTTCCGCTTTGTTCACTCAAGGTCTGCTTATCGTATAATGTTAATAAATTACATCTACATCTAAAATATTGTTATTTAATGAAGGGAGAACCTGTGTACTTACTTCAATGCTTGGTCCAGTTGAAGTAAAATCTCAGAACCTTAATATAGAAAAGGCGCATGTTGAGTGTATTTACCGCCCCAAAGCAGGCATCCCAACAATTGAAGATAAATTAAGGGAGAATGTTATACGTAACACTTGTGAGTCAGCTTTACTAACCATGCTTCATCCGCGGACAACTATATCTATACAAATACAGGAATTGGATGATCGATGTGGAGTAAGCAAAATTCTCAGTAACTTTATTTAATATTAAATATATTAAATTTTAGATAGAAGCTTGTGCAATAAATGGTGCTTGCTTGGCGTTGTTAGTTGGTGGTGTGCCCATGAAATTCACTATCGCTGCGGTACATTGTATTGTGGACAAAGATGACAAAATAGTACTTGATCCCGACCATTGTGAAGCGATAGGAAAACGAGCTAGCTTTATATTTGTTTTTGATAGTTTGGATAAGAATTTAGTGACAGTTCACACGAGCGGCCGTTTTTGTATGGCTCAATTTAATGATTCGGAATGTATGAGTCGTGCAGCAAGTCAGATAATATTTAATTTTTACCGTCGAATTATTTCGAATTTCCATAATAAATCATTGCTCACAGCTGATAGAAAATCATGCAGTACAGAAGCAGAGCCAGTAGTCAAATCAGATCAAATGGATTTATAGAATAACAACACAAATTAAAAAGAGGTAAATTTAAAAATATTTAACAGTTTACAACTTTATTGATATTAATAGCTCTTTGAATAAAACTGTCCAATTGAGCTAATGTAGAGTGGTGTGCCTTTAAGCACCTGAGAATTAGAATCGGTAACCTTGGTTACTACAAAATCTCCTATGGTAATTTCTCTTTTAATCCCTTTATCATCGGTAAGCATCATGCTAGGCACAATGACTTTGATGTTAGCGTCATTGCGCCCGAACCAGCATTTGTCCGATCTTTTACTTTTCCCCTCTATAAGTATCAACTCCTCCCGACCAACGAAGAATTTGTGCAAGTCTGAAGCTTCTTGACGAAACACCTGTACCATTCGTTGTAATCGTTCTGTTTTAACGGTAGTTGGGACATCATCTTTATAACGACGATGTGCAGTTGTTCGTTCACGCATGCTATAGGCGAATAGGTAAGCTACGTTATAGCGGACCAGTTTCATAAGCGTCAATGTATCTTTGAATTCGTCCTCCGTCTCTCCACAAAATCCACAGATAAAATCGCTGGAGAGTCCAACATTTGGTAGCATTGTGCGAATGGTGTCTACTAGTTCTAGATACGCATATCTTGTGTAACCGCGCCGCATACGGTCCAAAACAGCATTGTTCCCAGACTGTGCAGGCAGATGTAAATTTTTACAAACATTTGGATAGTCACATATGACACGTAGCACATCTTCGGAAAAGTCTTTGGGGTGTGGTGATGTGAAACGTATGCGCATTTCAGGTGCTGTTTCAGCTACTTGGCGAAGTAACTCATCGAAGCGCATTCCTCCAATCTTCGGCTTGTATACCGTGCTGAAACCTGGCGCTATTTTGTTATTTGGCAATTCTTCTTTACTATCAGTAGTTGTGGTAATATCCCGATAGCTATTGACATTTTGACCCAGCAATGTGATTTCCTTAACGCCACTATCTCGCAGTGCTTGTACTTCCTGTACAATTGAATCTATTGGACGCGAACGTTCACGGCCACGTGTAAACGGAACAATGCAGTAAGAGCACATATTATCACAACCACGCATTATCGAAATGAAGGCAGTAGGGGATTCGGCGCTCAAACGCACTGGCATCACATCGGCATATGTCTCGTCCAGTGAGAGTAGCACATTAATAGCAGATTGTTGATAATGTCGCGACACGGCCAGTAAGCGTGGAAGATCTTTGTAGCTATCTGGTCCAGCAATTACATCAACACATTTCTCACGTTCAAGTAAACGTTCTTTAAGACGTTCAGCCATACACCCTAAAACAGTAATCTGTAAGGGCCCAATACGTGGCGAACGTCGCACTTTCATTGCATGCAAGTGTCTTAGACGATTCCAGATTTTCTGTTCTGCACCATCACGTATAGCGCAGGTCACCAAAATAATAACATCAGCCTGTTCCGCTTCATGACAACGCTGGTAACCGTTTTGCTGTAGAACAGCCCATACCACTTCTGTGTCATTGGTGTTCATTTGACAACCGTAAACTTCAAAAAACACCTTACGTCCTTGACCGTTATAGTTTTCAGGTACTAAATAAGGCACTTGAAATTCCTCAATTTTATCATCGTTGGTATGTGTAGGCACTCGCTTGACATTGAAAAATTCTTGCAGCCCTGGCCCTGCAGTTACTTTTGCTAAAAATGTTTTCCGTGTATTCAGCGACTTTACTGTGTTAACTGCCTCTGTGCTCAGTTTTTGACATAATGTGCTTTGTTGCAATAATCTTGCGTTACGTAGTAGACTAATTGCTTGTAATGCTTTTGTTTGACGACAAATCCACTGAGCTTTCATTGTTATTTGATCTATCAATATTTCTAAAGTTTTTAGCCAATTATGGAGGACTGGTAGACATGGTAGTTATCCAGCTGTTTGAAATCTAAACAACTTTGTTCTTATTGTCCTTCATTCACAATTGCGCCATAGATATTTCTGTTACAGGGTGTTCAGAATTACAGAAGATCTCTTAGTTGTTTTTAATTGAAAATTAAACAAAAGTGCAAAAAAAAAGTGTTAACTCGACAATAGGATATTATTTTGTAGCCTAAAACTAGAATTTGCTTATTTCCTTTGTCAAATCTGACGGTTTAGTTCTGTTTCTCTAACAATTTAACTTTGCTTTCGTATCAAAAGTGCCCGGGAGGTCCTTGAACTTTTGACTGCACTTCTGGAAATTCTGAATGAATTCATTCCGGCATATAAATTTTGCAATAATGCCGAAAGGCATACTGGGCAGAGGCAAAATAGCAGAAAATATATACAATAGCAAGAATTGAGCCAATACAATTTCTAAATTATAATTTGCATAATCAGTTTAAGAGTTGGTGCACGCCGGTCCATTTTTAGTTTTACGTCCTGTGGGTATTGTTATGGTCTCTTTTATAATAAAATGTCAATTACGTTGAGAAAATTTGAGAGTTCAGGTTCGTCATATTCTTCTTGGAGGACTGTTGTCTCCATCGACAGATTGGAGAAATGTTCCCACCACAACTGAAGCTGAACGCCAGTCACCGGTTCTCCTATATATTTTTTCTAGGAATCAGCTTTGGTTTTGAAGTATTTTGTTAGTCCACACACCCTTAGAATTCTCTTTCTGCCTGTACTTAGTTTCTCACGTTGAACCTAATTTTGGGTTGACCATCAGACAGCATAATTCCTCTCCCATAATCTATAATTAGTAAAGGAGATGACTGGTAATATAAAATATTATTTATAATTTCGCAACATGTTGCTACAGAGTATATTAGTTTTGTTCACCTAATGGTTCTTTGTAACACCTAGAACAAATCGAGTTAGATATAGACATATATATATATATATATATATATTTATATATATAATATATATAATATAATATTATATATATTATAAATATATAAATATATGTATATATAAATATATATAAATGATCAGGATAAAAAGACGAGTTGAAATTCGAGTGACTGTCTGTCCGTTCGCCCGTGCAAGCGATAACTTGAGTAAAAATTGAGATATTTTGATCAAACTTGATGCATGTGTTCTCTGTCACCGTAAGACGGTTGGTATTGCAGATGGGCGTAATTGGACATCTGCCACGCCCACAAAATGCCATTGATCGAAAACAGATAAAGTGCTATAACTAAGCAGCAAATTAAGACATATGCATGTTATTTTGTACAGAGGTTCCTAGTAGGGTGGGGCAACTGTGGGCAAAATTTTTTGTGAAAAGGGGCATGGCCCCGCCCACCAATAGGTTTAATATATATTTCTCGGAAAGCGCTAAAGTTATATCAAGCTTGCTCCCACTAAGTTTTTCCAGCATATCTTCATATAATGAGAAAATGAGTGAAGTCGGATAATAACCACGCCCACCTCCCATACAAAATTTACGTTGAAAACTGCTAAAAGTGCGATAACTCGCTGAAGGAACACGTTAGAAGCATTAAATCTTACAAAAAATGTGATACGGAAGGGTTGCATAAGAATCCGTGTAAAGTTTTGATGATATGCGTGGCACCGCCCACTTTCAGAAGAAATCCCATATTTCAAGAACCCCTTAACCGATTTCGAATTATTCGAATTGCAATCCATTGACAATTTCTTCGAATAGTGAATGTTGAATTCTTCCGCAACATTGTTTAATATAAAGTTATGCCAGCACCCGAAAGCATATCCCCGCCTCTGATCCTTGCACATTGCGAGAGTATAAAATGTACACCCGAACTTAGCCCTTTCTTACTTGTTTATAAATAATGTGTCCCCGGAAATCAGATCCTAAATTTGGTACCAACTTGCCCTGGGCAAAGGCTCAAACATACATATTTTTATGTTTTGTCTAACTTTTTGTTTGAGATATCATTTTTAAGCATCAATCGACAGACGGAAGTCAACATACTTCTTAGGTGGCGGTGGGAGGAAGAAATAATAAACCTATGTAATCACGATTTCGGCATTGCCTTTTATCACAGAAGAACCCTGCTCAATGACTCGGTAGTGCTCACACCACCTGCAATAACCCCTAACACCTGTCCCAGGGGTTTAACGCGGATCTTCTGGATACTAAAAAACCTAAACTAAAATACAACGGACGTTACTAGTATAGAGCAAATTCACCTTCTGTGAAGTAATGACTCTTCTTCCGGAATTTCAAATACGAAGAACTTTGCGCACTGTTCGTTCAATGTGTTCGTTCCAGCTTTAGATAACGATGGTCAGAATCGTATGATTAGCCTCCCCCACTCCCTCGTAAAAAGATCTTATCTGTGTTTTTAAAAGATTTCACTATATTCAAGCATACAATTCATTAAAAAAGATAGGTTAGTCTACTTAACAGAGAACTTTAAAAATGTCTCTTTAAAGAAACTGGAGTAGTCGGCTGAACAGTGTGAACAAAGCACCGGGAATAGAATATCCCTTTACATAATGTAACGGGTTACCTGAAGAGTAAGTAGCTAATTTTGTTGTGAAAATACACACTCTCCCCTAGTATTCGAAAAGATTGATGTTGATAACCATAGAAACTAGTTGTAACTAATTACTGTCCTGTTTTCTTCAGGGATTAGAAGTAATCTTCTCCAATTTTTTTTAGAGAAGATTCTTAAAACATATAAAATCTCCAGTTTCTAGCCCAAAATCAAAAAAAAAAAAAAATTGAGGATTGATTGAAGTAAAGCTCCGAATTTCGGTTATGTTGTGATTATGAAACAAGTGTACCGAAATATATACATACATATATTCATGTATTGACGGCATGTGCTTTGCGTTTAATCCTCAAGGATTGCTGTGCCTTTTCCTCAAGGAGCACATAAATATGAGAGCAATTATCACACACCAAAGCATTCAACGTACATCGGTTAAAAAACAACCAGCAAACCACATAAGTAATTCCAGTGATCCTTCTCTTTGTGTGTGGAAAAGTATCAAATTTCTTACACAACTTTTTGAGTGTCACACGAAACTTTGTTGGGCTGTATAGGCAACCGAGCGTACCGGTTTTTGTTGTTGGTCTGCTGGATGAATGCGTGTCTGGGTTGTAATTTCATTGTGCTTCTGCGTTGAGCCTTGAAAAGAAAAGTCCCGGATCTTGGGAATGTTTTGGTTAAATTTGGGAAAATCCGTAACGAACGCACACATTTTCGGGGCATGCATTGACAAAGCGCAGGATGTGATTAAAAAGCACATAAGCTATGCGGTTATATATCTGGATATGGTTTTTTGCTTAATTAACTTACGAACAAATACATCCAGACACGTGATTTGTGGTAACGAATATTTATGTGTTTTTGTATGTGTATATGTGTTTGCAGGTGTGTGTGGATCCAAAACATTTAATGCTTCCTGTTGTCGCTGGCCCAATGGTGGCTTTCTTGTTGCTCGCTTACTGTGCTATATAAGAACTTTTATAAAGAATTTGAAAGACAATTACGTATTATTTTTAATTTCCAGTATTAAAAATGAGATATTATATTTATGATTTTTTTTTAATAAAACACTATGAAAAATCTCCACTATTAGGTTGGTACGAGTAATATAATATAATAATAATTTGGAGGTAACACCTGTAACGCCGTTTAGATCTCACCGGAGAAATTATAATCCTTTAAGATATAGAACGTATAGAATTCAGTTTATTCAGACTTTGTTCAGAAGAAGAATATTGTCATATATCTATACCCAATAATAGAAAACTATAATTTTTAAAATTCACTTCGAATATTTTCCTAAAGCTTGAGTTATCCTTTACAAATCATAAAAAGGGCAACTTAAGAATAAAGTTTGCCATTTCTTTTTAAAGATTTGTGTTGGTGGGTTTTCTGTGTGAAGTGTTTCTTTAAAGTGGGAGGTGCCGCGCCCATAATCCAATTTTTGAAATGTGCGTTTCTGGTATATATTGCCTAATTTATATTAATAGCGTTATTTTATGGAGGGTTAGTGACTATGGGTCTACCCGTATCATTAGTTCTGTTTCTTTAGTTCTCGTATACTAAATACAAGATCTAGAAAAAGTTAATCCATTATTTTTCCAATAGATTGCTTTAGTAATTTGTATCTCGCGTTATATTGTAATCGGGTTACACCATGTGGCGTTAGAAAGATAAGATTTCGTGCTAAAAAAACGTCTCAGGCAGTTTTGCGATTTCCTTGACTCAGTATTGTTTGATTTTGCAGTTTTTCTCCGATAAAGGCGAAAACACAAGCCAGTCGGCTGGAAATGTGTTTAGTGTGTGTGTAGTGTTTATGTTTCTGATGCTATACGCTATACTGTCAACAACTGAACCGTCTGAAGGAAGCAATCGTCCAGAAACCGAATGATTTTACTCGTGACAAATTCGCCTCAAGAGAAGCTTGTGAAAATCGACTATTCCATTTTTGTTTTGCCAATAGGGACGAGGGTTTTTATGAGAGGCATTATGAAATTAACTCCAAATGGCAACCAGTTATCGAGCAGAAGATGCATATATGACCTAAATCGGATCATTCTAATTATGCTAAGTAAAAACTTCAATTTAATGCAAAAGTAATGGCATTTTAACTATTACTTTAATTATATTTTTGTCCTTTCAGTTGGGTGGAAATGTTTTGTTGAGCATACTTTGGTTTTATGTCAAAATTTATCAAATTGATTAAGACCTTCGCCTAGACCGCATGTAGCCAATTTAGTGATTTTTGACCTCCCGACACAATTAGTTTACTGTCAATATTGTGATATAATATTTTTTAATGTTTACGTTGTTCTCTGACAATAATTTTACTTTTATTAAAACGAAAACAATAGTTTAAACTGGCGACAATCATTATTAAAAATTTTGTCATCGAATCAGAAGATATACCGTAAATAGAATCAAAGAGCTCTTTGATCAACTGCGTGATTTTCTTTACAAAAACCAGAATCGAATCAATGACCGATATTACTCCTTTTCTAAAATCCATACACGACAGTAAAGTTTATTTTTGACAAGGAAATGAGTTTTTGAGACTACCTAACATTTGTTGCTCTTTGTTTCAATTGTTAACCAATAGCCACTGATTTTGATTATAGTAATCATCGAATTATTTATTAGCGGTTACCCAGGTAGCTGCAAATATACGGGTACTTGTGAAAATCTCTGACCAAGCAAATACATAAGTTTATATATAACTTTTCCCAAGCCCCTCCGTTGTCGTTTCGACAAGGATATGTTACTGACACAAGCTTCTGCATTGCATAATAACAACTTGAGGCTTTGAAAAAAATATAATATCTATACAGAGCTGAAGGTAGGAGATACACTGTGTGTGCGAAAAGTCAGTAAACTAACAATGCGGTTGTGATGACAAAATTGACAAGCCCATTTCAGCTTATGCCACATTGGCCAGCTGCTTAACTGCAATCATACATACATACATGTGTACAAATATAACAGTTTATTGTTTCATAATGTTAACAATGATAGTGCATGTTGTGGTCATATTACAATTATCTTAAAGTTCAGGTGCTGACAATTTTGTAATATAATTTTGGTGTAATAAATCTTTTTAAAACCGAGAGCAAACAATGTGACTTCGAAAGTGGTTATGTAAGCACATTGCTAATTTTACAAGTCAGTAGCTTGTGAAAATGAGAGCTCAACATGTTTTCAGTAGACTTATGCATTGTATAACTTGAGGCGTTGTGGCTAATGTTAAGCCTGCTTAATATTACAATTTGGATGTATTCAAAATGAGTACTTAGCTGCTAATCTACTGCAGCCATGAGATGTGTTTTTGTGGTCTGAAGATGTGCAAACTATATATTGTATTTATGTATAATTGGATATTATAATTCAATTCAAATTCCATTCAAAGAAGATCTGAAATTACAGCAAAAATTTTCAGAGTATCTGTCACCTCTTCGAATATATAATATTTCTGATATTAAAAAGCCGCTCGTATAAACTCATCAGCCATTCAGTGGCCTGAAATAATGTTACTGTTCAAATTGCAGATGGGCATTAACAATAAAGGTAAGGCTAAGTTCGAGCTGAAGGCTTACAAGATTGTGTTGCAGAAGTCAAAGGAACACGGTTGTTTTGAACAATCCAACAAGGACCTTTTGATTCTTGTAGGTATTCCTGTGGTCTTAATATTATTATTCTATCGTACGAAGGTTTTTGTGCAAACGCTTTAATTTTTCCTTCTGATCTCCAAAACTAGCCGGAAAATAACGTAGGTGGTTGTGAGGAATATTTGACTTCATGCTCAATTACATCAAAGAATTTGGAATGCACATGTTAGCTGTTTAACGTTTTGTCGTAGTCAACGCTTCCGCTAATAAATTGAGATTACATCAGATGCATCAAGACAAAGTACGAAATCAACTTCTTTAACAAAGTATTTGATAATAAAGAGATTCTAGTTCTCTAGATTAAAGAGATTCTAGTGACTAAATTGTTTTTGGCGTTACCAGGTCACACTCAAAGTCATTGTTCTAATGCTCTCAAAGCCTTTTAACCTCTGTTCTGATCCATCACATGAATATTTATGCATCTTAAGCTACAGGAAACGTCTTTTTTGCGGTGTCCGTTATGTACTCATCAAATAAAAACAAAAAACAAATATTTAGAAACCTTTTTGTTTTTTTTTTACTCTTTTTGGTCAGAAACATAGAAACTTCATTTAATTTCGGGTGCGCAGAGTAAGGGTACTCTTCCCGCAAATGAAACCAAAGTGGGTTGGATAACACACATTCATAAGCTCTTCCTGTAAAATTATGGTAATATCTACGTTTTATAATAAAAATTTTATTGAAGCAAAGTGAACGTATTTTAAATACAATAGTTCCGAGTCTGACTCATTCGATTTCCCCGCACGCCGTTAATGAAATGGCGAGACGAAATCTTCTCACGCAGTTACGTTGGCACAGCTATAGTAGTTGCATATAACATGACATATTTAAATACCCATATCTAAATTGACATTCCATTATCTACTCTATCCAGATCGTCATGTTGCGTCAAATTATAGTTTTGCCCCTTAATTAGTGAGTGAGTGATTCCGTCCATCAGTAATGTAATACTAACCTCCACAGAGCCCTAAGGAAGACGTGTAACAAGTTTCATCCAGACAGCTAAGTCCTTATTCAAGTTACCGCTTGCACGGACGGACGGCCGCATGGACGACATATACACTTACAGGCACCCGGAATTTAATTCGTCTCGTCATTCTGATAATTTCAATATATAACATTCATCTTAATTATTTCTAGGTGTTACAAACAACCATTAGGGGTTAGGCAAGACCGTTATATTTTGTGAAAGAGTACAAATCTGGTGAATTGCTCAAAAATAAAATGTTTCAAAAACTAATTTAAAATTGTAAACAAAAATAAATTTATATTACTGAAAAAATATGTGTATGTATAAGTTGTATATATGTACTACATATTTACAAATATATGTAAGAGTACAACCGTATAGTATTTTATATTTTATATTCCATTTACTTTCAATCCCCCATACATTTAAATTTGTTATGTTTATTAAAAGAGGCACAAACTAACCCACGGGAAGCATCCAATTTAACGCTTAAGATGCTCTCAGATTTTTATGGTCATAATCAAATGGATTATGCTCACTCACTCACTTTCGAGTGACCACAAATGTCGCAATTTCATATCGTCGCATTTGTAATAAGACAGGTACGCGGAGTTAACGCAAGACAACATACGATAAATGAAAATATAAACATTTGGACAATGTAATAAAATACTAAATAAAATAGTTGCGACAGTACGCAGGCATATTAGATAAAAAGGCAATTATAATTTGCTACGGTGACATCAACGGTCAAGCGTATGTAGTGGACCAGTGACACATACATACTCACACATTTACATGCTCGCTATGCATATATGGGGATATATTTGTTAGAGAAAGACGGTATAAAAGAGAACAGAAGGAGATTATGGCACTTAGAATTGCTAAAGAGGGCGTGTACAACATTTAGTGGAATATGTGCTGCGGATGTATATGTGTGTGTATTTATGAGTATATGCCACAAATGCTTACGGATTAGAGTTCCGTGGCTAATCTGTGGCAATAACGATAAATATAAAATGATAATAATATCCCTTATGATACTCATATCATGTAAATTACTATTTTTATATGCAGAATTATGCGATACATTTGTATGAGATGTACAGATATAGGTGATTCTAAAATTTTGCTCACGGCTCATCTATGAAAATGTAAGTGAAATGAAA
This sequence comes from Bactrocera minax, assembly GCA_021498325.1. Classification (NCBI taxonomy): domain Eukaryota; kingdom Metazoa; phylum Arthropoda; class Insecta; order Diptera; family Tephritidae; genus Bactrocera; species Bactrocera minax. Next base: position 2,710,696 of record JAKEEE010000011.1, on the reverse strand, counting down.
TTTTTTGCATTTTTCACCACATTGTGAACTCCGCCTTCTACAAATTTCGCAAGCAACTTAAGCTTGCACCTTCTCGAGCTTAACATTAAATATCTCTTTCTTGTCTTTGAAGGATATTCCGACCATTTATCTTAGAAAAATGTGATTAGAATAAGATAATATTAGGAGGGCTATAAGTATGTTATACAATGGAAAAGGTTATGGAAAAGTTACCAAATGGAAATTCAGTGAAGCAGAGCGCAATGTGCGACTACTGGTAAAACCTCAATTCTTCGACCATAATGGAACGAAAATTTTGCTCATTAAGAGTGATGGCAAAGAAATGAAGTTCCATCGAATTCACAATTTAAGGAAACAGTCTCAACAAGGCATTCACTACGATCCGCTCGACCAACAACTTTAAAGATAACAAAATGAGCGGTGACTAGATTACATGGGGGAGCATAGAGTTTAACCTAAGCATTGATATTGTAAAGTATTTGAAATGAGTGCGGTTATAGTTTGAAGGCAAAACAAGTCAAGAAAAATGTCCGACTCTCATAAAGATATGTTGCTTTGGGCTTCAAGTGAATTTTATATATTTTTTTAATAAGAATTTTTTGCACATCTAATAAACATATACGTTTTTTGGCAGTCTGTATTTATTTGATAGTCTAGCGAAATTTTCACTTATCACCTTTACCATATTCATCATCATCAAAAGGTAAAACATTCGATCAACGGTTTTCTTAACTCTTATCGTTAGTCTTTATTTATAGCTCTGCTCCAACATAAATATATATGTACTGGTGATATCTTATAAGATGAGATTATATTTTGGTGAGGATTCAAGCAAAGGAATGCCTTACTTCGAACATAATCCATATACATAACTTCGCTTAAAATGGCTGACAACAGCTTGTTAAAAATCTAGATTGAAAAATGAAATGTATCTTCCGCGTAATTATCTCGCATAGGTCAGGGTACTCTCAGCTTGGCTTGGTTTCCACTTTGAGATGTTTGTACGTTTTTACTGAATATTAAGCACTCTGATTGACCAAATTGAGAATGTTCAGATGACTAACCTGAGTATATTCACTGCGAACTGAATCTCAGGTGGATGTAAAATAGATTGAATGGTTGGAGGAGTGTTTCCATAACCATAATTGTAAGCTCCACTATATTGGGCTTCAGGCGAATATTTGGCACTATTAAGAAAATCTAATCTTTGATCTGAAATCTAACTCTATCCAAATGTTCGTTTTATTATTTCATTTAATTTTGCTACGTTTTTCTTAAAAGTGGTAAAGTTTTACAAACTAAATCGAACCAAAACACTGTATATTACAGGTCTTCCGCCCTCCCTGTTAGCATAACTACATAATTATGATTGGTTTTATTGGTGCCAAAGGACGTCATTAACGGTTGAAATGGAAAAGACAGTAAAACCAAGTCTGAGCTGCTGCTAAAAGTCACAGTTACCTTCTGCAAGTAAACAAGTTCTTACATATGAACATGTAGGAGAGTTATTTTCAAACGATGGGTTGAAAAAAATATTTATCAGATACATTGGTACACAGGAAAGAATCGACAATTATTGTGGTCAATCGAGGACGTAGCGCAAATTGCCGACCTAGTGCAGACTTGCATGGCGTACTCATGAAACTCAATAAACCATAAAAACACACGAGTTGCTGCTAAAGGTAAGTACCGATGGACTTATACACTTATGTACATACACATATATATATAAATATTTACTATAGTTGCATACAGCCTTGTTGTTATAACGATGCGTCTGCCTTTTGCGACTGCCGATCGTTTTTAATTGGTGCGCAAAAATTTTATTGCCTTTTATATGTATGCGAAAGGTGGCAGGACATGTAAGCGCAGACACACATATATACTACGAGATCGATTGAATAAGTATGTACTTAGCTTACAAAAGAAAAATGAAAATTTTGGAAAAATGTCGACTTATTTCTCCACAAAGCTTCCTTCTAGCTCGATACACTTGATCCAGCGATGCTCCAATTTATTTAATCTGTCTGGAAAATACGTTTCCAGAAGCACTGCAAAATAAGCTGAGACAGTAGGCGGTGATAAATTCGAGTCAAATTGCGTTGTCATGGTGGAAAAGCCCTTTTTTTCCCCAAATGAGGTTGTTTTTTCTGCAATTCGGCGTCGAATGAGATGAATGAGATAATCGGTGGTCTGCGAGATCGTGGACTTTTGTCACTTTATCCTCCGTGGTAGCCATTTTGAGGGAACTTGACGAGCAACCACCTTGAAACTCGTTAAACCAATTTCGTCATCGAAGGAGAAGAGTCACCGTAACCAGCATTCAAGGACATTGCGATTTCCATTTCTATTTCAAATATAAGAATTGAATCACCGATCGATATTGCTCTTTTTACATATTTCTAAAACTCGCTTCTGTACGCGTTCGAAATAAAATTACGAGTCCATTCGATTGAAATTTTGACAGTAGCCACCTACGAGAATGTAATACATAATAGTAAATTTCTCTTGAGATAGTGGTGCGATCGGGCGGAGAAGCTATGTGCTTATCGGACCGCCTTCGTATACATGCCGTTTGTTGAGAGAGAGGGAGCAAAAGAAAAAAAAAAATCGTGCAAGGAAATGCGCTGGGGAAGTAAACCGAAAAGCGCTGCCAATTAGTCTCGAAAAGCATCGATGATGTTGGCGTGAATGGAGCGCAATGCTTAATGGGCACTTTCATACGACTCATGTGTGCATAGCTACCTCACCCGACCCACTGCGTATGCAAGTGCCCTCAATTCCCGCACCCTCTCCTCACTCCCGACTTTGGCGTGTTGTTGCGAAACCTATTTCAATACACATTCGACTTGCCTCTTTGCAAACACGATGAATTGCTCGCCATGTGGACTGCGGTGTGAATGTTAAGGGTGGGGATAGAAGGTAGGAAGGTGCAAGGCGGTTGAGTAAAGGTTTTCTAACATCATTTGCTTTTCGACGCTAATTATGGCTCAATTTCACCGCTTGCATAGATATCGGAAAATTATGGAAATTTGCGTTTTGCCAAGTGAAATTGTATGGGCACCTTCTATGTGTGCGTGCGTGTGTATATGTTGCTGCTAAGTGTAAGAAAATTTTAATTTCCAATCGCGCGCGTACACATGTACTCACTGAGAAAGCCAATTAACTTGGCAAAGCACTCGCTGGCAATTTCGGCAAACTGGCGCGACACCCTCCTCCAATCCCCTCAGCATCACACTCTATACTTGCAGCACAGGCGGCAAGGCAATCCCTGTAGTTGTGGCCTTTGCCTTCGGACGCGCCGCTCTGTTGATGCTGGGCGAACGCTTGCGAGATGAATGTGTTTTATTGACGACGTGGCGTAATTGCAGGCATAAATTAATTTCACGACCGAAAATTGCGTTGTTTTCCTATTAAATTGGCTGCGTACGTGGCGGGTGGGTGTGAGCGCCAGACGAGGCAAGAGTGCTGACAACACTGGTGCTGCTATGCTCTGTTGTGTCATTACGCTTAGCGGCAATTTTATGCTTCGACTTGTCATTTGACTCTCATACTCACACCGCTTCGCCGCTTTTTCTGAGATATATGGCGCTGCCGAAGTCTTAGCCTTAAGTAGTTTTATTTTATTTATTTTATTATTTCTATGCAAGTGACTTAATGTCACCAAGGTGCAAAGGTGTCCAGCATTCGGTTGCTAATAAAGTTGAGCATTGTAAAGTATGTGCGCCTTAATGTATGCAAGCAGTAGCTGTAGCAATCCCGCTTACCCGCACCCGAAAGCCGCAATAGTAGCCATTGTAGGCAATTTTCTTGTCTTAAATGTACCACTAAAAGCCATTAATTCTCGTTAACCTGCAGCGTGCCTTCACTTGTGTGTGTGTGTGTGTGTGAATGTTTGGGGCGTTGCAAATATTGTATAGCTTTTGCATTTGTTTGTGTTGGTCAATATTGTGTGGTGACAGATTTTTCGTGGAGCGTTTATATTCATTTACTTATATTTAGGTGAATTAATTAGGCAAAAAGGTGAAAATTAAGATGAATGTTTCAATTAGATTTTTTCGGTCATGCCAAGAAGAGAAGCTATGTATTTCGTTGCAAATGTGACAGTAGAGTGGGTTTGCTGTGTAAGAAAATCGTTGTAATTCGAAGGCGGAAAACGTATACTTCAATATCAAAACCAATTATTTTAATATAAATTCGTAGAAATATTTTAAATGAAAATGTATGCTGTTAAGTGATTTGATTTTAGTAACAGTTTAATAAATTAAAATATTTAAGACGAATTTCAAAATTCATAAAGAGTATAAAGAAATTAAATAATTTATAAACGTTTCTCCTTTAAAATAATTGAAGGTTTAATAAAAGAAATAATAAAAGAAAGTATTGCAACATTTTCAAGTTTTTTAACATAAATGCTAAAGAATCATTTTTCCGATTCAAAGTTTACAAATTTTGTTTTGAAAATTTCTGATTAGAAGGAATGGTTTTGATGACAGTACATTTCACCTAATACGATTAGCTTTAATACTTTTTAACTCTTAACCATAATAATAATAGCACGTTCTATCAGACGGACCGAAAAGCTTTATGCGCAGGGACTAGAACTGAAACCTTTTGTTTTGTAGTTAGACCTCACCTTCAAAAGACTCGTGTATAAATTTCACAATCGTGGGAAAGTTGGTTGTATTTTGAAAAAAAAGGAATAAAGATGAATTTCGCGTGTTAATGAAATATTACATTATTGGTGAGAAAACGACGGAGTGTGGCTTGATGAGTGTTATGGGGATTCTACGCCTGGTGTAGTAACTCTTCAGAAGTGGTTTTCTAAATTTTGTTTAGCCCATATGACACCGAAGATGATAAACTCAGTGGACGCGTAAAAAAAGCTGAAGCTGAAAATATCAAAAGTCTACAATATTATTTTGGATGACAGCAAAATTAGGTCATCCTAATAGACGCACGCGACGAACTGATTCGAAAACGCGGAAAGACGCACCACTTAGCTTAGAAACCACCAACAGTGATTTATATAATGGTGTTGAAACATTGGAAGAACGAAATCGGTCATCCAATTTGAAGAAGGAGAGAGTGCTGTCTCTTCAAGATGATCAAATCTATCTTAACCATTTTGCGCGTTTGGATTCTGTACTACAATGCAAAAATAAGAAGAATAATATCCTAACGATGTTCACTTTCAAAATAATGAAAATTTCAAAAGGTTTTCTACATATTTTTTATATACTAGTTCACTCGATCAATAAAATGAAAAATGAAGCAATAAAAAGGATATGAAAACGAAACTTTGCACACATCGTACCCCTGATATTTTTTACGAAAATAAGAGAAATCCATTTAGTCATCAAATACTCCCCATATACCCACTGCAATTTCTAACCTTAGGCTTGACTGTTGTCGTATATGAATGTGTATAGAATGTTCGTAGTTCCTAATCAGATGAGATGAGATTAATACTACAGCAGATTAGGTTCTGGAGCATGGACAATTAACAAAGAAGGTGTTTCAAATAAAATGCAAAAATTTTCTCTAATTTCTTCGAAACGAAGTAATCTTTTCTTGCTTGTGTACATACTTTCAAGTATTTGAGCTATGGTTTAACTCTCAAGACCCGACAATCTCAGCCACATGTAGCTGACCTCAGCAAAATTCCGCACCTTCGCTTCCCAAGTGTGTCCATCAAAAGCATATAAATCAGCAGTGTTCATTGGTTGGTCATAAGTAATAATTTTAGCGAGACAATGGAGACACATTGTCGTTCGTTAGTCGTTAGCAATTTACGTAAAAACTTTATGAAATCACGTACGCTGTCAATTTTGAAGACGCAGAAACCATAAAGTGTGAGCGCCAGTACAAATGCTGTCAATACGAGTTGCTACGAATACGAATTTATAAATGAGAGAGAGAAAGCTGGTGGAATGGGCGGAAAGGCGATTGGAAATCGGCAAATGGTTGAATAAACGAATGGCGTACAAGAAGCCATTTTGCAGTTGACTAACGAGCGTGTTCATCTTGCAGAATGTCGGATTAATTGGGTGGCAACGAGTGTGACCATACAAAAGTAATAACTCTTCGATTGTGTTTACACACAAACCTACATATATTTATGCTTAAGATAATACAGATTGTTTATGTAGCAGTAGGTGTGATTATTGGAGCCAGAGCCTGGTTGCTTCATCGCATTGCTTTCTAGCTGAAAGTGTAGTCAAATTGAAATCCTGCTAATGCGATTTATGGCAAAATTTAAATGTTAATGTTAATTAAATTTTCGTCACCAAGCAAAAATATAGTGCTGCCAAGCTGTTTAACATATGCCAGCCGACACTCGAAATGGCTTTAGCTATAATCAGTACGCGGGAAATGCTCTTGCCACTTGACAAAACCAAGATGTTGAAATATTGGTGTGATGCCCCTCTTTCTGTCTTCTCGGTTCTTTTTGGCCTCGTCGAAACTTCTGTCCGCATTTACCGCATTCGTTTGATATTTAACCAATAAATTGTTAGGCATTTCATGCGTGTGCACTTCACGCTAAAGGACACAAAATACCAAAACAAATTTGTTTGCATGGGTAAATGGCAAATGGCAATGTGAAGAGTTGTAGGAAGTGTGGCTGAAAGTCACAGTTAAGATTTATAGGCTCACTTGCGAAAAACCAATGTCGACTTACTTTGAGTGGAAAAATGCGTAATATATATTTACTGCACATATATAAATCTATGTACTTATATATTTTATTGTTACATACAATATGTAGATACCTTTGCCTCATATGTGCCATTCGTATTGTACACAGTATTTTTATTTCAATCCTAACTAGCGAAATTTTCCATGTGACACAAAGTTGCCAAACTCATATATAATTTCGGTAACTGAATGATTGAAGAAGCACCGTGGGTAGAAATGAGTTTCATTTGTTAAAAAAACGCCCGAAAAGTCCCAATAAGCATTTTGGCTTCTTCTAACTTAGAGCTCCATTTTAGATCTAACGTATTCCTGGAATTTCGAGCATTGTTTCCAAATAATGCGTCATTGAGTTCTTAACATTGCGTTCTTAACAAAAGGGCATTGTTTTATATGGCAATAAAAGATTCTCAACGCTAAAAATCTATATTATTAAATTTTGAGCACAAATGGGATTCTGAAAGAGTTGAGAAACCTTAGGGAAAGATATTGGATATCACCTTGATAATTATGAAGATCTCCAAAATGAGGGAATTTTTGAAGACTAGTAATATACATGAACTTAAGGACTGTAAGTTTCTCAAAGGCTGAAGAATAATTGAAGAACAAATTAAGAACTCGAGAACTATATATTTATCAAATGCTGAATATCAACTTCAGAACTCTACATTTTGCAAAGGCTGGGGAGAATAATTGACGTCTGGTGTTCTATAAAAGCTTAAAAATTTAAAAAATTTCAAGATTTGGAGAAATATTTTTTGTTAAGATTGTTGGGAATAATGTTATCAATATCGTTAACTGGTGCATTAGTCGTTTTCTAAAGATCGTTTTTTTGACTTGTTTGTTTTTTGATATGAAAACGGTACTTAAGTTTTATGGGTCCCAGCTTTTGTGTGATAACCTTTAGTACAAATGGAAGGTTGGCAAAATATTGCGCAAAGGCTGGTAATGCTAGTAGTCACAACAATAGTCAGGAGCTCAATGAATTGGAAGAAATTGCTTTATTCCATCAATTTGGAACCAAATTGCTATATATTTTCTTCAGAAACCGGTACCTCTTTCAATATTAAGCTCTACTAAAAATTTTTAACCATTTTAAAAATTCCTTGTACCCTTTGTCTACCTTTAGATCAATCAAAGTAAATGCGTTTCCAGCTACCTCGTAATATAGTTTCTTTGTAATTTAACTCGCCTAACTTTTCTAGTTATTATTTCAAGATAACCTTATTTTCCATTTTTCTCCATTTTTCTCCATTGCAACCCACTGTGCCACCCACACAATTCCTTTGTGTTTATGAAAATGCAAGGGTTTGCGTGTATGTTGATTACGCCGCAGTGTTGGTGCTTCTTGAATTTAATTAGAGAATTTCTCGGGTAGTAATTAGAAGATTCTTTTTACATGCGCGGGAATTTTGCAATTAAAACCTTTTTGATAAATTACATACGAGGATAATGTATGCTATGCTAGTAGTGCCCCTCACGACGTAGCTTGAACCGTTACCTACGAACTACCAAAGAGCGATCGTCATCCCCGCTGTAGACTTGCGAAGAATGCTTGCTTGCAGCGCTTCTTAGTGTGTGCGTTTTTGCTCTTTAGTTGGAGTGAGAAAAATTTGATGCTCCAGTGAATTGTATTACTCTGTCCTCAACTCCTTCCCCACGCACTATTGCCACCATTCGACGCTATTTTATTTCACGCTGGCAAAACCTATTGCGTTCCAGTTAATATGAACAAGTGGCATGTCAGCAGCATCCTCTTGCTGCAGGATGTTGGCAATGTGAAATTTGCTTAAGCAACAAAGTAGAAAAGATTTATTTGTGTTGGCTTGTAGAACAACACACTTGAAGCGAAATGCTTGAAATAACAAACCAGCAAGCAAGCAGCTAAGTGAATGAATGAATGAGCAATTGAATGATTAAAAAAACTGTTGATTTAACTTAACCTCAAAACTGAATTTATGCATGTATGGTAGTTGTATAAGTTTTTCGATTGTATAAAGCAATTAAAAGGAAGCCAAAGTTTATTACAACACACTTATTCGCTTTAAAGTTGTACATCTATTCAAAATAAATATTTTTTTGCATTTATTACGCAGCTTGAGAATCAAGCAGACAATGGCTCATAAAGTCAAGGCAAGAATTTCGTAACGGAAACCTGTTCTTCCCTACATTTAGTCATTACTAACGAGAAAACAGAGAAAAAGTGCAAATAAAAATGTCCCTTCGACCAAAGTATGAGTGAGGGTACGTTGGAAAATCCTGCGAAAGGCTTAAGCTAAGTCTGACAAACACCTGAGACATTCAATTATGCGAACGACCAAAACCTCATTCGTGTATACACAGTTGCAAGGACATTCTTATAAGCAGCGCACACATTTATGGTAGAGTACTTGCGAAAAAAAAATGTGTGTGTGAAACAAGAAAAATAAAAGTAAATAAATAAGTATGTGCATGTATGTAAATGCAAAGGCATACCCTTCATGTTTTATGAATTTTATGACTAAGAGTAGATAGATGGGAGATGTCTAAAATTTTTATAAAATGGTCTCTTTACCAGTAGAGCAATTATTATTCAAATATTCCATACACTTGTCATATGCGAAGACCTCGGCCTGAAACGAATTTTTTTACAGCCTCAATCGACTCATAGCATAAAGTAATTGAGTGATCTTGTTTAAGATATTTGTTCGACGTTTTTTCATCTTAACAAATTTCGACTCTTTTGGTGTGTTCGATAGCGACTTTCTCCATATCTAAAAATTACAAAAAATGCGTATGTTCAACACAATTTCCTTCGCTTTTTCGATGTTACGGTGACGAACAGTATGCTCGTTAACAGAAGTAACTTGAGTTAAGTTTACCATCTTTCGACTCTCACTGCATGTTTTACACCACTCAACCGCTTAGTTAAATAGCCAAATCAACGTGAGTTGTCAAACATATATTATAGTAATTCCAAGTAATAATGTCTGTCGAGCTAAACATAAAAGTAAAAATAGGTTATTCCGGTTCAACAAAAAAATGTTTTTACATTCAGAGTTTAAATGTACTAGTCACTATTAGTGATCAGATAGTATATATATAATGACAAACCTTTAATTTTCTAAATTTCTTAGGCGACTGACTTAGAAAATAGCTTACCAAATAGCGTTTTCGACTCAATGTTTTAACAAATCCCCTTCAAGACGCTTGAGTTAGTTTAATTTACCAATTTGGTTTGCCGATTTTTTTTTCGAAAATGCTAATGGCCTAAAAATAAATTAGAAATCGTTAAGGAAATTAAAAATATATTTAATCATAAAATGCTCTAGATATGAAGACGAAAATCTTTGCAGACAAAGCATTTGAACTGAGTATTAAAGTCAAGAGTTTATTTTATATATATTTTATCAAGTATCTTATAATTTTTTTAAGGTTCACATATGGATCTTACTTCCCAAGTTTAAGTTCCAAGTCTCTCTATCAGATTTCTTATCTTGCCACATTTTATTCTCCTTGAGGTGAAATCCGACAATGCTGTTATCGATCGGTGATGATACGTAATAAATAGTTCAGTCCGTTGTGTGACACGAAGTGCAACCATTTATCACTTACATTTATATTATTCAGTTTGGTCTAAAAGAAATAAGTCGTCATTACTAAGGTTAATAAAAGCTTTCCGAAACAACTAATAAATCCGTTGAAATAGTCTATATTCATTTCGATAGACCTTAGAACCAAATTTCAATACTTTACAGTACCATTGCATTCATTGTAATATTAAAAAGTGAAGAGCGTCAAATCGAACAAACCGCTGGCTTAAATCAAATAGACTGGAATATAGAGGTAGCATAGTAAGTATGGTATGCAATTGCTGCTTTCAGGTGAAATTTCTTTGATAATAGAGTAGTGTTATAAAATTGTGAGTAGAAAAGACTTAGATTTACCGCTGAGACAGACCGTTGAAATTAAATACTTCTTGTATGACTCAGAAAAAAAATTAGCACTTTGACAATTGTGTTCGCATAATTATATGCCTTTGAGTTCCATAAAGGGTATAATTCCTGTAAGTTCTATTCATACAAGCTCAGAACAATGCTTAGCAATAATTCCGCCCAACGCGACACAACCATACTTATATACATACCTATATATGTGACCCAAACCAACTCTCTGTACTTCTACTTGCGCACACATTTGTTGTATTACAGTGGGTTGTTTTTGTTGTTGTAGCGCAATTTAAAACTGCAGCCTGCGAGGATTTTAGTTTAATAAGCTCAAGATGTGACAAAACAGCTGAGGTCCTTTGCAGCGGCTTTGTTACATTGTTTCCCTTCATTCACTTGCTAGCTAGAGAGCCGGTGCATACTTTCACTGATGATAAATCCCTCTAAACGTCTCATTCTCTTTGCGTGAAAATCAAATTGTTTTGTGTTTGCATTTGTCGCCAGCATCGCTGATGCGGTTATGATGAAGCATGATAAAGGTTTCTGCACAAAAAAGGCTTTGGTAAAGTAAATGAACGCAAAATGAGCTCAATTGTAACATTATCTTTTTGGTGGAAGCTCTAACGTAGCTTATTTACAACTGAACAAAAAGTTTTACGAAAGTTTGTATTAATAGCCGATAGAGAGGAACTTGAGGTGGTCCTGCTATAAATTGCATTGGTCTTTGGCAAATCGGAAAGTTACTTGGAAATTACTTGGCTTATCTTTTCCTGTAGCAATTGCTAATAATTAGAATTGCTTTGGTAGTTTGGCCGCTTATTCAATATCTTTTGCTATCGGCGTAGCACATAATTAGAAAATGCTTAAAATTTAGTATAGGCTATTGAACCAAAGTTCAATAGTAGAATAATCTTTATTTTACGGTTCTTACGACTTTTATCTAAAAGTCACAGGTGTTCGCTAATTTCCCCTTAATTCATACACTATGGCTAATTGCGACTATTATTTATTATTATCCAAATTGAAATGTTAAAAATTATACGGAACAATCTTAATTGTATTATATATTAAAATCGCATTTTAGAAAACTTCCTGAAGTCGATCGTCGAAACCAATTCTTATTTTTAACAGCTTATGTATGAAAGTTTGAAAAATTAAGACCTCGCTTTAAACCAAAGAGTTACCGATTCATACCTACTACCCAGTTGTCGATTTTAAAGCAACTTTGGCGCAAATTTGATTTAGAAGAAGCTCAAGAGAAGTGCCATAAAGTCCTTTGTCAAATAACAAAATTAACTCCTTATAAATCTCTTATCATCGTGTGCACAATACATGTTATAGAAGCGTGGGTGATGACAATATCCGTCGGGAATGTTCGAGAGCAAGATTCTGGGAATGTACCTTTGCGTGCAGCGGTGAATATTGTAAGAGAATGAGCTGTACGAACTGTTTATCTTCCCCAGCGTGTTTAACTTTAACTAGACTGGTCTAGCAGCCTTAGAAATAAACGGACATTTTTCCTCAGATTTGTAAGTCCTCATTTTATAGTATTTGTGTAAGTATGTTGTGAGCTGACAATTTTTAGAAAAAAACGGTCTTATCGTTGATTGATTTCAGCACTGAATTTTTCATTGGAATGTCCTTTTGAGTAGAGCAAAGAAGCTAGATGATGTATATAGCATTATTGGTTAAATGTTTTAATATTTTTAAGAAATATTGCTATAAGGGAGGTGTGCGTGGTTATCACCAGATTCTGGTTATCTGTAGTTCGTAGACTAGGATGGTAATGCTATTATCAATTCGACTACATCAACTTGTTTGTAGTTGTTTTTTGAATAAAGCAAAATTCATGTGGCCGCCTTTATCACAACTTATCCCTCAGCAAAATGTGATCTTGTTGCTGCGATTTCAATGACTTCTACGAACATCTCGGGAGTATAGCGAATATAACTTCATAAAAAGACTTCATAAAAAACAGTCAAGGCGAATTAAATCTAGGGATATGTGTGATCAGTCCATGTTACCTCTTTTGGACCTCAGACGACTAAGTATTTTTTTACGGTAACTTAATATTTTAATTCCCCGTGTGAAATGGGGCGTCGTCTTGTTGAAACCACTTTTCCATTTTTTTGATTAAAATCCGACCCAAACAGTCACTTTTTAGTGTTGCAATTACATTCAATGGATTTTACTTAGTAACTCAGCTAGACAGAGCGAAAAGGGCCTCGTCTATGTGCCCGTTGAGTTACCGCAACTGAACAACTATTTCAATGTAAAACATTTGAATTTCAACGGAGTTTTTCGTTGTAAAGCGATTCTCGGTTAGAATTGTATTGAATTATAGTTTCCAAAATACACAAACTAACCAGTTTAGTCCGTTAGAAAGGGGCAATGCAATTCAACATTTAAATTACGGATACAAAAATGGCACACACTGTATTTATTACGCTTCATTTAAAGTCGCTTATTTTAAATCGCTATGAGTTGCTAATGAGTTAGGGATTGTTGTTTTCCAGGTATTTCGTTATTTAAGTTTGATTAGCGAGTGGCAAGCTGCGAAAGAGCAGGGAATTGTGATATTGCAGAACTATATAATATATGATTCATTTTCGAATTGGTTTTGAACGAAACTTCTAGAATTATTTCAGTTTTCACTTCATATAACTTTCATATGAAATGAATTGCAATATAAGAAAGAAAACTTGCTTAACCAGTCAAGCGTTTTAAAACATATTTATTAACTGTAAATTTTGTTAATTGTACATATGAACACGTTTTGTTACAAAAATAACGGTATACATTTGTATATTTATAATTAGTAAACTGTAAATACCACGCCACTACCATAATATATGCTATGGCATACCGGCATGGCGGTATGGCTGACCGATACAAGAAACTCTAGTGAAAATCTTTTGGTATTCAAAAGTCGGCAATGGGCAACCAATATTAAGGTGCAATGGGACAATGCGAAGTCACAAGAGATCGGACCGAGTAGCTGGTTTTTGGCAAGTTGTAGTCCACTACAAGCAGAAGTGGCTATGTACATATGTATGCATGTAAGCACATACATAACATAGCATCTTGTTATGTGTACAAAGGTTCGTAACTAGACAGACTTCGATTCACTTTGGTACGGTTGAGTGCGGTCCAGTGGCACATAACATTGAAATTGCCTATACGACAGTTTGGGGAGTAATTAAACAGCCTCAATTCATTTATCATGGTCTAACATTATGTCCTGTTGAGTGGTTGGAGTAGCTATGCGGACGATATGTAATCGTGTTGCAAGTAGTAAAAATGAGTAAAATGCTTTTTTGCCGCTAGAACCGATGTTTGGGCCAACTATAGACAGCTTAGATGAGCCGTAAAAGCGAATAATAGGTGATGGAACCACGTACTCACTTATAGTTGTTAAACAAGATTGGTAGCTAACACGGTATATTTGGTTTTGAATAACACTCTTTGCCGTTAGTTATTTTTGTCTTGATTTTTTTTTGTATTTTTTTTTTTTTGTATTTTTTCTTGTGTATTTGTTGTTCGTATGTGCTGTGTTGAATTGTTGTTGTTTATTTAGTACTTAATTACCATTTCGGCGCATGTTATGCTCTTTTGTTAACACTTTTAGCTTGTTCAAACAATTTTCTCGGCTATTTGTTGCCGAAAGTTGTCGAAATTGAGTCGAGCTCGAACCACTTTGATTCGTTAATTTCTATTTTATGTGATGCTCATATATACCTATAAGCTTAAGTACCGCGTGTGCGTATTGCCAAAGTGTGGTTGTGCTCCAGCACGAAATGGGCGTGCACGGTACCATTATCTAGTCAACTTGAGAGCGCCTTAACCCATAATTATATATGCGATATGTAACCGCAATGGCAATCTTTGGCTCGTTTGTTGATTGCTTTACGACACCTTGTGGGCTCATTTCGTATGCCACTTGCATATCATACAAACACCAACATACATAACACATACTTATCCAAAATACCCGCTGGCAAATATGCGAGTAGTCCAGCAAACTAGCAACATATTCGAATCGACCGCCCACATACCAACCATTTTCATGTTAAAACGTAAGCGCATAAGCGAACATCCACGAATACATGAATACACTAACACCTCTTTCCAGTTTGCTTCGTCTACGGCTATTTCATATGCACTTGCTCTCCGCAACGTTGGCTCATCTCCTTCGGTAATCAACTTTTGCCTTTCACATATACATACATATGTACATATGTATGTGTTTGTGTATATGTGTGAGTGCAGCTGCTTTACTCATGTGTGTATTTTAATAAGTTTATGGTCTTGTAGTTGGTAATTTTAACCTTTAATTTCTAATTGTGACCTCTCCTTAGTGCGTTGGCATTTGTAGGGGAAGAGGGTTAGGTACATTTTGCTTCAATTACATTGTGACCCCTAGTGGTGTGTTGTATTGCAATTCTCATAAATAAGCAGTTATTTTAGGTTTCTAAAATGCGTATTGCGGTAATACGAATTGCTAATGTAATAGCCCATAAGTGGGCTTCTGTCAAGTTGTGAAAGGGGATTGTAAATACTGCTGAAATTTTCATTGAATGGGTTCTTTAAAGCTCAATTAAAGACTACAGCTATGTCTAAGAAAGATACTGGACTCACAAAATTAGAAACAATTTACTCTAAACAATGGCGGTTTAAATTTTTCAGTTCTAATCGAAGTTTTGAAAAGATTTGATAACTCTTTACCATCCAACATATAAGGGACTTTTAAATTCCAATGCACAAATAATAAAATTTTAAACATAATTTTTATGTTAATATCATAACAATAATATAAAGAAGTAAGACAGCATTAAGTTCGCGCCAACCAGAATTGTGAATTATCTAAGTCTAAGTTATCTGATTAGGATAGGTTTTGCAAGTGGACCATTGAAACATTGGTAGTTGGCAAATTAGGAGCTTTGGATAAAGAGTTACTCATGTATCGGGCTATCGGCTAATATCGATTCCAGACGAAACCGAGTCTAATAATGATCAAAATACGTTAAGAGTGAATTTTAATATTAGTTATTATCGAAATATGTGTGTACATAGCGATTTTGAATCAAACTATATGCACTCATGGCAGGAGCAGGCTATTTTACTGGAACCATGATTGTAAGAACCACCACGCCTGTCCTTTATTTGTTATGCTTCAGATTTAGAAGCCAGAAAAAGACAAGCTTAAGTAACTTTCTTCATTCATCTGAAAGAGGATCTATTTCTTCTATAGATTCTACTTCTTCTATAAAAACTTTATTTAGTTGGAAAGGGTGAAAAATCTCATCAATATATATTACCGAGCATTGCTTCGAAGGAATCGCTTGATTGGGAAATATTTTTGAAGTGATTTTTGACCAATCAAAACATCGAATTGTTGGCCTCAAACTGCACTCTCCTGATTTGGATCGGATGATTACTTTTTTGTTTTGATTAAATAGGTGGTCAACGGTTTTCAGGGTCAATTACAGAAATCTGCGAACTTTTCGATGCCACTTTTGTAGTATAATTGAAATTATGCTTCAAAATAGGTTTCAATCTCGACACTTTATGTCATCATTCCTTTGAGGTGTGAGATCAGAAAAAAATCGCCAATACTCAGAGAGCTGTGAGAATTATACACGAGCCTTGTGAAAATTAGGTAAACTACAAAATATTTCATTCTAGTGGCGCTCTTTCATAGAAACTGTTCAGCTTCTCTGATATATCAGCCGGTTTAGGGCAAGTGCTTCGAAAAATTGCGCTCTGCGGCATACAACACACTTGTCCAAATGAATGGAAAAGTATAGTGATCATACTAGGAGTACAAAATCTATATTAGAAGCCTTCAAATTCTTCCTTAGTCGGCTGACATCAACTATTATAAACTTTTTATTAGTTCTCGTAACTCTACAGATGAACTTCCCCTGGGTTTCTGTAAACAAATTATTTAACTCTTAAATTATTTTTGAGGTTCTAAGTTTCAGAAAAAAATCCGATTATAGTATTTGTTGTTGAAATATAGAATTTAATCAGTATTTAAGCTAACTTAAATTTAAATACTTCCTGACAATTTATGTATTATTATTTAATTCACAGCAAACGAATAATCAATACACCCCACCGAGCGCTCTGCGGCATACAAGGCCAACGAACGAATGACTTTGTATTATTCCGGTAACATTATTGAAGGTTAAAAAGTTTACTCATTCATCCATTCAATCATCCATCAAATGCAGAAACCCGCTTGTCAGTGACACTTCGTATGAAATGAAAGGAAAATAAAGAAAGTGAGCGACACAAAAGAATGACACATAGATCGAAATGTTCAGTGAGTGCCCAGAGTAATGTCAAAGTGCCAAACTGACTAAGTGCACGCTTTAAAACTGCGTTTAATTTTCAAAAATTTCTCTACTCGCATATAAATTGCAGCAATTGAAATTTGTTGAATTTCACGCTTATTTATTTGAAATAAATATTCCACTTGGAAAAATGTGTTTCCTGTCTGGAGCGCAATGCCCGTGTTCTGCTCCCACCACAGCCGGTAATGTATAATCAAAAATGCATTAAATCAAACAATTTTTTACGTGCATATATTTACAATATTTATTTGTAAATATTTGTTGGCATGATTGCGTATGTACGAGGGTGGTTCGACAATTACTTAACCTACCAAAAAAAAAAAATATATATATATATTGGACAATTTATTTCTCAGCGCGGCCTCCTTTGAGCCAACACACTTCACCCAACGATGCTCCAATTCTTCTAAATCGGCTGAAAAATACCTTTTCTGGAAGTAGTGGCTTAGTAGGTCTCTATAGTGGCAACAACCTCCCCATTCGGCTCAAATTTAAATCTGTTAGCAACTTTTTCAATTTAGGAAACAAAAAGAAGTCCCAGAGTGCCAAATCTAGAGGATACAGTGGATGGGATAGCAGTTCGAAGTCCGTGGCGACGGTGAAAGCGTGAGTTGGTGCGTTGTCATGGTAGAAGATCACTTTTTTCTTCATTAAATGAGGTAATTTTTTCTCCAATATGGATTCGAATAGGCACAATGATTTGGCATAATGAAGTCCGGTGATTGTTTTGCTCGTCTCAGGTAATCGATGTAGATCATGCCTTGGGAATCCCAGAAAACGGTACCCATCAACTTTCCAGCCGATGGGACAGTCGTCGCATTCTTCGGAGCAGGTTCGCCGGGTGAAGTCACTGTTTCGATTGTTCCTTGATTTCTGCTGTGTGCAAGTGGATCCATGTTTCGTCGACTTTCACTAAGCGCGCTTAAACAGCATCAAACACTACTGTAAAGTGGTCTTACGATAATGCTTGTCGTCGGGAGGGAGCAAAGGTGGCATCCATTACTCCGACAGTTTTCTACTTTCTACTTTCTCAGCTATCTCGTGCACATCTCGTGACATCTAGGTGTAGTTCATTACTTTTTTGTGTTCGCCATCGAAGAAAAGAGTATGCAGCATCCAAGTTTTATTTTATTTTACCACGCTATTTCCCTTCCAAAAACAAAAACCGTGTCACTGAGCGACTTTTCCATTTTTCTAAAATCAACGAGTCCGATTCGATTGAATTTTTGACATTAGCAGGTTAAGTACTTATCGAACCGCCCCCGTAAATGGGGAGGTATATGCATATTTTTTTATGTGACATTTGCGCGAGTAAATATTCATGTGTCCGCTATTGGCCGCAAGTGAAAATAACAATTTTGTCACTTAACGTACTGCCACGGCGCCAACAAAAACACACAAACAGCAACAAAATTGAATGTGTTGTTGTATGTGACTGCAATTGTGCGTATTATGCGCAAATGCGGGCATTGGTAACCGCAATTCGATTGTGGCGCGAAAGTGAAGTCCTTTCACCTCAACTCAATATACCCGCCAACACATATGTATATGTATACAAACACTTGTGCTTACCTACGAGGCTAGCAGGCCACAATTTGAATATCGGCAGCTTTGTGGTGAAGCTGGTGACTGTGACTGGAGGCAAGGGGGTGGGGGACTTTGTTATGCGACTGCATGGTCGCGATAAAAACTTTGTTGGTAATTGTTGCTGTAGTTGTTGTTGATGTTATTGTTGTAGCTGTTGTATCATTGCCACCCGCTGTCGAACGGATGTCCGCCTTCCTACGGCTTCCGCCAATGTTGACAGCACAGCTATGTGTACGTTAGCGCGAGTGCGCACAGCATCTATACAATTATTATCTGAAAATGTTAAGGTGGTAACAAAAGCAATTACAACAATAACAATAGCAAAAGCAAAACGACAACAACAAACGGTTGCATTAAGCAACAAGAATAACTAGATTGTTAAGCATCTGTCGAAGTATGAAGAGCACATTTTATAATGACAGTTCGACTTGCTGGCGTTACAAACACACAAACTGCTCGTTTCATACAACACAGCACACATGCACATGAACATGCATATATGTTGCATATGTGTGCATTTGTGTGCATTTGTGTGTATTTGTGTGCTCTGTGGGCCGACAGACATTTGTAAAACAACAAATCAGCGATGTCACACTTTCATGGCATAACAACAACAAAAATGGCAACAACAGTAATGGTCAATGAGTGTTGATGTTGTTGCATGCCACATACTAGTGGCATGCGTATTCATGCGCTTATGCATTAGCGCGCATAAAACCCACTGAAATATGTATTAACGAATGCATGCATATGAGTATTGGCACTGTTATATAAAAAGCGCTCTACAGCGCAATTACAGCATCGTCCATATACTTAGGTTTCGGAAACTTCTGAGTAAAAATTTGATTTAAAGGATTTAAGGAGCAGGAAACTGTTATCGTTTTCTAGCATAAGATGTTATGTATAGAGGTGGTTTATGCTCGCGCATAAGTTAGAAAAGTAGATACATATATTTAATTTATTGAATAAAAGAAAATATTTAACTTTTCAAAGTAAAGGATAAATGCAAAAAGTTCAGCATATTCCGTTTTCTTTTTAAGCAGAGATTCATGATGGTTTTCAGTTGAAATTATGTAAATAGGGTTGCCTTCTCCTCAATTTTTTCTTCAAATAACTTGCAATATTATTGGAGATGTTTTTGAGAAGAGTTCTCACCAGTTTGAAAAGCTTAATTCACACATATTCAAACATTCATAATCTACTTTGCGATATATCCACAGGCCATATTTTTAGCATAATATTTGTTATTTTTTTGATAATGGTGGCAATCTATGTGCTAACAATTTTGCGAAAAGTGTAGTGAAAATTACAAAAAAATATTTTGTGAAAAATCTTGCTTAAATAGCTTTTCGTTAATATGACAAATACATTATTGATGAGTTTTTTTTTGATACCTAAAAAAATTTGTGTTTTTTCATAAATTACTATTGTTTCCTATTTTGAAATCCTTGAAATATTTTAGTAATTGAAACACTTAGATTCCCACCTATGCTATGGTTAATAGTACTCTTCTAGTATTGGATCAAGAGCGAGAAGAGAGAGGATCCGTCTCTCAATGAAATATGCTAGTTATTTAGAGAGAAAAATAAGCATAGTAGTTAAAGTAACTGTTACCCCGCTAACCGTGGCCTTTATCAGCTATAATTACTTGTAAGCACCAAGTTGGTTTTGCTCCTCGATTGTCAGAAAATTAATTACTCGAAATGTTCCATAAGGTTTATTTATATTTTTTAGTTCCAGCGAAAAAAACCTTTTTCTGGGGCACAAGTTTTCCAAAAGATCAGCTTTAAAATGTTCCATTTAGTATTAACTTTTCGTGTAGTTTTCCCAAAAGATTTGGTTATATTTGAATTTTCGTATTGCAAAATTTTGAAAACTTTGTTATTTTAATTAATTTTCAAAAATCAAAGCAATCTTAGCGTCACTATAACTACGCGAGGAACTTTGCGTGAATAATGTCGACGCGTTAAAAATCAATGAACTGAAATTGTGTGCGACAGCATAGTCAGCCGATCCGAACAGCTCCCCATCATTATACTTAGGTACTTATATATGTAGTACGTCCACCGATAGTGGCAACTCTACCTGTTTGGGCATTGGGGAACATTTGGTGCGCTCATGCTGTGCCTGTGTTTTTCCATGTTTCACATTTTGCATTTGTGCGCTTTTGCTAGGTTTGCACTTACATACATTTGATCTATGGGTGCAGTTGCGTGTGTGTGCGGAGGCGAGTCACTTTGGATGTGTGCCATCTACACCGGTAATTACTGCCACCTGACAATGAAAATTACTCGCTGTTCACATTTCTGTTGCATTGTACACACACCATTGTTCTGGGCATTGTTGTTTTTGTTGAAACCGTTTTCGTTTGCACCAAAAAGTCTAAATTGAGAATACAGTTTAAAGATTTCTAAACTTGAAATATTTTGTTTCAATTTTATAATCTGATTTTGGAAGGTAAAAATTTTATAAATCTAAATACTTATAAAATAAGTAAAATCATATTAGCACGAGGTCTTTAGTGCAGATATTCTCTCAGTTAAGTTAGGTTACGATGGCTTACATAGGATCGGAACGTCTATAAAGTTTAAGGTATTAGTTTATTTACTCCCACTGAAATACGGGATGTCTAATAATGGATGATTCTATATTAAATTTTATTATTTTCTATGCAACTACTTGGGATTATTCCTTAGGAAAACTTGCATAATATACCTAAATCTAGTTACGAAAGCCAGCATTAATTTTACTATAAGCTCCGCCTGTCTACACGTGACCAAATTAACTTCACAACCTCTAATTTATCCCTAAGTGCAGCGTTCTCCCGTCTGTTTAGTAGAAGGCAGTATTAAAGGATACTCCAATATTAATAAATCTTTCCACCTATAGTTTACTAAACCCTCCAATAATGTCGATTCAACATATATATTGTGGTGGGAATGCTATTAAGGCACCTGGATTTATTTTTGTTTCCAAACTGTCTTTCAACGGTTAGATTGCTGATTCGTATAATTTAAGAATTCTGTAGACTTTCTATATGAGTATCTTCCCTTTATTTGGAATTCATTTTCTAAATTTGTGATGGCTAGGGTTGAATGTATACCGAATATTTTCTTAAAATATGCCCTGCTTTACTTACGTTCCTCTGTTCCGATTTAATATTCTATTGTTCGCTTTTCACTGATTAACCTTAAATCTTTGGAAAAGAAAACATCAATTCTTTCCTTAACTTCTGTGTTCGGATTATCAAGAGACCTATTGACTGTTTGACTGCCCTGTGTTTTTGAAATGAATAAGATTAAACGTTTTTATACATTTTTGACATCAATTGCAAAACAATTATCTCGCTTTTTCACCCCAAAGTTAACTTTTCTAAATATTTTTAATTCGATTCCTTGATTTTAAGCATTTAGATTAAAAACGAAACTAGATTCTCATCATCTGTCCAAATAGTTGTTTCGTAGACAAAATAAGAAAATAATAAAATGGTTAAAAAGCTCTCTAAAGCCTAAATATAAACCGATTTTTCTTAATTTTCGAAAAAGTCCGGTAAGAAATCATATTTACAAAAATGTTGTATCTCAAATTGATTTGTTACAAATCATTTCTTTACCCTTTTCAAATGTCATATTACCTTGTTGGCTAAATCTAGACAGTGAAAAACTAATTTTTTTGAGTTCTCAATGTCGATATATACATCGATTATAGTTTTATCATTGGTGCTTAAGATAACAATTCAAATACTGGAGGATAATAAAAAGTACAAGGTTTCTCAGTCATTCAGGGGTTTTGGATATCAATGATATTTTTAAAGCATTTAAAGGATATTCGATTTCTGAAATAAAATCATAAATAGGAAAAGTAATCGAAGTATCAAAATGAAAAGTAAGACCCTTAGAGGTCCCCTTAGTGGTCTTCAATCATCGCAGTCAAAGCTTTAAGCTTAAACATCTTTGTTACTAATATTGTATAATGTATTGGTACTACCCTAGACCTTTCCATATAGTAATTTAAGGTCTGTAGGGATGCCAATACGGCATAACTTACAAAATATTTTGAGATATTTACTGTTAATTTTCTTAATTTTTTTGTTTCGCAATTTTATATTCTGAGAATCTGTTTTGACCGGAAGGATTACTTAAATTTTATTTAGTAGTTACTTTAAATTTTGTAAATAACATTTCCTTACGTCATTTCAAGAAGAACACACTTTAACGGCACTTTTTCAATTTACAAACCACTTGATGTTCTTTGCATTGCCCGAACTGCTTAGAGAAAAGGGTTGCTGCATCCTGCGACTATAAGCCTTCATAAATATTCAAATGAAATTTTCATTTAAAACTCTGAAGCGAAAGAAAAAAGAAGTTGACAGGCACCAAATGCTTTAGATTGAGTACAAACAGCAGATGGCGCTATGTGAGGCTAAAGAGGCAAACAGAGGCTAATGGTAAGTGAGTGATGCAGAAAGAAGACACAAAGTGATGCTGCTTGATTATAAGCAAATGCATGCCTGAGTGCCTGTGACACAGCAAGTGGCAATAGAATAACGGCAAAGGCCAAACAACCGAAAGATGGTAACATAAATGGCACAAACAGAAGCATGAACAGCAACGAAAGAGGAATGGGAGGGTTATGTAAAAGGATTTTACAGGAGGCAATAGTGTTTCAACTGCAGCGAGTGTAACGGGACGCAAGGACTTTATTTAAAGGCACATATGCCGACTGTTGAGCTGCCGTTCGCAGACCATCCGAAGCTTGCTAAGTGAAGAAGAAAATATTAAAATGAATAAATAAAAGCCTTGCAGAAGCTTCTTTGCAAAGGACACTTCGCAGGCGTTGAGCTCGTAAATAAATCAATGGACAATTTTTATTATGCCCAAGCACGCCGACGAGGCACAGTAATGGCTAACAGGCATGTGTGTGTGTGTGTAAGTGTGTAAGTGTGTAAGAAATTCTGTCGTCAGCATTGGCGACAAAGACGCTCTCTACGACTGCACCAGCTCATCTACATGGAGCTTCATACAGTGAGTGTATCACATCGTCTATCACATCAACTGCATTTGTGGCGCCTTGCATTGTAGTCACGTTATGTGTATGTGTGTGTAGCAGAGCAATCTAAATAAATTTACAGGTCCATAAATTGTTAAAGCGCATAAGCATGCACTTGTAAATAAATTTGCAAAAGCGCATATGCACTTCAAGTGTGTATAAGTTTTTTCCGTATGCTCGCTGCTTTCCATTTGGAGTAGCGGAAATTTCCTTACTTCCTCTTTGGGTTACGTAACCGGTTATAGCTTTGCATATAATTTGAAATTGGCATATGTTTATTTAAAGTCTGTTAAGAAAACTATAAACTTCATATTGTTGTTGTTTTTGCTTTATTCATCTCTTTTTTGGAGCTCAATTATTCAATTCCATTACTAGTTGACATTTATTTTGAAAGTTTGCAGGTCCATCGAAATTATTTCTTGCAGCAGTTGTCCTTGGTACCGCTCTTGCAATTGCATTTGCATTGCTGATCGCAGGGGCAGCCATCTCCGCACTTAGCTGCAGTGCATTTGCAATCTGGTGATGAAAGTTGGAAAAATTAAATTCATATTATGGAAAATGAATTAAAATTTTAGTGTTTAGTTCGTGATTTAACGCTAAATGTCTACATCATAGAATATTAACTCTTTAAATGCAATACATTTGTACTAAATATTCAATAATATTGATCAATGAATATGAATATGCATAATTAATGTATATGTAAGCTCCAAACTCCTTTCTAAAAGGAGCATTTTTAAGTTAAATCTTCAATAATATTGACCAATAAGTATAAAATTGTGTGATTTAGTTTGCTAAGGACTAAGGTTAAGTTTCGAAATGCGAAAAATTTTATCAATGTAATTAATGTAATATAATGTAAAAGGCAGTAATAAATATTGCCCAATAATATGGAAAATAAAGTAAATGGAACAATATTGCGCAATAAATATATACCACAATTCTGTACATAAATTATATGAATAAATATTGCGCAATAATTTTTTTAAATAATATTGATTGATTGGTTTTCTATCAAAAATTTATAGCTTCAGATAATTAAACTTGACGTCAGAATTTTGTGTTTAATATATTTTAGTTTGAAGTACTACCTACATATATTACTATTATATATTCTATTGTTCTATACTATTGTTTCCTTTACATACCTTTACAACAAGCTGGACAACCCATATTTATACAGTAAAATATTCACAAATTCTTCTCTTAAAATAATCTTGCGAAGCTGTGTGTACGATTCAATTTCTCAAACTACACTTGCTACTACAACCGATCGGCCGATTTTATAAGCGCTCAATTTACAACTGCGTCGTGTGTAAACTTAGAAACGTGTGAAATGTGTGCACTTATGTGAATAACGCCACTTGGGAGCGTGCAGTGCGCAATATTTTTGTACTTTCCACCCGAACACATTTTACTTGCAGCTAAGTGGCACACTTTTTTGCACTCAACTGTTATATTTTGTACATTCTCATTATCAGTCGAGCCCTTTAGAGCTTATTTGCTTTAGCTAATTTCGCCGTGTACACCCGTGGTCTAGCGTATACTCCAATATCACACCAGCAAAGCTATAGTATATTATACTATTAATAACTGTTTTATTTTGCACTCCACTTATTGCCGGTGATAAGAATGAGTTGTGCTCAACTTGTGCTTTATTGGCTAAGTGTAAATGTTTTGCAATTTCTGTGGTGCCGAGTGTTTGTTGGTACTTTTACATTCACTGATAACCGAGAAAGCAAATAAACAGTTATATAGTAAAATAAACCACTTGTTATCATTGAAAAGCGATAATTCGTGACGTTTTACGGATAATTTGTAGATATATTTTACTCATATGAGGTATATATTAAATTACTACTTCCTAGCCTCCCTCTAAGACTGAATTGAGTTTCTTCACACTGTGCAACATAAAATGAGTTCTGTTTGAAGGTCGTTCAGAAGATTTCAGATTTCAGAGATCAGAAAATTTTTGAGAAACCATAAGTTTGTCCCAATTGTCATTATTGTCATTATTGTCATAAAGGTACGGCGAATTTTTGATACCACTAGGTTTAGCAATTTACACGTCTCATACGTAGTTCAGAAGGGTTCCCACTTATTTAAAAGTTCAAATCCTCATCATAATTAATGAATATTTCATAATATCAAACTAAATAGTTTTAAATAGGATAAAGTAAATGAAATATTTCAACATAGACGGAGATATTTCGAGAAAGATTGGCACCTGTTTGTAAATTTGATTAAAATTATAAGGTTACAGTATATCAAACTGAAGAAGATAATTAAATCTTACGAATGGATATACTTTTTAAGAGAGTTGCCACATGTTTGACAATACAGTTTTATTTTATTATTAATATCAAAATAAATGGATTTAAGAAGGCATACAAATGGATATATTTTCAAGAAGTTTTTGCCATCGGTTATAACTTTGTATAATATTTAATTTTATAATTATATACATAAGATAAATAAAATAAATATTACGGGGTATCATACTAAGGTTTAATGGAGATTTCTGTCAGAGACAAGTTTTTTGAAAGAAATTCAATAATACTATAATGGTACCAATTGTTGAGTACTTGGGAAATATTTGAGATATTCTTTAAGAAGAGGTAGCACCTAATTGATAAATATATTAAATTTTATTACATTAGTATCAAATGCGAAGTATGTAGAAATATACAATTATTTTTAATATCTTTAGAAAATAATACATAGCACTAGAGTTACCACCACTCATTGCTCGGATACATATCTGTATATATGTATATATATGTATATACTGGTAATATTTGTACGAATGTTGGAAAGTCTTTCTAATCAGTTTTTGTAGTGTATATTTATCATTAATTTATTAACGCAATATTTCTCTGAAGGCTCCAACCTCACCACTAGAATTTTTCAACAACATTTTTTCACTTGGAAGCTACTATAAGGTGGAGAAGTAAATGCGTTTTTCTCCTACTTGCTTTTTCTGAATAGTGTCAAAAACATACCTCGCTCAATTCTTTATGGATAGACTGGGGTTTTGGGAAGTAGTTTTCAAATAAGATTATCTAGAAGGAAATTTAATTGATTAATTTTATTTAAAAATTTTAATGTAAATTTTTTAGTACAATAAAAAACGCAATTTTTCCAACTAGAATTTTGAACGAATATTTATTCCTTATATTTTTCAGGAGTTTTTTGTATAAGAAATATAGAGAGTTTTCTAATTTTATTCAACAATCAAAAGTGGGAGCTTTTTTGTGAAGATTAACGGCATGCCTACTGTCAACCACCTGCACAGTAGCCATTTGACTTTAAATGGCAGTTTTAATTTTTCTTTGTTTTCCTGGAAAAGAATTTTGAAATCAGAAGATACCTTAAATTTATCGATGACCATTATATAAATTTTTCTTTCATACCCACCTTAAAATAAAATACAATTTATAGCCAAAGTTTTCGGAAGAAATGTTTTCATAGACTTCTTCCTTGCAAGAGATATGAATATAAAAAACGTTGCTAGTTTGGGTGGCCTCGTACTGTTAGTCCACATATGGAAGATACTACAGATTTAATACCATCTCCGAACTGTTTAGAATTTTATAGAAAGGATTTATAAGCAGACAAACGCTCGCCGGTCTGACATTACCTGCTGAGTGTATATTACAAAAAATTTCCATAATTTTATACTAGCTCTCTAGCCCCGGCCGAGTTTAAAGGCCTAACGGAATCTATTGAAATAATTTATATTTTCAGATATCTTTTTTTTACTCCCAAAAATTAAAATAGGAAATCTATTGAAGCCCACATGTTTTACATCCCTCTGTGCTGCATTATAATTTGGTTGTTAAATGCTTCGCTGCTCCCCAAAGTGTTCCCACAATGTTCACAACTCATAGAAAATAATTTAAATGGCTGCCTTATGCCTCCGCTGCCGTGTTGAGGGCCCCCGCATTGCTACACATTGAAAAATAATTACATGCTTGTTGGCGCGAAATTGTCGGTGAGCTGAAGTTTGAACTCCTCGGTCGACAGCCAATCGCTGGCGCGCGAAGCGTGCGGAAAGTCACGCGCGAAAATCAATGCTACTTAAAATATGCAAATTTTTATTTCCGCGACAATTTCAATTTCAATTTCTGTTCAAGAAATTCCCCAAACATCGCACATAATAGCGCTAAAACACACGTACATACAACGTATAACGGAACTTTGAAGGTTCTGAACGGATATCAAAAGGAAAAGTTACCCGTGCAGAGTCAAGTTGGGTGTGTGCGTGTGTGTGTGTGTTTGGTGCAGTTGTACACACGCACTTTTCAATTCTTTTTTTCGCATTTCCTTGCGGCGACGACTACTATAACGGGAATTACTCTCAATAGTGTCGTTATCGCGAGCGTGTGCAAATTCAGTCGTTCACATATACATATGCACACCTATACTGGCTAATGTTTGTATGTATGCGCGCATCCAAACTACCTTCATAATAATAACAACAATGGCATTGGTGGTGAGGCAAATCGCAGCGGCGGCAACAACAAAATGTTTATGAGCGAAATTACCACACTTCAGCTACCCAGCTTGGAATGCCGCGTCATTCGTGGCGCTCACGCTTATGTACTCTCCTCACACGTTAAATGCTATGTGGAGCATTGAAATGGTGGCGAATACACACAAACTCATTGAAAAACGCATAAACAGTGCATAAATTTTATGTTTCGTCTGCTTACCACTGAACGCTGTTTCTTTTCTGGTCGTTGGCCGCCTGCTTTTATGGGCTAAACCCGAACGCCTCAAAACTACCAATTTTCATTTGGGCACTAAGCCATTTGGTTGCACATTATGCCAACATAATAGGTATTTTGCGGTGGGCGACCACTTCTATGGTGGCACAATTACAATTTCCGCTACTTGTGCGCACAACGTGCTTTTGTGTATATATATATATGTGTGTGTATGTGTGTGCCTGCTCCTAAAACGCTTTGGAAATTGTGTGTCTGCTGCCAGTGAAAATGGCGCATTTTGAGGCCAACAACACTTCAGTTAAAAGCAAAAACATGCTTAGTGTGTGTGTGTGTGTGTGTGTACACACACACTTGCTCCATATGCAAGTTGCATAAAAGTGAAAGTTGCCAGTAACGAAAGTTCATTTATTTGTCCGGAAATTAGAAATTGCAGCCAAGCTTAAAATACCAGCAAAAAAGGAATGAAGTTTTTGAATTATTGAACGGGTTTTGAACAGTTAAAGCATTTATCTATCGCACACTCTAATAGATGCATTTGCATGTACGAGTGTAAAAGAAATATATAGTTGAATATATTAGACAGCCGAATAGTTTTCAGACTTTTCTTTAAAGTTCATCTTTAAAATACCAGCGGGTGTCGACACCGATCGGCTCGCAACGATCGAATTTGTTGGTAAACATCACAGGCGAGTCCGTTGGGCATAAGACTTTCACTCGATAGAACGGATAGAAGGTTAAAATTTCGGCCAAAGTAAATTGAAAACTTTAATAATTTTTTTAAGTGGAACCTCTTTTGGCCTGGTAATCGGTCGATTGCTCCGATTTTGGGGGACTAACGAAATTCCGTAACGTTCATAATATACAAAAGCCAACATAAAGAGGAATGGACCTATTTGGATATTTTTTTAGATTGTTCAGTGTAATACTCGAATGATTTAAGACAAAACAGTCAGGAGCTTGCCACTTCTTTGACGAATTTAAATAAAAATTTGATAAAAACAAACAATAAAAACGAAAATGCACTAAAGAGTGGAGAGGTTTTAGAGTGCTGGAGGTTGAAAATATTTTTGAATATGCTTTCCACCTGTTAATAAACCTGTTAATTTAGTTCGATAAATGAAATAGTGAATTTCTCTAATTACGGTATTGCCTGCAGAGCTAAGAAATTAGGAAGGCTTGGGGTTGAAAATATATTTTGAGAAAAGGTTGCTATTTAAATATGAAACTGATTTAAAATTTTTAGTTTACTACAATTCATTGGATAAATTAATTTTTATAATAAGGGTAGCTAACCAAAAAAGTTTGTTTAACAATGTTGCCATTCGTTAACATTTTTTCTTATTTATTTAAATTGAGTTACTACAAGTTGAATATTACAATGCGAAGATTAAATTACAATTAAGAATTAATAATTTGATAAACCTTTGATGTAAATATAAATTTTTTCAATAGGATTGGGATATGGGATTATAAATCAGATTTCAGTTATACCTAACTAGTATATGACTCCTACAATTCGATAATCAATGAATGATTGAACTACTAGGGAAGTATCCCTACTACTTATCTCTCGCCTTATTAAAAAAAATATTACGACACCCATAAAAAAGATTGAAGTTTAAAGATAGGAACATATCTAATCTGTGAGTGCAAGTGAGATATGTATGTCATTTGAAAAATCCTTCATAAAAAAATCATCGCTCTAATATGATTTTAGAATATATATGGAGTAAATACTATCTTTCAGAGCACAAAACAATTTTGTAAAAAGAATCAATTCAATCTTCTTTAGGGCAAACATTTTCAGTTTATCTTAAATTTTTTCCATATATTTCTTAGCTCCTCAATCATACTAGTATTATAAATTTTTTTCTGTGACTC
Organism: Bactrocera minax; assembly: GCA_021498325.1. Taxonomy (NCBI): domain Eukaryota; kingdom Metazoa; phylum Arthropoda; class Insecta; order Diptera; family Tephritidae; genus Bactrocera; species Bactrocera minax. The sequence goes on along the minus strand of JAKEEE010000011.1, from coordinate 2,680,468 downwards.
CAGCTGCAGCTACTTTTAAATTACCGAAACTTCCTTCACTTCCACTGCTATGCATAACTATAAAATTTTCAAATTGCTGCCACTGCGTATACGTAACTTTAAGTTTCGGTCAAAATATTTCCTTTTAAAGCTTCATTAGTCCACTTGCTTAGTATATTATGACTATGATTAACTTGCTGCCCGCCTTAAGCTACTTAAACAATTCGTGTTACCAACAAACAGTACACAACAACAGTAACAACCAATAAGAGTATGTACACATTTATGTTAAAGCGTACATATGTACATGTGTATGCTGATACAGTCGTACTTTTTTGCAACTATTTTCCCTGGTTTCCAATTTTAAATGCAACATAAATGCATTCACTTGTGTGCTTGTGTGCACTCGTGTGCTTTGCTTTTATATGAAAATGAGTAAAATGGCATACAAAAGCTGTTGTGAGCGCCTATAATGAAAACCCTAATCTGTGCGTTAACTCGAAACAATAGCCACATGCATGAGCCATGCACCTACTGCTGCATATGCATTTGCATGTGCATTTATATGTACGCTAATCTGTGTGGGTATTGTAGATCAAAACATAAAATAAATTCAAATGCCTGGATATACAATTACACTGAGGGAAATCGTTGTAATGCCAGAAGGTAAGAGAACCAAACTTTTTCGATTTTATGTGTATCGAAAGTAAAAATATTGCGTACTAAGTATATTTCTTAGAACAATCGTATAGTATAAAAAGCACGAGATAAAGATTGTGCGGCCCATTAATTTTCACCTCGAAAATAATTCCTTTTATTCTCAGTCTAAATTTGCAAGATCAAAATAATAGGAGTGTTACTCTAGGTATTGCTAGCAGTAAAGTCACTTTTCGCAGCCGGTTGTTTGAGTCGAATTTAAAAGCTAGAAGACAACGAGAAGTATCTTCATTTCTTAAGGACGATCTAACTGCTTCTTAAATATCTTAAATTTTAGGAACTGATCATGATTACATCAACTGGCTAGCTTCAAAATAGTGCGATAGTGCGATATATTTTGAACAGATGAGAGGAAAATCGTACAATATGATGGAGAGTGGTTGAGACGTTTTGTTCGTCGTTCACTAAAACTCGATTATAATCAGAAATATACGATGAAGACTCTTAAACAAAGCGGACTTAAAGTTTTGGTATGAGTTACTATTTTCTAATATATAGTTGGTCTATTATTACTCTTAAAAGGAGACGAGGATCAGTGAGTGTATTTGAAAACTTTTGATTAGTTAATGTGGCTGTATGCCAAATAGACCGCGCCACTAAGCTAAATACTAAGACAACATAATGATCCGAAACATGCCTATAAATCTACCAAAGAGTGGCTTCGATTCAATGGAGTTGATGAATGGATGATATCGAAACCGACCTCATGAAATCTAGGGTTATATATAAAAAAGTAGTTAAAGAGCGTAGACTTTCAAATGGTAAATATTTGCAGAAAATAATCCAAGAAACAAGGGGACACATTTTTTTTTATCCTTGGCTGGATATTGTTAAGTCCTTGCCACATAATTTTCGAAAATGGTAAGAAATGAAAGGTTACTTATTAGAATATTAAATAAATAGCATGTTCTTTGCACTACTTTTCGACCCTTTAATGTCTACAACTAACTGGACTACAACCACGCCTTTTTGCCATATAACGAAATTTTAAATTCCATCAGGTTCTTTGACTGAACAATATAAATCAAGCACTGATTAAGATATCAGAGTAAAACTTTGCGCAAATAGTTCCTTCAAGGTATGGCACCTCTATTCTAAAAAAGGTGGAATTCTTACCAAAATTTTTCATGTCCAAAACACTGAATAAGAGCATCTCACTGCTTATGGCTGATTTTTTAAAGTAAATTTAAAAAATAAATTAGGAGTTAAATTAGGTTAAATTAGGAGTACATCTTTTCCTGATAATAATGTGCCTTGGATAAAATCGGTTCAGTACTTACCATATACCTATATACTTAATATAAGGAATTTCATATTTCCGGTTGTCATTATACCGTATATACCGTATATACCGGTCAATGTGTAAGATATCTTTGAAAAATTAAGTCGACGTATAATATTGGATAGACTATAGTTTGGTGGCGAAAATGGGTGAAGTTGGTCTATGAATTACCCCAGCCCCTTATACTTCATTTAATGATTTTCGTCGTTTATTCTGGTGGACTCTATGGCGAATACATTGGTCAAAATTTGACTTATGTTTATAAAATTGCGTTGAAATATATTTTCGGGGACGCTTTTGTTGACGCCAAAAGTACTTGAAATTAGTCCAGACCTTCGTCTGACTCCATAATACCCAATATATAGGTATTAAAATAAAGATTTATCAACAACCGGAAATATTTTAACACCTTCGATTTTTGCAAATTGCAAGGCTATATAATATAATGTTCGGCTGACCTTCTATGACCTTACTTATTCAATTAAATATTTACTAATTGTATTTCTCAAAATTTGGAGGTTGAGCAATTTCATGTACATATATTTTTTGCTAAAGAATCTTTTTAATAATCTCGTTTATGTTTTCAGTAATTTTTTGTTGATTTCATTTCGCCAATCAAAATTTCATTTCGTCAATCCAATCTTCCAATACATCTTTTCAGGTGTATACTGGGCAGTGAACACCTCCATATGTGCATATGTATGAATATAGAATATTCAAAGCAGAGCGACATAATAGCAACAAAATCATCCTTCAAAATAAGAGAGAAAAACGCTTTCAGAAATTGTCTGCGTTTAATTAAACAGCAACAGCAAAACAAAGCAGCGAAACTGTGTCGGTATGTACACACCTATAACTGTTTATATTTGTATAAGCTTGTGTATATGTACTATATATAAATAGTATAAGATAATAACGAACAATAGACGCCATAACAAATACAACAAATTTATCCAATGAAAACAAAACAAAATAGAACAAAACACAACGTGAAACAATATGGAAGCGAGCAAAAATAAGCAGATGTAGCCTGCCAGTCCATCCATCCGTTAGTCGTCCGCACAATTCGTTCCGGCTAGTGTTCACAATAGCCATGTACAGGGTGTTGAACAGGATGGGACTGATACTGATACTTGTATGATACGATTACCGCTATTTCAGGAGACACCTCCCGCATGCATCTGCTCATGCGCCAATTGTTTTGTCTAGCGTTTTCTGTTATTTTGTGCTGTTTTGTTGTTAAAAGGCAAACAAAAGCTCGGCTGCTGGACAATGGAAACGTTTTGAATTTCAAATTAAAACAAAAAATGCATTTCAAAACAAAGTAAAATATATATGTATATACATATATGTATGTATGTATGTGTAGTTATTTTTTGTGAAATTAATGCTGAACATTTGGTGAATGAAAAAAGACCAAAAATTTGCACAATTTTATGCAACAACTAGCGCTAGAAAAAAGCCAAATAATAATGGCTGCTACTGCGAGAATAATGGTTGTTTTAGTTAGGTAAACAATAACAACAATGAGCAGCATTTTCATAATTAAAATGCACCAAATATCCGAGTGAAAAGGTGATATGGCTGTGAGCGCATCAAATATATACGTATGTAAAAATGTTAAAGTTACTCGAAAGTACACCACGTACATTTTTTATTAACCTTTAGCATAGTTTTGTTCGCAAGATGATTTGAGCTAATAATTAACTGTGCTACTTAAATCATTCTTAGTAGACCTTCTCGTTAACTAGACTTATTTTAAGGCTTTTACATAAATTTTGATTGTGGTCTTGATATCTTGGTATCTATAATCATATTAAGGAGTCCGATGGAATGGCTTATGCAATCAGTACAGACCAGAATGTATTTTTATTATGATTCGATGATTATTTTGAATACTAGACCTTAAAGCAGTTGAAGCAATTTCTAGATGCTTGAAAAGTACAGTTATATGACACACACGAAAATTTTATGCTTTCGTCTTAATTTTCAAAAATTTTTTTTTGTCATGACACCTTTCATATCTAGGAGTATGTGCACCCTGCTATTATTTTCACCTTTCACAGCTTTCTCGTTGCTTTTATTCTGGCTTTTAAACTTCTTCACCCAAAAATGCTCTCGTAAATACAATCATGTTTTCCACCGTTATACTTTAATTAACCATTACTTCCGCTCAAACTACTCATATACCATTTAAAAAGTGAATATAAAAGCATTTTCCCATATCAGGAATGTCATGTAATTTACACCATGACCAACATCGCTTCTGCAAGCTAGCAGCTGCCATTGGCACCCTTCCCCCACACACAGCATACGTTTTCGAGGATTGTAATGATTTTGCGCGCAAACGTTTAATTTAAATTTTTAATTTCGATTTTAATCTCTTAATGCGAAATAAAATTGCTGCTGCGCGCTGTATTGTTGGTGGTGGCAGCGACGCTGTATGACACTGCTTGCTAAATTCTCTTTCGCACAACGTTGCCGGCACACTTCGTAACACCAGCGCACATACTTCCAATATGCATGCACTCTTGTGGAGGTCTAACAACTTGTGCCAGTGTCTACAGATTTACAGGAATGAGAATGTGTTGCGTAAGGCGGCATGGGGCTACGAGTGCAGGCTATGGTATGCGAGAGCAGCGGATGTGGTATAAATTGTGTATTTTTCTTAGTATTTGTCGTTTTAAAGGAAAACCAGGCGAACATTGAAGCAGACGCAAAAATTGTTCTGCGAATGTTAAAGCAAAGGAATGACGGCCATTACTTGTACTCGTACAACTGTAATTTCCAATTACATTTGCCACATATTTGCAATTTTTTTTCACCGAGCAATAGCAACGAAAGTATTCAGACTATTATGTCATGGAATGTAAGACGCGAGCGCATTTTATACATAGAGTGGAGATTTTCTTGGTATTTTGGATACTGAGGATTAAAAAAAGTAAGATTATTGCATTCGTGTATCGTGTGTAATTCCACATAAATATTGAGAATTATTGATTCAGTCCACTCTAAGAAGATTTTTGGAATGCGATTCATCAAATATAGGAGTCAGAGTATGAATCCCATAAACTTATATTAGAAATTAAGTCCTTTAATATAATTTTCTCAAGGGTATATGCAATCTAATAAATGTTTTTGTTAAGTCGAGACTGCCACGGTCTTTGTTGGAACCCCAATACGCAACAGCAAAGTTATTTAGAGGTGGTAAATATCAGTAGATAATATCTTTTCCTATAGTGAGCTGTCATCGATAGCTTCCATAGTGTAAACGAGTCTTTTTCTTGAGCACTTTTTTGAATTTACGATTCAGAATTGATTTTTGTCTGACAATTTTAGGTATATGTCTCGAAATCGACTTCTTTATGTGTACCTCAATAAATAATGTTCCTCCTTGCGATTGTAAATTTAATATAGCACATAAAACTTTAGAAAGATATGAACATTTTTCGATAGCCATCGATTTTTATAGGCGTTTGTGATGGCTATTTACTATTAATACTATAGGTAGTGCAATCGATCACTTCTAGATACAAGAATCCTTGATTTTCATTCAATGCGGGTCATCAACAATATATCGAACACGGTTGCTTTGTACGGTGCTCAATGGATGATTTATTTTTGAATTTAATAAAAGAACTACAATTTTCTATACTTTTCTTAGCTGGCTTCACAGTCACGAGTCCTTTTAACACAGTCTTCTAAAACGTTGCTGAAATTTTGTCTTGAAAAAATATCTAACCATTACAAATCAAAGTAATTAATTAGATTAGAATTAGAATTAATTAATTAGATTTTAACAAACATTAAAATGGAGTTTCCAAAAGCATTAACCTTATCATTCTCTAAATTTACTACCACATGTATGCTTTTTCAAATCTTCTTATAGAGTCTGTCAGATTTACACTTATAGTTTGTGTTTGATGATATTTTTGTTTAGCACTTTTTTCTATCTATTTTTTGCAGAGAAACATGTATATCTTCCAATATATTTATTGTATCTTAAAAGAATATCAGGAAAATTCATCAGATTTTCATGAGCAATATAAAGCTTTTAGAAAATATTTGGAGCCTTTAATCCAACGACTAAGAAATGTTTGTGCTAATCGGAGGTTCATGAAGAAAAAATGTACTCCCAAATTCCAAAATTATTACTTGTGGAAAGTTCTGAGTTACCGGTGCTATTAATTCAGGAAGGGTTTGAGAATCCGCTATAAAAACAAGAGATATTTTATCATTGAAATATTATCACAAACATTTGTTGGTTGAGATCGTTGTTATCAACTCCTAAATATTGAATTAACTCATAATATTTCTATTGAATTGACACATAATACACAAATATTTTGTTAGTTTATCGTAATCATAGTCATCATTGATGATTATAGTTTCTTCGATGAAACGTAAAGGAATCGTAAATGCATTTATTTTTATATATTTTCATTCTGTGTTCTGTCATCCGTTCTTGCATCCCAATTCGTACTCAATTTTTATTTAAAAATATTAGAAAATTCGATTAATATTGTTCGATCTACCGATAAATCCTAATGCGATCTAACAAAAAGAAATATCGAAAAGTGTGCGAATATCTTTATAATGATTTTTTTATAGGTAAGAGATAGTTCGAATACGTATATATTTTCCCAGCTGATAAGAAAGAACTTGTTTTGTTATCACTGGAGGAATACCATAGAGCTGAGCGCAAAATACTTATTGATGTGTATAACAATTGATAAGACGACAAATATCAAAGTTAATTTGCGCACGTCATTCCAGAAACATTCCTAGTTTGGATTAACATGAATCTGCCAATTGCTGGGCGCAACTGTTGTATAAAAGAGTTTCATATTATAATTGCTCAGCAGCACTCATTAGAGGTTGATTAAACCTTAGACTAAAAGAAAGTCAGTGGAATAGGAACACTTGATCAAAACTCAAATTGAATTTAATTAAGTTAGGTAATCAATTTTCCGGAATATTTCTGTGTTATGATTTAATTCAAGCTAAAAATAATGAAATGAACATTTTTGTATTTATTAAAAACTATGTACGCTTTTTTATGTACGCTTTCCATATGATAAATATTATATTAAGTTCGTCATATTGTTTCTAATATTCATAATTCATGAGAGCTGGTCATGAATTAACTTATGACAAAGTTGACTGTAGGATTTCGCCTTGACTTTTGGTGGTACTCGCCGATTTAATACCAAAAGTACAAAGCAAAATCTTTTAAGGAAATTCATTTATTTTTATTTCATTTATTTCATTTCAATAATGGGCAGTGTTAAATACACTATGTAGAGTAACATTGATTTTTCGCTTCTAGCTTTTCTACTAAGTGAGATCCACTAACCAATATATTTCCATTCGTTCATCCCACTTTTGGGTAGAAATTCTTCAATCAAACAATATTGTATGAAATAAGGAAGACGATAACAAATTATTGTGGATATGGTTTTTTAAGGCATTCGCACTCAAATAGCGAATAGTACGGAATGACACCTTGAAACTTTAGATTTTTAAAACCCGATACAAAAGCAGTGAATCTTTTTTTAAATTTTGGTGAAAGATTTTTACCTCGACAGAATTCCATGGCATCATGGTGTCAATACAACCCATGCTAGAGAATCTGACAAAATTTCAAACACAAAAGGTTTCATATTGTTTTTAATGATTTAGAATTCGACATTTATTCGACAGCTGATTCAACCTCTTGCAGGGAAGAATTTTCTCGCACAGTAATATTTCCGATTTTAATTGTTTTTTTTTTTAGGAATTATATCTAAAGGTATTTTTCTGTAATTGACTATCATTAGTTTTCGAAATGGAACTTTTTCATGCCCGGTAGCAAAACCGGGCGATTGTGACGAAATTCTGTAGTGAAACTGAATTACACCCTCATTATCACCCTCACATTGATGAAATAATGCAATGTGGTCATTAGTTGATAGCGGAATGTGTGTCATCCTAGTTGATAGCGGAAGCTCGTCATTATCAGGTGGACCAGAACGAATAAAATAATTTGTCTCCTTATTCTTTATGTATTATATATCAATTTCAAACTTTGATCGCCAGTGCTTTATACTGCTGAAAAAAACCTTACTTAATTATAAGCTCGGCAACATGTTGCTTTCGTGTTAAAAAATCTAGCAATAATTAGAAAAAATAAAATTTCACAACTCTTTGACAGACAACTTAATTGGCTTTTTGGGTGAAAACTGCTTAATAAGTCGAATGCAGCATAACAGCTTAGCTTGGATGTGGGAAGCAAAACAAAAACAACAAATGTAATAAAGAACAAGATGACTGTTACAAACTACGAACAAAATTTCCATTCAACGAAATTTTGAAGAACCAAATTTTTTGACAGTTCTGCGAGCGCCGAAGGAATGATGATGGCAAACTTCGCTGTAGTTGAAATTTACTATGCTTAAGAAAAATATTTGATTGACTTCTACAAGAAAGTTGCGCAGCTTACTTACACAATTACATAATAAAGTGCACCAATGCCAGCTAACTTCGGAGTTAGATCGTAACCCCTTCGTAGAGGGCGAGAAGAAATCCATTAAGTTTTTTACGTCGTGTAGTTGAAAAATTTTAATTGAAATAAAAATTGAAATTTAGCCGCAACGCTGGCTCAATTCCACTAACTACCTCTCCTCACCAGCACCGGAACGAGGCGTCTGCAATGAATGCTGTCACTAACGGTTTGTGATTTTTAATTAGGCAAAGTTGAATAAGCCAAGCTAGTTGGTGCGGCTCATCGCATTGTTGATGCCACTTTGTAGGAGGGCGGTGCGGTGCGGGTAAAATACTATCGCATATACTTACATACATACATACACATTGGAATTTATCTTAATTCGCCGCACGAAAACGCCGCTACCTGTGAATTTTTGGCTACAGCAGCGTAGGCCAAAAAGTTTTTCTTGTTTATGCACACGCCACGAAGTTACTGTACTCACACAAAGCACATAACTGCCGGCATAAAAGCAACATTCACAATTTCGGTATTAATATCAGCCGTAGCAGGAGTGCACTCAGAGAGGCGAGGGTAAGTGTGCTAAGTAAAATCAATTTTGACAGTTACCTGCAGCGGCAAAAGTTTCGGCACAAATTTTAGAAAATTTCGTACATTTTGTTTTGTTGTAAAGTTGCGCATAAAATTCTTCTGTACAGCAACAATGACGCTTGTGCAAAGTTGTTGTTGTTTTTTTGTTGTAATATTTTAGTTATTACATATTTTTATTTTGTTGCTTAGTTTGCATTGCTGTATGCGGAAATGAAACTAGTTTCTGCGAAATTTTTGAAATTATGCATTTTTAGTTTTCATTTCCTCGCTTCACATGGGCGGAATTAACACAGTTGGAGTTACGTGTACATTACATATTCGTTCGTGTGTATGGATGACGATTAATTTTGTTTAGTGCTTTACTGCTGCTTTACTGTTACTTTTAACTATTTGTTATTTGGGAAAAATTATTAAATGCCTTATATCTCATTACATGAGCTATCCCCACATTTTGCCATTGTATAATAGTTTTGTGCACCTAACTGTTGTTTTTAAAACCAAAAACTATTCGGAATAGATATATATTTTCATAATGATCGAAATAATGAGGCGAGTTGAGTCCACCATCGCTTTCTGTCCGTCCGTTATTCAGATTTTGCTACAGTACTGATTGTACATGAGTTCTTGGAGCTCTGAGGAGGTTCGTACTGCAGATGGTTGAACTCGAAGTATTATTAAGCCTTTAAAACGGGTTTGTTCTAAAATATATAGATACAATTTCATGCTTATGTTACCGATTGATCTGAACGGCAAACATCAGGTGTCTCAAATCATATGTGATATGATAGGATATTCAATATAAGGTTATTTCCCAAAACTACCGGTGAACGAGTAACACATAGCCCAAATCACCTAATGAAGCTCGGTCAAATTTCTTACATGGTTTTCCTATGATGGCCTGTTAAGAGAGTACAAAAAAAAATTTTATATTCCAAGACGTAACTCAAGAAATAGAAAAGATGCCACTATAAAATTGTATTTCTAAACATAATATAAACGAAACAAATGAAAATTGTTTAAAGCAACAACAAAAACTCTATTAGTTTACCAAGTTCAGGGAGGCTGATTAAAACGCTAATCTTCAAAAAGTTATTGCAATGACAAAATAAAAAAAACAACAGCTCCATCGTGAATGAGTTCTTGGCAAATATAACAGATATTTCGCACATATTGAAATGACCTCAGCTAACTTTGCTTATTCTTCAGATGATCTGAGGAAAGCTTCCCTTAACGGGGACTTAAGGACAATACACTTCGGAAATCTAAGGCATTAACACAATTGATAAATATTACATATATGATTCTATTTTTTACTCAACTTTTTCTATTAACTTAAAAAAATATCTTGGAACCTCTCATTTCGTTCTAATTATGAACAATATGTCGTCCTTTTAGAGAAACTTAAATCCACAATCAATGCTATAAATTACTAAAATTGGTTGGTCTGCCACCTTTAGTATCCGGAATTTTGATCCACAAATGGATGATATCTTCTGATTGGTATTAGATGGCGGAGGTAGCTCTCACTCATATATCTCACTCTTCGAAGACTCATACATAAAATATTTAATATCATAACTCATTCATTATTTATGATATCTCTTACAACTCCTATTGTGTGGCCAATTTTCTAACGGAATCTCGCTCTTATAAACTAACTGCTCAGAAAAGGGTATCGCTTTTCGGATTTCTAAGTCCATGACAGCCTCGGGAAGTTTAGATAAAAATTCGCCAACGGATAATTTTTCATACCACAAATATGGATACCATGGATAGCAATACCAATACCATGGAGAGAGGGTCCTCTCGATGATAAACCCAATAAATATCTCTTATATTAACGAAGTTCTTCGTAGAATAAATTTAAAAATATAGGAATTTCAATCCAAAGCTTTTCATAATACCTCTATTTTTTTCAAATGCAAGATATGGGCAGATTTGTAGTTTAAAAAAATTACTGAGAGGTCCTTATGTCAGTAAAAATGCTTGAATTTAAGTAATCCGACGCTGGCGTCACCTGGTGGATTTAAATTTTACAGACACAAATTATGGCTTATTATAATTTATAAGTTATTATATTTATACACACTAACAGGCGATTTTTATATACAGAAAGCACCAAATTTATTAATAAAACCTCGGTGGAAGGGAAACAAAATGAGGTCGAAAATATTAGTTGTATCCATCTTAATAAACAAAATACTTCCTATATTTCGAATTTCTTAGCTGCTTGACTGCGTAAATATATGCAAAAAATATCTAAAACTTCCCGACTTAAGAACACCTTGTAAAAATGTAGAAATATGAACGAAAGTTTTTCAATTTGCTTTTGATAAGTGTGAGACATAGTGTTGACTACATATGAGTTACATAACATAACAGAACTATTGCAGCATAAAAACGCCAACAGACGGGTTTGCTTGGCGGCTTGCGTGAAGTTCGAAACTCATTTGTGTCTGCAACAGCGCTGGGAATAAATATTCATACTCCAGTGTATCCAATATATTTTCAACAAAATACGAGCTTGCCTCTTCTGCTCCTATTGTGAATGCCAAAACTTGTAGACAGTTAGTCGAACTAAAAAAGAATAAAGAAGCGAGAATAAAATCTTTGAAACTTTTGCCTATGAAAGCAACAAAAGTGTGACTAACAAACTTGCTGTAAAGCAGTCAAAATAATAACGGGTGCACCGCAGGCAATACTAATAAAAGCGCACATGAGGTTGTTTTGTTGTTTCGTTGTTTTTTCTTTTAATTTCACATATGACTTTTACGGGTTAAACACAAAAGTTGCCAAAAAGTTTTGTGCGCATAATTAAAAAAATAGAAAAATGCGCGCGTTGAAAGTGTGTAAGTACAAGCGCGGTCCGATTAATACTTAGCCTAGAAAGAATGAAAACTTTGGAAAGATTCCAGTTTATTTCTCAACAGAGTCTCCTTTTAGCTCGGTGCACTTGATCCATTGCGATGCTACAACTCTTTTAAAATATCTGAAAATACGTTTTCTGATAGTCTGCAAAGTAGGCCTTCGAAGCGTTGATAATCTCCTCACTCGATTACAAATTCTGCCCGGCGAGTGACTTACAAGTTTGAAAACAAAAATAAGTTACTTAGGGCAGACTTAACTTAGTTCGATTTTTAGTTTAAATTTTTCTACAATTCGAAGTCGATTTGGCTTAATAATTCGGCATAGCAAAGACCTATGACCTTTCTGTGCTTCTGCAAGTACTCAATGTAGATCACACCTTGGATCTCAGCAAACGGTGGTTGTCACTTTGCCGACCGATAGGACAGTCTTCACCTTCTTTGGAGAAGGTACGACCGGTGAAGTCCACTGTTGGACTGCGCTTTGGTCTCTGGTGTGTACCAGTGAGTACATGTTTCGTCGACGATCGAGAACCGACGCAGGCATTATTTCGGGGTGCAAACGACAACCACCGCAACGACAGCTTTCTCATGCCTAATATTTCATTACTTGAGATGCTGTCTCAGCTATCACGCGCAACTTCAACCGGCTGGCTGCCAACATGATATCGTGGACTTTTTTTCACGTTTTCCTCCATAATAGTAGCTTTCCGGCAAAGGGGCGTAGCTCATCGCGTCTGTTTCCACATGCGGTCGATACAAGATTACTTGTCCGATTCGGTTGAAATTTTGACAGTAGCCGTCTGAATGAAGAGAATGTGCTATACGATGCGACAGTAAATTGCTCTTGCGATAGATAGTGAGGCTAGGTACTTATCGCACCGCCCTCGTGTGCAATAAGGAGCTCAAGCAGGTGGCAGACCGCGTGTTGTTGACGGAAATGAGTAGCCAGCGTCATGGTGGCAAAAGTTAAAATTAATGCTTAATTAAGTCGAAAACTGATGAAAGTTTCTGCCAGTGACTGCATAAAAAACTGTAAATATGTATGTGTGTATATGTGTTTAAATGCATTAAAACATGTAAATGATGTAAAAATGTATTGAGTAAACAGTAAGATGTAAAAATCTTGGCTTCCTAGTGAGATGTGTGCCAGAAAATGTGCTTTCTTCACTGCAATACTTCCTATATAACGGTACTCCATTCGTTCGTTCCTATTTGAGAGCTTCCCGTTTCTAAATGTGCTTTTAGTTGGCAGTAATGCGGGTAGTGAGTGAGCTTATATTTGCTTGTAAACCTTTTAACATACACACATATATGCACTGTCTGTCTGTACATACACATACGCACGTGCACGTGTGTATGTGTGCGACTTTGTTTGTTTGAATAATTTGCAGTAATTTGTCATGAAAATAATCTAATGTCAAATAACGCGTGCAATGCAAACGTAACAACAAAACACAAAACACAAAAAACAAAAAACAAAAATAATTACAACAACAACTGAATAATCATAAGCAGCCGCACAGCAACAACAACAGCAACATTATGCCACATCGCATAGTATTAGTCCATTGCCGGCTGACATAAATGTAACTTCTTATCTAAAGAGTTCCACTCATTTAGCCGCCGCTACGCCTAAAAGTCGACTATGCCAGCAACATCAAGGACCAACATCGGATCTAATGACACAAGAATGTCGTTGTTGTTAGTGGCAGCGCCGACAGTGGCGACCGTTTAATGCAGGCGACGAATTGAAATTTAGAAAAACACCATAATACAGTCAAAGTGTTGGCGCGGGGATGAAACAGAGCGTCATGTATTCAAGTCATTACATATAAGCGCTTGTATCACTGTGTGTGCGTGTGTGTGTGTGTGTGTGAGCTTTCCTGTGAGTCTAATACTATCTGCTTTTCGTGGATTTCGTGCTTTGCTGTGCCTCTTCGGGCAATGTGGCAAATGAATAACACGCAGATAGCTATCCCTCATTCGAACAACACAAATGACAGACGGAATATTTGGCGACCGTCGGCTGTTGAGGGTGAAAGATGATGAAGCCTTCGCAAGGAAGTGACTGAAGGGTTTTGCCTTTTGACTACAATGTGAACGATATCGCCGAATGAGGCGTAATTTACAGCAGACTTGATACTTGTATGCCAGAACATACACAAGAAGAGACAAAATATAAAATAAAAACAACAATAGCAACGGTCACAGCAACAATGTAGCCGTTGGGTTATAAACAAAAGTCGAAAAGACCAAAAATCGCATAATGTGGGCTGTGCCCGCTTGACAGAATGTTGAATGCCGCAGAATAAACGGAATTAGAAAGCATCAGTTGCGATTTATTTTCCAAGATATGGAAGAGTGGATGGACACATGTGCTGGTGCGACAACAAAACAGTGGTATGATACAGTGGGCAAGTGTGAGGATAGAGTTGTGGCCTTTATGGCAAATTGAGGTTGATTTGTTTTTGTTTTGAAAAATTCTTCAACTACATTGTGGGTTTTTGTTGTGCGAAGCTATTTTGGTAGACAAAATTCCGTAATCCCTGCTTATGGATGATGTGGTGGAAGAAGTATGAGTTGTACCACCAGATGATAACAGCGAATATTTAAGGTTCGTTAATACAGCATTGAATGTTGTCAACAACTGTTATGAAGGTTACGAGAAGTTTTAAAACCTACCTACCGCATTTAACATTTTTCTCCCTATGGTGTAATCCCATCGAAATAACTCTTTTCCTGGACCAACATTTAGATGACTTCGACAACTAACTTACCCTTTCTCCAAATATGGTTTAGTTAATCGTTAAAGCAACAAGACTACTTCTTACTTGCAGTCCAAGCTGTCGCCGTATGAACTCTCAGAAAAATTATTCGGTGAAATCATCGTAAATGTTATCTTGCCTTGCCAAGGAAATCTTTGGAGCGACTCTGATTTAAATACTCCGTCCTAAGCTTCCTTAAGATCAAAGTTAGGAATGTGAAAAATATATTTACTCCACCAATCAGCAACTTAATTGCTGAATATGCAAGGTGGAGACCGCAAGAGACCGATTTCAAGGTCCACATCTATGTCTATATTTGTTTTGCTTTTATGGTTTTTGCAACATAAAACTGTTTTATCAGAGTTGGAAGCTGTGATAGCAATATACTTCCTCTTTCCCTACACCAAATATAAATCTTCAAGACGTTTGATAGAATGTTTTAAGAATGGACCACATCTACCTGCAATAAAAGGCTATTAAAAAGGCGACATTTTACTCAAGAACCAAATCCAAGTTGGGGGATTTTCGACAGAGGATAAACCAAAAATAGAGCTTCACTATAAACCACTTGCGAATGAGTTGGGGCGATTAAGAAAAGCAAGATCAGACAATAATAATTCTGGGGTGTGGTATGATTTAGCGTTACAAAAATTTGGGTTCTGTATACATGAGTGCTATGAAAACAAAAAAAAAATCTTCTACTACAGCACAAAGAAAATCTTACGTTGATGACAAGTTAAAGCTAAGAAAATGAGTCTAGAAAAGGTACGTTCAACGATAAGGTTATTATTAATGATTTAGTCCACCTAGAGCTTAACAGGTTCTCAAAAGGGTAGAGTACGTCAGAATGTTAATTTGTGAACAACTTTAACTTTCTCCCATTCAAGCTGTCTAGTGTCTTAAATATGTTTATAGTATCTTGAAATAGCAATCCTCCTAAATATTAACATTTACATCTTTTCGGAATTCAAATAGTATATGATTACGTTTAAAAGGCTTTGAGGTAGGCAGTTCTTTCCTTGATTGTAAATCGAAGATATCTTAGAATAACTGTCTAATTCAAAGCAGAAATATTCAGAAAAACTCATGTTAAACTATTCCACCTACTTGCTATGAGCTATCGTGGAAACTAGCTTTTTTAAAACTAAGGTGTTTGGTCTGCAAATATTTTACGACAGTATTGTCCATTGGTTTAATAAGTTCAGCGTTGTTGGTTGTAGTGTTGTTATAGGGGCAGAAAAAAACCCTTAAATAATTTGAAGGCAAAAATTTCGGGTCTATTACGGTTACGTAAACCCGACTGTCGTAGAAATGGCTCAGCTGGCAGTCAATACATATAACTAACCATGTTATGTTCTTATGGTGTAACCTTCTTACGAGACCCTTATGGGGTAAGAGGGTAACCACTCGCATTGTGCTGACACTATGCAATTATAGCGCGAAATCCAACTGACGCATAACTTGTCTCACTGTATTCCTTGCCAGATTCATTTAAATCCTCTTCCTCCGCGTGTCTTACCACTTGAAGAGTATAACTGCCGATTTCAGCATCATTAATGCGATGTCTCGCACTCTTCGACATTGACATTTAACAGTATTGGTTTTCTTGCAACAACTACAACAAAGAAACAGGGCAGAATGATAAAAATTACGTAAGCGCCTGAAAAAGTCGACAAACAGCGAAAGAAATACGGAAAATAAGATTTTGTGTAATTTTGTAGTTTTATTTTTGTTTTAATTTTACGAAGACACTCACTGCTGTTTTATGTAGCTCTTCCGTTATCTGCAGTCGTTACGTATTGTATGCGAATCTAGTTGTAGCTTTTATATCTGCCACTTGGTCGGTATGTTGGTTGTTGGTGGTTGATGTATTCATGAAATCGTGTGATTAATGACTTCAATACATTTACACATGCCTCGGTCCATACATACATACACACCACACATACTCCTAGGAAACACGAAAAAATTACCGGCAGACAGATAGACAAACGGACAGATACAGGCTGATATGCTACACAAGCAGTCGCAGGAGGTCGGTATTCAGTTGAAAATTGCGAAAGATAGGCACTACACAGTTAGAGAAGAAGAAGAAGAAGGAAAAGTCAGATAAAGAAGGTGGGTACATATTGAGGGTGAAAGTGCGGAAATGAAATGTAATGAAGCAGCGGAAACGACAAAATTGTAACGAATGAATGACACTGAGCTAGTGGGTGTATATTACATATGTACTAAATATTTACGTATATATATCACTATATTGCCTATAACGAAGCTTTGCGCCGAGTTGAAATGTCGCAAGCGGTGCAAGTTACCCTTGGATGGCACACAAAGGTGTGTGTATTTAAGAATAGTGGAGGAGTGGAACTTGTGAATGAAGATCTACTTCAAAAAGAAATTATTTTCAAGACTTGAAACCTAAGCTTTAAAAGACCTTAAAGCCTTGTAGTAGCTAAATTACTCGTCTGGTCTTAGCAAATTTTAGAATTGAAAGAACACACAAATTGCTATATGGCTTTGAGACTCCATTATATCCTCTTTGAACAGAATTTAAAGTGTGAATCGTAAACAATAATTCCTTCAACTCAATAAATTTAATTCATGGTTTCAAATTTTGATGGCCCAGGATATTTTTTCTGTAATGAAACTTAACAAAGATTTAAGTTAAAAAGATCCTTTGCACTGATGCCTCGTCATCTTAGAAGTAAACTTCATATTCGGACTCGGAATGCATATAAATTACATGTTCTGCCAGATAGAGGATATGCAACCTTATCTGCTTTTCAAAAAGGTTGCAGTCATTCTTCGTTCAGTTATCTGCAGTTCGTTGCTTTCTTTATCGAAGGCTCTCTATATCTAACAAAGTGTACTCTTTTAATTTTTATGTAAGAGTTGAAGTTTGACCAAGCATGTCTGATAATTTCCTGGAGAATGGAGGTTTCACTTCCCATATATAATAATTTTCCAAATTGGTTTTAACTGATATTGGAAAGTTGTAGATTCCTAGTACATCTGCTTCTTACACTACTCCATTAGTATATTTAAGAACTGGGTAATGAACTGCATTTGTCCAGGTCTACGTGGACTTTCCGAAAACATATAGTTTTTGGTTAGTTTCACAATCTATTAACCAACGGGTTTTTTCTAGAGTACAAGGAACTCTACCCTAGATAGCAGTGGCAGTAGCAGCTGCTTAAACAATAATCATGTGTACCCTAACGGGCTCCTGTAGACCTGTCGTTGAGAGCAAGATAACTTTTGGACCTTTCAGGTTTGCTCGTTAGGCTGTTTTGCCATTTAGAAGTTACCTTATATCTTCCGCCAAGATAGCCTATGCCTTTATCAAAGAGCTTTTGGAACAATTTCAGTGGAAGACAGTTTTGGCCAGGGATTTTAATCCACTTTAAGGATTTACTGACTTTCCAAATTGTCCTCGCACTATCCTGCGATTCGAAAATTACGCTGTTCTCTGCATTTAGTCTCATATTTGCAATTTAATACTTTAGAAAAATTTAACTCTTACTCTCCCAGCAAAATAACCAAAATAAGAAATGCTTATCTTGCTAACTGTTTGCCACAAATAAATACAAATCTTACATTAAAGGCAATTTAAATTTTAATTACATTTTCTTCACCAACAAATGTTTTTACGCTTAGTTCAACGAGAGAGTGTCGGCTACTACCATGCTGGAAATGGAATATTTGATTGCAAGATAACTGAAGAAGAGGAACTTGAGCGGTAGATTGACCAGGTTACTTAACATACATAAATATGCAGCTTTGTAGCTGTTTGGAATTTCTTAATGTTATCTTTGTGACAGTTTTATTACCACCAGAAAAGTTATTAACTTGATTTAATAAAAGCTAAACCCCATGCCCAACGTTTTTTTACTCAACACACCACACCGTTGCATCACTGTAAGCGTGCTGTAGCGTAAGCGTGTAACTTTATCGGCGTGTCAGAATCGAAATCCTCGCGTTAAAACTTTGGCACGCAGCTTAAATACCAGCATTAAAATTATAAGCAAATAATGCCAAGCTCCACGTTCGAAGCAATGAAAGTGAACGCTTTACAGACAAATTTGAAATGCGGCGTGAACTTGGTGGAAGGGTGGTGGCCCGATTGGCTGCATAATCCTTTCGTGTATCTGTGCAAAGTTTCGCTTTTCATTCGCCGTGCACATTCAATGCCTTCATAAGACTTGTATCTGCTCAGCAAAAACACAAAAAAAACCTCACTTCCCTCCACTTACTTGGCAGATCTTCATCTTAATTAACTCATTTTTCATTGGAATTGCCCACGGCGGACATTTTATCTCATATTCTGCAAACATTTTATGACACGAACAGAACAAACAGGTAATACGTTGATTGGTTAATAAGCAAACGATACGAAAGAACAGCAACGAAGTACCTAGCTAAGCAAGCAGACAGCAACGGAGGTAAGCTAACTCTGAGATTAAGATTAAGATTCTGTTTAAGGATACGCGTGGTTTGTCGTTAATCCTTTCGTACATTCACTTTTTATTCTTTAATAACCGTTAGCTTAAAGTGTTGCGCTTTTCTCACTAGATACGAAAGCTTTAAATTGCTCGATGCAGTAAGTGTAAGTGTGTGTGCCTTTGTGACTTCTTTCCGTCTCTCCATTCGTTCTCAATTCATTTTGCGGTCTATTAAAATTGACATTATATAATGAAACGGCAAGTTGTTTTCGCCTATAGGCGGTATTGGAGGGTAGAAACTAATTTTTCGCAGAGTTTCATCATTTGCGGTATTGAAATTAGATACGCGCCTTCGCAGCCGCAAATGGTCGCGCATGCAATTAGGCGCTTAATTGGCATCAATTTCGTAACGAGCTGACTTTGGAGGAGTTTTCGGTATTGTTAGCATTTCCGTACCGCGCTAGCATTTTGATTTAAGCATTAAGTTTTCTGTCCAGTTCTCCCCCGCTTGTTGGCATACTTGGGAAAGCCACATTAGCCAAAGCTCTCTACGCACTGGAATTTTCATCATAACTGCATAGACACGCAAATGTATGCAATGATAATCACTAAGAAAAATTTAAGTTGGGGATTTGCGCATGTTTGCATGAATCTAATATTGGCTTTCGAACACATTTTCCAAATGCTCAGGAAACATTTTAGTTCTGAATATGAAGGGGGGGGTATTTTCAGTTCATGCTGTTTGGCATACATTTGGGCGTAAATATTACATAATCCTACTAATTGCATACTTTTCCACGCGTTTTGCCATTTCAATGTTGTGATGAAAACATATTTCGAATTCTAAGGCTGCTAGTAAAAATAATATTACTTTTTGCTTACAGGAAGAAGAATTTTCTAGATTAATTTCATTAAAGATTTAGTGCTGCGAGCAGTGTGTAAGGTTTGCGAATTTGGGGCATACAAATTTCCAATAATGTTGGGATTTGTTGAATTTTAATGGCTAACAAAATTATGCCATTTCTATTAAATTATATCATAATATTATAACGAAGAACTCCTTTTAACTTTTTCAGCGTTTTAGCTCCTAATTTATTATCGACTTGTTCCTTATATTCGTTAGAATTAAAGCCCTGTACAGAATAGGTGTAAAATTCCGTAAATATTTTTGGTCTTTATGCAACAATCTGCATCTTGCTTCACTTCTTTTAGCATGCTAACGTTCTTTAATTTGTTCCCATTTGCCATTTTCCCCACATTGTATGCCTTTAAGTCAAATTCTTTCATAGTGCTGCATATAAAGGTAAATCTGCGACAAAACTATTATTTGAAAGTATCGATCTTTAATCCCATTATTAGGTTTCTGCCAACGAAATGGAGGTTTACATCCTGGATGTATTAAATTCTTAAAAAGATGTATGCAATGGAACTATTTAAAAACAGATTAAACAATTTGATAAGTTTTCAAAGAATCTTTACAACATGTTTAGAGGGTATATCAAAAAAATCTGTTTACTGTTAGGTGAGTAGTAACGGAGTTG
Organism: Bactrocera minax; assembly: GCA_021498325.1. Lineage (NCBI taxonomy): Eukaryota > Metazoa > Arthropoda > Insecta > Diptera > Tephritidae > Bactrocera > Bactrocera minax. Next base: position 2,659,800 of record JAKEEE010000011.1, on the reverse strand, counting down.
AGTCCAAAAACGTGACTAAAGAAAAACCATCAAAAAATACAGCAAGGTATACCTGAGTTCACATTTGACACATAAAAAAAAAATTTCGGACCAAAAATCTACCCGACATTAGTGGGGTCAAAATATTTCTTTAAAGCACTTTTACCATCAGATTGAGTTAATGTTTCGATTATTCATTCGTCATATGAAACCGTCTTATATATAAATATATCGGACCGATATTGAACAATCTCGCTGCTCCTATTATGAAATGTTCCTAATTATTGGGAGTATTTAATTCTTGGTGGTGAAAGACTTACAGGCTATTGTGCGGTTTTCATTATGTTAATATTCAGTGACTCTAAATCAACAATAAAAGAAAAAAATTAGAATGGAATGTATGTTCACCACATCGAGAGAAACTGATTCAAACCACATCAAGCGGTCGATTTTAATAAAGGTCTCAACATTTGGCATTTTTTACCGGCCTACCATTTAGTCTAGGGAATTGTTCTCACCTATGACTGTCAGTAAGTTTGACATAATGGAAATCTCACTTAAGATCAACGAGCAAAAAACTTTAGTCAACATAGATGCTTCAGGTGTTAACCCGTGAAGTTAAGAAATGATATTATTTCATGCTACCGTTGAAAACTATAATTTTAGAAGTCTCAATTTTTATAACGGTACGAAATTCGACTACAATAATGACATTATTTTGACACGACTGCACGACAAATAGTTATTCTGTCTTTCTTCTGTTTTTATGAAGTAGATACCGACTAGAAGCATTACAGGATGTGCTCATGATTTTATCTGCAAGCAAGCTTCCTTTCGTTTCCATTTCCACAAGCATCAGCGCAAATCCTTTAACGACGAAATTCTTACCTCCATTGCAATATCGAATACTACAAATCGCACCCATTACCATAAAATTAATACCGTCATCTCAAGCGAAATCTCTGGTAAATACTTCATAATTCAATCGTGGTGCCGCCATCAAATAACTCAAGCGAACCACAACCGAATGGTATATCAATAAACCAATCGTAAAAAATCTATTACAATAAATTAAAAACCCCATGAAAAGCGCATGCGAAATCCACGCACATCAATTTTCCCCAAGCATGCAGCAACACTAAAATTCGCATCACTGTCGACATTATCATCAAAACTGTGCAAATCCACTGCGGCATAAAACCTGTAACAACCGACATCAAGCATCATCATAAACAGACAACACAACAACAACAGCAACAGCAGCAACAACAGTGGAACCAGGACAACTCTCTCAACCTATAATAGGGCTAACGCCAAAACACAACTATTGCCATAGTCATCAACGACACCATCAGCAGCATCATCAGCGTCATCATAATCGTAAAATGAAGGGCAATCGCTCTGAGCTGCTGCCACAGCGCTACGCTCGTAAATTTCCACCGGAAGAGTAAATGAAGAGCTTTAGTAGTTTTTCGCACACACTTAGCCAGATTTTTACAACTTCCCCATGAACTTTTCGGTGAAATGTTCGCCGAGGTGTTGGTGGTGTTGTAAAAGTCGGGAAGTACAGCTATGCCGAACAGCGGGGCTATAAACTGTAATTCCTTCTTGTTTTGTGTTTTTATTATTATTTTTGTTATTGTAGGTTGTGCTTAGTTGCTGTTGGTCGGCAGTTTTAGTTAGTGTTGGTGTTAGTGCACTGTTGGCGGCGTTAGTGTGTTATACGCGCCGGATGTGGATGTATCAATTTTTACAACTGTCAATTTGACAGCTGACACAAAACGCATGACACACGCACAACACTGTCAACTGGAGCACCAGTAATGCGAGTGGTAATAGTGGCACTTCAAACTGAGTGGAGCGCTCGAGTCAGCTCGAACGGATGCGGACGGAGTGGCGGCGAGCATGCGGACTTTGCTCCTTTGGATCGTAAAATTCGCTCGTCATTTGCAAAACATACGCTTGTGGATGTTCGTATGTGTGTGTGCTTGTGTGTTGCTGTAATAAAATGATTGTCACCGGATAAACAATTAAATTGAGGTTAGAATGAAACATAAAAAACACATAAAAATACTATAAAAAGTTGGTGCGCCTGCTGTCTGGTGGCGCGGCGTGTTTGCGCTGCTGGCTTTTGTTTACACAAAACTAACTGTACAACACACACACACACACATATAACAAAAACGAAGCGGATGGACGTGCAGTGCTCGCAAAATAATACATTTTTATGGATGTCTATGCCACAGCTACAGCCACGGCCAGTCGCCACCCGTTTGGTTGACGTGTGTTGTTGTTGGTGGGTTGGGGGTGTGCTACAACATGCGCATCGACAGCATCAGCAGCTCATCAAGAGTCGTAAACATTTTAAGCTGCAGTTTATTTTCATTTAATGCGTCAAATGACAAAAGGATATATCTCACTTGTGAACCGAAATATAATCGCATGAAAGTTGTTTAAGAGGTCATTCTGTGGGAGGTGGGCCACACGCACACGCACACCAACACAAACACACACATGTGCCTGTTGGATGGTCGTAAAATTGTAATGGTTGGCAGCCAAGTCAGTTATTTGGTTGAAGAAGTGCGGTAATGAGCATGTTAATAAAATTATAAACACATTCCATTTTTGTTAGCTCCTCTCGAACGAGTTGTGAATTTATGTCTATACGTTGTAGTTGTTGTTGCTGTTGTTGTCACTTGATGCGCATATTTAAGTGATTTGATTGCAAAACATTTAGTCACCTCTGAGTGCTTATGTAATTAACCGTTTCAATTAAGTTTATGATCCTCGAGTGGCATGCGGTTTAAAGTTGTTAAGCAATTATGTTTCAAGATAACTGTTAGCGCAGATGAATACACTAAACTTGGTTGGCATATATATTATTTAACCATGTAATTGAAAAGAGAGTAACTTTATGTCTTTTACGTGAGTTTAGTCACAATTTTCATAGTATTTTTAAGTTTTTGAGCTGGAATAACATGCAACATTTGTGAGACATTATATCATAAGAAAAAAATTAATTTGTTTTAATTTAATTAGGAACCATTTTTGTTTGCAGAACCATTTTCTAGAGGTCTGGCATGAATTCAACCAAATTACGGCCTATTTTTTCTGTTATATTCCTTCGTTTCCCAAGCTTCCAAGGAAGGTGACGTTTATTTAATTCCCGATTTAAGTCAAATTTTAAGTTTAGAAGTCTTCGGTGGAGTTTTAACACATGCAGATAGGCCTTTTGCTAAGGAGTGTTATTTTATTAGAATATAAAGAATTTATCTCTACCAATTTTCGTCCACTTTATTTGCTTTTCGCACTTTTCGATTGCACGAGAACTTCCTGAAAGCAATCAGTAGGTTTGGTTTCATTAAGGTTTCATTAAGGAAATAATAGTATTATATGTCTTAGTGAAAATTAGTTCAAGAATTGTAAGCTTGGGAATGTTTTGAACTATTAACTTGCTGATCTATTGAAATTTGGAAACATCTTAACCTCGACAAGCTCGCTTGTTTTCTTCATAGTAATGTCGGTCGCTGCATATAAAATCCACTCAATCAGATGGCTAGATAACATATTTGCATGTTAGATCTTCGCTAGGCCTCGGAGAAGTTAGATCAAAATCTCAAAGTCTGTATTTAAGGCAGATCCTTAAGCCTAACAGCGTCAAAATGTGTGTTTTTGGATTTAGACAGTTCGGTACAACGCAGTTAGTTATTCCAAAAGTTCAGTACATTCACATTATTTGAAAATTATTAATGAAGAACATTTGAACATTCCCGAAACTATTTCAGTTTAAACCGGTTTACATTTTAAGTTGACGAAACTTATTTGAGTACATCTTCATATTATACAATAAACCAAGAGTTTATAGGTTATAAGGTTTATTCGCCTTTGCATGGCTGTTTGGTTTTGTTAGCTACTAATACTAATATAAAATTCCGAACCTCACTTTTGCTCACCAATTGGCCATCGGAATGCGAGGAAATCATTTAAGATTTTATTTGAACCCACTATCCAATGAAAGACCCTCATCTACTTAACCCACTGAGTTACGGTGAAGGACATATGATATATGCCATATTTAACAGCAATGAATACGCTTAAGCTCATCGTCAAATCAATGCTACTCGTTCGCACCTATAAAAATTGCTGATTGTTTTATGGGATCATTCGAATTTTTGTCTCCCTCACACGCTGACTTTAATGTGATTTTTCTGCTGGTATCTGAATTTTACTATTATTACTGCTGTTGATGATGCCTTTGATGATGATACCGACACTTATTCGCATGCTCTTTGCCACAGCACCAGCAATGTTTCGTCTGGTTGGTTGCATTCGGTGGGAACGGATCCTCTTACTAGGCTTTTGCCACCCACAATTATGCTCGGGAAAAAAATAAACAAAATAAGCAAAAAGGTGTGCATTATAGCCGTACAGCTGGGTGAATCCAGCGCCGTTTCGCCGCATTTCCGTTCGGCTTTGACTTTACGAAATGTCGATTTTGTTTTTGTCTGCTCAGTGAACCGCGAAAATGGATTTGTTTATTTTTACGATTTGATTATTACGACCTCTGCGGCTGAATGTGATTACGAATATTACTGCAGTTCACATTTTACCTTTTTACCCATTGAAACATTGCTTATTTTGCTGCTCTCATTTCGCATTTCGCATTTCGCAATTTACAATTTTCGCTTTTTATTTTTATTTTGTGTTACTTTTGTTTTGCGGTTATTTTATTTCGGATTTGTGTAGCATGTGCTTTTGAGGTTATGTTTAATGAGCGATTTTATTGCATCGTTGACGATGTTGTAAAATATTTCCTTTTTATTACAACATTTCACGTTTTTGAATTTTTTGTTTTGGATTTTGAAAAGTACGACTATTGCTCACGTGGCATTAATGGCTGAGGTAATGACAGATTGCTGCTGATAAGCAATCTTCTTACAACATTTTGACATTGATTTGATTTGTGAGTCTTTAGCAATCTTTAGCATACTTTATGTTTCTTTAAAAATATTCCATCACTTTTCAAACAAAATCCTAATCAAATTAAGGAGAATTTAGCTCTTAGAGTGCAAATTCCACCTTCCCTTTTCTCCATCTAGTTTTCAGTGATTTCTATACTTTCAAACTTAGCGCAATCTGGCAACCGTATGCCGCACTTCAACCGCAGCTGCATAAGCAAACAACGGATCCAGCAACTATAATGTCTAAGAATATTTAATTTAATGACAAAGCAACAAAATAATGTCCACAGGATATCCACAACCGTAACAGAAGGAATAATCACAACAACAACAACAACAACAAAGGCAATAACTATGCAATAAAGAAACAATTTTCTTTGCAAGAATGTATTTTGCTGCATAAAATGGAACTTGCTATTTTGAGGTTTCTCAGCCGGCCATAAAAATCGTCTGGCCACGTTGCAATTGCGAACGCAACACAAATACCTTGTAACAGTAACAATTTGCAACAAAGGCGAGATTGAAAGTGGCGAACGATTATGTTTTGTAGTTTGTATAGAAATTACAAAATTACAGCGAAGTGTTTGTCTGTTAGCAGGTGTAGGAAAATATTTCGAGTAGCATTGAGACAATGCGGAAGCGAAGCTCCCGATGAATTTGCAAAAATTTAAGAAAGGAAATACGAGTACTTTAATAGAGAATATTGACGAAGCGTTGTATCTGTCTATTTCATATTTTTCTCCAAGATTGTAGATATGGTTTCAAAGAAATTTATCTAACCTAATACAATTTTTTCCGGCAGTAATTCTTCAATACTAATTCTTCGATCTCTAGTAAAACTGGGATCATTCGTACTTTCTCATTATATAGAAATAAGATGGGCTTCTTTGAAGTTCTTGGTACTCAGTTAATTGTTGCTGCTTTTGCTGCATTATAAAGTCTAAGCTAACTATACTTAAACGGATATAAGTACTGGTCCGTTTCGGTTACGGAGATCCGACTTTCTTGAGTGAAACACTGCTGTATTTGAGTAGTTGGTAAAAACTCTTATACTCATATCGGGATTTTGGAAACATTTTTCTCTTTTCTCTTTTCTCTAAATATACTCTGGTACTTTATAAAGCAATACAAGCAACTGTACGTGTATTACAACAAAAATATCAAAACTATAATTGATTTGTAAAAAATTTTTAAATAATCAGACATGGATTTGGAAAGTTTTCGTATAAGTATTAAGATTGGATAAATCTTTTTGTTTTTTTTGAAATTAAAAGAAAAGTTCATCAGGACAAGGAGAGCAATTGAATAAAATAAAGATCTTAACAAATTCATAATTGTATTTGATTTGTTTGATTTGTTTTATTGAACTGAGTAAGTGTTCCCATATCCTAATGAACCCTGATCTTTTGGATGAAATGTAACGCAGAGAGCTTAAGGATTTAGTTCTTACAATTATTAAGTTTATTAGTTTCATTGAGTGGAGGATGTCGGTTATATATCACCCTGATCTTACTGGAACTGGGCCGCCGGTCGTGACTTGACTTTCAGATTAGAATAGAATTTAGATATTTATATCTTTTACTTAATGATTTTACTGTACTGCTTTCATAATTGATTTCAACCATAATTAAATCTCTGTAGTCTGGCCTAGAGGTCAGAGTCTTAAAGAGTGTTTTCTTTCTTCAAATAATGGGAAATTAATGAAATTCAAATAATGAAAAGAAAGTATCGTTTTTGGCGATTTCTAAATAGTATTCTTTCGAACGATGTTATGAATTTACTCAATAGGCTTCTAATGTCGTAAGATATTTAAATTCAAGACCACATCAAAAATATATGTTTATTCCATCAGTGGAATCTAAGTATGCCAAAGATACCTACCGATTTAAATGGCATTTCCAAAGTCGAAACGAAAAATTATTTTTAAACCTGATAACAGCATTCAGATAGCACAAATAGTCTGAAATAATACATATTATCTCTGAATGTTTTTATGCGATACTTGTTTATTCTTTTTATTGGTGTTGGGGATTTGGTGATTCCATAACTTGCTCACAACCAAAAACTAGCATTTTTTTGGAATATGTTATGACCAGAGGAGAGGAAGCTCGGAGATGTATTACTGATAAAAAACAATTTACTTCTATCTCTAATAGTGATCCGCCAACTCCAAAACGTCCCACCACTTGTTTCTGAAACAACCCAGATTCTAATAAAAACTTACGGCGAATAAGAAAGAAAAGTACAAAATAATATAAAAGTCATAAATATTTTCAAAATTAAATATTGCGGAATATTCCCAGATTATTTGCGTAAACTTTTGAACACGGAGCCGAACCTCTCTGACTACCTAAATCATTGCATAAAATGATTGTAGTCTAGTAAGAGCGCATATCTTTACTTTACCAATGGCCTTGGAGGGACAGTCGCGGGGTTCCTTTAAAAAACGTTTTGATTTTTATTGCTTTACCATTTTGCTGGCATGATGTCATTTCTTCTAGAGCAAACGCATTTTCTACTGGTCTCAGAAAACACTGGGCATCACATTAGAGATCGGAATACTACACCTATAGAAAAATAAAAATTCTCTCGATATTCAGAGAGGGCTGCAGATAGGTGTACTTGAAATATTATAACGTAGTTTTCTTACTATAATGAATACCTTTAATATACACATAAGCTTCCACTAAAAGAATGTCTACGTTTATACCGAAGAACTTATACAACAAAAAAAGAAAAAATTAAATGATCCTTAAAGCTAACGGCCCATTTAGCGCGCATACGTACACATATAAACATATTCCACATCACAAGAGTGATGTAATAAAATTATGCTTAAATGTTAGTGAAATTGCTGTTTTTAAGAGATAAGTCCATAAAGTAAATTGCATTGCCATTGAATGTGTACGGGTTCAATCTTGGCTCAACTAAATGTTTGTTCCACTCGTCTGCTTTATATGGAAAGCAACAAACATATGCACGGACACGCATACATACACACTCACAGTCCTTGGTATTGTTTACAATTTCAGTTGTGCTTCCCGCCTGATGCTGCGACCGTAAATGCGTGTTAGTGGGTGTGGTCATAATGGTGTTTTTCTGAGGGCTTATTTTCGCTTGTTGTTATTTTTGCTTGTGTATGAAATGTCTGTGTTTGTATGTGTGCGTGTGCGACTGTATTACTTTTTCTGCGTGAATAGCCAAAGTGGCTTTTTACTCAAAATGTAGTAGTCAATATGGCGTCTTCATATCGACCGCATGACAGTCGTGTCCTCATTTCACTTTCAAGCACCATGACGCTGTCATAAACATACCAAAATATATTTGTATGTATATATATAAGTACTTACGTATATGCGGAAGTTGGCTTAGTACCTGACAGTCTTTGCATATTACACATTACATAATATTATTCTCTGGTACATGAGATATGTATGTATGTAGATTTACTGACGCTTTTTTGAGAGTTGTTTATACTTTTAAATAATTTGCGTATGTATGTCTTTTTACATATGTAAATTTAAACATTGCCAAGGCGAATTCGTTTTCATTTGATTAAATACTTGTGATAATATTATACATATATACATGGGTATTTCCATCATACGTTTACATTTACACAAGAAGAAGATTGAATTTAGTTTTGTAACTTTAATAATTTATTAGAATTCTTTTCCACAATCATATCGCCTGAATCCGCGTAGGTTTGAATTTCGAAAAAATGTTTTTTAATTATTAAGATAGAAGAATTAAGATAGTAGCTAAGGAAGTAAGTAAGTAGCGGTTAGAGAGAAAGTCAAAAAAACCAGTTTTATAAAGCTTGGTTTTTTACAAAGTGCTCCCGATTGAGCTCTTTGACCCTCAATTATCGCACCAATTTCTTTTGTGTTGCTAAATGTGATGATTGCAGACAGTCTTGCGAATACTAACAATCTTTTTGAAAACAGTAATCATATCCAGGTTGTTTTGTAATCACTTTGCGGAATTGTTTTTACATAGTTGAAGTTTCCTGTGGAAGCTAATCGTGAAACCTAACTTAGGAGCAGTGTTGCTGTAAAGAGAATTTTTCTTACAGTACAACTACAGTGAGCTTTCAACCACTGGTAGACCAGTCAGTCGTTCCTTTGTCTAAATACAATTACATACCGAATAACAACGTTTTCTTCACCTAAAACAATGTTTTTATTCTCCTTATTTGCATAATGAACAATTTTCCTAATATATACAGTGATTCTGCATTGATTATTTTGATTTTGCCAGCCTCCCGAAAACTCTACCACATAGTTTCTTGACTTGTTTTATTTTTTCAATAGATGTCTACTCTGGACTATAATATGTCTAAATTTATTTATTGTTTATTTCACTAGTTACTCAGGAACCATAATTAGACCCACTTCTCGGAAACTAATTGTGGTTATGAAATAAAGTAAAATGGCATACTTCCCGTACTTAAAGATTGCCATCGATCGAATTTTAAAACAACCTACGAAGTTGTTTTGAACTATGCATAACGAACCAATAAACATTCTTTCATAAACGCGTAAATATATATAAGAATATTATTATTATATAACATTTCATAAAAACATTTTAACATGGTAACACCGGCTAAGTTTAAATCTGTATAGTTTCGTGAGGTATAAAGTCTTTTACCTAAATTTATTTGGAACATCGTAAAATAGCCATAGTATGAAAACAGGTTAAGGTACCACAAAGTAGCATTATTTGGGGAGTATACAAAATATTATTGCTAGTAATTAGTTAACGTATGTATGAGTATCGATTTAATGAACAAGATTCCATATGTGGCCGAAATTGGTTTATTTTCACACTTTCTCCCTATATAACAAGCATACGGATTTCCGTCAGTTCAGTTAACTCAACTTTAAATATTTCGGACAAAGGCTGAGGTATATGAAAAACTTCAATTGGTATGATGAAAAAATCTGTAAATATCTTAGCTTTCCTTCATATCATCAAGTAAATGTTGGGGGAATCTTTTACAACTATATATTTTTGTTTGCTATTATTTTTCACACACATTTCTTTACGCTATATAAAAATATTATACATAAGAATAAAGAATATTCCCAAGAATAGAAGAAAAACACTAGCAACAAACCTTCGTTATTTATTAGTTTAGAAAATAAATTGTAAAATTATCGGTCATGGCCAATAGGGTTGGTGTTAAACCTTTAAGTAATAATTCGTTCGGTGAAGAAATCCGGATCAACGGATCTAACTAACAAATAAAAAGGGGCTAAGTTCAGGTGCTTCCGAACATTTTCTACTCTCGCAATTTATCTTATATTTCTATGATAATTCACAACTTGACCGATTTATTCGGCATAACATTTCCGCTAGAATAACGGAAATCATTATATGTAGTAAATATTTTTACTAGTAAATATATTGTAGCTTTATATTTTAAAATTATAGAGTATCCAATGTTGTATGTTCACTTAATATTGTTACGATATCTTACAGACAGACCGATATATACAGTATAATGTCAACCGGATCTTTGAAAATCATTATATTAGATATATAGAGGCTATGGGAAATGTTGACACAATTTTATCCCTATTTAGCACAAGAACACACTATTTTCAAAGAAAGGCGCTTCCTGAATTTCACTAAGACATCTCACCGATCAGATTGACCGATATTTTCGACAAAAAGTCAGCTATAGGCACTGAGATCCACATATTGGGAATATGTGAACTTAAATAGTTAGGGCCATTCGACCATTCGACCATTTTAAGACGTGAGATGGCTTATCTTGAAGGCATTATTTGTTCAACGTTTTATTCCGATATTTATATTGGTGCTTGATTTTACAGTGTAAAGTGAAAGTGTCTGAGGGAATTTAAAATTATGTTATTTGGGAAATAGACGTGGTTGTAGTCTGATGAGTTTTCAAACTGTAACATAAGAATATCGGGATAATTTTATGCATCAAATTTGGTTGAAATCGGTCTAGTAGTTGCATAGTTATGAAATTTGGCCTAAAAATGGGCGGCGCCATGCTCACAGTCCAATTTTTACACCCATTCCTATGCAGCCCTTCCATACCATATGTGTTGAAAACTTTAATACTTTTCGCGTGTCTTTTTTACTGAGTTGACGTATTTTCCGTAGTTTTCAACTTGAGGGTGGGCTGTCATTCGATTTCATCCATATTTTTACAACATGCGAGAAGGACCTTGAAAGATTTATTCTCAGCAAGTTTTATTGATATTACCTATTAAGGGGTGGGGCCACTTACACTTTTTAGAAGCTTTTAAACTTCAGATATCCCTCCCTACTTCGATTCCCTTTACCAAATTGTAGTTTTGTATCTTAATATTTGGCTTAGTTAGTATAATATATCACCTTTTAAAGAGAGAACCATGTGGAAATTTCTCAGTACATCGAGATCCAAGTCAACTTAGCAACTAATCAATATTTTAGGTAATTTAAGCTTTTGTTTAAAAATATGTATTTCTAAGTCGATATGCCTAAACCTATATATAGCATACACCACAAAATAAGATTTATTGACCGCGTGTTTACGTCAAATTTCGCAATTCCTTCAATGTCAACACATTTTGTCCACAATCTTGTTTTGACAGCCACTCAAATACCGAAAACGAAGCTTAAATACCATAACAAACTAATACATTCACAACTCAGAAAGCCGACGAGCCGATGAGGAGCTATACAAAAGGTGCCTACAACAAAGCCGTTTTGATGGGCGTTATAAAAGGATTTAAAAGTAAAGCCGCACAGTTACACCATTAAAAGCTGGTACATTTAAAATTGTTCGCTAAAACCAACACAAATACAATAACAACAACAAACTATCGATTGACAAACTGCACAAGCGACCGGTTAAGCCAATTTCATAACAAACGCTCACAGTCTTCGAAAATGGGTCACACCAAAGTCGATACACACGCAAACAAGAGAAAGGGGTGCGACATAAACAAACATACGATATTGATAAATATTTATGCGCCTGACGGACATTTCATTAGTTTATGTGTGCGCGTGTGCACTATTTTAGCCAACAATGAAATGCCGCGTCACAGCTAAATTTCCGAAATAGGCTTGAGCCTTCCGCCTCTCATCAGCGCAGACATCAACTCTATCGAACATGACATTCAAGCATATTTGTGTGTATATATATAATACATATGTGTGCATGCGTTCCACCCTTTTCACTCTTATTCGGGTGAATGTCCTTTTTGACAGCCAAATTAATATGCGTCGGTGTCGGTGTGTGGCCTGCGCTAAGTGTCCGTCACAATTTCGCCTATTGTCATGGTATTAGTAACGTATATATATGTTTGTATTTTTAGCATATCGAAAAATGTTTAGATACACTTTTCATCGGCATTCTTGACAATTGAGCTGTCGAGTATGTTGATTAGCTTTGTGGTACTTTGTATTTCGTAGATATGTGTGTATATTTTGCGTCAATATTTTTTTTATTATTTGAAATAAACAGAGAGAATATTGAAAAGTAAAAAAATTGTGTGAAAGAACTTTAGTGGTGTTGCTTCATGCGGGCCAATTGTGCCGTTTAGATAAGGAAAATAATTCATTAAAGTTCTGGAGTCTTAAAATAAATTCCTATTTAATAACTCTGAGTTAATAACAGGTGATACTTAATATATTTTACAAATTTAAAAGTACATAAAAAAATAAAAATTAGAGAATAGAAAATTCAGATTTAATTTTTTTTTTTAAATTTCTTATATCTCAACGGAGCCCTCATTGGTGGTCACAATGGGTGAGTGCACGGAGAGCGTGAACATTTTAAAGAAAAATTCCATGCTCCAAAAAATTCTGGAATTGATTTAAGTAACGTCAAAAATCGTTACAGTTCTATAAAATGCTGCGCAAAATAAAAAATTCCACCCATAGACCGACCTTCACAAAGAAAATTAAGAAATATTTTCCTATTCCCCTGAAGCACACATCTTCGCACTGATTATTATAGGCTTTAAGTTCTTCTAAGAACCAATCATTAATTTTTATGGTTTTAAGTTTTATATACATCGAGGCTTTTGCTTTGGCAAACCTTGGCAAAATTTATTTGACCTATCGTTTGGTAACGCATTCCATCTCTTTTGTGCTACATTTTGGAACTTAGGAGCTTGAAACTCTCTGCTGGTTATTTCGAGCGTTCAATATGTTATCTCTCCTATGAATCAATAAAGGCAAAACGTCAGCTCTTTTGTTTTCATGGAGTTCGTTATCTATAATTATATGTATGTCGATATATATATCGAATTGTTCTGAAATATCTTGATCTTGATTCAGAAATTTGAATGCTTACGAGGACGTCTAATTTTGTGAATAAATATTTCTCTGTTTCATTGAATGAATTCTCCCCTGTTTATTAAAAATAATTCTATGATCGATATTTTCTGTATGCCATCTATAGACAGTAGGAATAACATTAAGAGCTATAAAGCAAATATCGCAGGAACCGCAACTTCTATGGATTCTGAACTGAACTGGTTGCTTTCTGAGTTTTCCGTTGTATGTGTAGTACACTAAGTTGACGGTTTCTATATGTTTCAGAATGCGTATGTAAAATATTTTACTTTGGAAGTAGAGAAGAGCGAAACATAATTGAACGAAAGTAATTTCAGTTTTACTCAGAAATAATATCAGTTCTGTCCATTTAGGAATAACATCTGGCTTGATAACTTCTACTAATGATATTAATTCTCGCATAGCTGTCTTATGTATGGTATTATTTGCAGTAGAGCCGAGGCTCTCCGAGCCGATGTCAAAATCATCTGTATATGCTACTTTTTTCTCCCCTCTGTTATATATATAGACTGATATTAACGAAGTGACATCAACCGACAGAATGGAGCTTAAAACCTCTTTGAGGAACACCACTGCTGAATTTGCTTCTCTACTTCTGGTTAGTAAAAAAGTAAAGAACAGAACGCTTAATCTCTCCAAGTCTCTAAGTCTCTTATCTCAAAATATTTCTATCTGTTGAAGTTCCCCTTTTATATCCAGAAAGGCAGTAGTGTTTGGGGGTTGTAGCAAGGAATCGTGGTATACTTCCTACTGCCTGATGGATAATGTTGTATATTAATTTGCCAACCATCTAAGAATGTTTAGTTGTCGACAGGGTCGGCTCCAACAGAAGCCGCCTTATAAATGTCAAAGAAGCTTTCAATAACCTTTAGAATGAATAAAGTGAACTTTTGAATATGTACTTGTAAACTTGATTAGTTATAATTTATTTATTGTTTAATTAATTAACGAGTTCATTCTCATTGAAAAATTAGTGAAAACACGGTTTTAAGCGGCAGCTAGTAATAGTAAGCGGGCTTAGCGCTGTGAATTAAACAATAAAAATCTGCTTAAACACATCAAGTAGAACAAGCAGTATAAAATAAAGTGAATGTAAATATATAAATTTGTAAAAATTTAAATGCGCACATAAATTAAAATCTATGTAAATACAGCTGCGCTTTCGAAAGCTGTTAACCCCATTTTAGGTGACGAGCAAATTGTTGTTCTTCATCTTTCAACCTCACTGCCGAGATATACACCAAAAACATGCACACTCTTCTTGTCGCTCTGAGTGTTTATGCCGCCATTTTCTATGATGAATTGCTTTTACTGTGCACTAAACTAACGCATATTTGGTCACACGCAGGACCGCCTTACACCCACTTGCACGCGCTCACACCAATATACTCACTTGTTTATATACATAGCACAGTAGAGCATAGCATAGCATTGCATGATGGTAAGCTTTATTTCACACACCTATAAAAAGCGCTCTCTTTCTATTCGGTGGTGTGCTTATAAGTCGTGTGTGAAAAGCAGGTGATACTGCCGCTGCTGCTACACATTGACAGCTACGACAATACGGGCTGTCATGACGTACTTTTGGTGGTGAAATATTTTCGTTTCTTTGCGTGTGTGGGGGTGTATCTATACGCTTCGGCGGCAACGGCAGTAAAAATTGCCCATGCAATAAAAGCAATAACATCATTTGTCTGGGAGGCCAAAGCGTCTGGTGCACATGCGGCTCGGCTTCAAATGGTTGCCTGCTGTTTTTCGTTTGGAGAAGCAAAAAATTGCGAGAGTATTATAACAAAACGGTGCTTTAGGGTGCTTTAGGGTGCTTTTCTTTGCAGATACACGTACACATGCCTGTCTGTACATATCACATTCAATCATAAGCCATAAAAAGGATAAATGGGGATTGGTATAGATATGTAGCGAGATAACGCAAAGCGATTGAGGGTGGATACCTGACAGAGATAACACATAGTTAGATATTAAGATTTGGTGATTTGACCGTTATTGCATGTTGTAATGTTATGTATATATGTATATATATTTACAGCTCTCCCGCTGGCTTTAATATACAAGTAACATTTTTGCTTTAAATCTATTTTTGGAACTTCATAAATCCTTTTTCACTGAAAATTATTACCATCCAAGTTAACAAATTTGCGAGCACAAAGTAAAAGCCGCCCATCAATGGTATTTTTATATAACTGCAAATAACGATTTTGTATATCAGACGCATACATGTATACATATTATACACTTACTTCACGGGTTACATATGGCATTGTTTAGTTACTTATATCATGTGTCTGGCTGCCGACATTGCCGCGAGCCAAGTAATCATATGCAGAAATACACATATCCAAAAACATGAATTGACAAATTTAAGTGAAAATAGAAGCATGTTTATACCATCAACAATAAACATGCAACATAAGTTTGTAACGTTTTTTTAAAGAAATTTTTCGAAAATTCAAAAATAAACTGATTTACAATTAAATACAAACTATATTTCTCTGCAAACTTTAATTCACAAAACGCTTTTTATTTAATATCCACAGATTTTAATTTACTGGCTTAACCCAATAACTATATCCAGAGTCTATATAAAACGCCCCATGTCGAAATTTAATCTGTCAACTTTAGCTGTAACGTAAATCAAAACTGGCTTCTAAATAAAAGAAAAAACCGATATTATTATTTTATTGCTATTTTTATTGCAGTAGCCTGAAAAAGCATAAGCCCGGGTCCATTCTGTTATCTTTGCATTCTACATTATTTCCACTTTTATTTTTTTCTCATTCTTAGCGATTCCACAAAAGCGCACATAGCGTTTGTTTAAAAGAGTGATTCCATGTTGGATTTAAGTTTTGCATTGTTTTTGATGTTTACGCTGGTTCCTAGATAGACTTAATTATCTAAGAACTTCAGAACTCCGACAGTAGTCGCATTTCTTATCTTTTCTTCTCCTTTCTTAGCTATACACTAACTTTCTTATGATTCAATAAGAAATCAACAATTTGATCGTCTTCAATTGTGCTTTCTATCTCCAGACGTTTCTCTTTGTCTCGATTCATTGGGTTAGGAAAGTCTGCTCTCTATAATTTAGGCATGCTCTGCACGTCAGTCACCAGATTTTCTTTCACATTCTTACATGAGTTTGTTCTGTCTAATTTCAAATCAAAATCTATTAAAGTAATATACAATTTTGTGTTCTTTGCGCTTTAAGAAATTTATTTCTGCAAAAATATTTGGGAGCTTTTTCGGAAATAATAAATTGAGTATTTACATTCATTGCACATAGAAACTTCCAGATTTCCCATTCCCAATGCTAGAACTAACTTCATGTTGAGAAAAACGAGAAATTACTCTTATCTATATAACCTAGACCTTGAATAAAGTTTGATTTTATCAATCCCTCAATAGACTGTCGAGCTGTGCTAAATAATGAATTATTAGAATGAAATAATTGAGAGTTCTTGCATTAATCATTTCATAACCTCTACATTAACTCTACATCAACTATAAAACTATGTCTGCCTTAATAAAACTGCACTTTACCGCTATTTACAACCTAAATTCACTAAAACATAAAATATTGTTGTCCTTGAACAATATACTTTATTTCTATTCTCTCGAAACATGTTGCTACAGAGTATATTAGTTTTGTTCATCTAAGGGTTATTTCTAACGCCTCGAACTAAACGAGTTAGATATATATATATATATATATATTGATATATATTTTTTTTCGTTTCGGGTTTCCGTTTTGATATATATATATATATATATATATATAAATAATCAGGATAAAAAGACGAGTTGAAATCCGAGTGACTGTCTGTCCGTCCGTCCGTGCAAGCGATAACTTGAGTAAAAATTAATATATTTTGATAAAACTTAGTACACGTGTTCTTTGGGACCGTAGGACGGTTGGTATTGTAGATGGGCGTAATTGGACATCTGCCACGCCCACAAAATTCCATTAATCGATAACAGATAATGTGCTATAACTAAGCAGAAAATTTAGACATGAACGTGTTATTTGGTATAGGGGATCCTAGTAGGGTGGACCATCTGTGGGCAATCATTTTTGTCATAGTGGGTATGGTCCCGTCCACCAATAGGTTTAATATATAATTATCTCAAAAACCGTTAAAGCTATATCAATCAAACTTGCACCGACTAAGTTTCTCTAGCATTTCTTCATATACTGAGAAAATGAGTGAAATTGGATAATAACCGCGCCCACCTCCCATACCGAAATTATGTTGAAAACTACTAAAAGTGCAATAACTCGCTGAAAGAACACGTTAGAAACATTAAATCTTGCAGCAAATATGATACGGAAGGGTTGCATAGGAATCAGTGTCAAGTTTTGATGATAGGTGTGGCACCGCCCACTTTTAGGAGAAAACCCATATCACAAAAATCGCTTAACGGATTTCAACAAGATCTGGTATATGACATTATATTTGCATTCTTATTTGAATATTCTGTGAATATGGACGAAATCGGATAAAAACCTCGCCTACTTCTCATATAACACAATTTTACGTTTCATCTGATCCTTTCACTTTAAAGTAGATAAATCGAGCAGCAATTAAGATATGAAAATCAAACTTTGTACAAATAGTGCTTTTAAGATATGCCATCTTATGCATAAAAATAGACGAAATCGGATTATAGCTTTACAAGCCACCAGATACCCAATATTTTGACCTCAGTGCCTCTATATGACTTTTTATCGAAAATATCGGGAAATCTGTAAGATATTGTAATGAAATTTGACGATCTTTCCATGATAATAGCTGGCTCTGGTATCAAAAATGGTGAAAATCGGGTATATACTACCCCTAGCCCCCACATACCTAATATAAGGATTTTGAAACTTCCGGTAGACTTTATACCACATATTTCGGTAATTCCGTAAAATATCGTAATGAAATTCGAAGATTACCTTTCCATGATAATATTGTGTCAAAAATGGGGAAAATCGTGTAAATACTTCTCATAGCCCCATATACCTAATATAAGGATTTTCAATCTTCCTCTAGACTTTATACCATATATAACGGTCAGTATATGAGTTATCTCTTTGAAATTTAGAGACAGTGTGTCCTTGTGCTTAAAATGGATAAAATCGGGTAAGCACTTCCCCTAGCCCCATGTACCTAATATACCGATTTTCTACATATACATACAATATATATATAGTTATACTATATAGATATACTACATATAATGATTTTCGCTATTCTAGCAGACTTTATGCCGAATATGCGGGTTACTGTGTGAGTTACCATCACAAAATTGCGTGAAAATATGTTCCCTAATATACATGAATAATGTGAAGAGTTAATGTGATCAGTGCAGATCTTCCTCTATCCAAAAAATGCCCAATAAAAATAAGAATTTCCGACTTTAATCTGACTTTAAACCGTTTATGTTGGTCAATATGTGTGATATTTTAATGAAATTAAGTGGATATGTTTTCTCAAACACATGAGTTCACGCTAAATATGAAAGAACTCGGTCTAGATCATGGTCTTAGCCGCTTATTCCTAATATAATGATGTCCTTTTCTCTGTTTTACTTTTTCCTCATATATCTAATATTTTCAATTAAACCACTTTCGTTGAGTTTATATCGCATATATCACTTTTGCGTTAATATGATAGATTTTAATATAAATATCTCTGACACGAAGCAAAATATTGCAATGAAAGTACATAAGTCTATGACCTGTAATATAGGTTAATAAGATACCAAATATGATTGCAATCCATTTCAGAATTTCAATCATCACAATTTCTTCGGCTAAGGAATGTTGAATTCTTCCGCAACATTTTTTAATATAAAGTTATGCCAGCACCGGAAAACATTTCTCCGCCTCTGATCCTTACATATTGCGAGAGTATAAAATGTTCGGTTACATCTGAACTTAGCCTTTCTTACTTGTTATTTTTATTTATATCACTGTGCCTCGAGTCGAATTACGATCCTATCACATACGTACGGAATATAGAGTGCTAAACTATTTACGCGTATAGTTGTGTGTACGTGCTGTTCTAACCGTTGGTGGTGTGCGTTTTGCGCGCGCGTTGTGTGCAACTGACAGCTCCCTTTGTTGTTATTAGCATTCTTCATTCATCCGTACCTACAATTTGTCAGCCAGTGTAAGTATAAGTGAGATAGCAGCATCTTCGCCTATGCTTCTTTACTCCAGAGTGTATGGTGGTTGTTGTGTTGCTGGATTTTGGGCTTTTTCGACTTTCATTTGGCTTCATTAAATTTATGGTTGCATTCTTGGGATTTTAAGCAATGTCATGTTGCAACCGGTAACATTGTAAGTATGTATTTGCACATTCACTCAATACATATATGTATGTGTCTGGGCGGCGGTGGAAGTGCCTAGGTTAGTATTACGGCTGCCACATCCGACTCGAACACGTGTCTGTGTGCCGTAAAAAAGTCGTAAAAGTTTATTATTTTTCGTCATTGTGTCGTTGCTGCTGTCGCCACTGTCAACTGTTGCTTCCCTGTGCGCTGGCGGTCGTATTGATGAAGTTTTTGTTGTTGTTGCAGCGCTGTCAGCTGTCAAATTAAATTTGTTTAGGCTGAGCGCACCGTAACTACACACAGAGGAGTTTGTAAGCATAGTTTGCCAAGCCGTCAGATTTGCGCTCAACTTTTCACTCTCACCATTTTTGGTTTACCGCCCAATTCCACCTTGACACTCACTGCACGTACCCACGTGTATTCAAACATCACTCAGCCGGAAGTTGGATTGTCATGCTGATATTTTATTTTTATGCCGCTTTCGTTTACATTTTTTATGCGAGTATTTATGTTTATGTTTATTGTTAGCTGTTGCTGTTGTAGTTGTAGCTGTTGCTGATGTTTTGTTTACATATAATACTTTATTGAGTTGACTTAGGTCAGTTGTAGCAAATGACAGCTCAAAGTCGAGGTCAACATTTTATGATGAATAAAAATCGATTTTATCGTAATACGTAAATTTGTGGTTTAATTTAATGTGTGTGGTAGAGTTCACGTTTCTTGGGGTTTTCTGTTGCGTATAGAATAAAGTATATAAGATATATAAACTTAAAGAATTTGTTTAAGGTTTCAGGAAAAACATCACTCAACATATGATCCTTTGAAATGGATATATATATATATAAGTGCAATACATTTTCGAAATATGTTTATGGGTCCATTTCGATACGGATTCAGTATTCGCTTTAAATATGGTTTATGTATAGAAGTATTTTTTATGGTTATAATTATTGTAAAAAGGTATAAGAAGTGGTTTGTTTTCCAATGAGTTAGTTTTTTTTGGAAATAATCTGTAGCCGAACAAAAAATTACATTATTTTTTGCTCTCTTTTGTGGAAATATTACAAGAAAATTACCCTCGAGAAAAGTTCTGTATTTCTACCGGTTCGATACATCTAGGCCACACTTGAGTCCAATCGGTAGTCCGGTGATATTCGTTCAATACACCCGAAAGCTCAACAGTCTGCTGTCAAGATTCTAGCCAAAATTTTTAGGTTTCACGTTATCGTGAATGTTATGACGTACGTCATTATACTTTTGTTGCCAGTTTCAAAATTATTTTCAAGCCATTATGAAATACTCTGGGTTCAAACGAAATACTAAAATGTGGTTTAAAGATTAATTTGTGAATGCCAATCTTTGTTATAATAATCAAGAAGCCAACAACCAAATTCGATGCAGAAAATCGGCAAATACATCATCTGTTTTAACAGATTTCGGTTTAGCTTGTCTACAACGAACAGGTATACCAACTCATACATATATACTTCTTCTGGTCGAAATTCATTTCACAAACAAAACTATTTTGTTGTATGTTTAAATGTTTCCATATATACTTCTCAGCGAATACTTTGAAACCACGATGACTGCAAGTAATCAACTGAATGAAACTTTATACCTTATCAGCTTTTGAAGAAAAGTTGTAAATATATAATCAATTGTAGCGTAAAATATTAATTAAATAGTTAATAATAATAAGTGCATTATACAATTTAATCAGTAATATATAATATATAAGTGGGCACTTGTGTGGCGCTACAAGTGTTTTCGAATTTTAAGGTCAGTGAAAAGTTTAAGTGTTCGACAGCAGCTGTCGTATGACGATTACCAGCGATAATGTTTGTTTTGCTAGCAAAAATAAAGGAATTTTCTTCGTTTTTTCTTCTACTGATATGTGAAAATAATACTATAATAATCAATTAAAAGAATTTATTGTGTTAATGTTTTATTTTCAAATTTATGAATATATTTATATGTAAATTTTTTACGATTATTTTCGACAGGTCTTTGAATCACTTTTACAAAGTAAATTTAGAAGGAATATGTTTTTATATGTTTACTAAATAAAAATGGACATAAATATCCACATTCGTATTTAACTCATATATTTGTTATAATGTGTAAAATTTTAATGTAAAATATGAATCTTTATTCGCTTCTTTCCTGGAATTTAAAATTCAAAGGAATACCAGGCATGCTAATAAGTTTCGGTATGAAAGCATTTTCCGTTGAATAGTTGAATTCAATCACAAAATTACGCATCAAGCGGGCCAAAGTGATTTCTAATTCCAAGTCCACAATACGTTTACCCACACAACTGCGTGGACCAAAACCGAAAGGTAAAAACACGAACGGATTGTCAATATGATATTTTTTGCCTTCGGTGTCATTGCGCAGCCAACGCTCCGGTATGAATTTATTCGGTTCCCGTACGAATTCTTCATTGCGCAACAACAAATTCGAATTGACCATGATATCAATACCGGCAGGTATACGATAACCACTCAAAACAACATTGTTTGGTAAGCTACGCAATGTACCCAAAATTATAGGGTAATAACGCATACCTTCCTTAATGCAGGCGCGCAGATAGGGAAGGTGTTGCATATTTTTTATAGTCAAACGGGACTCTTTATTTGGCAAAATATTCTTGAGTTCCTCGAACAGTTTCTGTTGCTTGTCCGGATTTTTGGCAATGCAAAGTAATATGCCCGTTAAGACGGAACTGGTCTATGATTAGAATACAATAAAAGCTTGACTTATTTTGGTAACCACTCGATTGGTTGGAGTTGTACTTACTGTGTCGACGCCAGCCATCAGCATATCTAAAGCCATTACCGCGGCGACACGACGATCAATGCGTAAAAGTTTCTCCAAAACACTTTTTTCTTTACCCGCCTCTGAGGTGAATTTTCCATCACTATCCATTTCAATTTGTTTTAGCGCCTCATCGATATATTTGTTGCATAAATTTGTGAGTATATCCAAACTATTCATTAACTTGTAGAACTTCGGTGTTTTCACAATTTTCCAAATTGAGGGTTTTACTTCTAAATCTTCCGAGAGGTCAAAAAAGTCACGTATAGATTGCAACAGTTGTTTACATTCTGGAGAATCTCGATTCTTATGTATCATGCCCAAGCGGGTGTTTAGTGCGACACCGACGACGCCTTCAAGTGTTAGACGATTAAGATCGTCGTGAAAATCATCGGGCATTTCGTGTGTTACCGGATCGCGTATGTGACGGATTCTATAAACATGTTCGTGGAAAATAATGGGTTCATAAAACCGAAATTTTAGAATTTATTGCAAACTGTTAAACCTTTCTAGAAATTCATCATTGATCTCAAGTATCGTGTTCAGATATAGTCGCGCATTCCTAGGTTGCATTAAAATTGGGTTGACCGCAGTGCGCATTTTCGCCCAAACCTCACCAGATCTGCAACGTATATATTAACAGTTAATATTGGCTTTTAATTTAGTATGTAATTTTGGTTACGTTGTGATAAGTCCGTTTACGCCTTGAAAAATATCTGACCGATGCACTTGCCTATGATATGCAAAAGAGTCGAGTGGGCGTCGATCGGGCCATACACCTTCACTTCGAAATATTATTGGATAGTCGGCTGGGTTGAGCGCAATGACCATTTCTGGTTTGCCAAAAATGCCGGGGAAATGAAACAGTTTTCCATACTTCGCTGAGAGTTGCGTTAATGCCTCCGGAAAAGTTTTTTTGTAAAATTCACCTGAAATTTGATATTATATGAAACCTTGAGAAGCATATATGTATATCATAACATATAACATATACAATTTTTCAGTTTTATTGTAGCTTAGTGCAATCTAATTTCATGTTTCCCATATTTTCTACATTCAATATATAGAGGAATATACTGTGGTTTAGACCCCACCCAATTTCGTTTTTTTTTTTTACTATCCGGAAGTGCTTTGAGAATCGTCCCGTCTGGAGCAGTAAGTTTCATTAGTTTCAAAACCTTTTCATCCTTTGAGAAAAACATTTTCATATCGATTTGTCTATTCTGTCCTAGTAGGTTTACTCATTCTCAAAGTTTTTTTTGTAGATTGGGTGGTGTAATTTGTAATGGTCAGAAATATATATGTACCGCGCTTGCGTTTCCTATGACTTTTTTTCAGTACAGCAGTACAGAAATGGTCGAAAACATTAAATTCACATGACCTGGTGGCGAATTTCCAGGCATATTTCTTCTTAAGATGTGGCAACCAAACGTTTGTTCCAAGAAAGTTATGGTTTCTACAAAAGTTATATATTTGTGTAGGTTTCAATAAATTAGTAAATATTTTAACTAGGCTTATATACCGAAACATAAATCTGTTTATTTACCTCCAAACATAAATCCACGAACAATTTCATATTTACTTGGTCCGGGTAAGTCCTTAAGTGGACGCGCATTTTCCAAATGTGTCATTGTGGATACCGTTTCATTAAGCTGCAAATTTCAATTGGTTTAGTGAAATAATTGTATGTGTTTCTTGTTATTCTGTTTGGGAGGGCTTTCGAGTATATATTGTTCTATTATTTGTATGACGAATAAAAATGTCTGACAGCATAGCCAATAATCGCTTTTGTTTCATTACTGATTTCATTTCTATTCCTCCGTGGGAGAAGGTGAAACATTTGAGAACCTACAGATCCTTTAGGGGTCACTAAAACAAGGCAAAATCAGAGAAAATAAAATGTTTAAAATTTTAAGCACACTAATTAAAATAATATTATCCGACTCCAAAAATTTTTTGTAAACAGAGTAACTTAAAAGGCTATACAATGATATACTTAATATCATTTAAAAATATCGAAAACTAACTGGATTTTTCGAAACACTTTAAGGCACCTTAGAACTGCTAGATGTTAATTTCGACGTTGATGGACTTATTACTTTCACTTATGAATGGATGAATTCATACTTTTATTTTATTATCAAAAAGCACACGATTTTTTAGAAGTTTGCGCAATAAAATAGGCATAATATTATCCTCACACTTCTGATCGATTTTGTGATACAATAGACCAAATATTTAAACAGTTGTCCATACCGATCGTTTACCTATATTATTGATTATTTAGAAACAAAGTTTATTCAACTATTTGTATATATGTTTATTAATATCACACGAATATAGGAGCGTAAATCTTTCAATATAATTTTATTAATGCGCTCAAATGCGTAAGTGGAACCCAAACGACCTTTTGTTGTGGTAATGCTGTCACATATCTCCTCAGTAATGTTGCACCGAACGAATGCCTAAAAGCTTCGTTATATTGTCTCAAACAACGAGATAACATTTTAATAATAAGAAGAACACTTTATGTAACTGTATTATAATTTTTTTATTTAAAAATTGTTTGATGAAAATGTCAAATCAAGACCCGATGTACGCTTATTCGAAAGTATTACAAGATAACTTAACATCACCAAGTTTGCAAACTAACTAAACAGCTTCGTATAAATAATCCCGCTAGTTGCCTGTTATTTGTTAATCAGCATAACGGCGTAACGTATATTGCGCGCTCAACTTTCTGATTTTCGATTGAGTTTCTAAATAACAAATTTCTTGCCGCTGTGAAATGTGATGGGAATAACGTGCAGCGTTATCAAACATCTCATAAAATATCGTCAAAGCTCATTAAGGTATACCAAATGCCTAGGCATTGTCGTGTCAAATGAATTTCTAGTATGAGCTCTCGGGAAAGCTCCTGCTCTGTCTATCTGTTGTACTTGTAGATCAATTGTTTTCATTCCATATTTTCAGTGCTAATAATTTCATGCTATGGAAATGCTTTAATATGGAGAATGTAGAAAGGAGAATATAGGAAAATGCTAGACCAGTTCAAAACTTATAGCACTATATAGTTCGATTCAAGGTTTTGCCAAGTAACTTCTTATTAATATCAAGTGAGCGTGTATGTGTTTCTGATTCCGGAAGGAATCAAGGAATAAGTTTGATTAGTTCCACATTATTTCATCCGAAACGAGTCGGAACCGAGCTTTTGAGTTACCATTTTTGAGTTAGAGTTCCACATATCTGTATATCTCATTTTCGGTGTACTTGTTGCAATACAAATTCATTTATTCATACAATTATATTATTCATACAAAATGGCGGCTTTTTACGAAATTGGTTTTCACCAAAAGAAATGGCAGTACCACGCACACTGTTCACTTTTTGAACAAGTCCATATGCAATTCCACTCAAGCAGTATTTAAGGTTTAAGTAAATATAATAAAATATGTGAATGCAAAATAACAATACCAAATTTATTATAATATTTGAACTAACTTAAAGGATTTGGAAACTAGTTACATGATTAGAATAAGAAACCAGTTTATATGCTGCTATTTATAAAGTAGTTTTTGGGTGTTAGTGTTGCGCTTAATTAAAATTACCAATATAAAATTATTTAATAAAAAAATTAATTAGTAAACAAAATTGTTAGTTTAAATTAATTTATAATCTTATCTGCTACTGAACTGATAGACGCATAAGCTTTCATGTTATATATTTGCCATTTGTTATCAGTGCAATAAGTGCATTTAAATGCTGCATGTGTTCATATAAATATATATTATGACGTTTTTTGATCGCCCTAACCTTCAAAAGTCATGTATATACATTTTATTGCTTTTGGCTCGTGAGATATAGCAGTCTGATACGCAAGATTAGCGTTTTGAAAAAAAAAAATAAAAAAAAAAAGATTTTATGTCTCTTCATTTGTTAATGAACTTAATTTTTCGATGAAAATAATGCCGTTGGTATTAAAAAATAGCTTGATATATGTTAACCGGGTCAAACATCGTCAAACTAGATATAGTTTATAAAGTCTAAGAAGTTTTTTTTATAGAAAGTGCGACTTTAGATGAAACTGTTGTCGTTTCTAACGATTGGGTAGTTTATCGTCTTCGGTTACTTCCTCTGAATAGCTTAACACCACTAGGTGAGACAATTCTCTAAAAAGCTCTTGAACCAAAATCTTGAAACCAAACTTTGAGAAGATTGCGTTCATATAATATATGTTTTTTGTTTGTATATATTTGCAACATTCTAAAAGCCATTTGTGAGCTTGTAATTGTAAATGTACTTATATTTGATTTAAATACTTATCTTACAAGTTGCGCACTTTTCTCATTCCAAGCACCTAATTTACTTTGTTAACACTTACAAGCAATTTCTACATTTATTCACTTTACTTGTACGATTCAAATAATCACTGTATATTCACTCCTTTCTTTCTTCGAATCTGAATATAAATGGTATAGCTGGTATGAATACGATTATGCGTAAGCTCTATAGTCATACGAGAATCCTTGGCGGAAAATCGGAAGACATCGCCATATTTTAGTGCCATTTTTGTAATTCATTGAATAAATCTTTTCTTATAGAACAATCCTGTTATAAAGGGAAAAGGCCTCTCAATTTATACAAGACACTGCGTGAATTTGCACAACACTGCACAATTTTAATATAAATTCTTCTGGTGAAAATGCTGGAATTATTTCATACTTGTTTCGACTTTGACACTCTGAAAGGGACACGCATTATTCTAATTGTTCGCTTGCGGAAGCTGCTTCATTTTTCTATAAATTAGTATCAATTGAATGAGGAATGTACAAAATAATATTGTTTAAGGTTTATTACTGGGAGTTGTTCTATAGAATTATCTAAAAAAAAATGTCAAACCATCTGTCAAATGCATTGGACAAGTATGCCAGTTTGCTTTCGAACGAGATCGTAGATTTTTTTGTTCCAATTTCGTATTTTAGCCCATAAACTTGCATTTATATTTTACTATCAAATTATCTACGGCGATGAGGAACATTTCTGGCTTAACGGATGCATAAATAAACAACTCAACGATCACTTAACTATTGCATCGTATTTATTTAGAAAGCGCACCAGCATTTCAATTGTTTTGTTATTATTAAGTTAATTAAAGCAGTTTAAAACGCGAACAGCATTTAGGATGTTTCAGAACACGTTCTCAGAGATAAATAGTACTCATTGTTACCGCTCTTGCAAGTTTACTGTTTCGACGATTCACAATATAGTAGTAAGAATATTCTAATTTGCATAACAATGTAGTATGTAGGTTAAGACTTGCGTTCTGCCTTGCGTTATGAAAGCTTTGTTCAGTGCTTTTTTTACTCTCGCAACATATTGCACAGAGTATAATAGTTTTATTCACCTATCGGTTGTTTGTCACACCTAAAACTAACCCAGATAGAGTTATTCACATCAAAATGATCTGGATGACGAGAGGAGTCGAGTCCCGGGTGTCTGTCTGTCCGTACAAGTGATGACTTGAGTAAAAATTTAGATATCTTGATGAAACATGGTACACATGCTCCTTGGCACTTTGGGGAAGTTGGATGAAATCGGACTTTTGCCACGCCCTCAAATTGCCATTAATTGAAAACCTATAAAAGGGTATAACTAAGCTACAAATTCAGATATAAACCTTAAATTTAGTACAGGGACCCTAGTAAGGAGGTGCATATACGGGTAGAAATTTTCTGAAAAGTGGGTATGGCTCCGTCCCTAATAAGTTTAGTGTACTTATTTCGCAAACCAACAAAGCTATATGACCTAAAATTGCTCAAGACAAGTCTTTCTACCACTTCCTCATACAGTAGATGCGTGAAACTGGATGATAACTACGCCCATCTCCCATACAAAAGTTATGTTGAAAGCTACTAAAAGTGCAGTAACTTGCTGAAGAATGTCAGAAACATTAAATCGTACAGTAAAGATGGCACGGGGAGGCTGCAGGAGAATGGGTGTAAAAATTTAACAATAGGCGTCACCCCGCCCACTTGTAGACACCAAATTTGTGCATAATATTATCCTGACATCCTTATATACAGCCGGAGTCAGAGCACAACCACGCATACTTCCTTCATAACATATTTCTAAATTCCATTCGATTTTTTCACTTCACAGTATTTAAATCAAGCACCAATGAAGATATCGAAATGAAACTTTGCACAAATAATGACTCGAAGGTGTCATCTCATGTCCAAAATTTTGCGAAATCGGAATATAACTTTTCAAGCCCTCAACGCGTATGGCTGAATTTTTAGCGTATATATCGGTTAATATTTATTTTAGTGAAATTCAGAGAGCATATTTGTAATAATGTGCAATAATAATGTGCATTTGTATTGAAAATGGGTAAAATAGAGTCAATACTTCCTTTAGCCCCTAATACACCTAATATAGAGATTTTCGAACTTCCGGTTGACTTTATACCACGTATACCAGTCAATCTTTGAGATATCTTAATGACTCTTAAAGAGCGTCCATTTCTAGTAATAATGTATCGCGATACCAAATTTTTATAAAATCGGGTCAATACTTCTATTAGACTCCTTATATCTGATGCAAGAATTTCAAACTTACGGTTGGATTTATATGGTATCCATCGGTCAATAAGTAAGAGAACTAAGCAAATTTAAGTGAACATATAATATTGGATATACTATAGTTTAATGCCAGAAATTAGTGAAATCGCTCTACGAATTACCGCACCTCAGTTACACCCGAACTTGTCTTCGTTACTCGTTAATTAATAAATTTATTGAAATTTATTACCCTTCATATTGCTGTTCTCTTCTATAGGCGCCAATTTTATAGGTGGAGAGTTTTAATAAATTTTTATTCTTCCTACTGAAATTATGCAGTTTACGGCTTTTTGATTTGAGCCTTTAGTGCACAATTAGTGATTTTTAAAAGGCAATTTTTACTATTCAATTATCAGTTCCGCACAAAGTTGTGAACACTTTGCAATTTAAATTCTTTAAAATATTTTCAAATTGTGTAGAAATTGTAAAAGCAGACCGCTCAGTCATGTCTCATTTGCTCATAACTACTTAAGGAAAGGTTTCATAGCATATTTATAATCTGTTTTGGAATATCACAGGGTATTATATTTTTAATCGGTGAAAGTTTTAAATTCCTAATTTTCAAATTCCTTAAAAGGTAGACATCGTTTTGTATAACAAATGTGTTGATACTTTTATGTGGGTTAAAATTGTCAAACAGGTGGCAGCACTTAAAATTTTTTTTTCAGCAAATATCTTTCCTAGTTTGTTGCACATATTGTAATAATTGATCTATTTATGAATTTTATTAAACATGTTTGAAACAGGTGGCAGGTCTTTTAAGAATAATTCCAAAATGTTTGCAGTGCAGATAAAAATTATTTATTTTGATCCAATATGCAATAATTCGATTATGAACTCAATCAAACTAAATATTATAAACAGGTGGTAACTCTAATTAAATTAGTTTCAGCTGCAAAATTTCTTAAAATCCTTCAGTTTGTTGTTTAATGATTGCAATAAATAAATGAATTCTATTATATGGGACAAACTATTGGATCGATTTCAATCATTTGCTTCTAACATAAACAACACAGACTTCTTCGAGAGAAGCACGTTAATATAAATTTTTTAAGGCTCAGAAGTTTAGAATAATTTCATAGCATACGCAATGCTATTTGAGTCTATCCAAAAGACCTTTTTGCAATTAAAGAGTCCCATTTACATACTAAATTTATTTCGATAATTTCCTGTTTTCAACCATGAAGAACTGAATCAATTACCGGAATCTTTGAATTGAGCAACAAAGTTTCATTCTTTTCGTTTGCATTTATTTGCAATGTATTTTGTGAACCCATAACTACAAGTATAAGACAAGTACTTTTATATATATTTTTTAATTTATTTACTCGTTGAGAACTCTTATCGGTCAATTATTCCAAGCACCTAATTTTCTTTGTTAACACTTATAAACAATTTATACATTTATAAACATGTGAGTAGATAATTATTTTATCGGTTAATACCCGCACCTTTACTCCTTTCTTTCTTCGAATCTGAATTTCAATGGTATAGCTGGTATGAATACGATTTTCGGTACGAAAGCATTTTCCGTTGAATAATTGAATTCAATCACGAAATTGCGCACTAAACGCGTCAAAGTGACCTCCAGTTCCAGGTCCACAATTCGTTTGCCCACACAACTGCGCGGACCGAAGCCGAAGGGTAGAAATAGAAACGGATTGCTTAGTTGATATTTTTTTCCCTCGGTGTCATTACGTAGCCAACGTTCCGGTATATATTTATTTGGCTCCTCCACAAAATTCTCATTCCGCAACAACAAATTGGAACTAACCGAAACATCAATACCGGCCGGTATACGATATCCGCTCAGTACAACATCGTTCGGCAATCGACGCATGGTACCAGCAATAATGGGATGATAGCGCATGCCTTCCTTGATGCAGGCTCGCAAATAGGGAAGATGTTGCATATTCTCTGTAGTCAAACGAGAATCCTTGTTCGGCAAAATACTTTTGAGTTCCTCAAATAGTTTTTGTTGTTTATCTGGATTTTTGGCAATGCAAAATAATATGCCCGTTAAGGTTGAACTTGTCTGTGATTATAATATAGTAGTTGCATATATAATATACCAAAAAGTTAGAAAAAGTGAACTTACTGTGTCAACACCAGCCATCATCATATCTAAAGCCATAACCACGGCGATTTTGCGATCAATACGCAATAGTTTTTCCAAAACACTCTTTTCCTTACCCACCTCTGAGGTGAGTTTCCCCTCACCATCCATCTCAATTTGTTTTAACGCCTCATCGATGTACTTGTTGCATAGCACAGTGAGCTTATCCAATGTTTTCATCAGTTGTCGGAACTTCGGTGTTCTTACTATTTTCCAAATGGATGGCTTGACTTCTACCTCTTCGGACAATTCGAAAAAATTTCGTACTTCTTTCAAAAGTAATTTAGTTTCCGGAGTGTCACGATTTTTATGTATCATTCCTAAACGGGTATTGAGTGCAATGCCCACAACGCCCTCTAAAGTCAGACGATTAATATCATCATGAAAGTCGTCGGGAACTTCGAGTGTCAAAGGATCACGTATGTGACGTATTCTGGAAGAAATGTATCCTTAAATAAGCATGTAAGGTGTTTAAAACATGTAATAAAATAGTGTATTGACCTTTCAAGAAACTCATCGTTAACTTCCAGCAGGGTGTTTAAGTAGAGTCTGGCATTTTTAGGTTGCATTAGAACCGGATTAACGGCACTCCGTATTTCTGCCCACTCCTCTCCTGATCTGAAAATTTATTCAAAAGAAATTAAAGGTTTGATTGATTTTAATTTAAAGCAAACTTACGTGGTCAACAGTCCGCCCACGCCACGAAAGAAATCTTCTCTGTGCACCTTTCGATGATAGACGAAAGTTTCGAAAGTACGCCGTTCTGGCCAAACGCCCTCGTTTCGAAATATTATTGGATAATCATTTGGATTAAGATCCATAACCATTTCTGGTCTGCCGAACATGGCGGGAAACCGATAGATATCGCCATATTTGTGGATCATATCTGTCATTCCCTCAATAAATGTTTTCTTATAGAAGCAACCTGAAATAAAGTGAAAAGAATATTTACTGTTTGTTGATAACAAACTGAAATTCGTTCAGTTAAGGATAATTTTAATTTTTCAATTCAATTAAATCACATCGAAAAACTTCGGGTGAACTTTTACTCACGGTCCAATATGTTTAAAAATCCTTTTCGCTATTAAATACTAAAGTTTTCTTTTGTTATAAAAATGCACTTTCCTACCTCCTGGTAAAAATCCACGAATTATTTCATATTTGCTTGGCCCTGGCAGCTCTGAATATGGACGCGCATTTTCCCAATTGTTCGAAGCAGAAGCTTCATTTACCTACAAAGTCAAATTAAATGAAAAATTAGTAAATAAACTTGTTTACTGGTGTAAACTGGTGTAAAATTGGCACTATATATAATATGTATGTTTAATTACAAAAATTGATAATCATTAATGATTACCTGGGTTTGTTCCATAGCTGTTGCATACCCCCTTAAAGCCGTTGACCTTAACGAACCCCGCACAACTGCATCGTATTTACTTAGATGACGCGATAACATTTAGTGTGTTTTGTTGTTATTAATTAATCAAACTCTAACAAAAGATATTAATGAAAAAAGTTTTCTATGCAAACAACTTGCAAGATACTTCAGAACTCGTTCTCGCAGACAATATAGTACTGATCGCTACCGCACTTGTAAACTCACTGTCTCGCCAATTCGCTATTTAGTAGTGCGAATTTTCTAATCAGTATACAAATGTAATATGTAGCTTATGCATTGTATTGTGCCTTGCATTGTGAAAGAGCATATGCATATGCACCGAGCTTTTTCCTACTTGCAAAATTATTAAATGGTGTATTATTATTGGTGTATTTCATACCCTGAACGCACTGTTTGAGACGCTTATTCTTATTATTTATTTATTGGCGCCGCTTATAAGAAATATGGAATATATGGAAAAATAATTTTTGATCTAAATTATATCGTTTTTAGTTTTGTTTTTTGCCAACTCAGGCTAAATAAGTGAAGTTAATATACATACATAAATAAATACAAACTTTTTTTTTATAAATTTGTTTCAATTAAATGTCAAACATGTGGCAACACTTTTTAAAAGATCCCTGCATATAAAGTCCCAAAAACCAATTTGGTTTCGTACACATATAGAAATATTTTATTTAATTTTATTATATGCCGGTGGCAACTCTTTACCACAATATCGAACTGTAAGACTTTTTAAATTCTTTAGTTCTATCGTAATACTTCATTAATCTAATAAATTCTATTGGATTACAATTTTAAACAGATGGCAACCCTCTTAAACAAATTTTTTCGACTCTAAGTTTTCTTAAAATTCCTACGTTTGATGCTTATATTGTAAAAAATTGTTTATCATAAAAATTGTTAACTGCATTTTCAAGTAGTCTCCGATATTATATTGAAAAAGAAAATTCAAATCGGTTCAGTCTTCACAGCGATGGATATCTGTACACTGAAAAATACTTCTTATTATTTTAAGCATATATTTACAGAAATTTTTCGGCAAAGCGATAACCAAGTCTATATGATATCAATATATACTGGTTTTTATGGTGTATTCGGATTTTGATCGGTTTTGTGGAGCATCCACCCATTTTAAACTGGAGTAAAAACAGCAGAGACAGTAGGTATCTCAAAAAATCGCGCAGCTCATATACTGCATGAAACATTGGGCATGAGATAGCTTTCAGCGCGTCTAGGTGTCGCGTTTGCTCACACCGTTAACAAGCGCAACTGTGAGACTATTTCACAGCGGTGTTTGGTATTATTTAAGCGCAATCTGGCAAAGCTTCTGCGTTGTTTCGTGACCGTCTATGGAACATAGATCAACTGGTACACACTGGAGAACAAGGAATTGTTGAACCAATGGACTTCTCAAGGCGAACCTACTCTCTTTCACCGCTTTCTGCAGTTCATAAGCTGTGAACTATATAGACTATCTGGTCACAGGACTCTACTATGCCGACTGTTTATATCGATTCGAGGCCGAATTGCAGAAAAGACGGTTTCATTTAGCGAAGAAGCCATCATGGCAACGCATGGTGTGAGCCCTCGGCTATAGCCACGGCCAAATTGATCGAATTAAGCTAGAACTGCTGCCCCATCCATGGTATTCTCCAGATTAGGCTCCGTATAACTTATTTTTCTTTCCAAAAGTAAATTTGTTACTCGTGGGACAGAAAGTAAGAGACATCCAGAAATGTATTTTTCGAATGGGTTAAAGAAGTTAAGTTGGAGAATCACAATTATTCCAAAAGTTTTGTTTTTCTTTTGTAGACTAAATAATTATTGGACCAACATCGTAGAGCTTAAAGCTTCTTGAGTTTTATTACGAGCAAAACTATCGAATATTTCGTTCCAACCGCACTTAGCCTTATCTTACTTCCTATTTTGCTTTTCGAAAGTATTGCACTTAGAAATTTAACATTTCCTTTTATAAATATAATATTTTTGATATTTGTAATTTTTTTATTTTGAATATATATTTTTATAGAGATTTTATATTTACAGAAGTTTTTCAATTTTGATGATGATATACAATATTTCTGTAAAAGACCGCTGTTTATACAATTCAATCCCAAAAATATTTTAAAATTAATAATTGTTAAATAATTTTATCACGTTCTAGACGCAACATGATATAGATGCATGCAAATGCCTATATAGAACTACTAGATATAGTAGTTTTCTCTCACTCTCACGCTCAATACTAATCTTCTCTCTCGATCAATTTGAACTTGAGCGGTATTTGCGGCACGCTAATAAACTTCATAGCAAAAGCATTCTCGGTCGGGTAATTAAATTCAATTTGAAAATTTCGCACCAAACGGGCCAAAGTGATTTCCAATTCCAAGTTGACGATACGCTTGCCCGCACAAGTGCGTGGACCAAAGCCGAAGGGTATATACAAAAATGGATTGCTGATTTGCCCCTCCAAAGCTAGCGCGGACCGATCGTTACGCAGCCAACGTTCCGGTATAAACTTGTCTGCTTGCTTCACATAACGTTCATCATGCATCACCAGGTTGGCGCCGATGGAGATGTCGGTGCCGGCAGGTATACGATATCCACTGAGCACCACATCGCTGGGCAAGCGACGCACCGTGCCTGGTATGATGGGATGGCAGCGCATACCCTCTTTAATGCAGGCGCGCAGGTAGGGCAGATTTTGCATATTTTCAGTTGTCAGTTGTGATTCCTTTTCCGGCAATATTTGCTTAATTTCTTCAAACAGTTTTTGTTGTTTATCAGTATTCTTGGCAATACATAACAAAATGCCGGCCAGGGTGGAACTGGTCTGCGAGTGTAGTGAGAGAAGTAAATTTTTTCGTAATCCATCACATTTAAGTTACCCCACTTACCGTATCAATGCCAGCTAATATCATATCCAGCGCCATTACTACGGCGAATTTCTTGTCAACGCGCACCAATTTCTCCAGCACGCTCTTCTCTTTGCCCAGCTCCGATGTGAGCTTGCCTTCACTGTCGTGTTCAATACGCATTAGTGCTTCGTTAATATACTTGTTGCAAATGTCCGTCATCGTGTCGAGGGTTTTCATCATTTCATAGAATTTGGGTGTTTTCACATATTTCCATATGGAAGGCTTAATCTCCAGTTCTTCGGAGAGTATAAAGAAATTGCGCACGCACTTCATGATCGTTTTACTCTCGGCTGAATTACGATTTGTTTGTATCAAACCGAGACGTGTATTCAGCGCAATGCCTGCGATGCCCTCAAAGGCGAGCCGATTGATATCGTCGAAAAAGTCGCCGGGTACTTCAAGTGTGCTGGGATCGCGTATGTGCCGAATTCTTGCGGTAGAGCAAAAAAAAGTTAGTGTTTTTCAAATGCATTTATTCGACTTACCTTTCTAAGAACTCGTTATTAATCTCTAATAGCGTATTCAAGTAGAGCTTTGCATTTTTCGGCTGCATCAGTATTGGATTCACAGCCGTACGCATTTTCGCCCATTTCTCGCCCGAGCTGGTGTAAAATATTGAAGGATATGTGAACGTTTTGTATATATGTACTATATGATACTCACGTGGATATAATACCCTCGACACCCTGAAAGAATTCAGGCCGATGTTTTACGCGATGATAGACGAATGTATCGAAAACGCGTCGATCGGGCCACGTTCCTTCATTATGAAAAATAATCGAAAAATCCTTGGGGTTTAAATCGATTACAAATTCTGGCTTGTCAAATATGCCGGGAAAGCGAAAAAGCTGTCCATATGTTTTTCCCATTTCCCGTATGGCGGCAAAGAAGGGTTTCTTCGAAAATGAACCTGAAATTTGGTCGAGTAATGTGTAAACTTTATTACAAATAAGAAAGCAAATTTTAGTATTATAATCGGGAAGATGTGCACCTATTTCAATAAAAATTAACATAGATCATGTTTTCGTTAATTAATGCTTGTGTTAACCTATTTTATGTGAAATGAACTGATGAGATTCAAAGTTCCCTTATAATGTTAAGTAGGCATGGTTGTGGTCAGATTTAGTAAACTTTCTAGACTTACTAAGAGGGTGTCATTATCATGTTATTTACTATATTTCGTTGAAATCAGTTAGTGGAGTATGAAATTTCACCTAAAAGTGGGCGTAGCCATTTTTAGTCCTTATTTTGAATAATCTTCGATACCAACAGACTCGGTACCGAGTAAATAAAGTTAGATATAAAAATCTCCCTAGCTAATTATGCATCATAATATGAATTTCACGAACGTCGTCTCGCAACGAATCATAGCCAACAATTAGCGAATTGCATTGATCGGAATTTACAACTGACCGAGTGTGTTTTAGACTTTGACAATTTCAAGTTTAAATGAAGTCAACTATTTTGACTGCCAAGTGATATTACACAAATACACAAGTTAAAATATAAAGTTACATACATTTATAAAGATTAAATATTATATTAATCACTAATTACCTCCAGGCATGAATAAACGTATGAGCTCCAGTTTACTTGGCCCAGGCACTTCTGAGTATGGACGCGCATTCTCCAAGTCCACATCACTTGCATCATTTTGCTAAAAATAAATTGTGGTTCAATAAATAACAAATCGTAATTTAGGAAAATAAAAATTAAGTGAGAATATTATAAATTTCGCCACACCTACCTTAGACTCCACTTGCGCCGCAAGAGTTCGTACCCTCGAAATGCCGAAATGACGCCAACCGATGCGTTTAATTTGCTTTAAATGCCTCGATAACATATTTGCTGTTGATTGCAGCTACTATTTATTAATTTATTTTGTCAAGTGCAACAATCGTGTGAAAGCTCAACATTTAGAAGAATATTAGAATGTTTGCAAGAAGGCACCCACTAATATGGACGTGTTCGCTGCTATACAAACTTTGGCACAATGAATAAACTGTGGGCCGTCGCTCACGATCAGCTTGTTCATTTCAGCATATGCGAAATAGATAAGTAATGCTTTAAGTTGGGGAACGAGCTTTATGTCTAGACTGTTAATCTTTAATGTTGACATTTTGGCCTGTTTTTGTTTATATCTCCACATTTGTTTGCAAACAAATCACTTATATTTTGTACGTATAGAATATGTAAGGAAATAATTGCAGAGTGAGCTTATGGGAGAGAACGCTTATTGCAGAGCTTTTTTCTTGCATTGTATCTGTTGTTGAGTCTGTTGTTGTTGGTGCTTCGACGTCACACTCTTTTCGCAAACTGGTTAGTTGAAAGAGAAAAGACGCAAAGAGAATGGGGGAAGTCAAAATATATGAAGAAAATTGTTTTTTATTTTTCAAATAAAACTTTAAGCTTCAATTAAATTTTTCACCATTAAGTTAGACTAAATCTAAGAATTTTATAGCCGGTTAAATACTATATTTAAATGCACCCAAATGCACCGTAGTGCTTAGTGTATTATACATTTTAAGGCTGGAGAGTGAAAAAATGTGGCTAATGATCAGGATACTGAAAGAATTTTATTTGGATCTATTGATAATTTGAAATATTTGTGGTTCATGCCCTGTTCATAAACGCAATTCTAAAATAAATAAATAATAAATCAATAATGAAACGACTGAAAATAGTGATAAGTAGATCGCATATTTCATTCATCATTTATTTATTATATTTTAGGATTGATATAATTAGTGATAACAGAAGTGTGTGTGATCCATTCCGGCGACAATCGGGCCTACATATTCGGCACGAACACAGATTTCTATTGGGACACGGATTATCAACCCGGCAGCATTACCCAAAATTATTTGCGGCCTTAATAGATTTAATAGGTTTAGTTTGATATTTGATGATATGATTAAAATAATTCGTTTAGTTTGCCAATGTTATCGAATTAATTTTTGTAACGTATGGCAATCCTCCCGCAAAATTATTTTCAAGTTTTTCTTAAACTCTTTCATTTTCATATTTTATATCGCACTTCTACTGAAATTAAATTATTGAATAATCTTCAAAAATATTTTCTAATACAGTCCTCATTAAAACGCTTCAGCTTGATACTCATGTTTTAGTCTTTTTTTGTCTCTATCCATTGCTTTTCATAAAAAGAAATATCCAAAAATAAGTCTGACAGAAATATTTTTTAAGTCAGTTAACTTGTTAACTGTTAAATAGTTAACAGTTTGGGAATCTGTAATGTTCTATATATTTCAGCAATTCAATTTAACAAAAAGAAATTGCGTAGTTGGCAACCATTTCCAAAAATTTTATTTTCGAATTCATGCCTCTTTAGTTTGATATCCCAATTGCAATAATTGTGATTCTAATGGAATTTGTCTTATTTATTTCACTGAATTAAAATTTTGTACAGCTGGCAACCCTCCTAAAATATTTGTGAATTCTTTCACAATATGTGTTTTGATTTACAATATCCAAACGGTGGCAAGCTTCTAGCTTTCCACTCACTTACCGTAAAATCAAATTTTCGACCTTTGGCTTATAGAAATAATTTCGAGGGTTTCGAAGGTTTCGAGGAATAATTAAGAATGAATCGGATATATCTGTGTTTTATGCCATTTCGGTATAGGAAATTATCTTTACCGATAGTAATATTTAGAAAAAGACAAATTTCTTACAGCTCGAGCTTTACATGAGTAGCAGTACGAAGTTCACCGATTTTTTAGTTCCTAACAAGCAGAATCTCTTCTCATTTTAAAAGCGTTTTTCCAAAAAATTTCTTCATATTCACTCGAATTGGAAGAATCTAGATGATTATGGTCCGAACTTTTAAAATATTTACGCAAACACTCAATCACCACTTTGAGGGCCAGACAGTATGTTTTTGAGTTTTGATATATCTGGCTCATACTGAGGTATCAACTTGAAAAATTCCTCTTCACATGCCTATAAATTATATCAACTGGGACTAAAAACGCTACACCCATTAAAGCCGAACGACATGTCGAAGTGTTCAGAAAGCATTTCTCATCAAGTATTAACGCAGTACGCTTTAATCCAGGATAACACGTGTATGAGTACGCGAGTGTGTGTGTGCCAAATAATAACAGTGTAAAGGATTCCACTCCAAATACTGAAAGCGAGTGCTTTGATTGAGGTAAAAATTACACTTAACATGCGATTTAGTGTCAACAGACGAATAACAAAATTTGTGTGCAGTCAAAATAAACACAAGGATGTGCTTTTCCACACACACACACACACACAGACACACACATGAGCACCATCAAAAATCGGCTGGGATAAAGTTACAGATATCCACCCAGTTGAAAAGCGGGCGTTGATGAATGTCGAGGAGGGTGACCACTGAAGTGGCACTCCAACGGTATTGTGCGCGCTGCGTGTTTGCACACAACTCTCGAGTTATTCGTGAGTTCGTGAATTGCTGCCACACGTGAGTGCATAAGAAAATTGTTTGTTATTATTGTGCTTAGATTTTTGCTTGTTGGTTGTGTTTGTTGTTAATGTTTTTGTTAGCATTACTTTAGCCAGCAGCAGGAATGTTGGGGCATTTACTATGCGTATGCTCGATGATTCTCTGTCGTACGTGTCCTTGTTGCAGGGATAATTTTCATTTCAAGTGTCACTCAAGTAATTTTCTTGCTGCTGTTATTGTCAATTTTGTTTGGCTTTTTTGCTTGCTTATTTGTATCCTCCGCCTCACTGGCTGCTAGTATTTCCTATTATTATTTTATTTTCAATGATGCACAGCGTATTGTCGTGTCAGTCAGTGGGTTTTGTAGTGCGAAACCGGAAAGTGTCATTGACAGGCGTACAACATGTACCATCTTGGCGGTGGCTAGAGGTTAACAATGAGCGAAGCTGCAACCATAAAAGGTGCACCAAATGTGGCATACCGAAGTTGAATATACACTAACATAATTGTTCAGCAAAGAAAAGAAAATAAAATTGCGCACACAAAAGTTTAACGATTAAGTTAATAAATTTTTAACATACTTTCTACTGTTGCCAAGAAATGACCATTGGGTGCATTTTATTCTCTCTTATGCGGTTATTATAGCTCAAAGAAATCATAAAAACTTATGGTGCAGCCATAACAAAAACCTTAGGAAAAAGGAAAGTGAGTAGTAACTGAGTTGCTTAGATAAAAGTTTGTTTAAGTTAAAGTCATTGACTCTAAGGCACATATTTAGACAGAAGCGGTTAACTTTGTTGTCTGGATGTTTAATACTCATCTTCGAAGGTATATTTCTAAACTTATTTAACAACAATTTGAGATTTCTTACTTACGTTTGGTTTGTCTTCTAGGCTGATCTTGGACAGTTGAAATCACTGGTCTTTTGTGATCCTATTGGGTTTGATCAAAAGTCCCTGATGCATCGACGAAGAGCTTTGAGTTCATAACAAATCTTTTTGGGCGGCTAAAATCGATCCCACTCAGTGATTAACCGAAGAAATTCAAGATGTTTTAATCTCAGTCTAGCGAACGATGGACAGTCGACGAGAAAGTGTCGAGATGTTTTCAACTCGCCTACCTCCAGACAACTTTGAGAATTGACATCCACCAATAATTTTAGCTTCACCGAGCTTGCGCGAAATCAACCGAAGTCTTATCACGAAGTCGCTAGATACTATTGGCATTGATCCAAACATTCCTTGACCTAGTATTCGCTCGTATATATACA
The DNA here is from genome assembly GCA_021498325.1 of Bactrocera minax. Lineage (NCBI taxonomy): Eukaryota > Metazoa > Arthropoda > Insecta > Diptera > Tephritidae > Bactrocera > Bactrocera minax. Next base: position 2,618,603 of record JAKEEE010000011.1, on the reverse strand, counting down.
AATCATAATGGTTTGGAAGCTTGAAACTAGAGTTGAACAAGTCTTAATATACTCCAATTTTCAGACATTAAATATACATACGTTTTATTGAACAAACAAACAGGTGACAACGCTTCTTAAAAATCTCTAGGCATGGGTCTTTCTCAAACCTGCGTTGTTTGATACACCTAATGTGGTATGTCAATTATTTTACTAATTCAATTAAATAGAAAATTAAGCAATTGGCAACCCTTCTCTAACATTATTTCAATTCTAAGATGTCTCCATTTAATGAGAATTTATTTCGAATTTCAACTGTAAGTCTCTTAACTCTCTCCTATTTTTTCTTATCTTTTTAATCCGCCTTTTTAATCCGCCTTATTCAAACAATAATTTTTTCATATCATTCGAGTCTTACACTGAGGAATGATGAATTATCATATTTTACATAATTTATATGTGATAAAATATAATTTTATTAAGACAACCTTTTATATTGCGGGTGCGACGAAATTTTGTTGCGTTACCCAATCTTGTTGCAGGCAATAGATTTTACTATCATATCGAAAAAAGTTTTTCGAAGTTTACAAATGCGCGTAAGAAGTAAAATCGGAGAACGTGGTGTTTACAGAGAAGAACTTTTTTTATACATTAATTTTATGTTCTCTCCGATAAGATCGTATGTTCAAATTACGAAATTAAATTTTATAAACATGTACTCCTAAAGGTAGGCAATACTTTAATCGATCGTACGCAAAAGCACGATCTACCCAACAGTTTGGGTGTAACTGTATTGGTAGAATCAGCCAGTATGAAAATTTTAGACTTCTGCTCACATATGCATACATATGGGGTTTCATAGCTGGAGCTATTTGGAACTGAGACCGTACGTGGTATAATATTAAACTAAAACATTTGATAATTGTCATTTGACCAATTTTAGTAGTCTGCTTTACAAATGACCAATCATTTGGAAAAGGCAAAAGAGTCCAACATTCCATAAATAATTCATTTTCCACTCTTATTAGCAGAACTATTTTATATAGTTACTTATATTACAATAGAATGCTTGTAGTAGGTACATACTTGTGTCCTTGTGCAATTTCGTTTTCTCATTTAAATTTTATTTTCTTTTGCTGATTTGACGTTTGTTTGCCTTGCCTTGCTTGTCTTATCGCATGTCCTGCATTTTATTTGCTGCTTGTTGCATTATTAAAACTTTTCCATTTCCAAGTGAACGGTTTCGAACTGAACTGAAATGTCAATTTCTCAGTGCTATACCTGACTATTTTCTCCTATGTACCTACCTCCATACGCTCGCTTCGGTACTGCTTCAGTTTGCGTCATTTAAATTGGCACAAAAGTGCAAGAAATGACTCCTTTAGAAAGCACATTGAAATAAGAGGTAAAGAGAACATAACGGAAGATGCAGTAATAGTGGCACTAGAAGACAAAGTTTTGTTGTTAGCAATAAGCAAGCGACGAGTAAGTAGTTTTGTAGAAAATCAGAGCGTAGCGAAACGAACTGGCACACCAAAACGTCATTTGATGAGTTTGCTCATAGAAGAGAGGGAGAGGAACGTAGCGGCGTTTGGGGCACATGGAAGGTGAAAGACAGTTTGTATGCAACGGAAATTCATTGCATAAATGAATGAATGCGATAGCAGCCGACAAGGAAGTAACAAGTAGAAAACTTAGAGGAAGTGCAGCAAATAGAATTGGTAGAAATCGTAGTGAAAGAAGCGCCGTGTAGCCAAACAAACACAATAAATGGAATTCATTATTTGGTAGAAATGTTCACAGATACTGAAACCGATACCGATGTGTGACTAACGGTTTCACATCAAAATCTCTGTCGCGCTGCACTAATGATGCCGACCCGTTTTTCTCTGTCCATATCTGGCACTCAGGTGGTCGGCGCCGCTAACTGAATTATTAAGTGAAACATTCACTTGACAAAGTTTGGAATTTAATTGTAATGTTTATGCAAAATTACTAAATCGAAAATTAAATTCTTACTAATTTATACAGTGCTGTCATATTTTGGTATATTGTTTGAGGGTATTAGTTATGGACTCGCTGATATGTCAGCGATTCCCGAAACATAACTGTCCTTTTTGGTTACTCCTTAGTGTGAAGACCGATACCTATAAATCAGAAGCGCTTATGCTGACTTTTGTTGCACACAGTATATTTTAGTAATTAGTTGGTTTTCAGTAATTTGGTAAGGGATACATTATCCCGCCAAATAATTCCTTGTTTTTCCTAGATTCCGTCGGAGAGGAGGGCTTAATTATGGAAGTTAGGTTAGATTAAAGGGCTGATAAAGAAAGAGTTAGGTTTCGTTTGATTAACAGTGACTAATTCCATTCGCGATCACACTAAGATAGCTTAAAACCATTTCCATTTGAATAATTCTTCAAAGGAAATGGACTTTTGTGTTGATGAAACGTCGTGAATTCAATTCTCTTCTCATCAAGGTTCCTAGTAAATACAACTAGTTCAGCTTTATTCGAATTGATAACTAAGCCATTTACAGTTTTTCTCCAACAAGTCATCTACTCCCACAATGCTGAGTAGGAGGAGTGAGAGCAACCCACCTTGTGGGATGCCTCTGTTCAACTCAAGTAGTGATCATGCACTTTTTCCACGTTACCACGACAGCTTTAATGCACAGGGTAACTGGGGTGTATAGGATTCGACCACGCCAACCTGTTTTAACAATCACGAGGAGAGTCTGGGGAGCCTTGATGAGTTCTTGGCAGAGGCGTAAAATGCTTTCTCAGATGTCGGAATAAATGTGATCCTAACCTTACTCCAAGAACTGACACAGTTTACACACACATATACATGTCATTTATATTTTTAAGTTCTGACTATAGTGAACCATTTCAATTTCGCAAAAGCCGAACTAAATATTATATATGAAGTACTATAAATACCCACACTATTGCCGAAAGCTTCAGTTTCGGAGAGAGATGTCTAGCGTTCTTTAACAAGATCATCAATAACAAAAATCCAATTGGTACTAGAGTATAATCTTTACATCTTTAACTAATGTACTCTCTCTGTTTATAGTATACTGCAGAGTTATGGTGGGCTAAAATGCTTATAGGTTAGTCCAGTTGTTTCTCAAGTACCCAGTTATTAAGCTCATAAAGCAAGCCTTATCATAACGACTTATGTAAGTTATTTTGATTTTTGATTTGCTTACTCAGTTCAAAGCCGCACGTATCAGAAAGCCTATTTATTAAAACTTCACATTATTACAGGCAAAAAATATATTATCTGTCGGAATTATCAACAACTTCGTTTGTTTGACATTGTTCTCCGGCTTTAAAGCATTCTGAAAATTAGCTCTCCCCCATTTAAGAGATCACATTTGGTATCATTATATATGTATGGTATGGTAATTTTACGCTGCGTACGAATTTTTCTCTCTAGGCTTCAGAAAATTCAGTTATTGTTGCCGAAAACAATTTTGAGATCTGATACTTTGAAAGTGAAATGACATTACAATGCCTGAACATTGCTTTGAATCGATTAAAGCAAAATTTATTTCTATAACTTGCGAGCATATATTTCGTCGGCGGAGTAAACGATTTCGCTACTTCGTTAACTTTTTCGGAAATCGTTTCATATTATTACATACGAATACCGAGAAAGAGCATTCATGAATGGTAAGCTGGAACAGGGCAGTTTTCAAACCAATTCTGAGGTCAGACGCATTGTCTGGTGGGTGGTTCAAATTAAGTCCTTCTAAACCTAAAATTTTTTAAATGCGTCTATATATCGAAATGATCAGAATGAGAAGACAAACAAATTTGAGAAAATTACAAAAACTTGAAGAACCGTTCAACTGTTAAAACAAATGTCCTTCAATAAGTCCTAATTATTTTGATGCTAATGATTAGTAGGGCCATTAGTTTTGGTTTACTTCTATATCCATATGGATGTCACATATTTATGACATTAGATCCCAGCTTCTTCTGAATAAGCCACTATACATGCACTTGATTGCCATACTTGTACCGATGTCAGCAATGTCACTCACAAAGAAGGCTCACACTGAGCGCACTTTGCCGTGCGTTCGGTTTTGCATTGGCGAATTGCGGTACGGCAACGACAACCGAATTTCAGGTGCAATTTCTTGTAGGTGGCACCAACACGTAACCAAATTAAGTGTCAACGAAGTGCGCTACGAATATCAAAGGCGGCTTCAATGAAATTACCAAATTGCCAACATCTTATTTAGCAGCAAAGCAATTCTAGTTGTGGTCGTTAGCCAGTGTCTGTGGCAGGCAGCATTATTAGCTTCTCAACTCTGCTGTGTGTTCGCCTGGCTAGAGTTGAGCGAATTTCCGAAGCTGAAACATGGAACTTATGTACCGCTACATAGGGCGACAGCTATTAGCACTCATATTGTCGAACATTGCGGCTGTCACTGCCGTTGCGTGCGTGTTTTGTGCAGAGTTGCAAGGACACCGCAGTTGCCACCTACTGCACAAGGTTTGACCTGTATGGCGTGTATCCCATTCCGTAGTGAATGTCTTGCTAGGATAATGAGACTTGCTTGTCGAATCGGCTCATCAGCATAATGTCATTAGTGTTGTTGCCTTACCGCTACTCCCACGAAACGCACAAAACGCTCTTACGTACATACACCCGAAGTCATATTCACAGATATGTATGTAGAGGAGCGCTCGTAAATGACTTCTCATGTCACGTGTCACTTGCTGTTGCTGTTTATGCCGTGCTCGAGGAAGGTGTTTCCCAAAATGTCATTTCAAAAGAGTTTGGCAATCGGACTTTAGTGGACTGCAGCAACAAGACCGCACAGCTTGAGATGTTTGGGTGGGCGTGTGGGTCCGTTGTTGCAACGCCCATTGTACATGTCATGAAGCTACCATATTACAAATGACACGAATAAGAATTTCGTTGATTTAGAAGTAGATTACGATTGTGCGTTAGTAACTGTACAAAAGTAAACTGTGCAACATGTAAAGTAGTGAGTGAAATATTCAAGGTATTAAAAAACGTAAAGTTAAAATGGGATTATAAGCTGGTATTAGAGTTTTTTAGAATCATAATTTTGGATCCAACATGAATGCTCGCTTAGAAAAAGTGGAGATTTTTAAAGTGCAACTTCTTTTGGAATGCTAGTAAGACCGATACTGAATCGAGGTCTTGCAGAAAAGCGAAATTCCGTCGAGCTCATAGAAGATAGGCCCCACATTATGGAAGATCGAACAAAATTTTATAATGTTTTTTTTTTGCCATCTTCTAGAAAATTTATGCCAGATGAATTGTTAAGACAAGTATACACTTCGAACTGAAAATTAACGATTGAAACTATTTTTGAGAGGAGTTGCCAGCCATTTAAAAATTTAATTTAATTTATTACGATGACTGAATTATGACATTAGCAATATCAGTACCAAACTAAAAACGCTTACAACTGATATTTTCTGTGAGGCGCTGACACTTGTTTAAAATATCTTTTTGATTTGTTCGTTAATAAAATAAAGAGTTTTCATTGGTTGGAAAATTTTTATCTAAAACTTTAAATCGATAACCTAATGAAATACTTGAATCGGTCTGAATATGGTAAGATTAATTTAAACTTAAAAGAAAAACTTATAGTTGAAACTATATTTGGAAAGAGTTGTCATCTGTTTGAAAACTTTTATAGCGAAATAGAATATACAATGAAAAGAGATATCACCACGTTGGTAAGCGAGTGTTTGTTTTTAAGATTTCCATCTATTCAAACACTTATGTCGGTGTCCTCATATATAGATATCCTTCAGTGAAGAAATTAATCTGTGGTAGTAGTCTACAGTGGCTATAGTGCATAACGATTCATAATCTCTCATAAGGCCTTTCGTTGGAACACTGGCACAGCTGCCTCACTCAATTACATCGTCATCCATGCTTAATGTAATATATAACGCCGCGGGTTCTATATATCTGGTTGAAAAGCATAGATTGTATGTATGTCAATAGAAGACTATCATAAGAGAGGTCACTCTCTTACTAGCAAACTCATTCGCTTCGGTTCGGTCATTTTGTATATTCTCGCAATAAGTTCCATAATAGTACAATATTTTTATACTTCTAAATTATCGAGATAGGTATAGGTATAGGCTGAAAGCGATCAGATTGATGCTCAGATTGAGTAAGGCTGTTTTCGTAACTCAAGAAATATGCGAAATCGGATTAGAACCACGTTTCTCACAGAACGCCTATTTGAATCATCAATGATATATCATAACCAATTTAAGATTTTATAGCGCCTAGGACAGTGTGGTAGCTCTCATATAAAAAATAGTCGAAATCGGTCCCTACCTTTTCTAACTTCCTTATACCGAATATAAGGATCTTCATCTCCCGGTTAAATTTATTTATGCGGTATCGGTCAGGTTACGTTATGTGTTATCCTAATCAAATTAAGTATTAGACATATTTTTTCGACCTTGCGGTTTGGTTCTAAAGACATTAAGACAAGATTAAATCAAGATCTTGTCTTAACCACCAAGCTTTTGTTTGCTTTGACCTATTTTCAGTCTAAGTGATTGTCTGAAATTACCTTAAGTTACCTTCTCTGAAATCTTGCCTGAGACCAGATGACACAATAAAAGTCAGCTCTGAAATATTCCCTACCTCTATAATGCTCAAAAAGCTCCCTTTAATTCTTGTGGAGTTAATTTTTTGAAACTTATAAAGACTTTAAAATAGTTGATAGACATTTTGAATACCGAATCTATTATTCTTGGAGTTTCTTTCAAAGGCGTAAACCAAAATCAAAATGTATTATCTGGTAGATTTTCCAAGCCACTCAGTAATATAGTTTTCTATACGTGTTTTCTCCGAGTGTAGGAGTCGATCCACATGTTTTTATATTGACAGATCACAACACAGCCAACTGGCGAGCTTTTAAAAATTCATTACTTCCTTCAAAAAGTAGCGAAAATTGCATTTTCACTATGCAAACATTGCTTAAGAAACAGCGACGATACTCTCTTTCTCTTGGGTCGCGGCGTGTGTCACTTGCCGTGCCACTGTGGGATGTTACGTGGGTGCTCGAATGGGTGCGCTCGACCCATATGTATGTATAGTGACTACATATATGTGTGCGCGTCCATCGCCCTCTCATGCATACATTTCAGTGACAGGACATGATTAATGGTTGTCACTGCCAAACAAACACGAAAAATTAAAAAAAAAAGTGAAGCAGAAAAAAAGGGAATAAGAAACAAAACAAAATGCAGGAAAGAATGTTTGTCTCCCACTACAAATACAGAAACAAACACACGTTTGTATGTATGCCGCCCCCTCCATTGAGCGCTTCACTGGCAGCGCGTAATTTTGTTATTTTAAGCAAAGGCGCGTACGCCACAAAATAAATTACGCATGCAAAAAAAAAAAAACAAAAAGCGAACGAAACAGACAGTATACATATGTATGTATATAATCAAAGTGATAAAAAAAAGTACCAACAACAATGAATAAACAGGCATCGAAATAGGAAAAAATGTAAACAAAGGTTGCGGGTAAAAAGGCACCGCGGCGACCCAGCTTCAATCGTGGCTGCCTTCTTGCCCTCACTGCACGCGCACTAGCCTGCTGGTACAAATATTGCACCCCCCCTTCTTACAGCTTCGACATTACACCGCACTACACCGCACCGCACAGCGCTAAGCTTCGCTCAGTCGTTGGTATTATTTCCATTTTGCGGAAATTGATTCCGCGTTTTTCATTTTTCAACGCTTCAAGAAATTCCCCCATCAGCAATTTTGCAATTGCGTAACCTTCCGCATTTGTGCCACGTCAAGGCAGCGGGCCGTCGCACCGCAGGACATGCACACACAGTAAGCACAAGTGGGGGGGTGTGTGTGTGTTCGTTTGCAAGGGGATATCATGTCGCTTCGTTTGTGGGTAGTGAGCGTTTGAGCAGCAGTGCGATCAGAGTGCCAATGTTGATTTTGCTTTTACAGCCGCTTATGTGGTGTTAATAGCATAGCTGAGCACAGACTCCATACATCTATATATGTATATGTATTTGTATGTGTATGCGGGGCTGATGAGAAGCCGGTAAATAAATTTAATTTATTATATCAAAGCATTGCTAATCGAATTGCGTTTTAATCAATTCAATTGCAAAACTCAATGGCACAAAGTGTTGAGTGGCCTCGAAGAGCGTAAAGTGGGAGCGCGGAAAAGGTCTTCGAGTGTTGCAGGAAATGTAAAAGGCTATACGGTAGCTGAAGTAGATATTAGCATTTGAAATCATTTTATTTAGTAGAAATTTAATTTTAATTTAGTAATGAAGTCAATATGTAAATCAATTGCAGGGTGTGAAGTATTAAAATAATCGTCGAGAATTTTCGATAACAGAAAACGAGTGAGCTGTGTGACAGAAACGAAGAGTTGGGCTAAAAATATAATGGATTTTTATTTGTAGAATGAAACTACCATGAGATAAATGTATGTATTATTTTTTGGCATAGCTCCTGCAACTTAGTAGTGATCGAAAATACCGGAAATAACAAGTGTCCCGTATTTAAAAAAACTTTGTGTTTTCTTCGAAGTAACTATTATATATAACAAACATGTAGAGGCAATGCTTGAATTTACTACAGAACAACCAGAAGAAAGTGAGAATGATTTAACACTTATGAGAAAAAATCTTTAAACTAGCGGATTATCAGCTAAATGCCTGTGCAAATTCAATAAGCTCGCGCTACTGTCTTGTCTAGTTTATGCCAAAGGATTTCGATATACTTCAAGTTTCTGCAGCATTGAGGGTCCAAATCTCAGATGCTTAAAAATCAATCATTCGTTGTGTCAAAAACCCGTCCCACAAAACGTGGATCCTCCACTTCTCTAACAAACTTGCCTTCACTAGCCACTCTTAACAAGGGTATTGCCATATTAGGAGCCCAAAAAAGTTTTTATAAATATTTCTTATATTTCTTTGAAAGCTACTGAAATCGAAGGCTTTTAGCTTTCACTGCATCCTCAATTAACTAACGGTATTAATTGTCTTGCTTTAAATATTCCATTTCTATTATATTGTATATATATTCCTACAAGAATTCTTACACTGCGGTGAATAATTAGGATATTAATTTAAAACAAAAGCGTCCTGCTTGCAGTCCAAACAGAAAATCTTCAATCTTATACAAATTATAAAGCAATTTTTAATACGCTCCATAGGTGGATACCAAATGGGTTTAAAAGACTTTGGCCTAAAACTTAGGCCTAACTTTGATCTAGACGTCCAATCAATATCATAATATCATAATAATAGTTCTTATTGATTGCTTTACCATGTCCGAGGTAGTCGATGCAAATAATTTCAATGTGAATCCCAAAAAATACTGGCTAAAACCTTGCGCAACTGTTGCATTTTCGGACGCTTTGGACGAGCAACAATGGGTGCAGCATTAAATACCAATTGCTATGGTTGGCTGATTAGTTAGGCTTGCGTGTTTTACTAGTTGCATAAGTATAAAGTAATTGCCGGTATCGATATTGCAGTGGTATAGGTAGCATAGCTTTTTTCTTCTACAAAAATTTGGATTCTTTTTGAGAATGTTGTGGGAAATAGAGTGGTTGTCGAACTTACTGTACTTCGAGATTGTGTTACATATCTGTCGCATTAACACAAAACTCAGCTGAGAGGTTGGTGTGTGGAAAATCAATTTTAAATAAAGTAATTTTTACTTCATAGGAAACGTGGGACCAGACTTCTTTGGACTTAGACGGAATAGCAAAACTCTAGCTTAAGTATATCATTCTGCAGAAGCAGAACAAAACCACGATTACTTTGATGACGAGTTCGTTGTCTAACAAAATTGGAGACGTAGTCCGGATGTGTTAATATCTTTACCAAGCCCTATGCTTAGTTTGAATGAGGATCTCAGTACTGAGATCATATGTGCTTATTTGTCAAATCTACAGATCAATTTAGAGTAGACATCGGAAATGGTAAATATTCGTAGATTTACTCACAGAAATATCTATATGTACACTTATGCCCTCATTTTACATGCATTTGAAGTATCAGAGTGATTAAAAAGAGCCAGCGTCATGGAATTTCACCACATTTAACTCTGTCCCCTTTTTTTTCAATATTCATCCGAGTAAAGTTTCGTTGTAGCAGTAACTTCATGCAAAGCTTTGGCTCACTGGTCGAAAACTCATCGCCGCCGCTTTTGTTGCTGTTGTTGTTGCGGCTTTGGCTGTTGCGTTTTTCGAGATAAGAGAATTGTCCTGTCAACTGGAATGATATATGCGCCAGCATATTTAAATTGGGCTACCAGCAGCAGCGGCAGCCAGCAACAAACGCACACAGCCGAAGGTAATCATACATATACTTTCATCCGTGCGCTTGACAGTCAGTTTTACATTTGCTCGCAGCTCATCGCGTACGCTTTGGAGCCTTGTCGCATATTTTTCATCATTTCTTATGCCACATATTTCGGCACGTCGAGTTGGTAAGGAAACGTTGAAGGTCCTTCAGAGTGACAGCATTTCCTGCATTTTGTTTTTATTTTTACTTTGCCATGCCATACTTCCGTATTTCATGTTATGAGGAATTGGTGTGAAAATTCAAAAAGAGCTACTTTTATTTACGTTGTGTTGTTGTTCTCGCCTTTTATGCATTTTTTCTTTCATTTCTCTTTAGCTGCATGCATTCCTTATGAGCAATTGAGATTGTTGCATGAGGCAACCGACGTGGCGTATGAGTGTTGGAAAAATGGACCAAAAGAATATGTGACAGCAAATAAAAATGCCAGAAGAAGCACTTTCGTCTATCGTGTGCGACCTCTATGTGAGCTACTTGCTGCGATCGGTAGTAATACGATGAAATTCGACATAATCTAGATGGTATAATGGAGAACGATGCAAGTTTTTCCTTGCTCTGAATGGATAGAATTTCTATTAGAAGGTTATAAGGTTCAAATTGTCTTCGAAACTGTGATTTTTGTTGTAAATTTTCTGTAATTTTAGAATTGCGAAAAGTCCGACAACACAAGTGTAATAACTATGCACTGTGTGCTGGAATCCTCGCTCTAAGATAGCTAATATCTTCACACTATTTTTGCAAGTCGTTTCCCCTTTAAATTATCCTACTCACTTGGATACCACAATATTCTTATATTTCCCAATGACATTATTATTGAGTTGCTTTACAACGCCTTTTCAAACACTTTTTTTTATGTCTTTACATCAGAAGTTCAATTTCAATTAATTTCTGTCGTTCCATTCTAAGCTATCTCGGTACAAACTACTTTAGACGCGAACTGCTTAAGTTGCTTTGAAATTGAAGTTGCTGACAATCCCTTGTTTTCTTTGTGATATTTTTCAGTCCAAGAAAAAGGATATATCGGACCAAACACGATAAAGAGAGCCATTTTTACTTCAAACCTAGAAATGCTTGTCTATCTGGCGATTTCCTGAATTACTTCATAATTTTAGAGACAAGAAATTTCCATTGAACCATCCTTTGAGGACAGATCACAATGAAACACAGTACTAAACGTAAAACAGGAAAATAATGGAACTGAGAAAAAACTGTAATTTTTAACCAGCTCTGGGTGTCTTGGATTGCTTCAATTCGTTATATTGGGTTTTCGTTTTCACATAAGTAGTATACGCCCAGACTTCTTTATAGGTTATAACTCTTTGGAGAAAGTTGAACTCGTTTTTATTCACTCCAAAAACCTCGAAAACAGGTAGCTTGTTTTTGGTTGATTTCTATATCATGAAATATATGAAAAAATACAATTTTTTTACGATACCGACTGTAGGAATAACATAAAATAATTCTTAAATAAATTTTGCGACAGTCCTTGATCGTCTATAAACCCAGGTTCGTTCCAGTTTTATAGACATGTTGACATGTTCTTTTGTGCTTGGTTCACCATATTTCACCTCTCTGTGGACTTATTGACGTTAATAAAAGCAGTTCTCTTCTAATAAACCCAACCTCCAGGACAAATCTTCTTTCCTACTTTAAGAGCAACTTAGTGTATGGTTCTAATGACGACTTAAATGCGGTGGCTTGCGCAACCCTTAAACATAGAAGTCGAGATGCCATCCTATACAATCTCTATGGGATTATAGAACTCAGAAGTATTTCTACTAGAATTTGTCAGGGCCAAAAAATATATGAGTATCTTTTGTAGGGTGCCTTAGTAACAGCTTATACTTTCACAAGCACATCTCTGCAGACTCCTTTTAAATTATATGCATTCACAAACTGATAGCAATGAAATGAAATGCGAAATTGCGGGTAATATGAAGGAAAAAAAATCACGATAAAAAAAAGGAACTCATGTGCATTTCAACGCTTTCGACTCACATACATAACTCATAATTCACACGTATGAGTTTTCATATGAACAAAATTTGCATATCTGAACATCAAAAGAGAGAAATTTAAATAAAAATAACAATAAAAACGGAACAAAAGTAGCTTACGCAGGCCGCAGATCAGCAACATAGTATATGTGGAGTTGCATGTATATGTATACATAGGTACATATATATATTATACACATACGTACTTACATACATACATACATACCCCAAAGCTGTGAAAATATGATTACATCGAAATAGTGAAATGGTTGAAAATGGTCGGAAATGTGAAAGCTTGAACGGCTGAAATAGTCAACACGCAGCGCAGGCATAAACACACACACACATGCATATAAATATATATGTATATTGAATTATTAACTCATTTCACTTCAAATTTGTCACTTGGCAAATGATGCTCACAAATTGCTGATGTTGCTGCGGGTGCTGTACGCTGTCGTTGGCTATTGCAGTGCGGCAAATATGGCTGAGCTAGCTGAAAGCAGTTCAACAATCAAGCAAATAGCCAAACAATCGACTCCAACAATTCGTTAGCGTTTGGAAAAAATAGCAGAGCGAAAAAAAAAACAACGCACATAAAGTATCCTAGCGAAATCAGCAACTTGTAAACAGCAAAATCATCAATTCTCTGACACGGTCGTTGTTGTTGTTGAGCATACTGAGAAAACTAACGGTGTCGCTGGTGGCGTCAATGGCATTGGCGGCGGTGAAATAATTGACGTCATCTAACATTTTCACAGCGTGCGCGCTAAATACAGTTATATTACACCCGTACATAATGAAATATGCTTTTTGTGCGCTGACGTCATTATCGGCAGCACTTTGTATTAGGGTTATAGCGTTCAAACGCTTAATGTGTGGGTACACCCCGGCCCGCCTAGTGAGCTTTACGGAGCAAAAGCTGCAAAATGTTGTAGCGAGGAGGCTGAATTTGCAGCTCCTACGAGTACAATAGGCGAGAACTAGCAATAATTACATTATGCTTACACAGAATACGTACACGCATATATACATACAAATCTACCGGATAAACGAAAAAAAAAAAATTGATTAAATTTTCCGACATTCTATTGGGCTGATACTATGGCTAAACCGAGGCGTATTTTGCAAGCCATTTCCTGTTTACTTAGATACATATGCTTTGTAGCCTTTGGCCAGCGGTTGAGGGCGTTCACCACATTTGCCAATAATGTCAACAAAAGCAGAAGCAATGTCAAACGTTTTTCATGGCCCTGCTGAATGATTACTGAACTAATTTGTCAATAAATTAATGAAATCGTATTTGTAACAACGGGAAATAAAAAATGTTCCGAAGGAGGCCTGTGTATAATACTATGGTTTTCTAACTTATTATTTTATCTAAAAAATTAACATGAGATTTTTATTATTTTGGGTGTTACATAGTCTCAAAACAAAAACGGTATGCTTTTCGAGTAACTCATTCTAGTTCTATAAAAAAAGATATCTATCCAAGAAATGCATTGCTTTTCATATTACTTGATACACTCTGTTAGCCTTTTTAATTATTTTTCTTAATCAATTTGTATTGAATTATTCGAAAAAGTGATATTAAATTGCAAAATCGCGACGACAGGTTTCTCATGCCCAATATTTCATGTAGGATGTGACTCACGCGATCTTTTTATTGTAGCTATCTCCCGTACCTTCAATCGGCTGTCTGCCAATACGAGATCGTGGACTTTTGTGACATTATATTCGGTGTTAGCCGTTTTCGGGGCATCTAGGTATGCCTTATCAAAACCCGACGTACGACGACGTTGAAACTCATTAAACCAATTTTTGACGGCCGTCATCGAAAGAGAAGATTAGCCGTATACAGCATATAAGCGCTCTTTGATTTCACTGCGCGATTTACTTTCCAAAAACATGAATCGAATCACTGACCCATATTGCTCCTTTTCTATTTTTCTAAAATCCACATGCCAAGCTCTTCCTCAAACAGCCAAAACAAAACTATATTGGCGATTCGGCTGAAATTTAGATAGTAATCGTCCACGAGAATTCACTTTACGAGAGTAAATTCCTGTTGCGATAGTGGCGGTATCGAGTGATGAGGTTAAGTCATGACCGCAACGCCCTTGTGTGATAGTTAGGGACTTTTTACAATAGCTCTTGTGAATTGTTGGCACCAAACCTCATTTGGTTACCCTTACATACAGCTCTTTGCATAAAGTAAACATTTTCTAATCAAATTTTGTGAGGGTGTTTAAGGTTGGGTTTCAATCTGAACTTGGCTCTTTTTTAATTTGGTTTCTATGAACAAAAATTTAACAAAACCAGCAGTAAAATGTAAAAATATTTTGTTTAAGAAAAGTCAGTTGAAATTTGTTGACTCTGAGCGAACAAATCGTATTACTGAATATCGGAGTCCCAGTTAACGTTATCAAAAATTTCACGATTTTTGAAAAATCTTCTGGTCGAACTTGAGTAACCTTAAAGTGAGCGCCTGATATAAGTAAATATGTTTTAATTGTAAACTTTAATGTAGATTAGTTCCTCAGTAGCAAATAGGTAGTAGACTTTCATCTTAAAAAATTAAACAAAATAATGTTACCAAAAGTTATTATCAAAAATATCTCATTAATGCATGCCTTGGTAATACAATATATTTATTTCTTAATGAAAGCGATGCAAGTTGGTGACTCTAGCGCTATCTCTGGTGCACAAAAAACAAAAATAACTTACTAGGCTGACGTTCCGTTGTATATAAACACGTTCGTGCTGTATTTAAGTGACATGTGAATTTTGACAGCTGCTGCACCCAAGTTGCCACAACCATGGCTAATGCAATTGAACCAATTCCGAACGTGGTTGCACCAAAGCGTGCAACAATTGTGGAAAAATTGCGAGCTGCAAGCAATTTCGCTCAATTTCGTTCAATTTCCAACAATTCTAACCTTTCGAGTGCGCAATGCCCAATAATATACATAAATAGAAATAAAAATGAATAATATCGAAATAACAAGAGCAGCAAAAAGTGCATATGAATAGAAATATATACAAATGCCAGAAGGTGTAACTGCGTATTGCATGTCTCATAAGTATATCGTCAGAACTCTGTGGTTGAGACAAAGGGTTGTGAGGGCCGTTAATTCGAAATTATTGTAGCATTGCGCTGACTTCGCGCATAATATGCCCCGCACAATTATGAATTATTATAACACATTATATATATAAGATTTAGTTATTTGTGCTATGCAATAGCTAGAGTGCTTAGGCGACTCAATTGAAGGCGCACAAAGTCAACTTTAAGGCGCTTTAGCGGCAAATGTGCGTGCTGAGGTCAATCGAAATTCAACTTGGCACGGACCGATTGTGCTTTGTTGGCAGGTTTTTGAGTTGCACACAATTAACTTTTGACATGAACTTTTCTAAGCGATTTCACTTGACTCTTAATGCAAGCAAAATGAAAAAAAAATCGAAAATAAAATGAAACTCATGAAATTATATTGACTAAATACAAGGGCGGAAAAGCACGCTTTTAAAGTGCTTGAGAAAAGTTGAATTGTTGACAGCTGGGTTAAGTGGAATTATTAAAAATTGCTCTAATTTAGTGTTATTGAATAAATTTAAACAGCAAGTAATTGTACATAACAGAGGTTAAAAATTAGTCACCTCAACAGATTTGTGATAGGCCAAAAGCACTTCGGCGATGCATGAGTGTCTCTTAATCGACATATTGCAGTTTTGGCATCCTATTGGACCGGTATTTCAACTGTTCAAATCGAATCTTCCTGAAACCTAAACTATTTGTTCTTATTAGCATATATTCCAATGATATTTCCATTCCAAAAACATGCTCTCTTAAATTTAAAGGGAGCATACTTTGGAAATTCGTTTTTAATGACAAATTGTAATTTTAACATTTCTAATATCTTCTTCACACATTTGAAATAGCGTCAAATATGTTGATTCCTTAGAACTGCTAGCATTAAATTCAAGATTTAATAAAAGGAGACTTTCATTATTTACTCTTATTACATTATTTGCTCTTTTGTCCTACCTTGAGTCAGAATCTAAATGGTGGTGTCATTAACACCAGCACCGATACCATATAGTATTCTTTCCTAAAGACCGAACATTTCTAGAGGCCGAAAGTCTAGGCTAATTTATGAAGTTATGATTTTTCTTCCAAAATGAATATATGAACTTTGTAGAGTAGTTTGTATTAGTTTGCATTTGTTTGTTAGTTTGATTAGTAGTTTATAGTTTGTATTAGTCATCTCAGGATAATGAATAATATGAGCAAATCTCGTCATTAGTTTGAAATTGTTGGTGTTTTAAAAAAGAGTTTTGAAAAACTGTATGTTGTCCAAAAGCTCATTCGAAAACACTGGTGTTGATAATAAGTTGACAGTGGATGTTATGTTTATTTCTGGGTATGGAAATACTGTAATACGTGTATCCAGTCAGAAAATTTTTATTCAAAATAAGTACACGCTCGAAGATATAAAAGAATTCGCGCAAACGGAAAGTTGGAAGATTTTCTGGGAACTTCCCATTATTTTTACAGTTCCATTTCCTATTACCAAAATTGTATATATGATACCGTTGTTTTCCTTCTCCTCTAAATTAATGCCAAATTGTGTTGTCTTTCTGTAATTCTACGGATGAACCAACGTATTTAACTACTGTTATAATTTGGGTAGTTTATAAAAATTATTTGCTGTCCGAACACTTTTAACGTTGAAATTGCTGAACTTATTCGTTACCGTTGAAACCGTTATCGCCGTAGCGATCGTATTGGCTCTATTGAAATCTTAAAATATGTTATAATATCAGAGATCATCTCATCACCATTAGAAAACTGCACATGAGATTAAGACATCTCAGTTGATATGTCACGCAATTTTTTTCCGATATTTTGGACACGATGATATGGCTGTGAAGTTTGTTCCAAAAGTTCTTACTTTCGATCTGAAGAATTTTCACATCAGCATCGCTTGGGAGCTATTGAGGTCATTCATTAATGATCTCGATTTACCCACAATATTGCCGAAACCAAAACTCAATGGCCGTAAAGAGAGACCTCTCGACTGAAAGCGCTGCAGATGCCATAATTTGCCAACTTTTTGCTCACATGTTATAAATACATTGGAACACCCCTCGTAATTCACGTTTTTATACGAATTGGCAATACGAGAGCAAATGCTAATGTGCATACAAAACTAAATAGATTATTTTTATTTTCAAAACTTCATTTTTGATTTTTTTCCTTTTCGTATTTACATTTCCATTTGCAAATTGCATTGTTTTGTGCTTCGTGTATTTGTCTTGTAAATTGTGGAAAATCGATGTGAAGTCATGTTTATAATAAAATGTTTTTAATCGACAACTGCGTAATGCAAAGCTCCGCCAATTTGTACGTCAGCTGCATGGCAGTGATGGTGCAGAGCGTTGAGCACGGCAGAGACAGGTGGATGCGCTTGAAATGATATAAACCGGCCTGGAAAAATGCAATGAAAAATTCCATTGAATTTTTAATTACACACGCACAAAAGTAGTGCGATTTCTGCCTCGGCGCTTCCCCCTCGCACAATACATGCTCGCTGACTGTTTAACTGTGGGACTGTTGGGCTCTCCGTCCATTCGGCTGTCTGCGTGCCTGCGTGTCTGCGCTCCTGTCCTGCTGTCTGTCTGTCTTTCCCGCTGTCTGTTTATTCGTTTGTCCATTTTCTGCTTGCTCTTCGACTGCTTGCAATCGCTCGCCTTTGACTATCTATCCGTGTATTCGCACATTTGTCGGCTCACTTACAAATCTACGAATATGCGTGTGAGTGTGTGCGTGTTTGCGTGTGTATTCGCGCCGCGTGTTTCCAATACTGCATGCGTGCACACGTCATGATACGCTTTTGTAATCATGAATTTCGCATTAACTTTGGCATTTTTCCAAATTGTAAATTATCAAAATGAAATGTTTTTGCTGCCGTGCAACATTGGCCGCACATTGGATTGCGATTATGCACTTTGATTTCATGTTTAATGTAATTGTAGCAGGTCACAAGAGTTGCGCAGCTAAAAGTTGTGTTTATATTAAAGCTTTCGATTTTTCGTTTTGTAATTTTAATCGGACGTGCTGAGGTGGAGGAGACGACTCTGAGAATTGCTCTCTGAAGCGGAACAAAGGTTCTTCGGATTTGGCTAATTGGAGAGGTTATAATTTGAAAATTTACTTTTCGAAAATATGTGTTCTCTTTTTCAAGAGAAAAGTAGTGGTCTTTCTAGGAACAGCTCCCATACCGTTATTTTAAGCTCATAGGTAGTAAAAACTTTGCAGAATTAGGGGAGAAATAGGAGAAAGTAAAATTCACTAACATAGTCGGACTTCATGTGTACGTGGCAGTGATCTTGATAGCTTCTTTCCATTATTTGAAGATTCTCTTGGAATCGTTCGCTCTGCTCTTGGCTTTTATTCTCAAGATTGTCTGGAATTTAATTAAGTTGGTTGTGAAGAAATTTAAGGAAGCTCCAGATCTCTAATAATATTGATTAAAATAGCTTAATTGAAGGTCTTGAAACTTCCAGATCACACTCAATATTAACCTCATCGGTTAAGAACACCAACTGTATATTATTATTAATATTTACAAACACTGTAACATTGAAACGAATTTCTTTCTAAATATACTCCCCGCTAATTAACCAAAAAAAAAAAACACATTCATCCAAACTTTTTGACAATGTTGTAAGAAATGTGTTGGTAAGATATGTCAATAATTTTTTTGGAAAAGCAAATACATGCCACCATTAAACATCTCTCAACAAAAGCTATTTGGTGGAGAGATGAGCTTTGTTATTCTCCGATATACATTCAAACGGCGAAGAGAAAACCTATTTTGACTATTCGTTCTTTGGTATAATGTAATGGGTCTTTCTTCGTCTGCGACCTAAGAATGTAGTCAAAACGCACCTAAACATACATGGTTAAAACTTATCTACTCTCAACGGGTTCCATTGGCTATTAATGATATTGTGATTAGAGTCTTTGGTATCAATTCAGGTGACGAGACATTCTAATTCGAACCACTTCGTATGGATAAAAAAGTTTGAATCGAACCTCTTCAAGTGGTCACAATAGTTTTAATTTTCTTTTTTGAAATTCTAAATTCACTTTTTACACTTTAATATTTAATTAGTGATATGTTTCCAGTATTAACTAAATGACATTGGCTTCTCTAAATTCGACAGCAATCTATCAACAGATTTTTACATATACATATGTTTAAACTATCAATCGCTAGATAAACTGGTGCAGTTAAATTTTTTATTTTTCTGACTGTGATTTGGACAAGAAATCATTCTTTATAGCCACTAATATCTCCTGTTGAGTTTGGTACACTGCTTTATATACAGAGTGTGTGTGTGTGGGGCATGCTTTGAAAACTATGCCCATGTTATAGCAGAGTGCCCTATGTACTCGGACAATAGGAATCTCGGGGCTTTTGGTATTAGCTGGACTGACGGACAGTTAGATCTTAGTGGTGTGATCTCCACTAGTCGGAGTGCTGAGTAATTGGAATTGTTTGGGTTGTTTGCCGTGAGTTGTTTAAGCGGCGGAGGGGTTTAGCTGGACATTAGGGTTTAAATTAGAGTATAAGTGGGGTTATATAAAATAAGTGTGTGGGGTTCACTTTGTCACCCTTGGTCACCAGTGCAGGGCTGTATGGAAGCTCAACTGGTAGTAGTTTTCGGCTACGGGGTCTGACCGCAGACTAAATTCTGCTACCATGGGGAGCAGGAGCCCCTGGAATTCGCTCCAACCTGCTCATGCTTCATGACCCTTCGGGGAGTATCGTGGCGCCTGTGGTTTAAACCCAAATGCGGGAAGAGCTGGCCTTGCGTCAGCTCAATGTGGAGTTGCATTGCAACCACCACCAACTCCACCAAGGTGGTCAGTGTGTCTATTCCCCATTGCCAATTGGTACCGACGGGTGTTTATCAAATGCTTTCCACCTTAGGGGCGTCGATCAATGCATTGTATTGATCCGTTGTGTTTTTGAACACCCTGGAGTAAGGCTGTACAGCGGCAAGTTCCCACGTAAAGCAGATCGCCCGTTCACTGCTTTACATAAACTTTATGTTGTTGTTGAGTATATGCGATAGTATTATCTCAATAGTCTCTAAATTCTTTACAATTAAATATGTATATGTATTAGGGAAGTACGATATTAGAAACTATATGGCAGATGAGATTACTCTTTTTATACACCTTTAATATGTTTTTATGACGGATTCTTTGTGGTGCGATTTATCCACTGATTTAGCATATTTCCTAATATTAAAGCTTTTTAAGTTAGACTGAATGTGGAACGTTGGAAGTTACTTCTCATCAAAGAATACATAGTTGCCATTAGAGCATTTCGAATCGAAATTCATTTGGTTTTTAGTGAGCTCTCAATATTCTGGTCATATGTGTAACTTTTTTACTTAATGTATGTTACCTGAGAATATCTTCTACAAGTTACCCTTAAAACCATTTATTCTTTTCTTAGTTCTTGTGGAACTAAAGAATCCAAACACAAACCTTGGTTTGCGAATTGCAATTCTATTGTGGCCGCTCGTTAAAGCTAAGTGCCCTTAGTTTAGTCAATTTAACCCACCTTTTGGTGATTTTAATCAGTAAATTTTTCATTAAATTCTTCTTTTGATGTTGCCAAATGTTTAAAAATTTCAAATCAATAAAATTGAGCGGCAACTACTTATGAGAAAGGCTTAGTTTGGTGCAATTTTAAGATAGATTACAACAAAACTAAAGATATTCTACAACCTGTTAAAAAATTTCAAGCATGAAAATTGGTATGTTAAAGAAACACTACTAGAATTGGGAAGGTTTAAGAAAGCTTGTCGTTGATATTTCCGGAAAGGTTTGCTACTCGCTCAAAATTTCGTAAGTAATTAAATTGATTAAAAAGTTCAAAACTGAACTGAAAAATATGAATTATGAAATTAAAAAGTGACTGCAGAAACACCATCCACCATACATTTGGTTTTGCTTAAGAAAGAGGAAGTTGTAACCAGCTTCCAGGTTCCTAGTGATTAATGACGTCTTAACGAACACACATGCCATCTAATAGTTCAATGCAGGGGCGGGGAAACTATGAAAATATTCATAAACTCCAGCAATAATTACCGATAGGTAAACATGGAGTTTGTGTGACGTCATAAACGGAGTATGTAGATATGCTTTTATTTTATATATGTATAGTGTAAGAGAGATATGTTGTCAATCTTTGTTAGCAAAAAATCTCTGTTTGCTGCCAAAGAGGCAATTAAACTATTTTTTGCGCCAAAATAATATGTGTTTGCATGTATTAAGTATGTAATCCTGCTACGATTAACTGCTGGTGGGGAAAGATTGCCCAAATGGTCATGTGGCGCAACTAACTACATACATATGTATGTATGTAAGGATATGCCGATGAGGGTAAGAAAACTATGCGTAGAACAACAGCAGCTAATAAAAGTGCTTTATACAAGAACAAAAACTTCATAAATTAATAAAATCAAAGCAACATTGTACAATAGCAGCAATATTAGTATGCAATGGAGGGAATTTAATAAGTGCACAACATGAAACTAAGCGCCAAGCGCTTAGAACGCACCACAGGCGCTTACATACTCGCCTACCTGGGTTCACGCTTTGACCCACAAGGGGTTCGCACCAGCCTGTGCGCGTAGGTAGGTCTTGGTTCAATGCAGCTCAGCGGAAGCACAACGAAATAAGATTAATGATTGCAATAAATCCAGCGACACGATGCGAGCCTAAGCCGCTCGAAGTGAAGAATTGAGAAGAAGCCGTTATTGGGAGTTACATAAGTATGTGTGTGGGTGCACATTAATGTATGAGTTAAGACTTCGTCGCACTAATAGGCAAATGTTTGAAGACATCAGCCTTGATTATTGCAACAGCAGTACAACAACAACTACAACAGCAACGGCAACCACGTAGGGTGTCGTCTTGCGTCCGCACCGACGCAGGCCAAAAGTCGGGCGCATGGAAAACACGCCATTACGCTGATTAAATTTCTTTGTGCTCGCAGTGATAAGCGAAAGTCGGCCTTGAGCGTCGTGCGGTGTGGGGTGCAGCTTACTGAGAAATCCATAGGGGTAAACACTATTATGTAATCAGAGAACGACTTAACGTAACCCTCCCAAAAGGACGCATTAGCAAGCGGCGCAGCGTTGCGCTTTTGCCCGCCAACCCGACGCTTACCACACGCCGCCCCCACCCAAGCAAGGCGCAGAGCAACGTTCGTTTGTTCGTGCGTCGCAAAAGAAATCCATCATAGCGTCGCTCTTGGTTGGTGTGCACCGCTGGTGGCATATCCTTAAATCTAATTACGACTTAATCAGCAACAGAAACGCTTGTAGTGGTGGCATCGAAGTTGTAGTAAACAAAAAACAAAAAAGGAAACATATCGGTGGTGGTGTCTGCGTTTATATTGCGATAACAATCAACAACCGACCGACAAGCGTCTGTTAAGCGTTGGCTACTGTTGTGCTGTTCTTGCTGCCGCATCCCTGTTGCGAACAGCATACACATTTTACCCTCTTTTAATGTTTTTCTTTGTGTTTGTTGCTCTTATTATTATTATTATTGTTGTTGTTGTTGTTGATTACATTTACACTTACGCTCAATTTACAAAGTCAATGTAGGCGATTGCCTTCAGCATCACATCCAGTCGGACAATATTTGGTTCCATATGGTTTTTTTGTAACAGCGAGGTCGGCAACTGTGCTAATGGATGTTGCTGTTGGTGTTGGTGTTGCTGGTAGTCATTTGGTGGTGGTTGCCACTGCTATTGCCACTGCTGCTGCTGTGTCGCACTGGTGTTAATGTTTGTAAACATTTGAAGTCGGTGGTGTGCTTTTGTTTTCGACAATCTGCATTGTTTTAAATATCTATAAGCGGATAGGTATGTATGTGTGTGCGTACGCATAAAAGCATAGAGGTGTTTACTGCTAATTGGCATGTAGGAAATATAGAATCAAAATTTTCTAATAAATCAGCCTTGAATTTATGACTGGATTAATTATCGAGGTCCTATAAATCACTTATTTAGGTTGCAGTTTAAATCCGTCCAATACTCATTATAAATAGCAAAATTTTTTTAGTTTCATTCTTCAGACCACAATATGGATTGCCTTTAAGGAAGGTCATTTTCCATTAACATTTTCCTCTAACTATGATCCTCTACTTCTTCCAACCTGACATTGATATCGAAACCGAATCTGGCTCTTCGTCGTATTGGTTCTGGAATAGTGAATGCTCCTTTTATTTCTGTCTCAGAAAGGTTAAATATCTACCCTTGTTATGGATTCAATCGACCACCAAAAAGAAAAAAAAACATCTCTGCGATTTTATATTTTTCCCTGGTCCACTACTTAACGTCCATCGCTATAGCGGTCACTAAGATGCCCAATGTGAATAACACATGATCACCCAAAAATTTGTCACCATTTCATCGTTGGCTGATGTAAGCCTTTGGCGTTACTGCCCAATCGAATAGTATTGTGCCCTCGGGTCGTTACTGATTGTTTCGTTTACGATTGTGTTTTTTTTTTTGATCAAATATTTATGTGATTACTTAAGTCCTAAACTTCGCTTCTTCTTTACATTTACTCTTTACACAATATCATTTCGGGATTTTATGCCAATGCTTTATTTATCCTTTATTATCAATAATTTTATACATCCTTTATTTATCTCATGGCGCTTTTTATTCTATTTGAAGTCTCGGGAGCATTGGTGCTGGAATCAACTTGGAAAAACCATTTTCTAATTATTTGAATACATATTGCATTATTGGCATTATTTACATATATGCAAAAACTGGAGCTCGATTACCACTAAAATAAAAGGAAGGTATATCATTTTCTGAGACGGGGTTTCACTGTTGAACTAGGAGCCACAACGAGAAGAAATAAATAACTCATTTGATATAACGCAAAGTATTTATGCATGATAAACATATAGTCAAATGCATATATTTCCTCCACGAGAAAAAATTAAGAAAACCACAATTTTATGGGAGTTTCTTCGAGGCAATTATCCATAAACGTACTAAGCTTTTAGTTGCAAGGCATAGCCTCACAAGGGTTCACTCGCACATGTAAAAATCCTGTATTGTGGAAATATTTATAACTAGAAGGACTATAGCTCTAATATTTATGGGCGTATATATTGACAGCTAGCAAAGCATAATGCAATATATTTGAACCTGGGATTAAGCAATAAGTTCCGAACTTTTCGACACAACTGAAAATGAAGTCCATCAACTATTAAAGGCTCCGATTTCTTATGAACTTAAAGCAATATGCTCCAAAAAGGAACGGCCGAAGGACAAAGTTCTCCTCAGAAATCAAGTGGTGCGATTATAGCGAGATAACTTATGATGTGAATGATCACGATATGAATGATCGGATGGGCAATTAGTCATTGATATATCATAACGATGTTTGTTCACATGTTGGATGTTTAGTCCAAACTTGTTCAGCTCGATTGGTTCTATAATAAGTTGTCTCCAAAGGCAAGTAGAAAGGTTACAGGAAAGTTTAAATTACTGGAAATGTTAGCTCGGAAGGCATTGATTTAATGAACCCTATTGTTTTTAACGTTGTAACTCCTTGTTGCATGAATAAATGGAAGAAAAGAAGAACAAGATATCAATGTGTATCTTTATTTTGCCAACTTCGTATTCTCCTTTTTACCTTTATACAATGTTTAATACTTTTTTACTAAATCAAACATCTTGTGCAAACCCTTATTACTTAATGTTTAAAGTAATTTGTCTCAAACTAAAGTCCTTGTTAGAAGGGATTACGGTGACACAAAAAATTTGAATTATGTTTTGCATCTAATTTCGATAATCGGAACCACTGCTGTCAGATATGTCAGACAGTTATTTTACACTTCCAGGGAAAATTAAAATTCTTTACTCTCAAATCCGATCTGACTAACAAGCTTAGTCGCCTCCAAAGGAATCCACAAAATGTGATATCCTTATCCGCTGTGGTACCGGTTGAGCCGATAAAATCCTGGATTACACCTCCCTATTGTATATATACAGATCGCTTTTACTACTAAGCCACGCAGGTTCACTCTTCAAATGGAATAGATAGCATCTTTATGTGAATTTCGATAGCTCGATTTTGATGGTATATGGATACTGTTATTTTCTTCTTTTTATTTTATTGAATGCAAACTGTGATTGTTTATTGCCAAAGTACTCTCATATGGTTTTATTGTAAATGTTCGAAATTTCAACAGCATATGCATGTCGGATCCTGAATGGGTGTATTCCTCTATTAGCCCTTGTTTAGTTTTCCACTTTTCACTAGCTTTTAGCCTCTGTTTTGGCTTCCATATAAACAGTTGCATTTTCGTGGCATTCATTTGGTATTTGTTGGCTGCAACGGGCGTTTTGTTTTGCCATTGTTTGTTGTATATGAAATAATTTAAGTGTTGTTGTTTTTTATTTTTGGACTTTGTTTTGCTTCTGCGCTAAGTTTTTCACACCAAATGAACCTCAACAATAAATTCAATTGCACACCGTTGCATTGCATGTCAATGTGTTAATCGCGCATAATCCCATTATAACGGTAAAGGATATCACGCTGTTTCAGCAAAAACAAAAGCAGCCAGCAGTGTGCGCGTTCTAGCATAGCCTTTTTACAGCCACCGATATGTGCGCGTATCCATTCACGGCGCTATTTACTTTGATGTTCATATTTTTTCGAAACGTGTTTACGATCTTTGCTATTGTTGTTGGCATGATTACTGCTGGCTCCGCTTGTGTACGCTTGACAAATGGCATTTATCGAAAACGCTGTGTGATAAAATGTTTTGAATTCACCGATATCACCATTTTATGAATGTATGTATGTTTGCTTGTTGTATTTGTTTTTGTTTTTTGTGATTTTTCTCAATGTTTGTGTTTTTGTAAAAAATTGTGAATATCATTAATTCGTAAGGATTTAATGCAATGTATTTTATGTAAAATGCGAGTAGTTATGTAGTTTACCACATATTCAAAAAATAATGTAATGCATACAATATATACACATTTATATGTTTGTACATATATAAATACACGATTCACGTTTACTGAAATAATGTTTTACTGGTTTTATCACGAAACATTACCACATCATGAATCATTGGATCAGCGTTTGGAATAAAGTGATTCAAATAATCTATGTGAGAAATATATGTGTGTATATCTACATATCTGCACATGTTAGTTATGGCAACTTTTGTGATGTGTATTTGAAATTAAAAACTTTTTATCTGAAAGGGTAAATTAAGCGAAATTAAAGTGTTGATCCGGAAAGGTATCTTTTTCAGATTTCAGTTTGTTAAGGATAGCTTTTGGTTCTGGCCACCTTTAAGGTCAATAATGCTGTTATTTGTATTCTTGTATTCTCACTCTGTGTTCTTAAGACTATAAAAACGTGATATCACAATCTTAAATTTGACAGAGCAACTGCTATAGGTGTAGTTGTTTGCTAATTCTTGTAATGCAAGCTTTCCGAAGCCTTCCAAGGATAATTCCATAAAACGAACTATTTCAGCAGAATTGGTTCAAAAGGATAGACAAAGGTGTCATTATTTTTAATATTCTCAACTTCTGCCGATTCGCAGGCGGAACGCTATAAATAGCACTATAGGAAAGCAACCTGTTTAGTGTCGAGTTCTAAAAATGTTCTACTATAATAATAAAATCATCAGCTGATTATAAATTCGATTATTTGATGTAATTTTGTTGGCATAATTTATTAGTTTACTTGGGTCGTAAGTGGTAAACTCATGCGGATACTCAGCTATTAGTTGGTTCTATATAAATTCCTGTTTGTAGGCTTATATGGTCTATATATGTCGTTTCTTTTTCGTCTTTTTCGTTTGTAGTATAGCAGTGGAACGAATTCTTACAAAGAAGAGGTGAGTAAAAAGTTCTATCTGGAGGGCCACCGAAAGTAGAAATTATAAAACAAGGAAGAAAAGTCTAAGTTCGGTTTTAACAGAACATTTTGTTGTTGCGTAATAGTTCGAATTCATTGTTCGACGAAATTATGGTTATAATTATATAATATAATAATTATAATAATATATAATTGGATTATAATCATATTTGGTATCGTATTAATTTATGTTATCGGTTGTAGACTAACTTATTTTCATTACTTTAAGACATATTTACATTAAGCAAAAGGTCTTCGTTTTCGAAGTATTTATATTAAAATCAACCAAATTAACTTAAATGATATATATAGTATGAGCTCAACCAAAACGTCAATTAGAGAATCGGAAATTATTATATTAGAAATAAAGAGCTTAGGCCACTGCTTAGACCGATTTTATTCATATTCATCGCTGAATGACATTATCAAAAATATCCCCTTAATTTCATTAAAATATCACACGTATTTTCCAACATACACTATTTAAAATCAGGTTGGAAATCACCACATCGTGTATATTGGGGCTAGGGAAAGGTCTGGACTATTTGCAGTAAGTGTTGGCATTACACAAGTATACTCGAGAATATGTTTTCAAACAAGTTTGTGAAGGTAACTCACACAGTGACCAACATATTCGACATAGAGTCTGAAATAATAACGAAAATCATTATATGTAGTATATGGGAGCTGGGGCAGTTCGTTGACCGATTTAACGCATTTTTAACGCAACCAAGCCATGGTATATCAAATATTATACGTTCCCTCGCGTTGCGTATACGTTTTTTCATAATATACATCAAATAAAGCCAATCGGAAGTTCGAAAATCTTTATATTAGTTATATTGGTGCTAGGGGAAGTATTTATCTGATTTTTCCCCGGATTTGTCCTCAGCAAGTTTCGTGAATATAGCTTTAGTGGTTTCGGAGATATGTGCAACAAACCTATATTTGGGGGAGCTTGACCAAAACCGCTTTTTAAAAATTTTCAACCCACATATGCCCCTCCCTATTGCAACTCCATGTACCAATTACAGTTTTGTGTCTCCATTGGGAAGTTTTGCTTTTGGTTTCCCTAGTTTCGTCAGATGGAACACTGTAGTGATAGTGCAGCTGAGTAACAAATGATTTAGAAGCTACTATAAAAGTGTCCTTTCTAGGGTATTTCATAAAATAACACTACCTCAGTTGTATTATGATTAATAGCAGGATTACCTTATGTTATTAATGTGTTATCCCATTGGTGATTTACTTGTATATTCCTTAACCATAACTTAATTGCTATATCGTGTGTATATGTCGTCTTCAATTTTCTCCGGCCGGTCATTTATTACCTCAATATAGTGTAGGAGTCAAACTTCCATGTTGCCTCTGTTTAGCTTAGGTTGTGAAACCTCTTTTGAAATCGAGGGTCACAATAGTTTGCAAGCCGGAAAGTGCAACCACCGAGCAGCTTTAAGTTGCATGTTGAGTCTTTAAGAACCGATCTCTTCCTTTTTGTGAGTAGATCAACGAATGTGCTAAAGGGTTTTAATAAGCGGTGAGACTGATATTCTGGAAGTTCTTGGCCGAAACGTAAGAAATTTCCCGACCATTAGAATAATAACAGATTTTACTAGCCTCCAAGTTTTTGGAATGCAATTGCTAAATTTCAATTTCATGTTTCTACATACTAACTAAAATTTAATGCGTAAAGATTCTAACAAAAAAGCAATACAAGTTTCTTCAACAAAATTGGATCATTGAATACAATAAAAAACTACAAAAAAAGACAAACAAACGTAAATAGAGCGAAATATTGACACAGAAAAGAAAACATGAATTACGGTAATACCAAAAAATGGAAAAATAAAAGAAATCACGCTCGAGACAAACTCATGTAACGGATTCCAAGCGTGACACATTTATAGGAATTTATTAATACCCACACACGTCCACACCCACACAGTGCCACAATAAAAAGTAGCATATTAAATACTTTTAATAACAACTGCGTAACCGTAATAGTGTCCCTTACTGTGCTGTGCTGCGCGTGTAGATTTCACCGTTTTCTTTTTGTTTCCACACCATGCCGCAGCTGGGCATCTTCGTCGCGTCAATAATGTTGCCCGTAATGTTATATTTCAGAAATCATAAGCTATGTGTGACAGAAAATAAAAAAGAAATATGGAAATATAATAATTTTGCCAACGTGTTACGCGCGCGCACACACACACACGCACACACGTACACATGGGCCTACACATTCAGTCTTTGTTGGTAGCTTGCCCCTAAAAGGCGGCTTCGTTGCGTGTATATATGATACTGGAATCTACCCTGTCGACAATTGATGATTTATAAATTGGTGCCATTTTATCAGACATGACTGAGTTAATTCATAGATAATAAATAAGATTTTCTTTTATTATATTCGCGATGAAAGTTGTGAAAAAGAATAAAATCATCGACCTTTACAAAGTGGGTATGTTCCAGCCAGAGAGATGTCAGATTGTCAGAGTTATCTCAACCAATATCCAAGTTCATTGCATTATCTCATGCTATCTTGTGCAATAGGACGACGCTCGGCTCCCTTGTAACGGTACTGTTCAAAACCACTAAAAGTGCGGTTACTGTTTAAACGAAAAATCTTGGAAAACCCAATAAATATTTAACCTACAAAAGAAAATCGAAAATTTTGGAAGAATGGTGATTTATTCCTCAACTCTGTCTCTTTTTAGCCTGATACACTTTAGCCAGTGATTTTCCAACTTTTTTAGCACTTCTGAAAAGATTTTTTTTTTTTTTCTGTGCATCTTCAAAGTAGGCCTCCATGGCGGTTTTAAGCTCTTCTTTTGACTAAATTTTTTGTCCGGCGAGTGAATTTTTCAAGATTGGAAATAAAAAGAATTCGCACAGAGCCAAATCTGGAGTTTATGGTGAATGGAGATACAGTTCGTAACCCAATTAAATGAAAATCGCTTTGGGACGGTGGGGGTGCGAACCAGTTCATTCCCATGGTGCTTTCTGCGCAAAATGGGGCCGTTTTTCTGCAATTCAGCGCCACATCGACCCGATAATTCAGCATAGTGGAGCTCTTTAACTTCTTTGATCTTTTCCAGAAGTGTGTAGAATATTCCGTGTGAATCCCAAAAAACGGTGGCCATCTCCTTTCTGGCTAATGGGAAAGTCTGCGTCTTCTACGGAGCAGGTTCGCCAGTGAAGTCCACTGTTTCGACTACTCCCTTGCATCTACATTCTCCCAAGCGCCATCTACCAAATATTACGAATCTAGGCGCCCTGATTAAGCTTATACTATACAAATCGAACAGAATGTGGTTGTATCTTAACCAAATTAGGTAAAAATCTATAGTTAAGCACATTGCGGTATGATATCAAAAATATTAAATGAAGAGGTCAGTCTACAACTAGTACAAAATTTGTCGTAAATGACGCTTCCTGTTCTTCAAATCAATTTTTTTTTTTAATATTCGCTCATTTTTAAGAATTTCTCACTTAGTTAATATTATTTAATACCAAAGATTAATCAAATCTGGCAATCCGAGGCGCCATATGACTTTGTCAGTGTGCTTGTTTTTAATTGAGATATTTCGGGTTTCAAACAAACTAAGGCGATTCAACTAGATAGACGAGTTATCAATGAGATAACTAAGTTCGATTTGTAGGACTTGTCGGTCTCTTTCAACGCAATAATCGTGGAAAAAGATTTTTAATGGTATACTCTTTTTATCGAGGTACATATTATTCCTTAAGAATAGCTTAAGTCGTAGTTGTGTTTAATTTTTATCTATTTTTTTGCTCAATAAATTAATTAACCAGTGACTTCGGTTTGAACACTAAATTTCTTCCTTATCTGTCAAGCATTTTCCAGCAGGGTTTGTCACTTCGTGCGCCCTGTGCTAACTCATATCCGCTTCATATATTAAATTCACGCACAGGATGTTCCAATTATGCGAACATGTGTGCGTATATGTTGATATGGCTGTCAGTGTGTATACACACATATATATACATCTATACTTATATACATATGTACAAATGCGTGCGTGTGTGCGATTTCATATCCCATATCTCAGCACAGCATCCATGTGCGAATGGAACTTAATCTGCTACAAAATGTCTCCAACTTGCCAATACCGTTGTCGCAAGAGTCATGGCTTTATTCGCATACCAAGTTGGGAAGCAATGGAAAGGTGCATTGAATCATACGAAAAAGCAAAAAAAAAAATCGAAAAAGGGAAATAAAAAATAACTGAAAGTTCATATGAGTTTGTATATTATTTTCCATATCCTTTGGTGGGGTTTCCACTTCTCTGCTTGCCACAGCTTCATTGTACTTTCTGCATTTCGTTTTACCTTTTCACCATATACGAGTTTGTGTTTCGTTACCCCGCTAAGCCTATGCTCTAGCATGGTTGACAGGATTTGTGATAGGATTTTCCTTTTCTATTATTGGCATTAGGCATGTCCTATGTGTGTTATGCATTTAAATTGCGTATTTTTCTCAGCGATTTGTCTGGTAGCACACGAGTGTATTACATATATATACAGTTACTCATACCCCTCTGCACACTTTCATAAATGCGTATGAGTTGGTGTATATTGTAAGCTTATGCGCAATGAGATTTCTTGAGTTATGCGCCAGGCATAGGTGGAGATTCACTGCTAATTACAAGCTGTGGGCATATAAAAGTTAGAGTTTCTGCATTCCACAGGCGTTTAGTCGAGTCCGGTATATGAAACAATGAAATTGTGTCCGGATTTGTTAGAGAGTTTGTCTATCCCAGAAGTTCCCGGTCATGTTTGTACTACAAAAAGCTGGTCAGCAATCCATATGTAGTACAGATTCCTACGGAACCAAAATTATGTAAACCAATAATATGTTCTCGAGAAATTTCTTATAAAAGTGTTCGATGTTATATTATATATTTGCCTTAAAATTTAATTACCCAAAAGGGCGAATATGTGCGATCTGTCCAACATACTCGTAATTAATCAAGCAGTTCTTATTTAGAACCCTAAAAGACTCTATATTCGAGAAGTGCCTTTCTGGTTAGGCTTTAAAGGTTAAAAAAGATTTTAAACCTGCCGGAAATTTACTTAAGAATGCTTGATCTTCACTTGAAGCACTTGGGTTCAAATGCCGATCGAGGTAAAATTAAAAACTCTGAACAAAATTATTTTCTTTTTAAAGGAGGCCGTGTCTACGGAGCTAATATCGGGACTCTTAAGTATTTTGTAAAGAAAAATTCATTTGATCAGGCGTTTGTAAGCCAGAATTTTTAGGAACCTTGCATTTGTCGCAAATATCAAGGTTTGGGTCAATAGGATCAATAGGAAGAGACCCGTAACGAAACTAGTAAAAGTTGTATTGCCAGTACTGCCAGTTGTACACTACTCACGATAGGGTTATAATAATTATACTTAAGCATAAAGGTAAATTAATAATGGTGATATGATAATTAATAATAACATAAATTAATCACAGACAATTTTTTCGTCATATATTTTATATATATGGCTTTAGCGATAATTTCATATTTTTTAGCTCGATAGGGTTAGTTAAACTAATCCCATTTTCTACTCTAGAACAAATATATATAATATATATATATAATAATAATATAATAAATTCTGTATATAATATAATTATATATCATTCAATATATAGACTTTATTATGTTATTATATATAATGACATATGTATATATATGTATACATATACACACATACATATACATATATATATATACATTAATAATTATATTATATATTATATATATAATGTATATATATATGTATAAATAATGTAATATAATTATAATATTATATATAAATATATTATTATTTATTATATTATTATATATAAATATCTTAGAACGATCTGAACATAGAAACATTTCCTAAAGGCAAAATTTCTGTTCTACCGATTTTTTTTGCTTCTTGAAAAGTTATTGCAGTCCAACATATTGCTTTGGAGACATAATAGCGAGTTCGACCAGCCTCATAGTTACACCTACATACTAAAGAACTCTTCGCTAACGAAAAATTTTCCCGACGAACTGCCATATTACCTTATCGCTTTTATAGGTCGCCCTGTTCCCTCCTCACAGTCTGAAATTATTGGTTTAGAATACCGACTTGTCAGGACTAATTAGGCATATAACATATCCGAAAAAATTGAGCCAGATAAATCTAGTGGGCCTGAAGCCTCCGTTTCTATTCAGTGCATTGATGGTAGACTTTCTATTTCTTGGTTTCAAATTCATATCCAAAGCTTAAAAGCATTTTTTCGGTTTTCGGTCCAACGTTTCAGTCCTATCAATTGTTCTGAATTGCACTATCCCTTGGGTTTGGTGAATCTTGTCTTGATAAACTTCGATGATGAAGTATTAATCCGCGACCATTTTGGTTTTGTTGACCTAATTGTACATGGTAAATGACGTTAAACAGAGCTCGGCCTTTCATATGTTGATACGAGAGATTTCATTGTGTGAATAACCTTGTGAACTAGAGTAAAATAAAGAATAATTTATTGCTGCTATTTCCTCCATCCTTAGGTTGAAATGTGACGCGAAGATTATGAGGTTAAGTCAGGTGTTACAGCTACATCACGAATATAGTCATTTACTACTTTGAACAGCCATATATAAATATCCACTTTAATGTTAAATACATTTTCTGTGTTCATTGTTTTTTGTTTCGTTATTCACGTTTTTTCAAAGCCTGCCCGCATTATCCTTTTATCCCATCACTTCTGGTCAATGTACACTTCTCTAATCCTTTGCAGAAAAAAATGAAAAGAATAAATGAAAAGCGAACCTAAAATGCTTGAGAAAAAGGCAAAAACACCAACTTATCAGCACTAATTTCCACAACCGAACATATTCTTCACAAAAATCTGCCACGGAAAGCCACTCATTCCCTCCTTCAGGGACTTTTTCGCATGCGACTCAAATACTGCCTCTCTGTGTGTTTAGAGTTAGTTTATATGAATATCTATCTATGCATGTACAAAGTTTATACTAAGTAATTTTTTTTTAGTGTGAGTGTGCGATGGTGTCCTTTTTTATAGCTTGACCCATGTTCTGTCCGGCTTCGTATTTCGCTGTATTTTAACCAGTTGTCGTCTTTCGTTCAGTGCGATGAATTTGGCCTTCACTCATTCTCTCATTTTCTCTTCGCTTACGATTATTGCCATTTACTCAGTCAGTGGTGCGTACATTTGCGTGGAAGTAATTTTAACCCTTCTCATTAGAGGATTTAATAGGATAAAAGTGTCCACTCTAAAAGAAGCAGACCTATTATGACTAAATGTATCACATACAGTCACTCACATATGTTGCATGTAAACTTTAAGAATTAGCATAAATGGAGGTGTGTATTTTTTATAAGTTATTGCTTAAAGTTGTGAAATTTTGAAATGTAGAATGGAAAATTTTACCATATAGTATAGTGTATCAAATCAAGAGACTGAAACCTTCTCGGTGCCTAGGGGATTTAATAATAACGAAACAAGATAACGAGTTTGATTTTTTTATTAACAAAGATGTTCCGAAATATAACTGTCAGCACCGTACAATTTAATTACTGTTTTTGAGGTTTCATCACTGAGTAGTAGTAGGCACTCCTTACCTTCTTCTAGTAAAGCACTACTTAAAGCATTATATTATCGGTTTCTGATTATACAATTTATATTCTGAAATTAACCAATGCCCGTCACGCTTCCCTGCGACATATTTCTGCAACAGGAGCAAATGCAAACTTTTTTGAAAAATATTTGAGATTGGCGAACTTAAATCTTTTTTCTTCGAATATATTTTCTTGACATGACCTCATTTGGAGGACCCTTCTTAGATTCAGTTGTTTTGCAAAAATTAGTCGATTATGAACTCTGTCAGAAATAATCTAATGAATATATCAAATAGAAGGGTCATCTATCATGATTTTACCCTTCTCTTTGTGAAATAAAAAATGTCCGGAAGAAATTTGAACACATCGACCGAAATATCTGCATTTTAATCAATTGTTGCACAGGTTCTTATCAAACTATGTATTGAATTTTTACATTGCACCACTAATATGCTTTTATTCCACATTATTTTGTCCATTTTGCAGAAAGACAACCGATCGAAGGTTTCAGCCATTGATTTGTAGTCATTATTGCTCGGCCATTTTTGGCGGCAAAGTCTCAGATAGATACGAACTTTCTCTCTGCCTGGTACAGATATATCGGACCTCAGACGTATTTGCAAATAATTACTTTGCGTGTTTTTGAACGAACCCAACAAAAGTCTTTTTCAGAGTACTCTGCAAAGCTTGACAAATTGATACTCTTATTCTTGAGATGCAATAACAGTAATGTGAACTAGTTTTATTTAACTGAGTAAAGCCCAACCTATTGGAGACCTGAAAATGCTTTGTACGGGGCTTTCGTATCCACTATCTATCGAATTTACTTGCAGAAAACCAAGGAGCAACTCCTATCTAAGATGCATACATGTCTACTACTTTGCATGAGAAGAAAGTATTGGCATACTTACCAGCCGAAAGCCAGTGAGCGTCATGCGATCAAAACACTCAGCAATTAATCATTTTGTTTAGCCTTCTCAGCACGCTTCACAATCACACGGCAAAAGCAGGCTTCATGTGCATGTGAGTACATAACGGCCGACCAGCCTTGAACGAGTACTAGTCAACCAGTCAGCGAAGTCACACTTAAGGACGTCAGCCTGAACTTATACTATCCATTGGCCGTTTGGCGCTGGCGCTGCCGTTGAGCGGCTAAACTGGGTTTTTGCTTTGATAGTCGCATGTAGCGACTGGCGACTCTTGATGCTTGATATGCAAAGAAGCCCTCAAGCAAATCGCATGCGAACGCACGCACACAAAATAAGCTCAACTGAAAAGTACCGTTCGTCTAAAGGACTACCTTCCCAAACGGGTAAAGGCGATTAACGGTCGGTAATGGTGGGGAAAGTAAATGAAAATGAGTAATTGCACTTCTGCGAGCATTGTTTGTATTGCTTGGTCGTTGTGTGTACAAGTGTTTTCGCAGCTTTTCTTACTGATAAAGGGAAGCTATTCTTCCTTTTATCCAATCCTGCCTTTACCAATTTACTTCCTTGAATTGATTGTACAAATAGTGTTGCTTTGTTGAAGCTAATCGAATCTTTGAAATGAATTGCGAATTTTGGTAAAGAAGCAACTTCCCTGAAATATGAGGTCGTGGATTCAATTTAAGTAATGTCAAAATGTTAATATGGTCAGAAAACATGGCTGAAGTATTGTATATAGGCTTCTAACGTTGAAATAGCTGCCAGTAACTTAGGAGCATAGTTACAATATTCGTGGGTAATTTTAAATAAACGTTTGGTTTGATGGCTTTGTTATCACTCCGAGATCGAAGGTGTTGCAATTTTTACTGTAGGGCGATATCCATCTCTAGGGCTTTCATATATATATGCATATACTCAACTCCAGGAAACGTTAAGAAGCGACGTGTGGTGATTTCTGGAACAAAAGATGTTACATCCAAACCTCAAAGCACCTCCGGATAATCTCAGTGAACGAGAGGATTCCACTCGATTGGATTCGGAAATTTCGTTTAATGATCGAAAATTGTTTAAATATTTTTGGATCTTCTATTTGTATTATGAAGTCCAAGTTGAGTATAAAAAACAGTAGAAGAAAATCAGCTGAAAGAATTAAGTTATAAAATTCACTTTCTTAATAGAAGCGTTACGTTTTAGAGAGATAATTTTACAGCTCAGTTCCTGTAATGAGTTTTCTTTCAACGTTGTTTTAAGGGTTTTCGTGAATGTTTAAATACAAGTTACCAGAACGATGGTCCCAATACATCATGAGAAGAGAGAAGGCCCAAAACAATACCAGATGTCTAGGAGTGTTCGAGACAAAATATTTTCTAAAGATTAATAAACGTATACGTGACCTTAAAATTAACTTAGAAAATTATTAGTATCAGAGCAGTCGATGCTAACATCGGATTAAGGACGGGAAGATATATCTTCTCATTTGATACACTCTTATATGCTTCTCTACTGCCTGATGTTCTTCGTGTTCTTTAAACTCAATGACTGTTACCAATGGCTCATTACCGATCTCCACGTGTCGTCTTGTTGTAATTTCCATTAATAATATCAAAATAATTATTAATCTGACCACTAGAAAACTGTGTTTGTGGTGGAAATTTGAGAATAGGATATGCATCTTTTTCGAAAGTGAAATTTACTCTTTCTAATTTTTCTTAACATCTAAATTAAAAAAAAAAAAATTGTATCCGCTGTCGGGCACCTATTTAACCTGGGCCTCGAAACAATTACCTGCTTGTGATTGGACTAATTAGGATGACGTATAATCCGCTCAAATAATTATAAAATTTTCGTAAAATTATTTGGAGAATGCTTTCTGATGCAACGGCAAAAACAACAATGAAAAGGAAAGGAAAGACGCGCTGCAGTGTTGGCAGAATCGACGAATTCGACGGCCTCATTTTAAGTTTCCCCCACTTGCTGGTTGCGGTTCTTCGTTTTTAGACCTCTTGGACCGATTCATATAAGTTGAAATGTTCGGATGACTAAATTTCTTTTGCATGAGATAAGTGACAACATTTTTTAAATGAAACAACAGTATTTATTTTAAAGATGAAAGATATTTTGGCATCCCAGGTAATGGCTTGCAGGAGAGAAAACAACTAAAATGGAAACAATGAAATGTAAAAACCAATCTCTTTGA
Organism: Bactrocera minax; assembly: GCA_021498325.1. Lineage (NCBI taxonomy): Eukaryota > Metazoa > Arthropoda > Insecta > Diptera > Tephritidae > Bactrocera > Bactrocera minax. The sequence goes on along the minus strand of JAKEEE010000011.1, from coordinate 2,580,500 downwards.
ATGCAGTTGTGTATGAAAAACCTGTATTTTTTCATCAGATTTAAAGAAAAGTAATGAAGTTCCTGGCTTCAATACACTACCCACATAAACATTCTGTACTTTGAAGGCTTCTCGTTGGCGTTAGCTTACAAATTGTCAACCACGCTCTATCAAAATACTGAAGAACTCTCCGCACCGCCTCCTTACTTTTATGTGCATTAAATTAGTTACAAAAATTAATCAAAAATTTTACTTAAAAATATCGCACATTAAAGTTAAACATCGATAGTAAACCAAAATGGCAGCAAGCATCATTTCACCAACTCAAAAGCGACTCACCCTAACGGCACACCACCGTCAAATATCAAATACCACACCGACAGTAAAAATGTCAAAACCAACTGCCATTTATTTTATCTATCTGTGCGTATCACTTTTATGTATCGCAGTCAGACTGCTACACAATATCGCTGTATCTCTATTGCCGTAAGAGTGTTTATATGCATGCCTCTTTATGTGAAGGTGCGAGTTGTTAAGCGTGTGTGTGGGCGCTGTGCACGGCGTCGGTGTCAATTTAATTTTATTTCATTGTATCATAACAATAACATAAAATTAAAATAACATAAAAAGGAAATTGTTTGCGAAAAAAAAATGACAAAAGGAAAATGCGAAGCGAACAACAAAAACAGCAACAACAAAGCGTATACGAGCGTAATAATAATAAAAATAGGCGAGAAAAACTATAGGACGGACGTGAAGTGCGACGGGCTGCGCGAAAAGAGTCGAGTTAAAAAATTTGCACACACAAATAAAAAACGGAAACGCAACTATTTGTTCATATGTGCGTGAAGGAAGGATGACAGCAAATCAGCATAGCGGAAAATCTCTTGCTGTATTGTTATTATCCTTGTTACATTTCGTCACTCACTTTGCGTCATCAACTGGAACAGATACAATCGCATACACAAAAGCTGCCGCACTAGCGACCCGCCCCAGCCGCGCCAGTCTACCACATACCGACGCTCATAGAAGGAGTGTGTGCGCATATCTGCAAGTGACTTGAGGCACTGAAAGTTCAGCAAAGAAAGGAGAAATGAAAAATAAAAAATAAAAAATAAGACACTACAACCGCTTCGCAGCAATCAGAATTGTTTATGGGTGCGTGAATGCTTTAGCGTCTTTCAGGGTTCTGTACTGTCCTCCATTACTGTTATTGTACGCTTTAGTATTGTATACGCCAAACTTACAAAGGAAACGGAAATACATCAGCGCGCTCAACGGAAGTGAAAAAGTCACATCAGCACAATGACATTTGAACGACAAGGGAAAAATAAAAGAACTTCACGAAATAAAATCAAATAAAATGAAATACCAAAAAGTATCAAAAACTTCAAAAAACAACTTGGTTTCTGTTTCTCGCTATTTGTCGCGCTGTTATGCCTTCCGTTAGCCGTGCTGTTGTTGTTGCCCCCATGTCGTTTTTTAAGTTTCTTCATTGTAGGGTATGTGAAGGTCATATGTCGTAATAACATTTTGTGTGTGACAACATTTATTGCACAAAAGCATCGTAATAATGCTCTGGCACTACGCTGCCTTAACTTTCAGGTTTATATCAAAGAAGAGCAACAAGGCAATTTTGTAGTATGTAAAACTGCTTTGTAACGAATTCATTTGGAAAATGAGTGCACACACTCATACCTCGATATGAATACAAGAATCGCTGAGGGGTTGAGTCAAGCGGTAGGTTTTCCAGTGAACGTCGAATTATGATGATAAAAAACAGAGAGAGAGAGAGAGACGAGAAAGAGAGCGAGGGGGAGAGAGAGTTCCCAAAGTAAAAGGAAAGGTTGTTACTTTTTTTAAGACTAATTTTCCATATCTCTTCTTGAAGTTATGGTTAAGTATTTTTATCCACCTCCATATCGAGATGTCTCAACCATAGTTTCGCAAAAGTTGGACAGCCAAGAAAGAAATTCTGGTATAATTTTACATTTTCATTTTCTGCCAATCGGCAATGATTGGTGGGAACTCTTATAACCAGAGAGATGATCCTGGCAAAAGAAAGCACGGTGTTCGCTAGACCTCATGCAATCCAACCTGGCTCTAAAATACATTGTAACCGCGTAAGTACTGCGCTCGCTGAGGTTACGTGAAGCCCAACTACCCAATAGTAAACCGTAAGAGTACAAATCTTATTACAGAACAGTTAGATGTAATTGATAAAAGGGTCAGGGACTTCGTACCTGGTTTCGAGCGCTCAGGGCCAATCATAAGACAGGCTTGTGGCGCCCTTCATATTTTATATTCTTGACGTCGCATTTTTCCGAACAACACAACAGTCTACTAAGCAGATATAGTCATCATCCATGTTTTTCTATCATGTATTGGGTTGTTCGGAAAGTCATTTCGTTTTTTTTGGGGAACATGAAAGACAGTTTTCGTATAATGAATAAATATTTTATTAAATTATATATTGGCCATTCTGGTCCAACACCTTTTGCCATCTTTCTGGCAGTAACATAATTCCCCTCTCATAAAAGTTTTGGTCCTTGCTGGCAAAAAACTCGTCCAGGTGGTTTTTGACATCTTCATTTGAGGTAAAGGTTTTGCCATCCAAAAAATTTTGCAGGGACCGGAACAAATAGTAGTCGGAAGGCGCCAGATCTGGAGAATATGGTGGATGTTGCAGTACGTCCCATTCAAGCTGTAAAAGTTTTTGGCGAGTGACCAAACTTGTGTGAGGTCTCGCATTATCCTGGTGGAACACTACACCCTTCCTGTTGATTAATTCGGGCCTCTTCTCTTTAAGTGAATCATTCAATTTGTCCAGCTGATGACAATAGACTTCTGAATTAATCGTTGTATTGTCCGGCAAAAGCTCAAAAAAAACGATTCCTTTGACATCCCACCAAACGGAGAGCATCACCTTTTTTTGGTGAATGTTGGCTTTTGACACGCTTTGAGCCGGTTCATCTTTTCTGCTCCATGACCTCTTGCGTTTAACATTATTGTATACAACCCATTTTTCGTCCCCAGTAATAATCCGCTTCAAAAATGGATCATTTTCTAGACGTTTGAGGAGCGAATCACACGCGTCAACACGACGACACAAATTTCGCTCGGTAAGGACATGGGGCACCCACACATCGAGCTTCGAGGTTAAGTCCATGCCTTTCAAATGGCCATAAACAGTTGAATTCGACAAATTTAACCTCTCACCGATCTCTCGTGTGGTGATTCGCCGATTTGCATCAACTAATGCCTTTATCGCATCTTTGTCAGCTTCGACCGGCCTTCCAGACCGTGGTGCATCTTCGACATCAAAATTGCCGGATCGAAATTTTGCAAACCAGTTCTGGCACTGGCGTACTGTTAACACGCCTTCTCCATACACATCCGTCAATTTTTTTCTCGCTTGGACAGCATTTTTACCTTTTCTGAAGTTAAAAAGTAAAATATGACGAAAATGCTGCTTATTGCTCTCCATATTTAAAAAGGCACCAACCAAAAACTACTGGGTAGAATTAATAGAACTTTTTCACACACAAGCCTTGCAATATCAGCTCTCATGACATATAATGGTTATGGGGCTTAAGTGTGAAGTTAGTTTCGAAAAAACGTAATTAAGTCCTCTGGCGGGAAAAAACGAAATGACTTTCCGAACAACCCAATATTTGGATGGATATGACGAGAGCGTTATAAAAAATTTTATTGACCCAGAAAGAACTGTTGTTTTAAGTTGCCTACCTAGTCCGTTATTCATATGACAGACATGATCTTGCTTTGATTATCGATGCTGAGATTGTTAGCTTTGTATCTGTATGAAATTGTTAACAACCTTGTTCTCTCGTAAGCGATGGTTAAAACAATACGAAAAAGAAACGAAATTTCAGTAATTTTACAACACAAACTCGACTATTTGATCGAGTTCAGTGAGGCTGATTCAAAATTTAGCTACTTGAAGAAAAAAGAAAAGAATAAACGGTTCTATTTTGATTGCTCGTGAAATATGCATATATATATATATACTTCGTGTATACTCAAATAACCTCGTCCAATTTCGCTCAAAACACACACAATGCAAGTAAAAAAATTAAATAGCGCTAGCACACTCGCATTTTCTAACAAAAGCATAAACTTACTGATCGTTGTAACTGTAATAACTATATAACTAAGAAAAGTTCAGAAAAGATAATGAACTCTTAGGAAATCATAGTAAATTTGTCCTCACTTTTCAGCATATACATTCCTTAAACAACAATTTTTTAAGAACAAAGTATAGATGATATTTAATATAAATTAATTTTTTTTTCAGGTCCATTGTAGTACATCTATTATTCATTGAACAGGAAATCAGTACTTTAAAGGATTGAAATAAAGAATTTCGCAATATGTTTCCCACCCAATATGTAAGTGTTCAATTATTGTATCCGAATTTATGACATAGCACAAGGTTTTACTTACTTCTTGAATTCCTTTCACATCGTTACATTTATTAGAAAGGAATATGTTTATGAAGTTTCAAATATTTAAAAATAAATTACTTGAGTGCGGCTTTTACAGCGACGTAAATCAACAAGAAAAATATGAAGATATACCCTTAGTAGTGTGATGATGTTATGTAGCCTACATTTCGGCGCATAGTTATAAAAGAAAAACAAATTTAACGTTACTAAAAAGCAACTGTGCAATATGTAATATATATATCTAGAAATATGTGGATAATTACTTTTCTTAAGGAGTTTTTTTTTGTTAACAAGTGTCGAAAGAATGCATTTTGAATCTCATGCAAATACATTTGCTTCCAAAAATGATTACCGTACAATTTATTTAAATGCTCTCCACATTTCTGTCCTTAATCACCACAATATCTTCCGGTATTGAGATTTTTATAAACCCTCCTCAGACAATATTCGTTGCATGAATTTCAATTTGTTGAGCACAATATGGCGCCAATTTTCCCAAATATGTACTTTGCGGAGACAAGCGGTTTCGAACTCACTAATAACTCACTCAGCCGGTGCGTACAAGAATATGAAAATTTCAGCAAATCAAAAGGGCAGCGACATTTGCAACATTTGGCAACAAGCAGACCAATCATTTCACACTCACGAGGGAAACAGCAGCAGGCAAATGGTGGGGTCAATGTGATTGCAACCTTATAGCTGGTGGTGCACATACACATAACAACAACAACTGCAGAAATATAATTCATGATAGCAGTAAGGACGAGAGCAAGGCATTTTCTATAAGAACAGCTTAAATGAGTTATATAGCAGCGGCCGGGCCCGTTGGCTGTTGACAGCGACAGGCAAGTTGTTGTTGCCGGCGAATGTCACAAGGTGATTTTATGAGAAATTAAGTTATAATGACATCGACAGCTTGCAGAAATGGCGCCAAGCACTCATATGCCTCGAAGTTGTTGGTAAAAGCAGACGGCACTTTGCTACAGTGAATGATTTTATTTTATTTCTTTGATGGGTGGTGGAAAGTGATTACGAAATTGTTGTTGGTTATTGCAACACGGATTCGGTGATTTCGCAAGAAGCTGCAAATATGAGTGAATTATAAATGAACGCTGTCAGTTGGTGGCAATGAAATTTGTCTGATTTCTTTATTTGGTTTGTTGTTTCTACTTTTGTTGTGGTGACTACAGCGAATTTGTTTTGTTTTGTTGAAATGACAACTGGGTAAAATAAGCTGTAGTAAAGCTTCACTTCCTGCAAGGAATTATTATAAATTAGTTGTTGTGATGTATTGTTGTACAAGTGGGACTTGTGCATTAGTTCTGGTTGACTTTTGATTAATTACTTCGGCCCGATTCTATAAAGAAGTATTTAGTGAGTGCAACATATGTTCGTACTTTTACGTTTTGGAATTTCAATTAAATATATGAATAAACTGTAGCATGCTGGAGTAAGAGATTTGCAATTATATTAATTATTATATCGTTTATAAACAGTAATGTAGGTGAAGAAAATATTATGTGCATAGAAACTGATCTAGAGGAGCTAATGTTTGTGGTTTATTGCTGACTATTTCGTAATTTCGTAATAACGAATAATAGTTAAATTGAAACTATTTCAAGGAGGCTAGTATTCCACGCAATATTCGTTTTGTAGAGGTAGGTATTTAGTAGAGGCATATGTCTCAAGGTAGAAGGTCCATCGTTTATATCTAGAAAGCGGAAGTCGATGTCGTCTAAAAGAGAGTTCCAAAAGTCTTCGTGAAATATAATATGTGCTAATATCGTTTTGACGATACCATCTTTTTCAGGGTGACCTCAAATCATTCCATTTGTTCTGAAAGCTTCAGCTAAGTTACATCTACTGGGCGACATTATACACTTAAATATAGGTAAAAAATACATTCGTTTTTGGTTTATAAACAGATTAAAGTTTATTGTAAAATTGCTGTTACTTTCACTTGAAATAATTTTCGGAGGGGTAGAGCATAGTTAGTAGAAAAGTTGAAGGAAAGATGGCTTGCAATAGGTAACATGTTTCATTACTGATGAAAATTTGTAGTGTTGCTTAGGTATATAGAAGCTAAAAATATATGAAGGTCCTACAGCTATCTATCTTCTAAAGATTACCATGTATATGAAAGTCGTTTGGAACTGAGAAAAAAGCGTGTATTCATTAGTCTTGAAATAAGCTGTTGCTAAAACTGATTTATACGGACTATAGCCATTCTTACATTTTTATAACTAACTACTAGAATGAAAGTAATGGAACTGTTGGATATGGACCAATTGGCAGATTACATATAAACTGGTAACAGGGCATTCGTTTCTGTGATCACTCGCCCTTCCTTAGATTTTTAAAGTATATATTATAAAGCTTTTATTAAGAGTTGTTGCTAAGATGATTTTATAATCATCTTTATGATTGGTAATTATCTAATAATATTCAACATAATGAGTAATCTCACAAGTTTTTAGTCCCTTCCGAATTTATGATTAATTTAGGAAATTTTTCTTGGCAGTACCTATTGTAAAACGAAAATTCTACTGTGGTTATTAGGGTTTATTTATAGGTGCATTTACCTCCCGGTTGAGGTCGTGTAAGCGACTCCTTGTCTACTCATTGTTTGGAATTGGCCATTGCTACATATATGTGTGACATCGTCTTTTTAATATTGATATCACCGATTTCGCATTTGAATAAGCTAGGTTTGTCCATATGGAAAAATACAGTTTTCTAAATTGTAGGCCAGGTTGACTGAAACTATTTTTCATATGAAAGCACTATAAAACAACTTAATTTTCCAGTTTCATAACATTATGTATAGCTATACATATATACTTGGCATATTCTTTTCCAGACAAATGGATAATCGAACAAACAAAATACAAAGTTAAATTAACTCCAGTCTTAATCGAGCCTTAGCTATGAATAATCAATAATAATATTGATATATCTGTATTATAGGGGGACAAGGGTATGACGCATTTTTTCGTACGATTAAATATACAATTTTAGCACCACGCAAAATAAATGCACTGAATACATAAACAAGCGACTAGTCTATTGTAGTTCTCAAAATAACGCCACTGGCACTCTATATCTGCACATAAACGATAGCCAACGAGACGCTAACGACAAACTGACGATGTCTTAATTACAGTAGCTGCAAATATTAATGGGAAAAGCAGTGAGAACAACAACGAGCAGCACAAAGAACAACCCTTTCGGCAATAAAATCCATCATATTAAATGTTTTATTACATATTATCTCCCAAAGCGAGCCAACAACAACACACACACTCATATCTGCACCAACAATTTTATCCGACTGCGTCAGAGCGTTTGCAAAAAGGGATAACAAGTAAATCCCATTACAGTAATTAAATCAGTTAAATGTGAATATTACATAATTACAGTGTAGAGTTCATATGTGCAGCAGCACTATGTCATAAACATATTAAAAATAATTTACTTAACGTCAAAGGAGCAGTCTTGCATACTAAAATAAACGAGTACAAAGGCTGATGGTGGAAATATGGTTCAATATTTTTTGGAGAGTTGAGTAGTATACACATCTTTTTGTACATATTTGGTTGCTGTCGTTTTTATATTTGGATAATGAATATGCATAAGGGTGGGAATTATAAGAGTTTTTAGTCCCTGATATGTTTTGTACAATATGTGCTTAGTAAACTTATTTTCAATCTTTTATTTATTTATTAGGGAGAAATTATGCAGAAATATGGAAAAAATATTGAACGCAAATGAGGGTAAAAATTGTAATGAGTCGACCGTAATTTCCGGCTGGGAAATTTTTCTCGGAAATACCGTTACGTGATTAGTGTGCGGGGCTAATGACCGATTTTCTGTATTTCCAACTAGGGCCTGTAATGTGTCTCGACTCGCTCCACCCAAAGGCAAGGGAAGAGAAGCATAAAAGTGATAATTTCGAATAAGATATAGTTTCTCATTGAATCTACATGTGGCTTGAAGAGTCCCTCCTTTATAAAAAAAAAACCCCACCAAATATTTTCCACAAGTGTAGACCAATTGCATACTAATCTGAATCTTTATAAATATTATCCGGTCTGATTTATACATTTCTAAGATCTGCTTTAACAAAATTCGAGTAGTTGTTGTGAAGTAAATACTCGCTAATAACACAAAATCAGAAAAAGTCATCGCTCAGTCACCTTACTTGGCTTTCTGTGACTTTTTCCTGCTCCTTAAATTCAAAAATTCAAATAAAAGACACAAAATGGCAATAATAAAAAATATTTTAACTGAAACAATCCAAGGACAATAAAATTTAATTAAAGATAATTATCTTTTGAGGGTCGTGATGGCATAAGTGTACTTTCACATCGCTTCTGTCTAGGAATAGGAGGGCTCTCATCCCAACATTCCAACAGCATCCAACCAATTTTCAACCCCCCATGTTCGAGATAAACATATGTATGTATATAGTTCTGATTATTAAATCTTTCTCTAGCTTTTCTACCGATTTTACAGTCTGACTTGACTTGTCCTATAGAAAGTGTTTTCAGCTGTACACAAATGTCTGATGTTGTTTGTGAGAAGGTGTTTAAATTAGAACTACACTAAGAAATCTCTGGTAGACTTATGAAGTCTAAATTTATTTATTGAACTTCAGCTAGTTAGCTTGTAATGTGGTTTTTATATATGATATATATGTAGTTCAATAGGGAAAGCATGGTTAACTCAAGAAAGTTCCTTGGCTATGGTTTTTCGAAATTTATTAGCGCCGGTCATATGAATAGTTACGACTTAGTCTAGTTGTAGAGGATCATATAAAATTCTAAATAACTTCCTTATTTATTTCATCTTACTCAGCTTCCAAGCCTTCGTTAATAAATGCGAATATTTGGGTGAAGGATTGATTTTTGCTTGACCTTCGCTTATAGTTGCCAGTTGTAGTAGGGCAAGTGCAAGGGTTTTTCGTTATTTGACGTCCCACCGGAGTTGCAAATTTGTAGAGTATGAAGTATGGAAATTGCTTTTTTATTCTTTAGGGGTGGCTGAAAAAAAGTGCTACTCAAATGTTCATAATTTGACACCATACAACGTATATATATAAAAGCGGTCTTCGATGCGCTAAAACTTGTAGAGTGGCGAATCGAACAAAACGACTCTCATAAATCAAATGGTCAAACAGAAATATAATACAAATATGTTATAAGATTTTAATTAGGTATATTCTTACTCTCACATATTGTATTACACTGAATAACTTCGTTATGGCTTTCGTATACAAATTTTGTGACAGAAGGAGAGCTGTAAATAGCAAGTGGGAGAGAAGTGTCGAATAGAAGACACCCAAATATTTCTACTGGCGACTAAGTGTCGTGCAACTCATGGCATTATTAAACAAATATTGACAAACTACTTCCGTAGTTGGTAGTGTCGCCATTATGAAAATCAATGGTCGTGACTTACGTCTTTTTTGTGTGTTACAATTGAAATGCAATTTTTATTGACCAATTGCATTGTTTGCAGTCCGTCAGTAAGTGAGTCAATCAGTTTTGTTTGCTTTAAAAACAAAGTCAATAACCTGCAATAATCGGCAATGAGCATGCCACTTGTATTGTATATTTATATACGCTATATATTATAAGTAAATACATATATGTATAAATTTATATACTTATGTATCTGTGCAACAATATATTAGTGGCCGATTAACGAACCACAGAGGCTGCTCAAGCAAGCGAGTTGAAGACACAGGCCTTAGTTTATCGATAAATAAGAGTGTAAGTACATATATGTATATATAATATATATTTATACATAGAAATGCACTGCCATACACGTCGCTCGCATTTGCTTTGTGCCCACCGCCACCACAACGCATTCGCATCCATGTTGCCACTGCAACAGATTAAATAAATTTCACGTATCCATCAGGTTTACACAAGTTTAATCGTGCAACGCAAAAATTACAAACTCAATTCGTGCAACCGTGCAAACCGAGCGCACATCGCCACACATTTCACCTCTTCATTCCGCCGTCGGTCGGTCAGTGCTCATCCGTCTTATTCGATCAGTAGCGCGCATGCGTCTGCAACTCATTGCACTCATATGTGTGCACCACTTGAAAGCTCGGACCACTGCATCAATTGCTTCCTCTTCATCTGTTTGTTGTATTTGCGCTTGAGTTTTTGCTTTTTTGTTCCTGCTTCCTGCACTACACATTTTCTTCATTTCGTACCTGCAAATGTATGCTTCATTTGCCGCGTCTACCGTTTTTGGGGTGCCTACAGTCGCTTTGTTGTTGCAGTAGCCGCTATTGGTGTTGTTGGTGGTGAGTGGCATGCCACGATCGTTTAACGATCAACAGCGGATTATGCTTTATTTATGGATCGTACAGAACTTAACTCCAATAAATGTCCGACAAAAATGTGGAGCATGTGTTTCTTGACAATTTTCGTCGTAAATTTTTATGTTTCATTCGGTTTTGCAGCTTCTTAAGTAGTCGCCAACTCGACTTGTCTTAGTGGCTGCCGCTTCTGTTGCGGTGGTTAGATGATGACGGAAAACCGTTGTTGCTGATAATTGTTGTTGCCAGATTGGCGAGTTAATGCCGAATTGGTTTGACTGGACTTTTTGGAAAAAAAATTTAAAAAATTTACTTAAGATTTGGTTTCCCTTCAAAGACTTGGGTGGAATTGTAATTTTTGAGAATGACACCTTCTTTCTTTTTAATTTTTGATAACTTTGTGTTCCATCCTTAAGACAATTTTTTTTTTGTATTTAAAAAGACTCTTTCTAAAATGGTGTTCTTAAGAGGAATGAACGCGAATTTATATAAGGTCAAGGACTGTTGACTCGGTAGCATTCCTAAAAATAATCTGCAACAACACCTATGTATATTTTTTCTCTGAGATTTAATACTCACTGCCAAGCGCTCAATCTATATGAGGGAATATTATTATAACAGCTGTGCCCATCAGATAAAAATGAAGATTTCTCCTATTTTCTTATTTAATTGTCGCTAGTGACAGTCTTCGACTAGCCTGCATAATTACTAGACATTGAATAGTAGGATTATGGTCTTGAGGAGGATAAAAGTCTGTGAAACTACAGCACTGCGGACAACATTTATATTTCGTTGGTGCGTTCCTACTATAAGGAAGAGAAGAAATTAACTACTAGTTGTGAAAAAATTTCCCTACAGAGGTCGAAGCTCGACAGGATAACGCTGAGCCTATACGACGAGGAATGCCTTCTTTTCTGTAAAAAGAAAATTCCTCGTTTATAGTACTGCTCTGTGGTTGAGTATCTTCGCAATACGAGCACTAAGTGAGCTTTACTGAGAGCATAAAAAGGAATACAGACGATCTTGGCAAATGATGTAAATATAGCTTGATTGCTGGCTGAAAGGAAGACCATCCAAAAATACTACCAGATGATGTGGATTCTCAGAAAATATTGCTGCCGAGATAAATTCCTTTATAAATGAAAACTAACGTTCACAGAGTACTTCATACGGGAATCACTTTTCCGAACTTTTGTGGACAAACGTATCGGTAAAGTATAATATTTGGAGACAAATATAATCTTGAGTTAATGTTCGAGGAGCTATAGTTCGGATATGGAACAGCAAAATTACGCGTGCTGAAAGATTGTCGGCTGAAATTTGTATTAAAACAAGGCGAGGAGTTCATGGAAAGCGCAGCAAGCGAAATTATAGTCTTAAGTTCACAGGAACTTTTCAGTGTGGAGACAGACCAAGTGAAGAAGAAGAAACGAGTAATTTTCGACACACCGCAAATTGCTGAGATGGTGTTTTAGTCACTTAAGAGGAAGAATAAGGTGTGTATCTGACATGAGTAAGTTCCTCAAATTTAAGAGGAGTTTAGGAAGTTAAAGCTTGTAGGAATCCACGAAAGTTGTAAACGACAATTATATATATACGTCTTTGGAAATAAGTATATGTTAGGAAAACTTAAATTTTAGATATTACTAAGCTAGGTCTCGCATCCGTGTAATCATGGCGGTCGTCCCATTTGTAAAATTCTCAATATTTATGTTACTAATATGTTAAACACACGAAAGGGAAGTGTAAAGTCTGGCAAGGTTTATGTTATTCTTTCTATTCCATTATATCGGTTTTGTTTTTGTAATACATTGTTTTAAATCTGTTGTAAAATGGTATGGCGAATGACTTGAGTATTTGGTGAACTTGCTGTCATTTAATTTAATTCATTGCTAACGCAAGTTGTGCTAATAAAAAGTGGGATCACGTGGAAACTACACTCAGAGAAAACGAAATTTCAAAAACAAAAATGAATTTCAGATTCAGAATTGTCCAATGTACAAAATCCTTTCCATAAGCAATTCGGAGTGCGATTTGAATTGCAGCACACTTCTTTTTTTCGATATTGATAAGTTTATTAATTAATTCGCTACTAAAAATAAATTTTTCCTTCATGTATTATATGAGTACTCTTAGGGCATACGCCTGCCCCTTGCGAGCCTTAACTTCGCGTTCCACTTATCTCAGTTTCTATTCCCAAACATTGCACACCGTATCCTTTGCTGCAACACAATTCAACGTCTTTGTTGACTACTCACCGTTCGCATTGTTTTTGTGCCATTTTCGGCCTCCCTATCCGCTCATATTGTGGCACCGAGTGCCCATTGTCGCAACATCGCATTCACAGATGCAGTTGTCAAAGTGAATGTTCTACATTTCGTCATATTATTCGCGGCATTATTGTCAATATCAGATCACAAACTGATGGCCTGCCTGATGCACATTTAATTCACTCAATGACACACTGCCATCGAGAATACGAGAACTCGTAGACTCAGCAATTGTAGTAATAAAAGCGTTTGTCTGTCCGCCGGCAAAGCAAATCGTCACAAAAGTCTCTTGAAATTTTTTTGTCTTGCGACCTGTTGTTTCTGTTGTTGTATGTGCTTATTGCTATTGTTGTTATTGTTGTGTCGGCATCGATCTAAGGCGTACACATGTAAGTAGGGATGATCGAAAGGTGACATTGTTGGTCCAGTGGGTGCGCAAAAAGTTGAAAGCCGAAATATGTGGCATAAATAAACCTACATACTCTACTTATATGTAAGTAAGTAGTTTAGTGTATGGCAATCTCATAAAAGTATTCGCTGATGAAACCCCTTTTCTTCTATGCTATCTAAATGACCTTAGTTGATTTGCCAAACAACGGGTAGTGGCGTATAATCGTATAAACAGCCAATATAAATAGAGAGACATGCTCACATAAAGATATACCTACTATAAATCGCTTGTGGCACTAAAGTCATGAAGATATTATGCTGAAGATATACATATGGACCTCTGATTGTTTCGGGAACATGACTGCGTGCCCTGAACTTTTCATATCAGTCACTACCTTTATCCGTAACTTTATAAATATACGCGGGTTCCTATTTATATTTCCGGACAACGAATGCAAAAATGAAAAATCGGTTTTATTGATGTTCAAACTATTCTCCATTGTGACTTTGCATTCGTTTATACAAAATTTTCGAAATTCTTAATTTAGTGAAATGGATTTCAAGGTAATATGTTGTACTTTTTATGTGCTGGAGAGGTTGATTCCTCCTTTTTTTTTCGAATGTCATCACATATATCGTCTATTTGATTACCTAGAATCGAACGCGTTTCTTGCTTCACTGCCATTGTTTTCACATGATCATTAAGATTGATAAAATGCAATAAGTTAATAAGAAGTTAATCTTTTGTTCTATTTGACTGATGTCAAGAAACTAAGAAAGTCGACTTGAATTAAACTTGTGGGTTGCACACTTCAACTTACTCTTTTTTCTGTTGATGATATATATACCATATCGCTATCATGTTTGCATAGTATTCAACCATGAGAAAAATTTTACCCTTTTCTCTATATCGATTTGAGTATATCCTTGTGTTTTAATGCGGGACCGAAAATGTCTCATTTCGTTATTTGCAAAGTAAATCCGTTGTATACACAACTTATTCAAATTTCTTTTGTATAAAGTTGAAGCACTATGTGACGTCCCTCTGATTGTTGGTTGACAAGCGATGTCAAGTAAGTTGGTGTCTAAACCGCAGATTTTTCTTTAATTGATCTCTATGAGGCACGCTCACACAGTTTCGCTTCACGTCAGTACCTTCATGTGTTGCTTAAGCTACTTGGACGACTAGAAGTTGAATTCATTCTCAAACGATATATATATACATATGTACATAATTGTGTTCACTCTCCTACTAGTTTATAGTTGTGTGCCTTGATGCTATCCGAAAAATGGAGGCACCTACAGGTTTTGAGCCGCCTCCCGCCTCCCGCCGCCTAATGGATTTGATGATATTTCTAATGGCTGATATATGCTCGAAGGTTTCACATTGCTTGGGGGCAGTTCGTGATATAGGCTTAATAATAGTCGAAACAAGGAACAAACCCACGCTCCGCGGCAATGCGCGCCTCCTACAACTACCCCATCGCAGCTACCAAACAATACTGTCCAAACGAGTGAACGCTTCTTTTTCTTTCATCAAAATCAAAATGACCTATGATTATACTGTGCCTAGGATTTTCTCTCTCTCGTCTAAAAATATAAAGACTCCTATATCAATGGCTGACTTTGTACCAAAAATTGCCGACAATTTGCTAAAAATCTAAATGAAATGAATTGTTCATCTTTTCTCAATATCAGTGTACTCTGATGCTTCAAATAAATAAAATCGGTTCCCTTGTTCTACTAGTTCCAATTATGAAGTTCTTAATAATATGCTCTGATGCTACAAAAAAATAAAATCGGTTATATATTTTCACTTGTCCACATATACTTAATAACATTTTTATCGTTATCCTGGTTGACCTTATACCAGATATGCGATCAGTATGCAAGATATCTTAAGAAAATTAAGTGAACTATTATCTTGCACATGAAATATCCAAGAAATATCCTAGCCACATACACTAAATACAGTGATTTTCTAATTTCTAATTAATTTTTTGCTGGATAAATCGGTCAGAATTTGATTTGTCTTAATCAAATCGGGTGTACATGTTTTCGTCAGCATACTTTTTTAAATGCCAGAAGTAGATGAAATGTGTATAGACCTTGAAAATAAATTCAAGTTGTCTTGAAATCAATATATTATTAATTTTTCTTGATGTACTTATTGTTGTATAACTAGGTTTATTTGTTGTAATAATACTTAAATAACTCCCAAAATGCATAATAGCAATATTCGCTTTCAAATCAGTTGTCCATTTATGAATTAGCAAAAGCACACACTCATTAAAAAGTCAACTAATTTTGCAACATTTATCTCGAAGGAATATTACGTCAGTTATTACATTAAAATGCATTGCCATTTTCACATCCATTCGCCAATTGTCGAAACACGGACCATTGTAAAATATGCCGTTGCAGGTGAGTTGTGTGCAAAAGAGGAACTTACAAATGTTTTATTACATGTGTGTTGCATGCAAATTGCATTGAATTACAGTTCAATGCACCATCGTGTGTGTTTGTGTTGTTATTGTTGCATTTGAAATCACAATTATTCGGCAATTCTAATGCAACGTTGCGTATCTGTGCATCAATATGTTTGCATTGCCGTCGGTGCTGCCAATATTCGAACATTGTTATTGTTGTCATTTATGTCTGAAACTGATTTTAGCTTAATTACCAACGCACGCATTTGGTTGATTTGCACACTTGAGTGTGGCAAGCTTGTATGTGTTGTATATATGCATATGTATTGCTGTATAGGTATTTGTCCAGGCTGAAATGCAGCTTCATCATTGCAATTATCTGCTGTTAATATTATTATCAAGCAATACATGCGCCACACACATATTGTACATAAACAGTTAGGTAAGTCCTCCCTGCGTGGTTTATATGTCGATCCTTACTCATGAAGATATATTTACAAGAATGATATATTTACAAATGTACATATGTATGTGCGCATGGAGTTTTTATCTATAATTTCACTCATCTTTATTACTCCATCATCAGTATTATCTATGACCAGCGCAACTTGTTTTGTCCACTTCGCTCCACCCACTTCTCAATCGTAATAATAATGCCCTTTCCTCTTTATTTGCTCCTCCCCTACCCAGAAAATTCGAGCAAAAATTTGTCTAAAAGCAATTATAATTTTGTCATATTTGCAAATCGTTATTTGTTTGTGTACAGTTACATGAATGTGAGTGTATGTATGTAAGTGTGTGTCCTCGCTTATCCTTATGCTTGAGCTTCCTCAACTCCTGGCAGCTTCTCCATTTATTTGTGCGGCGACATTATTTGCTGGTTCGCTTGCAATCTGCCATGGCAAATTTTGACATTGGCATTTTGGATTATATATTTGGAGTTATCGTGACTCACGTTTATGTTTACATTTCGTTTTTACATTTACATTTATTCTATCGCATTTGCCAATGGCCGCCGGCTCCGAATTATTTGACACATTGCAAAATCTTTGCAAAATATGATTGCGAATATTAGCGCTTAGTATTCTGGAATTGCATAAATATTATATAGAATTGTAATTCAAGCTTTGAATGATATTCGAAAATAACGGAAATAATTTTTAATTTTAATTTTCATCAAACGACAATTATTTAAAATTTATTTATATATTTGAAGCCAGATCAGATCGAACAATTCGACTGTAGTTGATTGAAAAGAATAAATTTTTGATCTGGTACTATTTAGTATTAGTTTAGAATAAATCTGGTACTATTTAGTAAAGTGATAGTATTGCATAGATTATGTGATGGAGAATAAAGTTCAGATTTCATGTTTGACCAAGTTTGTCTGACTTTGGATTCCAATTTAGCTTCTTATTAAGGCTAATACCAACAGTCCTTGATCGGAGTATTTCAGTACTGACTTTTACTTCACTTTACTCTATGACGGCTTAATTGATTTGCCTTAATCTCAAAACATCACACATTTCCCTCACGCACCATTTGCACACTAGGATTTTGCATTTTGCAAGACGCCTTCACTCTTTTTCTACGTTCATATTCATTCGGATGGCAAGATCTTTGTTTCGTTTTTTTTTGGAATTTTTTGTGTTTGTGAATGAATGTTGCGAAAAGTGAATGAAAGTTGAAAGAAATAGATTTATAGAATAGATAGGTAGAATAGAGTTCGAAAAATATTATTTTGAGATAATTAAAAAGTTCTAATATCTCAGCATTACATATTTCCATTTACTTTTAGGCAAATTTAAAATTAATTGTTTTAAAGCTCTGTAGATGATTTTAAAACTTGTAACTGTATTTTGCCTAAACTATAAAAAAAATTTAAGTTTTAATTGCCTTGATTCTTCCCATAAAGAAGTTAACCACTTAATTCTACTTGCGTGTCATATCCCGAAACGGGATCTCGAAAATCCCGACTTAAACAAAAAACTTATTCCAAAAATTTTGAACCTCACGCACCCCGTATTTTAACCTATAATTCGCTGATCATTATTCGCTTAATCGCTAGGGTAAGAGCAAGGATATTTTTTTTTATTCAAAAGTGGGATTGCGTTGCGATAAACACATTTCCACTAGTATTATCTTTCTGTAGGAGACCTAACGATATAATATATATAGTTTCCGCCTCTTTATAGGGAAATGGATTAGTTCAATAAGATTTAATTAAATACTGGAGCTATACCAAGAACTTCGAAAAATACCACATTTATCGAAAGGAACTTCTTACCTTAATTGAACTGGATATTCCATTTAATATCTTCATCTGATATGACTAAAATTACTAAATTATTATTTACAATAAGGTAACTTAATTTTATTTTTCAATTTCATTCTCCTCATCTATAATTTTTAATGTATAAATTATTATACATATTTCCTAACTCATAGAAAATATTAAAAACTAGGTATAAATACACTCAACTAGGACCCCTTCAAGCATTTTGCTCGGTTTTTTATTCTACTCACGGATGTATGTATTCACACATTTCCCCTCCTTCATATGTACATATCTTGAGTATAATTACTCCACTCAGGGCAGTCATCAATCACACTACTTGTATGTAAGTACTTAGCGACTTAAATGCGCCACTAAATAGTTATAACTCCTTTTACAGGCATGCGGTGTTAACCAAATTTAGTCATTGTTGGCAATGAAAAGATAATGGCATTTGCTAGAAAAAGGAGCAAGAAAAAGCTGGGCGCCAGCGCCGAATCAATTAGGAGGATTAATAAATGGATGTGAGGACGTGCGGCGTCGAACTAAGCATTCCAGAAATAGTGAAAATTCCTTAAGTGAATAGGCAACACGTAAACACTGTTAAAAAAAGAGTTGGAAAATAAAGAACCAAACTGAAAACAAAAACACCATAAAAAGCAACTTAAAAGGAGAACAAAGCAGAAACCAGGAGTATATTTTACATTACACATTAGAGTTAAGTTGCCTTTGAAAAGCTACATTTTTATATACATTTTTAATATATTTCATATACAATAATTTTTGAAAGCCATAGAATAAGGTAGTTCTTTAATTGGCGCCTTCTAATAAAATATAATGGTTTCAAAAGAATCTGGTAACTCTTGTGTTGTTTTTGCTGCTGCTTTTCGAATTATTAATTGTTATACAGAATATATTATAGCTCCGCACGAATGAGTTAGGCACCGTACTTGATTATGACGATTACCACCATATTTGACTATTACCATTATATAGGTTATATATGAGGATTCGCATATGTGTTGTCGAGTAGTATTCGACATCGTAATATTATTCAAATTTTTATGGTTCTCAACCTAAAAGTAATGGATGGGGTATGAATAGAAACGTACGAAGCATACGATTACCAACGCATAAAAGAATATCCCATTACGGAATATTACTGGCGAATATTAGAAGATGTTTTCTTACTTATTCGTATAGTGTTTTATTTTCTTACTTAGTACCAATGTGCATATATATTATATTCATATACCTATCATCATTAGCCTTTCATCATACCAGTCATTTGAAGTAGCTTCGAAACATCTTTGTTGTAAAACATTATCTTAGTATATATATTTTGTACTTCTGTATAATCTAGACGTGTGTAATTTATGGAAATTTCTGGTTCCATAACTCTGCTTACAGCTAGTAGTAGCATTTCTTATCTTCAAGGAAATGAATTAGCTTGCAATTGGTTTCGGTCCTATTTCAAGGGTGACTGGATGGTTCAAAGGGTTTGCCATCGTCTTTTTTATAAACTGAACGTAAACGGAACGTAAATTTATAAGGGAATCGTATAGATGGTGATATGTTGTCCATTATTCCTGCTTTGATGGTCTTTATTTAAAACAATTGCAATCCTTAAGCGGTTGAGTTGAAAGTTACGTATTTTCATAATTGTTTGAGAAGAAAAAAATTTTGGTTCACTATCACACCAGCTCGTGATTTTTGGCAACTTTTAAACCGATATTAATAACTTCACAATCATTTCTATTGGTTTCTTTTTTTCCTAATATGAAATTCTTAATTCGGTATTATAAGCTCTGCATTCCGTTAGCCGAATTAGGAACTCCTAAAATTTCCTATTCGTTTCATTAGTTCCAAATAATAGTTTTTCGGATCTAACGAGAAAAAAAATAAAAATAATAATTTTAAAATTAAATGTTAGCAAAAGGTTAAGAAGTAAAATATTATTCGCTTACATAGGTGAATATTCCCTCAAGATGTTCCATAGAAAACGAAAGGTGAACAAAAACCTGGCTCTATCAGAAAAATAATTGGGTTTTTACGAATATTAAAAAAGTCATCTTAATTTGACTTGCTTTAAATCATTGAAACTTTCGTTCTTAAAAAAGAATCGGAGCATGTTATACTTTTAATTTCATCTAGGATAATTTGAAGATTAGCAAGCTAAGAACTCAAGCACTCCCGTTTCATATATAACGTCATTCAGAATACTAGGTGTTTTAATTTTGTAATGGATAACTAAACCATTTTGAAAGATGTTAGAATAAATTTTTAAACCTGAAAAGTGGTAAGTGGTCGTCCCAAAAATTCCAAAAAAAAAGAAATATTTATGGAGATCTCGGCAATAAATGAAACATTTGAGAGGTGGCAATATAAACCTTGGCAAAGCTAAGGAGAAGTACAAAAATAAAAATAAATGAATGGAATAAGTTCAAAGGCTTTGACTAGTCCCCTTGTAGCGAATGTTTCTCTAAAAGCACCGAGTTGAGAACTGCTTGTGCCTAAATGATTCCCAGTATGTGGTAAATCCTATATTTGCGAAGAACCGTAAGCTGGCAAGAATGTCGCGAAATTACATTAGTTCTCAACTAGGACTTTGTTGGAATGGTTAAAAAGTTTAGTGTCCTGGTCTAAATCATGAGCTCACTCACCCATCCACCGCCAATCTATTAATCGCTACTTTTTTGCGGCATAAAAATTGAAAATCTACGAGTACTATTATGTTCACGCATGAAATTCCATTTCAACTTTAGCACCGCAGCAGGTAACCAATTTGGCTGTGTACATTTCATGCATACGAAAAGAGTTCCGCTACGAAAAATACAAACTGGAGCACAGCTCTACAACGAATTCGCACCTGAAGCAAAAGTGCAAAAATAACAACAAAACCACACAAAATGGAATAGTTGCAAATGGAAATTCATGTGAAAAAATTGGCTGGCGCTGCTCGAGCGCGTCACAATTCTTGAGATGCCACTTGAAATGCCAGAGTGGTGCTCATTGGCAGGAGCCAAGGATATAAAGCGTGTGCCAAACCAGAGGTGGCTTTATGTGCATTTGTTTGGAGGGGTGGTGCGGGAAATGCACGAACTCTACTCAGCCAGTAGGTGTGCCGTTATTGCCGTTACTCTTCAGTTGCGCTGCTACCCCACTTGCCACAGCGCGTTGTTTATCTATTTACACTTTTTTATATCAAATATTAAAAAATTCTTTTTTTGCTTTTGTAAATTCTATGAGATTAAAGTGAGCACTGGTGTGCGGAAGTTGGGTGTTGGAAGGGGTGGAGTTCGCAGAATTTGAAGTGCAACCAGTATGGTATCAAGAGCAGCGCACTTTCTATGGTGGCCTGCTGTTTTTATGTGTTTTTGTTGTTGCCTTAGTGGAGCAGCTGAGCTGTGCGCTAAACCATTTTGTTTTGCCAAATTGAAATCCGCCGCACATCAACATGGCTACAACAACGAAATACCAGCTGAAATAAATACATGTGTGGCCATGAGCACACACATACGAACACACACACAGTCTTATTTACACATACAAACAGCGTGAAGAGGAGAAGTTTAAGTAAAATTATTAGCATTTGCGGTTTTTGCACGCCCTCAAAAAACACAAACAACAAACGAGCACTTATGCTCTCCGCCGCTATAGCTGCTAGATTATTGTTGTTTTTGCTCCTTTAAGTTTTACCGTAAGTTTGTGTGTCTTTGGCGCACCACCAGCATTTAGAAGCTTTCACCCTGAATTCAGCTCCCGATACAGACATACATACATGTACAGCTAAATGCACGTGACAAGCACATCAAATCAAGCAACAAACCGCCGGCGAAAGCAACATCCAAGCATCTCAATCTGAAAAAAATCGAGCCTCTCGATTTGTTGCTCCAGCAGTTTTGCTGCTGAATACTGAACATCTCACGTCTTTATGAAAGATAAGACGAAATTACTATTTGTGCAATCATATTTCCTAGTTAGTTCCATTGCGGTTGTGTGTAATATACCAGGCTCTGGGTGGATTTTAAATTATGTTATTTAATATAAATGCAAAATTAATACTCGAAGTTTAAATACAAGTATTATAGGTATCGAGCTGAATCAAATGTTATTATCTTTCAATACCATTGTTCGGCAAATTTCTATCAGAATCAGTTCCTTCTTAAGAAAATGTCGAGGAACAGTCGAAAATTGGTTCTCTAATAAAACTAAAATACGACAATCTAGTTATGGAGAATTTCTCTGCCAACAGTAGTTACACGTTCTAAGGCAATACGAAACATGCGACCATTAGACAAACTTTTTCATAGATTACTTGTTTAGGGGGTTACATTACCCAATAGCGTCGAGAAATCCATGCAAGCTTGTAATTGTAAAATCCGCGGGCGGAAAAATCCAGATTTCAATTCAATGCGTAAAGAATTCACCGAGTTAGGTATGAGTAGCTCTCATTTCAAGGGAGTTTTATTATATCATGCATGATGTGGCTGATCACGGGTTCTGCGGTGTTTTTTGTTTCTCCGCTTATTTCGTCGGTACATAAATGCTTTACTTTTAGCTGCCATAAATAAAGCAATAAATAATAAATAAATAAATAAAGCTCATAAAGCAGCCTTTTCTGAAATTGTGCTTTTTCCAAGGTTTTTCTAAATGTTTTATGGTGTTTATGAGATAAATGCAGGAGAGTTTCCATTCAATATTGAGATAGACTTCTTCAATAATTTACAATTTACGCGAATTACATTTGTAACCATGATTCCTAGTTGGATTTCAAAGCAAGCATTGTCTTGAGTGTTGATGCTTGTTCTAAAGTAGATTGTCCAATCATTTCTTGCTGCCTAATAACCATTGACCGCCTAATAACCGAGATTAGGAATGCTGAGTGTTTTTATTTTGGTGCAGAGAGCGTAAAGCTTTTTTTGAAACTTTGAAATTTTGTTCAGTATCAAAGTGTTCGGAGCGATATTTCCTAATTCAGCGTTATCAACAGCGACTGGAATGGTTTCTTCACCAATAAGGTGTATCGAAATTGTTTTTAAGCACTATGGCTAACTACTTTATGATCTCCTCTCCCGTAAATATTTTTTACTACATGTTTGCTACTACGTTGTTTCACATTGATACTTATATATTACGCTACTTAAAGGTTAAATGATTTTGATAACTATAGATATAAGTTCATCTATTACTTATTATATAGAAGTTTTATGAAATCCGTGCTCAACTAATGAAAATGTGAAAGAAATTTCGCAACTCCAAGGGAGGGACAAAGGAAACGTTATTGCGATTTCTAAATACACATGTACTCGAACCCGCATTCACAAGCAACATTCTTAACAATTTCCCATTAAAAAAAATTTCATTTTTTTCTTGTTGTGCATTTTCACAAAGTATTCCTTCGGGCGTTGAGAAATTCATTAATTTTGTAATTAACCTTATCTAAATATTATAAAAAAAAATGCAAAAGTGAAAATATCATTAATCTTGTAAACACTTTAAATGATACTGTAACAAAGCCGAGGAATCATTCAACCAAAAATATCTACTTTAAATTAGGTGGCACGAGTGTAATCAGAAAGTGAGCAAAAAGAAAAGAAACCGAACGGAAATAGCGACAAACAGATAAGAGCGACCGGTCGCATGCGACCCAAAATGAGTACAGAAAACAAACTTGAAATATAAGAAAAAAATAATTAAAATGTCCACCATTATTAAGGTGATTTTAACGGTATTTGCGAAATGTAAATGAAAAAACCAAGAAAAATAAAAATACAAAGTGGGAATATTAGTTTTCGTTGAGCAACAACTCGAAAATGTATTTACGAAGAATCGGTTGTTGTGAGAACTGCAAAGAATATCGAATTTAAAAAGTGTGACACAAAATAACAAAGAAATGGACAAGAGTTAATGATGAAAATCTCCTGAAATTGAATGGAATGATAAGTAAGGTTGTACTAAGTTCATGCGGAGCGCCATAACTTATAGAAATAGAAAATGTTCTGCAGCTTAGGTGGAGACATTTTTTTAGAATATGGATTTGGGTGTGGTCTATTTAACAAAATTTCAACATTGCTTTAGCTTGTAATGCTTATGCCAAGTTTCGTTGAGATTGCTGAGGTGGTCATCAAAACATGAGTGGATTAAATTCCAAGAAAATTCCACAAGAACTCCAGTAAAGAATTTCAATTGGATCATTAGGTCCTAGGAACACTCCTTGTTTCATATTATACAGATATGTGTATATATTCCAAATTTCACTGATGTCCTACTAGAAGCGGATATCGAAAAGAGGCCTGAATTCAAGCTCTCATACATAGATCATATTTGTAATCAAATTTGGTCTTCTTGGGAAGTCGTAAAACAAAATCTAATAACCTAATTCTTATTGATTGTTTAGGAGCTAATATTATATCCTGTTTTTTGATCGGGCTCAACAAAGAACAGAACACATGACCATGTGAATTATATATTATATACTGATCATTTCGGTCTTATAATGGATTGGTCTATATCTTCATCATGGAATCAAAGCTATAATACCATTCGGTCATCACGAAATATATAGAAATCCTAAAAGTGGGGCATGCATCCGAAAACAATCTCTCTTCGTCTCTCAACTTTCTATATCTCGGCAAGCTCTCGAAGTATCGTTATACAAAAGCGGAAAAAGTTCAGACAGATATTGTATATAATTAAGAAATTGTGGGTCTTCATTCTGATCCTTTTTATAAGTACTCATTTTTATGACTATATCTTCTTCGATTACCGTTATTGGAAATAAATCCATAGTACCTTATGAGCAATATGCTGCTCTGTTATCAAAAAAATAAATGCAGAAAGCCAAGCCAAGTGGTTAGGGGTTAGTGAGGAAATAAGTGAGCAAGAAAGCGAGTGTGAGTCGGATTGGAAATTAAAAAGGGACTCTTATGCGCTTGAATAAAGTTCATTAAATGTTTAAACAAATCAAAGTTTACGCCACGCTGCCGAAATGAAGCTGAAACCAAGAACGGATACGTTTACATTGGGTTTGTACAGTGCGCATCGACTTGGAAGTTTCTAATTTCTTGTAATCGAAATCCAACGAAGTGACCTTATCGAAATAACAGTCAAAAAGTGTAAAAAAAATGCAGAAGGAAACGTTTTTTGTTTTTTTATGTTTTTTTAACGAACTGCGAGACAGCAATCAGCGCAGGAAATAAGAAAATTTTAGCTGAAATACGAACAAACACATACACATAGCAAAACTAGCGGTTCGTTGACAAAAAGTGCAGACGACTATAAAGTGAAGGCGTTGCCTCTGTCTGTTAATACAAAGCACAAGGGCAAAGCAACAAGGATAATTAATGATTTCTGTGCGCTTATCGCACTCACTATGATATAACCCCCTACACCACCTTACACACATCTCCATCTGCCAGCAACTGGCTGCGATTGTGTCATTATATTTTTGTTGTTTTCATATACCAGTATAAATATCTTCTTTTTGTTTGTTTTTATTTTTGCTTTGTGCTTACACGTGGTGTGAACGCACGATCTATGCGCTATCTAAGCATTGCATTTCGGTGAACGCTTTCAGGACATGCAGCCGAAACCGGAAGCAATCTCCGAATTCAAATCTCTCACTTGCTCTCTACCTTGTTTTTGTTACACTTAATTTGGTTTGTTATTTTGTTACCTTTTGTTGGTTTTTTCCTGTGTATTTCTTTATTTGTGATTCATTTGTATTTATGCATTTTTTGTTACTTTGGAAAATCGCTACTGTGTAAACTAATCGGGCTACGCAATCTACATACAAAATGCGCCGCTTTCATTCCACAAAACGGATGCAAAGATGCCCAAACCCTGTAAGGGCTGACGCTGCCGTCTCTGGCTACACTCCGCTCCTGCTGCTGGTCCCTGCTGTTGGTTTTGTTGTTGTTGCTGGTATTATTTGATTAGAATTCGACTTTTTAGCTCGCTTACTCGCTTGCTGGCGGCTTTGCGTAGCTGTTTCTCATAATTGTTGCTATTGTTGTTGCTTTGTGGCCGTTCGCCACTTTTGCTGGTGCCCCTAATCTGTTATGCCTATACAGATATATATTATATATATATATATATGTACTTATATATATATATTTCATTTTACGTGCGCTTGTTGTTGTTGTGTGCTTTTATATGTTTGAGTGAAGGATCTATTTGTAGCGTAATCTTGTGCAATCAGTGCAGGATGGTAATAAATCAGGATTATACGAATGTGGAAAGATGTGTGTGTGTGCTGCTTTGCGCCTGATTCGGTAGCGCTCACCCAGTTTTTTTGCACTCGTTTCGTTTTTGTCCTGCTTCCATTTGGTTTTAGTAATTTTTTTGTGACTTTTTAATTTTGTTTTATCAAAATACAATACAAGATTTGTTGGAATTAAATTGGTTGCCCAGTGGAAAATTTAGCTATGCATTGTTGGTGGCATGCTTGTAAGAGTTTAGAAATGAATTCATGTTCTTCTTACGTTACTTAAGGCTGTGCTGTAATTAGCCGCAAGACTTTGGTACGTGGCTACTTCTCGGTGGATCGCTATAAATGTAAAACTTGAATTTATCTTTTCTTCTAACAGCGGGCTCTCTATAGCCTGCCACAAATGTAAGTACCCATATACCCTCTGAAAGAAGAGCTTTCTTAAAAAGCTCTAAATGTATTTCTCCCCGAGTTAGTGTGCAAACCGTCGTTCGTTGCTGTGGATCACAATGCTTTTTCAGCACTCATTCACAATATTTAAGTTTCCTCGTTTACAACATTTTGATTGATCCTCTTTCTGTTCACGATCCAAAGCCAGTTTCAAGCTGCATAAGCTTAGCGAGTGGAGAAACGAACGAAGAACCCGATAAACCAAAATAAATTGGCTGTTCTGACAAAAGTTAAAATGCCAGGTACTGTCAACTTGGTAGCATTAAAAATAATTTTTAAATTGGTTTTATGCACTTAAGTTTTGGTGTCTTGGCTAGGATACTACTATTATTGGTACGGCGCCTGTTTAAGAGAATATGAGGAATTATAGTTTCTTGCTTAAAGTTTAAATGGCGTGCATATTTCTTTGTTGGAAAAACTTCTCATGTTGTTGATGTTCCAATTGGTGCTGTCTTGTAGCACACTTTATTTCGTGGTAATTACATAAAAGACGAAATATTGAGTTGTTCCTAAAGTCGACTATAATTGCTGATTTTTCATATGGCCCTCATGTTCAGTTTCAGTTCTCAGTCATTGACTTTCGCACTATGTGGAAATGGGTTTAATGTGACTTGACCTAGCTTATCGGTGATAAGCGAAAATATTCGAATATATAGATTATTTGAATGAAAACATATACTATTTGAAGCGCTGACTAGTAGGATTATTGAAATAATTAGACAACATCTGGATGAATGATTAAGAAGAACTAGCTTGAAAGCAATCATGGCGACATTTTTTTATGTTTATTTGGAAATAGTAAAATCTGTCAAACAACTCCGATGACAGAGTGCTTTATGAGTATTATTTCGTCCTCGTTGATTGGAATATCTTGTTGTGGATACCATATATAATATAAAGTTACAGGTTTTTAAGTTTATAACTTAAGGTTTATGTGGTTAAGGACTATTGCAAGTAGTAGGCTTCCTACAAAACGAGGGCGTCTCAATAAATACATATTCTTCATTCACCACAGCCAAATGCTGTTGATCAACTAGTTTGTTTACGATTTATATAATGCTTAATGAAAGTTTGCGAATTTATCCAAAAGCTAAGTGTAATACAAGCATGGTGATATGTAATTAATAAGAAAATATTTAGCCGTCGAAAGAATGGATCGCATAATGTAAGCCCGAATGCATGCAACTGTAAAATTTCCATTAGTCGTTCGAAGAAAAAAACTCCGTTCGTCGGATAACATCAAGACGCTTACTACAAATAGGAGTAAAAACTCGAGCAAACAAGTGTATTGTACTTGCCAGTCTATTGTTAATTGAGTATTAAATCAATAATATGGAATACAGCAAATAAGAAAGCGTTCGTTTTTAGCATATCTGAATCCAATCTTGGAATAATTTCCAACGTTGGGGAAGTCTGCTGAAATGAATTGTGGAAATCATTTGGATGAAATAAACGCAGTTATACTAGATCTTACTATGTTAAGTCCAACCCACTAGATAAGTTTCAATTGTTGGGCCAGAAATTTGTTGTACATTTGTCAAAATAGTTGGAATCCTATTAGAGCTGATGATATGCATCGTAATTTTAAAATCTTTTAAGAAATTTCGTAAATCTTTATTCGATACCATTTATATGGAAAGTAATTCTACTAAGATGACGCCATGCAAAGTTGATTTCAATTTGTTAAGTAATTTTTTTAAGTTAGCGAATTCCGCCAAATATTGAGAGGTCCCTCCGGAATGTGTCGGAAGACCCGTTATGTGAAATATGACTTATTCATATTTCTCGTTTGGATGCGTTGAGGAAACATGAAACATTATAATAACGTCTGAGGCAGATATTTGAAATAGTTTGACGTATGTATCTCAAACTATTCCCGATATAACTTTAACCTAATATAGGGCGGAGTCCCGGCGATTTTCAGAACTATCACAACTTATGTGAGTATAACAAAGATATTTTGAAGCGAAGTCACAGTCACTAGCATAGTACTTTTGGACCACCCTTATTTCAGCCCCTGCTGTCTAACCGCTATGCTGGGTTAACGCTGTGCCTGTGGTTGCTGGGCTGAGTGACGAAAGGATATTATACTCACGATGCAGTGCACTCGCTTACGCACGCATTCACATACACATACACACACACGAACGCAGATTGTCATATATACTCGCACATGAGTTATGCATTCGTTTGTGCGGGCGTGCGGCCGATTTGATGCGTTCTTAATGCGTGCGCACTCGCGTCGCTTCACACACAATGATTTATGGCCGCAGAAGGAATCTGGCGTAATTTGTGATTAAGTAAATTTTTATTTTGCATAAAATTATTTTTCCACGCTGCGCGATGGCGATGAAGGATGTCTGCCGTTTAAAGAATTCCACAAGCGTTGAGCGCACAAGCGAGTGTTCGCTTGCAGATTGTGCGTATGCGACTTTTTAATTATGCGCATCTTTGCTTTGTTGTTCACGTTGTCTGCGTTTTCCGCTCGACGTTTTCCTTTCACTACGCGGCCAGATTGAAAAAATGTAAAAGAAAGTTATTGCCGGTATTGGAGATGCTGCAAATGTTAGAGGCGGTGTTGTTGTTGCTGCTTGTTATCTTTGGCTTTTTAATTTCCTTTAACAACAACAACGAAACAAAAAATGGTTTTAATATTCTCAAGCTTTGTGTTGACTGAGTTCGCTTGGGCATGTGGGTTGTTGTTGTTGTCGTCGACTTTCAGCAATTTATCATTGCCGCCTTTTGTGTGTCACATAATGAATTTAATTGTTTGCTTTCGTATTATCAACAACTGGCATCGCTGGCCTTTTTCACTTTGGACCAAAAAAATAATTCAAGTTTATTCATGCCATTTTTCGATAGATTACTATTAAATATATATGTATATATATCTATAGGCTTGAACTGTTTCCAATGCGTAATATATTGCTTTACATTAAATTAAGGAACATATGCGATCCGTAGGCATAAACTCTTTTTATAAACTTTTTTAGAAACATTCCCATTTTACTACTAAGTTGGAGGTTTGTTATATTATATGTACTATATTGAGTAAGACGCCAGTTTCCGACCAACATCACAACCGTTAAACCATATTCGAAAGGTTATGGAATTTTGTGGATATATTCATTGTCTTGGGGTCCGTGTACAGCAAAAAGTCGTTGAAGGGTAACTTTCGGATAATACCGGTGATGCGGAAGCAATTCGATGTCAAAATTATGCCATTTTAATAACGCATTCATTGGTTTTTGACAAAGTAAATCGGCCCTATTATTAACCATAATATAACCACCCCTTAACCATATGCCCAACATGTTTCTTTCGTAACTTTAGAGTGTCCGCTAACACGATAAACTTCACTTTACCATTATTCAAAGTCAATTTGTAGATTTTTTGATATTTTTATCGGGAGCGTTTCACTAGCACACCAAATCCCTTAGTACCCAATATTTTTCGTATTAGCAACTCTTTGGTACAATGCACAATGCTATATCTCACAAAAAGATTGTTCAACAGCTGCGAAATTTACACACGATGTTTTTGAAGACTACGATTAATTGCGAAAAATAAAGTTTCAAATTCCAGTCCTAATCGGAAAAAATAAAAATGACCAGTTGTACAACTCAAAACGTCAACTGGCAGAGAGGCAAGAATACAACGTCTCTCTGCCGAGATGTCTAAAATGGTATTATCTGCGGCACTCTCTATAACCCTCCCTTCTTATCTACATAA
Organism: Bactrocera minax; assembly: GCA_021498325.1. Lineage (NCBI taxonomy): Eukaryota > Metazoa > Arthropoda > Insecta > Diptera > Tephritidae > Bactrocera > Bactrocera minax. Next base: position 2,549,957 of record JAKEEE010000011.1, on the reverse strand, counting down.
TTCCATCAGCATATTTCAAGCGAAAAGAGCATTCAGTGCACTATTAAACCTGGCTGAAATAAGACTAATGTACAACAGAGACATTGTTGTTCAAAGAAAGTCAAGGGCAATAAAGTATGGATCTCATTGATAAGTTGACCAAGGCCTACTTCCATTTTGATTAATAAGAACTTCCATTAATATCTTCTCAGAATGGAATGTGTTAACATACCAGATTGTCTTTACTAAGAAACCACGATATTTGATATATTTTTTCTCTTTTTCAGTTGACTTTTACCAACTCTAATAATTTTTGAAATATTGTTGCCTATCGTATACAGTCGTTGAATTTTTGTCAAACTAATATTCCAATCAAATGTGGCATATAAAAAATTACTACTTCCAGCCCAACTGCCGTTAATTATAGAAAAGGATAATTGCTGCAAATAAAACTCTTCACTGAGTATACATTTTATTTACTATCAACGAGCAAGGCCTCTTATTAGCTATATCTTCTATGCAGTTATAGTATGGCTCAACACTTGTTGTCGTCCGTTTGTTGCAAACCAACACTCTAATTGCGTTTGCCATAAATCTTGTCAATTAAATTATGATGATAAACTTGCGAAAGCCAAGTGGCGGCACGACTCAGCAGCTTCTTGGCACACTGGCGGCTCCGTTGTCGCATTGTCTGTCATTTGTGTTGTACTTGGGTCGCTACCAAATTGCACACTTTTATAATTATTGAGTATTTTATCACCTCAAAATGGTAACTAAAAAATGCAGCGTTGATTGTTGTTATTGTTGCCGCTTGTATAATTAAAATGTCTTTAGACCGACGGCAACAGACTCAGCGATAGGCAGTCACTCCATTTTACTCTTTAATTATATTGTAAAGAGGCATAAACATATATGAGTGTGTGTGTAAAAAAATGTCTAGTGCGTTTGTATGCATTGTGGAAGATATAAGTAAGTGAGTTTGTTGCAAAGCGAAAGCCAATTGATAATTAAACATTTTAGCTCCGACTGCAAATTTAATAATCAACGCGTGCAACCTTCGTTTGCACACACCACAATCAAAGCGCATTCTCAATGTGCGCGCCCGAAAAAATTAATGTAAAGAAAAAAAACTTTTTATCCAACTAAGCCACCAACACAGGCACTTTTGATCGTCTTTGTGATCAAGTCGAGTGTGTGAATGCATTTGCTGCGCTGCGCCGCACTACTGTGCTGTGCAATTGTCAGGCGACCGATTAGCCAATTCACTGCATTCGCTTCTTAATGCGTTTCTTTGCGCTCGCTGTTGTTGTTGTCGCATCTGCTGCTGTCAGCCTGAGCTTTAGCGCAAAATTACCACAATTACAACATAGCAGCATCTCAATAAGCGCGCCCTCGGGCACCTAAGCACACATGTATGTATGTATTGGTATAAGTAGTGCATTGGTATGGCGCCGTTTACGAGCGCTTTCTTTGCCTTCACCAGCGCGACTCAAAGGCAACCACATAAAATCCATAAATTTCCACCTTGTCAACCTTTGATATTAATAAATTACTAAAGTGCATAATTAATTAATCCGCGCGCGCGGTCGGCAGCCTTATGGCGCGCGGGAGATAGCGTGGTGACATGAGATGTGTGCCTCCTTTGACCAGTAATTTGTTGTTGCTGCTACTAAATTGTTTATGCCACTAACTGTCTGTCTGTTTTGTTGTTTACTACTTGCAGTAACTTGAGAAATTTGCGCGCGTGCAACAGCGCTGCATAAATACAATGTGATAGCAGCAAATGCGGCAATTTCAGTGTTTTCAGTTTCTTTCTTAGAGTGCTCAATGGCTGGCGGCTGTTGTAATGGTAGCAAGTGGCAAGGTTGGTGGCAAGTAGGCACAGCCGGTTAAGAGCTACTGAAGAGTAGTTAATAAAATTTGATTTGGCATTGCCGACGATCAAACCACCTTTCAACTTATGTCGAATGAAAATGTACATACATATATTTTACAGTTGAGGATATATTCGATTAAAATCCCACATATTAAGAAACTATAATCCAACAGCAGTAAATGTTTTATATAGTTGAATTTTTGTTAGCGGAATTGTCAGTGGTTAGAACATCATGCAATTACCGTAACGGTAGCCCAAATATTAGAGAACTCTATAAATATCTTCAAGCAGGGTTATTGTTTGGACTGTCGATTCAAAATCCTTCAGATTTCCTCTACGGTACAATGACTTCGAGAAAAATGTATAACTTGTAGGTGTACCGATTCTTCTAAGTGATTTCGTCCGAATCTATTATTTAGCTGATTATTACTTTTTCGTTTCAAAAGTTGGAAACATGAAATGCAATTTTCTCCACAGCTAGTCTTGGTATTTCCAAAGCAAAAGAGATCCTACACTTATTTTGTCCCATTCTCTTTTTAATAATTATTTCCTATAATTTGCTTCCTAAAGAGTCCGAAAACCACCATATCCAAACTGGGATTTCATTTTATTTATTCGTTATGCTAGCTCGAAGCCTTGTCTCAGAGAGAAGCGAGTCCGTGATCAAATCGACAATGGCTCGCAGTTGTATACTGCTATGTCCGATACAGAGTTTTTCACTACCTTGGCATATTAATCGTTTTAATATCGGTCTAATCTCTTATTTAGAACTCGGTCACAAGTCTTGAATTGTAAGAATGAGCACCACTTTTTCCACATTTCAGTGTTCCTAGATACGAATTTTTAAAGTCCCAACACAGTCCCACAAATCTCCGGTGGGAGCAATTCATATAGTCCTTATTAGTTTAATATAATTCTCCTCCAGTTATAACATATTTCAGTCAAGTTTCTCTAGAATTGAGTAACTGAGCAGAAACAAGTTTAAATAGGCACACTGGCAAGCGGACATTACTATTTAGGGTTAGCTAACTATTTTTATAATTTCGGTATTACATTTAGCAGGTATTTCTGTACTTGGAAATATCGGACGAAGTCTATGTTACAATTTCATATTCATAAAAAGAGAGGAAGGGCTAAGTTTAGGCGTAAGCGAATATTTTAAGCTCTCGCAACTTGTAAGGATCAAAGCCGGGGCAATAGTTTCAGGTCTGGGCAAAACTTCATATTAAAATATGAAGCAAATGAATTCAAAATTCATTATTCGACGAAATTGTTAAAATACTACAATCCTATTTGGTATATTTTTAACTTATATTATAGGTCATAGACGCACTTAGTTTCATTGCTATATTTTTCTTCGTGTCAGAGACATTTATATTTTATCAATCTAATTTTATATAATTATTTTTATTAAAATCAATCTAATTAACTCAAATAAGATATATGTGTCGAAAAGTCTATCCAGAATGCTAAATTAAATATATTGGGTATATGAGGAAAAAGTCAACCGGATAAACGAAAATCATTATATTAGGGATATTGAGTTTAGACCAAGGTCTAGATCGATTTCATTGCTATCTAGCGCTAAACCTTATTACTTTCAAGAAAATACGTCTATTTAATTTCATTAAAATACACACATATTAACTAAAATAAACGATATAAAGTCAAACAAAAAGCCGAAAAATACTGTATAGGGTAAATCGGGGCTAGGGGAAGATCTGGACTCACAGATCTCACAGATTGACTGATATTTTCGATAAAAAATCAGCCAAGTGGTCCATTTATTCGGTCACTGGTGGCTTGTAAAGCTATAGTCCAACTTCGATTATTTTTAGACACGAGGTAACATACCTTGAGGGCATTATTTGTGCAAAGCTTTACTCCGATATCTTGTTTGGTGTTTGATGATTTTCTGTAAAGTGAAGTAATCAGGGGGAATTTAAAATTTTGTAATATAGGCATTAGCGGTAGGCGTGGTTGTAATTCAAACTGTAACATAAATAAATACATCAAAGTAATTATATAACACTAAATTTGGTTAAAATTGGAGAAGTAGTTCCTGAGATACGCGACTTCATCTAATTTCACCTACCCAGCGGGCCACTCCCACTTTTAAAACTTTTTTGAACTATACTTTTATGCATTGTATCAAATAACTGTTTTGTACCATAATTTGTCGTTTAGTTATAGCTTTTTGCAATTTTTGGAATGACGTAATTTTGTGGGCGTGGCAAGAATCCGATTCCGTCCATCTGCAATACCAACTTCTTCTGTGAGCCAAGGAACGCGTGTACCAAATTACATTAAGATATCTCAACTTTTACTCAAGTTATCGCTGGCACGAACGGACGGACGGAGGGACAGACCGATATTCGGAATTTAACTCGTCTCGTTATTCAATCCCAATCATTTTGATATGTATATCTCTATATTTATCTCGAACAGTTTTAGGTGTTACAAACAACCGTTAGGTGATCGAAACTATTACGCTCTGTGGCGAGAGTATAAAAAGTAGCAAAGGAAGTAGTCGATATTGGTGACCACCTAGTTGTAAACCACATCACAACTGTAGAGAACACAAGTCCAACTTTTGCGCTGATAAAAATAAGTAACTGATATTCATTTTTTATTGCTAGATGTCAGTTTGCGGTCAAAACCCTGCAAATATGAGACGATTCCATTACGTATCCGGGATAAGTCTCCATGGAACAATGGACTATGGTTTTGCTTCTTGGTACAAAACCTTAGATTTACGACAGGTGTAAGACAGAGGTTAAGATGATTGCCTGTCGCATAAGAACATGTGTCCTAATCTAATGAGAAGTGAATTTTACCACGGTATAAAGCAGCTCGACTCAAAATCGGAAGTAATCATAAATTTGAAATGAAGAGTTCAGGAAAAAATTATAATTTGGATTAGCATAGTTGTCAGGCGTATTGAAAAGATTTTCGCGGGCCACTATACCTGTTCTGGAATATTCTAGACATGTCAGTTTATAAAGGATACCGCTATTTTGCTACACCGCCGACAGTCGAGATTAGTTTTTTTAAGATCAGCAAGCAAAAGTAGTCCTGAATGGATCTCAGTCACTTGTTACTTCGGTGCCCGACGACTGGTAACTATTACAAGAAATAGCGGAGGTCATACTAGCGAATAGCTCTATATATTATAATAAACCAACAGTGCCTCATATAATTATATCGCTTGGGGTTCAGACTATCTTTGAATTAGTATATATTTGTATGGCCATTTGAAAGGCATTATACGAAAACCGTCTTTCATGTTCCCCAAAAAAAACGAAATGACTTTCCGAACAACCCAATATTAAGAAAGAATGTATTTTTTGCCTATCCCTTTTTCTGTGCACTTATGCACTTATTTGCGTGTGTGTGGTGTAATTATAAATACATATATACATGTTATAAAATTCCTTTCAATCGCAAACCAAGGCTGAAATAATTTTTATATAATTAATGAATTCAATTAGCTCGTTTGTTCGTGTAGTTGCGTCAAAATAGTTCATTATGCAAAGTAATTGCAGCTGGATTTATTTCCACAAACAATTGTGTGTGTCCATATATCATACATACAGATGTACTTATAGATAATAAGCTTGTGAATACCTCGAGCGTAATTTCAATTGCTTTCGCATACAAATGTCGGTTTATTTGTGCCAATTCATGTTTGTATCTGTGTGTGTGTATGTGTGTGTATTAGTAGAATGCAATTACGGCAAATCAATTTTCATTTGACTTCTTCCTCAAGCAATTTGCTGCACGCGACTTTTGCGCATCGCTGAAATGCCTTTGTAAGCGCTGCAATTGCAACAACAACCACAAAAGCAATGCCATAAGCTAGTTATTGGTTGCGAGCGTTTGGCATTGCAGCAGCCAACCAGCCAGCCGGTCAACCGAACACCAGCGAGCCAGCCAACCAAATAGCGAACGACAGCAACAGCTGAGCCAGCGAACGGTAACAATTTGTGGCAATAATAAAACAATAACAAAGGCAACAGCAACAGCAACAGCGGTAATAACAGCAAGCATTCACAAATCACAAATGCATTGCGTTGGCACAATAATTTTGAAACTGATTTACATTGATACGAGTTAAATTGTCAGAAAAATCACCTGTCAACATGTCAAAAAAGCAGAGCAATGCGCAAATTGCAAATGCAAGCGGTGGCAAATTGCGCTGCACTACCAGCTACTGGCTGTTGTGTTTGCTGTGCTGCATTGTTATTCATATTGTTGTTATTGTTGGTGGTGCGTGCATGAACGGTGTATTGCACACGTTCGCATTTCATTGCGTTCGCTGTTGAAATTCAAATTATCTGCTATCATTATGTGGAACGCATGTGTGTGTGTGTGTGTGTGAGAGTGAATGTGTTTCTATTGTTGCAATAATTTGTGGCGTGATTCTGTTACGAAATTGTTGTAAATACTACTTGCGTCAATGTCACTTGTGCAACCATTATACATTCGATTGGTGTAAGTCAGCAGCAATTACTTTGTGCCATTAACAAAATGGCGCGCAAGATGAGGGGCTCTATTTGCTAGGGAGCGTGGAGACGCAGCAGATTTTTTTTAAATTCGAAAATAACGCACCTATGAATATTAAGTGCAGTAATTACGGGTATAAAGTATTCTTTTTTGTTTCTGTAATCCAATCTTACATCAAAATCCACTTCTGGGTGGCAAGCAACACACGAAGCAAGTGGCAGTGACAGCTAAAAATACGCTTGTCAGGTGCGTGCTGCAGGAATTGCTACTAGTATATTTTGTTTAGTCGATTTCTGATAATGTAGCACATTTAATTATAACTCAAGAAATAGAAACGATGGAAGAAAATGAAAATATACCCATTATAAATATAAATGCAGCAAATGCTCTTATTTCACATGTCAGTTAACCACAAAACATCAACGCTTTCACGCAACGCTCGCAGAATTATAGCGATGTATTAGCATTTCTTTCATCTGTCTCAATTTGACATATGGAATGTCATTCGTTGGAATTGTAGTGACCCCTAATTAAGGGCGGTCACAAGTTCGTCTTTTTTGTTGCACGAAAACATTGCGTTGGACTCTGAAATTTGTATTTCTGTTGCTTTTAATCGTTTTATATTCCTCCTCCTCCTATTAGCATTGCTAAATTAAATTACTTATATGTAACAAATCAACAATAGCTTAAACCCAATAATGAACAAAAGGTAATTCAACGAAAAGGGCAAAAAGCTCCTTCAAGCAACGTACATCAACTTATCGTAATGAAACCGAGGCAACCGAGGCACATTTGGATTTATCTAGTTTATGTTAACTGAAGATAAGTTGTTCGAGGTTAGGGTTGTTTTTAGCGAACCTCGGCGATACTTTGTAATCCTGAGAGTAGAAAGTTATTAGTTTATATATAGTATATCTGGAGCCACTAAGGGAACTCTTTACCTTATTTGGGCAAAACCTTTATGAAAAGTATTTTCTCACAAAGTTAATTCTTATAAAACGATTGTTTTCAATCCTGCTGGAAGTCGGAGGAAGTGGGGTTATTCCAATTCACCATCTGCGAAAGCTTCTACTGTGAGTTCTTATGCTCTTATTTGAACTTAGTCTAAGTAAACCGAAAGTATTAAACAGAAGTGTTTCACAAATCTGATTCGAGAGTCGCGGATCTGATTACTCTCAGAAGCTGGCTTCAGCTTTAGCTTTGGTTCGAAAGATTTCGCAATCTTGCAAGTTCTTGCATTGCTCCATCGTAACCTAGTAGGGCCTACCGACAAAAGTGGAGCACAAGAGGTTAACGGAATCTTCTTTTTCTCCCTCATGAGCGCTACTAAATATCTGATCTGGTGCCCAAAGAAGAGTCGAACTTCGAACCTATTGAATACAGCAGAGTCTGCCTCTTTTTCCACCTTGAGCCTCGTCGCCAACTGATTTGATATTGAGCGCACTATGATCACCTCTTGACATCCACTTTTCTGAACAAATCGCTGAAATTTATGATTGGTAGAATGTTTTTCATAGTAAAATGCTTTTCTTGGCATTATTTTTGAATTTCGGTCCATCAATGAAGAAGCCAATGGCCCTTTTGTTCCAAGTAATGTGTTAAATTTTCAAAGATAGGTATTAATGAGTGAGTCAGACTTCTGCAAGGGTCACGGATTTTGTGATCAGTAGCTAAAACAAGTCCAACAAAAATGAACTCGGAATTTGCTAAGTACAGAGGCTGATCAAAAGTTATGATCCGCAGAAAGCTTTCTGTGCTACAATAAACTTGCAGCTGTTTATCTTCTAACTATCTATGAAAAAAGTAATAAATCCTCGAATCAAAATTACGTGCAATACAGTAGCAAACGACCCTTGTTCAGTCAAAAGCAAAAACCAGTGCACCTAATTTGGTCAGAATGCGTAAGTGCCTCAGGATTTCCATATCTCTTACAATTTATGTTTAAAATTTTATGAATTACAATAGCAGTGCATTTCACGGTTTCAGACCCTTTTACAACTAGGTTCACACTTAATTACTTTTACATACAATATTAATATGTGTCTAAAAATATTACATTTAGTCAACTCGTATTGGTAATAGCATTTCTGCGAATGTCAGGACCAACAACTTAACCGACATGTCATCGAATAAACACCATAATTACGAAAGCGACTGTCAGCTGCTTATAAAAACTATAGAAAGAGACATATACAGAAGAGACAATCTTAGCCAAATTATATTCTTAAATAAAAATATATTAGTATGCAGCTATATTTAGTACTCAATCGACTCTAGAACTCAAATATTCCCTTTCAATATTGGTTGTCTTTGTAGCGCCGACAGGACAGTGGATATTTCAACTTGGATTTGCCTGTATGTGGCTTAAGCTTCGAGATCTTACAATGCAAAAACCGCAAAGTCCACACGAAGCAAATGCAATCAACTCCAAATAAATTTTAAATTGTCTTTTGTACGATTCGCACAAATTAACAGGCTGTCGCACGGCTGTCGCTTCGTGGTCACTCCTTTGCCGCTCACCAACCATTGCACACTGACTGCCGCCAGCACTGGGCGATCATCCGTTCATCCGTTGAGCGTCGACACGCAAATTCATTTATTGCTCCCCACTGTTCACCAATGTGCAGTTGCATGCTCGTCTTGTTCATGCTGAGTAGGTACATAGGTCTACATAACGTACATATGTACAGTTGTACGCATTCCGTATGTCCTATGCGACTCCATTGTGATTGCCACCTGTTCAATTAGGTTCCGGATCCAGTCAATGTCGGATTGTAACCACAAATTCTGGTTAAATTATCGTATTAACATTCTTCCCGTTTAACCTCGAAGAAATAACGGTGCGTTTGCGGTTTTCATGTAATCGCCCCCTTTAATGTGTAGTGCAACCTTGTTGACGAGCACAGCGGCAAGTGTGGCAAGACCGCAACAGGTATTTATACCCATATATTTATTATTGGTATTATAAGTAGATACTTCATTGTTGCATTAATTGCGTGGCATTTTGAAATACGACAAATAAATTTCAATGTGCCATATATTATACGGTTATCATGTAAAGTCGTAGGTACAAATTAAGCCAAATTTTAATTGATGCAAGGAATATTTGCCATTTGGTATTATAATTCTGGTAGAGGCAGGAAGAACCTGAAGGTTATGTTATTGGAATATAATTTTAGGGAAGAAAGCATATTTACCTTTTTATTTTTACCTTTTTATTTAACCTGTGCAGTTCTTTCGTTCATCCAAAAGTAGGCTTTTAGTAAGAACTCTCGTTAACACAAATGACGTGGCAATTCTCTAGGCAAAACCTGGCGACGAAAGTGTGAAAATGGGATGAGTAAAATCTACGACTTTGGGAAGTTCTACAAGACGGTTTCACCATTTGTGCTTGGTTTCAGGAAACTACGAAACAATGAAACCTTTGAAAGAATTGAAGATTAAATTTTCCTCTCTAATAAGCAACTTCTAATGCAAGGAAGGATGTTATTAGAAATACACCACGAATTACCAATCGGCTTTCGAAACCTCGGACCAAAGACGGCTGCCAAAGAACGAAAGGGCAGGGATTCTTCTCGCTTAAGAGAAATGGACTGGGCGTCGGCAACTGGCATTGAATTTTCTCACAGTAAAATTTCTAGACTACGCACAAAGCGAATGTTAGTCAATAATAACGCTGAATCGCTGAACACTCTAATAGAACCATCGGAAGTTTATTTCTCTCGCAAATCTTCCCTAGTTTCTATAGATGGGAAGCTTGAGACCAAATTGTTGTCAAAGGTTTATGGCTAGTTATACTGTCTACAATATGATTTCATGCAACATCACTGTACCACCTATATTTATATATTTACCTAATGCAGAACTTGCATCAATTAAAATATCAAATCTTATGGGTATTTATCCTCATGTTCTAACTTTGGTCGATTTGCGAAAAGTAAAGAAACATGTTTAATGTATACAAGCTCATTATATGAATTATGGCATCTATTCTCACTTACTATGCTCGAGTGAGTCCACATTTCAAGGCCGCTGCCGCCGCAAGGCTTGCGGCATAAGCGGTAAAAGCTGTCATTGAATTAACGATATTATTTTAAAATTACTGTTTTGCGCGGAATTGTTTATCATAAATTATGTAAATGCCTTGTACCGGCGGCGGATGAAGCGCTGATGATGCTCTCCTCAGTCGAACAACAATTGTCAATTAACGAAAAGGTTATCAACGAACCAAAGCGATAAAGGTGAAACGAACAAGTAATGACTAAGGTAAACGTAATGCCGAGATCAAGAAGTGTAGCGAAATAACAAGGACTTGTACAAAATTGCGAGTGGTAAGAAACGACGAAAGCTATTTCGGACAGTGCAAAAATCAGCTTTTGATCGGTTAGTGCTTGTGTTCCTTTCTGTAAGTACAAGTGGATCACTTTGGCGAATAATGTTTACAAAATTAAGCACTGACAGTTGATAATTTGTCAAAACCGCTATGCGTAAGAAGTAACGTTAAAATGAAACTAAGGCATTGCACTTATATGCAAAGTGTAAAACTTAAAAAGTAATACTTAAAGTTGAAAAGAACATACCGAAAATTCATTAACTCGCGCTTACTTCTTAGGGCATCTATAAATTGCGAGAGCTCTAAATATACTTGAGGCTAAACTTGAGGCTAAGTAGGTAATGAGATATTGACTCATAAAAAAATATTGGTTGTTTCACGGTATCTTTCTTGTGAATGTGTAGGTTAACACATGTTTCTATATACTACAATTAGTTGTAGGTACACAACATCGGAAGTTTTGATGGATTTTATAAGAATAAGAATTTTTCGATTCAGAATGTACTTTATATACTTAACGCTGTAATGTTAAGTCCTAATATAAATCGATTACCTAAATGTAAAATCCTATTATACTATAAAATACAACTCTGTTTTAGCTTTAAGAGAAGCCATAACAGTTCTTGAAAAGGAACCGTCGGCAAATAATAATAATAAAATGAAGGCGCCACTTTGAACAGTAAACAAGAGAGGACTGCACAAAGAATAATACTTTTATTTTAATGTGAATAGATATAGAATTTATTCTTAAAAGGTATCGGAAATTAGTGGATTTTGTCAAAAACTACCCAAAAATTAATTCGTGAGAATATGATAGGAGAGTACTCAGGATCTCACAGATACTAAACTTTCACGCAGGTCGTACTCACAATATCCGATAAATGTTAATCAAGGTTGTGGTTCCGTAAGTGGAGTAAGATTACCCTGCTTCTACTATATATTGAAATATTGTTGTAGTGATTAATTAGTAGTGGAAGCCGTTGCGGTTAGATATTTGACCACTCGAACTGTCCGAAATGACAATGGCTCTAGATGGAATATACTAAAATTTGTCGCATATCTTTTGCTGCTTAGGCTCTACTTTTTTCTGCGTTTTTGGTTTTTTTTTTCTTCTTTAGACGACCTTGAGTTCTACTCACTTAAGGTGTTGCTATCCGTTCTTTCGCATGTTAACATCGCTTGTTATATTGACTTTGTAAGCAGTTACCTTGTTTTATTAATTTTTATTACATATTTTTACTTCGTTGTTTTCCCGAGTATTTGTTTATTAAATTGCGAATGAAACGGCCAATGTAATTGTCAGTCAGTTTACTTAATAATTGACTTTATTAAGTGCGCAAAATGTGAGCATGAAACCATGAGTATAATTTTATGTACGAATATTTACGATAATATCCTTATGTTGCCTTAAGGCTTAAAATTTTATATAAAAGCAGATGTCTTTACGCTTCTTGATACAGTTGGTAGTGTATTTATTGTAAATATGTATATATAGTAGGATAGAATTGCGCATGTATTCATAGTTGTCCTGAATTAAATTTAATTAATAACATTCCCTAGAAATTTATCCGATGGAAGAGTGCGGGAAGTGTGTCTGCAAAATACCAGACTGATTCAATTTTCATAACCAGTAATGTAATTAAACAAGAGCTATACAACAAGCAGAGTTGCAAGAGAGCAGGGGTTAATAGGAATTGTTTCACAATTTGTGTATTGTTTGGAAAAAAAAAACAATTTATAAATTAAAGTTAGAAAAATAATTTGTCAGTTACTAACTAAAAGTCTAAATTATAAGAAAAACTAAAAGTCTAAATTAAATAAACAAATATAAATATTAAGATAATATATTTTATTTTTGTGGAAATAGAGCGATAAAATACATGGGGTTCTGGTAATTCAACCTAAGGTTGTCCAATGGATTTTATAAGCTAATGTGAATAGGTACATGAAAATTAATAAACTCAAATCATCTATAACTTTCACTTCATCTTTTACATACATTTCACTTTCATCTATAACTTAAAGGTATGTATTTTGATCTTCTATAATATAATATAATATTTTAATCGAATAAACAATAATAAAAAAAGCAAAACTGAAATTTCCTGCATGGTACTTATCCCGCATGGCACTTATCCCGCATATACAAACATAGCTCCGAACGAATCATACGGAAAGAAAAGCTTCACTATCGTAGAGGTGAAAGTATACCGAAGCGTGTGGCATGTGGACTTGAACTTTCATTGCTTAGCTGAGTAATTTAGCCATCAAAAACATACTCGTACGAAAATGAAATTGTAAATGATTATGTTGCCAAGTGAATAAATTTGCAGCATGCAAAATTAATGCACAAAGAAAGTTTTCATTATTAAACCCACAAATATCTTGTGGACTTTTAAAGTGGCCTTAGAAAGTCTAAATGAGTTTAAGAAGTAGTAAATAAAGGATAGCGAAAAGCACAATCATCATTAAAATCCCGTTAGCCACTTAATGGACTCAAATAGTAAATTTTCCCTGGAAGGCAACTATCCAATTATTGTCGTCTTCAAAATAGGCCCTTTTGAGTCAATATAAGCATGTTAAATATAGTTTGATTATGAATTATTTATTTGTGCTCCGACTGCGATAGATTTCAACTCTTCAGAAATTTATTTGGTTCCAAACGACCCTCTTCGTTTTACACAGAAAACATTAGAGTTTTGGGACAAAGTCAAAGGGAGCAAAATCGTGCTTACAAGACGGTTTCGCAAATATTTATTAAATAACTTTTACCAGAGTTTGCGGATTGGACCCGGTTCGTCTCCAATATTTCAATTAATTTGGGCGGTGGTGATCCACAAGAATTTTTCAAAGTGGGCGACACTCTGTAGCAATGGCAACTTAAACTAATTTATCCCTCTTTATGTCAGGTGACTTAAAGTTACCCAATAAAAAATATAATGAGCAGCTTGGCTAAGCAAACTTTTGTTATCATACTCGTTCAAATTTATCGTTCTCACCTCTTTTAAAAACAGGTTATACCATTCTGGGGTACATAAAATGTATCAACTACGACTACTTGATTGCTGGTCCTTAAACTGGAAAATATTGATCTCACTGACTCCCCCATACAAACTGCTTTAGCAAAGTTCCATTTTCGAGATATTTCGGTATATTAAAGAGTACCATCAGTTTCTTTAAAGGTAGGCTAAAACTGTACGGTACTCTATAGTATCTGGGAAATGATGATTAGCCTATGGGTCTTATCGTGTAAAGCAATAATCTAAATAAATAACTTGCCAAATACTTTCAAAGCGTAATATACCGGAAAAAATGCATCTTTATAAAATTTTGGACTACTTGCCGTATTGAAACCTAGTTTTATTGGGAGTTGTTCTTGGTGTAATGGTTGAAAATATTTCCAAATAATATAGAGGAATGCTGCCGATTTGATAATTCTTGGACCGACATAAATCCGGGTCCGTTCCGGTTAGGTAAACCCGACTAACATGGGATTGGTGTTTGAAAAGTATTGAATTGCTACTTAAAAAATTTCCTACAAAATAGTAAAAAAATGTACTCTGTAAATCTCTGTCTTAATGGTTACTTTTTTAACTACATGTGGTTTGTATGCAGGAAGTCTTTCTTGTTGTTGTCAACTAATTTGACATCGGTACTATAACTTGTTGAATATGTGCTCTCATTAAATCCTGTGGCTCTCATTAAGTAACCGCATGTTCTTCACCCCTTGTGACTGTGGCATTGCCCCAAAGACACTTACATTGATTATGGGATTGTTGTGGGTGTGTTCGATGTTGCATTATTGCACAATGCTACTTGGATCTAACGGTTTGCAGCGATAATGTCAGATCACAATTCTCAGACCACCCAGTGAGTTCGTTGCTAATATACAAGGGCATTAATACTCCATCGACTGGTGGTGAATGTAATTGCATGTAGCTATTTGCTCTAACTTTAGCTTGTCAATCAAATTTATCAATTCCAGACTGTCGGTTAGGTAATGCGAAATAGGATTTGCTTTTGTAGTTCAATTCATCGAATTGAGGTTTTTGCGTCATAACCACAATGAGGTTGTTGTACTTAGAACTAACACTGGATTTGTCTAAAGTGGGTTGTTGTACAAAGAAGGTGATTTTTGAAATACCATATTTCGGTTTAGGGGGGGTCGTTCACATGACAAGTTATTTGTAAATAAATATAAAGTGCTGCAATACAGTTTACCCATAATTAATCCAGAAATATAGTAGTGGATTTAGGAAATATTTAGATTTGTTTAGATTTTGTTCTATGAAGACTAACTTACTTACATCCCTTACTTAGTTTCATCCTAACCTCGTTTGTGTGCAGACTGAATATATTGTTTCAAGAGTTCCTCATCTAGAAAGCTCGTCAGCATTGGAGAGTTTTTAAGGAGAAACCACAGAACTTACCAATGTACTCTGTCCTTTCATATAAGGCAACGGATATTCTCCTCCTATTGATGACGGTTACTTGGTTTGGGGGTTCTGTGTTAATTACGTTTGACCGAATGTTGTCATCGTCAGCGAAAAAACTCGGTTCTTTGCTCTACAAGAGCAAACTTTAGGCTTCTGGAATGATAATTCTAGAACTATCGAAAATAGATAATTCTAGAATAGTCTTTCTTGTAACACATGGGTTACACAAATTCGCTGATCTCACATCTATTAAATTTACTAATGCAATTTGTGACTGGCAATACCGACGTGAGCGCTAAGGAACCAATAACTTGTCTGATGTGTCTTGTATGATATGTTTCCTCTTCCCAATTCTGGTAGTGTGGCTGAAAAGTGATTTGAGAAGAAGTAAAATCGGGAGCGCAAATGTTTTGTAGTATGTAAAAATTCAGTTTGGATGTTTTTTGAGCAACATCTGTTCGTAATGTCTTTATAAAAAAATTTAATATTCGAGTTTATTATTTAATTTCTCATAATGTTAGTTATTGCATAAGACATTCGATGTGCCATAGTCGCAGCAGATCAGCGATTCGGTGTAGTCATATATTTGGATTTACAAGAGAACGCTGACAATTTACAAATTCGCTGATCTTGCAGCAAGCAAAGAGAGAGTAATTCCGGATTCCAATCACCGTAACATTACAACTCATTGCAACTTGAATATTTCGTGCTGCATTGCGCCAATTGCCGCAGTACAAATGACACTTGTTGCCAGTGTTGCATTAATAACATGAAGAAAATGCGAGATGCCGGCGGAAAGATGGTCACCGAGCACCAGCAGCAATGGGAAACGCAATGAATGAAATCAAAATGAACGATCGCATATGCGTATTCGGTGCATTCAGTGCATCTTTTTCAGTTGTACCACAACAATAACAAATTTACAGTACCGCAATCGTTGCATAAAAATCTTCGCAGCCAAGTCGTTCGCTTGAAGAGCCAGCGAAAAGGTGCACAAAGAGTACCGAGCAAAAAGTGAGCGAAGACGAAACGCGCGATATGGTGAAATCACGGCAAATATTGCCAATATGCAGATCAACAACAATTGCTCCAACATCTACAACAACGTTAATGTTTGTGCAAATAAACAGGAAGAGTAGCAACATTTTCGACATTTGTGCCGCTGTCATTGTTGCCTACTGCTGCTATTGTTGTTGTATGGAACGAAAGCGAAGCTTCCATGGCAGCTTACAACGCAGACCAGAAGACGCGTCTACGGCGCAATCGTGAAACGGTTGCAAGTTGTTTGCGGCTGCTACTGCTGATTCCACCGTCGTTGTTGTTGCGCTGCGTCAATGCTGCTCTTGATATTGTTGCTGTTGTTGTTGTTATTGTTATTGTGATTTCGCCGACAACGATCACTGCTTATTGATAAAGCTTCAAGTCAGACATGCTGCGCTGCTACTATTGCAGCATACCACCATAGTTCATTTGTAGCTGCTGCTGCCACTGTTGCATGTTGCTCTGTCGCTCCCGCTGCGGCGGTGGCGGTAGCAGCTGCGCGGCGAACGCGTTGAAACTAAAAACTAGAAGCATTTACCGCAATTGTAATGTCGAAAGTACATGATATGAGATCGCAGATAAATCGTCTATATATCGAAGTAACCAGCAATTGCAACGACAGCTACAACAAAAAATGAAAAACAACTAGATTTCATTTTATATTATTTATTTATATTTTTTTCGTTTTATGCTTTGTACATTGCCATATTTATTGTGCTTGTGTTTGTTTGCTGCTCACTCACACATTTATGCCACTTGTGCCAGCGTAACGCGAGATTTTCCGATTGTGACTTTGAACTTGTTGCAAGCGCAAAAAGGAAGTTGCTCGCATAGCTGCAACGCTTCCTTCATCAAGCGCTTTTTTCTCATTGCGCGCTCATTTTCTTTAGTTACAAGCAAACATATGATTTTTTTCGGTATTTCTGTGTGCGTTGCAAGTTCTGTTCGCCGCTGTTGTAAGCGCTTTTATTAGATTATTAGTTGTTGTATATCGATTGCGATCACGAAAAGTAGTGTTCGTACATACAATCGGTTCCGTTGTCTTGTCGAGTTCCACAAGCTGCCAAGCTGCGCTTTTTCGTGTGGGTGTTTGCTGAGCTGGCAGTTTGCCGATAGAAAAATGGTAGATCTTTGCCTTGGACTGGTTTTTGGCTTAATTACTATTTCTTAGCCATTGGTTATAAAAATCAACGGTTGTGGAAAAGTTCAAAGCAACGAGCCGACAATTTGTACAAGGGATAAACTGCTAGGGAATTTGTGGCGCCATTGCGTGTGATGACGAGGCAGATAAAACAGTATTTTTTTTTAAGTTAAATTACTTGTCTTGGTGACCATAAATGAATAAAATTTTCTATTAATATTAAATTTGAAAATATA
The DNA here is from genome assembly GCA_021498325.1 of Bactrocera minax. Lineage (NCBI taxonomy): Eukaryota > Metazoa > Arthropoda > Insecta > Diptera > Tephritidae > Bactrocera > Bactrocera minax. Next base: position 2,532,409 of record JAKEEE010000011.1, on the reverse strand, counting down.
TTTTTACCTAACCATTGTAAGTATTGTAAGCAAAATCTTATATTTTTTGAAAATATCAATTGCTGTCCTGTGATGTGTTTGATAAATCTGTGAAAGCAGACTGAAAAGCCTTTGGCCTAACAATTTGTCTTAATTTTGATATATATGTCCAATCGATCCAATAAATCACAGCAATGTTGCTTATTGATTGGTCCGCAATACTGGAAATTGTCCTTGAAAATACTTCCATGTGAATCCCAAAGAAATACTGGCTAAACCCTTGCCGGCTGACTGTTATGTATTCGAATGCTTTGGACGACTTTCACTGGGCAACAACCACTCAGTGAACTGCCGATTGCGCACAGGTGTGTCCTGCTTGCAAGTTTCATTCATTGTCGTTGTTTTCAACAGGTAAAGCGTCCCTTGAAAGTTGAAAACTTTTGCTTTTTTTTATCGATGTTCAAAAGTGGAGAAGCAAAAATTTTTTTGCTATGATTTGGCATTACTACCTCTGCGGCCTTGAACTGGGTGCAACATTTGTGCTGGTACGGTTATAACGAAATGCAGCAAACGAATACTTGACCTTCGAATAAGCAGGCTCAGATTTACCGTAAGACTTATCAACCAATTGCTTTGCGTCAAGAGTGTCTTTCCCCCATAAGGAGACCATATTTTATCCATTTTTTCATTGCAAACAAAACCAAAGACCTTGAGAAGGTTTGGATGGCAAGTCATGAAACTGAGACGGTATTCTAATTAAGGTTACTGCTCTAATCAGTAATAGAAATTTTGGCTTGTGGAGGGTTTTCACCAAAAGCAAAATATTTTTCAGCTCGCGAATACATCTCTAGTTATAAAAGCCGGCAGAGTCGTCGAGTCCAGATCCAGAATGTACGAGAATATAACATCACGGCAGTAATTATAGGTTTTAGAATTTCATGCGTTTTGGCAAAAGAAAATATTTGCATTATATCCCATACCATTATTACATAGATTGCCTAGACTTTGTTTGAGGCGTTTTTCTTATGGCTTGTAATATGTCTTTAAAATATAAACAGATAAGGTTTCAAAAGTTTAGGCCATATATTGGAAGCTTAGCTTTAAAGCAGATCGCTTTTAGAAATCATATTAATTTTAGATTCAAGCTCTGTTGAGGTCTGTTATGCGATATATATATATAAATTTACGTTTGAGTGCCCCAGTACACACAGTAGATCCAGTAGCGATCTATTTCGAGGTACTCTCTTTTGATCTTGTTGCTACTGTATTTTGCGATGTTCAAATCTATCATTGTGCATAAACCAATTTGACTTGGTTCTTACTACAAATTTACCACGTTGCTAAGGTTGTTTCAGCTTGGTAGTTATTTAAACTGAATTCTTAATAAATATATTCTCGAAAAAATCGCATTAAAGTAACAACTCTTTTCAATATTATTGTTTTATTTCTTATTCTGTAAGATAAAAATTTTTTCTATAATTTCATATTTTGCTGCACGCGAAATTCTAACCTGTAGCCCACAGAGTAGTAGTCAAGCCAACAATTTCTATAACTGCAGCGATAGTTTTATGCATTTGGATTTAAGCAATGGACTCCTTCCATTATAAATGAGAGATTTAACAAAATTAAATTGTAATTGGATGTCATAAATAATTGGTCGCTAAGTCGATTGCAATTCGGCCAATCAGGTAAGCGAAATTACTACAGAACAGGAGGAATAATACGGTGTTCCTTGGATTGTGCGTGTGTGTGTGTGAATGCAATAAGAGTAAGTAAAAATGAAGAGTTTTCGTATAAAATATGTGTGTATATGCTAGTGTAGTGAATGTATATGAATGCGCAGTAAGGAGTAGCTGGCGACCAAGTTGCAAGCTGAAATTACACTAAATACTACTTAAGTGAACATTTATCACTGGCAGCAACCGTGGTTCCAGGCAATGCCGAAATGCACTTGCCAGTTGCTGAAAGCAAAGCTACTCGATAAAAAAATGAATAAATTGAGAAATTTAATTGGCGATTATATGTGAAGAATAAAGGAGTACGAATTCATACAGTGGTGATGTATAGAGAAATGGGTGGGAAGAAACATTGTTTCTTATAAAATTATTGCTTACGATTTAAATTTAATATTACAAAGTAATTTTATTGATGCAAAACAACGGAATTGTAAGTGTTACGACAAGCCTGTCCTAGCATATTCGATATTCGAAAGTTCGTGAAATTGCGTTAGGTTGTCGTGAAATGAAATTGAATAAGTTAGTTAAGTCCTTGGCATCTCAAAGGAATGCCTAGATCATATCATTCACGAATTTTATAAGTAAGAAAGGTTTGCGGGCATTGCAATTCATTTCATTCGACCGATAAATTGAATAAATTTCGTCATGAACTAGCTCCACACCTGCTGTTTCAACTTCCCGTGGTTCAAAAAGTGGCTCGCTGCAAAAAGATTTCATTCAAATGAGGAGGTCAAAATGGAATTGTTTCCTAGTTTGAGGGTTTGATACTATCGAACCGATGTCGAAATGCCGGAGCACAATTACAATAAATACATTACTCTAGATGGAGATCATATCGAAAAATAAGACTATATTTTTATTCGAAACAAGTTTCTTTCATTGTTAGTGGGAAGATTTTTCAAGGCATGTATTAAGCAGCACTTCAGAGGTGTGAAAACCCTTAGATGTTCCTGGTCTTGCTTTGTAGTCGATTCCCATTTTTATTTATCTACAGCTGTTTTTATTTATCTATATGAGAATGTCAAATTACTGTTAACTATTCCACAAACGCCTTGAGAATGGCACATATGTTTAAAAAGTCTTCAATTCAGTGAAGGGTGTTCCCTAAGGGATATGAAATGTTTGGTGTATTTGTGTTTGGCCCCTTGGTGTGGTCCGTTCGGGATTATCTTAAATCTTTATATGCACTACATTTGTTGGGAAAGATCATAAATGAGTTTCTATATGTATGAGTTTCTTTAACAGAGACTTAAACAATTTAGGGGCAAAAAAGTTCTCAATAAAGCAAAAAATTGCGCTCTAACAGCTATAATAATAGCTCATAATAACACACGCTCATGAAGATGTTTGTTCCCAATCTGATACAATTTAATTCATACTAATGAACTTTGAAAACCTTTCAGAATATATATCCACTAATCCGATATAATAAAATTTTGTGTAAAAACTATTTATTTTTAGTTAAAAGTACATAAGTATGTTCTTCAAAAATTCTGGCTTTGCTGTAGGAAATAAGTTTCCACAAACATATTAAAACTTTGCCACTTTTATGCCACACTTTATCACAGTCAAATGCATTATTCACACAACTTCCATATATATTCGTGTATGAGTTCTCTACATCTTCCGTATTCCTAAGTACGCATCACCTAACTGCACTCAAAATATGTGCATTTTTAACATGACTTCATCCTCCACTTCATCTGCTAAAGCCGCAGACGCGTCCAAAAAGTAAAGTCAAATAAATGTCTCTTTTAGCCAGAATGTCAACGTAATCAACATTTTTATCGTATGCAAGCAAATGTCGTCTGCGTTGTGTGTGTGTCTGTGAAATACTAGTGCATGAGGGTGCATGATGGAGGAGATGGAAAGCATTATTAAAGGCAGTGTGAAAAATTGTTGAGGGAAAAGATAAAATTTCATTAAATCACTGATAAAATTACAAAATAAATACAAACAACAACAGCTTGAAAAAATCTTTAAGTTTTTAAAAGAAATTTATTTATTTGTTTATAAAAAATATTAAAGATTTAATTTCGGAAAATAATAATAATAAAAAAAAATATATTTTGAATAAAAATTAATAAAAAGAAATTACAGCCATAAGTCGTGAGTTCAAAAATTAACGGGAATTTTCGTTTTTAAAAAAAAAAATAAAAAATTTGCCTTCAAAATAGTCTCCATTCGATATTATGCATTTATGCCAGTGCTTCTTCCAATCGTCGAAACACTTCTCAAACTCGATTTATGGCTATTTTTTCCAGATTGCTTAACGCAAACGGCGTTGAACTTGTACGTAGTACTCCTTATTAACCGTTTGACCTTGAGGCAAGAATTCATGATGCACTATGCCAATAAAGTCGAAGAACATTTCCGCTTTTTTTTGAATACAGCTCGTATATATTAAGGAGATGCATATTTATGGTAGCTAATTAATTTAAAAAGTTCAGCAATCGCAAATTTTTTTCAGTGTTTTAATGTTCTTTCCGCTCTACTATTTGTGAATTTCGTAAGTTAACTGCAAGTAAATGTGGTAAAAATAAGTTTTGTGTAGGTGGCAAAGCACTTTGGTAGTTGTATATGCAAACTCTATGAACACTTTCCTGTACACTCAACACTCTCACATTATTGCAATGCGTGTTGTACTCATGCAACTATAGAATAAACTCATATCAGCGCTTAAGTGACAGCAATTTTTAAACCTACTTACTTCTCATCTCTACAAATCCCTATATATCTTAGCTTACAAGTATGTATGTATATGTGCATGAATATGATTATATACAAAGCAATATGTGCATATGTTTGTATTTGCATAACTTTTCGCACACACTCTCTCACTTTGCTAACAGAATTTTTCATTTTGAGTGAATTAAGGGCGACTGCTCGAAAGTGTAGAAATCTTCTATGACATTGCTGACAGCAAAAATCTCCTGGAAAATCAACACAATAGATGTTTATTTATTAAAGCTTTTAACAAGCAGGAACATTGGTGCGAAACGGGTAATTCCAACAGGGCAAATATAAAACCGAACAAGTCGTATTAAATAGTCCCTAATGTTTAATTTTGCTAACCGAAAGTCTCCGTTGATAAGTGATCTTATCTTATGAATAGGGTATAAATCTTTATTATCGTTTTGAGCGCGATCGCTTTTGAAGGGTAACATTTAAATGAGCGGAGGTCCGCTCAATAAATTCAGTTGCATTAAAAGTTCCCTAAAAACTATCTTCCATAGACAACATTGTTTTTTATCTGCTTCGAGCATGCCTCTAGGAAGAAAAGATATAAAACTTTTAGACATTTTAACATTATGAGTGGATCTTTAGACCGGATAGGTTTCGTGAATCCTACCTTATAAGAATCCTCCTTAAAAGCATGTTATGATGTCAAGTATAGTTATAATTTCAAACTAAGAGAATCCGTTTCCATTTCAGAAACATCACTAACGAGTGTGGCTATTGTGTTTTGTTTCGTTGAACTGTTTCGACATTGTTATATATTTCGCACACCTCGTCGCTCCACCGTCATTGCCAAAGCGTAAGGTTCGATTCATTATATGCGATATTTTTTTCTCTACAAATTGGTAGATGGGAATTTACCAAGATTTTTCTTGAATGACTGGTAAATTTTAGCATTCCCGCGTCTAAAGTCACTTGAACGTGGGCCAATCAGTTCGATGAAATAATATGTTCTATGCTTAGAGGCTGATGCCATGTTTCATAAATTTCAATTGGGTGGTACGTTTTTTTTTCGATATCTCGTTCTCTAGTTCAGCTAGCAATCCATTGACATCGGCATGTCTATTGTTTTTAAAGGGGGCTTAGAAAAGGGGTTTTTAGAATTCATTAATCAATTCCATAAACTTAACTTTAATGCCACCCCTGTTTATGATTTCCATAAAAGTGAGCCGCAGAATCTCATTATCTTCCCTCTATAAAGAAACAATGAGATTTCAGGAAACTTAAAATGTATTTTCTTTTTAAGAAATTTTCGTTTGAAGGAGATCGCACATACTGCGATGATGAGATTGATGAGAATATTATCGGTAGATAAGAAGAAGATATAAAAACAAATTTTAATACTATCCATCTCTTTTTTTGGATACTGGACACAAGAAGCTATGGCACGATCGTAGGATGGCGAACCCGAGCAAGAATAACAGTGCGGACCGATGAATTGCCAGCAGAGCTTATCAAAAACGATTACAAAACGCTGTAAACTGGATGCATCATATTCATTGTTATAATCTAGAATTATAGCGCAGTACTTAAAAAAAACAACAAAGTGTGACGTATGGACTGCAAGGGTATCGCCCTTAGAGTAAAGTTTTCTCTAAGCGCACAACAACAACATATATACTTTATAAACCTCATAAACATAATACCTGCCAAAATTATCGACCTTGAAACAGGGGCCTCAACATGGGCCCTAGGCAACCACAGATGAACTAAAAATATAGGCATCTTAACCAAAAAAGCAACATCCCAGCATTATAGGACTTTACGTTCTGAAAATAAAAAACTAAACAGTAAGACACCAGCCCCAAGCCATCCCAGCCCAACAAAATTCTGATTAAATTAGGACTAATAATTATGCTACCTTTGCACAGTTAGAATACTTCGGCCCTTTAAAATACCTCAGTGGGCAGGCCAGACTTTAAAAATAACTCAAAAAGACATGTTTTTGTTAAACAGGGGGTAAAAAATTTGCCGAATTTTTTATGATAAGTTTATGTAAAGAATATTACTTATGTAAAGAATAAACCTTCTATGTGGTTTACATTTTCTCTGGTAGTTCACTGCCAGTGGTTCACTAAAATATTTTAGGCTTGTTAGATTCTGAGAGAGCGCGAAGGTCATAAGTGCGTTGCAAATATTAATTGGAGAAATACATGAGCCCATTTAGCACCGTTGCAAATGGATTAGAAGGAGAAACATTTATTTTCAAGTATTGGTTCACATGTGCAAAAAATTGCTCAGATATCTTACGATAATTCGCTCCAGGGGTTGTTATTTGCCACTAAACTGCAATAACAGGTTTATTAATACATTTTATGATTAGCAATTAGAACAGGAAAAACTCAAATTCATATTCTCGATTTAGACGTAGTCGACATGCAACGAGTTCAAGTAAACCCCATCGGCTACCGTTTGAACAGAACGGAGAAACAATCAATGCCACAAAAGTGACGTAGCCACCGGCGCTGACTGCACCGAGCACGCCTTTCCAAAGCCGCATAGACCAAATAAATGTCATTACAAATCACATTGGAATCTGCAACAAAACGAACGAGCCTGAGTCCAACCAAACACAACGATATGCAACCAACAACAACATGGCCAATGCATGACCAACGTACGCAGTTAGGATTCTTATAAACAGATCGCGCCTAGAGAATGGAGGAAATGCCTTGGCTATTGTTGTTGTCGTTGCTTCGCGCATGCACTAGTTGTTGTTGCTGCTATTTCTGTATCCTGTGTAATTGTTTTTCCATTCGTTGTTCATTTTCTTGTAGTGCGCAATTTTTTTCTGAAAGAGTCTTGTAATTTAATAGACTGATCGATCATAAAAATGATCACTCGCCGCAATGCGACATTGCCTCCACAAAAAGCACGCGTATCGACAAGTAGATTAGGGGGTAAAGCGGCATGTTGGTAACAGGAACAAATGTTACTGCCGAGCATACAACTGCTGGGGCGGTTAAGGAGTGCAGAAAAAAACTACAACAACAAGTTGAAGCGGCACGATCAGTAGATTGGCAGTCTGACTGGTCGGCTGCAAGCAACGGTTGCGGCTGCGGCTGCGGCTGCATACGATCATGTAGCAATAATATGCGTACAGATGTTTAGGCTACAATTGGATCACTTCTGTTTCGGAATTAGATGATTTACGAGTGCCATTAAACGGAAACAACATAGCACAATATAAAGGCGCATACGCAATACAAATGTGCGCTTGTGGCAGACGGACAATCAGCGGATTGGAATCACTGACTAACAGTGCAACCAAATGATTGAGCGAAATAGTGGAGTGGAGGAAGGCGGAAAAAATGGCATTTGTTTGGGCTTGGCAATGCGTCTGTATTTGCTAGAACTGATCAGTACCGTTAAAAATTAAAAAAGGTCGCATATTTGTAGTGAGTATTGCAAAAAAAAACTATTAGATGATTATTTGGTAGCAGTACGTTTGGCTGCGATAGGAATTTTTGAGCACATGTTTGAATTTATGAGGCGATCAGTAAATTAAATTCATTGCATAACAAAATAATTTCTTTTAAAACTTGGATTTCAATGTAACTTGTTTGTTTGTAAGCATCTGTTGGCAATATGCAGTAGCTATTTGTGGTGCTGAAAATAAAGTGAATTACTTAAGTGATGAGTGCTCCAGGTTGATATGTAGGTAACACTGTTAAAATTTATTTTCCTATATGTGTGTATGTGTGTTTTAAACTTACTTGTTTAGTTGAAAGCTGCCTGCGGTGAAATAAAATACATTGCAACTTGCTTGAATCTCAGGCCTACTACTTATAACTACTTACAAGCAACTGGTACTTTTACCGACTACCTAAGCGATGGCATTCGTTAGATTTCGGCTTCAAATATACCGCCATCTAAAAAGTGGTGACATTGACTGGCCATCCACATCTCCAGAATTGATCCCAGTTGACTTCTTTTTGTGCAGTCATTTGAAAAGTAAAGTCTACGTCAGCAATCCTTGGTCTATTAACAAGCTCAAGGAAAACTGAAATATTCGCTTCACCACCCGAAATGTTGAAAAAATGATTGGAAAGGTAGTGAATAGAGGTGATTTTTCGGTGGCCAAAAAGAAAAAGCGACCACTTGTTCCCCTAATTTCCTTAAAATAAATATGCTATATATATATGTTGTGTCTTTTTGCGATTAGTTCCTTTTCGTTCAGAAATTCCCAGTTGTTAGCAATCCTTTTTTCTTTTTTTCACACTAGGGATTAATGCACATTTGGTTGAGATAATGATAAATATATCACATAAAGTTCCACCAGATATTTCTTGAGGCTTGTAATATTATAATTTTTTTTCTAAGAACATGTAACTTTATTTACCCCTGAGTTCAAATTATTCATTCAGCTATTTCTTGAAGGGTTCAGCTTACTTTTTGAAGAGAACCTGTTCTGCGCTCTTGTTCACGAAACAGTGAGTACTGATACTGAGGTAGCTATCGGATAGTTGGAAATTTTTTTTTCCAGAGATAAATTATCCATTCATTTAATTATACTCTATATTCATATTATTCAGGATTGCCATAAGAGGTAATTGTGGTGCAAAATTATTCTAACTAATGAAATAAATGTTATAAATTTATCTCATAATTTCTGATGTAATATATGAAATAGATGAGATCATAACGAAGAGTATTTAAGATGTAGAAAGCGTAAAATATCTCATGTTGTTTGAAGAACAGAAATTTTTATCCTCTTTGGATCTGTCAAGTTTGATCAAAAAATACTGTATTTTTCCAATAGAATGAGGTCAACTTATAGTAAAGTGAGTTTGTATTAAAAAATCAAATATATTATATATAAACTAACTTGATTTTGAATTGATGAAGAAGCAAAAGGTTTAAGAAATCTGGGCATTCTGTAAATCGAGAAATTCTATGATCATATAGCCATATAAAATTACAAACTTTTGGGTAACACCATCAGTTCCATAGGTGCTAAGTGGACCTAAAATTCGACTAATCGGTGTTTAGTTGTTTTTTTTTGTTCCACAAAGGGATGGTTACGAAAATATTGCGTAGCTTCCGTTTAGTTATGAATTTTGTAAGTAAGGATTTTGGTGTGGATAAAACTAATCTTTTTATCCTTAATCTTTAATTAACCTTTTTTGATAATCAAAACCAACGACTTGTTGTAAAGTTAAACGTGTTTATTTGTTTTTAGAACTTTACTTTTTAAAGAGTTACACATTTTAGTACAATAAACTAAATTTCGGAGCTATTTCTTCGTAATTTTGACCAACCTGATCGATTCCCACCACATATAACTCTACTTCAAACGCTTCTATTGTTCCACATTCAAAGGCATACAATTTTTGTAAAGTATTTGAGTTTACAATTTGAGGACTTTATGATCATTACTCTTATTATTTACCCAAACATTTTTCATTTTTTAACTTTTCACTCTAAGCAAAGCAAAGCGCATAATCGCACAGCAATTTACCTGCCAAATACTCTGTGCAATACTTCAATTTAATTACATTAAAATTACTAATATTTCCATCGACATTTGTCGATAACCGTTCACATCACTGTCACGACCATGTCAATTGCCATTCCAACTCAAATTAGTAAAAACGCTTAACTGATGCAAGTACAACAAATGGCAACAACGCTAAGTACAACAGAAACAACAACCGACCATGTAACAAAATATAAATAGTAAGCAAAATGTAAGGAAAGAATAGAACAAGCAGAGAAGAGAACACCATACAGCGGAGTTAGAGGCAAAAGGCGCTCAAAGGCTTCAAAGGCCGTAAATGTCGTTATTGTCTGACGATGCCCTGTGCACCCATTAGCGATGTCAGTTCAATTACTGAAACGCCAGAACCACCGCACCACGCCAATGCCACCATTCTGACCGAAACGCCGCAGTGCAGCGGTGCTGCTTGAGGTGGTGGTTGCCATAATCAACAAGAAGAGCTCGGGATTGGGCTCTCGAGGTAGTGATGTGGTGGAGGTAATGGTCTTGATGTTGGCAGCGATTGTGGTTGGGCGGAGGGCCAAGGCGTCAAAGACACGACGTACACATAGTAGCACAAGGTAACCACAGCAGCAGTCGAGGTAGGAAAAATAAAAGCGAACACGCCTTAAAGACCCGCAGAGCATTTTTGCAATCAAAAGCATTCAAAAGCAAAGAAAAGATGGAAAAGTGTTGCTGCAAAGGAGCTGAGCTAATATCAAAATGTTATTCACGCTTTGTTGTCAAGTAGTAGCTTAGTTGTACTAGTCGTTGTCGTTGCTGTTGTTATTGTTATTGAGTTGAAATTGCTGCAGAATGTCGCTGATCGTGTAATGCAACACATTTGGAGGTTCGCTTCGCGCGGAGCAAGCGGCAACCGACACCATATAAAAATACGCCGACGAAATTTGTGGCGCGAAATCGTCGAGGGAATCGCTAGATGAGCCATGAAGATGACTCTGGTCCCCACTAGCAAATTACCAAAACCCAAATGATTACTGCAATTGCAACAATAACCAAAACCGCTAAGCAATATTACATACGTACATTGTTTTAGTCATTTGCACGTTCTGACCACAGGGCATGGTTAGCAAATTAAGTGCAATTATCCGTGAGCAAAAATGACGATCCTTAATTTTCTGAGGCATCACACTCCTGAATTAGTTAAATTTAAACTTGTTCATTTTAAATTATTAGTAGCATTGCTGGTGTGTGAAGTGAATTGCTTCATAGTAGGTTTGAGGGTTGAAACGTGCAAAGATTTAATAAATTATATAATACTAGTATATTTATAATATTATCTTGCTTCAAACGTTTATTGCTTGTTAGAGCTTTCACTCGTCGGACTCTCAGAACACTCGGAAAAACTTGCCAACTAATTATACTCGAAATAATTCTCTCTCTTCCTTCGTTTCTCCATGTAATCTCACCATACTATGTTAAGCTTTTGTAAACTCGATGTAGAGTATAACTCATCAATGAATATCTGAGATCTATATGTAAATTAAATGGCTTCGCTAAAGAACTCGGCCGCTCTCACTTATCTAACAAAATTATTCGCGAGTTCAGTTATCTAAATATAATCCTTTTCAACACAGTAGCTTTCGAATTTCAAAATGAAACAACAAACAAGCTTAACTTTACATCCTTTTTGGATCCTAAATGCAATGCATTTAAAAAATTTTTATTAACTTTATTGCAATTGTGCGCATTAAGATTTTTCGAAAAGAAAATTTGTATTATCTTTTAAATTATTTTCAGATTTCAACTTTTGACTGAAAGAGATTAATATTTAACCTCTTTTCTGGTAAAATCTTACAACTTCTTTCGAACTTACCATTGAGAATTTTGTTCATTTCTGTGTCTTTTACAAGGATTTACTCAAAAATCTTTTGTGTTCTTATAAAACTTTTTTTTTTTGTTTCTATTTTGTTTTTTAATTTCTATAGTAGCTTAAATTCCTATCTAGCATAGATGAAGGTTTTCAAACCTGACCCATTTGCCCAGTCTAAGCCACTCATATTTAGACAAATTTTACGAGTTATTATTATTATCTTATTAGTATTATATTTGATTATCGAAACGCATGTTTCATTGAACCGAATCCACGCATTTGCACTTCCAACTCTCCAACAGTAAGGTCTGCATCAAAACTAGATAACCATTTCATTTAGTTTTCTCAATGCTTCTAAAGCTGCATTTTTTTCCTGCTAAATTTGCAAATGCCCTTTTGTGAATATTTTCAGCAACAGTACTTCCTTATGACGGTTTGCCAAGGATCTTAGTTTTCTTAAAATTAAAGTCATGACGACCGCATTAAAAGTACGTATTAACAAAAACAAATATTAATTAAAATAAAATTTTCAAAGGCACTAAAAAACCACTTGTGTCGAGTATCATGGAAAAATCTGGAACTTTTGTATAACATTTGGTGAACATTTTTCTGTTCGTATAATTTGCGGTAGGCGGCAAAACAGTAAATTCCAAACAGTATTCCTTACCACTATTCAGGTCACTCTTTATTTGAGTACAATTACGAAAAAAAGCCTGAAAAATAGTCGAATGGTAAGAAACGGCAAAGAAGTCTTTCGTTAAATAGTCGATTGCATCTAATGAAGTAGTATTTGATGCGTTAGAATACCTTCTGGAACTCATATTTGTGGTGGCTGGAACATTCTACTAAACTTTCGCTCACTTTTGATATGCAAGTCATTATGTTAGAGAGGCGTTCTGCAAATCCTGGTGAAGGGGAAGCATATTTAATCCATCTTAAAATGATTTGATCTAAACTTTCTTTACTTGCTAAAAAATTTTGAAACCCCATTTTCTATATATTTTACAGCTTCAACTATCGTCATTAACACTCTACTTTCTGTGAACAAGCCATATGATAATTGTTCTTCATAGTACTATACGGCTCCGTATCAAAATCTCTGACGGAAACACCAGAATTAATTGTGTAAAATAACCTGACAAGCTTTCAGATTAAAACCAGTGAAATTTTTCTATAATTTTATTTGTCATATTAAGCACATTTTTACATACGATGTAAGAGAGCCACATATGTATAGTGACACTAACATTTGAAAACTCATCCATTCCTAGCCCGTTAATACCAAAAAGGTAATTCGTCCCACTCGGTCACTTGATACCGATGTAAAAGTTATGGGGAGTAGGGACAAGATTTATTGCGCTTATTTTCTTAAGTATAGAGCGATTTGATTCAAAACTAGGATAAGATCGGTTCATACTTTTCTTTAATGGCATTTACTTCACTTTAATAACATTAATCTCTGAAGTTGAATATATCATATAAATCGGTAAGAATCCAGATATTTCAATAAAATTAAAAGCAATATTTCACTTAACATAATGTGGCACCAAAACTAAGAACTAAGATATCAGTATAAACTATAAACATAAACTAAGACATACAGTCACAATATCCCTTAACCCTTTTTGAAGAAAAATCTGATTTCTGTCTCCGAAAAAACAAAAAAAGAAATTACCTCGTGAGACTGTGCATAAGTAAAAATAAGTTAATTTGGAACCAAAAATGGAGACAATTTGTTACAAATTTACTCTTCAATGGCATCCAAACTTGACGTTTCTCATCTTGCATATAAAGTCTTGGCCTTTTTTCTCTATAATCTGATCATATATGTGTATTAATAATGTATTGAAAATTTCGCTTTAAGCCACTGTCTTAGCATCTTTTCGAAAAAAGTTGACAATGAAATGACAACAGCAATATAATAACTTCCAAACAAATCCGTCAAATGTCGCAGCTTACTGTCGCAACATGGCGGTTCAATGCCTTTGATCTCTAATACTAGTACGAACAGAAATACTTACACATTTATTCACCTATGCTTGAACGAAATCACGAAGTTCATGAGCTTATCAACGCATGCTGTTCTCAAGTATGCGGAATAGTGAAAAAATAACAACAATAACAATTGCAAGTAAGTACAATTGTATTCGCCAATTACGAGAAACCAGCGCAAAACCTTTACTAGAATATATAAAAGAGAGGGGAAACGAGATAGAAAAAATAAACGAGCATATCAAGAACACGGTAATTGCTTACGATCGTCGGCAACATTTTAACTTGTTTTAATGTAATTTATTAAACGACTCAATAAGATGAAATATATGCTGGCAATAAAAATTGATATAATACTTGGAATAAGTCAACTGCCCTACTTCATTTGATACGCTCGTAGGTGCTTAAGCTCATTTAGAACTTCCTGCTTGCCGCTTGCCTCCGGCCATGCAACCGAACCGCTGCGCCACTCCAGTCAGGCTAGTTACGCGTTTTTCAATTTCAACTCAAAGCCACGATGGCCTGTTCGACTTCATGGTGACTCTTTGTGACTATCTTGAACGTTTTGTGACATTTTTTTTTACGGCAATTGGATTCTGTTTGTTGTTCGGCTCTGCGCTCTCATTTACTGAAGGCGCTTCGCTTTGCAGTGATCATTAAATGCTTCATTTGTCTTAATAAATTCTTTGGTAATAAAGCAGGTTGATACTTGCTGTTACTTTTGATCGCGTGCGATAGTTGTGTTGCACGAGATCACAAGGTTACTATCCTGACTGAACTTTACTATTTTATATTCATATGTATATTATTTAGGTACATTTATTATGATCATATTCAATAGTTAGTTAAAACTTAAGAGGTTTTCAGTATGAATTTCTAAATTTCTTTCAAATATAATTGCGCTTTCAAACAAAGACTCGACTTTCTTCAGAGCTTTTCATAATTTGGTCTCCGAACTAATATTCTACGATCAGTGATAAAATTCTTAAATTTTTGGAACTAACTGACAAAGTGCTAAGCGAAATATTGTTAACAAATTTTGATGAAAAAATTTCCACACATGACCGATATATGAGGTATAAAATAAACGAAAGAGTTGGGAATCGATATATTTGGTATCAGAGTATCACGGAATGTATGAACATATTTAATTAATTTTCGGTAGTATATCGCGTTATATTAATTTTGTTATTCTTGCTTCACTTCGTAAAAACTAGTTAATGAGAAGGTCCCACGGGTTGTGCTACCAGAGATGACGTCACAAAATTCACAAAGTTTATAAGGAAGTTGTTAATGGTGGCAGTACCTACAGGCAAGTGGAGACTTATGAGACAGAATACATTCGTTTATGGGACGTGCGTGTAAAAACAACAACGCATCGACTTCTTGCTTGAGTACTGGGGCTGGTTGAGACACTGGGGTTTTTGTTTTTTGCGATTGCCCATCTGAAAAGAACTGCGCAGGTTTGGCGGCCAAGAGTGAATCAAGCCAATTTTTGATACCCTGTTCTGAACCGTATTCCAGTGAGGGCTGTTGCCGGCAACATTTCGTTTTAAATGCTGCAAATAACCGTTAGATGAACGAAATTATTAAACTCTGAGTAACATGTTGCGATTGTATAAAAATTAGCATTTAAAGTATGTGCTGCTTTGAGAAAGTTTTATAAAAAAACTAGTTAAATTAACTTTTGAGTTTTACACTATTAAAGTGTTTTCACTATACGACAGAATCTTAGAAGTTAGGCATGAATACTTATAGTTTTACAAATACTGTATTATTTTTTGAAATTCAATTTGAAGTTTGAAAACGCGAATGGAATTAAGCCAAATGACACTTAAAGAAAATATAAAGCACGTAAACGGTTTTTGCACATAGGTAATATATTGGGTTGTTCGGAAAGTCATTTCGTTTTTTCCCGCCAGAGGACTTAATTACGTTTTTCCGAAACTAACTTCACACTTAAGCCCCATAACCATTATATGTCATGAGAGCTGATATTGCAAGGCTTGTGTGTGAAAAAGTTCTATTAATTCTACCCAGTAGTTTTTGGTTGGTGCCTTTTTAAATATGGAGAGCAATAAGCAGCATTTTCGTCATATTTTACTTTTTAACTTCAGAAAAGGTAAAAATGCTGTCCAAGCGAGAAAAAAATTGACGGATGTGTATGGAGAAGGCGTGTTAACAGTACGCCAGTGCCAGAACTGGTTTGCAAAATTTCGATCCGGCAATTTTGATGTCGAAGATGCACCACGGTCTGGAAGGCCGGTCGATGCGATAAAGGCATTAGTTGATGCAAATCGGCGAATCACCACACGAGAGATCGGTGAGAGGTTAAATTTGTCGAATTCAACTGTTTATGGCCATTTGAAAGGCATTATACGAAAACTGTCTTTCATGTTCCCCAAAAAAAACGAAATGACTTTCCGAACAACCCAATATATATGAACTTAACGCCAACAAAAAAAAAACAATTTAGCGATGAATGGCTTACAAATGGAAATTAAGTTGAAACTGCATTTAAAAATTTAAAAATGGTTTAAGGCCGCTCGCTTGACTTGGTTAGCTACTTGGCTGGCAACCACAACAAATTAAGGTAACACAGTTGCTGGCAACAAATATACCGTCGGTACCCAAGTGCCAATTATAAATGCGAGCCCGGCAAACTCCCAGCCGCTGGGCAATCGCTTAGCAAGTCGCTACTTCTGGTTGCACCATTTCAGTAATGTTGCCAACACACCAGCAAGGCGCAACACATGCCGTCGATATGCAATTGTAATGTTGCATGCTCTTGATTAGTCTTTTATTCATATTATAAGACTATTGTTGTTGGTTTTCTTCCAACGTAATTATTGCGTCGATTTACTAAAGGGGCAAGCGTGTGCTGTTTATTAGTCGGTACGCAAGCAAACCTTTTTATTTTAAAATTTTTTGCTTAACATAAAAGTTGTATATAATTCACACTTAGTTTTAATGCTCAGTTGCCATGCAAAGTCTTTGCTTGTATTACAAAAGTGGCTTTTTAATTATTTCTTTGCGCATATTTTTTCCACTGGTCGACCACAGGCAGATCGTCGCTGTGAATTCAACGTGGCTTTATTATTTATTTATACGTTTTCTAAATTTTTCTGATTTATAAAACATTAAGCATTTATCTACTTGTATCCATGTACTTAAATATAAATTAGACAATTATAAATGCGCTTATGTAGCGATATTTATGTGCGCTTATTTATAACACAAGCCACTCTAGTTGATTATTAAATTTAAAGTTTGTCTTACAGCACCTTGGTTCGACTTACCGTTACATATGTTAAGCTGAGAAATTAAATCAGAATAATAGTAGCGCAGTCATAAATTGCATGTAGTTACTATAATTTTGTTGAACATATTCCATTACGTGTGCGTAATGCCGATTATATCTAATTATCTCAAAGGCGATATAAAAATAAAGTAAATGGTTTCATTATACGGTATTGCGCTATATAAAAGAACGACGAACAACGCATAAATTAAATTTCAACTTTAAGTATCGGCATGGTGTTTAAAAGGTTTAATTTTACATGAGAGATAATCAGAGTAGGCGGAACTTGATTAATCATATTAGAATCAGTGTTGCTATATTTGTTCTCTTGCACTTTAATTGACTCCCACTAGATGTATGTTATTTAAATAGTAGGGTTAGCGAAAAAATATTTCTGGATGTAATGGATAATGGCTTCTCTATTTTTTAAATACCAGCATTACCCGTATGAGCAGACCGTAGAAGATTAAAATAGTTAGCAAGATATTCCTCCGAAAATGTATACTAATACCTAAAGGCAAACAAACTTAGCTATACTACTAGGTTTGAAAAGTACTTGTCCTAAAAATGAAATAACACTTTTTGAATGCAAATATTGCATCTAGAGTTATGTGTTTGTTGTAACGGTCTGCCAACATTTCGTTACCGGTTTGGTAGTGTAAAGCTTCGAGGTTTTCAAAATAGGCATTTATTTCCAATTTGTGTTCTCTATTTGAGAGAAATCTTTTTCCAACAAGCCACCTTTTGAGTGCGGATAAAAAGAAACAGTCGTAATAGTAGGACTCAAATCTGGAACCCTGCTGTATCTCAAGCTGAAGGAGCAATTTTTCCTTCGCCAAATTAAGCTTGATTGAATTCGAGTTTGATCTCGACATCAAATCGAAGCAATACTGTTTATCGATTTTTCTACCAAGTTCGAGGTAGTCCTTCAAAATAATTCCATGTGAATCCCAAAAAATACTGGCTAACATCATGCCGACCGACTGCGTTTTTTTCGTACACTTCGGACGACAGTCGCTGGGCAACAGTCATTCAGCGGACTGTCGGTTGAACTCAAGTGTGGGAAGGTGTATCCATCCTGATCCATTATCACGTATTTCTTATTGTATTTGATCAGTGCCAGATTGCCCTCTGAAAATAGAACACGTTTTTATACTTTCGATTGCGTTACCCATAGTGCGCAAAGTTTTTTCTTTCAGCAATATTTGTGGTGAATGATATGACCTTCGCGTTCTTTTGTGGCATCTTAATGATAATAAATTCACTCAATTTCATTTTGCGGTTTCCCAATATAATATCACGAATTTTAGCGATCTTTTCTGGCATTAGTGCCACTTCCAGCCGACGAAATTCTGGAAAGCGGTATTTGTCTATTGAATATGCTGGGACATATTTGCTGTAACACTTATCAAGCCATTGTTTTGCATCAGGGGTGTTCTTTCTCTTCAGGAAACAATATTTTACTAAAGCAGAGGCAATGACAGAGACTTTTTCGCTTTCGAGATGATCTCTCGGCCGGCTTTTCAGACAGTTTTGTGTTGGTTCACATGGAATCGTCGATACATTTTTGTCGTCGCCGAATTTTTGGCTGTAGCTGTAGAGCCATCAAAACCGATTGGTTGCAGTTCTTAATCAAATGCATCATAGATTTTGACTTGAGAATTAATTGATACCTTTTGTGAGTTTCTGGGCAAGACACAGTTCTATAATTTGAATTCGAATTTAACAGAACCCTCGCTAAGAACCGTTTGATTACATCTATACGGTAGTACCATGCATAACTGAATACATTCCCTGTGGAGGCGCATTATAATAATGTGTGTTGGAGTTCCACACCCTCCCACGCTACTCATAACTAGCTGCGTTCTATGACACGCTGCCTAATTAGTCAAGGCGTAAAACTTTATGGTACTCAAATGGTACTGTTTATATGCAAGCAGGAATTTATATATTTTTTATATCACTAGGGGTCCATGAATGTGTTCACATGCATTTACAAATCAGTGAGTGCTGTGAAATCACAGCAAACATATAAGGGAACATCACTCAATTAAGCACAAAATCCATGTAACAAATACTTTTCTTCCCCACGACTATGCTTAGGCAGTATGTATATGTTTGTATGAGTATAAATAAATATAACTAAATATGCATAAACTAGAAGCGCAATTCATAAGTAAGTGCTCTCCACATTAGCCGAGCAGACACATGTGCCAAGTTTGTGCACGCCACGCAGTCAATTTGGGTTTGCTCCGGCAACCAGCAGCCGTAGTAGCAGTAGTAGCAGCGCACTCATCGTTTTGTCTTCCTTCCTTCCGGTTTTGGTGAAATTCAGTGAAGCAATTTCTATGCGAATTTATTTCGTATGAAGATTTATCGCGATTTTAGACAGCACTGGCGACACCTGCCAACGCCTACGAATGTAATTTATGGCGTTGAAATAATATTCTCCGTTACACACCTACACATACTGACATACACATGTGAATGAGCTAGTGTCTGTGGCAAAATTTGAATTTTGTGTGTTTGCACTTTCCAACATCTGAGCTTACGAATTATTTTCACTCGTCTCCCGTTTTGTTTGTGCCATACGCTTTGCCATACTTTGCTTTATTTGAGTGCAGTTACAGTAAGTTTGTCGCTTTCAATATTTATTTTATTTGTGGCAAGATAGGAAAAAAATATTCCGCCGCGCATCATGAGTGTGTAGCGCGGCAGTTCGCCGTTTGCAACTGGCAGCAGTGACAAGCGTAACGACGAGTGAATGCAGCGAGTGAACCGAGGTGAGTGGGTGAGTGTGTGGGTGTCATTGTATATGTGTATGTGTGTAATTGTATCAGCACAATACGCATTGGTGGCAACTCCACTTGCTGTACTCATATGTCCATCTAGGAGGCGGCTGTGTCAGCTTGACTTGACGTGACTTGCCTGTTCGCCAGCATATTAGCATCCGAAATGAGACAATTTAAACCAGTTTCGAATTTTGAGTAATATAGTGGTGGGAGTAAGGAGCGAAAATTGTATGTATCGTGTGTATCGTCACCATCGCGATCCCTCCACCTGAGTGGTATGAGTGAATATATACCATATTTATTAAAGGCGCGACGGACTTGTCGCGTCCCGACATCTTTGCCGATACTACATATTTCAGTTAGAATGGTACTTTATATATAGCACCTTGAATTGTGAGCTGCAATCTTTTTTAATTGACTTGACCTTATCGGTGCATATTTGAGCTTGGTAGAAGAATGAAACCTTTAGGTTTTTTTTTTAATTTGATAACCCTTTAAAGTACGACATTGAAAATAAAGATATTTCCGCCTTTGAAAAGGCAAGGTCCTCTACGAGCCATTTCAAACTAAACTGAATTTGAGTTTATTTGGAAATAAAAATATTCTTCCTATTAAACCGAATTTTGGTGGTGCTCTCTTTTTTCACCCATTGTTAAAAAGGGCTTAAATTTTCAGTGTCAAGTTGATTATCAAAGTTAGGAATAACCAGCTTATTTAGATTCGCTGAAAAGTTTACTGGATAGACATAAATCTTCAAATTGATTGTGCATATAAAATCAGTGCAAATATTCTTGCAAGATCGGTTTCCCATATCATCGAAAAAGGGGAATTATTTATTTTTTTGTCAATTTGTTGAGGATAATCGAAGGCTTGGTAAGTTGACGTGGTTATAGACCGATCATAATTAAAGTTATGCTAAGTGGAATCATATGAGCTTTTGAAATTAATTATAATTAAGCTTATAGATTGGTTTGTTGGAAATGAATTTGTACGGAAAAATGAATGACGTGTCATAATGAAACAACCTTCTTCTTCCAATGTGGAAGTAAATCTGTGATTTGTTCCCCCAAATGTTTCAATAATGCTATATAATAGTTGCTGTTGATATGTTTTCCCTTTTTAAGATAGTCGATGAAAAATATTCCATGCTCATCCTAAAACAAAGACGACATAGCTTGGTTGGCATAAAATCCACTCAGGTGACTGTCGATGGGACACCGGAATATAGCTAGACTATGAAGCCAAGTTTCATTCATTGTCACATATCGTCCAGAATTCACTAATTCACCAAATCTCTCTCGAATCCATCATTTTTGTTACGCATATGTTATTTTCACAGCGACGATTCTTGGTTATCTAGTTTTTTAAGATCTTGGTGGCAGTTTCTGCCTCGCATTAACATAGGATGAAGAGACACGTATATGTTTGTGGGATTTGCGATATTGTATTTGTGACAACGCTTGATAGGAACGAGCTGTTGCCTTCAATATAATATATTATTTATTGTTTTAATACAGGAGTGGAAATTTTTCGAATTTAATTTGAGCTTGTTTGCAAGGAAAATAATTTTGACTTACACATTTTATCCAATACTTTTCAATAATTTAATTATATTGCTTATTTGGCATTTAACAATATTTTGTGGCCATATATTGATTTTATAGAAATCTTTTCAGCAATGGGAAAATTTCATCTAGGAATAATAATAATATCTCCAGTAAATGTATGTAAAAGTGTTTAAAACGCAAATTAGCACCGAAGCATTACATTTAAATATAATAAGAACACTGTATGAACACTACAGAACAGAACAAGAACACTAATACAATGTACATACTGATATACATACTTAGATGCAAACACTCTGAACCGCAGTAATCACAAAAATTACATCGTGATGTTAAACTGCAAATTTGAAATGTACAAAGTTCGCCAGCAATTTTCCACATGCGACCGCCGCGCCGACACAATTTTCAAAATAACAACAAAGCAACAACAACAACTCCACCAACATAATCACGGTACTAGCATGCAAACAAATCGCTAGCAAGCGCCCCCAGTGACTGCAATGCAAACAAGAAAAGTGTTTGAGAAAATGAAGCGCAACAACAGAAACAACGTGGGCCAATAAGGGCGTCTGGGCCGACAATGTGCCGGCAAACGAGGCAAGTAAGTGGAAATAAAGTAAGAGTATTCGCATAACAGCCAAATGGTAGGTTAGAGTATAGAGCGAAGCAGCGCAGGCACAACAAAGTGGTGGGCAACTCGCAGGGCGCCGGGTCGCAGGGTTCGCGATCTAAATTGTTTCGTGTGCAAGAAAATTAGTTTCAATGCGGACAAAAACAAAAGCAAAAACAACAAAAAAAATATTCGAAATAAAGTAAAAACGCAAAATAATAACAAAGATAGCAAGAGGCAAAAGGTGTGGTGTTGTTGCTGCAGTTAGGCATTTAATGCAGACGATGCGGAAATTCTTGCCAGCGCCGAAAGCACACACATACACATACAAGCATAGGCGTAATGTGCATGCCTTACAAGTATGTCGGAAACTAATCAAGCGCTAAGCAAAATCCAATCGCGAAAAGGGCTAAGAGCGAAATTCCACCAAAAATAAAATAGTACTACATTTCTATAACAACGAATGGCGGGCATGCGCTCGCTTATGCTCGCATTAACCGATAAGCGTTGGCTGAAATGAGCGCGCCTGGCAAAACAAAAGACTTAGGCAGCGAACCCGGGGAGCGGCTGCAAGCAAGGGGAAGCAAACACTAATTTTTGCACAGTTGTTGTTTGAATGCCTGCGGGATGTGCGCGCGAAGCGTCCGCGCCACGCCTGACTACCAACAGCTGCCGCCGAGTGTATGTTTGTGTTCCTCTTCAAATATGCAGCTAATAAGTATGGCTTAGTTGGACACATTTCAGATTCAATGGCAATGTTGCAGAGCCGAGCTGCTCTTACTTTCGCTGTTTAATCTTGTTCCACACTTTTCCCTTGCCATATTCAAATGTATGTATGTGTGTGTCTCTCTCTGTGTGTGTGTGTGTGTGTGCAATTGTTGATTATTTAGGCGGTCAGCCAGGCTGCCAACAAGTGGTGGTTGTTCTTGAATTTCGAATTTTGTTTTTAATGTTTTTGTTTTTGTTGCTTACACAAATAATGCTATTTACACTATTATTTCCACTCTCTGCCACGCTTTGCGCAATTCTGCTTGCAACCAACAACAACAACAACAGCGTCCATCTTCCATCTTCCACCTTCCATTTACACATTGCGATTCGTGAAATAATTACTATAATTACCTTTAAGGTAGATTTTCCAAAATGATGGCAACTACGCACCAACCAGCCACCACTGGCCAACCAACCAACAGCTCATCTGCTGCATCGACCAGTTGCCACTCGCTTTCGCTGCTTCAATTGGTAAAACAGAAATAATGTTAATAAAAAGGCAACTAAAATGCTCTGCCTCAGTGTATTCTGCTAATGATTTGGCTTAGGTTAGGTCATATATACTTGTATTGCTGTACTGTTGCAGCAACAACAAGGAACTCACATGCCCTGCATAAAATCCCATTCGTCCAGTTTGTGCGCATTTGTGTGGTGTAGTGGTTGTCGCTATTATTGCAGGCATTTATAACTCGTATTATACTTTGAATTTTATTCACTTTATTGCGTCCCTTGAAGTTATCAGGGCATATATAATATTTGTTGGTGGTGTGCAGTTCTTACAACTCAAGATTTTTGTTGTTATGTCTGAAAATATTTCCTGTTGTTTGAGTTGGCCCTTTGAAAGACGAAGCGCGGGCGTTATTAAGAACACTTTTTGATGTTAGACGGAATTGGCACGGAGCTCGACTCCGTGCTTCCAAAAATTGCCATTCTAAAAGTTCATTTTCTAGCCGTAAAATTGCTGTTTATTAATGACATCGTCCCTTTTGTCGTCAATACAAAGAAACAATAATTAAAAACAAAAAATTTGTTTGCAAAAAAAACTTCCTTCAACAACAAAAACTATCAAAAATTCTTAAGTCCGTACAATTTGAAATGATTCTAAGTGAGTGAAAATTCAATTCTTGACAGACCATTATGGTTTAAGGTGGATGTGGTCTAATGTAAAAAGCAGAAAAATTATGAACGTGAGAAATCTCATATACAATTGGAAATGTGGATTTCTGATTTCAAATCTTCTCTATTTGGGGAAACTTCGTCTTGAAGATTTTTTTTAATGGAGCACGCATTGACTTTCGTTGTTAATAAAATTAATAAAAGCAACATTGGTTGCTCCAATTTGCGAATGCAAGTAAATGTCAGAAGAGTTGTGAAATATTGTAGTGTGACATAATAGTATTGGGTCGTATTAGAATAGTCTCGCACTAAAGTGTAGTAACATATAAGGTATTAGAATTACCCGGTTAAGGACAAATAATCACCGTTTTGTTCGAAAGCTTGTTGCCATTTTGAAGATAATTTTCCCATAGAAATTCCCACAGAAACCTTTGCACTTCTTGGCAGAAAACTGGAAAGTCGAAATTCACGGCTTCCCTTGAAGCGAATTTTTCACCACCAAATTTATTTGTCATAGGCAGGAACAGCAACATCAAGCTTCCTTTTGTATCCAGTCTTATTTAAATAGTTCCAAACGGCTTCTGGTGTAACGGTTAACGTCTGGGCGATCGAAACAGCGCATCCATATCGGTCGAATTGGGCGATTTCGGGATGTTATAAACATTGCCGGAAGGGAATATCCGAAACCAAAATTGCACATCGTTGGCTATTACATTATCAATATGGTAACCACTATTCACATTATCATCGCTTGGCTTGCCTTTTCGCCTTTATCGAAGAAAAAGTGTAAAAGATGGCGTATTTTTTCTTTGTTGGTATCCATCTTTGATGCGTGTTCAAACAATACTGCGTAAAACAAGCACAACACTTTTTGAAAAGTTTTTTTATTACGAAATCTTATATTTCCAACAACATATAGCGTAACCTAATCACGCTTATACAACGCGAGATACAGATTACTAAAGGCATCTATTGGAAAAATAATGGATTTCTTTTTACTAGACTATATATTTTTTTGTAGAAAGATTTCTCAACATTATTGGATAGACTTAGGGTGTTAAAGAGCGTAAGTTCTCTTTTCATTTTGTGAGTAGTACTTCGAGAATAACAAAATTCACTATTTTGATTACAAATGAGGATTTATTTTTTTCCAATGTGACCTCTGAATAAAATTCTAAAGTAAACATATTTCTGTGTTTTAATAATTGAGTACCAAGGATACGATAATAATTGTACATTTGCAACATAATCAGATAATCAGCTTCGAAATTGTTTAAGTGGACTCGGTATAACTAAATTTCACATACATTTTGATTATTTCTTTTGTCAAAAGTACACTCAAAGACTTGAAACTGTTGTATGAGAGATGTTCGTTGGTATAAAAATAATACTTCACATATATATGCCTATTTGTTTAGACAGAAATTTTGTGATTTACCTTTTGAATTATAAATTTAGATGCCCTTTTCATTTTCTTTTCCTATAACTGCAAATTAAGTTTGAAAATCAAATAATCGTACTGTACTCACTCTTCATACTTTCATACATAGCTTTATATATAAACAATTTTTAATCAGCCGGTATATAGCATTCCTTTAAGTAGTCTCTTGCCGAAATTGCTTTCTACCTTGAGTGAACATTGCAACAAAAATTTTTAGTTTCACTTTTCTACTATTTATACTCTGCATTTGCTGGTGAATTACTTCCAAATCAACTGTTCGGTGGTGATTGTGGTTTCTTAATCTCGAAATAAAGTGAAAATTCACAATATTATTCGCCGCAATGATATCAGCTTCCTCAAAACGCTTAGAACAAACACTTCCTTCAACGATGCAATTTCTTTATATAATTATATTTAATTTAAGTGCTTAGTTATTAAAATCAACTTTTTGTGCAATAAAATATATTGTGCTCTAACTTTTGGCATAGATTTGAGATTTGAACCATTTATAATAGTAAATTTTGAGCAAAATCTGTGAAAAAAAATTTGGTAGCATTGAAGGTAGCGGTAACAGTAGCTTTGCTATTACTTTCAAATGCAAAATTTTTGACAAAAGAGTAGCCCTCCAAGATAGCACGCAGAGAAATGGCGAATCGAAGACGGCTACTATTTCATTTTCACTTCCCACAATACTCTTCCATATTTAATATTTTACCATTTGCAAGCAATATTAAGCCGTCATTTACACTTTTAATTTCACTTTATTAAAGTTGTAGGTAATTTACGCAATTGAAAATAATAAAAAGGCGGCAAAAATGAAATTAAATAAAAAAAAACATGCATTTACACCATGAGAAATTTCGAAACGATTCTTTCAACATTTTATTTGTGGTTGCAAAAATAATTTTGCGAAAATCCTCAGCAATCAAATACAGCTGCTGCCGTTATGTTGCTGCTGCTGGCGCTGTCGCTGCTGTTCTAAGCCACAGTACAACAGCAAAGGCAAGAGCATTAATGAAAACAACAACAACACCGATAACTAAATGACATTTTTGGAAAAACCCGTGGTTGGCACATCCTTTTGCACATTTCCTTGCCACTACACAGCACTGTGCATGTGCATGCGTATTAGCAAGCTTGTTGTCATTGCTATTATACTTTTGCGGTTACAGAACAAGGATGAGCTTACGACCGCACTGTCTACGGATTTCTTTTGCTACACAAACACACACACACACATATATTGCCGATCGTTGACTGCTGGCTGCTGCATGGAGATGTGACATTTGTGAGTGTCATACCGCATAGCGACAACAACAACAACAACAACAGCAACGAAAAGGGTAAACAGCTGCACATTTGGTAAAGTAGAAAATGCAGCCTGCCACAGTTGTTGTTGCTTGGTTGTTGGTTGTACCAACCATATTCCATTTCATTCGAAATTTTCTGCATTTCCTTGTATTTGTGTGTGTGCGTTGGTGCAATGGCAGCCGGAAGCGGAAGTGCAAAGCTACTCAACAAACACCAGCATAAAACAATGCAGCAAAATGGCAGCACCATTTCTCTCTTGCATGTCTTTCAGTTTGTAAGCGTGGGGGGAGGGGAAGTTTTGTTGCTTGTTTTCTTTTTGTTGTGCAGACAGTAGAATGGAAGCGGGTTAAGCTGCGGCTTTTATCTACAACTTGGCATGACGTGCTCTCGTGGTCGTGATATCCTCTCAAGCACAAAATGTTGACAAACAGCATCTAAACGAAGCAACGAAGCAACAAAGCAACGACGCACCGACGAACAATCAGCCATCAGTAGTTATCGCCATGCAAAGCAAGCATTCTTTGTGGCAAAAGAGAGATTATGTGGAAACGCTTGCAGCTGTCATAATTTTTTGGAAATTTCTCACAAACCAAAATCAAGCATATAAACAGTATTTTGCATCCACTAAGTGCCATATGCTATGATGCAAGTGTGTGCCAATAGATATGTATTTTTTTAGCAATCACTTGCTTAATACTTTTGAGAAATACATTTTTTTCTGTAGCAAAATTCTATAAATTAAAGTTCCATTTTGTAATCATTGTTCATCAAAATTTTTTAAATTATTAGTTTGTAGTTAAGTTTCTCATATATCTATATTCTATCTTAAAAGTAAATAGTTAGGAAGTACGAATTTTTCAATTTTAGAACGTTAAGGATGATTTTCTCCCATGTTGAGCAACTTCAGATGACTCAGACGGTTATGATTGTTTTTGTCATATATAAAAAAGTGGACCGCAGGAGTCAACACTTTGAGACTTGAATAGAGTTAACATCAGTTCTAGATTAGAACAAATGTATTTTGCATATGTTTTGGTTTTATAATCAAGATGTAAACCAAAACCACTCACAAATTCTTACCGAATAACCGATTCGTTAAAATAACGGTTTACTAGTAGATTTTTAATCAAGGTTTAGGTTAGGGAGATATCTAGAACTCTATTCGGTCCGTCTATTCGTTAGAGCGTTAACTGGAAAAAATTAGATATGTTGATAAAACTTCGTTCCTGTGTTTCTCTGTGCACTCTGAGGAGATTGGTATTGCAGATGGGTACAATTTGGGGGCATTAATGGTATTGAGGACTTGAAACACTTTAGAAATGCACAGTATATTTATTACGAAGGTTGTTAAGAACAAGTTTTTGAATGTTTTCATTATTTCCAAATATTAAAATTTATCACAAATTTTTCCATTTTCCTCCAAAGTCTACTTCAAAAATATGTATGCAGCATAATATATACTTTAAAGACATAACTGCACAAAAGTCCAGTAACTCAGGCATAACTAGCAATTTCGATTGATGTACTTTTGCCAGAAAGTTGGCTTGCTTAATTTTTTGGATCATACTATACTACTTACATATATTAAAAAAAAGAAGAAGTATTGTTCCAAGCCAGTAGACCTTGTGGGTCTTATTTCTAATTACAAATACGGAAATTAGGTTCCTCTGAACATTTGAATGAACATATTTAGCCTATTTCGATAGCAACTTTTCAGATAAATGTAAACCGGTCAGGTAAGTCTATAAGTTCTATAAATCAGAAATAAGAAAATACTCGCTAAATTAGCGCCAGTTCATGGTAACTTCTACTCTGAACTATGAGGAATGGATGCAAAAGCAGTTGAGAGTTTTTTGGAAATTTCAATATTGAATTCAGCTGTTGCTTATGTTGAAATAAAAGTGACCGTGAACTAGCAATAGCTTTTGGTGGTATATTTTAAGAACGCTGTCAATGAATAGATCACAGGGTTCACTGGCAAATGCATTTTAAGCGATGATGAGTTGCTCCATAGTGTTGATGTAGTCGTTTACATAATATTTGCGCTTTCGTTAGTCTGAATATTTTCTTTCAGTGCACTAGAGCCGAACCATTTTTAAACTATTCAATTTACTTAGCACTTAGTTTAGATTTAATTCCGATATCTCATTGGTTTTCTAGATACAGTCTTCGATACAGTCTTGTTTAGTCTCGTTCCGGTATATCTTTGTAAGAATATTAACAGATATATATAGAAATAATTCGAAAACCAGAAATTGGCATTCTCGTTATATAGGCTTCTTGTTGTTGAAAATGGCTGGTGATATTCTTAACCAATATTAGAAATCTGTTTCCTCATGTTAATAGATATATCGAGTCGGTTGCTCTTCTGTTTTACCATAACCATAAGCTGAACAAAGCACAGACCAAATAACACAAAACTAGAAGTCCGTAACTCGAAATGTATGCAACATCTATTAAACCGTTAGAAACAAAGGGTCGACTCATAGAAGGAAAGCAAAGAAAACGCATCAGAAACCAAATCGCCATTTACGCGACGCCATGACATGAACGCACCAACTGAGCCAAATTGCAAATACAAGAAGATTCACATTAATACAACAACAAAAGTAAGTAGGAAGTGCAATAAGAAGAAGTAAATATTTGCGGCCATGTGTGGCCTGTGCAATGATGTCGCTGGCAAACAAATTCGATTTAGCGATTGTGACAACAACAGCAAAAAATTGCACAACGACAACAAAGCCAGCGTTGAGAATGAACTTGATGATGACTATGTGGCACGCAACAATTGAGAATTGCGAATTGTGGCAGCCTGCTCACATGTGGCCATATTTTTGGCCACTACAACAACAACTATCGTCATCGCTCTCACACTTACGCGATAACTGCAGTTTTCTGCGCTCTCGCTCTTTCATATAACGCATATTTGTATAGCTCCTTTGATGGCGACGGCCACACTAGGGAGTGTTTCCCGTTGTTGGTATATGGTATAACTGTTGTTGTACTCGAGCCGTTGAAGAAAAACCGCTAAATGCCTACCAGTACAACAACAACACCGACACCGACGTCTACGGCTGCAATGACGTTGGTGACGCCAAAGTTTTTGATTTGAATTTGGTGCCACACGAAACATAGCAGCCTAATCTTAAATGCACACATGCGTATTATTGCTGTAATTATTGCACATGCGCACACAATAGCGCTATGCATTGTACATGTACGAGTCCACAGAGCGCAGCTTAGCAAAGCAAGCGGACAATTGTGCCAACAGGAAGCGTCGAACTTATCGCATGCAAATGCAAATGCAATCAGCCAAATGCTAAAACACGCACACACACACAGCCAAAGTCATTTACACACGCTCAGCGTGCATTAGCGTAAGCGCCGAAGAATGCCGCAGACGAAAAAAGTGCCACAACGCAACACAAGCCAAATGGGGGCAAAGTTATTACAACTTGAGGCGTCAGCGGTTGCCATGTTTAGCTGCCACAACATGCACTGTGCACAGCCATTTTCATTGTTGACCCTCAGCAACTGCAACGCCGAAAACAAAGCCACTTTTTCACTACTGCTTAGTCTTCTTCTTCTTCGTTCACATTCGTTTCCTCCACTACTTTTACTTGGCCATCCCGACATTTGCACTCATTTCAATATGTCCAATTTGGGTGACCAGCACTTTGTTTGCTCCTTGCGTAGTCTTCATGTTCAGCGCCTGTGTGGCCTGTGTGGCCTGTGTGGCCTGCGTGGCCTTTGTCGCTTATCGCCCTTTCATGTTTGCAATGCGAAATTAAAAGCCGGCAAAGGGACTGGCCAAAACATGGATTGTTAACCCTCATGTGTAGTGAGACTCTTACAATGAGACGCGAGCGAAGTTTGGCATTCCATGTTGGCTGTTGCGTAGGCGACTTGGACACTTAGACAAAAGAGGTCTTTAGTGGCTTTTGAGCCACAACATTGTACATACGCAAGCATTTTTATATACAAAATTGCATTGCTATATAACGGTATCACTTTGCGTAAGTGGAGTATGAGTTGTTTGTACCTTGTCTTTCCGTCAAGCGCCTATGTGTTTAAATGTGGAGGCTCAAGTGAGTATAATATTAGGGGTTGCATTTACAGCGTAAAAAAAAAAATGCGCAAGAGAATATCATAGCTCAAAATTACATTTATTGCACTTTACGGTGCCATAATATACTCATTTGGCGATTAGCATGCCAAGGGAACCTGGGATCAGTACTCATTTATGCGATACCGAATAGAATTTGTGGCGTAACACGCATTCGCGGAATGGGACTCGCTGAGAACCTTAAACCTTAACCTCCCTAAAATTCAGTAGAGTAAAGTGCGTAAAGGTAGTGTTGGAGGATGACGTAGTAGTGCATATAACTACTTCTACTATCTGCGAAATGGTCAAGGAATTTGGAAAAAAATAAAAAATTGCATTTATGTGAAAGGTATGGGGAGTCAATATGAATCCGAATAAAACAGAAAGACATAATTTACCCCTCCTTTTCTCGGGATCCGAAATTGAACTGTTACTACGAAGTCGGGACAGTGAATTTGGTGAAAAATCTCCATATTCCGAAAACGTTTATAAAGTTTCTTTCAGATGTTTCTGATGGTTGGATGAACTCCAAGTGGTTAGGCCACTAAGAAGTGTTAAGCAACTAACCGAATTTCATAAAGTCATCTGAATGCTTGTTCTACCAGTGTATTTAAGGAAGCTTGTATAAATGGTGAAAAATCGCTTTCAGTCACCGAAGAGATGAAAATCAAACTCCGTGCAGCAAAAAAGAGATATGCTCTACAGTTATGACAAGTCGATGTCGACAAAAATGTCGATGCGTCAGTGAATAAATCTAGGAAAAGTTCCCCAATAAACCCAAAAAATACAAAAAATCCCCAATCATATACCGAATAGTCTTGTAACAAAAGATCCATACCATATGTAGTAAAATTCTATATTTAAATACAGGGAAATAAGTGGAGATGTATATAAGATGATAAAAATTATGTTTACTTTTCTTCAGAGAGAAGTTCTCAAATAGTTTCCCAAGGTTGTAGGTTCGGTGGAATGCTTTCGCTGTCGAAGTTGTAATGTATTTCGTATGGTTTAACTTCAGTGATTTGATTTAGTGACAGAAGGCACTTTTTTTAAATTAATTTTCTTGAATTAATTTTCCTTTGAATTAATTTCCTTCATTTTAGTCACAATGCTAAATTTGCGAGAACCTGCATTGAATTGATTTGTAAGGTTGTACATTCCATTTGGCAGTAACTGGGTGTATATTGATCCCATATCAATGGTGACCGCTCGCTACATTGATTTTCTGTCTTCAAATCAAAGAATAAGGCATCGTTTCGGATTTCGGTAGTGAGAATTCTAGCTGACTTTTGACTAGTTGCCTATTGTGTGTTAACTCTCGAAAATTAAAAAAAATTAGTCAGTTATTTTTAAGTTCTACTTCGAAAATGAGCTCTTAATTTGTTAACGAAGAATGAATTAAAGTTGAATGAGTTAATTTAAGATATTAATTTAAGAAATTTAAAGGGTTTTTACACCTGCCTATTTGAACCAATTTTCTTTTGTGCTGTATCAGTGATGCCACTGCAAGCTGAAATGAGCATAAATAATATAACATTTGACTCTTAAACGCTTTTTCATTGATATTTCACTCAATGACAGTACCATTGCAAATATTACAATTTTCCTTCGCATGCAAATGCTGGAGAATCTATTGGAACCAAAGGGTACACTATGTCCCCATAGGAGATGTACATTGTGATAATTATAGTTTATGAGAGACCTGATGGCATTTTGATGCAATGGACGGCGACATGAAATTCAAGTAAACGAACGATGGTAGATGGCAGGGATTGTCGGAGAAAATATATGCAACAGTAACAACACATGCTAGGTCCTCGAAATGACACGAAAGTTCACAAAGCATGCTCGTTACAAGTGCTCACAAATGCCTTTTCGGCACGATAACGCTCAACTGCACATCTTCACGGGCCACCGAAAAGCTTTGCCACCGAAATGGACATTAGTGGCACAAGAGAGAGAGAGAAAGAGAGAGAGAGAGACGCAGCAACGCGTCAACAAAAGACAGAAGGAGAAAATGCAGAACGTGCAGCTTACTACACTCGTATAACAGGATGAAGGTGGCGCTGTATGACGAAAGCAAGCGCCAAAATATGGACGTCTGCGCCTTCATTTGTCAACGAACGAACATGCAACATTGTCACAATGAAGCATTGAAGAAACAAACCGTACACGGGTCCAACAAATGTTTGCATGCACATTTGTTTGTATGTGTGTGTGTTAACGCCTTGTTGCGTAGCACGAAACATGGGCTAAGTTTAGCACCGCCGCCGTTGTATTTACTTGCCACAACATATTTGTGGCATGTATGGACGAAAATGCAAATGTTGCCACTATTTTAGGTGCACAGTCGCCGTCGCTACGAACCCAGTTAGTGCAACTGAAATTGTAACACTTCAGTCATTTAGATTCGGTTGCATATTATATATACCTATGTATGTATGTAGTACCCTTCGTGTGAGTACGAACATATATTTTGTTGACGTTGCCTCCATCCTCGAAATAAACACGAAATGGGTTTAGACTCGTACTATTTTAAAATTATTTGACATATCTCTTGGTCTATCTGACAGTTTTTACGAGCTAACTTTGTTGTTCCATATCCAATCGTTTCTTGTTGGTACTGCAATGGTTGGAGCTTGTTAAGATAATGTTAAAATTTAACTGATCTTAGGTGATAAAGAATATATATACATGCGAAAATTAACAAAAATCGCTGCTCACGTCTTTTTTGTGTATAACAGTATTTTCGGTATATATATATTTCGGTGTATATAACGGTAAAAAACTATACATGGCAAGAAAAAAACGTGCATATCAAAAAATTAAATATCCAAGAAAAAATTGAAAATACCTGATAAGAAAGTGTAGCCTTTTCTAAACTATATTAGCTTACTAGGGTTCATAGGTAATGGTGCCTGAAACAATTGGTGTTGTTGATTAAAGTGGTAATATCAGTTACTGTGTATTCCGATAACAAATTTAGGTTAGGCTTCTAATTGCTCAGATTTTGTCTGAAGATCTACATGATAATGTAGATAATGCGGTAGACCCCATTACAACATACTCTCCACCTTAGTTGTGCAGTAGAATCGGATCCAATGAAAGTAGGAAGCTTAAATAGATTAAGTATATTTTTTTTATGGAAAATTATCAGTTAAGTTTTGCATGGGTTAATGAATAAACCGTTTTAAATGGTCCGGAAATCTGAACTTCGTGAAGCGTTTTATGGTCAATGACGCCATTACCTTCTAGGTATTCGCATCGAAACCAGAAGTTCCTTAGTGAAGATTTTCATCCTATTTGCGTTATGGTATAGCCAGCGAAGGATCCGTTTATCCGCTTGTCTTACAATTGGAACTCTACCTTCTGGGAATATAAATGTATGAAGGTTTGTTTAGTTAGTGGTCCGCTTCAGGCCAGAAGCTGCAACGAATGTTCTATAACGGTTGGGCTATGATATTTATAAATAAGAAGAAGTGCAAGTTCTCGCATAGAATACTTGTCGTAGACCTATACAATTCTCATAAATTAACTTTTAACTTAATGTCACTATCTGAAACGACATGATAGATATTTAAAAGACTGCTACGTCTAAATATTCATGTTAAAGCCGGCCAAATTGCGATATTTAGGTATTTGAATTGAATATTCAACATTGCGACCAGAGTCTGCCCTCCAAAAGCTATCATCCTCGCCTTGAATGTAGTAAATAAATAATGGTTTACTATTAAAGTATTATGAGTCAAAGGATCAACTCCATATTGTAGTCAAATAGACTGTGTTTTCCAGCAATGGCGGTTCCTTTTCAGCTAAGGCAATTCACCCCCTAACAAATATGCAATTGAAAAGAAAAGTTTTCTTGAATAAGTTGGTTTCGAGTTTCAAGAAATTTGTATGTGTACTTCGTTGAACAATAGTATCGAAAAAAGGCCCCTATATTCTGCTTAGAGACATAAAATTCATTATTGGAGAAATATAGTTATCAGTTTCGAAAATTCACTGGAAATTTGTTTTGAAAAAACTTTGTGCAAGAAACTGGTAAACATGCCGCTCTATTAAAATATGAATTCGGAACGTGGCATACTCAGACAAATTTTCCCACTACTCCCAAAAATTTTGGAATATTTTTAAAATGAAAGGAATTTTCTTAGACATAATGTAGAAGCCTTTTATAGATAAAAAAAAAATATTTACCTATGAATATTAGAGGACATGTGTTCACGAAATTTGCCTGTGAAGGGTAACACATTGTCTCTATTTTCAGAGCACTCACTCCTGCTGCGTGAGAGAGATCCACGCACATATGCGATTAATATGGCTCCGTGCAAATTTCACCATAGTGTTTTGCACATTTCGCGATTTTGTTCGCGTTATGACACATATCTTCGGGGATATGTTGTATGCTTAATATTTATGCACTTATGTACCGCACTCGCCATTTTTATTTTAACGGAATTCTATGTTGAAATGATAAAGTGGCAAATGTAATGAAATGTAAATGGAAATGGTTTACGACTTTGCATGAGTATGCGTGTGCATAAAAATGATAAGTGTGTGAATTTTGCGTGTGGCGTGCAACTTGCGATTTAAGTGAGCCAAAAGAACAATCTGAATAAAAAATATTTGCTAAGTTATTTTTACACTGAAAAAATTAACTTGAATCATTTTTGATAACACAAGGTTCAGAGGCATGGAGTGTATATAGGGTGTTTCTTCCGTCTGTTAAAACATTGACTAACTTTGGAAGGACCATAAGTATTTTATATTTAAAATATTTTATTTAATATATATGACTCTTTACTATATTTATTGGCTCCCCTGATGTCAAACCTGAAGATCTTGGAGGTCAGTCATTGCCAGCTCTTGCTTTCATCTGACATCCAGGGAATCTTTGTAGCGAAATCTAAATAGTCATCTTTGCCGACCTGCTGAAAACAATAATCGTCAAAACCATTTTCACGAATTTGCGAGCAGACATTACGTGCCAATATCCATTGACTGTTTCGTTTTGTCAGACAAAAGATATAGTCCAGTGATGGTTAAAATTGTACTAAGCGAAAGCTTGAAAAAAGCGTATAACATACTGCTTCGGAATATTAAAAGGTAAATATTATTCAATGTTCCCATTTTTTCTTCTTTGTTCCACCTTATTTTTTTCCTTATGCCATATTTTTAGTAACAAATATATATTCTTACAAGTTTTAACTGACCTCTGTATAGCAGTCGCTGTTTTAGAAATATATACATAGAGGAGATTTTTATAAGCATCCTTTATCAGCATCCATTTATTTTATTTTCATCTCGAAACTTGGAAGTCTATTGACTCCTAGAAGTAAAGGAGACAGAAAGTACCCCTGAAAGATATCTAGGTCTAATTTTTTCGTTGATTTCGGACAGCAGCATCGATGAACCCAGATTTACTCGCGCGCGTTGTATTACTTACAAGGATTGACTATACCTTTATAAATAAATCAGATAAGTTTCCTTTCTTGTTTCTTTTCGCTCAGAGAGGAGAGTGGATGCTTCAAATCTACACTAATGTGATCCCTAGGAGGAACTTATTTTAAAATAGTCGCTATATTTTAGAGACGTGCTGCTGAAATTTCGTACGAGACCTTAGTATTTGTTTCATACAAACGAATGTTTAAATTTGGAAACTACTGTTTCGAAATTTATTACAGTGCATACGAAATACACCAAAAAACGTTTGATTACTTTTGGTTTCAAGTTTCAGTGTGTGTCTTAAGAAATAAATAAGAGGAAATAACATAAACAAATAGCTGAAGACGTGCCAAAAAAAATTAAATCAACAACTCTAGATGTGCAGAAAGGAAAATCTCTAGATTTTCACAAATTTCTACAAAGAAATCAAGAAAAAACGAAAAATAACTAAGCGCAAGAAAAAAGGATTTTGGTGCCAGTGAAAGTAAAGTGCCTTTTTATCGTGTGTGCTCCCAGGAGAGTTGCGAGTCTAGTTGCTGCTTTGCATAGAAATGGCAAAAAGCAAGCAACACAACACACACAAATGTCGAGGAAAAGAAAATATTTGAGAATTATGGCATATACAAAAACAAAAAAAAATGGAAGGAGGTGTGCGAAAGAAAGTAATGGGAAAGAGCTGAAATTGAGTGATGGTGGCAAATCCTTTTAATGATAAAACACGCATAAGCAATTTACAATTTGCCGGCGTGCGAATTTTTTTCTGAAATGCAAATAGTTTGTAAGGGGTAGCGGAAAGGCAAACAAGTGGAGCCATTCCTAAAATCGTCGACTGATTGCCTATATTTAGGCGGTTACACACGCGCTCGCATTCACACACTTGTTTGTATACATGATCAATTATTAGGTATATATGTACTTATATGCTTATCTTCTTCAATTCTGGTTTTGAAAAACTAATATTTTTGGTTTTATAACTAGCAGACTGCCGTAATACATTCAGTCCTTACAAGGCGTACACCAAAACTATGGTTGTTCTCGACGAAACATATAGTAAAGGGCCGCGTATATTCTCAGTATAAGTAGACGAACTTATTGTTAAGTAATTTTTTCCTTTCTTCGATCTTTATTATACTCTAGCAACATATTTGCAGAGCGATAACTCGGACTATTGCTACGCCCACCAAATGCCGTTAATTGGAAACATATAAAGTGTTATAACTTAGTCAGTAAGTGTCATAAGTTAAGCTACAAAAACGAAATTTTGTATAAAAGATAAATTCCCATTAAAAACATTTTTAATTTTCATCTGATTCTTTCACTTTACAGTAAATAAAGAAAGCACCAGTGATGATATCGGAACAAGACTTTGCACAAATAGTGCCTTCAGGGTATGTCACCTCTTTTCTAAAAAAACAATAGAGATCGAACTATAACTTTTCAAGACGCCAGATACCGCTTGTGCGAACCTAACTGCCTATAGCTGAGTTCCTACCCAAAACTCTAATCAATCTGTAAGATTTCTTAATGAAGTTCACAAAACATCTTATCTTAACAATAGTCTGTCTTTGTGCCTAAAATCGACAAAATAGGGTCAATATATTCCCCAACCTCCGTATATATAATATAAAGCTTTTACAAATTTAGCAAAATTAAATGAATCTGCTCGTATAATCTGCAATCGACTACATTTTGGCGGCGATAATGGGTGAAATCGATCCACGAAGTAACTATATATAATGATTATCATTATTTTAGTAGGTCAATGTGTTTGATATTTTAATGAAACTAAGTAGACATGTTTTCTTAACCATGAAAAGATTTGGCGCATGGTGTAGCCCCCAGTCTCGTAATATAATGATTTCCGCCGCTTTGGTTGAAAATTTCCCCTTATACTCATTATATTAAAATTCTTCTCTTTGGTTGAGTTTATGTCGCAAATATCAGCATTTGGAACAAATATATTAAGAAAATTAAGAGATGATATTTCCGTTAGCATTATGTCCTTCGGTAGTGAAAATTATGGAAAGCGTTATGTACTTTCCCACAGCACTAATATGACGACTATACCATTTTGAGTGAGTTAGATTAATATTAATACAAATATTTCAGATATGAAACTAAAGACAGTAATGAACACTTAGTTTCATATATGACCTACAATATACGCAAATAAGATGCCACATATTATTGTAATCCATTCACAATTTCGTTGTATACCAAATATTGAATTTATTTTCAACAACAGTTTTTAATGCAAAGATTGGCCAAAACCTAAAAATATGCTCCGGTTTTGGACTCTGAAAACTGCTAGAGTACAAATTTTTCTGTTATACATGAACTAAGCCCTTCGTTACTGGTTTTATTTATTATCGTGTTTTTAGTAACTTTGGTTTTATGTTTAAAAGTAACCTTACTTTTTCTTCTTGTATTAACATGTATCTCATTTATGCTCCGAAAAACATAGCTTATGAAAAAGTCAAAAAGTCATAAATTTTTTAAACTCTTAATAACGATAAGGGTAGGGAAGGTAAAGTTCCGCTAAAAATCCGCAAGGGTAAATTTTTAAGTTGAAACAAGCCGAATAAAGCGTGGGAATAAGTTATAGACCGATTTCGACCATATTTAGATGACACACCTTGAAGGCACTATTTGCGGTATATTTTATTTCGACATCATCACTGATGCTATATCTATTGTAAATTGAAGGTATCAGCCGTAATTCAAAAAGTGTTATATGTGAAGTAGGCGTGGTTGTAGTCCGATTTCGGGGATCCAATTCTAACATATTGACGTCAAAAAAATGTTTTTATACCAAACTTAAATCAAATGTACCTAGTAGTTTTTATATTATGGGGTTTTAAGTAAAAGTGATTGGGGTCTCACCCATTTCCCGAATTTTAAAAACTTACACAAGCAAACGTATACGACTCATATCTTTACGGTTACATTTAATAAATCTGACGTTTTCGTTAGACAATTACCGCAATTCTGAATCTGAATTCTGCAGTTCTGAACATAACCGTTGTATGGTGTTGGCGTGGTTGTTGTCCGATTTCCACACGCTATCATGAAATACTATAAAGAAATGTTTCCACTAAGTTCTATCGATATAGTGTTGGAAGTTTATCATATGTGTATATTAAGTTTATTTGGAGGCGGGGCCTGGACTTTCACATTTCTTATAAACTACAGATGCTCCTTCCTACTAAAATCATGCAATGCACTAAAAAATGAAATCGAACAGAAGCGGGAGAACGAAGCAGTGGTTTTTAGAAAATCAAATTTCTGGTATTCTATAGTTCTTACTTAGCACTAGTAAAGAGCAATTGGCCTGAGTTCCCAGAGCCCTGAGTTCTTCATCTGATTTCCTACCTTGCGTGAAGCAAAATAAAATGTTTATTTTAGGTCAACATTTTATGGAAATTTCATGCAGTTTGTGTCCACAGTAGCGATCATATATTTCAGAGTGTTAGCTAATTTATATAGCTACCTCAGGATATGTTTCTATGTTTATACTATACATATAATACCTTAGGCTTATCCAATCTTTCATTCCACAGTTTTCGTCGTTGAGTATCATAAATTCTGAACCTCATTGCCGATAAAACGGTAATGTTAACGTATCTTTTATAAGCCAAGCAGATAATCTGCCAACATGAATGTGTAATTTCGGTCAATTTAGTAACTTACACCGCTGCGTAGCCACACATTTACACGCACACACACATGTACGTGTATTTATGTTTGCTGGTATGTAAGGTCAAAATGGCAAAATATGAGAAACGTGAATGTAATGGAAACGGCAAATATTTTCAATTTAAAATGCAATTCATGTGAAAAAATGAGTTTCGAATCATTTGAGGCGTGGCAAGAAATCATCATCAACATCAACGCGCAACACTACAATCAATGTTTTGCGGCCATAACAATTTGCGCACACACCCAGGCACCACCACTGTGCCGCTTATAAGTGGTAATATCAAAATAACAACAATAATAATATAACAACCGCATTACTGCAATTGGCGCATATGAAGCAGCTGAAACGGAGCAGCGATGAGTTGATCATAGGTTGCAGATTTCTTGGCCGGCCATGCAGCGGCGAAAGAATTGAGTTCAACGAGCGGAAGGATCATCGCTATAGCAGCAAACATACCAATAACAACAACAACGCTGATATTAAATACATTTGATGTGGACGCAACGAAATTGGCAGTTGCACGAATGATG
Source organism: Bactrocera minax (assembly GCA_021498325.1). NCBI lineage: Eukaryota > Metazoa > Arthropoda > Insecta > Diptera > Tephritidae > Bactrocera > Bactrocera minax. Next base: position 2,491,960 of record JAKEEE010000011.1, on the reverse strand, counting down.
CAATGATGGTGGCTGGCAGCTTGCAATGGCTGTGCTCGCTTGGTTGTTTGGTGGGATGCAACGCATGCGCAGTTGTGTTCTTGCTGTCAAATGGCAATTGGTGCTTTGCGCAACGGCGAGAAGCTAAACCGATTTGTGTAGTGCAACTTGTTATTATTTTTGTTATTTTTTTTGGGCTTCTTTCAATTTTCGTTGGGGGCTGCCGTTGGCGCATTTCCTCGCAATTATGTGTTGCTGTTGTTTTAGTCGTTATTAAAGTAGTATTGCTGCTGCTCGAGTTTAGCTTTTTTCAAATAATTTTGTTGCAGTTTAGCGCATGGTCTCAGCGTCTGTAGCATACATTTTTTTGGTACAGTGAAACAATCACGAGATTTAGTATCATTTTCGTGCAATCTGGAAAATACTCAAATGCAATTTGTCAACGGCAACTGAAATTTTGCCATACATTTGATTATTTAGTTAACTACTTTTTTATTTATATATGTATATCGACCTCCATACATAACGAGGTACTGTAAAACTGCTCTGAAGCGAATTACTGACGCCGTTTAGGTTAAAATCGGGAAGCTATAGTAACTGCTCGAAAGTATATGAACTCTAAGAAATTGAGAGTCAAGGAGCGAAAACATCTTCGCTGAACAGCTCGTATCATTTCCTTCAAAGCTATTAGGATTAGGACGTTCGTTATAGAATTTATAATATTCGTCATCGAAGCGTCATTCCTTGCTATTTTTGAGCGCTACTTTCTTCTAAAAAAGATTTTTTTTCTCTTTTTGCAAGTAAACGCAAGAACAAAGTTAGTAATATAAGAAAATAAGTGTATACCTCATTAAAGAATAACTGCTTTCTTCAGTAATATCCAGTTTTATTTTATAGATTTTAAAAAGAGTTTGCTACTGTGAATGACTCAATGACAAATTACTGACAAAATGACAGACAAATTTGCAATTCTACAAGAATTCAAATCTTAAAATGGCAGACGAAGATAAGTGTGTTCGATTCGCTACTCTCAAGCGCTTAGTGAGCGCTAATCATATCTGTTACTGGATGTCAGGTAAATAAGATAAATTGAGAGCATAATTTCATATTTATTTTCAAAGGAAGCTGATATTTTTTGCTAGAATTATGTCAGCTGAGCTTGTTTCATAGTTGAAAAATGTAATATCGAAGATTTCAACAGATATATTTAGAAAAGCATGTAAGTATTCCATGAAAAACATAAAAAATTGAATAAATCAGTCATTCATGGAGATTAATTAAAAGTTGCCCTTCACCGAAAATACGCTGCTGGTAACTCTCGGGGCTGGCAAATAAGTAATCGGCCCATACTTGGAGTAAAGTAAAGTTGGAGCGGTTCCCCGACCACTCTTTAGTCTCAACTAAGAGATTCTTGTATACGTCATTTTAGTCACGAAAAGGTCCAATTTTCACATAGCATTTTTCACTGTGTTCCAGGTTCTCATATGTAGCGCGTCAACCAATTGGTTTTAGTCTGATACGTAGCAATATTATTGATGGATCGTGCGCTCAAATAATGGTCCAACAGTGAGATATGAGATACCATATAGATGCGTATAAAATATGAATAATTTAAAAATAATTTATTTAATAATATAATAAAAGATATAAATATACTCAAAATGTCCACTGTGCAGGAATGAGAAAATGTAATTTGACTGCGATCAGCGACTACGCTGGATTAAGGAGCATGAAAATAAAAATGTTGTTGAACATAATTGCTGCAGGAAATGCAAGTAAAAGGAAAAGCAACAACAATGCAGCTACTTTCCTGCTGGCGATGTAAGCTGTACGATGGGCGCCTACTTCAATATGTGATTTTATTTATTTTCTACGCAATCATATTATTCCGATCGCTTCGCAAAATGGCAATTACTGCCATGAACAGCAGCATATTGGTAAAATGTTGCAGCAACACGACGAAAACAACACAAATAAATAAATAAGAATCCTTCATGTGAATTACAGCAATTTACGGTTAAACCATACAAACTTTAATCATTGTGTTAATGCAGTTGAAGGCAATGGATAAAGGCAAAAACAAGAAAAACGAAATATAAGAAAAATTATAAAACCAACAATTGCTTTTAAGCAATTTCTTCTTTGCTGCACGCTTTTCGCTTTGAAAAGCAATTAATTCTCAAATTACACTATCATCCGCGTGTCCGCAGCCAGTCGCCCGATTGTCCGCCCCATAGCATTGAACGTCCATAAACTAAACGGAAAGCTACGCTCGAATTATTAGCAAACATTCGGATAGTTTGTGCGCTCATTCACGCGCACACACGCTCACAAACGCGCTGCCAAAGACGAGTAGCGAAATTCTTATCCTTAATCGCTGATTTCCTGTCACTTGTCTGTTTTCCTGGTGTGACGGCACCGGCGGCTTCGGTTCAGATTCAGCGAACTTTTCCCGCATATCACACTTCATCTTCTCATTACCCTCCTCTGCGCTGCCCTTTTGTTCAACAATTTTCTTACGCTTCTTCTTGCTGAAGAAGTTTCAGCTGAAGAATTCTTCTAAATATTTGCTAGAGTTGATGGGAAGCGGCCAAATGACCAAAAAGTGCTCGTAGTAAAGCATATATGTGTGTGTTTTGGTGTGAGAGATGCAAACTTTTCTTTGTTCCACAATTTGCGTACAACTTCCGTTCGCACTTGAATGCCTCACTGATTTCGTTTGGAATGCCTCAGTGGCTGCCGCATGCCACACTCCATCGATTGCCACTTGTTTGTTTTCATTTTCATTTTCGTTTTCGAATTAGTTTTGTTTTTGCTTAGCCAATCGTTGATTAAGGGTGTCACTTACAGGAGTAGTCACTTAAATGAATTCCCATAGATATGCATGAGCGTAAGGCTTTTGAATTTGGATAATAAATAAATATATTTAAAGACAATTTGGTTTTAACTATTTTATTTACTACAAAGTTAATTTATATTTGTTCCATTCTTCTTTACTTGAAGGGTATATGAAGTGTATATGGTACATTCATATGATGTATAAAGTATCATATAACAAGATACATATTTGTTTACGTTTCTAATCGGTTTTGCCACGAATTCTTATCCACACAATTACTTTAAACAACCGCACCGATAGCTCTGCCTGCCTTTGGAAGTTAGTCGAGAGTTCTGCAACAAGTCAAGCTCGACAAGTCAAGCACTTCTTTCAACCAAGCATATAGTCATTCCCGCACTGATTCTGTGATAGTTTAGGCGCTATAGTTGTCAGCAATCTCTTTTTATTAGAAATCAGCCATTAATTTCAACTTGAAATTACTATTCTCATTAGGTACAAACTAATTTGCTAACTCCTCTATATCCTCTAAAACTCTTTATATATAGTACGAGCAAGAACGTAAAATATGACAGTTTCCATGGTATTGAAGTTTTACGATTATCGGGAGGGCGTAGGATATATCAAACTCGGTGAACTAGAGCATATATTTTGCTTTTTTGAATAAAACCCCTTTTCAATCTACGGTGTCAACTTGGACTAGGTTTTAATTCGCTGAATTTTGTCGATGTCGTATGCAAGCGTATGCACTCTTACTTTTACAATAATTGTCAAATATTAGAGCCTATTTCTTGATCCGAACTGTGTTTTCATAATCTCTCTCCCAGCGAGATAGGCATCCCACGACAATTGGGTACGCGAAACCGGAGCAGAATCAAAAATTTTCCCCTTTAAGGGCTTTTTACTTCCAACTCAGAAGTAATATTTAAAAATATAAGGGGAATGCCTTTTACCAAGAACACATTTGCTTGACCAAAGTAGCATTCGTTAACAAGAAGAACAAAGTCGCCCGCCATCAAATATTAAGCGATCAACAATCAAATGTCCAAATAGTAAGAAGACACTTAGCACGTTAAAAACTATTTTAAATTGGCTCCGTTCATCACTTGATCCTTTCTTATGCCAATTTCTATAAAGTGGAACAATCTCTATGTCATCAACATATAAATAAGCCGAGTGGTTTATTTTCATTTCCGATATATATTTTTTTTCCAATGACAAAAGATTCGCGATTTTTCTTTGCAATTAGATCTGAAACCGTCCAATGGCATTTTACGCAGTGGATTAAGTTTTTAAGGGTACACCTAATTCATATAAAAATATAAAATATTTAGTATAAAAAATTTAAAACAGTCAACAATTAGACCCTTCTGTTCAAGTTGCAGCCACACCTTGTAGAAGTCTTCATCGTTATTCAATAACGATATATTTTGCATATATTAATAAACAGCTCTTTATATTCAGTGTGAAGTGTGAGCATTCGAGTGTATTTCATTTGATAATCAGCAATCAGCGGAGGCAATCACTATGTTATTATCAAAAAGTAAGCGTGAAAATGGCAACCACAAAAACAAAAGCTTCTTATAACACACACTTTGATCCTTTAACGCCAACTCCTGTGGATCATTGTGTTTGTTCATTTCCGCTTGGAATTAGTTTCTATAATATCTAATTCAACGCCCTTCGTGCGCTCCACCAATTCACCTCACAACGCGACTGATAGAGCGATATTAAGTTCATGGCCATTCGGAGGCAGTCAAGCGACAAGGTGAACTAATTTCCTTTGTACGCTCGGATAGTTCTAATGCGAGTGGCGAAATTCTGCTGCGGCATATTCAAGCTTCGTTCCACTTAACTGTGAAAGCAGTGTGTTATAGTTAGGTATGACAGATTTTTAATCAGTTTTTATGTGGCAAATATTGCGAATAGATTGACTGACTGTGCTTCGTTATGATTTCAGGCTTTTTTCTCCTGTAATATTTGTTTCAATTGAAAAAATATTCTTGGATGAAATTTTCGTTTGAAAAGGTTTTCATACTTACTATCGAAATGTTAGTAACAAATAATATGCACTAGGTGTGCTTAAAAAATAACGGGAATTTTCGTTTTTTAAAAAAATATGATTACATGATATGACTGATACATTGATGTTGTCGCCTTCAAAATAGCTTCCATTCGATATTGTGCACTTATGCCAGCGCTGCTTCCTATCGTCGAAACACTTCTCAAACTCGATTTTTGGGATAACCTCTAGCTCCTTCAGCGATGGGCTTTTAATGTTATCTAAGAGTATATTTGTAAAACGACATCCCTTTAAGGTTCTCTTTATTTTTGGATATGGGAAAAACTCACACGGAACCATGTCTGGCTAATATGGAGGCTGGGGCCGTCCATATCGTTACAGTTTTGTTTTTGACCATGAATTCACGAGCAAGCAACGAAGTGCGAGCAGAATTGAACAAAAGCCATTGATTGTTTTTCCACAAATTTGGGAATTTTTTTCTGATTGATTCTCGCAAACGGCTTTGAACTTGCAGGTGCTCCTTATTGACCGTTTTACCTTGAGGCAAGAATTCATGATGCACTATGCCATTAAAGTCGAAGTACATTCCCGTTATTTTCTGAACACACCTCGTATACAAATCTTTGCAATGACAAAGGTGCCATCTTTGTATTCAAGATTCGGCAGTCTGGCTTGCAAGAAACAATATTTCGATCGATAACTCTCTATTCCACACTTAAAGGCAATAACTTCATTATCCAAAGTATATTTTAAACATTTCATTTTTCTTTCCGAACTGGAAAAAATCCTTAGAGTATTCGGTTGAGATAACATTCGAAATAAGCAAATGACATAGTTTCCCACTTGCTACCCCTTGCTTCTACACCATTTCATTAACAAAATTTACCAAGACTTTTCTGCGCCATCCTTTCCATTGTGCCTTGCCTCCCTTGCCGCGTTGACACTCTGACATCACTACAAGTATGTATGTACGTGTCGCGTTGTGTATAAGTGTGTTTGTGTGAGTGCGCAATGTCCTTTATCCTTTTGTGCATGCTCTTATGCTCTGCACTCTTGTGTAGCGGTGTGCGAATGATTAATGACTTCTGGACAAATGGAAATTGTTTGAATTGCATTAAAGTATTTCTATGTATTAGAATAAAAGCAAAAATTATCAAATAGCAAAAAAAGGGGTTTGCCGCATTTGTTACGTTTGTTCATCAACGGCTCGCTTGTGCAACACCGACTTGGGCTGCAGATGTTGAGAGAGTATTGCATATATATATTCCGCATAGTTACAAATGTATTACATTTAGATAATCAGGAAATTGCTTATTGCTTAATGCCGGCATTTGTTGAGCTTAGCTTTGTGTACAAAATTTAATCCGATGTAAAAATTCAGACAACGCAAAACTTGTCAAATGGAAAATACAATTTTTTTACGGGGTTGGTAAACCGCAATGACGTTTTGATATAACTTTCAAACATATTTTTTTCTTTGCTAGTAGTTTCTTTATAATAGTAGAGTTGCGGAAAGGTAATACTTAATTTTTTTGTTGCAGTATAAAATCAGACGTAGAAGTTTCATTTGAAATTAACCTATTCCTTCCTGTAATATATATATTTTGAAAATTGGAAAAAAATTTTAAACAGCTGAAATCACATAACTCAAAACATATTCTGCATGAGTTAAAGTAAATATTTTCACATCAGGTCCCTTATAGTTTCTATTCCTTCTCAATTTATCTTTTATCTACATATCTCATATGCATAATATATTTTTTTGCGTTATATCTCTATTTTATTGACTACTATGGTGCTTAACACTAAAAACTACAAATAAATAATAAATTTACAATGCTAAATAACTACTTTAGCTCCCTTTATAATTTTTTGTGATATTCATCGAGTTTGAAAATTGACGTCACTATTTATGTTCTTAACAGCCCTACAAACTAATTAATTAAACTCAGAGTTTCAGAAACATAAATCTGAAACTCGAGTTTATGGCGTAGAGTGAACGTATTATTAGTTTAATTTCACATGGCGAACAGTTAAGATTCAGATCAAATTATTTCAAATCTACGTCAATTATGTATGTACCATATATTTAAAATACAATATTAGTTAAATCCCTGATCCATCTGGCAGTTGAGAATGCACATTCCAAAATCATTCAGGATTTTCTCAAATAGCTCCGGTATGTATGTGATTTCTGTTTCTTTGAAAATGTTGTTGGTTTATTGAGTCTAGTTTATCTAGTCTAACCATTATTTTAATATCATTTTATAATTTTTTTGTGAGATTATGTATTCTGCGTACTTTGTTTGGGATGGATATCGATGTTATATCATTCACCGCACGGAAAGCAGCTCCATCTATGTTTCGGCACCTTATTTTTCGAGGTATATAGTGAAAAAACTACATCAGTCCAAGACTGTCAGCAAACATCGCTCTTGCAGGGCAAATATGAGAGTGGTCTGGTAAGTACTTAGCCTACAAAATACAAATACAATTTTTGAGAAATGGTGATTTATTTCTCGACATAACCTCCTCGGTATACTCGAGGATATAGTTTTTCCGATATACTTGCCCCATCTTTAGTCCGTTTGAAAAATACGTTTTCTGGTGGTCTGACAAATAAGCCTCCGTGGCGGAGCTGACCCCTCATCCGACTCAAATTTCTTCCCGACGAGTGAATTTTTCATTTTTGGAAAGTCTCACGAGGTCAAATCTGGAAACTACGATGGATAGGGCAGCAAGACTAATTTGGATCGTAGACTAATTTGGCCTTGGCGACGGCGGAGGTGTGAGCTGGTGCGTTCTCAAAGTGGAAGAGCACTTTTTGCTTCGTCAAATGGGACAGTTTTTTTGGCAAAACGGCGTCGAAACGGAAAGATAAATTGAAATAGTAGGTATCTGTGATCGGTTTGTCCTACTCATGATAGTCGATTTAGATCACACCTTGGGCATCCTAGAAAACGGTTATCATCACATTTGCAGCCGATATAACAGTTTTCGCCTTCTACGGAGCGGATTCGCTAACTGAAGTAGACTGTTTCTTGATCTCTGGTACTTATCTTCGGTTTGAGCTTAAAACAGTTTCAAAACACGGACAAAATAAAACTTCAAGTGCTTGCGAAGCTCTGAAGCACCCTATGTATATAAGAATTTTATACAAAATTTGTATAGAGATATCAATGTGGAACTTAAGCTTAGTTTTCTAAAACTTTTTTTATTAAAATTTTGTGACAACATGTTACAACTTATTAGCAGCAGTGAAAACGTAATTAATCCTTTCATATTATGATTTTTAGTATACATGAAAAAGTAATGTCTTTAATAATTCAAAAGCTCAAAAGCTTACAGGCCTCCTTTCGGCTTCGACGGAAATCCATCAAACTTGTATGACCACCAACCAATTAATTTAATACAATTATTGTAATGAAAACCAGTATTACAATACTAAATGCATACATATTTTATTTATTTTCAATTGGTAAATTCCCAAGGGCACAGGCAGCCACGGCGCGACCCCTGCGACCACAACTCGACTGACTACCATATTTGACGACTAATTTGGCTGAAAATGCATTTTTGCACACAACAAATTATTAAATAAATAATAATAAATGCAGACAGTGACAAAAACAAAAGACCGCGGCAGTCAGCAAATATTCGAGTTAACAACAAAAACTGAGGAAAAACGGAAGATACAAAATACAACATTGTCGCGTATTAAAATAAAATAATAATGCATCAGCGCAAATTATGACAGTCAGAAGCAATAACAACAAAAACAACAACAACATCGCATATATGCATAGCGAAATTTTTCTGAGGGGAAAAAATACGCCGACAGCAGCAAATTATGACAAACGGAAACGAAGCCATTTAAATGGAAGCTCATGTCCGCCAGTCAATGGTGGCATGCAACATCTCCACTTCACCTAGCTGCTCCACTCCGCGGCAGCGTCACACTAGTTGGGGAATTAAATGAAATAAAATATTTGTTTTTGCTCGCATAGAGACGGAAGCGGAATAACGGCATGTGCCGAGTGTATTTTATATTGCACGGTTACAAGCTTATAAAGCGTTATGTGAGTTAATACAAATTATCGAGTGAATTCACTTGTCACTTTGTCAACTATTTTGGTAATGATGTATGCCAATGCTAACCCCTTAAAATGCATAAAATATGTGCAGAGGATTTTCCGGTAATGAATTTTGTTATTAATTAATCGCGGAGTACTGTGGAATGTTATTTCACAACTTTTCTTTGACAAATGGGCTTTCACTTTCGGTATGCAGCAATAGGGTTCTTAAGTTAAAATGCTGTAGGTAATGTTTTGAGATCATGTCAAAAAGAAAATTTTTTTTCTGGAATATTATGTAGTATTTATGACACTCGGTCAAAATCAGTTGAAGCGACCAACCAAATATTTCGCGTTTTCAATAGCTTATAGGAACTGATAATATTTTAACTTCTAGCCATTTTTGGATCAAAAAATAATGTATCGAAGTGTTTTGTTGACATTGACCTTGGCTGAGAGAGCCAAAATGTTTTATGAGACATTAGGTAGGCTGCAAATTATTGCTTTAAATACATTATTCTATCAAACTTCGATTTTATTATTTGCTATAAAATAGGTCTCAGTTTCGATCATTACGATATGCTCTTTAGGTTTGAAGAGTCCCTGTTGATGACTTTTTTCTTTTCAAGTTAGTCGATGAAAACTGTTCAATGCTCATGCCAAATTATAGATGCCATGATTTTGAGTTAACTGTTGCCTCTTGTCCCTCTTTGAATTTTGTTAATTAGGTGCAGGCCTCTCGGATGACTGTCCGGAGCCATGCCAACTTTCATCCATTGTCACTTATCAACGCAAACTCCTCGATCAGCACTGCTCAGAATTATTAATTCGTTGTTGTTGTTGGTCGATTGTGAGTCCGCACGGCACTCACTTTGCACAATACTTTCGCAAACCCAAATATTAATGAACCATGATAGGACCACGTCTCACTTCAGAAAACTTGACATGGTCAGCTATTCATTTCTGTCAATGTTTGTTTGAGATATTTCGATGTTTCTGGATAATACGATGTACCGATACTTACGAACAGCCTTCATTTTGACTCTTCTTTCCACAAGAGAGAGAAAAAAATATATTTCAATTATGGTAAATCACATTTATTTACTAAAAAACTAAACGGTTGAAACAGTTTACAAAAGTAATTGCATGCATGGATTCCCTGCTGCTCTTGATCATATGCATGTCAAAATATAACTGTCCAATATAAAGTCGTCAAATCGGTCGACCTATATCAATGATGTTTGGTGATGTCCTTTAGAATCCGGTATTTGAATATTAGCGGCGTTGGTTTTGGAGTTCAAGCCTTATAGCCTATATAGGACGTATGTGTGAGAAAAATCACACTCTCTTATATTGGGAGATATAACTGGTTAAATTTTCTCTTATTGTGTGGTCAGCCTTTCTTGTTTTGTATTTCCTGCTAGAATATATTTAGTATATATAAGATCCTTAAAGTCAGAAAAGTCTCAACGTACCTTCCCACAGATATTATTAGTTACAATATATATTAAGTATTTAATTTGATAGAGTATAAAAATTTGCAATTGATGCTCTCTTGAAGCTGCTCTTTGAACATCAAAGTGGGTTAGACATATCTTTATAGAGCCGCTCTGTAGTGTACGCTTCAATAACTCTCGGAAAAAAATTAACTGGGGAATTATGTATTCATCTGTTTATTCAAAAATACCATCACACGATATTGTTTATACATAGTACTGTATGCAGTGGTGAATTTTTGTCCTGGAATGCATGAGATACCAGTAAATTAAACCGCAAAATAAGGAACGTATTTAATGAATATACGCACATCATACCACTATCAACTCTGTAAACCAACAGGAAGGACACGCCCATATATATACACACGGTATATCTAATATTAGTCACACTGGGAGGGGTAGGAACGTGCGATCACGGCGATGGTGTCGCTAATGATGCCAAAAGCATTGCACTAAATGCATAATTCAACGAAATTGTCATGCCTGCCAAATTGACATTCGAACGAGAACTACCTACACTGCTGCTGTGGAAAGCTAAGAATAATAAAAACTACAAATAACACACACACACACACACACACACACACAAATGCAAAAGCGAAGCCAATGAAATTATTTCATACGGTTATAGTGCTTGCATGGCAAACAACAATAAAATTAATACAAAACTAAAGTGCAATAGTTGTGCTCGCATTGCGGTGAATAATAAAAAGCCGTCACATTAACAACCACTTTTACCTTGCGCACACCACCCGCTCGCCTGCCACGCTCCAAGCGTCTGCAATAACAGCGCAGCGCGTCACTCTTCATGGCGCACAAAACCGTCAGCAATAATGTATGGAGTTTGTTTGCTGCCTAATTAGCGAGCGAGTTTTAAATTTATAATTTGATAAGCGGACATTTTTAACTTCTGTTACACACATACACACATACACATATACCAACATATAATACAAGTTGAAAGGGTATGTTTGGGTGTTTGTTCCGCACTGGGGTTGCGCATACGCCATGGCGGGCCGGCGAATATTGCTGGAAATGCAATATGCATGATGCTCGCCGGTTACCAATGGTATTTTATAATTGTTTTAATGCCAGCGAATTGACATGTGTGCGCTTTGGTAGCAAAAAGTGATGCAATTGAAAATTTCGTTTGTCAGTTTTATTTGCTTTTAAATATTACAGTTGGCCTGTTTGCCATTTTCCACATGTCAATTAACGTTTATTTAATGAAACTTTTACATTCCGAACTGCTGCAGTACTTATTCCCTGCACGCTATGACCGTGGTCTGCGTGCGAGTGTTTGTTTGTGTGTGCGTGTGTTATTTTATATTATGTGGCTTGTGGCAGCAATTGTTTACTCGCTTCTGTTGCGCACTCAAGCCTTTGCTACGCCCCCGCCGCTGCATTATAATTTAACCAATTTGCTAAATTACATTTTCGGCCATTTCCATCGCCTTATCCATTAAAGAGAGCCATTTTATTTGCCATAACTTCACATAAAATTATGCATTTTGAACTGATTAAAAATTAGCCGCACTCACCATCCTAAGCGTTTGGCCTTTTCTTACCGTTATCACGTTGCGCTAGCGAAGTTTTATAATCTGCGATTTGTTTGTTGTTATTGTGCCAGCAGAGAGGGTTCGCAGAAAACAATTTATACTAACATAAAATTACCAGCATACTAGTGCCGCGCTGGTGTTGGTATTGTCTTAAAATGGGCATTTGTGTGATTGTTTCTTATTATTGTTGTTGGGTTCTTGCACACTTCATGCACACTTTCGCTATTGTTGTTGTGGTGTGTGGCACTCATCTTGGGAAATGTTAAATTTTAATTAAAAGTTTTCTTTAAAATTAAAAAGTAATTTTATCTGCATAACAAAACTGAAGAAATAAGCTGAAGGAGTTCTTCCCTGTTGGAAATTTGCGGTAAAATATTGTCAATTAATTAAAACTAAATTTGAAGTATTAAATATGAGTGAAAGATGGTTGGAAATGGAAACATTCGAAATATAAATTTGTGCACAAATTTAGAGGTATTTATACTTAAGATTTTTATAAAGTTTAGAAAATACGGGTTGTTCGCATAATAATAATACTTCAGTGCGCCACACAAAAAAGTCTAAAACTTAAAAATGTTGCTCCGAGTGTTTAAAGGAGATCGCCGTAGCGGTTGGGTATATGATAATCGAACCAGACACATCAGAGATCGATAGGGGATCATGTGAATTAGCGCATCCTTCTAGCCCATGCTCGCCCAAGTCCATACCTTCAGTTTTATGTAACAAAAAATCGGCAATAATGGTGTTTACAGCCACATTTGAAAATATTGGGTGCTGATTGCTGGTTTACTACTAATCGAAAACGGGGTTTTCCAGAAAGTTTGTGATAGGCTTCTAATGGAAAAGGGTCCAAAAGATAAAGGCATACAGAGAAAGCCTAAAAGAAAGGGCTGATGAAAATATTCTATGGTGTACCTGTATCACAATTTTCCATAGTTCCACAATACGATGTCGAGATTGTTTCCTTTAGAATTTAAAACCCTTCAACCAGCTACTTTACTGGCTTTGAATCCAATTCTGGTTAGGTTAGATTCTGTAGCTGATCCACAAAATGGGTATTACACTTGGACTGCCGAAGATAGCCTTTTTGAAGCCAGAAAAACTCCTATGAGTAGATCCCATTTATCGACAAGGTACTTTTAACATATCACAAAATTGCTTAAGCGTTTTATTTCTAGTCTAGCTTGCTTACCTGGAAGTTTGAAGGTGTGAGATCTAATTTGTTTCAGCCTTGATCTCACAAAGGCGGGACTGTCAAGAAGGAAGTGTTGATGTGATTCTACCTCGCTTTCTTCTCTGCAGTTTCTACAACTGGAATCCGGCAAGCATTTTTATCATACCAACTTGACCATCACTAGGTGATGACCAGTTAAAACTAGTTAGGGAAGAGCTAATCTTGCTGAGAGTGAAGAGAGATGAGAGTGAAAAGAGATTTACTTCGGGCCAGCGCTCGCCAAAATTACGTGAGGCAGAGCCATGCTATAATGAAACACAATCAGATAGCCAAGCTCGTATCTGTTCTCATTATTAATAGTGAGATTGAGGTGTCATCCTTTGCAAGGTTATCAGCTTTACAGTTTCCTGCGATTCCGCTGTGGCTTTGCATATTATAATATTCTGAAGTAACTCGATGTCGTTGATAGTGAGTGTAGATATTCCTTAATTAATCTGGAGGGTACGGTCAGTAGTATGGTTAGTCACTGCTCTGAAGATGGTTGCGCTCCGAATAGGGGGATTTACCGCTACTTTAAACGGCAGCAACTCGGCAGGAAGCCTGAACTACCGCTGACGGATATTAAGTTTTGACACTTAAGTTTTGACCGACTCCAGCTAACATCAGTAAGGTTTTATAATAGTGATCGCTTCACATTAGGCAAAAGCAAACTTCCGAGCAGGTTTCTAGTATGAAAAATTTCCAATCCAAAAGCCGTTCCGAGCATAATTAGAAAATATACCTTTCTTTTTTTGTCAGATAACATAAAGATGCATAAATGCAAGGAGAAACCTGGTCAGGCATAGATAGTGATACACACAGATATTATACACAGATATTATGTACAGAAGTATATACAGATATGACATTATCGTCTATCTGAAATATGGATGTCACTGGGGCGAGCCGAGTGTACAGTAAAATCTTCAACCTTCTTACGACAATAACGGGGTGAAATTTTAGTATACTTACTCCTATTGAAGAAATTACTTACTTTTTTACCGAATGAGACAATTTAATTTAACAACAATTTCAAAAATTTCGTTTAATTTTTTGTCTTCCAACAATGACCACTTTTACAAATTTTTCCTGCAGGGCTGATAGTGTAATTTGGTCTGGTATATTTCAATAATCAAATTCCTGCTCAGGGCGGATAGGCAGCGATTACTTCACAGCAAAATGTATAAAATATCCAGTGTTGAAATTGCGGCAAGTGTATTTCAAATCGCAAGCGGAACTACTGTTATTGTTGTTAATGTTGCTTAATAAAAGCACTTCAATGTAATTTTAATTTTGAGCTGATTAGTGTCGCTCTTCCGAAAAGTAGCAAACAATGATAGTCCAACCCCCGATTGAAGAGTCGACCCAGCTGAAGATATGATAGGCGCGCGCTCACGCAGCACAGCGGCTGTTCCAGCTAATGCCATAGCAGCACCAATGCTAGAGCGGTTGGAAGGAAAAAGATGCGCATTGTGTTACCCCCTTATTGTTGTCTTTCAACAAAATTGTAATTTGACTATAAAGAAAATTCATAATTCTTTAGTATTATGTTAATACACAATAGCGGAAGATTCAGCTGTGGTGAAAGGACGAACGGCCGCAAAGCGCCCATCACACACACCAGGGGTGCTAGTGGCATTCGACACAATGGCAACATGCAAGAAACGCGAAACGGCAAGTGTTGGCAGTCAAACGGAAGTAGAAACAACATAAACAGTTGTAACAGTCACACTTGGCGCTCCGCACCTCTCGCATGCGGCATGCAGCCAACCAAATCACCACCGCCGCCAGCAGCGCTTACAACTCATTTAGAACAACAAACAACCCTTTATAGCTGTTAGTATGAAATTATTGTTGTTGTGTATTTTATACGGCGTATCCCTTATCAAGGGTTTTGACTTTTGCCAATAATTATGACAAATCCGTACGGTCATCTATCTCCTTCGTTGAACTAAGCTCAGTGTGGACCTTGACTCTCATTATATTTTCTATACTTCATGGACATACATGGACTCAGCCTAGTGGCAAATTTTGACCCTTTCAGTTAGCAATTACAAATCCCATTGAGCAGCTGGCCGTTGCGCTTTCCAGCGGCGTAAATATCATAATTTTTGCTTGTAATAGCGATTGTTTAAGTGTAAATCGAGTTCGGTGTGCAGGAATGTTATGACGAATGCTTAATTCGCATTTTCGTACGTCTTCATGCTTACCACCACCTACCATACTCATGCTCAGCGAAACCAATGTAACAGTACTCATGAATTTCCAAATTTTTTTACTGCTCTTGTGGCCCAATTATGTCGATCCCTTGGGATGTGTGCGCATATAAATCATATTGTGTGATGTTTCTTTATAATGATGTGATTTTTGACAGATGTCTTGCATGATATAGGTATCCAAACTATTATTTCTTTTGCTTTTGTGGTAATGAATATACATTTGCATTTCTCGAAAATGAATAAAAAGTGCTGCCTGTTAGATTTCGGGCAAATCTAATCTGGGAAAAACATATGCCAGAAGTATATAAGTAACGAACCGTTAATTTCGAACGCAACCGAACATTTGACACTCTCGCAATTGGGAACATATGAAAAAATTTTAAAAAATTTTACGTTATAAAACAACAACAAAGTTAGTGCATTGAATTCGATACAAACGAGTACACAGAGGCTTCATTAAAGTAATACAGTTTTCCTCAATACTACTAATTCTTGTGTTACAGATTTTAGACCAGTCTACCTATCGTAAATGGCTTAAATGAAAAACTACTGTCATTATCATTAATTTTTGACACCAAAGTAAAGTATGTTAATATTAAGGAACTTCTTTAATTAAAAAAGTTTTTCTCTTATTCTGATCGATAAATAAGGTGCAAAGTCGACCTTCAAATCATGTTGTCATGATGCCAATATTATACATGAATCGCTTTTATCCAAATTTGATTCAATATCACACAGTGTTAAGCTATGTAACAAAAACAAGATGGTCTAAGTCATCCGGAAGGATGAAGACGCCTGTGATTGGTGTATGAAGGCTAATGAAAAGTAATGAGCCGAAATCCAACATTTTTGGAACAGAATGGCCATATATTAAAAGCATTCTTTTTTGTGCTGGGTTTTATTTCAATATCTTTGCTGATACTTGAGCTGTTGGCATTCAAAGTGTTGTGCTATGAAACTTTTCACTATGTTGATAGTTTCGATCTTGACCATTACATTAGGGCTTATTACTGGATTTATGAGTTATAGCAGTATTTTTCAATACGTTGAGTAGACATAATCCCATTTAGTTAACATGCAACACCAATCTCCTGAGAGAGAGCAACACCTGGAGATAGCTTACACGTTTGATCAAGATGTCTCCATTTTTATTCAATTTATCTCTACTACGGACAAACGTTTGGGCAGACGAACATCGGAAATCAATATGCATTGTTCTCCTAATTACTTTGATATAAATAATCTTGCATCTGTCTGTTTGCATGTTGCGGGAGTACAAAATTATATAAAAGCATTATAAAGAAAATTAAAACCATATCTAGTACAGTTTCCTTTCAACTTAGTTTTCCAAGTAGTTGATGTCGATATCTAATTTCTCCTTAGGAATTGTTTGCCCAATATACCCCATAATTGTCTGTGGGATCCATTTTTCGTGCGGAAAAATCAGCTTTTTGTTTATTGCTCAAGAGTAGCTTGGACCTAGTAGGAGTAGGCCATGACCGAAACTAATGCCAACAAAATTACCAATTCTAGTAAGTAAAGGCTGAGACAGACATAGGCATTGGGACTATGTGTCATACTGGAGAAAGTTTTCGGTTGGTTTCCCGAAGATCACCTGTGCCTTGCCATGATACCGACCAAAGTCAATCTGGTCTTGTAAGCGATTAATATTAATTTCTTATGTAATTATGCCAAATATACTCGGGAAATATTGAGGACTGAGTGGGGCGCTCTCTGCCGCGAAGTCGAGCCGTACTTTTCGTTGTACAATAATAGTGTGCAAGAAAGCATCGGCGCCTATTAAAATTGTTTTTGAACAAAACTAACTAAACTAAACTAAATTGAAAGATATGCTAGCAATATTTATAAACGTTAAGCGATGTGTTTCGTTCGGCCAAGGCAGAATACTGCCTTTTGGTTAAAATTTCCACAAGAAAAAAAAAAAATTTTTATTGCGGATATACCGAAAATTAGTGCTAAGTTTGGTAAGATAAGTCTGGTAGTTTCCAAGAGTAGTAGTAGCTTATTTCACAGAAATTTTGAGACTGACTTGAAATCATCTTTCCTTCCGATACTTACTCTCTTTTCATTTAGCCTGTAAGCAATCAATAACGGCCTCTTTTATTTTATGGAATAAGAAAAACCATATAGAAAAAGAAAGAAAAGCTCTTGTTATATGAACATATATTGTCTCAAAATAAGACACGTCTACTCTTGAAAAAATAAAAAAATTATATTATATATCGGTGCTGTTTGTATTTCAAGAAGCACTCTAAAATTATGTTAATGTTTATTTTGACCTTTTTAACAAAATTTGTTCTGCAAATATTACTCTAGAATCTCATAGTGCTAAAAGTATAAAAACCAGAAAGAATCTGTTAAAATTATATGAACTGCCTGTGTTGTCTAACATTTTTCATTATTTAGTGCGTCAAAATTCACTCTTAAAGGGTGTAATCTGGTGCGTATCGGTTTAGTATACTGTTCGTCTTTAATTTAGCACTTTTTTGGGCGCAAGGATGAGTTGATCAAAGAAATCTTGGGAGTTGCCAATTACTGCCAAGGATTTGTAAAACATTTCCGATATGAAAAATTAAGTAAATTAGCCAGCAGTGTATTACTAACGGTCTGGAAGAAACTTATCCTGTTAATTCTCCCTAATAATCTTAATGCTGTAAGAGTCTCACTACTTCCACGTTGAAAGAAAAATTTTGAGGTGCTCACATCGTGCTGCCATAATTATCAACCTGGTGTGACAGCGACAGAATGCGAAGTTGCGCTGAGTGTTTCGTTAACTTCACTCAGTATCACTAATTTATTGCCACTCTGAAACAAGAAGCAAACACATACCCATTCGTACACATCACGTTATCTCATGTAAGTGCATACGAGGCATAAGTAAGCAAGCAGCTAGTTGCAGAATTAACAGAAAAAATAAGCAAGTCATTTGAGTATCAGGGAACCCAAGTATCATCAATCTGTTAATGTCAAAATTGTCAACACTGTCTTGTACAGAGACAGCAGCAACAAAAACACTATGAACAAACGTCAAATATACATACATACGTACATGAACAAGAGTAGAGTGGAAAAAAGTATCTCTTTCGAGGAAATTCTCGCCTTTGTAAATGGCACCCCGGGTGTCACAGCTAAGTTTGTTAGTTGTGCCTGTGTGTATGTGTAGATGCTTGCAACATGCTCCCAAATGACTTGCCGTTGCGCAGATCTGCAAATTCATAAACCAAAACTAGTGAACGGCTGGAATGTGAATACACCTAGATGTGGGTGCTGCATTCTTCATGTACATGTGCCGCTGTATTGCTCCTTTGTATGTACCGTTGTAACTGAAACCGCGTGCAACTGACAAATTACTCATTAAGACATTTGCAGCCAACCAGCTGTTTTGGTTAGTAGCGCCGCTGCCGCCACTTTCTCATTTGTTATTGTTGTTGTTAGGTATTTTGGGGCTTGTTGTTGTAAGTGTTGCAATTTCCTTTCTGCCAAACACACGCCTCACACCATATGTTGCATATTAGTTAATTCCTTCTTGTTATCGCACACTCACACACACACACACACACACACATACACACACACCAACGCACAAGGCGCTCAAGTACACCCACATGTTGTCGCAAGCAACTTGCAAGTAATATTATGCGCTACATGCCATACCCTATGCTGTGGCGCTGCAGAGGCAGCCATTGCCACAGTCGCCGCAGCCGCAGCCGTAGCCGCAACTCAATATTCGCTTTCTCTAATTTACGCCATTTGCGCTTTCCACATTGCTCTCTCCCCCCTAACTGCCGACCGGCGTTCGTACCAATGGCTCTGGCAGCTGCAACTTTACCTGCGATGTTGTTGCTTGCTACTTTCAAGAACAACTGCAACAACAGTGAAATATACATGCAATTACAACAACAATAACTCGACCTACCTCGAGCAGCATGTTGCTACTGTGTTGCATTGTTGGAAATTGTTGGAAATCGGTTTGGTGAAAGGGTGATAAAGTTGTGCTAAGAAGGTGGCATGGCGTGCTTTAGCGGCAGTGTGGGAGGGGAGATTTGTTGCCGCGTCGGCCGAAGTATCAGCAGCACATGTGGCACAGCCTGCACACCAACAGTCAAATTTCTTAGATTGTAATAAATCAAATTGCAATTACGCCAAATTAGGCATGTTTTCATTTTTGCATATGCACACCAAGCCACACACACACACACACACAAACATAATATTATATATAGAAACATATATGCATCTGTGTATGTGTGTGCAGTTAACATGTGGACTCAATCAAAGGCACACCTTCGCTTATGTAGCATATTGAAGGCATGTGCATGTCGTGTGGGTGAACGAGCGGTGCTAATTAAGTTGCTAAAATACACAGTTAAATTTACAAAGAAAAAAGAATAAAAAAAAATTTTAAAATTTAAATTATATTGATAAATTTTGCAGGCAAGTTACGATATTATATTTTGAAATGAAATGCAAGTATTTTAAAAACAATAATTCTATTTACAAGTTATGCCACAATATATTTCATCGCACCTGTCAGAAGATGCATGTGTTAAGTTTTGATATGATCCACATTCTTCGAAACTAAAGGCACTATAAAGTTAGTTATGAATTACTATTAGTAGTAGATGAACCGTAAACGATCGTAATTGCTCATTAGGGACTTGAAGCACTTCTCAACGAGGAATTTTATATGCTAATTTGTCCAACTAACTACTTCAACAACTCAACCAGTGGAATACAACATATGTTACATAGGTCATCTAACTATTCTCACAACAAGCAACAGAAAGATTGGTAGAAAACTTAAAGACAGAGAAGCATTCATCGCCAATTCGGGCAAACAAGAAAGTTTAACAAACAATTTAATCCACATTCTAATAATGGGAGAAAAATACATATATAACACTCTCCAGAAAAGTTAAGTATACTAAGGTAAACTTTTGAAGAAAAATTAATATGGGTGGAACACTAGCCGACAAATTTCATCGAACTTCAGCAAGGTGATCATAGCGCTAAAAATACAAATTCTTATGTGAGGTTCATCAATTTGTTGGGATCGGCTGATGATCTTATCAATCGCCTAAAGCAGACCCAGCAATATGCTGGGTATTGCAGAAAACTAGAACATAAGGAGCATATTTCTCTTAAATTACTTTCAATATACACAAAGGATAGTTTTATGTATGTTATCACAGCAAATTTGCACACAATTTGTTATCGGACCATATTATGGAACTGAGTTATATTGAAATTTATTAGATAATTCTTCATTGCAAGTCATTACACTACAGTTCAAACAAAAACTTTAGATACACCTGAATTAAAGTAGAAACATATTTCGAAAATTGGTTCAAACATCTGCTAAACCGTACGAATTTTCATGGAGACTACTTCCCGTATCGGTAATATATGATGTTGTCGATGAAAATATACGATCAAAACCCCGAACTTATCAGTCCTAAAACTAATTCTCTCTCTGTT
This sequence comes from Bactrocera minax, assembly GCA_021498325.1. Taxonomy (NCBI): domain Eukaryota; kingdom Metazoa; phylum Arthropoda; class Insecta; order Diptera; family Tephritidae; genus Bactrocera; species Bactrocera minax. The sequence continues at coordinate 2,471,060 of JAKEEE010000011.1, read as the reverse complement.
TTGAACTGCAGAAACTATATATACGAATATACTACTATACTTTGGAATATATTATTTTGAATATATTTTGAATACACTGCTATACTAATACGTATACTTTGCTTTCACTTGTTGAATTCCTAAATATTTAATATGTATGCAACTAAGTTATAGTTATTTTATATGGCATACGGAAGCCTCTTCTAACCTTTTATTAGGAAAGAACGTCTCAAATTTACACTGTTATACGTAATTTCGTTTAAGCAGGGTAAACTTCCAAAGCAATGTCTGGTAGTGAGCTTAAGGAATTTCACTTTCGGTTGCATGAGCAATTGAAAAAAAAGTCTCTCCCGATGAACAATATTAACACTTTATAAGTTTGCCATTATTCCGGCTCTAAAATATGGTGCCGGAACATGGACGATGTTAAAATTTGATAAAATCAAAAGCTGTTTGCTGGTGTTCTAAGGGGGTTCGGGTGTTCGAAGGGTTCGGTATTTGCTGTCAATAGCCAATATCACTATCGACTTTTCTTGTTCTCAGACCTCAAAGGAGTGTTCTCGGGAAAGAAATTTTGCGACAAAGAAGGTACAATCGCCGCCACTGAGCCCTTTTTGAACGAAAGCATAAATCGAACTTTTAAGTCCCTCTGGTATAATAGTTTATTGAAGTAGAAGACAGCTGGTGACAGGTCATTTTAAAATTTTTCTACATTCTACAACACATATGCAAACTAAAGCTATGTAAAGTTTTGTCATCGATAAATATTGACAAATATTCGACCACAAGCAACTGAACCGAACTTTGTAGAGGTCTAAGTTCGTCCTTCTCTTGATATTCCGCTATAGCATGTATATTAAAGAGTCGTTACTTGTAATTAGCACGTTTTCAAACAAAATCAATCTAACTTGTATGAACCCACTATTTCTTTAGAGACGATTTTTTTTTATGTTCTGCGAATTTGGATATTTTTAAAGTGCGTACATTTACATATCTCACATTCCAATGCGTGAGTGCGAATATCCTTTGCGCACTGACAATTATAGTTACAAACACATGCAGTGCACATACACATGCTAGGGACAATTGCCTTTCATTATCGCCATCACCGCGGCTATGCAAATGTGGCAATCAGCGCGTCAGCAGCACGCAAAACTGCCTGCGGCCTCAGCAACATTCGCGATGGCTTCTTCCTACTTGATCTTCATCATGTTTGGTGACACTGGTTTGGCTGCTGGTTAATTTGAATAAGCATGCAATATCGCGCTTGTAAATACATTGAACGTTGCGCAAGCGCGGAGACAGACAACCGCTGCAACAGCAACATTGCAATGTCTCATACGTGGCGACGCTGAAGGCGGCTTGCAACAAGCCACAAAATATGTAAATATAAAAAAAAAGAATCAATATAAAAAATTCAAAGCGCAAACGAGGCGCAAGGCGTGCAAATGCGACGGCGTCAATATGCGCGAAAAACAGCAAACAGATATGCGAACGCCTTGACCACATACAGTGGACAACACGAACATGTCTGCAACGGCATTAGCAATGTAATCAATGGTCAGCGACAAGTCGCTGCCATCAATTGGTTAGCGCTAAGCTAAATGAAACAAAAAAGTGCTGAGAGCGCGCAGCAATCCACCGGCGCTGCGTTTTGGCAACTGCGCGACAGGTTGTTTTGGTTTGTTGCACTTCTGATGCATTTCTGCTTGTTGTTTTTCTTCGATCCGCAATGTGCGTGCTTCGCGGATATTTATCTTCTTTTGCGTTTTGCAGATTTTTATTACAAATCAATTGAATGATCATTAGCATAATTTATACAAAACGTTCGCTTAATGATCGTCGCCTGCAAATCGCAACGCCATTTCGTCGATACCTCTACCCTTGCTTTTGCCGCGCTGCGTTGCGCTTGCGGTGTATGTGACCGCAGCAACCGCGTGCAATTTTAATCATTTGAAGCGCGTTCAATGGAACTTGTCGTCTTCATATGGTAAGTGCTGTTTGGTTATTCGTTGTTCACACACTTGTTGTCATTGCATGTAGACAGCGAAGAGAAACTGTGACAACAACAATCACAACACGTAAAGACCAGGCTAACAAGCAAACTAGCAATGACTGCAACACTTATTGGCTTCGACCACTTAGCGCAAGTTCGGTCTAAGCGCCGTGAAGGACGCGCACGTTTTTCAAGGTGCATTACGACGCCGCACCTGAAGCAACAAGAAAGTCATATGAATAATCATTGAAGCCATAGCAAGAAAAGTAGGGGCAACAACAACAACAGTTTCAGTAATATTTGCTGATTTGTATGCCATCCAAAGTCACAAAGACGGCAATCGTCGCCGCTAGCAGTGCCAACTCACTTCGTTGTCAGCTCTTTGGCCTTCTCGTAGCCGAAAGTCTCCACTCGACTCGTTTCTATATCATCAATACACTAGAGAAACCCACGCTCCAGTGGGATTAGCGCTTTTTTCAGTTACTTTGTGTGCCAAACTGTTATCCATTTATAAACGACATACCCAAGATCATATATATTTTGATTAGTATATAAAATTATTACAAAAAATAAGAAATAGAAGTAGTGACCAATACGCCATTATATTGTAGATGTGTATGATTTAGAACGATTTTAGGCGATCACCAGATTAATATTCGACACACCAAAAAACAGCAGATATATATTAATTTTTTAGGAACAGACGGATGTATAAACTATATAATTGAGTAAGGTCTCGATCACATACTGATCGTGCGTAAAAACGATGACTCGAGAAATACAATATTTCTATGTAAGGTAAGTTAAGTTTGGGTTTTCCTAGGATTTCATGCGGGTGTGCGATTGCTTCCAGTTAATTTTAATATTTCTAGTAATTTTCATTGAGATATGGGCATTGAGTAATTGTCTGTCGTTATTTGAGAATTCGAATGAAAACAATTTGAGTTCTAGCTTGAGTTTCCTCTCCAGTATAATTAAATTCAACAACTTCTTCTCTTATTCTTATCTGACTGACTGGATTGCTGACAAAAGCCTGAAAATTATCTGCTTGGGAACTAGTACACAAAGATGCTTTTTACAAAAGGCTTGGTCTAGATAAGGGTTGCTTTGGGCATATTGATTATACAACTAACTGTAAAACTGGATACACCTCATGATAAAAAATTCTTGGAAAAGAGGATGATTTATTCTATATATGATATTTATCGTTAAGTATAACTGATATCACTTTGCCTTGACAGAATCGTTCACGTATTTCCGAAGCTACGCTTATGAAAAATTCTTGCAAAATAATCATACTTTTCTGGAGTATACTAGCCATTCATATAATACTGGGCAGACCCAGAGTGTGGCAGAGTCAAAGTACCGTCAAATTAAGTAAGTCATACTGTCGGAACTGCGAATCCTTGTTAAGTTAACTGAAAAATGACGAACAATGATATCCGTATCGAGACCAATTCTTAGGCAATTCGCTAGAGTGTTTACCAATGTAGATGGAGCCACAGACCCCAAGTCAGGAACGTAACTAAATTGCGTTTTTCTAAAGCGTTATTGATGAGTGTCAATAACTATTAATGTCGATCTTCAAAATTCAAATCTTCAGATTGCGCCATCTTTTATATTGGTTTACAAACATTTCAATAATTTTGATATTTATTAGACGATTAGTGTTTTAGAAATCTCAGTTCAGTACAATTATTATATAACTATGTATCGTTTCACTCCGAAACAACGCTAAGGAGTAACGTTTTACAGAGAAAATTGTCGGTTAGTTGTTTAATTCAATGGCAATACCGATACGACGTATTTTACATTATCTGGCGGCAATAATAATCAAAATTACTTCATTTGGGGAATAAAAGATCTGTTCGAGATCCATCAGGAGCCTTTGTATAATCAAAAGTTGGCTATCTGGACCGTAGGCAAAACCTTTATTGCATTACTACTTCTTATACTAAACCGAAACATCAATAGAAATCGGTATTGATGGATGGTGGCTCATTATGTCTGCCCGCAAATGTATGAATGTCTTGACGGTTACCGCTTGTAATAATATGGCTAATCAGTTCAGACTGAGATCTAAAGAATCGTCTTAAAAGATGGCGTACCCCGTACAGTTTCCGATTCGCGTCGGTTCAAAGAAAATTAATTTGAGCAATTTGTTGTTGTTGTTGATGTCGCGAAAGAAAACTTCAATAAATAATTTTGAAGAATGTTGCTGAGTTGGCAAACCTTGGCCGGATAAAAAATCGTGACCGTTTCGGTTACGCAGACCCAACATACGTGGGAACGGGAATGTAAATATTTTATATAGGGACTAATCATCCTTATCATTGATGAGATAAGGACTGCCATGCAAGGTTCGAGGTCAGTTCAAATGATGTAATTTGCACCAAACATGAACACTGCCCTTGCCTTTTTTTAGACCGTTACATTTTTTGGAAGTTTCACGATGTCTGCACTAGTATTAAAAGGGAAAAATGGAGAGAAAAATTTTGTATACCTTTATGTTATACTACCAGAGCTTGAGGCGCCATTATCATAGTGTAACAATGTGTTATAAAAGGAGAATATTTGTTTTGAGAAACATGTTGGTAAATGTATAATTGGTAAAATGTATAATGTTCGAGAAGTACAAATCCACCTAATTCTAAAATTCCTTTGGACTTAGACGCCGAATTAAAATTATTTTCTCTTATCTTTTTATCGGTATTTTACTTCACATTTATAATGCAAATATCAAAGTCCAATTTCATTGCAGGTCCGACACTGAACACCACACTGATGAACTGAGTACATGATTATCATCGCCATCGCATATCAATTTCGAATATCCATGATTACTCTACTTCATAGAGTCTACAAGGAGGATGGGCACAATTCCGAGACGTATTCATGTATGTTTCCATATGCGAGTATGTGAGCACTATGTGTATCCGAAAAAGCTATAAACGCTTAAAGACATACAAAAACTTGATTTACGACTCCCAGGCGGCGTCACCTGAGATTAAAAAGCGAAGCTCATACAAGCAATTTTCTCGGCAACTTTTCGTTCCACTTCAATCTGGCGAAAGGTAAATTATACAAAAGCACATAATGCACATAAATATTTGTATGTAATTTTGTTTGTGTGAGGAAAACCCCTTTTACCGTTATCAACCCATTTGGTGGTTGGTAATAATAACAGCGATGCAAGCTGGAACAGCGACGAAGAAAAGTCAAAGCAAACGCTTTAAAATACAAACCAACTGCTGCAAAGGATTTTCAGCACACATGCTCACATACTTAACTCGTTCTCTTGTCAGTCATACATGAGCACGCATATATTTCGCTACTCTCATATGTGAAAGGATAACCGTTGATTCACAGCGAAGGTGTGTGTGTGTGTGTGTGTGTGTGTCGTTTATTGTCACCGGTTAACGCTTGGAAAGCGCAAAGCTGCGTGGGTGAAGTGGTGTGCAGTGCAGCAATGGTGTTGGTGAAATGTTTGTGCTGCTCATTGTGCCCAGGCAACGAAAAGGCCAACATCATTGGCACCATATGTTGCGCGTAATTTGTGTCGCTCTGCCGAATGAAGTTTTTAATGTCACAATGGCCATGTGTGGCATCGGCGTTTATTGCCACAGTTCTGGTGTGTGCATTGGTGTCGCGCGGGTGTTACCTTCGCTTAGCTACATACTGTTTGTGTTATTGTTATTGTGTTTGCTTTTATTCGCATTGCTCTCGCTGATATTAAGATTGGTGGTGCGAAACCCATTTGGGGCGCCGCTACCTTGAGTTGGTTTGTCACAGATGAGCTGACAAATGCGTAGTAAATAAATCAGCGCAATAATTGTGAAGCATCAACTTGTGCGAATGAGTTTGACATTTCCATGAATGGGATTTTCCGTTCCTTGATTGTTAGTGTGTGTTGTGTGTGGCAAGGTTTCTTTGTTTAAGAATACAAATGAAGTTTGAAGTAAATTTTCAAAAGTTTCGATTTTGAAACGGCTCCAAAGTTCATATTTTCACATTTCCCGCGTCGAGTTTGTTTTTGATTTTGTATCCATTCCCATTATGATTATTACCATTGATATAAAGAGACTTCAGATCCAATGAGGTTTAAAGCAAAAAATTTATGTTATGTGTTTTAAGGAGCTTATAAGCTTGGCAGACCAACTTGGTATAATTAAATGTGCCAATTTTAATTCTAGGCAACAGAGAGCCCCTGGTATGTCGAGAGTTTCATTAAGTGGAACTTTTGGCCAGTTCTTTATTTAGGGTTTGCCCTAGTGAACGAAATTGAAAGAGGCGAAGAACTTCTCTGAAAATAATTACTGGAAATGTGTTTTGGGTCGAAGAGTAGAAAAGTAAATTAGATAACTGGTGACACTGTTAGGTTGAAAGTCCGATATCAGTGGAAAGGGGAAAAGGGGGAAAAATCGGGAGCCCACCGGGAAATAAGTTAGGTGAGGTGTTAAGGCTTATACCCGATATGGATGTATTTAGTTATTAAAACCGGTCCATTGTAACACCAAAAGATCTTAAAGACGAATAAAAATTCCTTCATTGCGACAACTAATCTTGAACATTTCCAGCTAGTTTGCCTGGTTGACTGAAAGCATGTGATCCAAGATATCTGGATATTAGCTGTGCGTCGTAAAACATTGTGAAAACGGGTAATTATATATTTGACACTTTGAGCGGAAAATTAACTTGATTGTGGAAGGGTTAAGTTTTGATACATTTAACAGCTTTGGAAAGAGACATGTGTTAGATATTACATAAAGAATTTATCGACATTCGTTTTCTATTTTACCCATTAGGACCACAACCACGATTTATTGATTATGACTTTTCAAGCCACCAGATATCCAATATAAGGTCTTCAGTGCCTCTATCTGACTTTTTACCGAAAATATCGGTAAATCTCTAAGATATTGTAATGAAATTGGAGAATTATCTTTCCATGATAATAGTGTATTCTGGTATCAAAAATGGTGAGAGTTGGGAAAATATTACGCTTAGCCCCCATATACCTAACATACGGATTTTCAACCTTCCGGTACACTTTATACCATATACTACGGTCAATATATGAGTTATCTCTTTGAAATTCAGAGAGCGTCTCTTTCTGACAACAGTGTGTCCATGTGCTTAAAATGGATAATAATCGATGAATGGAATGAATAATCGGGTAAGCACTTCCAACATGTTGAAAACATGTTCCCTAATATACTTGAATAATGAAAAGAGTTAATGTGATCAGTGCAGATCTTTCTCTATACCAAAAATGTCCAATATAAGAATTCCCGACTTTCCATCTGACTTCAAACCGTTTATGTTGGTGGATATGTTTTCTTAAACATATTGTGGTTTCGCGCTAAATATGAAAGAAATCGGTCTAGACCATGGTCTAAGCCGCTTATTCCTAATATAATGATTTGCTTTTCTCTGGTTGACTTTTTCCTCATGTATCTAATATATTAATTAAGCCACTTTGGTTGAGTTTATATCGCATATATCACTTTTGAGTTAATTTAATAGATTTTAATATAAATGTCTTTGACACGAGGCAAAATATAGCAACGAAAGTACATGAGTCTATGGCCTGTAATATGAGTTAATAAGATACCAAATAAGATTCCAATCCATTGACAATTTCGTCGGATAATGAATGTTGAATTCTTCCGCAACATTTTTTAATATAAAGTTATCCCAGTACCTGAAAACATTTCCCCGCCTCTGATCCTTGCACATTGCGAGAGTATAAAATATTCGGTTACACTCGAACTTAGCCCTTTTTAGCCACTTGTTGAAAATTATCTTGATTATAGAAGGGTTGAGATTTGATATATTTATCAGCTCTAGAAAGAGGCAGGTATGTAAACAACTTATGGACCCTAGTGTTCTAATTTACCCATTAGGACCACAAGCGATATAAAATCAAATCTTTTTTGCGCACAATTTTATAAAATAAAACCGGAATCTTTACTTCCCCATATAGACCCCCGTTATTCACTTAAACTACTTGCGACGATTGTTATTCAAATAAATGATAGCTATTAGCAAAATTTCGCACACGCACTCTTCAGCAAAAACAGAATGACGAACAAGCAGACAAATGCCAGTCGCAGCCAGATAATTGCGTTGGAAAAATTGAAATTCTGATTAAGTCAAACGATTAGCGGAGAAACAATTAAATATCGACAGTTTTTGCCACTACCACGTACATGGCAGCAGACTGTGCCACGACAGACGGGCGCGCGATTTGCAAATTGCGAGCCACAGTGGCAAGCGCACGTGCAACCAAAACGCTTGTCCAGCACAAAAACCAACAAAACAACAAAGCACACGGATAATCGTGGCGCGCTGACTGGCGATCGCGGAATGTTGGGTCGACGATGTCTCGATGGCTGACGCGATCGCTGGCCCACAATGCAAACGTGGATACTAACACAGTAGAGAGCTGAGGTTGCCGCTTATGAGCTGGTATATGCATGTATGTATGTATGTGATCATGGCATTGTCGTATGTTACGCTGTAATTTTTGCTTGAATTGTCATGACAGTGGCATTATCTATGGCGACAATCGCTGCGTTCCCCAAGCCATGCCGATGCCGTTGCCGATTCGCATTTGGAGTATCTGGTTGGCTAACTGGCTGTTTGGCGTCTCATTTGTCTAGGTCTCCGACCGGTGACGCTTTTCATTTGACTGATGATCGTGATTTAATCAGCTACCGTTTGCAGAGCCACTGAAGTGGGCCACAAAACACACACACAAAACAAAAAAAAAAAAATCTGTGCAAACGATCATGCGCTCATGCAACGCCAACAAAAGCAAAAACATATTTGCCGTTGTTGTTACTAATGATCGCACTGTACTCACCGAAGCCACTCGCGAGCTCCACAGCTTCTGCGTTCGCATTTGTGTATGCCTCATTGCAACACCCTACCCCAATACCGCTGAGGCATAAAATGTCGTTCGAACGATTTATGGCATGCGATCATCAGCGTTCGTTGCATACACGTGCAGCTCACCACCCACTCGCCACATTGTGTCCATGCATCGTAGGCGCTTTTCATCCGCCGTTGATCACTAGTCTGTGGTAGGTTCATGGGTTACATCTAAATTTGCGCGCCACTCATGTTTATCTGTGCCGTTTCATCGCCACTGCGTACGCATTTATCCGCTATTGTTGTTGTGGTTTTCCCGATATTTGCGTCGCATCAGCAACGCAGAAAATCAGCAAACAAATGGAATTTTAAGGTGGTGCTATTCTCATTGCTATTGTCGTACTTAGTTGCGGTGATCGCTCGATTGTTGTTGATGTTGGTGATTGCTGCTTACCTGCGCAAAATTTATGGTTGTATTTTGTCAAATCATGTCATTTGTATTTAAAGAGTTATTTTGTGATGGGTGGGGCCATTTCAACTTGTACGACTACAAGCTGAAATGTGTGAGTAAGCAGTGCCTTGTGAGCAGTGTGGAACTGTGGCGTAAGGAATATTGGAATGTCTATGGGATCAGTAATAAAAAATTATGATTTAAAATGTGTAATACGTAGTTACAATTTATTATGCCGATCGATTGAAGTCATGTCTCAGGAACGCTAATCGAAGGTCATTCGATATTGGATGAAACATGGCTCCATTTTTTCACTCACAAGTTCAAACTACCACAGTCATCCGAGTGGACTGCACGCTTTGAACCGAAGTCTGTCAGCTGGCAAGGTTATGGTGTCTATATTTTTGGACTCGCATATCATCAATAGCGAGTATTATTTAGCGTTACTGAAGGAAGTGTCAAGAGATAGCTCACTGGATATACATTTAGCGACACTGAAGGAGTAATCGCCGAAACTGAGGCCTTTTTCAAAAGAAAAAGCAAATCGTACTTCGAAGTTTGTATCGAAGATAGAATTTTAACGAAAAGTGTTTCGTTTTTTTTTTGAATATTGTAAAACTCTATGCCTAAATATGTTAAATTTTCGAAAATCACCATATGTCATGTGATAGATAAACATTCGAATAAATTTGAGCTTCAAATAGTAGTTTGAGCGGATTTGAAAAAAATTCCAATTGATCAGTTATGTCTGAAACAATCTTTTAGTAAAAAATTAATAAACTTTTAAGTTTTAAGTAATAATTATATAATTTTGTATTTAACTTTTATTTATATTTGGTAGCACATCTAATTCAAGACGATTTGACAAAAGACTAAAGGTCTGGATCTATTGAGTCATAGTCTTTTTGATAATGCAAATAATCGTTCTACTAAGATTCTTCTTTTTTTTAAGAAAAAAAAGACCGTTATTTAAATCTTCGCTTTCTTCAACTCCACTTTTTGCTAAAAAGTTCGTAAAATTTAAGGAATAATATAAATAATATATATATTCTATATATAGAATATAGAATATAAAATTTAAAGAATATAATTTAGTAATAAATATTTGGTCTATATTAGGGTTTTGATTTTACTCAAAACAGAGATAGCTTCCCTCAATTTATCTAATTTTTGTTTAGTTTTTTTTCGAGCCCTTTCTCAGCAATGGATGGTGATTTAACTCCCATAACGCTATTCACGGATAGCGAGTCTAAGAAGGTGTTGATTGCTTCAGAGTAAACGGAGTTAAGTTTGTACGTTACAGTAAGCTAAATGGCGAAATATATGATGAAATGAATAATTTGAGTGTTGGTAAAAAAGAAAATGTTTGTTAATTCCTGAAGAAACTATGAAATACTGATTTATCACCATGTTTAATTATAATTAATATAGTTACAATTAGTTGTAATTTTCATTTAATGAGTTCAGTAGCGTGTCAGAATTTAAAAAATAAATAAAACATCAAAATTCTAACACTAATAATAATATTTCAGAAGTAGTAAACAGGCTTACACGGGCACTGACAAGTGAAATTTCAATAAATTCCTGGGATGAATTTTTCTCGATCTTTATGTGGCAATGGCCGCTAGCAATAAATAATACAATTTATTTCCTTCAACTAAGTGAAAGATTATGCCGAGGAAAATTCTGAAGCTGCCTTTCATCAGGAGATGGTGTCAAGTGTTTGAGCGTTTTTGAAATAGAGTATTCAAAAATGCCACAGTTGTTAGCTTATATAACGTTTTGGGTGCAATCATTTGCAGAGGTAATCGAATTTTTAACCATTGCTACTGCATCCAACTTACTTTTTTCGAAGATAAAAAATTTTCCGCATTAGCATTACTAATTGAAATATTTTTTCTGATTTTAATTTTTTTATGTATTTTTTTTTGCTTTTTTTGCTATGAGTCACATATTGTTTCATAAATTGCTGCCAACTGTTCGCAACAATTTTTACAAAATTTTATTCATTGTCACAAGTATGTGACATTTCTCGCTAATATTACATGTTCCCTATAGTTACTTACAACAATAATAATAATAAGCACGACATATGAATGAAAAAATTTATAACAAGCTTATTTCACATATTCCCCTCCGGTGCCGCACCGCTCAACTGTTGATTACTTCAGGCGCTCTGGCAGTGCAACTTTTCTCACATACATGCAATAGAAGACTGAGCACTAAGTAGCTTCATCCTAGATATTGGTCTACCAGCTCAGTTCCCCCTAACTGCTGACGTTCCTGCATATACACATATAAACTTTTTGTTTTAGCATAATGACAAAAGTTTCCCATTTTTAAAGTTGGACTTTACTATCAAAGTAAACAAACATAGAACAAGAAAAAATCAAAAACAAAAGCAAAAACAAAAGTAAAACACTGCAAAATGTTGGTATAATCATATTTACTGTTGCTGACTTGGCCTGGTTATGTTGGCTGATTACTGCTGAGCAGCGTTGGTCATAGCTTGACCATTCGACCATTCGGCCGCACAGACCAACTGCTCAGGTGGAAGAGATGACAATCATTTAATTAGAAACTTTCCCATAGGCTCTTAATTGTAGTTGATGACACTGCGTCGACGTTGTAGCAACACAAGCAAACAACCATATACAAATATGCATATTGCGCTACATCTGTTCAGCACTGCGGATGTACAATGCTTGGGACTCTTGTGTTGGGACTAGGTGTGTTGCTTAGTATTATTTTTATTACATTATGACGACAGGTGCGGAAAAGTTGTAGCAGTAATTTAATGTAATTACATTGCCCGAGTACTGGTCGTTCGGCTCCGCGCCGCATCTCCCCCACATCGTTGGTCCACTATTCGAATATTTATACGGATACCCAAGCATAGCATGCGAGTGTGATTGTAATCAGCAGCTCCAACCAGCATACTTGTGATCTGATATCAACTTGTTCTCAGATATGTTTGGCGTATAAATATTATTAAATGAGATGCTACTAGTTGGCATAACGGTATTGCGATATTATTATATTTTATATGTAGAAATTATAAATATTGCTATCAGATAGACATGTAGCGTCAGAGTTTAAATTAAATTTACTGATTAACTGTTGAATAATTCACTTTTTTCGACTAGGAAGACCAACATAAAATTTAAGTGATGTATTTAATCAATTTCTTCAATAATATTTGACAGTTTTACAACTCCTTTCATATATCCAAGAGGTTCAATAGTTTATATGTTCAATTATGTAAATATTTACTATAGATTTAAGCATCCTAAAAACTTTGTGAGCACTATAATAGAATTCGATGTCCAATCGAACCAATAATATGGCCCTTGCCCAGGTAATCGATGCAGACCACATCTTGCGAATCCCAATAAACGTATTGACATACTTTTCCCGCTGCTAGAACAGTCTTTGCTCTCTCTGGTGGAGGTTCGCTGAATGAAGTCCACTGTTTCGGCAATTCCTTAGTCACTAGTGGGAGGTAGTGAATCCTCGTTTCGTCGACGACTACGAATGTGTCAAACACTGCGTGAGATCCATGGTCCATAGTGAGCGAATGTAGCATACGTTGCGCTAAAGCTTTCTCGTACTGGCTACAGGTAGCCATTTCCGGGATACCTGCTAGTGGTTTATAAAAAGTCGACATGTGACCACCTTGAAACTCGTTAAACCAATTTTTGACGGTTGCCATCGAAGGAGAAGAGTCAGCATATATAGGATACAAGTACTCTTTACGCGATTGCCTTCCAAAAACAAGAGACGAGTCACCGACGATATTGTTCTTTTTTCACTTCTCTAAAATGCAGGAATAAGGCTGCTTTGGAACGCGGTCAAAACTAAACAACGAGTCCTGTTCGGCTGAAGCTTGACAGTAGCCGTCTACGAGAATTTAATACACTAAAGTCCTCTAATAGCTGCCATAATATAATTCCACACAAGTCACGCAGAACTCGGCCGTCTCACTCGATGTTTGAACATAAGCTAATACGCAACCCATATTAAGGGCCCCTCACGGTTTAGTAGATATTTACTATTCTCCGTTCTGAATTTGCACCAGAATTATTAGAACTACTGAATGAACTCCATAGAGTTAAGATTCTTTTGATTCAAGTTCTGTTCCACAACGAACCAGAATATTTCACGCTATTCATTTTAGTGTATATGAAGGCGAAGGCTTATTCAGTATCTTTTCTCGAATGAAAACTTTACTCGCATTCTACCATGAGTCAAAAATATTTCATAAAGCAAGCTAGGTGGTTAACAATATTCGACTCCAGAAAAAAGAGATTATTCATTCAAAACATTAAATAATCTTTTAGAAAAGAGCAAAACTGTTTCCAACCATAATGTCCGTTCTTCAATTATTACTTACGAAATATATATGGCAACCCTAGCATGAACAAAATTGCTTTAAAATTAAATTATTCTTTCCAAATAATGAAAACGGCGTAGCTATTCAGGAATAGAAGAAAAATATGATCAATCAATCCTTTTGGACCAAAAAAAAAAAGAAAGAATTTTACAATAAATATTTATTGTTTGGCGTGGAGTTAACAGACTTATGTCAAAGTGATGATGACCAATGGTAGTTTAATTTTTGCCTTGATAAGAATTTGCAATTCTGATTTTATTTCATTGTGCGCGAATTAAGTTTATAATTTATACACTTATGAAGAAGTACCAAATTTTTTTAAGATCCGAACCATTTTGAATTCAGAATCTGTTTCAAAGCTTATTTCGTTTACAACTTCTTAGCGATATTAGTATTACCGAAATTAAGAAGTTTCACTTTTTGAGACAAAAATCAATTGCTTATGATGAGAAAACTGCTAATATGGGAAAGTTTCAATACATTTTTTTTGTTTCTTTTCCTTCCCTTTTGTTTGCTAAAAATCTTCGGAAACTGAAGATCAAAAACCTATATATAATAAAATAAGAAAAAGACATATTTAACATTTTCTTTCAAACAATTATATTTTTCAAATTAAATTCCTGTCGCATGTGTTAAATTAATCTTTTAGCTTTTATCATCAGTCCGGGATGGAAGGTATTGCCGTGAGTGTGCCGTGAGCAGACTTTAGTCAGTACTACTGCTTACTCCCTCAGAAATTTCAAAAGTCCCAGCCGTTGAATTCGGAACGTTGTCGCTATCATCGGGGTCAGGATATATTTTCTTCGGTGTACTACTGGAAACGGTTGGATCTTGACATAGTGGTTCCATCGCTTGTGCTTCGTGACGAACTCTGTGTGCATATATTTTAGCTAATAAATTGTCAAGAAAGACTAAACTCCTCCTTTGGTTTTCACCAATGACGTGCAACCTTTCTTCAAACTCTTTCTCTATATCCATTTCAATATTTTAAAGTTTTTTTTGTTTAATTTATGACTAGTTCTATAACTCTAGTAGTTCAAAACTGTTCTGTTGCAGATGTGTGGTTCAGTATTTATAGTAATTTTATTAAGTAAAGAGTAAAACGCACAAGAGGTGCCTTTTTAAAATGAGTTTTGTTAAACTGTAATCCCTTTCCCGACCTTGAACCATTTTCCTGGATAAATCAATAACAAATCACGTAGGTGTGTCTACCAGCACTAATCTCTTTTGAACAATAGAATATTTCCACGAAAGGTCATAGAAGACAAAAGCTGAGTAGAGTTCCGGCTATTATTTGCTTCCCGCAGATATCAAAGCCAAAAAAATAAAACTCAGTTTTATATTCTCCCAACATTTTGCAACAGAGTAAAATAGTTTTGTTCATCTAGTTGTTGTTTAGAACACCTAAAACTAATCGAGTGAGTTATATATGTTTAGTTATATATGTTGGCTAATAGAGTTGTATATGTTTTCGAATTTCGTTTGTTTATGTTTTTGTTATATATGGGCGTAATCGGACTACTGCCCCGCCAAAGAATTTGGTACTGAAAACTACAATAAGTAGGAGCATCTGTGGGTTGAAAACTTTTAAAGAGTGGTTATGGCTCCACCCCATAATTAAGGTTAATGCACATTCTCACAAACCACTTAAGCTACATCCGCCAAACTTACTGAGAACAAATTTTTTCGGCATCTCCTTGGATGGTGTGAAAATAAGTGAAACCGGATAATAACCACGCCCCTTCCCCATATGACGGTAAGTCTTAAACTACTAAAGGTGTGATAACTCTTTAAATAATTGCGTCAGAAACATTAAATTTCGCAGCCAAGATAGTATTAAGGGGCTTCAGCGGAATCTGTGTAAATTTTTTACAATAGGTGTGGCGCCGCGCACCTTTAAATGAAACTCTATATCTCAGGAACTGCTATACCAATTTCAAATAAATTTTGTACGTGACATAATATGTGCGTCCTTATTTTACAGTGTGAATATGGGCGTGAATATAAATCCGATAGCAGCCACGCCTACTTTTAAATTGCATTCGATTTTTTCACTTTACAGTATATAAATCATTTACCAATAAAGATATAAAGGAATAAAACCAGCACCACCCTTAGCATGGACTTAGTTTAGTCAACGAATTATCCAAGCTCCCGTATACTAAATATAATGATTTGCGTTATTCTAACAGACTTATTGCCGAATATGTCGGTCAATAAAGTCCTTAAATAAATAAATAAAGTTCTTCGGTATATTTATAGTGACGACTTATCAGTATTGGTAGAAAAAACACTATCTTTCTTCTTTTTGCTGATGAACTACAGAGTTTTGGTTGAGAGAGTAACGAACTGTGAAAGAGTTTTCTATAACGACTTATCAGCCCAGTCTAAATTCTGATAACAATTGGTTTTCACTAGCTCATTAATGTAATCTGAACTTAATTTTAGCTTATCGGAATTTTTGGGGCAATATTATTCAACTGTTATCTGGTATTTACAGTTAAAATCTTAAAAAGTTTAATTGCCCTTTTGGAAAATTTTCAAAATGGTTTTGGAATTTACATTTTTTCCTTTTTGATGTAGTGGATTGCAACCATGTGAAAAGCATCCAAGAATTTTTACTTTCTCATTTCTATTCAAATTTCATCACGAGATGTCGATAGCTAACTTAAACGCAAGCTTTAACTGTTTTTATACGGAGTTCATAGGAAATATGTAGCTTACCTTCATCTACGCTTTGAAAATTTTGCAAATGAAATGTGAAAAATATGCAAAGCGGAATGTCACCGTTTTACCATTTCCGACTGTCATTTAATTACAATTACAACATACCAACGCGTCGATGCTGATTGAGATCACCTTTGGAGTGGTGCCACTAAGTGCATTCATTGATTGTCGATTTAGTGAGGCGACGGTGAACTGTAGAGCACCAAGCGACAGGCAAATGCAAGTTTGGAAGAATAGTTCACTACATAGTTTCCATGTTGATTTCCACACCCAAGTTCGTGGATCAATCCCGTGATTCCTTTCAAATGGGTAGCGGAGACTGTATTGAAGCGGTTCGAACACTGACACTTGAAGCTCTCCGGCAGTGGCGACGTTGAGTATTCGGCTATTGATGAGTTTTTGATTAGCTTCACATTGTAGACGTGTGGACAGATGCGAGGGCGCGCGGAGATGTGTGGCGCAGTTAGGGTTGGGTTGGTGATTAAAGCGTTGACCTTTGGCACGAAATGTGTTGATAATGATGAAGACATTAACGTTGATGGCGCGGAGCGTATTAGGAGGGACACAATGTAGATTCATACATCAAAGGATGTCAGAATTTGACTAAAACTAAAGGAGATGCGTAATATTTAAAGTTAGGAGCTTCCTATAATTATACAATACTACCATAAAGTTGTTGGTGGTATCATTTTCGAGTTTCCTTCTACGCCCGTACTAAAAGATTTTGATTTTCCTGACATTCCCAATTCAAATGGAACGGATGCTTAACTTTAAAATACGCACAAACATACCGGAACTCCTTTAAATTGAAATGCGAAACGAATCGGAAGTGCGGAGTAAAAAGTTTTTTAATAGTTTCGCTTTGCGAAAGTAAAAGAGTTGCGGTTTCGGGTCATGGTGTGGCTGGAAACTTGATGTCTTTGGCGATTTGTGGATTTTAGCATTCGCAACGCTCGAGTGGAGCACAGTAAGAAAAAACACAAAAAGGAAAATATTTACAAAAAAAGTTGCCAAAAAGCAAATGAAAATTGTTCGTTTGCAAGAAAAGGGTAAAAAGCCATAAATTTCCTTCAAGTGTCGATATTTGGCAAAGTTGGCAGAAATGTTTGCCGCGGTGGCCAAAAAATGCCAAGCGCCTAGTAGTGCGGGCGCGTAAAGGCCAAAGGGAGAGCAGTGCGAAAAAACTTTAAAAAAATATATGTATATTATGTAACTGTAAAGCACTGCCACCGGCACTGCATGCGTTGTTATTATTATTTTATTCCATCCGGAAAACTCCAACAAAAGCAAGTAAAATTTGGAAGTGAGTTGGCTGCATGTGTAGACCTTTGGCTATGTGAATACAAGTAAAGATGTATCTCTATACTGGCGGCAGCTGAAGCGCATAGCTGAAAAAGCGCACTCAGTGCCTGCCAAATCAACTGGCTTTCGCCGCAGCTGGTAATCCAGAAATTTGCTTTCATGCCGTTTTCGTTGCTAGCGTATTTGCATGTGTGAGTATGGGAACATTTTTGTTGTAAAAACAAGATCTTTCACAATTTTTACAAATTTATGGATAATAAGAAAATTAAAATTTTGTGGAAAGGATTTTAAGAAAGCATAAAAATACTTAGAAAATTACTTCGAGGAAATAACTGAACTACAAAGTGGGTCTTTTGGCATCCAATTTTCGTCCAAAACGGTGATAAATTGCACTTAATGAGTCAGTGGGGGGTTTGAAAAGTTGGCCCAGAAACTTCAATCATTGTTTCATCAATCGTAAATTTTTTAGCGAATCGTTCGAGCGATCGAACAAAAAGTCTTTGTAGCTGACAATGCCTCCATAAAAGCCTCTACAAGAATTTGGTACATACTAAATAAAACCTGTTGCCGAAAATTTGCACTTAACCATCGTTAAATATAGATATTTTTATACTTTAATTCAGATATATTTCGCCCCAATTCACGCAACTGCACAAATTGAAATGTATATATTCGATAAAATGCTATCCAAACATGTTCCACGTTTAATACTTCTTTAAATTATTAAGTCTAAGTTTTTCTTAAGCAAACGCTCTAGTTTTTCGGAACCCCTTGAAACCTTGGATGAGTCAGATTGTGCATAGTTCGTTTGGCAATCAGATTCTTCGAGCTTCTGCACCCCTCTTTTAACTAGTTAAGCTCCACTTCTATTTTATTTGTTATAATGAACGCTAAATTTTCATTGTGCTGTAGCCTCAGGATCGCTGTCTCGTTTTTACTCGGTGTCCCAGTGTTTTCGGTTACGAAGCGCCGCATTTTGAAGCTTTAAATAATTGTACCTAACTATGGCCGGATTCTGTTTGCTAGTTAGTTGATTCAAGTTTCCGGAATTCAGTTGCTTTTATTAATTTACTTTCGTAAAAAATTTAACTGCTCATTTGCTCTTTTCCAAAGTCTATTTTTTTTTTTCTTATTCACGTAATATTTCAATATCAAGGGTTTTAATAAAGTGCATGTTTAAGAGACCGCAGCTTCTAAAGTCCCTTGGAGACATTTTGGTTAGAAATGCGCTTGGGCTCAGAACCCGGACCTGGATCACAGTTTGTTTTTAATAGTGGTTTGCAAATCGCAGTATGCGGTCTTATGAGATAGCAAGTAGAATTTCTTTGTACTCCACTAACATTTTTAGGAATGGACGACTTGTAGCCACCGACTTTTACATCACAGATTATCGGTTAAAACAAAGGCCATATGCTCACTAAAGAGCAGTATATGTATATATTTACGCATGGTAAATGCTGTCGATTATGAAAGATAAATAATATTAACAGCAAACTTCGTTTAATTTTAATTATAGCAACTACTTTAAGTTCGTATATGGGAATTATACTTGCAATATTATAAAGTTCACAATAATTTCAAAGCTTGAAATCAGGACTCGCAAAACTGTGCAAAAGTATGAAAAATTAACAAATTGTTTTCTATGCAACAATACCTTCACATAGGGATTATGGTACTGAAATGCAAACAGAGTCTCGCCATTCTGCCAATTATTTGTGATGTGGGCAACATACGAAGTTAGGAGAACGAGGTCTAGTAGAACAGGATATGCAAAACATAAATAGCAGTAAGAAAGGATTGCTTCGCTCCTTCGCGCATGTAATTTGAATTATAATGTGATGCCGTTTTCGCAACCCCATCGCCGAAGCCACAATCGACCTGTCTATGATTGACTGGACCAAACAAATAGCTTGCCGATTTTGCTATGCAAGAGTCTGTCGAGGACATGCGGTATGTGTTTGTTGGTAGAGCATTGGTGGTGTTAGCTTCACATTGTCGCACAGTGGGGTGCGTAAGCACAATTTGTGTACAGGATATGTTACAGCATACATTAAAAGGATTTGAACGCGGACAAACAACAATGGAAGAATTTCTATTTGCAATTGATAAGCATGCAAAAAGGGATTTCAGTATGTATATATTTCACGCAGCGAACATACGTACACACGAAAGGCAAGACGGTTATTTTCGTAGAATTTTTTTCGACATTTAGGGTTGTGGCTTTTGAAAAGGAGGTGTGTCCGAAGGTTGGGTTGACTTTGGCAGTTGTCGTGATTTATGTTCTCTACGCTTGCGGTTGGCTCAGGCTTCTGCAGTATTGGACGCATTTAATTTTCGCTTGACTATGCTTGGTGCTGAGTTTGTTGTTTACATACTAATCCATGCAATGGCATTAACTGTTATCGCTCACGAATTTAATTGTGTGACGAGATGTTGAGCTACCTTCCATTTTTATTTACGCATTCAAGATAATATTGTATACAATAGATAGCCATTTAAATAAAATAATTTTTAAAATTCAAAAATAAAACTGTAAAGTATGATAATGGATATTGATAATATTCAGAAATTCAAAAAAATATATATTAAAAAAAACTTGACTTCTAATGGACTCAACCCCTTCCTGAATTCCTTATTGTTAGCCTGAAGGACGTCATAGTTCAGTGTGTAGGTTTCACAAATTAGGACGGAGGTTCAAATTCATTCCAAGGAAAAATATAAAATAACACAAAAGATTGGACAACGTACAAAAATTCTAGTTAAAGTGTAATGCTGCTAGTAAACTTATATGATCCTCATTTGTTGTAGTCGACATTTAAAATATGCTATCTATATATGAAGAGATAGCAGCGCTTAATTAATTGTTTAAATTATTATTTTCGCTAAATTTATGTTTTTTTAAAAGATGAAAAATTATAAAAACTATTTTTTCTGCTAGCGAAAGATAAAAAAAAATACAATTGAAGCCAAGCTTTTAATTGTAAATAATCAGAAGCACTAAAATTAATGCTTTTTTCGTATAAATCTATAAAACAAATAATGCGAAAGCTTACAAATCTAAGTCTGCCATTGTCGCATACGTAAATTAGTGGTTGGCAAGAGAGAGACTACGACTGTGTGAAAGAGTCGGTGACTGTGTGAATGAGCGCAAATGTAAAGACAAGCAGCGGGAACTATGTAACCTTGCGTGTTGAGAATTGTTTTCAATCTCACTTGAAACAAGCATTTTCGTTTTTCTTTATCCATCTTATATATTCTACGATTAAAAAAATATTTTGGATCCTAAAAACATTAACTTTATTGCCTTTAAATTATCTAAAACACAAAATGTAATTCATAACACCAAAAAGCATTCATAATCACAAATAATTTCGCGCAGGGAACATTTGTCTTGGCGATAGAGCATAAGTGTACGTGTGATGTAATGCGTTTCAAAACGTGATGCCACGTCAGAAATATTTCGAATGCATTGCAGAACATTATACTTTGTTCATATGCATTGCAATTGACGTTTCCAAAGTCAACTATTACGTTCACGAAAAGTGAAGGATTCAAAGAATCTTCAAAGAAGATTTAATGGAATGGCGATGTGACCCCGATCCCACCAACTTACTTAATGGTTATGAGGGTTGTTTTTAAAATTTTTGCTTTAGGTATTGGGTAACGCAATTGTTTGAGGAAGTTATCCAATCTTTTGTTCTTCAAAGACTCAATTTTATTTGTATTCAGTGATACCCAATGAACTCGTGACGCATTCTAAAACCCGGGCTCGCAGTGAATAATGAAATTAAGTAACAGCTTTTGTCTTAAACATCACTTGGAGTCGGGGCCATATTCTTAAATATTATACCATCAAATCTGGTAAAACAAACACAGTTGTAGGTTTTCTGCACTTGCTGTAGGTCACGAACAGGATGCGCCTGAATTAAAGACCATTCCTAGAGTAAAGAATGAAAATTGAAGAAAAGAAAGGAGCAAAATAGGTTGAAAAAGTAAGCTGGGTCGTTGATTGGTATTTTGTTGGCGATTATGTTATTTTGGGGATAAGTTTGGGTTTCAGATTCTAGAATAGGTTTTTTCAAAACCACTTTATTTCTTTAATTTGAATTTTCCATAGCAAAAATAAAGTCGAGATGCAATATTAAGGAGTAAGATAAGCTTCTAAACTATCTAAACTAAGCTTATACTATCGTTCAATTGAATTTTGCCATTTACCATATAATTACTTGTTCTAATTCTTCGCATTCCTCATTAAAAAATATCTTGGTCCACTGCACTAAAATGTTTTTCTTGAAAATGTGAAAAGTGAAATGGATTCACTTTTAAAGTTGTCTACCTGCGCTCATGTAAAATAGTTCGCGTTTGAACTATGTCTGGGAAACTACTCAATGAAAAATATGAATTTAGGGTGGTCCTTAACTATTAGCAACAAGTTTTTGTATCAGATTTCTCGAACCTCAATTCAAGTTGGGATAATTTAATGGTTGTTAGTAATTAATGCCATAATTCAATAATGCTATAGACGAAAATAACTAATGTATGAACTTCGTTTCTGATTTAAAGCCTTTTACATACATATTTTCTTTCCGATCAGAAAATCGATACAATGATTACTATTTTCGATCTTGCCACAAATAAAACTCGATCATGTTATTGCTTGAAGATCCAAGTTTAGATTTGTTGGGAGTCTCCACTGAGGACTAAAATTTAATGATAACTGCTATAACACATATAATATGATCTATTCTATTTTTAGGCATTAAATTCGTGAAAAATAATTTAAATTTTTTGATTCTTCATATGGTTATTAAAGGTTAAGGAGGTGAAATAAAAAAATATTCGTTTGACCTTTTAAGGACCACCCTAACGTACCTTCAATATGTTGGCGTATATATTTATCTACGGCTGTGTACTTACTTTATGCAATAGTACTGTTGTTAAGGCAAAAGTAGAATCCTTCAAGGCACATCAAGTAGCAAAGAAGGAATCTTATGCGCCGTAAGATCTAAATTAACCAAGTGAATACGCTGCAGCATCCTTGAAGCTTTTGTTTGTGGTGCGTACCCTACGCATCCTTTGGTGTAAATTTTGCTGTTTGTCCGATTGTTAATTGGGCCATGAAGACAAGTTTGTATGTGAATGTGAGCAAGCTGTTGCAGCAACGGCAACGGCAAGAGCAACAGCATAAACACCCACGCAACACAAATGCAATAATAGAGGCATCAGTACCAACAATAACACCAACATTATGAGCGTCAGCAACAAAAGTGAACACAATGAAAACCACATAAACAACAATAGCAACAACAATGGCATATAAACTTAACAATAGCTTTGCTGCAACTAACAGCAACAACCACAACAATGACATATGTACAATAACAATAAACAAAGGAAAACGCCACAAGGCGAAAGTATGAATACCCGCAAAAGCAACAACAGCAATGCAGCAAACAGTGGTAATGGCAACAAAGCGGCCTCAACGACAGCAGTCTCACCAGCAGCAACAACAAAGGATGTTGAACAAAAGGACACCAAGTGCAGAAAGCAGGAATGCAATTTGATCCTTGCGAAAGGGTAATGCTGCGCAGTATTCGCACAATGCCACACGAACACATACACACACACACATATACGCATGAACATGCTCACGCTTGCTCGAGCATTTCGGCTTGTGATTGTAGGCTGTCGCGCACGCGGCGCTTGAAGCTTCAAGGCAATGCAAGGAAGTCATGATGACGACAATGCAGAGGGGGAGGATACAGCAGGAACAAAGAGCGGTTTGAATGCATTTCAACTGCGTATACTCGAGGCAATCTTACTCGTAAATGGTTGCTAAAAAGGATCAGCCGAGGGTCAGCTCAAAACCTTAGCGAAGCTATGATTCGGAACTACAACAATGGATACGTTTTCGGTCCTCTTCAGTTTGCCGCTGCAATTGATTGAAGGATCTTAATTATCGGCGCGTGTGATTTCACCTTTTTTTCTTCGGATTCAATGAAAACATTTTGTGAAATAATTAAGAAGCTGCAAAAGCGGTGCAGCTCTGACAGCGGAAGGGCGTATTGTGGGTGTGTAATATTTGAATGTCAAAATGATAATTGGTGTGGAGAGTTGGGGAAGAGAGGGAAGGGGTGGGCTTGTTTGAAGTGTATGTGTTATAATTGCTATATTTAGCAAGCAACAACGACTGAGTAAATTAACGGTTGTCGTGTAATTCTAGAACAGCCTTCAGCCAAACACGTGCCCTTTTTGAACAGATAACAAGAAATTCGTGGGAAAGTTTGTGAAAAATTGGTGGCACAAGCGGTAAAGTTGAAAAGCACCTGTGCTCAATAACTGGTGTGCTATGAAATATAGTCGTGATCTTCTCACAGAAAAGCAATGATATTTGAAAGGAGTTTGAGTTCATACCAGGTGCCCTGATTTCCGAGAGGACAAATGTCCACCAAAGAGGTTTCCCTCTATCCTTCGGTATTGTCATTGGACAGGAGCTCTCTAGGACAGCTTTATATGTAGAATTGAAGACTTCGAGACATTTGTCAAATGCGTCGATAGTGAGCAGGAATTTCTTTCGCGGGGCCTCCAGAAGTGATATTTCGTATTTTAGGTAGCTTCGTATTTCGTCTGAGTTCCGGAAGATTCCTAAGGGATTTATTAAGATTAATAATAAAATCTTTTCGAATTATATTTATAATTCTGAATAAAATTAACAACTAGGGAAAGATTCAATAAAAATATTATGTATATGCGCTTTTTGAAAACATAGCGATGTAGAGAAAGAAGAAGAGAAGAGAGAAGTGAACCAAAAGCGGACTCCTCATCACTACATGTTTCGAGTTGGGTTGAACTTGTGGAACGAAGGAGTGCTTTCGTAACAGAAGTCGAAATCTGCCATTGAGAAGAAGAAGAAAAACAAATCAAAAGCAGCTTATTGGTTTTATGATCGACATGACCATAGAGGAATCACTACTATTATATTCGAGATTTGGATATTCATGACTATGGGCCTCAGTTGTTCTTAGTGTTCGAAACCTCTCAGTTATATGTATTTGATCACAAAGAGTTCTGAATTTCAAAAAAATGGGCCAGAAGCTTATCTAATTAGTTCTCCCTAGACAGTTGTCTCAAAATAAGGAGAATAATATGATACTACATAAGGCAAACTAATGATCTAGTCTTTGATTCGCCATTAATCTGTTGGCTATTTTTGAGCGCTGCTCTCCTGTCAAAAAACTTACATGCAAAAGCAACAACAAAGTTAGAGAGTTAAAATGATGATCGCTTTCTTCAATGCTCTCAAGTGTTGTTTTAAAGTTTTTACTACCGTATATGGCTTAAATGTGAAAGAACTCTCAATTTGTTCTGAATCATAACATTACAAAGTGTGTTATTAAACCGAAATAATTTATTCTTTGATTTTAAGAACTTATGACTTAGAGAATATGTCAGAGAAATGTTGCGCCACATGATTGTAAGGTATCGTCCATCTGATTGAAAAGCTGGTATAGTTTGCTCTATTCGCTACTCTCTAACGATGGGCGAATTGAAGACTTGGTTTCCCATAGTAGTTATTGAAACAGGATCAACTATATAACTCCAACGACTATTTTCCTGACTTAGACAGCAAACTAAAATAATACGAGTCAATCTGACTATCAAATTTACTATCGAATATGATTGTTGTACCCAAATTGGAACACTTCCTTGTATGTACATATATTTTACATAAAAGGAGTAACCTTTCGTTACCTACACCTTGCGCTCCCACACAAAGCATTAATTTTGACAATACAATTATATGCATAATTTTCCAATTATGTTGTTGTTATTATTTCTCTTAACTGAAATTCATTATCCTTGTAACACAATTTAATTCATATCTTTATGGCGCATCCAACTGTGATTCAAATTCATTCAAACTCAACAAAACGAGCAATAATAACTGTGCGAGCAGCCAAAGGCGTTTTGTGGCTGACACCGAACCGCAGTAGGGCAAGGCAAACCAAAGCAGCAACAAAAGCAATGTTCACGCTTAAAACCGAAACAGAAAAAAGTGTAATTCCCCACACGCCCATTTAAATGTAATTCCAAAACACAAAGGCCATAGGCATTGCTGCCAGATAATGCTTAAACCAAACACACACACAAAGCTTTCGAAAGCTGCCTGCGTGTGTGTGTATGTAATCGAAACGGGTGAAAGGATTTAAGTTAGTGATATCATAAAAATCCTTATCATGCGTTGCTCTTGAGTGGCGTTGCGCTGTGTTACGTAGTTTTTGTTATTGTTGTTGTACTTTTCCATACGCTACAGATTCGCTCACTTGTATTTACTGCGCTTGCAATGCGAAAATAATTTCTTTATCCTTTTTATGCGGCCATTTGACATGTGCTAATGCACAAAGCGATGCTTCCAAATGCAGCACATATATATATAGATATGTATATATGTACGAGTACCTATATATGTTTGTGGCACATATTTAGCAGTCATGCTGCGGCAGTGTGTAATAACAACCCCCAAATGGGTCATTTGCGTATCCTCAAACAGCGTATAAAAATCAGTGAATAAGAAAACCGGAAGTGTCAAAGGACATCCGAGTTCAATTCTCTGTATTAAATAGTATATAAAGTAAATATGAGCAAAATGCGTTCGGAATTGCTTTGGTTGAGGATAAATGAAATGGGACTAACCCCCTCTTGATTAAAATATTCAATATGTATGCCTTTATTTTTGTAACCTAGTTGCAAAAGAACGCTACAACTAGCTTAAAATTCCGTTATATTTGTTTAACCTTATGTCGAACCGCAGAAGACATTTTGTTAGCAAACCGAAAAAAAAAATGATATTAGACCGAAGGGTTCTTAAAGGTTTTCATCCCATCCCATCATTAAGGGCTTTATTCGACAAGTTTTTGATTTAAGTGTCTATATTTATATACGTGTTTATATTTTAGTCACTGGCCCAACAATACTCCACGTTATCAATGGGTTAAAAAAGTGTGATTTTTATTTAGAAAAATAATATGAGGTCACTCAAATCATATTCATTTGTACAGATAAGAAAAAAAAACTGAACGCCTTGCCTATTCAAATCACTTTAAATGAAAATAAAACAATTTATTCCCAAAGTCCCCACATACTCATATTGACTCATATTCGCTTTGAAGAACTCTTAATTGACTGTCATGTCCAAATTTAATAAAGCCCTTTACAATTGGATAGGGATTTTTCGCATGAACTATACGTATATTTATTACGTCAACTTTTTCCAGCATTTCCCTACATGGGATGGGATTAGGCAGGTTAGAAATATGTGGTGTTTTCGGTGGGTCATGACCCTAAAACTTCACAGTCAGAATAAAACAATTAATTTCAAAAGTTATTATATATTTAATAGCAACTATAACATAGCTTCCCATAAAGCTTCAATGAGTTAGGTCAGTCTAAAAACTATCCCTAAAAAGGAGGAGGAAGGAACTTATGATATATGAGACTTACATAAGACTTGCTGGTAAGATACGTATGTTTCTAGCTTTACATCGATATTTCGCAAAATGATGGACTTCGAGAAAGAAGAGGTTAAATATTTGACAAATAGGAATCTGGAATTTACTTATGTTTTGTTGCTTTCTTCGTTATATGTGGCAAAAAAATTGTATGTGGTTTACTAGGTAATGTTACTGTGAAGATACCGTTAAATTTTCAAGTGCATAGGTGAGATAGTCTCCGAGTACTATCGCGCCGAAAAGTAATCTGCTTACACATAAGTTTATTAAACCGCTGCCGCCAGATTGGAACGTGCTATGTCTACTCAACCTTCTAATCTATTCTGATTCTATTATGTTAAATGCTAGCCAAACCATTGCAAAAATGCCGAGGAAATGTTTATAAAGCAGGAGAATGCAACTTCTATAAATGAAAATGTAGAAAACGAAAATGTTTAGAGGACAAACACTTTTGAAAGAAATTTTGACATCACTATTACTTCTTTACGTTATGACATGGCCTGGGAATTAGGATAAAGTAAAATTTCATAGATTTCGTATTAACTGCGGACACCCAGGATTTCTGAATAGATGAATTTTTCTAATAGAAGTAGGATACCTAGAAGTAGGACCTTCTAATAGAAGGTAGTTTATTGTTCTGTTTATTATTTGAGGATAGTAGAATTGTGTGCGGGTTAATTGAAATTGAAGTTGCAGTTTTTTCCGAAAATTCCTTTTATGGAAGATTTATACCGGTGTTTTTAACTTGACATGTTTACTGGAATAAAATTATTTTGAGTATCCTTTAGGTTAAAACATTCCAGATATTAGTGTCAAATTTTTCTTCTTAAGAGAGAGCTGAGAGAGCGCTGGGTTAGCACAAATACATATACGGTCGTGAGACGCTTTAAGCGACGGCCAACGAAGCCGCAACCTTCGGCATTAAGATATGCTTTAAATTATATATTTAAGACTTTTTAACCAATTACTCACTTGTATCGAGATAAAACCTATAACTTTGTTGTTGCTTTAAAGTGTAAATTTTGTGAAAAGAGAGCCGAGTCCCAATGTAGCGAGAATGGCGAATGGATGACCGCTATTATTGAGTTACCATCGGCTAGTAAATTCGGAGAGTGCGAAACGAGCAGAATACGAATATATTTTTGGAATTCCAAAAGCATGAAAAGCAAAGAAATAGTTTTTATTCTTTTTTGATATTTGAAATACCAACGATTAAACAAATATGGCGTGTTAAGTGCACAGCGCAAATACACAGAATTTAAATTCAAAAATACAAACACCATTTATAGACATTTTAGAGCCTCCATAAATACAGAGCGCGATTATCCACGCTAACGCATGCTCCACGTATACACCACATAAGCCGGTTTCAAATACTCTTCTTCTAAGTGACTCACGCTTTCCTTCAATGCGTTGTGTGGCGCTTTTGCAATAATAACTTCTTGCCGACGTTGCATTTAAATTTGAATGCCATTGCTTGAATGCTTGTTGTAGTTGTAGACTTGTTTTTGTACATACGTATATGCGCTTCTTGTTCGTGTGCTGCTCCCATTATGCTGTGTGTGCTTTTTGTTTGGCTTATTTTTGGTGCATGCCACAATGAATGTCGCGTTGCATAGCGCCATGGCCGCACGTTTCATTGCGGTGCATGTGCGCCAAAATGACATTTCGTCTAATTACGGGGTGTGTTGCATGAGTGCCAACACAAATTCATGCGTTCAGGCGCAACGTCGGCTCGACTCCTCGACCAACCGGGTGCGAGACGGCCATGTACGGCACTAACGGCCAAATAGCGGCGGCAGGCATCTTTCATCAACTAAAAAGAAACACAAACAAATGCAACATGGAACGAAGAACATACATACATACATACATAAATGAATTCCAGGCAACGAACGCAGCATTTGTGGAACCGATTGTTGGTCGCCGTTGGCTGCTGTGACTAAAATTTGCAAATCGCATAAAAAAAGAAAAGGAAAATCGCGAACAAGATAGAGGCGCGCATTTAAATACTGTTATCAAACTTTTAGTTGGACAGTGTTTCTCTCGGCTCAAGCACTCATCAGGTTCGAGCACTCATTGGGTGTTTCAGGGAAGGTCAGTCCATAATCTGGTTGAGGATCGCCATTGAAAAACTGCATGCTGAAACTAATCATTTAATTTGTTCACAATAAAAACCTTTAGAGCGAGATACCCATCATTTGGTGGCAGAACTGCTAAACTTAATTATAAGAATTACAGATATTTCTGCAGAGTGCAAGGAAAGTGAAACATTGGAATTAAGTTTGAAGTATATCTTTAACAAAACAAAGTCTCATGTTGAAATTTAAAAATATTTGTTACACATTAAATACTTCGAGAGAGGTTAATATATTACTAATAGGAGAGTCGGGAGTGCAGAAATTTTCCCTCTTAGAGGGTAAGTATTATGTTTGATCCCAGAAAAATTTTTGTTCTTGCATAAAGTAGAATAGAGGGACATATGAAGTTAAGAATTTGCTAAATTTGAGTTAAACTTTTGAAGTCTGAATCACGTGATGGAAATTATATGTGATCGATCATATGTGATAGAAGTGACTTCTCATTCTTCGGCAAGGAAAATATTCTTTCTAGAGATGCTACAGGCATGGGTGTAAATACTAAGAGCGAGATTCTCTAAAAATCGCAGAAGGAGTTTACTGGTTCGATTTTGTTCAAACAATTTCGAATTTGGCATTACTAATCGCTGTGGTATACTTCTGACAAAAAATGGTCTTTTATTTGAGTTAGAGGCTGATTATTTCCAATTAGATTTTGTGCTCTGAAGTTTGATCAGCAAAGAGATAATGGTGTTCCCATAAACTGATCTGGATGGCGTAGAAATCGACTTAGTGCTAGGGGCCATATTGGTTAATATTACTGACTATGCTCTATTGGAATAGCAATGAAGTAATGGGATTCCCTTAACCAATATAAATTTATGATAAGGCCTTTAGGTGTTCGGAGTTTTGGACAATATTTAAATAAATATGTCGGAGTAGTAAATTTTGGTGGTTATGATTATATTAAGTTCCGAAGATTTTCCGAGCTTTTTATATTAATTAGAATCGCTTTTAGTATGGGTTCTTCATTACAACCGAGAATTTCGTCTAAAATTGCCTCATTGGAGAGTTCACTTTTGGAAAAATTTTTATTCTAACGAATCACCACTTTTTTGGTCTTCGATATATTTAATTACCAATAAGGAGATTTTAGAAGAAAATTAAGTGGAGCAAATGGAAAACTATAGTGATTGGGTAGATTTTTGAAACCAAAAACCTTATTCTAAAAAAAGTATATCTCTTTACTAACTGTAATATAGACCAAAATACAGCGGACTACCTTTACGGAAGGCACTAAATTTATTTATGTATTTGAAAAGTAGAGAGTTTCACTATTTTTTAATGCTTAAGTTTTACATTGTAAAGTCTGACATTGGTCTAGTGGCATTTGAAATGAAATTACATCTATTTGAAGTAAAAAAAGCAAATATGCTCAGAGTATCATGCTGCAATAATAAAATATTTATAAAAGGTCAGTGTGCCTTGATAAATAAAAAGGAATTATTAAATTTTTTTTTGTTTCATTTTCAAACATTTAAAATCCACAAATATGCAATTTCTTTTTTTTGTATATATTTTTGTGTAAGTATCAGTTTGAATTATATTCTAACTCAATTATATCTCACTGCAACGCCCACTGTGCCAAGCTATGCATTTTCCTCCTACGAGTGTTTCAGCATTTTATCACTTTCTCATTTACATAGCGAAATTGCATACCAGCATTTCCCCAGCAGCGCATGCACTTCCCTTTAGCTTCTTAATGAAATGCACTATGCTCTCGATAAATGATACCTACGCTGCGCCGGGCCCACATGGCGTATGAGTGTGCGTGCGATAATGAATGTGCGGCTACGCATAAGCACACACACAGACACACACACACAAACGCACATGCGACAAAGTAAACAAATGCACACATTTATGTTGTTGGGAATGTGCCTTTTTGGCCTGTTACTAACAACATTTCGTCGTCTGTAATTAACGCGATGCATTTCTGCAAAGCGCCCTTACACACTGCCTGCCATCAACAAACAAGCCTGCAGCCCAAAGCTGAATAAATTCGTTTGAGTGTGGTGTGCACATGTGTGTGTGCGAGTGCTGTAAATACCGGCGGACACTTTTAACTTTTCGCACTTTTAATAATCTTACTTTATGCGTGTACCTCCACGCGCACCCACCCCTCCCCTCAGTCGCGCAACGGCAATGGCTCTCTGGTTGGTTGCATGCAGTAAGATTAATGTGTGCAACACTCTCGGCACGAATGCGAAAATTTGCTGGCGTCGCGCAAGAAATGGAAATTTATCATCAATTGCAAGCGAGCGGTAATGAGTTTTCCATGCCTGCCCGCGATAGCGGCATTAACGGGGCGCATGTGTTCAAATGCACATGTACTCATAGGGTAGCGACAGCGACTTTCCTTTGCGTGTTGGCCATAGTGATGATCGGCAATGCAATGTGCGTTTCTAAATTTAGGCCTCTCGCATTCGGTGCATTTTCATTGAATTCACCAACGCCATTACCAACAAGCAACTCCGAAAAAAGCAACAACAAAAAAGCTGGCAGTCGATTTGCAAATGTCGTTGTTGTATTGTTGTTGCCTTCACTGTTTATTACGCTTATAATGTACCCACAAAGTAGCTTCGATTGCCTGTGCCTAGGCTCGCCTCATAAGCGTCCATCTGCCCATTCGCCCATTCGCCACTTAGCCGACTTGCAACTTGGCATTTTTGGTTGAATTTACGTGCGCTTGTATATTTGTCATTGTCAACATTTCTCATCTCTTGCTTTCACGCAGGTGATTAACATGAACGCGAAACTGTCATGTCAGCAGGGGCGATGGCAGTGGAGGTTGCCCTGGTGTTCCCATGCTTCCCCATTTTGTGATCGCCACCAACTTGTTAGGTGTCCTATTATATTAAAAAGTGCTTTCAGCTTTTCTTCTGCTTTTTCTTCTTCTTTTTTGGCATTTTGATTATATTACGGTTTTCCGGCAAGTTAGACAGCCGCCCACCGTCACCTTGCGCAGCATCAGTTTACTCCGCGTAACGCCCACGCGCTGCATTTTTGTGCCTTGTGGATGACATCTTTCAGTCGCGTATTGTTCTTCGCAGCGCCAAAGGACGCGTTAATCCACTGTCTCGCCGACAGTTGTGAATGTGAGATGCTTGTTTTTTTCGACTGCAGACGCTGCAAAGGTGTCGTTTTCTATTATTAACATCTCGCGCTCGTAAATCATTCGGGTGAATGTGATACCGAATTAAGATGTCGAGTTGTTGTATGCAAAGAGTTCATGAGTTTTGTTGCGATTCAAACTATCCGAAGTGGAATTTCACTTGAATCGGTGAGGTAGCGGATATCTTGCAAATTTATCATATTGACTTGATTTGGAATTTATTCACGCTGACGAGTTGAGGCCCAGCGTTCTTTTGGTACAGTCAGTTCTTTGGTGAAATATTCTTTTGATTTTATTCTGAAACTCTTTGAAAGTAATTTTAGTTCAAGCAAGTTCTCTGCCCATTTCTTTCTTCCTAATTATTCGGCAAGCGGTTTATAGCCCCACTATAAGAACTAATTAAATTTTCTTTCGAAATTTTATTTTCAAATTAATATTTTCTCAACGCAATCCGTATATTATTATTTTTATTATTATTATTATTATTATATTATTATATTATCATTATTATGTTCATTTATAAAAAAAGGTAAATTTCACTATTTGCCATTATTAATTG
Source organism: Bactrocera minax (assembly GCA_021498325.1). Taxonomy (NCBI): domain Eukaryota; kingdom Metazoa; phylum Arthropoda; class Insecta; order Diptera; family Tephritidae; genus Bactrocera; species Bactrocera minax. Next base: position 2,438,015 of record JAKEEE010000011.1, on the reverse strand, counting down.
GTTACCATATTTTTGATGTATTTAATAATTTGATCTTCGACTTTTCTAGCTAAAGGAATTGTTTAATGATGTATGAAAAGAGCATATTGAAAAAAATGTGGAGGTTTTCGAATTTTATTGTGTGTAGGATAATGGTTGCCGCGCATGTTTTACATTTTGACTATATAATAACATTAATGCAGATGATGCTAAGAACCTTCTTCTTAATGCACTTGAGTTAGCTCCAGTGTGCAGGAGAGGTGAAAATTTAATGAAATTCGAATGTAACAACAATATTTTATAGACCTTGCACAATATTGCGAGGATGTAAACTTAGTACAACGAATCTATGAGAAGAAAAGAGACGCGCGTTTCGAAAGATCTAAGAGTGAATATTAAAGGTATCATGAATTCTTGGAAATATTAGGTCAAGTTAAAATCTATATATAAAATCAAAAATGTCCACTTCACTTTACAATTTTAGTAAAAATCTTACGACCCAAGACTAGGATACATATAACATTTTTTCGACGAATAGGTTTTCCTTGTAAAGTATTTAAGTATTTTTAAGGAAAACTAAACCAATTTTCAAATATCCTTGAAATTAATTGACGAATGTTGGGGTTTAGTTGATTCAACGACTTAAAGCTTCTAACGCGCGAGATTTATTCTCTTATGAATAACTAAGTCGATACAGATAAAACAGACATATAACGGTTGATAACTTTCATTTTCAGCGGGTTGCAATTCTTCTGTTACGGAGAGCACTACAGAGAGATAATCAGTTGTGTTGAACGATGTGGAAGTAAGTAATATGGATCTGAATTAAGATTACACTACTTTTCACACAAGAGATGAGGCAACTGATTTTATCATTCAAATGTGTGCATTGAATTGAGAGCAAATGTCGTCACTGCTCATGCTAGATCATTATTTTTTGGGATGCTTGTCGTAGTTCCATATTATTAAGTCACAAATGACCAAGATCACTGAATCACTAAAATCATTAGGTTTGGATAAACGCGGAAAATTTATTCAAAGTTACATCGCGTCGGATCAGGAGACTGTTTTTATAACAGTTTCGGAAATCGGTCTTAGCTTTGCAGACGCATATGCGAGTTGTCATGTACCACATATCCTAAACGCAAATTGTTTCAGCCTTGTTCTTTTCTTTAACCACCTCTTTCTATCCTCCTTTAAAAGGTTAAGCCAAAATGGAGCACTTAAAAGGGCCTAGATTTAACAATTTATTCTGGGAGTAAAGAAAAAGGAATCGAATTTCTCTCCATCAAGCTTTAATAAAAATGTATCAGGCATTTTTATACAAAATGGCGGGTACTTAGCCAGTGTCTGGAATTACGATTTCAAGAGCGTAATGCGAGCGACGGTGATTCTAGGAACACGCGCTAACTGAAAAAAAGTAAAAAAGGACTTTTAAATGCAAAACGGGATCTTAACCCAGATAAGTTTTTCTAGTAAGGTAAGTTTGCTTTTAGCTTGACATTAACTTTGTGAAAAATGGCGGTCTCTTTAAAATGGTAGATTTTTTTTTTATCGAAAAGTTACCGAAGATCCTAGACTAGCCTAACCTCTTAAGTTTACTTTGCTGAATAATTCAATTTAGCGCTTAAAGTGAATCTGTCTTAAAACCTATTGTTTCTTATAATTTCTTGATTTTCACATATGCAAAATGATTGAAATATTCCATTCAATTTACTCAACATGAGGCATTGTATGGGCTAGAGATGACATAAAAAACGTTCACGCACCTTATCTGCGGATTTAGAAAATATCATAACAATTTCCATAGGAAATTTGATGACCCTAATTAGAAACAATTCCACAGTTGAATAAACTGCGTCCGCACACAATTGACACTCAAGTGCACGGAACGCACGCAATACCAGGAACAACAAAGCGCACATAAAGCGGTTAACAAACAACAGTTACAATAGCCAAAGCACCATTGCTGGTTGTCATTTAAGCTGTCATCTTAAATGTTGATCTCGTCTATGGCACATCAAAACACACATAAAAGTCATCAAATTCACTGAAAACAACATTTCAGTTAAGGCATTCTTACACACATAACCTGTGTTTGTTGTTGTTACTTCTGTTGTTTAACTTTTATCCCTGAGCGCATAAAAAGCCGACACTCCACCCATCAAGGCAGACTAAGTAATGGAAAAAATACACAGTGAACTTAGCGCCCACCCAACAGAAGGAGCAGAACAGCCTTGCAGTATACACTCTGGTGGCAACAATAACAAGAACAGCCAGCACTGTAAAATAACGAGTAGCAAAACAAACACTTTCTCGTATGCATACAACATTAGCAAAAGTGGCAACACTGCAACTCTCTGGGGTACGTCAAGCAAATGACAGTTGATTAGACAAGAATCTCGCCAGCGAGCGGCAGTCGCACAATAGACACAAAGCGGCGACAACAACAACAAAAACAATCCACAAGTACGACATTATGAAAGTGCAACAACAAAAACAACAACAACAATAGTATACAAAATGAAAACCGGCAATGACAATAGCAACAAAGCCATCAAAGAGGGCACAAAACGAGCATCAAATGGAAAATTGTAAAATTATGCAATTCACAGGCGGTTAGGCGGGCGCACTCCCCGATATAGAGACATACATATCCATACATACCGGCAAATAAGTAAGCAGTTTGAGGGATTAAATTGTCGCAACTGGTAGTCACAACACAATCTACTCCCCGGCACACCGGTGGCCCGTAATCACCTCGCCGCTCGGTGTTCATCACCAGTGAAATTTCGCCTTTATATTATTCCATCTCCGGAGGCCTGCAGGCGTCGCTCAAAACAACGACACATTAAAAGATCTTTGACTGCTGATAAGATGTAGTGTAGCCGTCGCTGTGAGCAGACGCTCAGATCGCGCCACGAGCTTCGTATAGCCAGCTGCCTGTATAGTCGAAAGTTTGCCGACATTTAACAGGGTTTAGGTTTAATTTAGCTTGCAGGATAACACGTTCTTATTGACGGTTAAATGCATGTTTAGCTATAGGGGGAGTGTGCTGCAAGCCCCTCCATTTGATCCAAACATCATAATAATGTTTGTGCGAACTAATTCGAGGTAGCGCACTCACATGCATTTGAGAAATCATACCCCCATATTGTTTATTTGGCTGTGTATAAAACTCATTGTGGAACCAAAATCAGTGCTTTTTTGTTTATCATACCGACTTATTCCAAACATATTCCAGACATATAATTTTGCTTTTGTGACTTTTATAATTTTTGCTACTATACACAATTCTGCAAATGGAAAATCGTCTTCATCTATTTTAAATATCACATATTTTATCTAACTTCGACCTCTTAAACATAAATCAGTAGATCATTAAAAATCTACTAAGGCTTACAGGAGCTGATTTGCGAACGGACGTGTGCAGACGATCACAATCATTTCCGACCAAAATTAAGATTTTTGATCGCTGCTACTCACAATTCTACTAATTTGTATTCATTTTAGTTCAATGAAGCAGATGCCAAATTTATTACTTTTTAACCACCAAACTTCAGAACAATGTTAGCCTTGAAAGTAAATGTCCTTCAAATAACACCTAACAATCACTCCTTCAAATAACACTTAAAATGGTTCTCGCGGTACTCTCTCTCTCTCGCGGTACTCTCTACTCACTCTCGCGGTACTCTTAAAGCTAGAGTGAGGGATACTATGTGGTAGAGAGGATATGTATAGGAAGATTTGGCCTTACTTAGCACCAATAATATAATACTCTGAGAAGTAGATTCGGTTAATTTCGATAAAAATTGGACTAAGATCTTCTATCTTAAATATCTCTAAGATTTTGCAATTTTAAATTTTAGAAAACTGGACATGGTTGATGTATTCTCTCTTTACATATACTCATGTCAGTTCGACCATTCGACTATATTTGAACAAATATAAGCTAATAATTACGCTTAATATTCGCCAAACTCTTCTTTACAAAATCAATGTTTACATAATTGGCAGTGAAGTGGCATTTAGTGGAAACCAAAACTCAGATATGTACACTAGATCGCACTTTGGGCACGGAGTATTGTTTATCCGACCACCACGGACGGGAGAGGGTCATTCTCTTTTGAGTTGCTTCCAATGAAAACATCTTCGACAGAAATTGACTTGGTGCTTCAGGTCTCGGATAATATATTAAATAAGAAAATTATTTTTGCTTATAGTGTTACAAAGTGAAATCTTTGTGGAGTAATTTCAAATCTGCCTTAAAAGGAAAACTAACTAACTAGCACCTGGGTATCCCACATAAAAATTCTAAGCGATTAAAGTTTGCACTAAGTGCCACTGTTTTCCACTCTCAAATGTGTCAAATCCCTTTTATGTGATCAGTAAAAAAATCCTTGAAATCGTTTGACTTCCCAGATAAACCTCAGAATCCGAAGGCATATTACAACTTCTCTCCGAAGACCATAATAGAATAAAATGGAGTTCTATTTCGAAAAAGGTGCTGAAAATTCGCATTTAGTTGCTGAGAAGCCAAATTACTGTAATTGCTCAAAACGTTTACAGTACTGTACTGCTTTATTATAGTCAAAATGAGTCAATAGTCACTCCCTAAAACTAACCTATATTTATTTTTGATGTTATGTTGAAGACTTATCCATTGCTGTAATTTGTAAAAGTTTTCGTATTTTTTGTGTGATTTGAAAAGAGTCTTAATTTTGATTTTAATCCGAAGAAGACTGTTTACTAATATATTTAAATTAGCATACAGTAGTAGATTGAATTTTTCTGTAATTTATATGTTTAGAAAATCCATTGTTCTTTTACCAAAGGGACAATAAAGTTACAAAGCGTTTAATGTAAGGAGCAGAAATAAGTGGCCAACTAATTTGACGTCTGAAATGGCTTTAATTAGCACCAACAACTTACCCCACTTTAGCTCATGCTAAAGTGATATCGCCATGTTGGCAGACAACTTTTGCACGCGAATAATAAATTCCAATTATGTCAAGTGAAATATTTTAATAAACACTCGTGCGCAATGTGAAATGCGAATAATGACATTAAAAATGTGATTATGCAGAAATGAAAGCGAACGGAATGGTGAAGGAATACCAAGCCATTGCACCTCAAAGAGTCCTAAGGTGGGGAAAGGAGGGGTAATATCAGTACCAAAGGTTGGACACGTTATAAATTATTTTTATTGCCGCCGCAATTTAATGTAGTTCTTCATTTTCTGTAATATAAAATGCTGCAAAGAAAACAACAACACGTGTAATGCTCAGCTGCAAAATTAATTGTCGCTGCTTGAAGCAATTAGTATGTTCGCCTTATTAATTAGCTGATATCTGCTAACAGAAATTTATACTCTCAAAGTTTCGAAAAGGTCAGGTTTATAAGATTTCTTCAAAAGTTGCTTTATAATATAATATATTATAATAATATATAACATATTTTTAGATATTAGTTGTTCAGAAGCGACTTAAACCTTGTATACAAACTATTTGTTGGTTAAAGCAAAGACGAAGAGAGTCTATATCAAGTTGACTCTTCGAATTTATTCGGGAAGGACGGAAGAATATATTTAGAATATTTAGAAATGGGTTCTCCATCAAGTAATGTTTTTATAATTTACCATATATTGTCTAATCAAATTGATTAGTTTATCTTGTTTTTAGGCTCAGTCATAAAGATATATTACTATTATAATTTTTTGCGGATATTTTTGATTGATATTTTTTTCTGACTTGGAGAACATATTTTATAATAGACAAGTGCAGAGCAAAGATAGGAAGATCTATACTAGTTAAATGTTTTGAATTTCTATAATCTGCATAAAAATTACATTTAATTCGGTTAGCAAGGAAATTCTTGCATTATCGAACAATACTATAGATACTCTCTTGCATGTGATATGTTTCCAGCGCAAAAAATAGTGAAATATAAAACGATTGCTTGTTTGGTACCCAATTGACTTGTACGGATGGTAACTTAATCTCCAAAATAACAATTTTAAAATTGACTGGACTGAGGTGAAGAAGTGTATTAATCATATAAGGTCGAAAGAAAATATTGAGCGATATCAGCAATTTTTGGAACTATACAAGATAGTGCTAGATAATGCTAAATGAACTATTCTCTCCCATTTTGATGAGATAGCTCTTAAAACGACCGAAGCATTATATACATCGCTTAAAATTAGCAGAAGAGACAGAAATTATTATTACATCGCTATATGGGGCCGAAAGGAAAATGCAGGTTTCATTTTGGTATCCAATAAACTTTGTTTACTTGGCTTATAACTGACTTTAATAAGATCTCATGTTTCAGTTGTTGATATAACCGGCATAAGGTCAACGAGCGGGAAATTACAATATGATTGCTGTAAGAAAGTATAATTAGAACGAATTTATTTAGTTTTACTACCAAATCACATTACAGCAAAATATGTCCACTTAATTTTCTTTAGGTATTTCATATTTATATTCTCAAAAATAAGCGATCTGAAGTCAATCGGAAAAATGGAGTTCTTCACATTTGGTAAATCACCCGAATTTGGTGTTAACTGGTCGAGTCCATAGTCTAATTCTATAGCTGCACTATAGTACTGCTTTTGCCTAATCATGTGCTTCTGACGTTATTCATGGATTAGTCGTACAGTTTTTTCTAGTTTTAAACAATAACGTTTTGTCGGAGTTGGAGATGATTGTAGATTATTGTGCGTTTTTTAGATCAAAGCGTAGAATGGCGAATCTCGAGGCTTTTACAGAGTTGTCTCTCACAGAGAGAGAGAGAGAGAGAGAGAGATGCATATATAATTCCCTTTTGTCGGGTGGACCCACATTACTATTTCAGCCCCCCTGCGGGTCGGGGGATGAGGATAACTCGTGCTAAGGCATGCCTGTCGTGAAAATTACTATTATATATTACTTAGCTTGAACTGAGTTTATAACACTTTAAATGTATTATGCACACACTTGAAGAGTCATTTTAGTTCAGCTACAAATGCCACCAGTCCGAGTTGAATGGGTAGCTCAACTGGAAGTAGCCCAGGCTACAAGGTCTGACCAGATACTTTAATCTGGTACCACGGGGAGCAGGAGCCCGTTGGAGTTGGAAGGCGCTCCAACCTGGTCATTGCGGTAGGTCCTTCGGGGAGTATCGTGGTGGCTGTGGTTTAATACCGGAAACCACCAGTCAAATTTCATTTCTTTTTAGTGCAAAACAATCAACCCTTTCAAAGGAGCATAGCGTCTTCAACTTTTGTGGATTTTTAATAAACTTCCCCAAATCCGTGTATTTGCGCGCAGTGCGGACTCCAACTCAATCCAAATGGTAATGAGAGCAGTGGAATTACTGTCTGTAAAAGTCTGATGGCACAACCGCATAATACCACAAATGCGCCGAAAGGGGTACGAAGAGGAAAAAAATCTTTGCAAGTCAAATGCTAACTACTCCCAGTGGTGACATTTGCCACATTCCAAGCTCTTTTCCCATTAAAAAAATATCCATTCTTGGCCGCAGATAGCAGGCAATATGCCATTAAGGTGCAGCAAGAAAGCGCGCACTGACTGCGGCTGGCTGCCAAGATATTACCAAATCGTTGGCGATATGAATAATACGAGCATTACGCGTCTCATGGCAGACGATGAGATAGGGATAATGCGCTTTTGACGACGATGCGATGGAAAAGGCGTAGTTAATATGAATTTCATGTTGATGAGATTTTCGAAATTAAAAACAAGCTAAGGGATTGCATTATAATGCCAACATAAAGCAGCTTCGATTTGGGGTAAAAAATAATACCAAATTTTACTTAAAAATTATTCCATTAAAAATGCTTTTCTTTTTCTACATTTATTTCAGCATTTCTTTATTTACCATACTATTTGCTGTGAAGAAAGCGCCGAGCAAGAAACAACGCCTCCGTTATTAAAATAAGACAAAAAGCAAGCAAATGGAAATGCTTTCTTGCATGTCTTTGACAAGCAGCAAGGCGCACCCACTGACAAGCGCTGTTTTACGCCCACGCAAAGGTGAAACCACCGCCACTTTATGGTCGTTAAGTTTTTAACCGCATCCACACACACACACACACACACACATACAGCGCTCTTGTGGCCAGAATCCGAGCGGGTCTTAGCTCAAGTGAGAGGGCGGGTATCGATGCATTGCTTGTCAAAAGGTGCTTTTTCATTCACTTTGAGACATTGACTTGTCGCTCCACCTCGCTTATCCACTGCGACTCCCCACGCATAGTGGATACCGTTTTATTATTTCTGTTTGTTTTTGCTTTTTAGCAAGAAAGGTGTTCAAAATCGAATTGTTGGCATATTATTGATTTGATTTGTCTAACAAGCTCGTTTATTGTTTAACAAGTGAATAACAGATTTTCTCGCTTTCTCCCCCTTAAGACCATTTCCTCTTCCCTGTTAAATTCGATTATCAATTTTATGTATGTAAATATGCGCAAAAACATGAATTGCCAGTGGAAGATTTGCATAATTCAATGAGCGAATGGAAGTTAGAATATGGTTTGGTGGAATTGAAGAAGTGTCTGAATTCGAAATAGAAATGTTAATATATTCCACTTTTCCTGTATGTTCAGTAAAGCTACTGCGTTAGCTCAAGTTTTTTTTATAAAAATTGTTTCATTTTATGGAGACTAGATTACTATACTAAATTCCTCTTGATTAAGAATCTTAATGTTTTTCGGTAAAAGAATTTTTAAAATTTTTTTTTGGAACTTTTCGATACCATTTTTTAGTACAGTTTATCTTTTGATTCAAAATAGGCCTCAATTTCGGTTTGGTGGTCTGAGAACAGAAAAAGTCGTTGGGATTAAATCTGATAAATGGGGTTGATATGAAAGCATTTCCAAGCACAATTCAAGAGATGCGACTACCCAAATATTCATGAATAATATGTTCAAGACGTTACTTTGGTATCTGGAGCATGCAAGCTATCTCGATCAACTTCACTTTACGGTCTTCCAAAATCATTTTGTGTATTTTTTTCTCGAGGTTTTCGGACGTAGCAGCCTCTTTTGGACTCCATTGTATATTGGTCGTCTTCGATACTCATATGGCCTGTACGAATTTGGAAAACCCCTTATGCATGTTTGCTTCGGCTGCCTCCAAGGACGGATAACACTCTCTAAACCCCTTTTTAGTATCAGCACCTATTTTTTTCATCAAAAAATTGTGTTTTATTTATCCATTTTCTCTTTCAAAATATCGACAGATTATCAAATTATCCGACAGGTGTGAAATTCATACAAATGTCTTTTGAAGGTTAAATCGAACCACACAATGTATGAATATACGAATTTAATTCTAGGCGGGTGAGTTTGAAGACTGGTATCGACTTCCCAAAAAAAAAAAAGGAGCATGCGTGCATTCGGTCAAATCTCGGACAACATTTTCTGCATTGCACTGCTTTTTTATTATTAATTAAAGCATATAAGCTGTTGGACCTGACTTTAACGAGGAAAGGCAAAATATCTAAGTACAAATTTTTACTCGAAAACTATCCAGCAGGATCTTTGGGGAGTAAAATCACTAGCAATTTAGTCCAACTGTAATGAAATCGTTTTTTCTGTAATTATCCCAGTCAGGGTCTCAGATTCGTTTTTGTTGAATTACGGAGCTGTGGCTGTGCCGTTCATTATATGAGAATATCTCGGTTAGGTTAGTCGACATTAATTTGAAGACATCGTTCAAGTGAGTTTCGCCATAACTAAACTTCAATAGGTTTCAAACGGTTCGCAGCTGTCTTTATAAGCTTTCACAGAAATTGACCAATTTCAATTCAGTGAATTTTGTTGATTATCTGTCGGAAGTAAAACTCCGAAAATCAGGTTAACCTTATAATATTACTCTGAGAATGATCAATTCATTGGTTTATAATTTTTATGCAAAACTTCTCCTGGAAACTTTTAGCTGATAAACAATTGAGGATCTACAACGTAGTTGAAGTGCATGGCTATAACTTGGTAACGATACCTGAGCTCGCCTGGCTTCAGGAGGTCGGTAAAACTTAACCGACATAAGACCAAAATCAAATAAAATCTATTAGTAATCGCTCCTCAGTTGAGAATGTTAAGCATTCGAGTGTGTTTCTAACGTAAAAAATGCTCTCAAATAAATCATCGACCTTTCGGATTGCTCAACAAAACGGATGTATATCAGTTGTGAGCTTTACCGACAACTTAACTTTAGTTTTTAACGGCATTTTCGAAAGAACATTGGTTCCAGAGTTAATACGGCATTCTCTTCTTCATGCTCACTTCATTTGTGAGAATTTAAGTGCGATAAAGTAGTTCTCTCGATACTGGATTGTATTAAATGATTAAACTGCGCCACAAAATATCAAGTTAGCAAAAGAAGCATATTAAAGGAGCTGCTCAGGGAATCATTATCAAAAACTTTATATTTTTTTTTATTTCGTAGCAGAAATTCGAATGTTCAAAAATTTTCTAATTAGAAAACAACCCTAGTATATCGTTTTACACAAACTTTATTCCACTTATATGCAGATAGCAGATTTTGAAAATATTTTTTTTGCTACCTATGAAGGAAGGCATTATCCTTGGTGAACTAAAATAATGTTGATGAAATAACTCGAAGTAAAATGTGGCGAAGTTTGTTGCTTATTATCCTTGCAGCTTCCATTTCCACCTATTGTACATCTGCTATTGATCCCCCAACACACGTCTTTTATAACCGCAATTTAAGTTTTGTTACTTCTTTCATTCGTTTCATTTCATTACTTATCCAAATGCCGGTGCGGGGCTTAGAACTCCGCCTCTTTAGCCACATCAACGGTGAAAGCAGCTTTCCCGCATTGCTGTTACTTATTTTTCTTCCTTTTTTTCTTTGGCAAGAGAGTGGTACGGTCGAGTACGGTCGAAAGGATTTCTCAACAACGATAAGGGAATTGCTCTGTCAAGCAAAGTGATATATGGTCCGAAAGGACTTCAATTTATACAATTTTTATACTTTATTCTTCTATTCTATTTTAGCGAGAAGATGCGAATTTGCGATTTTATTTTCAATATCGTTGTTGTGTTTGTTATTCATACGCGTGTGCGCCTGTTGTTGTTGTTCTTGTTGTTGCAGCAGCTATAACTTCAGCTATTGTTCTGGATTTCGTCGCTTTTCCTTATTATTTGGCGTTGTGCTTATATGTAGAATGTAATTGTTGTTGTTGCTGTTGTTGTTATTTATGTGGATGTATGTGTGTATATAGAGTGCGAGAAATAAGAATGTAAGGCACGCATGGAGCGAGTTGGTTGTGTTGCAAATAAAGAAAGTAACGAAGAATTTGTGCGTCGAGAAAAACGAAATTTTAATGGATTTTATAAACTGTAGACACATCAGCAGACAATGGCGAATGCAGGACGAAGTGGTGTGGCGAACGCAAATATTGGTTTATAAGCAACATTTTTTGTTACGCATTGTTAGTGTAGCTGTTTAATTTTAATAAATAAAAGCGTGGCGCCTTAGCAAGCATCTTTTTCGACATTCTTCCAAGCATTTGTACACACACACACACGCACACACACACACACTTGCGCATAAATAACTTTTTCGCTTTCGCTATACAATTTAAAATGTATCATCTCATTGGCTTAATTTGATGCCCCCACCGTTCAGCGCGCAACTTGCCACCCAGCCATCCGAAAATTCCCACACATTTCCCAATCGAAAAAGGGCAAACGGGAATATTCGTGTCAGCGGAATTGTAATTTTCGCAATTGTCACGTTCGCCATTTCAAACGGATATTTGCGGCGGACGGACACACCACTCTGCGGTCGTATTATCCGTCCTAATCTAATTGAACGCACACAAAATCGCTGACAATAAATTTTACTTATGCAAATATTTCAATTTTTATCCGTATTGCTGAAAGATGAAGTATTCGAGCGCAGTGAATTCGCCAGAAATCCCATAAGTCGTGATTCCAGCAGCTCAACTGCATTAATTCGTTGCCTGTGTATGATGTGCGTGTGTGTGTGTTTGTTGTAGGCTTTGTTATTTATTGGCGTAAAAAGGCAAAGATAATTTGTGAATTCTCTTATTGATATCTTATCGGCAACACAATTCATCTTTTGTCTTAAGTAAATACTTTCTTTTTCATAAATACAGATTTGAAATATTTATAACACTTTTGTGCATATGTCTTGTCCATTTTTGAGCTCATGCGTATTTGCGGTGGCATTAAATCTTCTAATAAATTTTATACATATGATCTTGTTATTGTTGTAGTAGCAAAAGATGTTCCCCAAATGGAATAGATAGATTTTGAAGTGTGCTGCCGAGTTAACAATCCGGGACCGAATGAAAATAGTGGAAATATTTGAGGGCCTTTCAAAGGAGCACCAATTCTGTAGTGCTCGATGTTTTCAGTGGCCAACTAACACCAATTGCTGAAAGCAAGAAAATCGTACCGCAAAATCTAATAAATTTCTCATATTCATACCATAGACCCGAAAATACTGAGCCCACTTTTAAGAGCTTTATCAACATCGGAAAGTTGTTCCTGTGGAGTTTAGATATTGTAGAATGAGAGTTCATATATTTCAAATGAGAGATATTTGAGAAGTTGATTTTAACTCTGATCTGAATACTGATAACCAGTATTACCATTCTCTTAAGAAATTAAAACTAATAATGTAGCAACACCTAAATTATGGGTGCCAAACAGAAGATGGCGTCGAAAACTTTGGGTTGAAAATTTTTTGGAACAGAGTTACCTAGCATTTTAAAATTTAAGACTGTCATCTTCCTAAGTTCCTTAAACCCAAAGAATTAAAGATAATCAATATTAATGCGATTTTAGTGCGATTGCTTAAGTTCAGCTGTAAATGCGACTTCCTTTTTCAACCAACCAATGCGTAATCTTGGGTTTTTCTTCTATTTACAAAAAATTAATGTATGCACCTATACGTGGTATGTTCAAAAAATAACGGAAATGTTCATCGACTGTGTTCTCCGACTTTATTGGTAGTCTTTATTTTAGTGCATCATGAATTCTTGTCTCCAGGTCAAACGGTTAATAAAGAGTGCTACGTACAAGTTTAACGCCGTTTCCGTAAAGCAATCCGAAAAAAATACCCGGATTTGTGGAAAAACAATTCATGTTTGTTCATGAATTCTTGGCCAAAAACATTACTGTGACGATGCCCCAGGCTTCATATTCACTAGACATGGCTCCGTGTGACTTTTTCCAAAAATTAATAGAACCTGAAAGCGCCGTCGTTTTACAAGTATATACGACATTAAAAGCCCATCGCTGAAAAAGCTAAAGGCTATCTCAAAAATCGAGTTTGAGAAGTCGAAGACGAAGTTTCGACAAATTAAAGAAGCGCTGGCATAAGTGCAGAACATCGAATGGAGACTATTTCGAAAAATTCGAAAATTCCCGTTATTTTTGGAACATGGCACGTGTTGCAGAAATTTTCGCTAGTCTGTTAAAGAAACCCGGAGAACGGCGAATTTTAAAATTGGATATGTGACGCTCGTCTACTATCGAAAATCGAAATGATTATCAGATTTTCACAAATCCGATCGGCCGAAGTTGAATCTTTGAAAAAAATCTATTTTAAAACTCAATTATATTTATTATAAAAATTATATTATTATATCTATTATGATAACCTTATATTTCAAAAATACTGGCCCGACTTCGAATCCTCATAGAGTCTGTCACATAAGCTAGGTCCAAAAATGTTATACACCGTTGAAATAAGGGGAAACATGGTCGTTGCCCATATTTTGATTTTTTTAGTAACTTACACTCTGATATTTAATTATTAATGTTTTCAATCAGCACAATTTCGAAATTCAAAGATAAATATTTTAATTTTGGTGGCGAGGAAATGGCTTTTATATTTGTGACTGAATCTCTCGAAAGCAAATGGTTTGGACCAATGCCCAGCCGAGTGTTATACAGTGCTATGAAAGCTTCAAAGCATAACTGTGAAAAAAGTCGATTTTGTCATATAGTGCAGTGAGCATTATTAATAGATTTTTTAATATCATATATAAACGATTTCTCTCGGATATTTATTTGTGCTGCAAAACCTGTACTTAAATATTTTAAACATTAATATTTTCCGCTCCGTTGCCAAGTGGCAGTTGAGTAATGTCCTATTACATTGTTGTTGCAAAAGAGATTTCATTATTGTATTTCGTTTAGTATTTAGTAGAATTTCAGAACAAAGTGCAAAGCGATGTACCCATTCATTGAAATCCACATACACATTGCATGCAACCGCATACAACAAACATATGCTCGTATTGTATATAAGTAAGTATATGTGCACTTCTGCGGCGTGTTATAATTTTTCACTTTTTCTTGTCTCGCACAGGAGCATTTATTTCTTATGGTGATTTCTTCAGTCCTCCACCGCACTCAGCACCGACTTCGTTTGTTAATTGTTTGCGAAATTCTATTAATAACTGAATGGCAAATGGTTTTGGCAAAATGCGCAATTAGCCACAATTGCATGCGACATTGCGACATTGCGACATGGTGGCAACAATGCTTACACACACATAAAATGAACACAACAACAATAACAACAGCGATGCGCAACAGTGGCAGTGGAATGATGCGAAAATTTCCTGACAAGCGAATAATAGCACTAAAAACCAAATACATACATACATACATACAAATGTACATACTAATGTGGCAGTGTAAAATGAACTAAGGTGATGGCAGAGTACGCACGGCGCCGAGTAATAAAGACCGGGTGCAAATTGCATATAAATAGTTAATAACTTTTCTTTTCTTCAATTAATCCTCAGAGAACAGAAGCAAATCTTAAAACAAATCCTACCGATCTCTCAAACATTTCTGAAATAATAATTTGTAGAATTATTAAAAATTGATAAAAAAACATTGATATATATTTATGGATATATATTTTGAAAACCTGAACTGGGTAAATGGTTTGATAATTCGTTAGCTCTCTTGGACTGGATCCATTTCTACTCAGAGGTCACGTCAAGGTGAATTTTTATCAAATTCGAAGAGAGCACTGGATAGGCTTAATATGTCTTCTATAAAATTTCAAGAAACCAAGTTCAAATATGTATCTATTGCTGTTCGGATAATTGCTTTTGAAGGCGCTTGAGAGCTTGTCGGTGCGAACTTTGTTCGGATCGGACATTTTAACTGTAAAATCTGAATTTTTATTACTACTTCTCACTTCTTTTTTTTTTGGAAAAGTTTTATTGATTATTTTTTCATAAAAGTTGCGGTATTTCCTTGGGGAGAGGTATTTTTCGTCTTTTATTACTACTGGTTTTGGTCACTTATACCAATTAGTCAGAGCTCTTTAATTCAATTGAATATAATTCAATGACTTGAACACAGTAGCCTATAAATTGTAGGCAACACTTGGGTAGTGGAATCTTAGTTATTAAGAATAGCGCTAACATTTTAAATACTCTTAAAATTTGTAAAAGAAATCTTGATAATTTACTTGAATACAACGATTATTTTATATATAGAAAAGTGTAAAAGTCAGTGGGTTATTTCAGTGGTTTTAAAAAGATCATCTTTGAAATGCTTAATTCGTTGACTTATCAAACTTCTCTCGAATCTTGTTCAAATTCCGTTCCTTAAGATCTCTCATGGAATCCAAGGTCTTTAATATTTTCAAATCAGTAAGTATATTACCTTCTGACTACCTGAGCACACTTACGATTTTATTAACAAACATCAACCGAACAAAATTATAATACCCTAGCTAAACAATGCGTCCAGGTATAAAAATCATTCATTAAAATGCTCGACAATGAAAGAAAAAAATTAAAATTTAATGAATAACAACAAAATGTACGCCACTCTTTTGTTCAATCGCTATTTTTTTCTTTGTCGCTTTAATTTCGCATTTTCGCTCGGCATATTTCTGCTTTAGCTTTTACCTAACTTGACATGCAGTTGTGTTAATTAATAACTCGTCTGTGATCACAATTAATTGCAAGTCAACCTCAGTCGAGAGAAATTCATTAAGCTACCGGGAAAGTGAAAAATGTTCGTACGTGTTTAGAATCTACATATATACAATTAAATTTCTACATACATACGTAGAAAATTTGCACAACTTAAGTAAGCATACATATGTACAATTTATATATGCAAGTATGAGAGTTTTATAATTGCTTGTCTGAATTTTAATTTCAGAATTTTTTAAAAGAAATATATATATCCATATATATGTATATATTATGTAAGCTATGTTATATTTACGTAATCAAATTATTACTTCGAACTAGTTAGTTAAAGCAACTTTCAAATACTTGCAAGAACAAATGGTTCCTAATATGGTCAATTACTCTACTTTATATATAAAGTCAACCACCAATATCTCAAGTGAAATATTCGGTGCGGAAGAAATTATGACTTCATAAAGTTAATTATTGGCAGCAATATAATGTATATTAGTATAATAATATAATATATTGTACGCTGAGTTAAATTTTCATAAAATTTCATTTAAAATTAAGTAATTGGAGGGAAGTTCATTAGTTCAGTATACGAGATCTACAGAAAGGTATAATCCGATATAATTCATTTACGGCACCAAATCACACTTTGCTAAGCAAAACGCTCTGACTAAATTTTACTAAAATTTCTCAATTCACTAATATATGCGGTGTAAATTAGAACAAAGGAATTTATTCAGCGTATATGACTTACGGGAAGAAAAACTCGGTAATACCTATTTTTGGAATTGAGTTGCCACCTTTATCCTATTATGATTCTCGAATTATCTAATGTAAAGTCAAATGAGCTGAAGTGGGTCAAAACGTCGTTATATGGAAAGTAGGCGTAATTTTGGCTCGATATCATTAGGGATTTCGTAAGATGGTATTAGGATAATGCTTTTTATCAAATTTCAAATCGGTCAAATAGTTTAGAAAATATTAATTTATACCTAAATTAAGCGGTGCCATGCCTAGTATCCAATTTTTTATTTGTTCTTTTCACAAATTTTTTCATGCGTTATTTTTTACAGAGTTATCGCACGTTTATTAGTTCTGAAGCATTAGTTAATATAGGGCGTAGAAATAGGCCGATAGACCTTTTCTTCTAAAGTAGCCGCCTCTGATAAAAAACTGTTTTT
The DNA here is from genome assembly GCA_021498325.1 of Bactrocera minax. NCBI lineage: Eukaryota > Metazoa > Arthropoda > Insecta > Diptera > Tephritidae > Bactrocera > Bactrocera minax. The sequence goes on along the minus strand of JAKEEE010000011.1, from coordinate 2,420,889 downwards.
ACATGGATATATTTCGAACAGAAGATTAAATAATTGAAGGTTAATCACGCCGCTTATGAAATTGGTAGAAGGGTTCATTTTTCCCAGCTTTCATGGATCAAAAGTACTTTATAGAATCAATTATTTGGGTGACTCTCTTTATTTATCCATCCGCTAAAAGGGTTCAATACGAAGGATATCACTTTTCTTATCGGATCTCCTGCAACTGTTTACTATCGCATATTTAGACTTTATCGTAGGGAATTATGGGACATCATAGCAAACTTGTCATTTCACTGGTTTTAGTTTTTATTTTATATAAAAAAAATATAATACTAATATAAATAATATAATAAATAATATTATAATATTATAAAAAAAATAAAATGCAAAAAATAATATAATACTATTAACTATTATTAGGAATAATAGTGTGATTGTATTCCTAGCTCCACGTGACCTCAGAATACTGAATACCGGGAAATGAATTATTCTTGAACCAAAAATATATTAAATTAAAAATTTAATATGTTTTCATAAAAAATCGCTTACTTTTTTACTACTATCTTAATTTGGCTTATTCTGAATGCCTTCTCCAAATACTCAAACATGTTTGCAGCTGTATAGTAATATGATATGGACACACACTTGCAAACATATATACAATGAAATGCGAACTGACCTAAAGCACTATTATTTTCATGTTGGAAATATTTTTAGAGTTGCTAGTCTTTTTGTGGCGCAATAACAACTTTTTATGTGGTGTATACGAACCACTACTCTGAAATAAAAAAGGGCCTCCTTTGTCCAAATAGCCACTGTCCATTGGTCATAAAATCCACCATAAAATTTGTGCATTTCATCTATGGCAAGCACCGCTAACGTACATCAACTCGCCAGCAGTTGGCGAATTGTGCGCTAAAGGTGTTGAATGTTATGAAACAACAATTTAGAATACACATGTGACTCGAGTCGCAAAATTGGACAGACAAATTGTAAAAGGCAGACGATGCCATTTGGCTCAAAGACTCAGGCACTCAATTAACTTGGGCACGTCCCCCACAAACAAAAGCGGCACACAATGAATGGAATTGGTGGCTTGAAACTGGTGTAAGCCAAATAAACTTAACATCGGCGCAAACGTTGAGACGGCACTGTTGAGAAGCAGTGACTTCGTTTAGGAGTGCGATTGCTTTTGAGGCGGCAAAAGCTAAAAAGCCCGCCATTGGCTCTGTAGTATTTGCATTCTTTATTGTGAACTCTTTAATAGTCACAACTGTTTTGCACTGACTTATATTTACAGTGTGTTTAACGGAAAACGGTCAATCTGGTATAAAAATATTGAAAACCTAACTCTTACTTTGAATGAAGTAAATACTGAAGAGATTAAAGGCTGAAATGACTTTTGGGGTAGCTTTGATGGATGGCGGGTGGGTATTGCTTATCAAAATTAGCCGGTTTGATAAAATTAGCACAGGTTAAACATTAACTTCATTTATTGATATCAAATACAACCAAATCCGAAACATACCATGTATGAATACAATCCCTAAGAGATATATATATTGTAAAAATTCTCCACCCTAATCGCGTATTTACATTGCGGCTAATGTCTGAAAGTTCTACTCAACGCTGCAGTAACCTTACCGCTAACTCACTTTAGTTGCATCAGTTTAATGGGAACGCGATTAATTTTCAATAATTCTTAGAAATTTAAAGTCTATATTTCCCATAAAATCATGTAACATTCACTAAATATTTTAGGGTAACAATTATTGATCAGATATAAATACAAACCGGTCCGTTTAAGTAGACCCGACTGCCGGGAAAAGGTGCTTCAAGCCATAGATAACGATGTATTAACCTCTGAATCCAAATTCTCCAGTTTCAATAGCCGATTTTTGTATTTGAATTTTTTCACTGATTGAATCACCTTTTATCACTGATTGAAAGATGAAGAAGTTTCAACAAGTTTCAAGTTTCATCTCTCTATAATGCTGTTTAGTTATGTTTATCTAGTATATATTAATTTATATATACTTATATATATTTATATATTATCTAGTTTAGTATCTATCTATCAGAGGTGCATATTTATGAAAGTCTAAATTAGTTAGTAATTAGTTAGTAAGTTGCGCTTATATATGTATTTCGAAAGCCTTTAGTCAATGTCGTCGTTTCTCGATCGGAGGCAAATATTTGCATTTATTTGGCGCTAGACAGCTTGAAACCTTTCAAAATCCACCAACAAAAAATATCCCCCATCATATATATAGCAAAATCACAAAACTATAAAATATCACTCCAGTAAGTTCGTACTTTTCACACATACTGTATGTTGTTTAATACCTAAAGATAAACGAAGTAAGCGAGTAGTAGAATAGCTTCTGCCGCACATTGCTTTGGGAAGTCTCTGCTGGCATTGGAGACTGTGCCGAGATTTATTAAGATTTAAACGCGCAGCCTGGAAGATTTAATAGGTGTGAGTTCTGAAGTTTCAAATTGTAATTATTTTTTACTTTGAAGCTGCAACTTGAAACTTTAACTTCAGCAAGCGACTTCATCTTTCATCTACAGCTGTGTCTTTGGGGGCTGCAGCTGCGCATTTCCGGCCTCGATCGTAAAAACTGTTAAACTGTTGCATAAATGATGACTGCAAGGAGTTTTCGAATTTTCGACCAAAGTCAAATGAAGTTGAAGCAAGCAAATTATTCTCTTTTTATTGCTGTTGTTACTGTTACTCTCCTAGAAACACTATTAAGCAACTTTGTTGGTAGAACACAATTAAAAATGCATGTCAGTCGAAGCGTCTGCCATGTTGTGTGTGTGTATGTGTGTGCTTTGCTCTTACAGGCACTTGGTGGATATGTGATTTGGAAAAGGGGTTGGGAGATTATTGGTTTGGCTCAAATGAAGTAAACGAATTTCAATTAATTGAAGTGCGTCATTTGCACACACAACAATTAGCATTGTCCGCAGTGCCACAATGTCTGTGCCACAAGCAACAAACATACACACATACATGTGCACGATAATTATTTTTTGTGCTTTCACTTTCTGCCGCTTGCAATGATATCAATACAAACATTCATTTACCATCGTACTTAAGTAGTCATTTAATGTTTGTATTGTATTTTAAATACTCATGCGTGCGTGCGTGTGTGTGTGTATGTGTGGCTGTGTGTATGAGCGGAAAATTGTCGAACAAAAATGGTTTAATAGGTTTCTGCAATGAGCCAATTGCTGATGGAAGCAATTAAATGACGGCCCAAGGACACATACAAGCATGTGTGCTTATCCAGTGCTCGGTCGCCAATCGCCACACACACACACACAACCATGTACTGATAAATATTATAATTATAATTAGAAATTTCTGCCATTCAATTTCCTGCGATGACATTGTTCAAGCGCTTTCCGATGGCAATTTATTTTGTGCTTCTTGAGCGCCTGCGTCTAGGCTATGAAAGGACCCTCACAACAACAATACTACGCAATTTAAAGCAGCTTCGATGACAATCTTCATTTCGACAACTGTGATACATCTCTAGCATCCATTTTGAGTAGTTGTTGTGATTGCGCTGTATTATGATTCGCCTTCCGTCAATGGTGTATTGGAGACCCACGTTCTCTGCGCTTTTTTTCATGCTGTTTCACATACACTTTTTTATACATATTTATTTGAAGTATTTATGTTGTTTATTAAAGACCCTACCACACAAGCGTAGCAGTCAGCCCTTCGCTCTTCATAAGCGTGCACGCCAAATGTCCTGTTGCGCTCTCGCTTTGTCAATTGTTTCGCCCAACGCTGGCGGGCGGTGTTCGCACAATGCGCTCATCAAATGCAGACTTGGCTGTGGCTGACAGTGCTCTCGAGCTTGTTTTGATTTAAGTTCATCATTATTACATTCGGTTAATATGCAAACAAATGGAAAAAATATATGTTTTGTTTATCATTTTGGGAATGAGCTTAAATTCTAGTATTTAACTGTGCATGAAGAAAATTCATGTTATATAATGGTTTTAAGCGGAAAAGGTATATAATTTCTGTTGCGAAATTCACTAGTAAAAAAGTTAATACATCAACTTATGACCTTCATGTAGGAATGTTTCATTTAAACCTCTGCATTTTATATACCTGTTCAAATCTGCACTAGACCACTCATCTATTTAAACCCTTTCGTTAAAGTGACGCATCAAACTAGTTAGAGTTATTCTAGTTTACAATTAGAAATTCCTGCCTAAAGTCTAACTAGACACATAACCTTCAGATTGATGCCAATTATAGACGATTATTAAATGTCTTATTTTATTGGACCACTTATTTTGCTCCATAATCCAGCAAGAATAGATACGAAACTCACTTGCTAATTGCCATTCCAAAGAAAAAAAAAACAGTTAAGAAATACAAATTTCTAGATCAACACTAGTTGTATGAAAGTTTATAACAAGTTGATTTTGCTGCAAGGATGCTAGTCGTTCAATCCCCTTGGCTGACAACGACGATATTGAAGAAGTGGGATAAAGGAGCTGAGACTGCGCATCCATGAGAGATCAGTTGAAACTATTTGGTTGATGTTTTATATGAAGCAAAAGGAACGACGAATAGGGATCTAGAATGCTAGAGTAACACAAACAAAACTTATTATTTAGTCACCCTATTCCATATATTTGGCTTCCTGTATCTCTTTCTTATTCCTCAAACGTCTATAAAGACCTTGTAGGGTATTTGTTGAAATATTAAAGTGTAAGACTTTCACCTAACCTTATGAAGATACTTCACATACTCACCGCTGTATTGATCTCAAATTTTGAATTCCCAATATATAGATCAGGTTAGGCACGTTACATCCTTTTTGCGACACAATCTAACCATATCTTATGAAGATATACTATTTTGACCGGATATATTTATACGATACATAGTCAGTTGGAATGACGAAAATCTATTAATCGATAAAAGTTGACATGGATATTAGTCGATTTTATTCTTTAGTTTTATATAATCAGGTTATGTTTGTTTGAAGTAAGGTGTGATCGTTGAAAAATTTTTCTCAGCAGTACCTTGCCCAATTACAAAACACATTTTCATGACAAATTGCGACAATACGCAATTGTCACTTTAAATTGTTTCGTGTATTCCGATCAATCCTGCCCGTGGACATTGGTTGTACCCATTCATCTGATGAAATATTTCATCAATATTGAAAAGTTATACTTGAAATTATATAACTTATTCGATTATAAACTAAATTAATATATATATATCTATTACTATATTGATATAAAATGTGCGTCGAAGTGTATATATGTATACTTTTAATAAATTTATTTGCAACATATCTAGGGGATCGTATTAAACTGAAGCGTTACTCCTGTCAATTGAATACAATTCACAGGGTTGCATTTTTACTTTGGTATCAATTTACTGAAAATTAAAATTTAATTTGCATTTTAATTTTTAATTAAATATTTAATTAATATTTAATTAATTGCGTGTGAATAATATCACTGGAAACTGGAAAGTTAAAAGCATCGACTTATTCTTTTTTTCCACACATATCTTTTTTGCTAAAATGTCGAATATAATGTGTAATTCACAACACGTATTGTGTTACCGTAATTTGAGTTCTCGGCTAAAAATAAAAATTTTTAATAATTTGACAAATTTTCAGCGTAAATTGCTTTCGTCAAGACGTCTGGAGTTTCAAAACGTAAATATGAAATGGAATATTCCTGGTCATAACATTGAACATATAAACGGCATCATTCTACAGAACTTCAAGTCTTTACATAGAAATTTATAACTCTACTTAATTAATTTTGAAAATATACTCACATAACATTTCTCTCTTTGCAATGAATATAAATTTTTATTTGGTTATTGAAATGAGTCCAAATATTAAAAACCCATCTTACAGGGAAATATACCAATATAAGGCAGGGCAGATAGAGACAGAGTTGGAGATAGCAGAGAAACAAAGGGAAAGAATGAGAACCAGTTACCACTCATAAGCATAGAGCGTAATTTACTGTAAAAGCTTTCAAAGGTGCTTAAGTTTTAGTATTAGCCCACCCACCACTGATCCTTTTGCTTAATTTTAAGTCTTTTTTTCTAATATTAAAATTTGCCTTTAGTTAATATGGTATCTTATGAAAGTTGCAATTTACTGGTAAGAAATATTTGTATGTATTTGAAAAAATAACCACTACCTTTTTAATATTTTGTCTTGCGTCAAAAAAGAACACTGTTCATTTTAACTCGCTGACAATATCGAAATTTTTCATGATTGTCACGACCTTTTATGTCACACTCCAAATAACAGAAACATCACAGTCGGGAAAAATGACCGAACTGAGGTGAGTACCCATTTATGGCTAAGTGGGTGCATGACATTGCAGCAAACTGTATATATGCACAGAAATAGTTACATACAAACGCGAGCACATATATATCACCATATTTCATTGCATTGCATTGTGTTAATGCAGCCAGCACACATGTATACACACACACGGATGTTCGTATGTGTGACTGCCAATGGAAAATTGCTGTTGACATGATTTTGCACTTTCGCATCGACTGCATTCCGCAATTAGATTGTCACACGAACCGTTGTGTGACTGTGTGCGTGTGCCACATATAAATTTATAAAGAACACATTTGTACACATCAACGCAACCGCAAGCTGCAATTCCACCTGACCCACTTCCAACGTTTTGTCGCTTTTATGATCTCTTACTTATGCATATAGACACTTTTCTTTGATGTTTGAAATTCATATGAATGTACATAAGTAAGTATGTAATGGTTGATGAGTTTATAAGGGAGAATTATGTTTCATGGCGTCGCTTTTATTTTCGTTTTGTTTTTCAGTGCGTCGCAAACACTATTATAGTATGTATATATAGCAGGTTGTATAAAATAAATATTAAGAGCTATACATGACATATGAATCCATATCCTTCTATATACGTTAAGTGGTCATTTATAACTACTATTATGATTAAAATTTATCACTTGATAAACTAAAGATTTCGTGGAACTCAGTAATCAAGTTTCTGATTCGCTAAGACATGTGCCCAAAGACATGGGACATCTTCTTACATATAAACTCAAATTGCTTTAAAATAATTACTTTAAGATACACCATTATTTGATTTTATTGACAAATTTACATATGTATGCAGCTAATCAGGAAACATAATGCTACTCAAGAAACCTATTCAATCTATCGTTAAGCTTGCTTCACTTTATGCCACTATAGAGAGTTCCCTATTGTTCGCTTGAATACTTTACAAAAATATTGCGATTGAGGATAGAGTAGTGATGCTAGTTGATTTGATGGTGTGTAATCCATGGTACCTTAATCATTGATCGACTTAATTCTAGTGCTTCAAGCTAAATTTCAAAGCATTGATAGCATTATCCACCAAATAATCGATTGTTTTTCCAAATTCTTGAAATGTAATTTTTCACCCATGTCATTATCGCATCTTCGTTTCAAGTTGTTTCATACATTCGATGTAGTTGAGTCCGTCGAAAAAATTCTCACTTGATTTTAAATTATTGTATAGTACATAAATGTACGAAAATTTTTTAGAAATTTGGCATCAGGCCTTATGAAGGTTTTTGATGAGAATATTCGGTGTATATTTCTCCTTCCCGCAATTTCTGAGAAACCATCTGTTTTCCCTGGCTCAATGGCTCTTCAGTTCTAGATCGTTTTTTGGAACGCTATTGAGTGCATTGATTTTATAATTCGTCCGCCCCGTAAATTTGGTCTTTCAAAATTCTTCACAAAAAGAAGTAAAAGTAGATAAATGTAATATAACACTAAGATCCATGAAATTAGATTCGAAACTGTATTATCACATTTCTAGCTGCAGTTTAATCAAATCGACATTTAAACTGACAACAAATATAATTTCAAAAAAAAAGTGCAGTATAAAGAAATTTCAATTCATTAGTGATAACAACAGCAGAACAAACATGTCGCTTCTGCGTTTGCCAGTACTTCGCCCAATTTTCTCACATACAGAAGCAACTTTGCGACTTCGGTCGCTGCAATCCTAAAAGTAGAGTTCACTTTATTACTTAAAGGAATCAAATGAGAAGTATGTATAATATGTATTATCTATATTATATATCTATTATGTAGTAGTCTGATGTGATATTGTTGTTGTTACTGACTTTATATGATGTCATCGACGATGGTAATACAAATAAAATTACAGCTGCAAAATTAATAAAAAAAAAAAAGTTGCAAGCGCGGTTCGATGGCTCGTGGAAATATTATTCTCGTTTATGAAATACTGCAAACTATACCCCTGAGAGCTTTGAAAATTCTTGAATTCATTGTGTTTGGCACCCACAATATGAGTAAGTGACTGATAATGCTAAAAGTAAATTTTTGTTGTTGGGAAACTTTGTGCCAACTATCAATCCAAACCTGAAATACAATATCGTATTAGAATTAAAAAGTGTTTCGAGTAAGGCTCTAATTTCATTTACTACAAATTATTGCAAATATAACCCTGAAAATATTCTAACGAAATAAGTGTTATCGAGCGATCCCTGTTTTGCAATTCCATTAAGACAAAATTGTGTATGGAAACGTTGTTTGCCAGCAGAAACAATTGGAAGAACACGCACAACTCAAACTAAAGAAGGAGAATGCAATTCGAGGGAACAAGTACAATAAAGAAATAACATTGCTAACAAATGTCATCTACAAGTACATACATATGGCAAGAAAATCTTAGGAACTGTTGTAAAAGCAAAAGCAGATACTTATATTCAAACAATATTTTTGTATGAGTACACTAAGATGGGTCGACTTATTTGATAATTTAGGAAAGCAAAACAAAGACATTCAAAGTGATTCGCTAAGTTCGTTAGCATATCTTTAGATTGCGAATTTTCGTGGTTTACCGTAATTCAAAACATCTTAATTCATATTCCGAACAATTAACGCTCATCACTCTGTTGCTTTATTTGAAAAAAGTGGCAACTAAAGTTATGAGAATAATAATAGCGAAATGAAAAGTTTTGCCGCCTTGATATATATGTAAACAAGAAGAAGAAGAAGAATTTGTATTCTTCAACTTGTATACTTTTTCCATTCTATCGCTTCGGAAACAAGATTTTTAGAGTTCTATAAAATAATATCCTCCGTTTGTCGAAGTCAATCACAGTGAATTTCTTGAACATATTGAAATTTATCTACTTTTATACTCTAGCAACATGTTGCACAGAGTATACTAGTTTTGTTTGTAACACCCAAATATAGTCTAGATATATATAGGGTTATATTTTATTTATACAATTGATCAGGATGACGAGACGAATTGAATTCTGGATGTTTGTCTCCCTGTCCATCTGTCCGTCCGTCGGTCTGTTCGTCTGTTCGAGCAAGCTATAACTTCAGTAAAAAATTTAGATATCTTGATGAAACTTGGTACACACCTTCCTTGGCACTATAAGAAAACTGATATTACAGTTGGGTGTCCATAAAATGCCGTTAAATGAAAACCTTTAAAGAGCTAAAACTAAGTCAAATTAATTTTTACAGTAAAGATGGTATGGAAGGGATTCATTGAAAGCGGTGTAAAAATTGGACAAAGGGCTTAGTATCGCTTTTTTAAATGTGAAAACCTATATCTCGGGAACTACTTGACCAATTTCAATCAAATTTGGTGCAAAATTTTATCCTGATATTCTAATATTATGCTGCCAGCGAAATCGGATTACAACCACGCCTACTTCACATATAATACAATTTTAAATTCCATTTGATCCCTTCACTTTATAGCGTACATACAATTATTTCCTATAATTATCTCACTAGAATAATGTACTGCATGTCGAATAAATCGGTGAAATTGTGAATTAGCATAGTAAGTTAAGATAAATTGCGAGAGTATAACATTTTCGGTTGCACCTGAACTTAGCCCTTCATAACTTGTTTAATATACTTTTGACAAAATATTGATATTTGAAATAAAGTTTTTGTAAACAAAAAAATATTTATGGAGTAAATTTATTCCGAAATTGAATACAAATTATAATTTGCTTTTCAAGTAAGCGTTGTTAAAATCATTATTATAGATATTTTAATTATAGTTTAAATGAATATTATAAACTATAAATAACTATAACCACAAACTGTGAACATCATAAACAATATTTTAACAACGACAGAAATATGTTGCCAAACTTCTAAATGGTTGAAATATCTCCTTGGTATTTAAGTATTTATTTATTCCTCGTCTATATTTGCTTCCGTATGTCATTACCTCGTTCTTTTTGTTCTCAAAGTAATAGTTAAGGATTAAATTAAATGGCTAGAAAAGCTCAAGATTATTCCGACTAACTAAAATAAATGCAAAGAATATGATAATGAATAAATAATTGAAACTCGAGAGAGAAAAGTAATGTTTAACAAGTATTTTATTTTCACTAATTTCATATAAGGGTAGGAACAGCTTCTCGTTTAGTGGTTACAGTGATTATTATACGATATAACTGACTTTTATCGATTATTTTTATTAATGGTTGGGTAATAACGTGTTTCAAAAAATTTCGAATCTATGGCATTATGACGTTCAATTAGCAAACTTTTCAATGATAATGTTTTTTTAGAAGTAAATATAGAAATCTAAATTTTTAAAATTTTACTTTACTTTTTTTTACTAATTTTAAAATTGAAAAATAAAACATTTAGGTGTTTCAAGTAAAATATACCGTCCAAATGTTTCAAATAAAATTTACCATTCATGAAAAAATAAGGCTCAACTTAATAATATGTATGCTGAGTGTATAGCGGAACTAAGCTTTTTTATTTAGCATCGTTTTGTGTATCTTGCTTATTTCGTTCTAATATGTAGGTATAAATAAATAAGTAAACGTGTGAATACTTCAAATGTCTCGAGGTGTTTTTCTTTTGTGAAAACCATGGCAGTCTTCGCACAGACTTAAGTATTTCTAACTTAAGCACGAATGTCATTTACTTAGCCATCTTGGGTACATACGTGTGTGCAACATACATGCATAAATAAATATATATATATACATATACACATATGCATGTGCATAAGGATGCTTGCAAGTGGATATGCAACATTTCTATAACATATCAAGCTCGCTAGCTCAACTAATTGTCATGTGAGTATGCGAATAAAATTCGGTTTAGTTGTGAAAGTTAAGTTTACATATTTTTGCTTTCGAATTCCTTGTGTTTATATACTGCAAACAGATAAAGCTACAGATGGGTAATTCCTTGAATAAAACTATTGAAATTTTAATGCAGTAAAAAGCATTGAAATTTATAGCTCATAAATTTTGTAAACAAAATGATGCCATGCAATTGTCGGCAACAAAAACCTGTCGATTGCCACCAACCACCACCCGCCGAGCGCAACAAATCGTAATTGCACTGCAGTTGTTCAGTGCTTCATGCTGTCAATATCTCAACTCCTTTATTTCACTCAACCACCACGCCTGTCCCGCTGCTCCCTGCTGGCGTTTGTCATGCGTGTTTGAGGATTTTTGGCAGAATATAACTGTCTGCAAATGATATTCGCAATATCTGGCATTGACTACATTCAACACATGCAATACTTTAATTGCTGATTTGTGTATTGCGACGCTGCTTTTAAATACGCATTTAAAATAATACTCCTTATTTCCCACAAATTCAATTTCAGCAATTCTTATGTGCGTCTACGATGACGTGAAGAGGCAGTGAAATTGCCTTGAGTATGGTGTAGGAGTTGAAAAATTTACATATTTTCATATTACCACACCGCTTCGTTCCGACTCTCTTTAATTGAATTTGCATCGCAATTTCTTTGCAACTGTTTGTATTAATATTTCGCCACATCACGCCCACATCAGCAGCGTCAAGCACAGTGATGCGACTTTGCTAATGTATTCTTATAGCATTGCGCTGAGTTTTGTGCGTGTGTTTTGCTTTTTGCTTTCATTTCGACACTTCTCCAGCTGGCAACGACCTAGAAGTATCGCCGCAGGTCGACGACAGTCCATTGCACGTTGAAGTGTCCTTCAGTGCGTCAAGCTGCGCCAGCGGAAGTGCGTGCGTGTGAAAATATGCATATATTAATCAAAAAAGTTTTACAAAATCTTCAAATGCTTAAAAAATATGTAAATTAGGTGCTGATTCTTAAGTTGCAAATATAGTGTGAATGATTCAATACTTGCGGTGAATAAAATTTTTCCGTTTTTGGTCGAGTGGATGAGAACATGCCCAGTCAAAAATTTGAATATTCAGTCAAATTATTTTTATACGTTATACAGTATTTAAAAACTTCATTTGTCCGGAATTCAATTCCTCTTTTTAAGTACCCCATAATCACCATCGCCACTATGATTGTCACCATAGCTTCGAGTACTTTTTTATCGGGCTTACAGTTTCAAGTTTCCAGACTGTTTTTATGCTACACAAAGAAGAAAAATTTCGCGAAATATTTTAAAATTTAAAGAGGCCCTCCATTCTTATCGATAATTGCATTGAGGCTTACGTGAACTTCGAAAATTTTCTCCAATTATAATCTTTAACCGTGAATTGCTCGAATTCTCGAATTTCATATCACACTCAGTGAACCAGTGCCACAGTTTTCAAAACCTTATGTTTTTTAAATATACTATCTATCATTCATTCTTATGATTATTTACAAAATGTGGCATATTTGTTCATATTTTCTCACTTCGGTATTCTTCGGAATCCAGCTGTATTTTTCTTTTCGAAAGAATTCAGCGTGCAACTTCCAAAGGCTAAAAGCCGAGAGGAAAAGAAGTGTTACAAATAAAGCCTCTCAAATACTAATTTTATTACCAGCACAATATAGTAAAAGAAGTTCCTCAAAAAATATTAATTTCTTAACTGTGGTGTTGCCGTACCTTTTGAAATGCTCCCCGAGGTATATTCATCAAATCAGATCGAGAATGTCAGTAGAAGTGGAGCTTAGAAAGATTACTCAACCCTATCGCCAGTACTCCTGACCATGGTGGGATAAACTTTATAGACGATGTCTTTATCGCTAACCACTGGGTCCATGGCGTTATCACTGGTATTCGTGCAAGCTTTTTGGAAGGGCGTTGGGACTTTCATATTTTCGTAAGGATGTCTTTCACTGAGCAGATATGCTATACTGCTGGTTCTTTGTAATGAGACTTTTTGAAATTTGATTGTTCAGTTGGCACACTAGCATTCAAGTTTAGTCAGAATGCTTACCCACGAGACCTTAATTTGGTGAGAAAAAATTAACTTCTTATCCTCATACAAGCTCTATTTAGTCAAATAATATCAATATAATTTCACCGTAAATCAAACAACTTTGTTTATTTTTCGTACGCGACCTTAAATTATTTTTCTTATGGAGGAATCTCTACAAGTGTTAGGAGTTCCGACAAGATTTTAACCCACCACTCTCTAAGGGTTGTTAAGTAGACAGGTCTTCACACGATTTAAAGAAATGCGCAGCTATAGAAGCTTAATTATACATTATATAATGTAGTGTAAAATACTTTCACATTCCCCATTAAGTATTTTTCATTCGCCCATATAAATATGAAGTACATAACTAAATATATAGATTTAACGGTATAAAATCCGTTGGGTTTATCAGCACTTATTTATGCAATTACAAGTGTCATATATATAGACAAGCCTAAGTATAAACCTTATACTATATGTATATTGAATAAGTGTTGCACTCAAAGCGCAACCACAAGCGGACACTTCCAGTTCCAGCGCGCACTCGTTTGTAGAGCTGATTATTTTAGTTATTTCAATAATACTTCAATCAGTGTCCATCAAATCAGCGCTGCACAATTTCCACTTCACATCACTTCCACATTTTTATTGACAAATTGCCACCGACGATTGTGACAGTGAACGGCACAGTGGGGCACCAGGCCATGGGGTATGCAACAAAGTGCTCATGTATGTACAATGTGCATTTGAACAACTGTGTAAGTGCAACAACTAAATTATAACTAAGCGAAACCCGACGACAAACGTTGCCGCTAATGTGGGTGGTTACGAAAGCGGGGGTGACTGTAAGGGAGTGCGGATGCTGCGAGCGGCACCAACAGACATCGAATGCTGGTGGCTGAACTCGTCAACGGCGCACACATCACATTCGACCGGATCTATCAATTGTTTCAGGCAACAACAACAACAATAACAACAACAACAAGGGCAAATCGCAGTCAACTTATGGAACTTTAACGTGAAGAAATCTGCATTTGAAATGTGACAATATAACAAATTCAATTATGTAAATCCATAAATGTAGCAACATACCGCTGGCGGCGGTGGTGGTGGCAACAACGAAAACGAAGACTACAACAACACTACCTACATACTTACTATACTAAAATGTATAACAGTTACATCAATGAACATACGATGACAAGAGCAATTGTCGCGCGCCGGACCTTGCACCAGGCGATGGCAGTCGCCTCGAAGTATCGTCACCAACTTTGCTGTTGGGATGAGTGAATTGTTGAATTGATGAATGAATCAATGCCGACTCAACTAAGTATATATGTATGCATATATGCGGCTGTTTATTTCGAAATTTAAGTGAGGGTCTGAATTGGTGCGAGATTATTCATAACCGCGTGTATTACGGTGCATATATTTAGGAGTTTAACGTTTCGCGTTGATGGCATAGTTAGTGAATGAAGAGGCATAATCTCAGGAAATATTTTACAAATTGAAATAGATTATTCGTGTTTTATTCTTATTAGTGAATAAATGTGGCATTTTAAAATTTTCTAACACTGCTCCGAATGTCTGATAAATGTTATAATGGAAACTTGGCTAATGACATATGAAAACTTGAGGGTTCTCATAAACTGGCGGACCTTGTTATCCTGGACTTGGAATTTGGGGGTTATTTGCACAAATTAAAATGTTTAACGTTTGCACCCCACCTTAGTAAATCATGTAAACTTTTATTTTTAGAAACCAACTTTCATTCAAATTATCCTTGTAATTCCCATTGATATCTTTAAGCAATCAACTTCGGCGAAATCAGTTGTTGTAGTAGTTGTCTTCAGCAACATGGCTTTTGAAGTACTCAATATCTTTTTATCTGTTTAAAAATGTCATACATGGTGATATATCAGGTGTATATAGAGAATGAGTCATTATTTCTAACTACTTCCGAGAATATATTTGCACAAATATCGCGGTAGATATACTTTCTTATCTCGCTATTTTTTCATGTGAAGCAACCATCCATAAGTAGTCTATTAAATTCCGAACAGGCCAAATGAGCACCGAAGACGATGGAGGAAACGATGGAGGCGTAGTGAAGGTTCAAAATAGGCTGTTATGGACGAAAACATCCACAAAATTACTTTAGATGACCGTAAGGTGAAGTTGACCGCAATAGCTGACTTTCTAGAGATATCAAAGGTATGTGTTGGATATATCTTTCATGAATATTTGGGTTTGTGAAAGCTTTATGCAAAGTATGTGCCTCGCGAGCTCACAATCGATCAAAAAGCAGCAACATAGTAATGAGTCTGACCAGTGTTTTCAGTTGTTCAATCATAATAAATCCTAATTGGTGTCTAAAACGTGGCAATGCACGAAATAGAGCTTCACTATTTCATGCTGGAATCCAATCGACAGTCATCCGATTAGACTACATGCGATGAATCGAATCCAAAGCATGGAACGTGACACAACAGTCAACCGGCAAAGCGATGTATTCTACATTTTGGAAAGCGCATTGAATAATTTTCATCGACTGCATTGAAAAGGGAAACACTATCAACAGCGACTATTAAAAAGGGTTACTGGAATGTTTGGATGACGAAATCGCGAAAAACGATCCCATCTGTAGAAGAATAAAGTGCTGTTTCGTCAAGGTTTTCGAGGTTTTTTTTTATACTATTGTACGTATTCACCGGATCTGACACCCAGCGACCTTTTCCTGTTATCAAACCTCAAGAGAATGTCCACTGGACAGAAATATATCGACAATAAAAGTCAATAATAAGTCGCAGTACCTAGGAAACAAAGAACTCAGTGGTCTGTAAATGTAGTATCAAAAACTTTGAAGATCACTGTAAACGGTATATCATCCTCGATGGAACTTATTTTGAATTATAAAATTTAATTTTGCCTCTGAACTGTATTTTTCTTTAAAATTATAAGACATTTTACACCTGCTTGGTAGATATCAGTATTAGTACAGCTCAATAATATAGTACTGTAATCAAAAAGTGAATTTTATCTTAAATTTTTGTTTTTTTGGTGATGATGTGGTAAAAAGTCATAAGCAATGTATACAAATTATATATTTATGTGTAGTTGTATGCTTATGTTTTAACCACATTTGATTGTGGTTAGATTTACCCACTGGCTCTCACCGGATCTAAGTTCAAACGCAGCTTCCGACTAAAACCAAAAAATTATTTTACAATAAAAGCGCTTCCCATTACAATTTGAGAGTTTACTTGCCACTTTCCAACTCCTCCCACAGAATCACATTTAGCACTCTAGTTGATAATGAAATGCGATACTCAATTGAAACCGAATAAGTGAACGCATTAAATTAGACGAATCACCCGACGGCGAAATTGCATTTTGCATAATTGGCGATAATCATATTGCTGGCGCACAAAGACAGCAGCTAACCGCGTAGGCTGCATCATTAACAAACAGTGACGAAAATGCGGCAAGTCACTAAGTCATTGCCACAACAGTTAATGTATTTGTAGGTATGTATGGACTATATATATGTAAATATACTTAAGTAATTGTAGAAGAATTTGTAATGTAATATCAACGCAGTTAAACTATAGTGGGCAGCCAGACAGGGTGGCAACGCTCTGCACAACCGCATGCGAGCTAAATGAAGTGTGAGTTGCAATTGAAATTGGAAAGGAATTGTCAACAGAAACATAAAGAAGCGGACACGCTTCGCGCTCGCAGAAAGAAAGCGCTAAATTATGTAAATTGTCCATGCAGACAAGAAGGCAACAACAAGCAGAGCAGAAACACAGAAATACAGAAATGAATGCAATATGTGAGTGAGTAGTGGGACGTTGAAAACAAAGCAAAAATTTGATTAGTTGTACAGCAGCAACAATAACAAAAATAGCACATCTTAATACATGCATATTTGTTTATGATTGTATATATGCATGTATGTATGTATGTATGTAAGAACAATGGCAATGTGACACTAACGACAACAGAATAAAGCGCGGGCGTGTCACCAACAACAACACAAACAACTCAAGCAACCTACAATGGCAAAAGCAAATTTACAACATTTTCAATATTTGTTTGCTGACGACAATTTCGAGCGAAGGCCGCGCATTTGTGGCGAGTTGCATGACAAATGAACACAGCTGTGTTGTTGTGTTGTACACACATATATATTGACAATAACAAACATATTTTGGTTAGTATAAAGCTATTTCTGCTGTTTTTCTTTTTTGACAATATTTGTTATAACATGCCTTGTTGTTGTTGTTGCAAATACTTGTCATGTACTCGTGCGTTTGCTGCTAAACATATGACTTAGAGCGCAACGCAGCGAAATCAATTCACAATTTAAATTTACAACTTCACTTTGTTGAAAAATAACATAATAATGGAGGCGTCAAACGGAATTCAATGCTGCAACTATTGCATGTCGCATATGTAAATATGTATGGTATATATGTATGACACTAAAACAGAATTTCCTCTTTCATTAGCAGCATGAAGGAAGTGCCAAGCTCGCTGCCCGGCTCCAGAGGCTTAGCATCGCTACAAGCAGACCTATTGCGACACACTTTGCGCCGATTCACTTACAAATTTAATTAAGTTCAATTGAAAGTAACACTAACAACCGTCAACGCCGCTGTCAGATGCCAGCAGACACATAGCAGACGGTCTGCATTGCTGCCACACTTCTCTTTTACTCATATATGTATGTATGTGCAGTATGTACATTGATATGTGTATTTGTTATTCCAATTTGTTGTGCTAGCAATTTGTGGAATGCGTGGCTTTAGTTTGTTGGCTTCTTAATGGCAAAGCTTACTCATGTGTTTGTGTGCACGTGTGTGTTATTTTAATTTAGAACATATATTTAAATCACTTTCAATGTGTGTATATACACATGTGTGTGTTTTACGAAAACTTTGTGAGTCTTACTAAAGAAAGTACGAGGGGAAGAGCTGATCTGGATACACTGGGTAGAATGATTTATCTAACCAACTTCTATCTAGTCAAAGATATGTACTCTCTCTACTCTGCCTCAATACTGCATATCTAATATGTCAAATTATTTGAACTTCCTTAACCTTTACAACTTTACATTTTCAGTTCTTTTTTAAAGAAGATGGGGGCTACACACTTCACACGGAGACTTAGAAAAATTCTTGTAAATGAAGGTAGTAAATGTTTACGTACCCTTACAATACTTAACGATTTTCTTTAAGTTGAAAGAGAGATTCTTGTAGCTCAAGTCAGGTCTGTAGGTCAGGTCAGCTTTCTGACCGACTTACTTCGAGACCTGTTTTAAAAATCCTCGATGTAATAGAGTCCAGCATATCAACCTTTAAGCAACGCACTTTCGTTTGGTAATGCAGGTTGATTCTGTCGTACATGTCCCAACTTTTTCTATACGGTAAAGGAGAAGTTTGTTCAAGTTAATAACATTTTTTGTATGAATAAAAAATAAAAAATAAAATTCAAAAGGGTGGGTGTATAGAAAAACAAAATGGCTAAGTAACTCGCTATGAAAGCGGCGGTCACCAAACCGGATAGGACCGGATAGGACCCAGTCTTCGATACACACGCCATCAAAAAAAGCTTCAGAAGGAGGGCAAAAGAAAAGGGCTCGGGATTTCCTACAATTGTCGGGCCATGTGTCACCAAACAAAGCCCTTCTAAGAGGAAACTGCGTGAAAATGTTCAGCCTTCCCAGAGACATATTAAAAGTACTGGTAACTGTATGTACTTGTGCTACATATAGAAAATAGATACTTGGTTCATGGAAAACTATCGGCTCTGCGACCTCGCGGCTCTACTCCTTGAATGCGCTGTGATTACAAGAAGAGAGAGCGTAAAGTCATAAGGATGACACCTCCATTACTCCAAGTCGTTGTTACGCTTCCTTAAAGCGCTGGATGGACCTCCAGTGGTGATGTGAATGAGGGTGGACCACAGGTAGCAGTGTATACCTATAATCCTAACTATCAAACTAAAATTCAAATTACTTCTTGCTTTGGACCTTAACAAGCGGTGACGCTTACCGATTGGCTTACTTGGAATATAAAGAGAAATGGTTGAGAGATCATTATTTGTTCAACAAAAATACATCGTTGAAATTATATAATTAGTAACACAGTTTCCAGTGATCAAATTTCATTAAAGATTAAATTCATTCTCGTGAAAATAATGAAAAGAGAACCGTTGCTAAAAAGGGAAATATGATATATCAATAAACAGTTAACATTTATACATTTTGAAATAATTATTCAAGCATTACATATAAGCATTACTTAATTTACCTCCAAATTGTTAACCAGCAGAGTGAACTCATTGCAAACTGAAAGCAAATGTATTATTTCATTTACTCTTCGCTTACCACATGACTGGAGAACAGCTGGCGCTCAATGAGTACTCAATGAATATTAAAATTAAAATAAATTAAAGGCAGACGCGTGAAGATGACCACAAATAGAGTACATATAACGATTGCTAAAGGTCACGAAAGGATAATTGGCGTGTAGGGCAACGGGCCAACAATTGGCTATTGAAGTGACAGGCCAAGCAACGGATATTTCTATAATGTATGTACATCCAGTGGGTATAGCGTGCAAGATCGAAAATAATTATGGCAGCATAATTGAGGAATTTACGATCTCGAATTTGAAAGCAACATGCTAACATACAAGCTTCTCTCTACATAAGTGTTTGTTTGTGTGGAAGTGTGTGAGTTTTTGAGGCTCTGTGTCCAGTGTTGGTCTGCGCGACAGCGTGCGAAATGCCACTTCCGTTTCCGTGTGGTCAACAAATACACACACGTATATTTATATATTTTTCTTCTTCAAATTCTTTGTGGTGTGAAGTCGTGTACCTATTTTTACACGAAAACTAATTTTCAACACTTTAACAGCATTTGCTCGTGTCTCACACACATGCGGCAACGTAAACAGCTGTGCCACTCAGGACGAATTCTCAAGAACCGGCTAATGATGACATGTGGCATGCATGGCATGCTGCATGCTTCACGCATAAACATGCACCCAATATGTATTTATATATGAAGGTGTTGGTAGATAATTTCATGTTAAACGTAGTAATAAGTTCGACTTACCCTACACTTATTAATACTAATTAGACAAGGTGTTGGTATGCTAATGGCTTTTTAATCATTCGCTAAGTTTTCGAGGGTTTCTTAATATGCACAAGTACTTGCTTATACATATATATGTATGTATGCTCACGTTTTGCTGCTCATATAGAATGCATTGATGATCTAGGAATTAATGTGAATATTTTGATTTCCATACATTAATTACTCGTGAAGTTCACTTGGGTTAAGAAATAAATCGATAGGCATTTTAGAAATATAGTCTGGGTATACCAAGTGGCTTATAAAGGCCAAATATGGCCAGGTAGGATTATAAATTAGTTAATAATCTGAAAATAGAAATTTCAACTCTAATATTTTTAGACTCCCTGAAATATTTATATTGTAATATGCGCCAAGACGAAATTTCAAACTAGCAATTAAAATCTTATAATCATATGAAATGTTCACGAGGGTTGCTATTTATATATATATACATCTTACATACTTATGGGTTAGTTAATCTATTAAAAGTTGTACGGTTTGATAGATTTTAACTTGAAATATACTCTGAAAGTTTTGATATCTTACTCGAGAAGTTCGAATTAATATTATTGTGGTTTACGAAACCTTTAAAATTTAATTAAATCGAACTATAAACATGCTGATGTAGTTATTTTTCACATCCACTGGATATACATTATAGAAACTACCTGTCACTTCAATACCCAACTGTTGGCCCGTTGCCCTGCACGCCAATTATCCTTTCGTGGCCAATAGCAATCGTTAGAATTACATATGTCCACCATACTACTACATATTTACGACAATTATTTGTTAGAATTCGTATAAAGGGCAAAAATAAAAAAAATTTGCAGTGACTATGAATTTTGCATTAACCAAAGGAATGGAATGGATGAACCTTTCCATGACAGTTCATATTGGTCAACCATATAGGTAACACGCCAAGGCATCTTCACTTAGAAATGTTACATTTTACTCTCACAATTTATTTCAAATGTATAGCAGGAAATTTATATACTCATCATGAGCGTGCTTTGAGGAGATACATTTTATCTATTTTGGTTCTCATATAATATTATAATATATATATCCTTATATGGACAGATTTCATAAATTCTTGGCAGATAGCACTGATATATAGAAATATATTATACTAATTGTAGCATTCTTCTGTAAACTAAGTGAGGCACTCCATTACATTCTGTGAGTGGGGAGTATGGTAAGATCTGGACTGATTGTAATTATTTTAAGCACCATACCACATTACACTTAAGAACCGTTCGCACAGCACTCGTATCTATGTAATCGGAATGAACTAGGAATTTTTACCTAGCCAAGGGCTATCAACCCGACTGAATATCTTCAAATTATTTGCTGAATCTTTTCTCTCGCCACAACAACTACAACAACAAGTTATGTAAAAAGGAGCAGGGCTGAAGTGGTTTTTTTCCATTTTTGGCACCTTCAAAAAAATATACCAAATACATTTATTTTAGACGTCTCACCTAGTTATAGATTTTTTCGGAGATTCTCTGGCAAATAAACTGATGACACCCACACTATTGTTATATTGAAAGTGGCCGTGTGTATATATCCAACCAAAGGAGATGATGAGATTGGATTAAAGTTGGTTCAATTGTCTAAAGAAGTTTAAACCCATTAGAAGGTGATTAGAAGGTGGGCGTAAACGTGTAAAGAAAATTTAAAAACACTAACGCCTCTCCTTTTTAAAATATAAAATTTGAGGTTAATTAGCTGTTGAGCACTTATATATTGTTTTTCCTCAGCGTGTCATAGAACATTTGTGACTAGTCTCAATACGACAGACATCGCGAAGTCTATTAATCATTTTTCAATCGGAATATATTAATATTTTAATCCTATACTATAGTCGTTAGATAATAAACTATTGTGGGGTGTATTATATATAATCGGGTATAAATATAAATAATTATTTTGGAAACTGTTTGATCCACGCACAAGAAAATCGTTTTCCTACTTATTTGTGTTTGTTTGAATTGTTGCAGAATTTAACCAGCACCCAAAAGAGGTGAAACATATTACATGTTGTTGTTATTGCTCATATTTATTAAATCATGAACAAACACTCAGTTTAACTGTTCATTTATTTAGTTCACTGATATTAAATTTGTTTAGGATAAATAAATTAAAAAGTTGATGGTCTGAAATGTCAACGGATTTTGTGTAAAACTATTTTGCACAGATATACACATACATACGTACTTATTTATATCATTCCGCTCGTCAACTTAAGAGTATATGCACATATTTTCACTCCACCACTCGACTTGGAAAAGTTTTACTACCCAATAACAATTACGTTTACGATCTGTTTACCGCATTACAAGCCATTATGCACAATTTCAGTCCACTTTTCAGCTGTCAATTTATGCAAATTTCCAAAATTTCGACAAAAGCGTTCAAAAAACACAACAAATAAACGCCGTAGGCCAACCTAGATGGAGTAGGGTGAAAGGCCGAACAGTAAGAAACCACACAATGGCTACTAATCCCCATTAACATCCCGTCGTTGAGGGCTTTGCCTTGCCACATACATACATACATACGTACATGCATATAAATATGTGTTTGTTTATGTATAAATCAGTGTGCTTGTGAAAATGCAAAAGTGAGAGTTTCAACCCTCAGTCGGCCTCCTGATAGCACCTTCAGTGCTTTGCTTAAAATGAAAAAAAAAAATGAAAAAAAAAACTTGTAGAGTGTTGCCTCCCTGTCGGGCATTTAGGTGTCTGTGGAATTATTTGGTCCATTGTTTTGTCCGTGAAATTCAACACGGTGATAGGAGGTAGAGACAGGGGTACAAAAATAGCGCGGGAACCCGCTTTGTATAAACAAGCATAAACATGGAAAAGAGAAATTTTAATTTATTTTCATTGCCCATTTTGAAGCTCATAATGCGCTCGTTATTGTTGTTAAACATAGCGGTAATGTTCGACCTCTTCTGCACTCATATGTGTCTCGCACATGGTTGTTGCTATTGTGCAATACTAATACTGTTCGTGGTGTTGTTGGTGTTTTTTATTGGTGCCATCTAGGCATTATCGCTACTTCACATATGAATATGAAATTCCACACACATACACAAGCAAGTATTTAGCGCACCCACACATCTCAACACACACACACACGCGCACACGCACACGCACTTGCCAAATGAACCGCATTGTCATAAAATCGGTTCAACACCGCCACCATATATTATGCGAGCATATATGTCGCCATGGGCACCTGCCTACTATTGTTGCTTCTCTTTTTACGTATACCCTTTGGTCGTGACTATGCAACACTTTCTACCTTCCTGGTACGCTTGTTTATTTGTATTTGTTATTGTATATGTTTGCAAGGCACCCATGTGGAGGGTTTGGCAGTAGAAAAGCCACGCGCTTTCATAAATATTACAATTTTATAATAGTTTAATCCGACGCATATGTGCAACGTGCAACATGCAACAATGACATACCCGTTTTACAAAACCTGCCACACCCGCTATGCGCGCGAATAACGCATCGGCTCAAGGGAAAGGCGACATAAGCGTAAAGCGCGTCAAAATCCCATAATATGGGGTGTCAAATATTGTAAATGTGACGCGATACTTTTGACATTTTTTCATATCAAAAACTTACAAATCTTTTTTTTTTTGAGTTTTGAATTTAGATTTTTTCGGCTTCGATTTTTTATCTGCTGGTATCAGTAAGGTTCATGTATATTTGGGTCTATACGGTGGGTGGTGGTTTTATTATTATTTTAGTGATAGTCAGTCGAATTTATTTTGGAATTAGTTTGTGAAACCAATTCGCATATGTATGTATATTTGAAATTATCGTTTGGGATCTGGCAGTTATTTTTATAAAATGGCCTTGGTGGTTTTAATGTGGATCTTTTAATCTTGGATATAGAAAAGGCGCCTACAACCACACAATACCAAACCAACATTAACGCGTTGGTCAAATTGTTGCTCAAGCTGACAGTATGGAGCTTTTCAGCTTTACGGCTGTTTCATTGCAATACGTTAACTAGAGAGGCTCGCAGACTGAGGGTATGAATAATAATTCAATACTAACTTGAGTATATAAATTTTTCTACTCTATTCTCAAAGTTCTGTCGAAAGTTCAAAGCTTAGTGAAGATTTCAGAAAGGTATTAGATATCAACAAGAAAAAAATCAAATTCTCAAAGGAAAATAATTAGAAATTCCCCCATAGGGTAGAGAATAATTGAGAAAGTATAAGATATATACTAGAAACTATAATTTTATCAAAGCTTGGTAGTAAAATTAGCTCAGTAATCACATTGTGGTGAATTCTTCATAAATTGCTGATGTTTTCTTGCTTACAAGATTTTGGCTGACCATAAAATGGAGTTGTTCGTGATACGCGAGACCCTAAACAAATTAAAGGAAGGTATTGGACATATCATTCATGAAAATTTGCGTTTTCGAAAGCTCTATGTAAAGTGGTTGTTGTGGGAGTCCATAACCATGATCTCAAATTACTGAACTCCGTTCACATTAAAAGAATTCTACGGATCTGGCCCCCAGCGATTTTTTACTGTGCTCAAATTTCAAGAGAATGGCCGCTGGAAAGCAATCGCGCAAATCGAGAACAATTTTGAAGCAAAGGTCCAATCGTACTACATAAATGGTATTGCACAGTTCGAAGTTAGTTATAATAGAATCAAAATTTGTCAGAAAATATACTTTTCTGCAAAATAATTTGAACTTTTCAATCTGTTTGTTATGTTGTGTTATAAAAATAGATTAAGGAAATTTTGATTAACTCTACTTCAACCTGATTAGTTCTAAAACCGTCCACAATTTCTTGTTTTCGCAACTTGATGTAAATTCAAAACATCAATTCCTTCTCTACTTGATATTTTCATATCATAATTGGCAGAAAATAGGAGATTGTTTTGTTTACAATTGAGATGAATTTTTGACAATCGTTTTGTTTATGACGTAGCGTGCGACCGACATGTCCTTATCGATCTTAGTTTAGTTGATTTCACGTGGAAAATGTGTCATGGTCTACTAGATTAAACACCATATTCGAATAGTTGGGAGAATTCCTATAGCTAATAATAATTCTAAGTCTGAAATTTTGACTTTGAATGAAAACTTGATTATGTTTACTTAAATGTTTCAAAGTAATTTGAACGCTTTGACAAGATCAGATATTTAACCGAGCTATGAACCGAAGTTGTCCGACAAAGGGACTTCTAAACCGGCAGTTAGCCTCATCTGAATGACATAAGTGTCAATAATTACGCACAACACTACTGCTTTCAATACGCTTTAGTACAAATTTACCACCATAAATACAAATAAACCACTTTCTAAATATAATAGAATAAGCATTACAAAAATACAATAAGTCTCTAAATATATAGAATCTAATGACTACTGCTTGCAGGCTATGAATTCAAAGTCCACATAAATAAGTAAAAACCTTAAACAGCAAAAAGAAAACTGAATTTCGAGAGCGGGAGAAAACTTGTGCTAAATAACAGAACCCCATAAACAAAGCACACGAAACGAATCGGGTCACAAAGGGTGGAGGTGCTGGTGTACGGTAATGGCAGACCATCAACCGACGCGTCGTCTGCTGATAGCATTCAACCGTGCAGAAGTTGTCGCACATCGAGTGATTAATGATTGTCAAACAAATTGAAACGACGAACGACGAACAACAGACAGGGAGCAGTCTACCGCTAGCGAACCAAGATATAACATTGTACGAACGAAATAAAGAACGGCATGAGAAACGAGTTGCAGGGGTGTATTGTAGAAGTATGGCAACAATTTCTGTTGAGCATGAGGATAACGCTGGATAAAAGCTTTTCCATTGCTTCATCTTATGGAGGGTTATGTAACATTCGACAATGGGTGACTTGAACATGGAGCGGTTCAGCGTATCGCGACGCCAATGAAACGTTACACTCTGAGCTGAGTTGTGGAAAGTTTCTGCTGATAATTAAGTTAGCAGTTTGGTTTTGCTTTGCAATAAAAAAACTTTGTGTTTTAAATTTTCATTACTTTAATTTTCTTGCATTTATTTTTGGTTTCAGTTATTAATTATAATTTTTTCATTATTATAATTTCATTACTTATTACAATTGAAAATTGTCGATATTTTGTTTATAAGTTACTTTAGTAATTTTTTAAGTTACTCTTTTTCCTTGCATTTTTTTGCTGTTTTCTTTACACTGAAGCATTGTTCTCTCCGCTCTTACACTGTTTGCTAGTCAATAGTTTTATTTATTTATATGCTGTTATACTTACATTTAAACATATAATAATAATTATGTTTATAAAATAATTTCTCAAATTTACAATACACATATAATAGATTAAATGGTCGAAAGGCCTTTAAAGAGCTTTCAATTATATATTTGCATTAAGTAATAGCTATCAACATTTTTGTTTTCGTTTCCTTTTTTGTTGTGACTGGCTAATAAAGCAAATTTTTCGCCGCAATGCTTCGTATCATATATCATTTATTTTACACAATTTATTTTTCATTTAAATATTTGCAGCTTTCATCTTGTGAAATTTCTAAGCATGATAACTTTATTCTCTTTTCCTCTCTCTATTTACACTTAACTTGAGTGGAACCTAACTCCAGTTTAATGAGACTTTGCGAAAGCTTTTATTTTTTTTTTGGAAATTTATTCGGGTGCTTTCATATTATTCTGTCTAATTTTCACAATATATTTTAAGTAATTTTATTTCATTATTATTTGGTTTTGTTTTTCAACGCACACTCATATTTTGCTACAGTTGTTAACGCTTAGCTAGCTTTCAGTCAAATTTTGTCTCAACGGCTAAACTTTTTAATTCATTTTAATCTCATGTTTTAAATAGTTTTGTAAACTATTTAAGGTTACTAAGTACTTAACTGCATAGTGTTGTTTTTGTTTTAATGTATCTTAATTTTCTATGTGTTTTCTTTTCACTTCTTATTCTACTTCACATTCTTTTTTATTACAAAATATTGCGTCAACATAATTTTTAAAATGTGTGAGTATGAAAGTATAGCCTAAACTTGAAAGCATTTGTATTTTGACCAATATTTTAAAACAGTAAATTGAAAACTGTTCGTAAAAGTATGTGTAACTTTTTGAAAAATTTTAAATTACTAGAACTTAAGTACAATATCTAGCTTCTATTTTCTTATGAAGCAATAACAACATTTGTCGGTTTTGGCGTTTTCTGATAGTAAATGGTTTAACAGTAGCGCTAACATATTTTAACAGCGACAGATATTTTAACATTTGTGTAACATAATGTAAGAAGTGTAGAAATGCTAGAATTTCAAGATTTTTAGGAATAACAAATAATAAAAGACATAAAATTACTTAAGTAATATTTTCAAAACCTTGTGGAATGTTGTAGAAAATCGTTCTGTTAGTGCTCTGTTCTAAGAACGATTGGTTTTAGTACTCTTTTCCTAATAAATTCTCAAATAGTTAAGGCTGAAATAGTTTTTCCATAAGACTTCGAATGTCTAAATATATGCTGTTCAAATATTGAATATTGAAATATGTTGGACTAAAGTAATTTTGAAAATAAAATTTAAAATTATATGGAATCAGAAATCTTTCCATTATTTAATCATGAAGAAATAGGCGAACCTCAGACCTCTTTCATTTTGTATTTTGCAATTATGCGCTAAAATACTAAATTACTTTGCCTTATTCATTATTTAGCTTTGAAAATTGCGTAAAATTTTTCCCCAAATAATAAGTCCGTGTTTACATTTAGGCACAGTAACACTGAAAAATAAGGCCTTAGCAACTTGCAATCTCTTTCTTTATATGTATCAATATGAAATATTTTCACATTTTCGCAATTATTTTTAATAACATGGCACTAAATGTAAACGCAGCATTATGAAAATTCAGTGAGAGTAACAAACTACCTCATAACTGCACAAACCTTAATCACAAAAAAAAAGAAAAATTATATTTAATAAATTCTACAATTCAAGCATTTTCCGAAATGTGTTTTCTTCCGCTACGCTTTCGTATACTGCTTAGTTTTAAAACGGTATATTTTGTTTTAAATATTTTCGTATTTATAAATCATTACCTTCATCATTTCGTATACATAATTTTAAGGCGATTCTCTATTATTTCAATTTCATTTATTTTATTCATTAAATTATGTTTTACTAACATTTTACAATATGTATGTATGTATGTATGACTTAATTACACTTACAACTTAGTTGCTGCTGCTTTGCATGCAGCAGCTGTTGCTGCCACATTATTACACTAAATATATTGGGTAAATCGTATGGGAGTGGTGTAGAATTTTAAATATTAAAAGTACATTAATATTACATTCTAACTCGTATTTGTTCGTGCAATTTACATATTACTTAGTATTTACTTGAATTTATATCATTTATAAATAAATTGAATAATCGTATAATATTTTCAAATATTTTCAAATATTTTTTGTTTCCATAGAAAGTCGTATACATTTGCTTGATTGTATGCCTTTTTCACATATATATATATATATATATTAGCCAAAAATGTTTTGAGATTGTATATTCAACAAAAATCACACTTCTCGCTGAAGTTTAAAATTCGAAATTTTCACGTACAATTTGCTCTGGAGTATATGTATGTTTGTAGCAAAAATATATCCAAAGCTTTACACTAACTTGTTGAAAACGCAAACACAAAAAAAAAGTTAAACAATTTACATATATATTCAAAATAAATAAATATTTTACAATACATAATGTAGTATTCGCAATACGTATGTACATAAGTACATAGGTGTGGGTATGTGAAAGCTCTATGCCTATTCTCTTTGCATATATTGTATATATGTATATATTTTGGTATAATAAAATACTTGCAAGTGCGAAATATCAGTTTAGCATAATTAAATAAATTTTGCTTGCACTTAATTCTTTTTATTAACATTGTTGTTTTTTTTTTTCTTTTTTGTTTCTTTCTTTCGTCTAAGTACTGATTTCAATGTATGCATGTATGTATGTATATATGAAAAGGTACACACGATTTAAGCTTAGAAAAAACATCTGTGTAATTACTAATTTATTTAATAATATTTTAAATAGCTATAATTTCATTCAATTTACGTATATCGTTTTCATTCAGTTTCAGTATCAATAGCAGTGTTTTAACGCACTTCCATCTTTAAATTTACATAAGGTTCAGTTCGAGCAGCTTAGAAAGCTTTCAATAAATTGCTAGCGCTAGTACTAAAGTCGAAAGGAAAAGTTCAATAATAATAACGGCTTAAGTGGACTCTATACTATACTAGTTGATAATATCAGGAAGTGAACAATGTACAATGCAACAACAAATTAATATTACAATTTAACAAAATGTGTGCAAGCAAAAATATGAAAAATGTAGGCAGCTTAATAAACAAAGCTTGAATATATTTTGAATGATGCATATTTATTTAAGCTGATAAGATAAGAAAGAGAGAGGAGCGAAGGAAATGGAAAATATTAAAAGTGTGTTATAGAATTAAATGAAACATTTTAAACAAATAGTATAAATGTCAGATTTTGCTGCCTATAAAATCCATCGCTGTGGTCTTAAGTTTCTACAGAAATGCAACAAGAAAACAGCAAGTATTTTTAAATAAGATATTTTTCTTTTATTCTAAAAAGTTTAAAAATTTGATAGCCATTCTTCTAAGAATTACTTCCCAAACAAGAAACGGGCGTTGAGCGTATTTCTAAAGTTGTTAATAAAAGTGAAAGCTGCAAGAGAAATGGAAAAATTAGGACAATAATAGCATTGTTTGGCGCCTAATTCGTGTTTACTCTGATATATTGGATCTACATTTTACACCTGTTCATGAAAAGTGGTACTCAAATATTATATTAAATTAAATTAACAATTAAAGCCTTTTGATGACAAAGAGAAAGATTGAGAGATGGTGACTGTTACGAATCTAAAAAATTTTGTCGGGAAGCGATTGGTAACGGTTATGGAAATTTGGAATTGATATTATTTTAACAAATTTCTAAAGTTTGATTTTAATAATATGGTTACAGTGTTGCCATCTTTGTAATTTTAATTTAAAATTTTATTTTTTCAAAAGTTTTTACTTTTTTTTTAATGTCGACACCTAGTAACTGTAATTCTTCAAAATTTCAGAATTAGAAAAATAAATTAAATTTCGTGCTTATTTCTTTAGTTAGGAAATAATTGTTATTCCGGAATTTGCTAACATCACTCCTGCCACCTTGTTTTAATTAAAACAGAATTTTTTATATTCACATTTGAGTATCAGTCAAGATGGATTGTATACAAATGTATACAAGAACATTAAAAAGTATTTTTTGTTCCCAATTAGAAAATTTTCACTTTTTAATACCATTTGTATAGATTTCTTATGCATTTTAGGCCTCTACTTTAAAATACCTTGTTTATAAGCAAGAAAAAGCCACTTTCAGCCTCCATTAGTTGTGACTGCCTTCTAAAACTACGAACTAATCAACAATTTACAATCCTGGTCAAATAAAATTTGCCAGAAAATGTCATATATTTAAAATCACAGAAAATCCAACTAAAATATAAAGAAACGAATTACCCAAAAATTTTCATCTTCAAGAAAAACCGATTACCAAAATCAAAAATAACCCAGCATGGAAAAAAATAAATAAGAACCAAAAATTTTTGTATTTCATTCAATTTTCTTTAAAATCCTTCATTTCTTTATTATAGTAATTGTTTTAATAATATAATAATAATAATAATTAATAGTAAAATAATTATAAGTAAATTAATTAAAATTATGTATTTATGTATATAGGTTTTCTCATGTGTTCACTTAATTTCCATTTAAAAAATAATTATTTTTTCTTGCTATAAGGTAAAACAAACAATACTAAATACAAAGAGAAGGGACAGCAATCATTACAATCCAAGTAATTATAGTAATTAAATTAAAGCAATTAAAATAATTGCAAAAACATTACTGAAATACATATTCATGTTTATACATATGTTTATGCCTGTGTATGTATATATTATATATAAACAATTTATTTTACAAGTACAAAAGAGTTTAAGCGCTTAACACAACTCAAATCTTATAGAAAATTCGTTAATATTTTTTGCGTGTCTTCAAAGAAATATAATGAAAATAATATTTTGTTGCTAAACATAATAAAATTAATTTTTTGAAAATAATTTTTTTACATTAGAGCAAAGCGCATGACACAGGTGTACTGCACTTAATTTTTGAGCTGCCAAGGTGCTGGGCGTTTGGGTTGTGTGTGGAAGGCGTCGGGAGGCAAGGACGAGGATTATAATAAAGTAGTGGCTTAGGAAATTACGCAAACAAACTTATTGTGCTTAAAATAGAAATTAAAATTTAATTTAATTTGCATACATAAGTGTTATATTAAACATTATAAAGCAAGATTGTGGATACGTTCTCTTTCTCTCTCTTTCTCTCTTTCTTTTGTTTTTTTTTGTTTTGTTTTTCTGTTTGTTTTTTTTTTCTCTCTCAAACAAATACCAGCAATTTGTTTTTCTCACATACAGGAAATTCAAAAGTTTGTTTCTTTACTTCGTTTTTTGTTTTTGTTGTAAACAATTATAAGCGAATTCAACTACAACTAAATTTAAGTTTCGATATTAACTAAATTTAAAATAAAACTAAAATTTCTTTTGTTCCATTTAAATACATATTATTTTATAGTACATAACATTTTTTTCTCAATTAATTTACTGCTTGCGCTTAAGAATGCTTTGCCATTTTGCGTTGTAAGATTGTAAAGAATATATCAACAAATAAGAAGTTATGCTAAAATGTCTATTTTTTTTTGGTTAAAATACACACTTTGAACGTTATTTTTTGTAAAAATTAAATTTTTTTGTAAAAATATTTTTCGTTAAATAAAAATTACAGTACAATTTTTTTTATTACTTAGTTGCCAATAGTTTTTTGTATTTATTTCTATTTTAGCTTAATACAGCAGCGTCGGCTTGCATGCATGTGTATCTGTGCAAGGCATTTTTTTGTTAAAAAAATTTTTTTTTAATATCTTACTTGCTCACTTCCTTTTGCATTTACAATACGTTTAAACTTTGTTCTGATTTTCACACTTCTAACTCACTTTGTGCAACTTAATTATATTTGACAAAAAAAAAAAAATCGATTTAAATTTATACTCATTTTATAGGTCAGTAGTGCCTGCACATCTTTTATATATATATATGTATATATATTAAACTTTTCACACAATTTTTTATTCTACATACAAATACAGTTGTTGTTGTTTTTTTTTACAAATACATTCATATATTAATTTAATTTCCTTTTACTTAACGTGCCTTAAGTAGTTTGCTTATGCTTTGTTGGTGTAATATTTGAATTTCGTGTTTATTTTCGGCTTGTTCGCAATTACACAGACTGAAATACTTGCGTTTAGACTGACAAAACCAAGAACAAATAATTCCAAATTCGCCGCTGGTATGTGTGTGTGTGTGTGTTTGTGTATAGCTCTAGATTTTTACTTCTCTTCTTCTTGTAGTTGCAAAGTGGGCGTGTTTAACTTACAACGCATGCGCAGTTAAGCGTTGTTTTTGTTTCTGTTTCGTTTCACACTTAAATGGAGGTTTTACTTTACATGCTGATTCTTCTTCTTCTTTTTTTCTCAAACATATAAAGTTGATATATGCAAATTGTTTTATTTCTAATTACATAATAATTTACGCATTTGTTTATGCATTTTTACAAAGTTTATTTTCTCATTTTGGTTTTTGCAAATTTGTGTGCTCTGAAATTTGCTGCTAATTTATGATAAATGTATGTATGTATATATTTTGCGTATTTTTTCATATTTTTTTCATATTTTCTTTGCCTTTTTCGCGCTTTGCATTTGCTTGCCGCATTTCAAGCTTTAAAATAATATCATCGTTTCAATAGTGTGTATGTATGTATGTATGTTTCGTATGTTACTATGTACTTTAGAATTAGTAGCTATTTATACATATGCTTGTAGTTATGTGTATTATTATTTATATATTTTAGTCAATTATTATGTATGTATATTTTTACTATTTAAATTTACTGATATTGCCACAATTTGTTTAATGTTTTCTTTTGTTTTATTTTATTTTGCATGCATTCAAGTGCTTTTTGTTTGCTCAGTTATCATATAGTTTATTTTATTTGTATATTTATTTGTATGCTTTTACACCGTGTACTTGCTTTTAAGTCGCATTTAGTGAAGAGATCAAAAACTTTCAGCGTAATACGCTCAAATTTGAACTTTGACTGCATGAATGTGGGGTGTGTAACGGTAAAAGTAGGTTAGGCTAGCAGTTGAATTACAAGAATTGTTCATTTATTAGGAAGAATGCATTGCTGAGTGCTACTAAAAGTTAGGAAATATATATACACTAACTTTTAGTGGTGGAAGCTTCTAAAAAAGCTCATGGAAAGCTCTTAAAAACTCGCGAGCTGTTGTATGAAAATGCGTTAAAAAAGATTTTAAAGTATATATGAAATAGCTGTAGCTCTTGTAGCAAATTATTACAAACATCTATAGACAGCGCTTTTTAAATTTTTTGTAAAAGTTTATTAAAATTATATACTTTTTGCAGCTTGGATATTTTTTTCGAATTAAGCTTGAACAAATGTGTTTACATTTTCATATCGAAATTTTATAATTTTTTTCAATATTCACTATTTACAACTCCTCTAGCTTTTTTTTTAGCCTACAAGTTCCTGAATTTCAATATTCTCGGGTTTTTGTAGTTCCAATTTACGGCTTTAGTTGCGGCTTTCTACAGTTTTCGGTTTAGACACACAAATTGCTTCAAGAATCCAAGTGCTGTAAAGAAAGAAATTTGGGAAAATAAATAATTATTAATTTTATATAAAATTATGTAAATCATTCCGTAAAAAATTATAAAATAAAGATGTAAAAATAGAATTTATTTCGAAAATAAGTATGTTTTACTCTCTTACTCTTAGCTCTCTTACTTCATCAGCTGATTGTGATAACATTAAATGTTAAACAAATGTTAAGTTCTCCGTTACAATATATTTTTCAGCAAAATAACAACTTCAAACAAAATTTCAAAAAATATAAAATTTAAAAATAATATTTTCTTTATATATAAAATAACTTCGGAATGAAACACTTACTCTTTTGAAGCAAAATAGCGTGGCTAAGTTGTGCTCAATGCCTCGGCAAATACTGTCTCCTCCAATTTGAAGAATTCTTCTCGTATGCAAACTTTTAGAATTTTTCAGGTTATACTTCTTCTATGTTTAAAATCCAATTACGTGTGACTATGAGGCGCTAGGCGTTAGTAAAGGAATTTTGTTTATGTATGTGTGTGTGTGTAAGGGGATGAAGCTGGTACTTTGGGTATGCTGGCGCAATTGAATTTGAATTTGAAGCTGCAGTCAAAGTTCTGCAAGATGGGTGTATCGTCTGTTTTGTTTTTGGGTTTGATGTATTTGCCAGCCATTATGCATCAGTAGAATTTGTGAATGTGTTGTTGTAGCGTACAACTGCTGATGGTTGTTGTGGGATTGAGAAACGATTTTTCACTGCTCATTATGCAATTTTTGCTAGCACTAGTGTTTTTTGTTTGCTTTTTTGAGATAATTGTGTGCTGATTTTCAACTTTTTTTCGTTTTTTTTTTGTTTAGTATTTTGGTGCTTTTGTCGTTTTTGTTTTTGTTTTTGTTTTTGTTTTTTTTAACTACTTTAGTTTACATATTTGTTGTTGTTGGTTTGCTATGTTGATAGTGTTGGTGTGGACACCAATGCGGCTGCCGCCGCCGCCGCTGCTGCTGCTGCCGCTGCTGCTGCTGTCGCTGCTACTTCTGTTGCTGTCGCCACCTCCAAAGTTGATTGCCCATGACTTTGACTATAGTCCTGACTCTCAACTACATCGGTTAATTACAAATGCTGGCCATAATACTCGGCGGGTGGATAGTGTGGATAACCTTGATGGAAACCGGGATCACCGGGTGGACGATGCATCATATGCGCTTGACTATCCATCATATAGCCCATGGCGTCATGGCCGTACGGCGATGGACCCGGATGTGGTGTGTAAACTGAAAGGAGGCGAAGAAAAATATGAAAATGTCAAAAAATGTGCTTACTAATATTTTTTAATTCTTAAAAGAAGATTTTTTTTATTTTAGTAGAAAAAAAATCGTTATTTTAATTTATTTTCAGTTCAGTATTTCAAAAACAATTCAGTAGAAATTCAAATTTTTTCGAAACTGAGTTATCAATAATTAATACAATTATTATTTTTTCAATTTCAATTACCTGCACGATTCGATTGGTCTATCATTGGCTGCACAATTCTTCGCCTCGCGTTGATAAACCTGAAATTAGAAAATTATTTTTTTTTTAAATTATTGAAAAACAATAAATATACACTTGAAAGCAGGTTTGAAGCCCTTTTAAATAATTTTTTTGTTAAATTTTTGTTAAAATTAAAAAAACAAAATAGAAAAACATTTTTTAAGAAAAAATTAAAAATTAAATTTTTTTTTTAATTTATTTAAAATTAAAAATTAAAAGAAAATAAATTGAAGTAAAAAAAGATTAAATAAAAAAAATTTTTTTTTGACTTTTTATATTTCATTTAATATAAAGGAGTCTACTCTCCATTCCCTGCTCCAAGTTGCAGACACCAATTGAATAAAATTTTTTCAGTAACGAAAAGAAATGTCTACACAACAAATATAATAACTTAGT
The DNA here is from genome assembly GCA_021498325.1 of Bactrocera minax. Taxonomy (NCBI): domain Eukaryota; kingdom Metazoa; phylum Arthropoda; class Insecta; order Diptera; family Tephritidae; genus Bactrocera; species Bactrocera minax. The sequence continues at coordinate 2,384,765 of JAKEEE010000011.1, read as the reverse complement.
CTTCTTCCTGTTTGGATTGTTTACCTAACCACACTATAAGTCGGCTAAATTGTAAGCGGTGCACCACTATTGTGCCACAGCTTGCGGCATTGACGTAACAAATAATAAAAAATAATTACTTTTAAGTTATGGCGGTGTTTTACAACTAAATTGGCAAACGTTTGCACGCAACAATAACTAGCAATAACAACAATACTACAACAACAATCAAAGTACAAATAAAGCCGACTTCGATGAAATATTGCATTGTGAGAATTTATTAAAATTAAAAAGTGCGGCAGCTTGAAAACGCTCAGCAACAAACGAACCCACAAGCATTGCACACAAAAACAAAAAACAAAAAAAAGGAATGCTACGCACAAAAAGTCGCCACGCATAATTTTATAAATTATTTATGAAATCCACACAATCCACGCAATTCACCAACTAAATCGGCAGAATTATTGCAAGACTGATCAGTTGTTAACGCTGCGCTGCTTTAGGCTTTGGGCTTAAAGCCTGGGAATGGGTTAACTGCGCGAGTTAAGTGACATATACGAAATCCGCTACAGTTTTTTGTTGTTATTGTTATTATTGCTATTTTTTGCTCGAACAACAAGCATAGCGCTGAGTGAGAGAGTGAGTTGTTGTTGTTTGTTTTTTTGTTTTGTTTTAAGTTTGTAACAACAGCGAACAGCCAAGAGCCAACACAATTGAAAGCACCCAAGCCGTGGAAGCTGTTTGACCGTGCAACAGTCAGAGGTTGCAAGCAGCGACTTTTGGTTTGATTATTGGTAATAAATACTGGAAGAAATAATAAGGAACGCCATAAGTATGGCGAAATGGACATTGCTTATTATTATATATTTAGCAACAACAACAAAAGAAAGAAAAACGCAACTACAAACAGCAGCAACGAAAAATATTTGTAACCAACAATGATGTGATTGCTATTGCGCGTCAGAAGCAAAAAACAACAACAACAATTGGCAGATTATGCTTGAACTCATGATAAAAGCGAAAATGCCGCCAATTGTGCTTACATATATGTCCGCAGCATCTTACCAAAGGCCAGCGGCATAGAGACAGGTTGCAAGAACAGTGCGACTACCAGCGAGCATTTGCTGCACAAAACGGAAAAAATGTTGTGTGTAAGCCTCTGAGAGACAGAGATATTTGCCACACATACATGTTGCACGCTTTTTATAAACTCACATATGTACATTTTAGTTGCGGTTACCCCAAAAGACTGTAGGTGAGCACAAAAACACTGATATCTGCCGCACTAAAACCAAAAAAATATGTCAGCAAAAACAGCCTAACTTCGGTAGATGGACTGCCGCGTTGTGGCTAGCTGACTGAGTGACGCACTGCTTCGGTCGGCTGGTGCATAACTGTTATTTGTCGGCCACAGATTTCCCATAACTCGGCAACTACAGGCTTTATTGGTATGTAAGTAAGCGAATGTGTGAAAAATTAAATTATAAAAAATTCCCAAAAAATTTTCAAAAATTATGTTTGAAAGCAAAAGAAAGCATGTTGTTAAAAAGAATTGACCATCAAACGTCTTTGTAATTGCAATTGTGGAAAATCATTATAGCTAATCAATTAAGCTAAAAATTTTATTATATTATGTTATTGATAATGTCTACTACTTCTACAATTTTTCGAATTTTTTAATAAAAACCACTTGCTTACTTTCGAAGCTTGAACAATTTTTGGCAGCCAGAAAATTGAGGTTAATGCACTAAAGCGGTTTTGATGCTGTCAACTCTGCGGCTTTGCTGATTGGCTTTTATGCTGCCAAAATATTTTTTGGTGGTCTTGATTTTCTTTTTTATTAAAATTTCTTTCTCGAATCATTCATTTGCAGTCATTGGAAAAAATTGCAAAAAAAGGCATTGCGAAAAAATGGTTTGATAAGAGATTTTTGGTGGTGGTCGTCGAAGTACTTTTACTTCGATTCGAATTTTAGGTGTGTGTGAATAAAAGAAATTTGCTCAATATTTTCCAGCATAGTGCAACTTATATATAAATAATCGCAAGTTTTGTCATAACTCATTTTCAAATTATTATTTTCAAAGCAATCGTAAGTTTCACTAATCACTTAGAATAATTTTCTTAATATATCACTTTTCATATTTAAACATTTTTCGTAATTTTTCTTTTAAGTGTTCTATATATTTTATAAAACATTTTTAAAATGAAATTTTTTTGATATTTATTTGAAATTTCCTATATTTATATTTATTTAAAATTTTAAATATATTTTTATTAATACTTTATAGATTTTAGATATTTATAATTTAAAATTTTTTAAGCAATTTTCCTAAACTTTAAAAATTCTTTAAACTTTTGCTATTAATGTTTTAATGGATATTTTATAGGTTTCAGATTTTTAAAATTTCAAAATTTATTTAGATGTTTTAAAATTTTAAAAAATTTTTTGAAACTTTTGCTGTTAATATTTTTGAATTTTTTTTTGCTCCTGTTTCATAAATTATTTAAATAATGGAAAATAGTTTAATAACTTTCTTTTAAAGCATATTTCCTTATTATCTCCAATTTCGCTCCAAAATCGCTTTCCAAACCATTACAACCAGCTATAAATCATTTAAATTAGCGTTTCGAATGTGCAAACAACCCTTAATTGGAGGCGTATAACAAAAACAAAGCATACATAAAAACAAGAATTCAAACAAAAACAAAAACTTAACAACAACAACCATGCAACCTGTGCATACTCCACTCTTACAGCATACAATCGTACATAACTATATAAATCAGAATCTATTTCTTAGCAAGCATTTTCATAGTCGACATAAAGTCGTAAACACCCTTCGAAAACGCCATTTTACGAGCATTTCAACAGCAACAAATTGCACGGCAAAACGGCTTAACTCAGCTGAAAAACAAACGCGCACATACACATACACACATACATCCACATGCGATGTTATAACACATGCACACAAATCAAATGTTTGGGAGACTACCGCGTCACCACCCAACCTACCAACCACCCACTGGAACCCCCCACTGGAACCACCCTCTAAAAAGTGGCGGCGAAATTTGCTCGCTTTCTGTTTACATATCCCCAATGTATTATGCTTTTTTTTGACGTTTTCCCAGAAAATTTACCCGGTTGCTTGTGATTTGGTTGATGGATTCCTCTGTTAACAACAGTCGAATGGCTGTGTGTGTGTGTGTATGTGTAGCGCTCTTTATTGTGGAGGACCAATGATGATGCCACTGTCTACTTGCCTTTTGGCTATTTCGGCTACTCCTTGTTATTGTTGTTGTTGACGGCCATGAGGCGAATGGCAATTGTGTGAGCGATTGATCGAGTGTATGGATGAATGAATGATTTGTGAGCGTAGAGCACAACTGCTTGAATATGAGTATTTAAATGCGCATATTGGGCGACGGCACAAGCGAGGCATGTATGCACGTGGCTGGGTGGTAAGTGAAGTGAAAATGTATAATTTGCAAAAATAGTACCAAAATATACACATTTATACAAAAATTGTTTTCTTTCTACATATGGTAAAAAAATTGCAGATTTATTCAAATCCTCTTCAATGTGCACAGCCAACAACATGCTTTCACCAAGAGCAAATTTTCTTGTCAACCAAGTTGAAAACAAGCAGTGTTGCAATTTCTGATACAAGAAAAGAAACAGCTTCAAAAAAAAAAGAAATATCGCATGTGAGATATTTATTACAAACACGATTTTTTCTACATATTTCGCTAGACAGTTATAACCTACTCAATTTATCACGCCGGCACAACTATTACTAACTCCAACACTGCAACTAAGTACGAGGCTGTCTTCCAATCAAAAGTTTTAGACTTTGCTCGGCAACATAGTACATGCCACAATTTCCATTTGACACACACACACTCATACAAACGACTATGTCCAACCTCCTTCAGTTATTTAGAAATAAGAAGGCGTTGGTTTGTGCGAACGCGTGGACCTACTAACAACTTCATCATCAAATTTGAATATTATGCGACAGTCGCAACATTTTGACGCTCACAAGCAAAAGTGTTTGCCTACTCGTTTGCACGCTGGATTGCTTTCTTCGCTTGTTGTCGCCACTGCTAGTGCTGTTGTCAGTGGATATCCGTGTACTCTAATGCCAAAGCAAGCATCATATTACTGCAACATGCAACTTGCTGCATGCCACATGCACACTGCCGTTGCGCGTACCTGGTGCATTACCGTTCCTTGTGAGGTGACAAACTTAATGCATGCATCGCAATCGCTGTGAATTTTTTATTAGACAGCTGCAAGCGGAACTATGTTAGCAACACACATAGAAGTACAAGTGTGTGTGTGTGTGTGTATGTGCAGAAAAATTCATGTACACTGTTCAAATATAAATAGGAATATAAAAGAGAAACATTTGCCACATTGTCAGACATATAAAATCATATGAAATGTTGACAACACGAAAGCTTTATGAGAATAGCGCACGGACACGAGAACTCGGAAGGTTGGCAAGGAGTAGATTTGATACGTGTTGTTGTTGCAGCTTGTGGAGGACTTGGAAACTATTGCTATGTAATTGGAAACCTCGTTTTCTAGCATGATTTGAGGGCAGTTATTAGTTGTGTTTTGTCGAAACTCGGAAGGTGGCAAATCGAACGAACAACTTATATTAATCAAATGCAGGTAGAAAGGAAAGAATTTATAGCGCTTTAATGTAGTATAAATTTGCTCTCCATATCGAATTGTTTATAAATACTTATTTAAGTGGCAAGTTAGCAGGGTTGTGGGATTTTCAAAAAATTTAAACTTTTTTTTCTGGTCTAAAGTACACTTTATAGTCCTAGAAGTATTCTCCAAGTGCTAGAATACGGAGAAAAAAATTTCCTCACCAAAACCGCTGTAATGTCGAAGCGACCCAAACGCAAACCCAAAGTCAGCTTCAGCCAATAAAACATTAAAGGCTTTTTCTCGAAACTACATTTTATAAATCTGGCGACTAAACACTCGAATTGTTAACTGTAGCTTCACAGTAACAACATCTAGTGAATTAAGTACTACATTTATTTTTGTAATTTTTCCAACTTTTTTATAAACAATTTAATGCTCCTTTTTTTGTTAAAAGATTCAACTTTTTTTAAAAGTCTGCTACTCTGGGAATAGCTGATGTTAAGCTAAAAACAGGGGTACTTTACGAAAAAATTTTATGCAGATTAAGTTCCTGTTTTTTATTTTATTTCAGATATCACAAGGCCCTAGAATCAGAGTCGCCCATCGAGGCCATCTTGAAAAAGGTGTTTCCGAAGATTGGCCCGGCACTCACCATATGCAATCAGAATGTCATTATAAAACCTTTTCTATATACTTAAGTGCATATCTAATAAAGACTGAGAGAATGGAATTCGTTTCCTTTTTCATTACTCCCAGAATAAACTGTCAAAGTTAAGCCTTTTTTGCAAGGCTTTAGACTGGCCCAACCCCTTGAGAATATTTGTATCGTAGTCTGCCATCAAAGGAAGCAATACCAAAATAAAATTTTTTTTTGGAAAATTTTAAATATATATAACATATCATATTAATATATAAAAAAAAAAGTATTTTATTTACACCACTACACACACACACATACACACAAACACATACACATACACACATATAAATACAAAATAGTACACACATGTGCCGCCAAGTGGCGCTTTCGAATTCAATTAAAATATTTCTATTCAAACTTTGAGGCAAATATAAAAAACAAAAAACTAAAAAAAATTTTAACTCCCACATGCATCATCTGTGACGTCCCGCTAGGACGGCCATTTTCAGCATCAATTAAATTGAATTTTGCGCTCACTCGAGCACACTAATATAACCAAATATCGGAAACAAACCCAGAATATATAAATGTACATATATATAACAAAACCAACACAGCAGTCAACCAAAAAATAAAGAATAAAAATAAAATAAAAAAACCAGAAAGACGAAACTTTTAAGATATTTGCCATTGTTAGCTCTTGTTGTGTTTTTGTTGTTGCTTTTGTTTTTGTTTGTAGAAAATTGTTACATTCCACTCTTTGAACGCAAACAAATTTACGCCACACTTGGTAGAAAATATGCAAGAAAGCGTAAAGAAATGCGGTGCGCGCTTTGCCCACTAACACCTCATAACAACCCGAGCGTGGTGTAGGAGGACAGCAGCCATACATTTGCGTCGCAATGCAGGCGGTAAGTAATCGGAGAGCGCTCCAGCATGCTTTGCTGGCAACTATAGACACATACACACACACACACACACACACATACAAACACACAATTAAATATAAATAGCAACTGAAATAGAAAACAGAAGGTAGACACTTTTGGTAATTTATTGCCTGACACCTTGGCGATTTGCTTGTCGCAGGCAAGAAAACGTTAAACAACAATAACAACGAAAGATTAGAAAAGCGCAAATCGAAAAAAATAAGAATACACGAAATTTGAGAAAGAACACCCAAAATCAACTGGCTGGGCTGCTGCTGGGAATCCAGTGGGAATTTCGCAGGCGGCGCAAGCGAAGCATATTTATAGGCTAAAAAGTGGGTTTGACGCTTTGTCGCTTCGCTGCACCATCAAGTGAGGGGTGGTCGCTCACTTTATTTCTTTTGTTGCCTTTTTTCTTTGATTTTTTTTTTTTTTTGTTTTTTACCTATTTTAGCTAAATAAAATTCTATTTATTCGCTCGAGTATGCGAACGGCAGCAACAACTAGAGCGACGGCCGACGCGCGCACTCAGACGTGGCGATTAAGCCGACTTGAAATGGCGCGGAATTAACTAAAAACATATAACATCGTAAATGGCGTCGAGAAGGTGGAAATCGGCACAGGAGCGGGTGTGTATTAAAAGCTAATGGGGAGCCGGGTAAATGTCTTCGTAGTTATACGGTGTTGTTGCATGTACTTATATTTATGCACATATATACAGTGTTGGGGCGGGGTAGTCATTTAAATGACCAACTAACGGCCATTAGCACCCAATATGATGTGGTATTAATCCCGGGTTGGTGGCGCTCTACTACTGCTGTAGAACTCCCTCTTTAACTGCAGAAGAATAGCAATGTAATAAGCTTGCTACCAACAATACAACGCCCACTTGCCCCAAAATCTTTCGCAAGCGTTAGTAAAAGTGTGGAATTTTTTGTTTTCGATTGTTTTCTGCCGAAACTTTTGCGGAATTTTTTTCACAATTCACGCGCCTTTTCACCGCTCCCTCCGCTAGAGGAAAATAAGTTTTGTAGCGGCAGCGGCAGCGGTGGCTAAGCAATAGCAATGAGCGCATGAAATACTTTTAAAAAGCGAAAATTCGAGATTTGAGGCCATCACTGGTATATATGGTATGTAGATATGTTTGTGTAACTTGATCAGAAGTATTATAATGGAAAAAGTTTGTTAAAGATATGTCCAGCGCTACGAGTGAGTAGCGCACTAGAATTTCCAGCCACATTTTAATTTACTTGAATGAAATGTTTCTTTTGTTTTTCTTAATTTATTTGCTTCATATCTTACAAACGAAGCAGCCGAACAACTGTTACATTAGAAGCAAATAATAAATGACAAACTTTTCAGGAATGCATGCAACAAATTTTTTATACACTGACTACTTGCAATTGTGGCGTAAATCGTTTTTCGTTACTTTGATTGGTAAACTTCATGTAGAAAATAGAGAAATTGTTATTGTTGTAATGGCAGAAAACGTTTCGCAAATAATTTTGAGAACTGCTGCCGCATAGACAGTCCTTGGCTGAATAAAAGGCTGGGTCCATACCCGTAGAAGAATTTGTAGTGAAATCCTTTGACTTCAGAGCACAGTGTTTACAAATTAAATGAGACCAAAGCGCTTTAATATTGATTTCAGTGCACCACATTTGTCATTCTCCTCCTTTATTAGTCGTGAAGGTCAACTCCGTATACATTAAATATATTTTAATTTAACTCAGTTGGCAGCACCGGTCTTAACTATGTTTTGAAATTAAATAAACGTCACTTACCAATTGTTCACTTGCAGTATCGTTAGGCCGGTATCTTGCGCCAACTGTTTTTTCTGATCCTCGGAGGGGTAGGGATGCTGTAATAAATAATAAATTGCACAAAAAACTTTTATTGAGTAAAATCGCGTGAAAATATTGAGTTTTAATTTGATTAAATTGAGTTTCATTTTAGGTAATTGAGTAAGTATTTAAAGTTAATATTTTTTATAAAAAGCTATTGCAATATTCATGAAAATTATTATTAAATATTTTTCAAATGATTTAAAAATGTACGTACACATTCCATTATGTCGCATTTTTATAGCTTGTCAGCAAATTTTTCTTGAATTAAAATGTAATATTCTTTAAAATGTAAATAATTATCGCTTCTCTTCCCCTCCTAACTGAGCTCTGTGTTTTAATATGCTGATATATAAATTTTAAGGGGCCTCCGCAGGGCTGGTGCCTTCTAATCAGTGAAGTCAAGAGCAACCTTGTCTTGGCAGTAGTAGGCTTAGAGCTTTCGGAAAGTATCCAATTTTAGATTTTTTGATGTGTATACATGTCCATATATAAGTGCTCTTATGTGAGTAAAAATAACCTTTTCGTGAATTTCTTGCCAAGAACTTGCTTCTTTCTAATTCAGAGAATATTAATGAATACATTTTGTTTACGCCGCCAAAATTTTCTAAGAATTCAACAAGTAAATTTGCTTAAAACATGACGAAATGTTTAGAGAAATGGCTCTCAGCGGCCACTATGGTGATGAAAACTGCACTTCAGCACGTAAAATTTCGTAAAGGCTTTCACAGCATCGAACTTAACGCAATAATTATGCAGCGATATGTATGTATGTATGTTTAAAGAAACCACTTGGACCCCTAAAATATATGTGCTTGTGTATCCTTGAATAAAAAAAAATATGTTCTAATCTTAACCAAGCATTTGTTTGACAGCTTCTAGCTTATCTAAACAACGTCAATGCAGCGCCACACTTAAAAAGCGGCATGCCACAAAATATAGCGCTTCACAAACGTATGTGCGTATGTGTGTGTATGTGTTCTTGTGCACTAAAAACTATTGACAGCAGAACAGATCAATCAAAGGTACGCCATATCCAACTGTCAGCACCTTTATGCGCAATTGACATTTTAATAAGCGCATTGAAACTCTGACACACGCACACACGAGTGTTGTGCAGGCAACTATGCACACACGTGCCCATGCAGTTGGTTATTTCTGCTAATAAAATAAACAGTAAAGCTCAGTTAGCTCCAAAGTTAGTCAAATACTTGAATTTATTGTATTGCTGTTGTTGTTGTAAGTTGTGAACTAACGCCAAACAAATCGATGTGCTTATTTTCAATTGAACTTTACTGCTGGAGCATCCACTTGAACATGCCCTAAATAAGCCGTGGCAACGCATAAAGGCAGTCGCATGCAAAACACACAACACTTAGTTGTGGTTCTTTTTTTTGTATTTGTAAACTTTTTTTTTTTTGTAAAAGGCCTCCATCAACGGCAGCCGCTCGCCGCTCGGCCCAATGTACGCCCTCATAAATCTTGACGACCAGTAGCCGCCACAGTGGCGTCAGTGTGTAAACAAAGTGTTGGAAAGTAGGAAAAAATGCACTAAAATTAGGCGCAACAGCCAATTGCAACAACAAAAAGTGAAGTAAAACAAAAACATATGATAGAGAAATGCAAACAGTTGTTTTTTTTTTAATTTTTGTACTTGAAAAAAAAAATGAAAGTAAGCAGGCAAGAAAAGTGCTAGCACACATTTCTATGCGTGTGTATGTATGTATAAACAATTGCTGCATTGTTATCAAAATGTATATAAACTAATCAGTCCCAAACAAAGCTGCGCTTCTGTGCGTTGCATTTACTATATATACATAAATATGTATATAATATAATATAAAATATATATACATATATTCATATACATATCTAACTGCATATGCGCGCACCCACACAGCGCATATTGAAATATTAATCCTAGTAGCTACTTAAGTGCACACACACACACACACACACACACACACACATTCAGGCCTACGAGCAGCAGTAGCTGGCGCTTTAACTGTTCATTACAATTATTTAACGTTAGTTTTGATAATTTTTTATACTTTTCGGTTGCATGCCAAATAAATATTTACTTTGATTTTATGACAATTTAACTGATAAATAAATGGAAAATATTTATCAGCAGAAATTAACTACAAATATATGTATGCATGTGTGCGTTTATGTCGCATATAACTTGGCTACTTCCTTATATTTCATATTTCTTTTATCTATTTATTGTTATGAAGTGTCTATGCAACACGCCGTGCCTACTGCAACGCTTATCTGCGCGCCTGTAAATGCATGCGCAAGGTTAAGTTTGCATGTATGTGTGCGTTACATGCGATTACATGTTGCCTTTACAGTGTCCAATTTGATGATGATATTTAGAAGTAAACAAACAACTACTGTTGTCATTCGATACTGATAATGATGGCATATTTATTACAACGATCGCTGACTACTTTTGCCTTTGACTTTGCTTGAATATTCGTGTGGAGAAATAGTGGCGCCACAAAACCTGTTGCATGCGCCAGACTACTTCAGTGCGCATATCTATATGTATACGTATATTTTATGAGCGGAGGAAGGGCGATGATTTTGGTGCGTATCTGCCTTAGTCAAAATTGTTAGAAAATTAGAAGTGGAAATTTATTGAAGACACATTTTTTAAGCGAAGCTTACTAAAAGGAAGAATAAGCAGTAAAAGCGATAAAAGTAAGATTATTATTGTAGTGATATTAACATTATAATATATACAGTAGTAGTATAATAATATATACTTCGAAAAATTAATCTTCTGTTTGCAAAGTTTTGAAATGGAGTTTAGGTTAGGTTTTCTAGTTGAGCTCCTTTTCTCTTTTACAAAAAAATTTGCGATTGCATTCATCGGTTCGCCATTACTCTGCTCGATATCTCCTCGCGCTGCTCTCTTGTCACAACATTTCCATGTAGAAGCAACAACAAAGTAAGTGATTTGGAGTCGATACAAATTATTTTCAAAATTAAAATACGTAGATTTTTCTATTGAATGTAAGATTGAAAATGTAAGAATTGAAATAAAATAAACCGTTTATAGAAAACGAAATTATAGAAGAAAAAATTTTCTTTTCGCAACTAAAGTAGTATTCCTCCACCAAAAAAAATACGCAGCCCATTTGCACCTGCGTCAGATGACATACTTGGGCAGGGTTACACCGGGAGTGCTGCCAGTCAGTTTGGACAACTGGTATAGTTTGTTCGATTCGCTACTCTCTAATGTTTGGTGAATAGAAGGCAGCAAATATATCTTGATTGTTGAAATCAGCGTTTTTGCAAGTCTTTATTATAATTAAAAAAAATTTTTAATTTAGAAAAAAAAAGTTGACTTAGTTCCTCCCAAAAATCGCTTCTTGTTGCTGAAGCTCTCAATATTCAATACTTATCAATAAAAGTAGTAGTTTAAACCAGCTGTTCGCTTCGATTACGTGAATACGAATTAGTAAATATGTATATTAACATATGCACTACTCTTTTCTTGCCAAAGCGTTCATTGTTTGTCCGAACATGTTACGCTGCTACCGGAAACCTTTGTACTTTACCTTGTACATACAGACACATCAACAACATCAACAAATATATTTATATATTTTTCGAAATTCCAAAAACAAAGATCAGAAATAAACAAAACCAAGCAAGAGACTAAGAACTGCACCTTTCCGTTTTGCTTATTGCATTAATTTTTATCATATCAATACAAGCATACACACATATATATATATGTATATATATGTATGTAAACAAAGAACGCATTTAGCGCTTTGGTCTGATTTGATTCCCGTTTCACATCTACTATATATATATATGTTCTAGTATATTTCATTTGTTCATCACTCTCGCGCTTTTGTATGCCATACACATTTACCTTTGCGGGTCTTTTATTTCCACTTTTTTAATCGCACTCCTTTCATTCAATGCCTTTGTCTGCCTATTTTCATGAAAATCCTCTTTTTTACACCACACAACCAGCCGTTGCGCATATCATTTCTATGCAATTGTATTCTACCGGCGGCCATTATTCCGCTGCGGTTGCAACACACGATATTATAATATTCGTACCTCTCACATAAATATGCATTTAAATTTAATATTGAATTTTGTTTTAAATAAAGAAGGTTGAATTTGAAAAAAATACTTATTTTGACTATGCTATGAAGGCTGAAGGGTAGGGTTTCTGAGCACGCGCCAAACAAAAGCCAACATTCTCAGCGAAATGAAAGGGGTTTATACAACTTTCAACTTCCGGCAGATGTGGGCGTTTTGTTTTCTGTTTTGCGGATGCTGCCGACTATTTTATTATTTAAAATTTTTTCCCCTTTTTTTTTAATTGAAGATTAGTACCGAGGCACAAGCTGTGGTAAAAGTGGCTTGAAACAACTACTTATATATATATATTTAGGTGACATTTACGAAGTAGAGACGAGTTTGTTTATAGAGAGAACTATAAAGAGAATTGCAGAGAGATTTATGAATAATCAATAAGTAGAAGGAAAATATCCCTTAGTTAAAAAATTTTGTTGATTTTGATTTCTGTTTTTGATAAAATATATTTTTAAATTCCAAAAAATTTTAAAATTAAAATTGAAAAGAAAATTTCGCTCACTAGAAAAAAATTTAGGCTTTTCTATTGTTTAGTACAATAATTTTTTTATATTTAAAAAAATGTTTTCAATTAAAATTTGAAATAAAATATCGCTTGAATAAAAACAAAGTCTAATTGAATTATAATTTGCTTTTTAATGCTTTGTTATTTAGTGAAATTATTTAGTTCAAAATTGAAAAAAAACAATATCACTTACTTGAAAAAATTTTTGTAAATTTTTTAATAAAATAATTGTTTTGCAGTTGAAAAAAATTGTCTAGTTAAAATTTAAAAGGAAATATAGGTAAAGCAGAAACAAAAATTATAGTCGAAGCATATTTTTTTAATTTAAAATTTCTTGAATTTATTTAAATTTTTTTAATTTAGGTTTTTAGATCAAATTTTTAAATTTTAAAAGCTTAAAAATTTTTTTAATTAATAAATAAATTAAATTTTTAATTAATAAAAAATTTAAATTAAAATTTAACTTTTTTAAATTATTAATTAATTAATCCATTAATCCATTAATTCATTAAAAAAAATTTTAATTAAAGTTTAATACAAAATATTGCTTAATTAGAAAAAAAACGCTTTGTTCAATTGAGTTCAATTTTCTTTTCATATAATTGTTTTGTTTATATAAGAATTTGAATTATAATAAGAACACGTGAAATTTTTAGAGACGAGTTGAAAAAGTAATACAATACTCTATTTAAAATTCTAGAATAAAAATTTATTAAAAATAAAGCTAAATAAAATTAAAAACTAATAATTTAAGGACTCCGCTGATTGCTTTTCTAAGTTTTCCCCCAAAATCATGATTATGATAAATATATTATTATTTTTGTTTAATCTTCATCTTTAAATATATATATATATATAATATATAATATATTTAATATTATATATAATAATAATTAATATAATAATATATTTAATATTATATATTATTATATATATATAATTATTATATATATTATATATATATGTTATATATATAAATTTATATTTTTCTATATCTTTTTCAATACCTCCTTTCGTAAATGCAAATTTTTATATTGGTTTGCTTTGGGTAATCGTTTAGGAAACTCGAAATGACTTTCTTTATTTATTTTATTGCATTCTATGCACAACAGTATCATAAATTATCTTTAAAACCTACCCAAGATTGCAATGCCAGCATATTTTTGTGCCACACATATTTACTTACAAATCGAAATGAATGAATTTATAAAATATGGCATTTTTTTTATTCACCAAATGGCACAAACATTTTAATTGCTTTGAAAACAAATTGAAATGAACATGATAAAAAGTTCTTAAAATGTCAAAATATTTATGTATATATAAGAGAAGCATCTACATATATACATACACACATGCATAGATATATATATATATATGTGTAAATTGCTATGGCAACTAGCCTTTGATCTTTAAGTGCTGACTATATGAAACTTCTCAACTCAACGCCAAAGTGGGCAAAAGACTGAACGGTACAGTGCGGAACGTGCATGTGTGGTGAATAACATAAATTCCATTTTAATATACTCCCGCTAGGTAATTTATGTCTGTTGACTACTTTCTGGTCATACTATGCCAATAAACGTATAATTACAGCAACAATAACAACAACAACAACAAGGAAAGTATGAAATGAAAAAAGTGGCCAGTAAATGGCCGCAAATATACATTTGTATTTGTTTCGAAAGTTTATATACACCGTTATTTGCATATATATAGAGGCAACACATTGTCTTGTAGCTGGTTGCAATGACGTCCGAACGCCGAACTAAATTTATTAACGAGTAAACAAAGCAAATGCATTTCGCTCAAACCAACCGAGAATTTATGCAAAGAAAAGTTATGCAGAAGTGTACACAATACATATATATATCTACATGTGTGTATATAGCATGCTAATGTATGCTTGTGTGCGTTAGTCTACCCGCAAGGACAACTGAATTCCATTTTCACTCAAGAACTTAGTTGTAGTTGTGTGCGCAGCTTATAAGAAATATTTTAAGGACTACAACACAAATGCTGCGCTCCAACAACATACATTTTGGTATGCATGTGTACAAGTAAAGCTGCTTAGAAGTAATAGCAGAGCAAACCCTTGACTGCAGAGTAAAGGAGCGAAGGAAATTTTCTTGTTTATACACCTGCCGGCTTTCAGACGTTTTGCGGCACAAATACATACAGATATAGATAAGCATATATATGTGTGCATATGTTTGCTTGTGTACAAAAGTGTGTGTGTGCGTGTGTGAGAAATTTCAATTTGAACGTATTTTGCATAAATTGCAATATCATTGCTTTGTCTAGTGTTGCCGCATGCACAGCATGTATGTAACAACAATAACAACAATGCATGCAAATAATTTAATATGAGAATATTTCGAATAACTATGACTTGCTTGCAATGCTTGTATTGTTCTTTTTTTGTTTTCTTTTTTTCTTTTTGTAATGTAGTACTACTTTATTCTACAGCTCATATTCCCACTGCATTGCTCTATCTCTCCATCTCTCTCTCCCTCTCGCACTGCCTTTTCAACAGTTATTTAGTAGTAGAGGCGTATTTCTTGCATAAGAAAACGGTAAATTTCATGCAACAAATGACAATTTCGACATGTACGACAGACACTAAACAGCAAATGGCACAAAAACAACAACCATACAACAAATACATACATACATACACATATTTATAACCATACACCTGTATAGAAATTTATATTCGAAAAACACACACATACGCACATATGCATGCACAATTTTACATTTATTTCTCGACATTTCTCCACTTAGCAAATGCAATAAATGCGCACATGTTGTGACAATCAAAAGTGGGTTTGGCCGCACTGTCATCGTGCTGCTGCTAGTCAAAGTTCAGCGAGCAACTCTCCTCTACGCTACATGCATACGGTGCATGCAACGTTGTTATCCTTACAAGACAACTGCCAATAGAAAATTGCATTTTACGCTTCGCTATGACATGTCCTGGGAGTACTACAACAACAACAACAAGAACAGCAGAAATAATAACATATAGTGTATATTCGATTATTGGAGCAGTCAGCGCTTGGCGTAGCAGCAACAACTACACACGTAGCGGTGGCAGGCGACAGGTAGTTATTAGAGTTAGGTGCGCCTTTGCATATGCAATGTTCAGCTAAAGCTGCCACACAAAACTGATAATGCAATACATGAGTTTGGCAGTTGTGGTAAGCAAGTAAGTAATGTATTGGCATGAAATGTTATTGCACATACTTGGGCACACACACACACACACACACACACACACATATGTGTGTATATGTGTTGGCAAGTATTGTATATTAAATGCTATAAATATATTGCACCAAATATGTCCTCAGCTGTCCTGTGGCACGCCTCTGTGACTCGGTGTGCAGCGTCACTGTCTTGTTGGCTCTGACTTGTACGTGTATTAACTTGCTTTGGCAGCACAGGCCGGCCTCATGCAGGTTTTGTATTCATAGTAGAGCAATAAGAATAGAGGTCAATATGAAACTGAATTATTGGCAGTAAGTAAAATGCTTGTATGTGTGTTTTTGGTGAGTGTATGTATGCATGTGCTTAGTTGCGCACGCGTTTATTGGCAATTTCTTGTACGAAAATAATGGTAGACAGTTGTGTTGTGAGTTCACATGTTATGCAAATCACTGAATCGCACGAAATACATGCACATGTGGCGGTAGCAAATTGCTTAAGCGCTTTCAGGGGCCTCAGTCTTATATAGTGTGAGCATATATGCAGAGATATGTATGTAATTGTTCATATAGCTTTAAGAAACGTGTCATAATATCACTTTATGTTTAAGGCACTGCATTATAATTTCATTATAATAATCAAATTTGGTTTAATAACAAATTGTTTTTTTTTTTGCATATACACATGTTGTTGTGAAAACTATCTACTTAATTTTCTTTTACTCTTATTTAAGTGAATAAACTGTTTTTATAATAATTTGATAAATTCTTACGACTTTTTGTTTACTTTTGATTACATAATTCCGTTAGTTGATTAATAATAATCTTAATTTCAAAGTGCAAACATGTTGCAAATTAATAACGTATGCCATATCCACAAAAAAAAATTGAAAAAACAATTAAAAATAAGCAGCTTCCATATGTTGAGTTGCTATCTTCATATACAGATTTGACACGCTGTGGCTTTTTCCAGTTCCAGAAGAAACCAATCTGCTCAGGGAACACCCAATGTTTCTATTGATGCCATAAAAACTAATTCGTTGAAGGAAATGTAGATTATTTCAATTAAATCATTCGTTCTCAGGCTTGAACTTAATCAAAAAAAGTCCATTTTGTTCCATCGAAGTCTATTGAAGATTTTTATTAAAAAACTTGGAAGCTATATTATTTGATTAACCTATGGCAGGTACATAACCCCCAAATTGGTTGAAGCTTATATTTTCCACACTTACTTCGCATTAAAATTTAACTAAAAATTCTCCTAGTTCTTCTTTAGCTTCCCTCCTAACGCCACAGGTCAAAACAAATCATTTTATGCCTTTTGTAATTGCCGCTAGATAAGCCCGTGTAGCAACCATTTCGACATCATTAATTTACTGAGAGCGCAATCAATGAATCATCGAGCACGTTTCATTTGGAAGCGAATGAACGATTGATCTGCTACAATTACACAAATACAAGGCGCAGTAGTGACCATGCGAAACGCATCAGCCACGTACACACCAACCCCAACTGCCACCCACACACTCACATGCAATCAAACAATTACCAGCGCATGCAAATAGACAATAATATTGGTGTGCAATAATTTCATGTATTGGGGACTGCAACCTGCTCCGTCTGCTTAGTAGCTTTCACATCCGTTCCGAAAGTACTGTAAGTACACCAGCAGGCGTGTGTGAGCGCGCGTGTGTGCGGTGTGGTGACCATGTGTACCGGCATATTTTATTTTATTATCAGCAGCGACCAACAGTCAAACAAAATTTCATGCAAAAACCAATCAGCCTGCAAGCGTGCAGGGCAACAGCAAATGGAGCGCCCGCACCCCAGCGCTGGTGGTCGCTCGGTTACATTTTACTCCTGCTTTGTGGCGGCCAGCTGAGGCGAGCAGCGCCACAGGTTTCGCATACAAATACAAGTCGGCTGGTGGGTTGTGCAAATTTACAAAAACATGCATATGTATGTGTTGCATGCGTGTGTTTGTTGTTCGGCGTTGTTGTCCGCCGGCTTTGGACTTTTGGGCGACTTATGGTTGAGGGATTTTCGTCGAGGGCGTTTAATGCGTACGTGTGAATGCATATAATTCATGAAATTCATGCTAAAATAATGCCACACTTATACTGTAGATATCGTTGGTATATAGCGTCATGCATAATAATAACAACAATTGTATGAGAAAGCTAACAAAATGAAATAGCATGGGCAGTTGGCTATTTTACTTATATTTTTATAGAACATAGCAATATATATATGCATATGTATATATGTGTTAGCATGTTTTGTTGTTTGTGCCGCCCTTTTGCACGACTGCTTGGCGGAAGGACAGCCATTTTGCAGAGGAAATGAATTTTTGAAATTCGAGCAACATTTTTGGCTAAATTGTAGGAACACTCGTGCCACATATTTCACATATGTACAAATATCTGTACAAGCGTATGTATATTTTATGCAATTTAAGGTAAGTAAAAGTACAGTTAATACAATAACATCAAATAACATCAAATGTGTGGAAGAGTAAGTTTATTTTAGCGTCTTTTCTTTATTTGCTCGTGAAAAGTTAAACGCCTAGAAATCCCTTAAACTACTCTATCCACACATGCATACACTTACTAACTAGACCGTTTAAAAAATATGGCATAATCACACCGCCTGCGCACTTTAATTAGCACTACAATTCCAACTAATTTGTAAGTCATCAATAACTCAGAAGCCAACAGAGAGAAACCACTAGCGCACCACCAACACTCCCGCCGACGCTGTCTATGCGCGCCGATTACCTTTTCACCTGTCAAATAATTCCATTAACAGCAATGCGCAACTGAAGCGTCGAGTAATGCGAGGAGGGGGGAGTATAGTGCGAATGATATGCGAGGCGTTGTACAATTCAATTTACCCTTTTGTTACGATGCAGCCAACGCAACGTGTCGCACCGCGCGCCTTACAAATTGCAACGCTGACACTAATTACGCGCTGCGGCATGCAACATTACGTACAAGTATAAGTATGCACATATCCATATATATATATATATATACTTTTGCATTATAGCTTGCAAGCAGCCAAGCGGATGAGGAGTAGTCTACGTTGGCGTTGCAGGAAGACAAATGCCGCGTTGCGACTGTGGCGCGCAATCGCGTTAAGTTCATAAAGTAGAAAATGCAAAGTCCATACGGAATATTAATTTGCCATATACAAAATAATTAATTACTGTCACGCCCCTGCGGCAAGTAGTTGAAAAAGGGGGCATTGAGAAAGTGTTGCTCAAATATAGGGTGAGTCTTGGATCGAATAGGAGCAGCGCGTAGGATAAATAAAACACGCAAAATATAATGAACCGGCGCGCTTGAAGAGAGAATTTTTGAGTTAAGCGCGCTCTGCATAGTACCGTTACTGTTACACAAACCTTAGTGATAGTTATACAATAGTTATAGGTGCGCCAGTCTAATAAAAGTTATAGTAGCCTTCAAATCTTACTAACTTAGTTGTTTTAAATTATATATTACAACAGTTACTTGCCACAAATTAAGTTCCATTACATTTCTATATCCGCTATCTAACTAATTTTTCATTCCATTTTCACTACGCGCTGTCTGCAGCCAAAAGCCCAGCGCGCATTTTATTTTGAGCAGCCATCACGCGCGTAATTTGCATTTGAGGCGGCCTTTAAGACAAAGCAAGCCAGCCATTATGAGGCGAATTTGCATTGGCGTTGCGCAGCCTTCAACGCGGCCGCCCTCCAGCGCAATATGTCTGACGCGTCAAATACAGCGCGAGCGCGCGCCACACCAACAATTGCTGCAAGTCAGCAAAGGCGTGGTGCCGGCGCGCTGCACCCATACTAACATATCTTAGCAGCAAAAACAACAAAAATTAGAACAACAATTGCAATAAGCATGCTAAAAGCGGTCTACGGTGACATTACTGCCTTTTTTGATTTAATTCAAATTCGGCACGCAGACAGATACATAAATACTGTTGGGGTTTTCTGCATATATTTTTTGCGCAGCGCATGAATTCGTTTAAGATTGCCATCGCACAAATTGTTGCTGACATTTCTTAAATATGCAACACATATGCCATATGCGTGCAGCCTAAATATGACGCGGCGGATGGCTGGTTTGGCCAAACACCGCGCAACCCACCCAACAGGCAGCTGTTGCTGAAGGGGCGGGCGGAGCACTATTTGTGGCAGCGCACACATACCTATGTAAGTTGATGCAGTAAGTATACTTTCTGCAACAAATTGTTTAATTTCAGCCAAACACGTGTAGCTGGCAACAGAAAACTGTAGGTTTGGAAAAGAAGAGTGGGTAGGTCGAGGCGGACACGATTTGCGACGCAGCGGTGGCAACGCAAATTACATATGCCGACTGTGTTGCAGTGGAGGTGGTGAAAATAACGCATAGCTTTTGCATGCAAAACGTGCAGCGTGCAACTTGCAATGTTCAGCATATCTGTATGTAAGTGACATGTAGCAGCGGCGCAAACTAAAACATTTACAACAGCAACAAGCATAACAATAATATTAACGGCAATTGCAATTACAATAAACATAGCGCAGCAAAACAGCCTGTCCCGCAAATGTAAACAAAGTGCATATGCAACAACAATAAGCAGTGAAAACCAGAAACAAAAAAACAAAACATAATTACAACAACATATTAATAACGCTAGGTCGTCGTCAGCGACATAGCTACTGCCATACTTATGGCAACCAGCACTTCCACTTTGGCATTCCTCTTGCTCCATTTCATTCACAAGCCAACTGCGCTCGGCCGCCATCAGCCATCAGCAACCGGACCTGAGACAATCCATTTGGTTGGTTGGTTGGCTGGCTGGTTGTCTGCATATACACATGTAGTCGTGCTTGCTTGTGCTCATTTTTGCACCACTTGATTTTTCCATATTCCTCTTTCCATATTTTTATTTCCATACTTCGTTTTTGTTTTCGTTTTTGTTTTTGTTTTCGTTATTTTTGTTTTTGCTGCGCCTTGCTAACCCTTTCCAGCGCGCATGCATATTTTCACATTCGTCATAAGCACTCATTAGCGCCGTGGCAGTGGTGTATGCACCTCCTTCGCTCCTCCACCTCCTCGCTATCCTACCGCGCGGCATTCGCTGTGCGCTTGCAGACTGGTTTACTTCATGACGAATGTTTGTTGGCGTAGTTTGTTTATTTATTGTTGTTGTTGTGTTGCCATTTGCACTGCCAAGCTTGCCAGCCAGCCATCCACATTTGGCCGCCTGTCGAAGACGGAGACGACGCATGTCAGTTTTGATGTTTTCTCACATTTTGCGTTGGACGCGTACGTGGTTGGCTGCTTGCATGCACAGTTAGCTGCGCTGGCCGTATGGCTGACTGACAGAGTGACTTGACTATTTCTTGCCTCGCAATTTAGACGACGCGTCGCGACGCTTTGGTTGGTTGCTTGGTTGGTTGGTTGGTTGGTTGTTTGGTGGACTGATTGCTTGGTCGCTCGCTTGGCATTTTCATCAACTTTTTGACGTAGGCCGTCGCCGCTGCTACCAAACACAATTCGCACCTTGCCAAAGCGACAAATACATGTTTGTCTGTCTGCTTTTTTCTTCTTTTACATTTTAATTGGCAACTAAACGGTTAATTATCGAGACTTAATATAGCCACGAGGTTGTCTGACGTCCAAACATGTTGTACTTTGCGCGCTTGTATGTGTGTTTGGCTTTAACCATTTGGGCGCTTGCTTAACGCTTCGAGGTGTCGCAATGCGGACACAAAATGGTCGATCGGTCGTTGGAGTTGGATATGGCATTTGGCATATGGCTGTGATGGTAATGACACATACGCCAAATGCATAATAATGCTTTGGAGTTTTTATAAAAAAAAAAAAAAACATGCATACACACATGTGAAGCGCAATTAAATTAGAGTTTATTTATTGCCAAAAAGAAAGCTAATTAATTTTTTTGAGGTTTATTAAACTACTGAAGTGGTCAAAACTAATTTTTTTCCGTAAATTCTTCTTTTCACTTATTTACTTTAAATAATAATAATATTTTCTGTGCACTCTCTAAACCCAACTTCAACTCTTAAAAAGCTCCTATTATAGCTCTTAAATAGCACTTCTCACATAGCTCTCATCATTCCAGCAAATGAATGTGGAAGTCCTCAGCACATAAATTTTTCTCTTCAATTCCTTAAAAGCTTTCACTGCACTTTCATCCAAAGCTCTCAATCTGCACCTTATTACACAAATTTCTTTTTTTGCAAATGGATGAGAATTCCCACAGCATACAACTTTTTATCTTCAATTCCTTAAAAGCTTTCACTGCGCTTTTATCTTCTCTTTATCGCGTAGTTTTCATTCGCTTAGCAAATGAACGAGAATTTCCTCAAGATATAACTTTTCTTCTTCAATATCTCTCAATTTGAATCTTATCACATAACTTTCTTTCCTTTAGCAAATGAATTTTGAAATCCTCAGCACATAACTATTCCTCTACAACTTATTAACAGCTTTTAAACTTTCACAAAAGCTCTCAATCTGCACCTTATCACACAATATTCATTCTTTTAGCAAATGAATGAAGACACTCTCAGCATAAAATATTTTCTCTACAATTTAAAAATAGCTTTCGCTGCGCTTTCATAAAAGCGTGCAATCTTCGCCTTATCACATCACATTCGTTTTTAGCTTCGCCATACTGACGCTAAAACTACACTCACTTTCTTCAATCTCTAAAGCCAGTTAAATGTTAAAACTATAGAAAAGTCAAACGTAATGCAAACCCCTTTTAGTGACCTTCGTAGACCTCGTTTATGTACAAATTGTGCGGACTACTTTGCCATCAAAGTAAATTACATACTAAGAAACTATGAAACTCAACTAACTGCCACATAGTGAGTATCCGTGGCGGTCAAGTGACTTCAAATAACTTTTGAATGTGCACAAATCGCTTTTGAATGCTTACGAATGGCTTGCGTATGCTATTGAAATGTATACGCTTAATGGCTTTTACGAATGCTGACCGGACCTCTAAATGACACTTCCGATATAAACAAATTTGTTATGCTCCATTTTGTGTCCGCAACGCTCAAAGCTAGTGCTATGGCATGGTTAAGCAGCGGCGTAAGAAGGCAGCATACAAAATAGTTGCAAGCATTTGCCGAAATCAAATTGACCCTTACTGGGAGTTGTGGCAAGCAGGGAGACATATCTATGCATTTATATGGACGTGTAGTTGGGGTTTTATCTGCTGGTTTATATATTTTTTATGAGCATTTGTAATCAGCAAGGGTTAATATTTATATTTTCTTGCCTTTTTTGTCATTCAACCACCTTTGAGTTGCAAATGCAAACTGCTTAAGTTCGATAATTTTCGGAATATTCGGAATTTTCAGAATTTTCCTATTCACAAACAAATATGTCTCATTTGCTCAAATCCAATATGCATGCGCTTATATATATGTATGTATGTGTGTGTGTGTGTGTGTGTCTGTGTATGTGCGTGCGCTTGTGGTTAGCAATTTAGATAAGCTTTGATTTCGGCAATGTTTACCAATTTACTTTTTCTGCCGGTCAAGAGTAAGCGCCACACATTATAAATGCGTATATCGCAGTGAGTGTCCGTGTGTGTGCGTGTGTGTGCGGCGACAAACGAAACTATCAAATTTTATTTTATACACTTGCTGCTTCCTCTGGCGGCATTGTAATGCTAAAGAAAGCTCGTTACGCTAGTGACTGCAAATGCATTTATTTTTCCGAAGATTTCCTGTTGGCGATAGGACGCTGACCGCAATTGGCAGCAGCAAAAAGGACATTAGACGTACTAAGCTTGTATGGTTATGGGCATGGCATGAGGAAGTGGTAGTAGCTTTACGAAATTGACCAAAATGTGGTCTAAGTTAATTTTTAAATTTACCACTGCTTATCGAACGGTAAAAAGGTAAACTTAACGTGTTTGTGGCATGCACATATGCACATACATACAAGCATATGCATATGTATATTTGCCGCATTTGCTATAGAGATATTGATAGCCATCTTAATGGTATTTCGTAATACTGTTTTGAAAAAGCCATTACAGTTTTGGCAACAAACAGGGAAAACAGGAAAATGAAGATGACCGTGAGCGCCAAAAAAAAAAAAACACAAAAACATAAACAAAAAAAGCATGAAATGGAAGCTAAGAAAAACATGAAAATCGTGGTTATTGAGTAGAAGCTGCGAGCTGGAAGTGTACACGCAGCAGGTTGGGCATATCGGCAGACTTTGTGTGGTTAAGCATAGATCAATAAGCTCGAAAAAGTATACGAAAAAGATACTTACTTATTTCTGCAGCAAACTTCAATTTGCAAGAAAGCAACAACAGCAAATAAAGTAAACGGAAATGAGTTTTATTTCGACCAAATGTAATTGACCTGCAGGCCGCTGGCGAAAACATTAAAAATAGACACACAAACAGCTGAATATATACATATGCATATATATATATATATATATATATATATAGGCTATGTAACTGTATACATAGGTATGCATGTATATGAAATGCCTGCTAAAATACTTTTCCAATGCTCTAATAACACCACCCTAACTTCTTGGCCGCCCCCGCCCACGAGCAAATGCATTTTAGCATTAACCGAGAAAAGGACGCAGACGCTGGCGAGGATGTGTATGACGACAGTGATGAATTGCCGTTTAAATCAGCGCATCGCTCATGTTTAATTTTGCAGCATACAACATGCTGCACATATACATTGGTATAAATAGACAGCGGCATTCATGCATATTTGTTGTTGTTGCGCTATCTACCGTTTGCCTTGAGTTTGAGCTATGGCCTTTAATGCTATTAGCGCCGATTTGCAGAAGCATTAAGAAAATTGTTTTAGCTGTTTCTCTCTGTTTTTTTTTTCTTTTTGTTGGCGCGAATACTTGCAACTTCAAATTGCCAAGCTTTCGTTTGCGCACTTTTTATCATTTACGCTTTAGTTACGCATTTATTTGCTACTGCAAGCTATATACGCATGTATGTTTGTATATGTAAATGTGTTCCGTTAAGTAAAATTGTCTATGTTTCGCCTCACTTTTTGCTCACTTTCCATTCGTCGGCATCATTCAATCGCTCAATGAATTTCCTTTTTCGCCAACACATTTACTAAAGCCAAGCATTATGGAGGACTTAGTTAGAATATTTTATATCTGGTATGTGTTTGTGTGTATGTACTAATTTTAAATTGAATTTGGGGATGCTTTTGTTCAACTGACTGCCGAGTTGAGTGGATTTGCAATTTTTCCGCAGATCTTACATTATATTCTAGCAAGTCGATTTGATTTATTGCTATGTCAGCGCTGTGAAGGTTTTTCCGAAAAGTTGCTGTTATGTGGGTGGTTGTGATTGAATAGTTTTGTGTTTGAACTTGAGGCATTTTTAAATAGGAAAACGTTGTTGGTGTTGATTATTATAACTTTAGAGTAAAGTTGCTTCTATGCTTGCCTGCACTGAGAGGTAATTCGTTTAATGGATTAGGTCAGTCTAAAATTTTTGAAAAATCTAAATTTTGTTTTTTGGCTTAAAGTATACTCGTGGGTCCAGAAAATATTATTGCGATATTCGATAGAATAACGAAAGAAATATTTTTTCCGTCCAATTCGCTATCGTGTCAAAGCGTTTAAGTGAGTAAGCTTCGCACGTAAAACTTTAAACGCGTTTTTCGAAAACTGCATTTTTCAAATCGGGCGACGATGGTAATTTACAGTAATATTATCCAGAAAACTACGTTAAATGTTTCCGTTATTTTTGCAACTTTTTTTTAATAAATAATTTACAGCTAACTTTACTAGCAAGGTTTTTCTAGATTAAGATTCGGTTGTTTGTTGTTTTTTTTTTGGTCTGTTAGCATGAGTTCCTACAATCACCGCCCCATCAAGGCGGTCTTGAAAAGGCGATTCCAAAGATTGTTTGATCAAATACATATTTCATAAAGCGTTTAGAGAGAAAAATCCGATTCCCTTTTCGTTACTCCCAGAATAAATTGTCAAGGTCTTTTTTTTAAAGCTCTAGACTAGCCCAAGCGCTTAACTAGTCTAGGAAACATGTTTCTAAAAGGCTTTTTGTATAAGAAAAGCTACTTAGACAAGTCCATCACATTAAAATATAAGTTTTCTTCCCTGCTGTGGCGTTTCAAAAATTCAGTTTTAGTTAAATGTCTCTTTAAATCTACTAAAAGCTAAGAATCTCAACAAATTTTAGATTTACAGAATTTAATTCAAAGTTTCAGCAAAACAAACCTCTCTTTATATAGAAAACAATATAGCACATGTATATAGCACAATTCATAGGTTAATTTTTCTCAAATTGTTGAACACAATTAATAATAAATTTTTATTTTATGCCAGAAATTGTTTTTTTCTCAAAAATATAAAGGCAGAATTCATTCTGTTTAATTAAAATTTATTTTTATTTTTAACTTTTATTGACGTTAAGCAATCATTTCACAAAAAAATTGTGCCGCTTCTCTTATTAATCCCAAAATTCTTGCACAATCCCTTGCACATCTAGGTGGAATCTCCCTCCCTCTACCTGAAGTGATCTTTTGAACGGCCACCTGCTCGATCGCACGCGCACCCTTCGCGACCAACACAACAGTCGTATCTAGTACACATAATTACATACATACATACATACATTGATTTCATATATATTGACGTATATATGTAGCAGCAGCAAGATGTGTCGAAACGGATGGCGGCCATACTTAATTTTGCGCGCGCCAACGCAAACTTTACACTAGCTAGTAAATTGTCAGGCGGCGTCACCGTGCAACAACAACAACAACAACAACAACGATAGCAAAAGTAGTAACAACACCAGTAGCAACTATAAAGAGCAGAAAAAGCTACAAAACCAACAAGAAACACAGCTAGACAGCAGCCACAGTAGCTAAGGCAAAATCCAACAACAATAGCAATAATGAAACACCGCAACACATTTCAACCAATGGCAGCTGTACTGGCTACTGTGCAACAATAGTAACAACAGTAACAACAAGCATGCGCATTGGTTGTGTGTGCGTGGCGCAACAACAAAATGCATGCACTATAAAATATCACTCCACCTACCGAATAGCGATGGGAGTGAGAACGCTCCAATGGGCGCCACGGTTGCTTACGAAGCTTTTAATTGTTGGTAGATGTTTACGCGTACGCATGTGTGTGTGTGTGTGTGTGCGTGTTTGCTGAGTGCAGAAGAGCGGGGGAAAAAAACAAATGAATAAATATTTTTAATCGCATTTATGAGCAGCGCCAGAAAAAACATGCAAAAAAAATTGCTCTGTGTTTGTTTTGTTATATGCATGTACATACATATATATAGTGAGAGAGTCGCAGCGCGGAAAGAGTGTGATATAAAATCACTTACGGCTGCGTGTACTAGGTATGCACACACACACGCAAAAAGACTGCTCATACTTAGATACACGGCACAGACTTTGAGATATGAACGCACGTATGTATGTATGTATTTATGTAGATGTTCGTGTGCGCGATAATGTAAATAAATAATAACAAAAAATAAAAATAAGAAATAAGCAAGTAAGCAAATAATGTGAACGACATACAAGCACGTTACTTACAAACATACCTGTATTCTTTTAACCCAACTATGTGTATATGTATGTATGTAGGTGCGTAAGTAAGTATGGCAACCCGTTAGCTGCAACTGTAGTGGTCGTAATAGCAATAATAAAACTCTGATATCAGCTTGTTTAATAACAATGGCAGTAGCTTTTAATAACAAGCGGTAGAAGCTACAACAACAACAGCAAATAAGGCCATGCTATCGTTTCAGATATCACGGTGACGTGGAGAAGGTGAACAAATGGAGACGCAACGGCGCAAAGATCCTTATCTACCGCATGTGAATATGCTGATAGGCGATGTTGTAAATACATACATTTATGTACATATATATGTATGCTTGTACACATGTATGCATATTTATAAGCAGGTGAATAAATGAAGGAATTGCATATCGATATATGCTAAATATGTTAGT
Organism: Bactrocera minax; assembly: GCA_021498325.1. Classification (NCBI taxonomy): domain Eukaryota; kingdom Metazoa; phylum Arthropoda; class Insecta; order Diptera; family Tephritidae; genus Bactrocera; species Bactrocera minax. The sequence continues at coordinate 2,356,832 of JAKEEE010000011.1, read as the reverse complement.
GGAAATATTACACGCTTGCTCTAATTTGTTTTGCTCTTTTAATATTACATTTTCTTGGCATAACGTTTACTATGTTGTATGAAAAATTAGAAATATTAAGAATTCGAAATAGTTTTGTCAAGTTTTCTTTGACTAGAAAGTTAGATATCGTCATTGGATTTTAATATCTCTTCGCCTTGGTCAAGGCTGCTAGAAAAGCTAATAGTCATATAGCAAATTGTGGCTTTTGTTCTCAATAATCGACCCCCGACAGACAATATAAGTTGTGTGATGCTATTTTTTACATGAAGCGGTTTGTCTTGTTGCAATTCCGTCCGATTGTCATGCGCCCCTTCGAAAGTCAAGTCAAATGCTTCAAGATAAGCTTGTAATTAATAAGATTTCATATTTGAAGGATAAGCAAGAATTTCATATAAACTGCCATAATGAAAACATTTTGTAAACCTCCCTAGCAAGAGTAGGTAGCTTGTGGCAGCAAAATGCTATATATTAACCAACTTGGCAATCTGCAACAATAGATGTTTCCCGATTTTTCGCAACTTTGCAAAATTAGTGTTAAATATCAGTATGCAGACTGAGGTATAATATTTAAATAATTTCATGATGTACATACGTGTGTATGAATGCAGCCATTTTGAATGAATGCATTCTCACCTAACTGAAACCATTTTATTGGCAAATGTTCGCCGCAATATTTCTTTAGTTATTTGACTTTCCGCTCAACACTTGGCAGCACAACTCAAACATCCGCTGGCATAATTCATACTTGCCAAGCCAAAGCCAAGAATTGCATAAAATAGTACAAATCTTTTTGATTTATAAGAGTATAACTATAAATCTTCAATGTTTTGTGTAAACAGAAAACAGAAAAATCGCTGCCACATTTTTAAATAGACAAAAACAATTGGAAATGGACTTTCCTCTTTTGAATAACTAAAACAAAAACGCAAAAAAAAATGATGCGGGTTTACATATTTCAAAATTATTTCAGCGGTGCATAACTGCGACCGCACTGAATTAAACAAAAATAATTTATCTTGAATTTCTAAAGAGTAACCCAATAAAATCGTGTTGAAAATTTTATGAAGCAATATTAAACTGTTATATTTTTATATGTTTGCACGCCCGACTCACCGTTAAATGCTGAAACAGCCACGCTCTTAAGATATTTGTTGCTACTTTTGGGAAAATGCCACGTTTCTTTTGGTTCTTTTTACCATTCGCATCGTCATCCTCTTCACCTGTGCCCTCGCCGCTGCCTATACTGGCATTGCTGGCGTCACCTGGAAAAATTATAATAATAATAAATATATTAATATGCATGTAGTTAGTATTATTTATTATTTATACACTTTTTTTGTGAATTAATTTCATGAAATTATCATTAAATGTGGTGTATAAGAAGTATTATTTTATGCATATAATTTTTTATACGTGAGCTGATTTTTAAGTGATAAAACCTTCACACTATAGTAGATAGTTTCCGCTGTTTTACTTAACATTTAATGATTAAATCTTCAACAAAATTTTTTAGCTTTCACACTCTAGCGCTTTGCTTCACGCCACTGAATATTTATTACTTTATTTTGAGAAGGAGGCAGACGAATTTTTAATAGATATTATACAATTTTTAATAGATATTATACAAATTGTTTGTCAGTTGGTTTAAAATTAAGCGCCGAACTTCCATTCAATAAATTTAAAGCGAAAACTCTCCGCATTTTAAGTGTTATTATTATTATTTTTATTTATTAAGTCATTTATTTTAAGCGTGTACAAAATTTTCATTTTATAATTCGCATTTTTTGAAAATTGAAATTATTTTTTTCAACGATTCCCCACTGGTCAGCGGAATAAACAATGAAAGCCCTTGGGAACATTTTATAAAAGCATTAATTTTATTCTTTATATTAAATGTTTTTGGGAATGTAACTAAACAATACAGTACTTTTGATTTCAGAAGCTTTCGGCGAGCTTTCAATTTTGCGACCTTTCGTTACAGAATTTTCTAGAAATTTTACAGTTTTTTCTAATCGAAGTATTTTACGCCAAATAACTGTAATAACAGTCAAAAGAGATCGCTTTTCAAACATTACCCTGCTCATCACCTCATAGCCTCCCGCCACAACTCAAGCACTGTGTTTGCTTCATTTCATCTGGTTGTTTGCTTGTTTGTGGAAAATTAATAGTTGCCATTATGCTCGAATGCAACGCATAATAATGTCCATGCATAATTTCGGCATTAAATGAGTGTTTGGTTAATTTTCAGCCAAGTTTATCTAACTATCCGTAAATTGTTGACTCGCTACGCCAAGGTTTTCGAAGCTGTTGACTATAACCTGAGGACAACTATTTATGCGTGTACATTTATTTACATCAAGCATATGTATACTTACTTATGTAAATATATACATATATATATTGTAATATATATACAACATACATATATATGTAAATGTATGTAATTGGAGCCTTACTATCAACAAACTGAAACTGAATTACTGTCAGTAGCTAACCACTGGCTTTCTGGCGGTAATTTCGTCTAAACAAGCAACGCACCGACTTGAGTACATATTGTACTATAATGTATATATGTATTTGAAGGCATTATTTGTGCGCAATGTTATCATGTAATGCGCCTCTTTGTTTTGTCTCACTAATGTTTATCATTTCTCAGTTTGATATTTAAAATGGTAGTTTGGTTGCCACAAACAACTTGAAATTTTCTTCAGCATGATAATGTTGTACACAACATGCGCAAACAACAATACAGCTTCTTGCTGCTTGCTGCTTGCTGCTTGAAGTATATATGTTTGCATGTATTTTCTGAAATCTTGAGAAATTATGTTATTTATGCGTGCTACTTGGAGAAAGTACCCGCAAGTAAGTAGGTATATTGGTTGATTTTCGACGCAAATCCTGCCACAATTAGTACGGAAGTTAGTTAAGCTGCGGTTGTAAGGTAAATTTCCGGTTGAGTTGACTCGGTTGTGTTGTCAAATACGTCTTAGATAAAGAAGTGATAAGAGTCCAGGTGAATGCCGGTACTTTATATAGCTACATATATTTGCACAACTAAATGCAGCAATGTAAGTGCATATGCCATTTTATGTGTGTGTAGTGCTTAAGTATAATCACTGCATGTGAAAATTAGTAGTTTAAAATTGGTTAGCTGTGTAGTAATATGGCAACTTGCGTGTTGCGCCACACAGATAACAAAAGGACACGTGTAAACAAGAAAATTTGAATGAAATCCAATTTCTAATATCTGAAGGGTAGATTAGATTAAGGAGCATATTACTGAAATTTACTTAGTGCGGGCTTGATGAGAAAGACAAACTCAATTTTGATAATTAATAAAAAGAAAAAAATATATATATATAAAAAATTAAAGAGATTTGTTTGAATGGCATGTATATTCAAATAAATATTTATAGAATCATTTAAGCACAGTAGACCTGATATAAGAATTGCGAGACAACCAAGAATTCCAAACCAAAAAATTTTGATTTTAAGTATAAGTATGCTATATACGGGGTGTATTCAAAAAATAATGGGAATTTTCGTTTTTTGGAAAAATATTTATTCATTCGTCTACATTAATGTTGTCGCCTTCAAAAGCGTCTATATTCGATATTATGCACTTATGCCAGCGCTTATTCCAATCGGCGAAATACTTCTCAAATTCGGCTTTTGAGGTAACCTTTAGCTCTTTCAGCGATGCGCTTTTAATATCATATACGAGCATAATTGTTAAACGACGGCCCTTTAGGGTTCTCTTTATTTTTTTAAATAGGAAAAACGGAAAGGAAAAACGGAGTCTGGTCTGGATGTCTGGCGAATATGGAGGCTGGGCGACGGAATTGAGCAAAAGTGAGCAAAAGCCATGAATTGTTTCTCCACAAATCCGGGCATTTATTTCGGATTGATTCACGCAAACGGCCTTGAACTTGCAGGTACTACATTATTATTATTGATTGATTATCTTATTGATCGTTTGACCTTGAGGCAAGAACTCATAATGCGCTATGCTATTAAAGTCGCAGAACACACTCCAAGAATTATTCCCTTTCTTTTCTGAACACACCTCATATGCGTAGCAGTATAGTATTAAGTAACTTCCGCACTAAAAAAAATTTGTTTAAGTAAAAAAAAATCTGTTTCAACTGAAATAGATATCGGTTCTGCTCTCTGCAAAGTTCTCCCTTAATCTCTGTTGTACGATCAATTGCTTAACGATCATCCCACTCACAAGTACTTGCATCTACACTGAATGAATGTAGCATGCGTGTAGCAGAATAATATAATGCAAAAACCGCCAATCGAAATAAAGACATCATTTTTCGATTTCACTATCAAAACACTAAAAACCACTTTAATCGCCGGGAAATCAGAGTTTACTTCAAAATCAACTCGACAAATCCATAAATAATGTATGCATTGCTCAAGTGGATGCTATGCAACGTTATGTTGCAAGGGGCAAACACAGCTATTCGTAGTAAAAACATTTACATATGTACACATGTGTAGTGTTGCTGCATTCCTGTGCCATGTGTTGCACTCAAGCGCTTGAGAGGCAAGCTGGCAGGGCGCGTAAGCCATTACAAGTGCTTTTGCACATCGTTATTATAACTATAAGCAACACGCTCGTAAGATTAATTTTCAAGTTTAAGTACAAGTAGATAGCCATACAGTGAGCGGTGTGTGGTTGTGAGTGGAAGTAGTTATGGAAATGGGCTGGGAAGTGGAAATGGTAATGGTAATGATGGTGAAGCGCGGATTGTAAGCTTTAGTTGAGTTGATTTTTTCGATGCTGCCACATTCGAAACCAACTGTATTTACATATCATGCATTTGTGGCAAGCAGCTGAGTGCCACCTAAACGCCATGAACTGTCGCTGTAGACGTTCGTCGCATAAAATGCCGCGCTGCGTATGTGCTTAGCTGCCTTCATGGCATTACAAGCACACATATGTACATATATATTATATATATGTATATACATATATATGTATTTAAAGCGCATGTCTGCTGCATTGGCCGCGTCGCCATAAATGCATTAATCAATTTCATGTTCTTTTCCACTGATGCTTTAACGATTTTACGATGATTCTGTGCGCATTCAAGGGCGCATGCAAAGAGCAGCCACAACGCTGCACATACACATGTACATATGTATGCATATATCAAAGTGCAGCAATGCTGCAAGTGGCGGACAAGTGTATGGTGCAACAGTTGTGGTGCCCCCATGCGATTGGGTATGGCGAATGTGGCAGCAATGTGGCGAAATAATCAATTTCGAGCATCATAAACAACATTTAATGAAGTTGTAAAAAGTGATTATTTGTATGTGCAAGCATTGTTCTTTACTCTTGCTTTCCTTTTTTTTTTGTAAAGTTGCCGACCACAAGCAACCGTGCTACAATAAAATCTATAAACCGAATAATCCGCCACTTGAGCACATCACATTTTACACCATTCGTGGCGTTGTTTCAATTTAGCGTTTTTTGAGTGTTTTTTAATTTTTATTTTAAATTTATTGCCAAAATTTTGTATGAATTATTATAAAGCGCGTCGAGCGTGTTCCCGAAAAAATTTTTTGAATGTTAGTTTTAATCCGTTTATTACATTGTTTGGCTATTCAATAAATGTGCGGGCGATCTTAATTTATGCATGTTTATATATTAACGTTATTTTTCTGTTCTTAAGCAATCCGAAATCCTCTTACGCAGCGTAAACACTATAAAAATTAGCATAATGGCAAATTCAACGGCATTTCGAAAGCGGGTCTGTCTGCTATGCTGCCTTTTGTTTAATTTCACTGAAAATTAATTTCACTTCACAGTGAATTTTCATTGCTTTTTCGAGTTTTTTTTTTGTTTTTGTTTTAAGCATACACCTCCATTTGTGTCTTCATCTTCATCCAACGGTAGCTGCAAACATTTTCCACCTTCTTGGTTGTGTTACTCTGCCTTTAATGCGATTAATCAAATCAAACTTCCGGTTTACACTAGAAATGCTTTTAGTCGAATGTTTCTCCATATATAACTAGGCATATTTAGTCGAAAAATAAGTAGTTGTTGTTGTTTATATTATATACCTATTTATAAATGTTGGTATTTGTAAAGCTGCTTTTGCCATTTGTTGCTAAGAAAAGTTAAGAAATGCTTAACTATAAAAATATATATATATAGTTATATATACTACTTATGTGCCAACATATGCTAATAAGACTCTAGCGGCACCTTCACATACCAGTCTGTCCAGTTGCGTAACAAATCTGAATGGAAGGTGTTAGAGATAAGCTGAAATATTTATTAGCCAAGCTGTATTCGTCAAGCAGGTGCACTTGACGCTTTTTTACACGCTTATGCGCTCGCGAAAATGCGAGAAAGTTTAATTCTATAAATAATAACGAAGCTACAAATTGTAGGGGAAGTTATTAATAACCTTTTCCATCTCTCTGATTACCATCATCAAGTTTTGAGTTAACCGAAATGCTTCAAAACCATTAAATATATATGAAAAGTGTTGACTGAACGGCTCAAATGTGGGAAATAATAAAAAATGAAAATAAGAAATATTTCTTGAAAGTACTCAAATTGACATAAAGCTAATAAATGCATGAAGAGTGGGCACTTAGCAGAAACAAGTACAAAAAATAGAAGAAAAAAAATATTCAACTAGATTGTTTGTAATATTTTGCCAATTTTAAAAAAATTCTAAATTTGCTTAAGTAGTACCTAATATTTGAGCTAAAGATGTTATAAAAGGTTATATACGAGGTGTGTTCAAAAAATAACTGGAAAGTGGAAGAACGACTGAGTTCTCCCACTCTTCTAGTTTTTTATGATTTTTCATACTTTTTAAAAACAATGGTCTATTAATATTAAATATAATTCATTCCGACAACAATTCCTTTTAGCAACAACACCCTTTAAATAATAAAAACAACTTGTTTATACTATAATATTATTAAATGAGATATTAAGGCATTCGGAACAACAATAAAAAAGCGAAAATAAAAACTATTAAAAAGTGCGTAAGCAGAACTATCGGTTTACAAAAGTTTCCTGTATTATTGTATGTAACTTAGATAGCTACGACGAAATTGTGAGCTCAGCGAAAGCTGTAAAGAATGCGTAGAACATGGAAAAGGGCGGTTATTTACAAAGAAAAGTGGATAGAAACGAAATAACTGTAAGCAAATACAAGGAATTGTGCATATATATAGAATATTGTGTACAAATGTACACATATATTAGTATATACATATCTAATATATAACTATATAAATAAATATATATATATACTACATGCCACTGTAAGCATATTTATCGACACAAAGGATATGTGAGCTACATTTTCCAAGTAAATATGCTCCTACGTATGTGTATATGTCACACTGGTAGACATTTGGCGCTGGCAAGATTTGCTACTTACCACACTTACACACACATGCACATTAAATATGTGCAAAGGTAGAGCTAATGGCAAGTGGAGCTGAAGGAAAATCACAAAATTTACTGCAAATTGGAATTTTGCGCAATTGTAGAATGCTAACAAAAGCAAAACTATAAGCAAAAAAGGAAAACAAGAAAAATAAAATTGAGTGAAAAGTGCAAAGAATGAAGTACAACTAACCAAAACTCCTACGAGTGAAGAGAAAAAACTAACCAAATAATACCAGCATAAGGCCAAGCGGTACAAGGAAGCACTAAGCTGGAGTCCTTGCCACACAAGCCCAACGTTATATGTATGTCTGCAGTACTAACGGTAGTAGTATGTAGTAGTTATAACTAAAACCAATAATAAATTAAATGCCCGGAAACACAAATAAAAAAATAAATGAAATCAGCAAAAATATATAAAAATGTTCCAATCGATGGTAAGCAATGGCGCACGATGCAATCAGAAGAAGAGGAAGAAACTTTTCACATATCTTTCGTATAGTGAAATAGCAAAATAATTTCATTTATTTTTTTTATAAAAAAAAAAAAAAAAATCAAAAGTAATGAATTAAGTAAAAAGTAAGCCAACAAGACAGTTGAAGTTATTATGCCAAAGCAGCAGGAAAAATCCCCAACACGAGAAATAAATGTCATATGACCTTATCAGTCGTTTAATCGGAAACGAAATGGAAAAAAGAGCGCAAAATACATAGCTTGCTGGCGCATACCAACACGAAGATATGATTTCGCGCCCAAAACAAAAATAAAAACAAAAAAAATGTGAAGTAAAAGAAAAATCAATGTAGTTCACAGGCGCAGCAGACTGATTACGGTTTTTATGATTTTTTAATTTCCATTTTTATATGCCCTAACGGCATAAATACGGTACAATAAGTGGCATAAAGTCTAATTTGTTTATATTAGCCTAGAATATTGTTTTTGTTTTTCAATGGTTTTTCGAAATTTTTATGCGCTATTTAACTAAAATTATATATTTTATTAATCAGTAAGTATTTAGAAAAATTAAATAGTCATTAAATGGCAGAAAAAAGTGATCGACGTAAGTGCGATAAGCGCGTCACTCTAATGCAGGTTTATATGTATGATGTATATACGTGTATGTAGCATGATAGCGTTCTATCAGCGTAAAAACCCGTAATAAAGTAAAAAAATACTTTCACTAATTCATTCTTTCACACACACACACACACACACACTCAATCACTTTATAAGTTTTGTCAAAATCAAGTCACCTGCAAATTTTATTGCATCCAATTAATCTAATCTAATTCAATTAAGAATTTATTAGATTTACGCTTTTATATCGCTTTAGTTTAGAACAAAAAAACCCAGTATTAATTAACTAAGAATATTTACTTATTCTCAGATATGTTTGCTCCACAAATCGCTATGTCTGCTTGCGTATTACTAAACTCAAATTGTTTTTTTATTTGCCATGTCGTATATTATTTTTATAACTCATAACTGACGTTTAATAGTCACCTGCGATTTACTGTGGCAATTTTCTCCTTGTGCTTATATTGTTTTTGTAATTGATAATGTGGTTTAGCAGAAATTTTACGAACAGTTTACATACTTTCAAAATATGGGTGTTTCCGAGAGTGCAAGTTGTTGGCGCTTAAAAAAAGATACCAATTTGTAATACCGATGTAATAATTTTTACCGATTCATGCTCTCTAGAAAATAAAAGTGAAGTCATTCGGATTGTTTTTGTTAGATAAAACTTTCATATTAGCTTTAAAAGCATTGAAATCTGTAAATAATTTAAGTATGTATTCTAACGAGCAACGCTCGGAAGATTTTTCCTTCTAACTTGATTGTTTTAATGTAAATGAAAATTTTTGGGTATTTATTGTTTCTTTTTATTATTTGTTTCTCTTTAGTTCTTAAATCTTACTATGAAAAGATTTCGTAAAAGGATTAATAGTTTAAGTACAAATTAGGCCTCGGGAAGTGATCCCAACACTCAAGGGACCTGTTTATTTCACTTATCACAAATGTAATATATGATGAAATTGTTGGAGGAAGTGCCGGTGAAGAGCTTTTGAACACCATCCTAGTTGTAAAAATAGTTTGATGATGGAAATATCAAGGCCGAGAAAAACGGCTGAAAGAGCAAAATTTGTTTCTCAGAATTTGTTTACCGGATTAATTATTATGGATAGTTTATTCAGGTCTTATTCATGATCATAAGGAAAGAAAAGGAATGATGAAAACAGACTAGAAGAGTCTTAAAACATAAGCTTAACACGCTTTAAGAACTGCAACATCGAGCGAAGAACACGTCAGTCGGGTCTATAGAATCGAACGGACCTGGATTTTTATCCGTTCAAGGTCTGTGAAGCTGGCAGTACTTTTGAAAATTATTTTTAGAATATTTTTAATTGCCGTAAAAACAAAAACAACAGTTTGTTAAAATAAAAAACGCTTAAATACACTTGCGATGTATAGGTGTGTTCAGAAAATAACGGGAACGGTGTTCTTCGACTTTGTTGGTTAATCCTTAAGAAAAAAAAAAAAAACAATACTGTAACGATGCCCCAGCCTCCATTTTCAGCAGCCATGGCTTCGTGTGACTTTCTCCTATTTCCAAAAATAAAGAGAACCTTAAAGGGCCATCGAATGGAGACTATTTTGAAGGAAAAAACATTAATCTTGACGAATGAATAAATATTTTAAAAAAAAAACGAAAATTGCCGTTATTTTTTGAATACACTTCGTATGTATGCATATCTCAAAGATATGCAAATAAGCGTGTGGCATTTAAAAATCGCAAAAAAATATTTGCTAATATATTACGGCGTCAAAGCCGTAGCTAACTTTAAATGCATACTTTTTCAATTCAAAACATATTTTCTGTTTAAGAGTCGCTTCATTGAGCAATAAGAATATCTCATTATATCAACATTCTCCTGACTTTATTGCGCTCAATAGAATGTGTGTTTGCCTAATTATATGTGTTCATATGCAGATTTATATACAAGAGTTTATTTCACCCTTATTTTATTTCATTTTATTTTTTCCTTAAACTTTACTGAACTTTTTTTATGTTTATTTTCCTGGAGTAAAAACACTAGCATGATTGACAAGCGATTGGCAGTGTTTTGTGTAAACAATCAAATGCATTGCAAGCCATTAGCGCTTGAAAATGCATGCATTAAATCATATATATTGCTATAAACGTACATGGGGTGCAACCAAGTCATAATTCCGAATGTGGATTGTGGAAGAATGCTCCTTCCTACCTACTATACACCCATACCTATGCACATACTTTCTCTTAAATGCATTTTCTGAAAGAAATAATGCATGTTTATTTTAAAAATATAATTTCAAATAAAATGTAGGCCTTTTTTTAAATTTTTTTTTTTTTTTTTTTGTGGTGTTTAAAAATAATAAATTTTCCATTTGCACTTGATGAACCCCTTTCGCACAGAGCACTTTTACCCGGCCTTCAAATGAATTGTATTGCTTGTGGGTGGCACGATTCCCCTTCTCTCAATTGCATTTGCAGTTTTTCGTTTAAAAATTATTTTTACTTAAGTTCTGCGCCATCAAGTGCCTCACTTTCTTAAGCATCCGCTTTTGTTTATTTACACACTTGACTTGTCATATTTCCAGTTTTTCTTCAGTGATTTTGACTCAAGAATTTCTTTGTGATTAGCAAATGCATTTATAATTTGCTCGCCGCTCAAGTGGCATGTATTCGTGTGCGGCAGTGATTAGCATAGCTGCCACTTTGCCAATAAAATCACTACGGCTTGCATCTATTTGTATTAATGTACGTATGTGTATGTGTATGTGTATGTGTGTGTGTGTGTTCACAACGCGGCAACATCAAATTCACCACTGCCACTTGAGTGATTCGCGTCATTCGCTTAATGGCGCGGGATTGATTGATATTTTGAAGTAGCTTTATACATCATACAATAATTGCATGTTTAGCGAAACTTGAAAGGGTGCAGGTGTAATGCCACTGAATGGAAGCCACTACCGAGTATGGTTTTAAAGACGGCAGCAGATTATGCGCCTCTGACTGGGTACGAGCGAGAAGATTATTGACAGAGTTGATTATATAGAAAATTATTTTAAATTAAATAATTCTTAAAAGCATCAATACATGTACCTTTATTTGTTAGTAAACTTCCCCTCTAGATTTTTTAACAGTATTTACCGTTTCTTTTGGGCATATTCGTACCAGAAATATTTTTGTCATGCTTTTTCCGAGTCTTTAAAATACAAAAAGGCTTTCTTACCAACGAAATATGTGTTTTCTTTTATTTTACGCTTCATTTATAATTCTCCCCCACTTTAAAAGCTTCGTGGCGCAATTAGCCGCAACTTCTTGGGTGGTTTCTAAAAACCGCTTAACTCAATATTGTGCGCATGGCGACAAAGCATAAAATAACCCAATTAACACTTCAAAATGGTTTGCTTCTTTAACTTAAACTTTAACTTTAACTCCTTTGCTTATTTTAAATGTGTCTATGATTTGTCGTTTCACTCATTTGCCACCTTCTGCGCTGAGTAAAAGTCATACACGTAAACACTTGAAGCGTGGTCGAGTGGAAGCTGCGCTTGAATGCCAAAAACAAAGCAGCACAGCGTGAAAAATTAAACAAAACAACAACAATAACAATAGCATGCATTGTAGGTGCTTGAAAGCGGCGGAAAAAAGTGCCATTCTCCGTCTGTATATATGTGTATGTGTGAGTGGCACTCGAGCAAATCCACTACATATGTGTTGAAGTGTCACAAACACTTTATATAATACACATATGTACGTGCAGACGAGCAACAGCAGCGGTTTATTTAGCTAGAAGCGCGTTTGTGTGCTCAAGCTTGATTTGACAGCGTTGCCTACTTTTATGCTTGACTTCGTGTACTATGAAAATACAGGCAAAACAACAATAATATGCGCATAATAAATATAATTATATAAATAGAATATAAATGTAAGCGTGGGTATAAGAAAAAGCAAAAACAAAAACAAATATATGCATTAGTTTTCTAAAGACTGTCTGCACATGTGGGTGGTCCTGTAACTGCTTGGCGGTTTCGGCACTTGAGCTTTGTGCTGCTGTTGAGTACAACGCCTTGTTGGATGATGACCCATGATGTACCCATGTGTGCGTGTGTGTGTGTGTGTGGCATAAAATTTAATTTGTGCTTTGTTGTGCGGCCTAAAGTGTTGTTTCGGTAAACATGTTGAGTACCACTGTGCGTATACTTAATTAATTGCATTGTCCAAGGGGCAACAGAACAGACAAAAGATACAACAGAAATCGACTCATTAGCTATTTCGAAGTGGAAATAATATTTCAGTATAGTGAAGAACGCACTATAGCACTAACTTTATTTCAATTCTTTACTAGTGTTTGAAGCTTGAATTTCATAAAAAACTATTCAAACAATATCAGAATATTTTAGAAATCAATTTTAGTAATTCAGTATTAAAAACAAGAACAAACAAAATTTCGTAGACCATTTCATTTTCTTGCTGAAGATTTGTTTCAAAACACAGTTAGTGCGGTAAAATATTCTAAAAGTGTTTAAACAAAAAATTTTTGTAATATTATAGAATTATAATAGAATATGGATCCTTGCTTTTTTTTTGTTCAATTCAACTAATTAATGTTTTATATAATTTTTGAAAAATATTTTTGCTTTTTTAAAATATTTTTTAAAATATTTTTAAAAATATTTTTTTAAATATACTTTTTCATTTAAAACACTACCAAACTAATATTAAAAATTAGCTCCATTGACTTCCAACCGGAAAGGCAACAAATTCGCCTTCAACACATTGCTGCTATACGAGAGCTACACACAAACCAGCTTGCGGCTTTGACAAATCAACGCAACTTTTGAAAAAGTAATAACGATTTTTTTAAAAATATAAATTTTTTCTTGCAGAGCGCGCGCGTCCTCTAAACACGCAAATGACAAATGGTTTAAACGTATTTGAAAAGCAATTGAAAAAATATTAATTATCGTTATTTTTCATTTTGACACAGGCAAGTTTGCGCAGCGCTTAAAAATAATATTGCACAGAAGCAAAAAACAAAACGAAAATAAAAATGGAAACAACAACAACAACAACTTTGCTCAATAGAAATCTATTACAAGCAAAAGTGCAAAAATAAAAAATAAGTTAATTCGAATTGTAAAACACAAGCAGTAAGCCCAAATGTTTTGCGCAAACGCTTGTGGCGGCACAAGTTGAGTTGCAACATTTGCGCATTTGCCAAAAATGGCAACTGGAAAAGTGCATAAATCACGCTACTAACAACGGGCAGAAGTCAAAGCAGCATTACCAGCGCAACTAAAACAAGTTTCGCAGATGAGTTGCGGCCGCTAAGTCAAGCTGCGCAGCTGCAACTCTATGAAAAAAACAAATACCAAAAAAAAAACACGAAACTAAAATTCGAAAAACACACAATCTAAATCAATTGCTGCAAAGTATTTTTTATTGCCTTGTTCCCAACTCGCTTGGCTTTCGGCGAAATAGTGGCGTTATTTTGGCATTTCGTAGGCGTTGTGCTGATAATATTAAGCGAGTAGCACATTAATTGTAAGCGCTCAGTAATGGCGTCGAGATAAGTAGTAACTCACACACACACACACACACACACACACACACACATTTACATATAAAAAGTTGATAAAAAATATAAGCTAACATTTCAGCAACAACAACACTTTTTTTACTTCGTTTATTGTGCGATTATTGATTGCCGCCGCAGCGGTGGCATTTAGCTGTCCACCTTTAAAACGCTGCTGGAATTGAAAGATCAAATTGTTTTTAACTGCGTTGGCTGCTGCCGCTGCTCGATTGTAAATTATTTTTATTTAAGTCATTAATAATTTTTATAAATTGCATAATAATTTATAATAAAAAATCTCTATCAAGGCTTCATATCAGCTAACCTACGGAGGTGTTGGGTTTGTGGGGGTTTGACGGCGTTTAAGTTGCGTTGTAAGCGTTTGCGGGCGTTTTTATGTGTAGTCTTCGGTTTTGTTATAAATTACGTCTAATTAAGGCTTTGCCAATAACTGGCTGGAGAGTTCAAATAATTCTTGCCGACTTAAATTATATTTACCGCATAAATTAGCAAGTGCTTCACGGAGTTTTTACTTGCTTTTTTATCAGTTGAAATCAATGTCTAATATATAAAAAGTTCAGACTTTTGGGTTTTAATAAACATAAATTAATTCTAACCGCAACTAAATATGAGTAAAGTGTTAGCCGGAGGCATTTTGTATACAATTTTTGCGTTTGCTTAATAAGAACTCCAGCATTCAACCTCAGACAAAAGTTAGTAGATCTATTACAATAAATTAAACTTCATCGATTCGCCATTTCTCTGCTAGCGATTTTTGGACGCTGCCCACTTGCTAAACAATTCATATTTAAAAGCAACAACAAAGGATCTAGCTGTTAAGAGAGTAAGTGGATACCTCAATAAAGTAGTAAAACAGTTTTTTCAGTAAAATCAGGTTTTTTTTGCAGATTTTTTATTTTAGACCAGTTTTACCAGTTTTAGTAGTTTTAGCAGTGAGACCAGTTTTCCTATTGTGAATAACTCAAATGTGAAATAACAGATCGTTAGATTGACAATACAAAATATAACTGAAGATAAGAATTAAAATATGATTTTTTTATGGAAGATGTAGGGCCTTGATGTTGCTCGAAGCGAAGGAGTTGATAAAATGTTACTTGATGAGAAAAGAAGCATTTCTCTACGAAAGAAAGTAACCAAACGATTATGCGTTTATACTAGATGGCATTTGAGGTCAATGCTGTACCGTAAGCACTTCTAGTCTGAACAGCTGGTATAATGTGTTCGAGTCAATACTCGCTAATGCTCAATACAATACAATTATTGTTCCATACTATTGAGCAAGTTTAATATGAAATTTCGTGAGCACTCTATTTTATGAAGTGAATAGTTAATTAAAATTTGGTCCATACTCGAGCTTTGCCAATAAAGGAAATTTGCATTAAAATCATTTAACCGCACAAACGTTATATCGTATTTAAAATTCTCAGTAAGTTTTTAAGAAATTTAATATAGCCGTGATTTCTATATATCTTTTGATAGCTTGTATACTAACAGTTGAAATACTTTAATTCTTTGGTTTTGTTTTATTTTTTTACTTTTGAGGTCATATATTTATATGTTTTCCACCTCCATTCACGCCTTCAGTCGCACTGCAACAATCGAACGCACCAAACCAGCCCGCAAACCACACCGACCAAACAACCAATCACTGAACCATATAACAACAGTGCATTGTCGTTTGCTGCATGCCACACAAGGCTGCTGATTGCGCCAAACCATAAGCATCTCCCCAATATAACAAATAATATGCATTCATAGTGCTGTGCATTTCCATTGTGAATTATTACTTTTCGGTTGCAATTTTTCGCGCGCACTCACACTAACACACACACAAATACACACATTTACCGTAAATGCACATGTATGCACAATATATCTCTATTTTATGCATAAAAATTGGAAAATTTGTTATCGAAAGTGTGTATTAAGTTGTAGGCGCGCAGAGGCAACGTGCCACCGCGCCACTCCGTCGCATGCCGACGCTTTGCAAATTGGTGTTTTTGCGCCTTCACACATTTATTGGCGCGCTGAGCTGTGTCGGAACAGCACTGGGCGCGCGCAGCAGAGAGTGCAATGGATTTTTCGGTTGTTGTTATTGTTGTTGTTGTTGTTTTATAAGCGACATCTCGGAATCGCTGGAGGTAGTTATCGTTATATACATGTACATATGTCGCTTATATTTTGGGTGTGCTTGATGGATTTATGTTGCACATTCGCATCAATTTTTCATTACTGGCTATACGCGGTTGCAGCGACCACTTGTTTTTTGTTGTAATATAGTTTTGCATTACTTTTGTTGCAATGCATTTTACTGTGCATATTTGTGGCATAACAAAACCTTTTTCTCGCATTTCATTTTAAATCTTTTTTAATTGTGGCATGAATTTTTAACTCCATTGTTGCTGTTGTTGTTAATGTAGCGTGTATAGCGTGCAAAGTCGCGTTATAGTTGCCAGCTTTTTTCACATGTTTTTCCAAATCTATTTCGACCAATACGCGTTTCTTTTTCTCATTTGTTGTCGTTGTTGTTGTTGCCTTATTTGTCAATTTTTCTCAATTTCTCCATTTGCTCACTTGGCGCGAAAATTTAATTTGATGTGCGGTCGCCGCGTAATTTGTTGCATACAACATCGTGTTTGCGTCGTTTGTGGCATTGCGTTTTAATGCAACAAAAAGCACACACACATACACACAGAGCATAGCGTCATAGGCGAATGTGTCGCCAAATCAATGCTGCGCTGTTACGCGCCACACTCCACTCCACGTTGCAGCCGCGCAAACCGACAGCTGGACTGCTGTGTGCTACTTTGTTGTTGCTGCTAATTTTTTTCACACTTTTTAATTTAATTTCTTTCACTTTTGCAGTCGGCTGCCGTGTTATTTATAATTTTTAATGCATTAATTTTTTGCAGTTAAGTGATAAATTTTGCGGTGAGATTTCGTGATTTTCGTGGCGTTGTTGTAATTGTGTGTTGTTGGCACTGTCTGTGCGGGAAATGTTTTTCACTTTCCGATTTTTTATTTTTTATTAATTTTTTTTTGCTTTAGTAACATGTTGTAATATTTGTGCTGCCTTTTAACGTTATAATTTCCAATTTTTTTTTTTTGCTTTTGTTGTTTTTGTTGTTTCTCTTTTTCGAAAGAGATATATAATTTTTAATTAAATTATAGTGATAGGTGTAGCGAGTGGCGCGCTTAAATCGGCGAAAATAACGTGTGTTTTGCGGTTTTGCATTTTAAAATGTGCGGTCGCAGCTTGAAGCGCAGCAGCAGCGGCATCAGCTCAACAACAATGTAGGATTTAATTATTTTTAATGCATATTATACTATTTTTTATAGCTACACTTAAAACGCCATAAATTGTTCAGCAAAACAAAAAGTGACTTTTTATCGCATTTTCTCTTCACTTTTAATTGCAGCATAAAACAATAAGCATAATAAAGTAGAAAGGGGGAGAAATAAATTGAATTTTATAATGAAAACATCGTGTAATTAAATATATTATTTATAATTATGAAAAGAAATGCAATTAGATAATTTGTATGTGAATGGGTTTTAGCAGAATTTCATAAACTGAAATTAAATGGATAATAAGTCGTTGCTTCTGAGATTTGCTCGTTCCGCGCATAAAAAATTGGTCTTGTTGTTGGGACATGTTCGTTTTCCAATGGTTTGAACCTTGTCAGAGCGGTCAGGTCATGCATTTATATTGTATTCTAGTTTAAAGATAGATATTTATTTAATTTTTCTTTTCAATTTGAAAACTACAGACCCCTGAAATCATAGTTCAACATATAAGGAAATTCAAAATATTTTAAATACTTAGCATTTGTATATGTACATGGTATATTGTATGCATGTTTTATTATAAATTTATCCCCGAAAGATCGTACCAAATCTGTTTAAGGTAGTCTCTGAATAATTGAAGGGTTTTTATGAGCAATATTTTGATAACAGATATTATTTGCACCCTTGACACAGTCTTTCTTTATAACTTAAAAATTGTCTTGGCCCCATACAGAAGGATTGAGGAGCTTAAAAAAATGTTCTCATTTAAAAAATCCATTCAGTGCCATATGGTAAATTCTGTCGCAGATTTTCTGAAAAAAGAAATTCTTAAACTGACATTCTAGTACTAACATTCCTCGCTTTAGTGTCAGCCAATTAGTGAGATATGCTAGAAATTACCAAAATCAAAAAAAAAATACGAAAAAAAATTTCTATATTTCTTCGTCTTGGAAGAGTTAATGTTGGCTGCTAGCAGCATGAGCGAGGAGAAGCTGATAACAGACCCGACTATTTCCAAGTTTGCTTTGGTATACTGAAAACCTTCAGACCAAGTTCATGCAGACTTATTTAATTCTGACTTGAATATTTCATTAATATTTTTACTAACTTTAAGCTAAACCTCGTGTATATATATTATATATATAGTTACATATTGCTCTTTTACACATATATAGCCAAAATTTTTTTTTTCAAAAAGTAATATACGGAAAAAATTATAATTGAGAAGGACAACTTCTTAAAACGTTCTTAAAAAACTAGCATTTAAATTCATTCTTAAATAATTTTAAAAAATCTTTACCACACAACAAATATTTATATGTAAAAAATGTACAACAAGTAATTGGATAACAATTTGACGAAAAAAATAAATATGTATCTATATATATGAATAATAAATTACGTGATAAACGTAAAATGACTCAAACAGCTTGCGAACAACAGTAAAATTATGATGGATCACCAATCAAGCAACACCATCAACTTGCAACAGCAATGCAACAACGGGGATTAACAGCAAAAAACAAGCGCATAACAATAAGAATGCGACAACAAACAGTTAACAATATTACCCATCGCCGCAGCAACAGCAACAATATGGTGTTATTGTGGCATGCGCATATAAAGCCAATAAGATTTTTTGTGCTTTAGTTTGCGTATGGACTTTTTACTCATCGATTTTTACTTAAAATCTGGGCTCTTTTTATTATTTTTATAATAATTTTTCGCTTCTTTTGGCTTTTGCATCGCTGTCGCTGTTTTTTACAACATTTTCTACACTGCAACATTGCAGCCAATTCCCTTTAAGCAGGTATTAACAAGAATATCCATTCAGCATTCGTGTGCTCTGAACCCATTCAGGGTACCTAGGCGAGTAGTAGTCGTCGTCGTATCGGCCTTTTCGCCGCTTGTACACAAGCTCGTACAATTTTATGGCGGATTTGTGTGATCCGTTGCAATTTTGTGTTGCATTGTTTTGTGGCCTCAAACGTGTTCGATTTTTACGTGCGTTTTTTTTAATCCGTTTTCATCCGTTGCAGCGATTTTGTGGCAATTTTTTGCTTTTCAACAAAAATCATTTTTCCCGGCTTACACATCTGACTCCTATGCCTTGCTTTCACACACAACAATGTCTGTGTGTATGTTTGTTTCTAGGGCCTGCGCAGTATTGACTGACTGTCCGACTGACTGAGTGACTGTGACGAACTGCCCGACTGCGCTGAGCTTTTGTCCGCATCGGCCATTGCGGCTCTTTTGTTTACCCTTGCAACGTGCAACGCCTCAGCATAGCCAAGAGCATAAAGTGCAACCGATCACCGAATCGGCTAGCCAGACAGCCATCCAGCATCCATGCTCATTATTTTTATATGATTTTTGTGGTTTTAGAGGTTCTCATGCCAGGTTGTCATAATTTTTTGCTCATCTTCTACGCCGCTTTTTTGTTGCACTGCACACAACAGCCGTTTTCAATATTTCCATGTTTTTTTTTTTGCGGACTTGCCACTTTTAAGCAATTTTCTTTTTTTTCGGTTATGTTTTTCTCGTATTCTTTGCCATTTTGTGTGCAACAAAGACTATATTTATTTTGTTGCTGGCAATAGTGCTAAGGGATATACGCGGGAGGTAATGCTTCATATAATTTTTTTGTGTGTTGAAACGCCGCTGCGGCTTAAAGTTGAAAGCAGTCGAAGTTAACGATATATTCGACCGCATTATCTACGGGTCACACGAACATTAAACAACAACAGAAATGTTGAAAAAAAATGTAAAAGAAACAATTTTTTACACTAACAACAGGCACAAAATATATTCGACGTTGGTATATAGTTCTCGGTACAATAAAAACTATAACAACAAACTGTACTTTGGCAGCAAGTACACTTGAAGTGAGGCAATCAATAAAATTTAATATGAAATTTTAATATAATTACAGTTTGATTTCGTTATGTTCGGCCTGCTCAGAGTTTACAGTGACGGCGGTGGTGCAACATCACTCAATGCCAATCAACGGGGTCAAGGATCATTGAGCTTTGGTGAAAGGCTGTGCATGGCAGAAATGAAATATTAGCACTATTTTGAACCTTCCTTACTTGTGTTCTTAAATATAATGAAATTGCATCAAAATATTTAAAATTGAAATTAGCTAAGAATATAACTTAAATATCAACAAAAAAAATTAAAATAATTTAGTTCTTTTTCATGAGCCTCTTACGACCTATGTGGAACAAAATTAAAAAAAAAAATTAAAATTAAAAAAAAATTAAAAAAATTTAATTTTAACTATTTAAAAGCAGATATAAAAATTTTCCAAAAAAAAAATACTTCGATATTAAATGAAAAACCTAAAATAAAGTTAAAAAAATTTGTTTAGATATAATAAACTGTGTTTTGAAAACTTTTCGAGCACTGTTCCGTAAATATTAAATTCCCAATTAGTATGTCTTATTATTGTGAACAATCAGCAAAACAAACCAATTTCAATAAAACTTTATATTTCTTCGTCATAATTTCATAAAACTTTCATTCTTCCA
The DNA here is from genome assembly GCA_021498325.1 of Bactrocera minax. Lineage (NCBI taxonomy): Eukaryota > Metazoa > Arthropoda > Insecta > Diptera > Tephritidae > Bactrocera > Bactrocera minax. The sequence goes on along the minus strand of JAKEEE010000011.1, from coordinate 2,335,917 downwards.
TTTATTTTTGTATCAACACTAAAAATTAATTGACAATAAAAATCAACATTAACACAGTTTAACTCACACATCCAAACATCCGTATATATATATTTATATGTGTATGCATAAATATTGTATAAGCGGATAAAATACACCCACATCAATCTCATATGCAAATAGCAATTTATTTGTTGTCTATTTTATTTATTAATAATGTTCATAATTGTCATATTTGGCAAATTTATTGCGCCAACGCGAGCAAGTGATTTCAAGAGGGAACCATATTTACTACCCAAAAAACGACAGAATTCAGCGGTGTTGCAGGGTGAAGGAGACAGCGGAGGGGTCAAGAGCTGCTGGCATCAAGCTTATGCAAATTCACAAGTTTACAGATGTGCGACAGGGACAAGGCAGGCGCTGAGTGTGAAAAAATTTACGAGCAGCAGTTGAAATGGCACTCACCTTCATTATGAAACGGCGGAGACAAGCGCAAAAAATCAAAAAAAAAAAACGAAAAAATCTAGTTCAACTGCCAACATAGGCGTTGGCGTACAACATAACACTAAAAAAAAATAAATAATAAATAAAAAAGTAAAAAGTAAAAATATGCAGCATGTTGCATGCAACATAATGTAGGGTTTAACGATTTCTATATTTATTTATTTATCCCTTTTTTATAATCTTACAGACTTCTTAATGCAAGCATATGTATGTGAATATGTCTACCATAAGCCTGTTGTCAATGCAGTCGCATTGTTGCTGCGATACATTTAAATATACGGATGTGTGCCTTTATTTGTCGCTGGCTGCTCACTCACCTTTAAGATTAATGGCGGTAGATTTAATTTGTTTTTGGGTGTTCTCGTATTCATTTGTATTTCTTTTTATGCTCTTTGCCGTTTGGATTCTACTTGCATGTTCTTTGTCGTTGTTGTTGTTGTTGTATGTTATTTCTCTACCGTCTTTGTGCGCCTTTTCGTGACAACAAACAACGCACACATGCATGCCGTTCGACATTGCATGCGTGTGGCAGCAGCAGCTAACAACAACAACAACTAAAACCCTAAAAAAAAAACAACAACAACAACAACAACAGCACTCATCACTAACATAAAGCATAAAAACGTGTTTGCAGTTGACAAAAATGATGCTGCCCCTCACAGCGCATAGTGGCGTGTCGCCACATAAGCTGGAGTTTGTTTCCATGCGGTCCACCTCACATGCGCACCAATTTGACTTTAATTTATTTCGTTGTTGTTTTTTTTTTGTTTCCTCTTTTATTTTATTCAAAATGCGCACGCACAACAAATGTGTCTGTATGTTGCACAGATTTGTTGCATCACAGGGTGAAGTATCCCTTGAATGGTGAAAGAAAAAAATCAGCATAGAAATCACAACGTGGGCGACATTTTAGTGCCTCAGACTGGCTTGGCTTTGCCGCACTCCACAACACGCTCTTGTCTGCCACATACAAGCACATACTGCCTGTTGTGTTGCATAAGCATGCGTGTGTATGTGGTTACACGTATGCGCGAGAATGTGACATGTAAACACCGGCTCTAAATGCCATAAAAGTGATGCTACGTGTGCCATAATGGTCGAGTCAAGTCGAGTGCTATTTGACGCTGCAAAGGTGTCACAAAGGCAATCTGCTATTTATGCAACCATTTCTGTTTGTGCTGGTGCAAATTGCGAAAATAATACTAAAAACTTGTATTTACATTTTACGCTTGCATCTGTTTGAGTGCGTTGAGTGGCAAGCGCTGTGTTGCAAGGCATTTATCGTGGCTTAAATTCTACTAGGCGAAATGCTTGTACCAAATAGGTGAAAAATGGACACTAGAGTGAAATAGATGTGAGAAAGAAGGAGACAAAGCGCACAGACAGTACACAGGATAGTACCAGCATTGATTACTCGATGAAATATTATTTTATAAGCCTAAAATTAGAACCGTAAATATTTTCGCCCACTAATCCTTCACAATATTAATGCGAATTTTTAAAAGGAAAATATATATTTAAATATTTAAAATTTTAAAATAAAATATAAAGATGTTATTGCTTGCAACAAATTAAAAAATATTGTAAAAGCAGCGTAAGGCCTCAGTGGAAGCAATTCACTTGTCACAATCACAACCTTACAAAAATCGATGCATACACTTTTCTTTCCTTACATATATAAAATAACCACACACAAAAATCTCAAAGCATCTATGCAGACAATGCAAGTACCTATAAGCATATATACATATATATACCAGCTATTTGCACTTCAAATGCAGTCTGAACAAATTATTCCGAAAACCCCCAATGTCAATGCAATAATGAAGACAAACAACCACCAAAGTGGCGGGCGGCACAGCGCTCCACAGCGCTCCACAGCGCTCCACAGCGTGCCACAGCATAACAATATCGAGTGTGAGTGAGTGACTGAGTGATGACATCCAAGCGGCGCAACCAGCAGCAGCAGCAGCGACAATAACAGGAATAGCCGTTGCTGCGATCGCCGCATAATGCCCTTGCATATATAAATACATATGTATTTACCTGTTGGATACAAATCTCCTGCTGTGCGTGGCGCTGATGTGACATGAATACGTTTACTTATTTGATGGACTGTCAGTGTGGCAGACAATATTGCTGCTGTGACAAAATACAATGTTTATATTTAGTTGTTGAACTGTGCTTGATTTGTTTGTTTAATTTTGCTGTGATCCTTTTCACTTTTCACTTTTTTATTTCTTTTATTCTTCATTTTATTTTATTGGCACAGAATTCATTTGTATAGAGTTTACTGTCTGTTGCAAAGGACGCAGCGAAATTGTCGTAAGCAAAGAAAATGGCCACGTTTGTATGAAAGGCATACAAAATGACGTTTGGAATGCTTAATTAGTGAACTTGATCGTTGTGCAAAAGTAATGCAATTCGATTTTGTGTAATTGGTTTGTATAAAAATTGAGTTTTTCTCAATATAGAAACAATTTCTTTAGTAATATTGATTGAAATCACCCATAATGCTCAATGAAGAATTCAGTGTATTTCAAAATTTGCTTGCTCAGTTTTATATACAGTGCAGCATAATAAGTGAGGTTTCCTTTTCATAAAAAAAAAATATTTTAATATGATTTTAAACCTACAATTTTATGCAAATTTAAAAAAAAAATTTTGTCAGATTAATTTAAGTTCCAGTTGACTACCCAAAAAAATTGCGTACATACAAAAAATTTGGAGAAATTATTTTATGTAAGATTTGTACGAGAATAAAGTATTAATTTTGAAATATTTTATTTATAAAAAATCATAGTTTGTCTTTTCGCATTTGGTAATTGGCATGTTAATAAACAATTGTTTTATAACAAGTAGGAATAAAATTTAACAAAATTCCTATCGATGTTATACATTTCTCAGATTTTGTATCGAAAAAGACTAGCCATTAGCCTTTAAAAAAATTGAAAAAATTCCTTATTTGAGAAATCAAACTAATTTTGATTTTAAAATTGGGTAAAAAAAGTTTTTTGACAACAACAATGATTCAAGCTCATTAATAAATGCAAATAACCAACTACCAAGTGCAAATAATGGAACTGGGATGTTCAAAAAAATACAAAAAATTTAAAAAGTATGTAAAAAGTTACTATTTTAATGAATCTAAATGTGATTCACCACAGTCTTGAAAACTTCTTGCCCTTGACCTTTAATAAAACATTTTAAAATTACTTTATCGGACAAATCAAACTAAGTTGCATGTTGAAAATTGAGTTTTCTTTGACTGCAAGATTTGTGTAAAATTAACTTCTTCAATGTTGCAGCTATTTTTCTGGCACATTGCTGATTGCCTTATCTCTGTTATTGCTACCACTTCGAGCAGCGCATTAGCTAAAACCATTTTCATTTTGTATGTATTTGCATGTATGTATGTAATTGCTAGCAACAAATTCGCTTATAAATAACGAAAAAAAGAATTTTTGCGCTGACATCATAATTACAACCACATGTGGCAAATGTACGCCAAAGCTTGGTAGCGAGGCAGTAATGTTTTAAAAAACAAAAAGAGAAGTAGTAAGAACGCTAAAGTTTTCGGTAGTGGGAAAAATTGCCAGAGTGATTTGCCGAAAGCTAAAATTTTAACTATTTAAATATAAGCGAGGTTATACAATATGTAGGTATATATGAGCGGCGTATATATACCGTAAGTCGTAAAGTATAGATTTTTAATTTTTAAAATCCATAATTCTCTCTCTTTAACACTACATTACAGTTAGTAAACATTTTCACTGTATTTGGCAAAACTTAACGAGTGGCGAATCGAATAGAAAACTGGCATAAACCATAAGAACCGAAAAGGGGCATGTGATTGGCAAGCAAACTGGTATAAGTTCTTTCATACGCTTTAATTGATTTATAACTGGAATAACTAGTAGAAGAACTGGCCACTGGTACAATATACTAACAACTGGTATAAAAGGCAAAGCGTCATTCTAAAATTGCCCGAAAGCTGTGCTTTACTCTATGTATATATAAACATATATGCATTTAACGGCACCCCTGCTTTATTGCATTTATATAAGTATTTAATTTTATTTTAGCGTCACACAACAGCCGTCTGTCCGTCCGTCCGTTCGCTAGCCGTATAATTTCTGTGTTTACTGTAATGTTAAAATTATAACGCATAAGTCACGAAATCGCTTAAGGCGACTGTGAGGTTGTGGCAGCAATGCAATAAGAAAAATGGGATGTAAAGAAAATATAAGCAAGAATAATTTGCTTCGCTTGTATTTAGTTGGGGCGGCAAATGCAGTTGCGGGACATGTTGCAGCCGCCGCCACCGACGTCACCGCGGCATGTGAAAATCTTTCAACACGAAACATGCTTTTTTTCTGCTGTTGCAGCTACTACTGGCAGCTACTCTTGTCTATACAACATTTTACTTTATTTTACTTTATTTTGCTTTATTTTTTCGCTACAGCTGAGTTTGTGTGTGAGTTTTTTAAAAAAAACTTTTTTTTTCATTTTTATTTTCTTTTAATTTTTCTTTTTTTTTTTGGCTATTTTATTTCTCAAAGCTTTGCACTGCGCTGCTGCTTTGTTTGGTTGCAGCCATGTTCCAACAAGGTCTACGTAAGCGCATGTATGCATGTGTGTGTGTGTGTGTATATTTCGTTTGAGGCATGCATTCTGCCATATGTAAGACTAATTTTATACGCGCTGCCATAACAACAAAATGGTTTATTAAGAAGGGAAATGAAGCGTTTGCCATGTAGAAATTAAAAACAGCAACTACCCGAACAACAACAACAACCAGAACAATCATTGGAGTGCAGAAAATGTGCAATTTGCGGCATGCATGCACACATATATATATATGTACATATGTGTGTGTACATATGTGTGTTGGCGGAAAAGAGACAGTACACTGGTGTGGCGCAGTGCAAAATGCGCAAAAGTCTGTAAAAATAGACACACACATAAACAGTAAATAAGTGAGACGAAAAGCAAAAAACTACAAATTGCCAGCGGAGGGGGCACTGCATAGCTGAAGCAGCACCAGCAGCAGCCGTAGCCGTGGCATGATGGCGTGCTAAAGTTAATTAACCGACAATTTTCTGCTTTTTCTTCACATTTATGCATTGCTTCAGCGCGTTTTTGATATGCACAATTTTTTTTTATTTTTTTTTTTGCCTGCACAAATTCTATCGGCATTGTTCTTGCTTTTACGCTTTATTTTCCGCCTGTCGGTTGGAAAAAAAATTCCTAAAAATAAAAGCAGAAACAAAAAGTTGCGCACAACATATGTTAGTTATTCACAAAATTCAATGCATAAGTGGCACTAATATCGCTGCGAATAATTTCAAGTGATTGAGTGACCATGAAAAATAGTACAATTAAAATTTAAGAGTATGAGCGGCTAAGAAAGTGACGCAAAAAGTTATAGAAGGCATGCTAGTTTTTTGAATTTTATTTTCAATTTTTACAAATATTCAAAGAAATAATTATGTTTAAGCAAAGTAGCATTGACCTTTGGTCGTATCAGAAAATTAGACAATAAATAAAAACGTGGCAGCATCGCTACACACTACGTAATAAGAACACCAGCAACCGATGGATCCGACATCTGACTAGCAATCCAACGCCACAAATGTATGCATGTATGTGTGCCTCATCTGTATATATGCATATTATATATGCGTGCAACATATGCTCGTTTGTATGGGTCTCTAATACCGCCTTCATTTAGTCTTTTACGCTGACATTTTGTCGTTCTAACTCCAACTGTCTAATAATAATGAAATATTTGTGGAAATTCTTCAAAGATTCTAATTTTCCTTTGTTTTCGTTCATATGTATGCTCAGTCGCTTCTATAATTTCTAGGCGGAACATAAGCGAGTGTGCTTGTATGTGCATGCGTGCACTCGCTACGCCACATAATTCAACCGAAAGCGAAGAATTTGATCTTAAAACTCAAAAAACAAAAAACAAAAAAAAAAAAAATATTCACATTTCTCCGATTTGTTTCCTCCGATTTTTTTAGAGGGAGTATTAAATTACCTAAACCGCATGTACGGCGTTGTAAGCATAACTATGTATGTATATATGTGGCTATATTTAAATTTATATGCACACAAATTAGTAAAATGAATATCTAACAATTTGGAAATGTGAAGATGCGATTTATATAGCTTTTCTTAGATGAAGGAAAAAGATTTTCGAGTGAAAAATTAAATTCAATTTGAAAGTAAAATACTTCATAGCGCATTATACGCATTAAAAGGCGGCATACAGCTCTACCTATACTTTGTAAATAGTACTGCATAAATATGTTTCACATTGGAGACCTTAGTGACCTTAGCTGCATTGGACTTTTGGTTGTTGATAAATGCAATAATGTAATCTAACTCATTAATTTTGTAAATCTAATTAATTTTAATTAATTTTGAATAATTTGTAACTTGAATGCTACTAAAAATGTTTAGACGCAAAAATTGGCAGACGTTGTATGAAAATTCATAATTACATGCATTTATACATATTTGTTTATATAAACTTTTTCATCAAAAGGAATTCATATATATTTCTAAAAAATAATTATGCATGTGCATGAAATCTCCATTGAAATTCATAATGGACTCCCTTTCAAATACAGCCAGTCGGGCATTTTGTTGCGCTTGCAACAACACATGTTGCGAGAATCTTCGCTGGAGTCAGCAAGGGCTGAGAAAAATCAAAGAAACGAATATAAAAAAAAAATTAAAAATAAAACAAGGAAATTATAAAGATGCAGCCTCCATGCAACAAGTCAACATACAGGCAAATAATGCGCCTGTAGCAGTGTAAGGCATTCAAGTAATGCCCAATAATCTAAGTAAGCAACCAGCCAAACAGCTTAGCTGCCAGCCAGTCAGACAGCCAGCTCGCCAGCTCAGCCTGCCAGCCGGCTCAGCTAGTCACTCACTTAAGCGCTGTTGTGGCAGTCAAGCGTGCGATGAACCAGCGAACCTATAATAATGATAAGCTGGTTTTTAATCAGAAAATTTATTGCATATCTCTCACGTATCGCTTGGCGAGTCGAATTCGAGTTGATGATGGGTTATGGTTGGCCATAATTATAGGTCCTGTCAAATGCTAAATGAAAAGATACACATGCATATCAAACGAAAGGGCACACAAACATTCAGACACACATACATATGTACATACATAGATACATATGGATGTGGGTAAATTATATGTGAAGGAATTGAGCACCTTATAGTGTTATTTCACATGACTTTTGGTGTTTATTGGTGTACGTGCGTGCAGTTAGGTTGCATGTGTTATGCTTAGTTGTTGTTGGTGTGTTTTTTATTTTTGTTGAAAAAATATCCAATACTTTTTTTGACTTTTGGAGTGAAAAATTATAATTATATTATTTTTCTACTCATAAATTGATTACTTTTAATTTTAAATTGCAGGCTAAATACCTTTTTTTTTATTTCATATTTTTTTTTTGGAAAAATTTATTTATTTTTCGCAGATTTTTATTTGCGCGAAAATTGTGTGTACTTTGGTTAACATTTCGCAAATATTTTATTCTTATGAAATATTAATAATTCTGTAAAATTCTTACCACTTGCACTTGTGCCGAAATTGTCTGAAATTAAAAAAGAAATATTAATTAAAATATATTTTTGGAGTTTTAAGCTTAATATTAGCGTGAAAATAAATATTTTTTCATTAGGAATCTGCTATATTACACACTAGGCTAGGCTGGTGTAGACTAAGTTGGTATGTGCCGCTTGTTTTTTGTTTTAAATGAAATTTTGTGATGTCTGAAGTTGCAAGTAAAACCGCTTCTTTTATTTTTATAAATACAAAGGACTTAGCATAAAATTATACAAAACCTAGCACAGTCCATTTTGATTACTTAAATTCATTCACAGTACTCACAACTAACAGAAATTAATCAAATTAATACCAGCCCATTAATAAATCTTTGCTTAAAGCGTAACGGCGTGCCACATTCATAGTTTTTTTTTGTGACAGTCGAGTTGTACGATTTAATTCACTCGCCTTTTTGCCTTTATGGTGTCATCGAAAAGTCACAAAAACACCAAAGACCGCTATATTTCACTTTAAAACTAATCAAAAGTGATTTTGTTTGCTTAAATCGATTTGCTGTCTTTTTGTGATTTTCATTATTTTCTTCTTGGTCATTTTGATACATTATTGTTTATATGCACATAATAACTATGCAACAACTTAAGTCGCGCCCAAACAAAATCAAATAAACATTTTAAACCTAAAATAACAATGCTAAGCTAACCAAAGCCGTGATTTGTTTCGTGGTGTCGGTGTATTTCGGGGTTTTCACTATTTTTTTTTTCTCTCATACAAATACATATACGTATATAATAAAGTACTACAAATGTCGTTGTGAACTGTGGCCGCATATTTATAACATTTTGTCTGTTGGTATTATTAGCGACTAAAAATGAAATATATGTTTTGCCATCAATCAAATTCGTGGCGAATGTGTGGTGGACTGCGTGTGTATGTGTGTTTGTATGAGGAAGAACAGGAGTGAATGAATGTCCAAATGAATGAATGAATGAATGAATGAATTGAAATTGGAATTAGATGGAATGTATGCAGTGCTCTTGAATGATTGCGGATATTTTGGAAATATTTCGCTTGAATGCGTTGAAGGCGCGTAAACAAAAAGGTATTTTTGAAATAAAACAACTATTTAAGAAATCGTATAAAAACTTGAGCTGTACATAAATCATGCCAGAAAGTAAGTAAATTAAAGGTTTTTGTTATAATAAAGCTCGGGGCGTTAAAAAGGTGCAACGCTGTGTGTTTCTTAAATGCTATTGTTTTCTGTATGAATCATGGGCACACTGGTAGGCGTGATCGTTTCACATTTTTGTGTGGCATCTTGCGATTCGTCATCGGCAAATCAATAAAACTCGTACAAAATGTGATGTTTGTGGTATTGTGGGCGCGTGGAATACATATAGAATTTGATTACTGAAGATACAAAGTTAAAATTTTTTATTTCGGATTTCGAGTGTTTCTGAGAACTTGCATAAATTGCAGCTAGAGCATGAGAAAGGAAATTAAGAAGTTTGCTAATTTTTTGAAAGAAATCTAGCCAGTGAATTTCATGTGATTTAGAGTCGAAATGGTATTAAAAATTTCATGAGAAACCAATATTAGCAAGAAGGAAAATTTAATTAATGAAATTATTTTCGAAAACAAAAGAATGATATTAAATATTGTTTTATTTTTGATATTTATTTGATTATAAAAATTTTTGAGCAGAATTAAATATGCACCCTATAAATATTTTTAAACCTTCAGAAAAATTTAAAAAAATATTTGAATAAATCATTAATTGCATTGAAATTATTTTTACTCATTCTGCCGTATTTTCTATTTTATTTCTGCAACCTTCAAACTAAAAGCTTGTTTCTTATACCGCAAATTGGCTAAGCGCTTTCAAAAGTGTCATTGAAGCCTGCATACACCACCACAAATCCACAAAAGACCAACAAAAAGCACCGCAAAGTGCATAACTCCCTCAGTGCATAGCGCAGCTTGTCACATAAATTCAGCTTAAAGTTATAAAAATATATAAATATTTTCAAAAGCAAAACTTTTGCAATATATTTCCTTTAAATACTGTCCAGAAACACAAAGATCACAACGATCGCGTTGCCGATCGTCTTCGCACAGCCATAACCACTTGTCCCTAGTGAGAGATCAGCGGTTGCAGCAGCGCAGCACAGTCACTTTCTTGCTGATTTTCCAGCATAAAACAAAAAAACGAGATGGCCAAGCACTTCAAAACTAAGCATAATAATTTTGCGCTTCAATGAAATGTGATCCGCCATAGGCGCGCGACGAACGTATAAAACCGCCGATCAAGTATAAAGCGACGCGAAATTAAATGAAAAAAAATTTGGTTTTTTGAAATGATGAAAGAAAAAATATTAAAACGGCAAATAAAGAGTTAAAGATTAAATGAAATAAATGAAAATAAATGTAGCCAAGGTTGCGCAGAAAAACTTGAGTGCAAATACCTGCAACACACCTTAAAATCACTTGGGGATATCATCAACAGCGCAACGCATTGCAATGACAGCGCATAAGGAGCTCGACTGAAGACTTTTGCCGAGTTGGAGGCTGTTGTTGGCTGATCGCGCAGTGATCTTCGAAAGTTACAATGAAAAAAAGTTGGGATTTTATTTATTTCCGTTTTTCATTTCGAGATTTTTAAGACTTATAAGTATAGAGTAATGCAAGGCAGTTATTTTTTAAATATTTTATTCAACTTATTACTGTTGTTGCTGTTGTTGTTTGTATTTGTATAACTTAAGGTTTCTTCATTCATTTACGCGCTTGTCGCGCGCTGCGCACCGCCATGCTTGCTTCGTATTGCTCTTACTTGTAAGTGCATTGTGTAGATTTGTTGTGCGCTGTTGCTGCTGCTGGTCGAACACGCATTGAAACATGCTGTTGTGACAACAGTGCGCGTAGCTTCGCTTTACTTCATTTCATGCTTTAAGGCTTCATTTCATCAGCACCTCTTACATGTACAACCGCAGACCGTTTGTGCTAAATGCAGTCAATTCAGTTGACACTTGGCCGATCGAAGAGTTCATAAATAATCGCCTTAGCGGTGGAGTGTACGCGTGGTTGGCGTTGGTGGTGGCGGCGGTGGTGTTATTGGTGACGGGTCAGCGATTGATCGCGCCCTAACCGGCAAGGTTGCCACAAATATATAAACTCTATAAATATATATATTTATTATGTATGGTTATGTGAGCTCAGCGACTATGTAGCTTACAAGCTTAAGCGCTCATTGGCACCAAGGTGCAAGCGCGCGCTCTTATTTTTAGCACAAACGCGTTGGTTTTATTTGGTGGCAGATTTCTTTCAAATTGCTGTCTTACAGTCTGTCTGTTTTGGCAGTCGGGTGCGTTTATTTTACTCAACTGCACAATCAACACATTGTCAGCATTTAAACAGTGTTGCCAAACCGCCGCGACGCCTGTTGACAATTTCAACTTGAATGCGCCGCGCCACGCCGCGTCGTGCCGCGTTCTCTGTCAGCGCGGGGATTTGAACGTGGCTGCGCCGCATTTTAAATTGTTGCAAAGATTTCATGCCACTGTTCAACAGCAAAATGTAAACAATGTTCTTAAGCATTCTTTTAGCGTTCTTCCAAGATACACCGACGCCGCGCGCGGAGCGTACTCATTGTCGTCGCCAGCCGCGCTGTCATCTAAAGCGCTTTTGATTCTTTACTGAAGTTCCTTCATTTTAACTGACAAGTTTCTTGTGTCACCTACAACACATATATATGTATATATGCGTATGTATTCTATATATTTACTAATTTCCCTTCTGCTGCCTTTCTATCACCAAACTTTTTCTGTATGTTGTATCGTAATACACTTCGCCGCATTTAAATGACCGAAAAGTCAGTGCCGTCAGTTGATCTCATTTTAATATTCTAGATACTCAAATGAAATACGTGTCTGGCAGCGCAACAAACGTTTATTGTTTCGTTAATTGATTGTAAAAACATTTAAGCCACACGTGTTGTTGTTGGTGCTTTTACATTTGCTTGCTTTTTTGTTGTGTATGTATATTGCTTTTGGTAGTGCTTGCTGCTGGTGCAGCACGTCCGTTGCATGCCTCAAATTTAAAATGCACGCTGCATCGGCGCAATTCGCTTTGGCGAAAAATTGGTATGCAAAATCGGTTCAACGACAACTGTAGCGATGTGCGCATTCGGATTGGCAGCGAAATTTGTTGTTGTTTATTCTGTCTTTATTTGCGTTGCTTCGTTTTTTTTGTGATTCGCCAGCTTTTTTCGGTTATTTTCGAAATCAAATATGCCAATTTCAGCAGCAACAAATGTTATTACAAATTATTTGTCATATATATGAGTATATAAATAATATTTTTGTTATTCTTATTGTGCTGGAAGGTCATTGCAAACTTTGAAACAGCCTTGAAACTGGGTTGGGCCAACGCGTCGCCATTAATGAGTAATGTAAATGTGTGAGAAAGTTTTTTTCTACAAGTAGTAGACTGCTTTTTACACTCTGCGGCAGAAAGAATCATTGCCAAGTGGAAACTAAATTTAAAAAATAAAAATAAAACTTTTTTAAACTTCCTTGTAACAAGAAAAATTTTTTTTTTACCTTCCTACTTTAATATTAATTTAATTTTTAATTTTTTTAATTAAAAGAAGAATTAAAAACAAATTTTTTAATGTAATTAAAAACAAAACAAAATTAAAAAAATTATCAGAAGTTAAGACACAATGGTTTACTTTTAATTTCAAAAAAAAAAGAATTGCAAACAAAATTGTTAAAAAAACATATTAAAATTAAGTAAAAACTGTAAAAAAAAATTATTTTAACACCAACGTAATAAACACAAATGTAATTGAAAAAATCAAAACTAAAAAATGATTAAAATTTTGAAGAAATATTTTACTTTTAATTTTAATAAGTGTAAAAAAAATTTAAAAAGTTTCATTTTTAAAAGAAAAATTTTGTTTGCACATGTTTTATTTCCTTTAATTTTTTTTCAAAGAAATTATTTAGTATTTTTTATTTCCTTTCGGCATTTCTTCTCTCGCATATGCTTATCGGTTTTTGCGCTTCATTCTTATCTCTAACATCTCCACTTTGCGCATGTGCAACTTAATTGCCCTACATTAATCTTGTGTTAAATGAGTAATATTGACTTGAAATGCGAAACCGTTTTGTATTTTGCACAGCACTTGTACGCAGAAGCACATGCAACTTGAAATGTATTCCACATATGTACGAGTACATATAACATTTTTTTTTTTTTTTGTATAATACTATGCTGGTCAAATACAAAAATTAAATTGCAAAACACTTTTTCCACCATTAAAATTTTAAATAATTTTTTAAATTTTTTCTTCTTATTTAATTTCCTTCTTTATATGTAAAGCATTTCAAAATCGTGCTGCCATACAAAGGCAACTCAACTTTTGAGTTATACCAATTTTTTGCACAGCTCTGTCCAGGTTAAGGAATTCAAAAACTCATTACAGAACGGAAATGATTGCCGTTGGCGTTCGCTGTTGCATTGCAGACACACAAGCAAGTGCAAAGCGCTTTGTGTTATTGAAATTTCGCGAAAATAAAGTAAAACACACATCTCCAACACATGTTTTAACATATACAACAAGCATACTTATGTATGGGCGTGCAGCTAATTTGCAGTCAGCAGTAGTAGGAAATGCCAAAAATCTTGCCATTTTACATTTCAGCACAAAGCAAGTGGGCGGCAGACAAGCAAAGTACATTTTAATGGAGACAATGGAATAAATTGCTATTGTAAATATGTATGCATTAGCAGCAAGAAATTACTTTAAATTTAAAATAATTCGAATTTATTGCAATACAGTGGCGAGCAGTGAAAAGCGTATTTCCGCGTGTGAGCAGGGAGGTGTGCGCGGTGGGCGGCGGTATTTAAGCGGCTTTCACCATTTCCCGCATACAAAAACAGTTTTTCTTTGGTGCAATCGCAGCGATTGGATTGTCTTGACAACTTTGAAAGTGCTAACATCGACGTTTATCGATGTCAATCAATTTCGCAGTGTATCCAACAACAAAAACACTTTGTTATATGTTAAAATTGTGGAAAAACTAAATGTAAACTTTTGTCTTATTTAACGGTATAAACTATATATGCAAGTACTTATCGGCATATTTGTGCTTTTTAGTGTAGTGCTGACACGACGGCAAAATGCCGACAAAGCGCTGGAAGAACGCTCAATTGAAGCGTTTCACTTCGACACTATAACAACAACATGGCAAACATGAATGACGTTGCAAATATAAGTATAACAAAAAAAAAAAAATAGATGAATAAAGAAATACTTGCAAAGCTTAGAATATCAGTAAAATATCAGTGTAATATGTGTTCTGTGTGTGTACGCATGTGTGTGTATGGTTTAAATCCAAAGCATTTGCCGCTTTGTTTGATGCTGTTGAGACTGATCACTGAAGCGGCACACGCGCGCGCAGCGCTTTGCATCTCCAAGTACAACTTTAAATGCTCTGTATTGTAAGCATGTGTGTGCTGCAACTGCCTATTTGTATCTATATACCTACAAGCATTTGTACAACAACTGTAGTATGTATGTTTTGCTGCTTTTGCATTCTCAAAGCAATCGCATTGAGATTTGCGCTGTAAGTGATTCGCTAAACACAATCGCAACGTGCGCTGATAAGTGCCGTACACTTACATGCATACATACATACACACATACATATAATAGTATAGCTTGCTTGATGCAGCGCCACACATATACACACATATATGCTTGTATGCTTGCATTGCCTTGTGTAACAGCATGTCAGTCCAGGCGGCAGAAGTGCTTTGATTTTTGCTTGATTTCATTCAAATTCAAGCCGAAGTACACGAAAGGCACAAAAAAAAAAACAAAAAAACAAACAAACGACGGATTTGAAAAAGTGTAAAAAATAGAAAACCACTAAAGCGCAATGCCGAATTGTAAGAATAACAGTGGTGTATACACAAGCAGTCCGACCGTATGGTATGCAAAATAGTTCTACATGCAAGTGGTATGCAGCATGCAGCGGTACCAACTTACTGGCTTACTGGCCGTAAATGTGGCAGACAGAGTTTGTTGGTGCTTTTGCATCTTTCTTTGCGCGCCAGCAGCCGTAACGCCATTTTCCATATACGAGGAAGAGCGATGCAGCAGCAAATGACTTGGCAAAAAGTGCCAAACAGCAAAAAAAATTTAAAAAGAACGTATATATACATATATATACATATATGTGTGTGTGTGTATGTGTTTGTGTTTAGGCACATTCCAGCAAGGCAGACGCGCACAATGGAGATCTCTTGCTTGTGGCATGCAACCACTACGAGCGCAAATGCGCCTGCGCATGGTTCGACCGCGCCGAATATTCACAGCGGCTGGTTGCTTTCAATATGCAAACGAGCTGGCTGGCAATGCATAAAGCTAACGATCGAAAGGTAGATGAATGGCAAGAGTGAGGTGTATGCTGTACTCGTAGAGATTTTGCGAGAAAAATCGCGTAAGAACGGTAAAAGGCATAACATTCTTTTCTTCGTATTTTTCTGCCCAATGGCGGCGTTGGCTAAAGAGTAGTGCTCGTGGTGCTGGTACTTGTGGCGCAGACAGTGAGATCGTTGTTTCGATGGATTGTACGAAACCGCCAAAAGGATAATCAGCAACAATTTAGTGTTATTACACCACGTTCGAAAATCGATCGAGATCGAATAGCAGTGACGTCGCAAGGAGACCAACAAAAAAAAAAAAAAACAAGAGCCACAACAACATGTGTTCGTGAAGACAGCGCATTTGAAAATTGTAGCGGTAAAGTGATCGTTTGAAGACAGCAAATGTAGATTAAACAAGTTGAGTAGACGAATGGCAAAGACGATAGACAGGCTGTCGGCGAAATAAAACGATGGATCTTTGTTGTAAGGATGGCTGGTGAGTAGCGCTTAGCAATGACGGCAGCGTGATGCCACAACTGAAGTGAAATCGAAATAATTGACCGTTGGCTCACGAGTCAAAGTGTTTGACTTAGGAAATATAGCGCGAGACTGCGCAACAAAGAACAGTTATACTATTGTATATTGAGTAAATACACCAATTTGGTATAAGACATGAGCGCAGGCCCTGTAGCAATGTTTTCGCCATAAACACCTTATGTAAGTAAGTACATGCGACTGCTACAAATAAAGTTGATGAAGCGCAAGACTTAAGCTTGGCCAATCAACAGTGCTAGACACGGTGCCGCGGCTCGAAGTTTATTGTTTTTGAAGCGTGTATTTCAAAGAAAATCGGTTGTTGCTGTTAATACCACACCAAGGTCATCAGCATTTTTTATTTTTTTTTTTTGAAATGTTGGTTTCAGCACTCTTTTATTACCGTAGCTTGAGTTCAGCTAACAAAAATGAAGAAGGAAGGGAGTTGGCTGCAAGCGCAAGGAACACGCGCAAATAATAAGAATTAACAAATACAACAACATGAGTCGCGCAAATTTCCATAACGCGCACAAAAGCCTGGAATGCTTGAGCAGCTCTTGATTGGTTTTACTTATAATTTTTTTTTTTCGTTGTATTTTGCCACAATTTTTGAGCCTTCTACACTTCTTACTGATCGCACAACTTCGCTTGAGCTCTCATTATTTTGTAGGCTGCAACACGGTCTTGTTAAAGCTCGATTCAAGCAAATGTTGCGCGTGGTCGGCATGGAAGACGCGACATGCTGATTGTGGTTGCGCTTGAATGGGCTTTCAATGGAAAAATGATTTGCAAATTGAGTTTAACGAATTGGCTCGGAGCAGCAATACGCATAAAATGCAACAACAATAAGAACAGCGCATTAGGCGAGATGATCTAAGCAAATTACTTGATGATGGCGGCGAGATATGCTTTTGTTGTAGGTTTCTGATCAACAAATAATGGTTTTTGTTGCTATTTTGAGTGTTTTTAGCAAGCGAACCAATGCAGGAATATTGATTTTGCTATAAAAAAAATCCTGTCAACAATAGGAGCTAACGATAGCATTTATCATATTGCATTAAATATTTGCTTAGAAATAATTTTGTATTGCACTTTTACTATTACTAATGGCATCTTAGCAACGAAATAGGCATAAATTAGAACTTGCCACCACACCTAAATCTGCAGATAATCGCAACTGAGCCCATAAAAGTCAAACTGCGCCAAGCAGTATGATGTGACAACTAAATACAAATATACGTAGATATATAAACGTTACAACGCCAATGCCCAAGTTAGCAAAAAAACAAAAAAAAAAAAACCCTTAATGGTTTGACTAAGTCAGTGAAGGCCAGAATTGAAGTCACTCACTATGAAATAATCAACTCTGAACTGCCAGTTTCGGAACAAACCCGGACAGGTTGTCCGGTAAAATCAGTTTCAATGCTGCTCGGCGACCACAGTGCGGTTTCTAAGGTAAGGTTAAGGGTTTGCTGCCACAAACACACGCTTACATGTGTAGAATAACTGCAGCTCTAAAGCTCCAACTCAAACTTTAGTGCGTTGTTGAACAAAAAGTGCACACGGAAGCGTCAGACGAACTATTGATAAATAAATAAACACGGGCATTACCGAAGACTATGTTGCTCTACAACCCGAAGAATGTAAAGTACGTTGGCGCACAATGAAAAATAATATGGACCGCTAAGCTGCGTTGCAAGACACATACATATAAAATCATATAAATGTACGTGCATGCTTCTAGCTTTCCTAACATGGCTAGTCCTTTCACTCTTTTTCATTGCAACACGCTTTTTTTGCACATTTTGCTTGAGCACTCGAGTGGTTGGGTGCTCGCTTCACTCGTCACTGCTGTTGTGGCTGCCGCTTTTCCGGCCCTAACTTTTGCGTTATGCGACGCGTAAATATCATTCAACAATGCAATTTCCGCCTGCTAACCTGCTGCTGGTGGCTCTCGGCCATAGACGCCTTAACAGTCATCAATCCCTGGCATTCCGTTTAAGCGCTCATGCGCTAACCTTCATTACCCACAATTGTGCACGCACTTGCCGCACATACTTGCAGCAAGATAACTACAAACACATGGATGACACACCGTTGCTCGTTTATGGCACTATTCCACCTACACTACCCCACCACATTTCTACCAAGTCCGTCCTCGATTATCTTCGTTGCCTTGCCAAGCAACTATCCATCCATCGGGCATCGTTCAACCATCTCTATAGCTGCGCTATTCGCAAGTTGATGTATCTACTACTTACTTTCTTACGAACTCAGTTACATGCCTACCACATGTGGCAACTGGCGCTGCCACCGCATACCAACTACTTGCCTACACACGCTTACTCCACATGCGCGTAAGTTGTGTGGCAGCCATTTCGCGCCAACCAACCAGTAAACCAAACAGTCAACCAGCCAGCCATCGAACCAGCTAGTCGAGGCTATTGAAGCTGGTGAGTTGGCAATGCGGCAGCTGGGACGCCGGGCATGTTCTATCGACTGTTCTACAACGTCTATGACATGCATACCACAAATGAGTTTGAGGAGCTCATTTCCCGCTGCCTCAGCTGATGCTGCTGCTGCTGCTACCACGGATAAACCCATAACCATCAGCATCACCAGCAAGAACTGCAAATGCACCTCATAGCCTCAGCAGCAGCAGCAGCAGCAGCATCAGCATTGGCGTTAGCGTCAGCGCACTTCCTTCCCCTACTAACTACATCAACTTGTTTTGCTCTTGTTCTTTGGGGTCTGCAAGCCTGCAAGATGATGCGTTAACATGCTGTAGTAGACATACATGTAATATGTATGTGGCATGTGGTATGCGGCATGCGGCAGCAGCCGGTATACTATAGTTGGATTAGTGTGCCTTTGAATGGCTTGCCATGGCCCGAGGTTCGCTTAGCTGACTGTCTGACTGTCTGACTGGTCTACCGACTTCATCATTATCCTCAGCATCGGCATCGGCATCAGCATCAGCATCAGCATTGGTTAGCGTTGTCAGTGGCTATAACTACGGTTCGTGGCATCAGTAGATGTGGCTCGTCTATGGCTCTCATATCAGCGGCATTCAATTGCCATTGCATTCTTTGTTCACTACTTTGAAGTTTTTCTGCCTTCCTTTTTGCATTCTACGTACTTTTCAATATAGCGCCTGCTTGCTTGCTGTACGCATTCAAATTCGGGGTGACTCTTAGCGTCATTACATATGTACGTATATGTGTACGGCAATCTGTAGCCAATACCCGGATCTTCCTAATGCATCATCTCCTGCATGTTTTTGATGCTTTGCATCAGAAATTCTAGCTCCCTGCGATATCTGGTTTCTGCCGCAAATTAATCACTTCTTCTTCAACGTCCTGCTTATCTATATAGAAAGAAAGCTTTCAATCTAAGCAGCTGTACCCTTTCTTCTAGCTATCCTCTACCGTTACACTACCGTACACTCGTACATGAAGTCCTTTTTGTTTTTTTTTTTTCATTTTTGCTCGTTGCATATGCTTTACTTGTCTATCCTTCTTAGTTTTCAGCTCAACAACTCAAACATAGATTGTGTAATTTTCAAAGTTCGTATTGGCTTTTGAGAACATGTTTCAACGAGTAGCTTTGAAATTCTCTTCGGTGTTATTTTAATATCTTTTTCTGTGTTTCCTTATCCTTTCTTCTTGATTTTGTGACATTTGCTTTTTATGCCCAGGGCGAACTCTCATAATATGGTATAAAATAGTATAATAGTATAAAAATGGAAAAGCTTGAAAGTAGTTACTTCTTAAATTAAGCTTTTAAAGCTTCGAAAAATTAAATATTAGAGGTTTCCTACGCTTTGCCTAAATTTAAGAATGAACTAGTTTGGATCTTCGAGAATCAATTAACAGTTAAGACATTGCATTCTCTGAGAGAGCTTCTTGCTTGATTCTCTCAAGAGAGCTCGATTATTGCCGTCGTTAGTAGTCGAAGGCTGAACACTTATCTTGACAGACCACGCCCCCTTAATATACAATATTTTAACGTATTCTACTTATGTATACAATATGTAATTTATAGTACTCACCAGGACTGCCGAGGAAGACTGAGGAGTATAACCGCCTTGAGGGATCTGCATTTCTAGCATCGGCAGGTGATGACCATTCTCTTCGACACCATCGACCTGGAATTTTTCGGAAAAAGAGAAGCCGCTTATTAGAACAATTCAATTATAAGTTGTGAAAATAACAAAATGAAATAATATTAATAATTAAATAAATAACAAAAAAAATAAAAATTGGAAATTTTGGAAAATAGAGTTACTTGAAAAAATTTAAATTAGTAAAATAAAAGGACGCAGAAATTATGCAGTAAAAAGGAAAAAAGTTGCAGCAACCCATGGAGGATACTTATAGAATTCCATTTATTTTTAAAATATTATATACATACTTGCATATATGTACATACACATTCACTACACATATTAATAAAATTTTGTATCTTGAATAAAAAATTCCTTGGGAGCAAAATGTTGAAAATGTACCAAGAAGTATAACATATTTGTAACACTTGTCAACTTAGCATTAACCCAGACCCAGGGCTTAACATATCGCTTTACGCGTATTTCATATTGCTGCCAATATAACAGGTAGACATTATATATAATCTAAATACATATGTATTTAAGTAGGTATGTATATAGCAGTACATACGTTTGTTTGATGCGTATAATGCTGTTGCGACGTGTGTTTTATCTCTTATAGATATACTTTTTTGTGGTCAAAATTATCTTTTTTTAACTTGGGTTCCACGTAAACATTTTTGACGTTTTTCTAAAGCTCATAGATTTGCGCTGCATTATTAGGGGCTTAAGAACAAGGCTTATGGCGATTTGGAACTGTTATATTTTTGTATATGTGATTATATATAACTATTTATCGTAAATGGAGTGACAATGAAATACAGGTATATCTATGTACAATAGTTGGGCGCTATAAATAAAATATTTAAGTGAAGAGGCTTATAAGGAACTCAGTGGCAGCCATCAACATGTGACCGCGTTTCGATATCGATGACTGATTTTTAGTATATTTAAGGCTGTCTAAATTTTCTTTGAAAACTAAGTTTCTTTGTTACATTTTATCATTTCATGAGTGATTTTAGACAAATTCCAACTTCTAAAAAATTCCTTAAATTAAATATTTATTTTTTTGTTTTTTTAAAAAACTTTTTTTCATATTTTTTTAAGTATATATTAAACATTTTATTTCATTTTATTTGTATTTTTTAATATTATTGGGTTAACTCTGTAGCGCTAAAATGGCTGAAATAAAGCGCTTTAGAATTAAAAAACAAATTCAACAACTAAATATAAAAACTTTGAGTTAAACATTTACGTTAATAAAGAATTCAGAATCATTTTAATTTATATTTAAAACTATAAAATTTACTATTTTTGTAATATTACAACCTTTTTACGATTAAACTTTTAATTTTATTTGAATTTAAATTTCTTCAATTCTTGCTACTCTTCCAAGCCTCGGCTAAAGGCCTCAAAACTTACCAACAAAATTTGTATAAACATTAAAATAAATCTTTATTAATAAAGCTAATATTAAATGTACTTTGCAATGCATTAAAAGGCCTGCGTTACCATTTCAACTGCATTGAAGAGCAACAAATAGAAACACTTTCTTTTTCCGACAGTTCCCTGCCGACTAGGAAGGGTGCATTAATAAAAATTTCATATTTCCATTAACTTTTCAAAATTAACCATTCAAGCATTTGCCAACATTTCGCATGCCACCGCCCCGTAAACGCTGCCTACACACACGCACACACACACAACACAAGACTTCCGTTACACATAGCGTCTCCCGCGCCATGTTACGCCCAGCTAACTGTCTTAATATGCAATTTTTGTCAATGTTATAGCCACTACAGCGGTTAAGGTGTCATAGAACAGCAGCAGCAAGAAAAAAACCCGTAAAAAAAGTGAAAAGGAAAAGTATGTAATCAGCAAAATTGTTGCTACCGAGTAAGAAATATACACTACTTGCGGCAGGCAGGCAGTCAGGCATCAACCGAATAAAGCCATGCCAGGCAATGAAGCGCTAATAATAATTTACTTTATTAGCTGCAATTGCCATAAAGACAATGGAAATTTCAAAGCGGTATATAAACAACAACAGCGTGCATGCTGCTGATAGTGAGCACAGCGGAGCGCACGAAAAAAAAATCGAGTTTCAAATTTCACGCATATTGTGTGCTTAAAAGTAAAGAAAGCAAAACAGAAATGAAATTTAAATTGAAGTTGAAGTTGCGGTGGAAAAATTTAATGTCACATCACGGCAATTTCTTCAACGCAACGTGGCGTGGCAAGTGTGGGCAGCGCGCGTCTTAACGACGAAAAGCCGTCGGTGGTGGGGATTTGCATTTCCGGCAAACATATTTTTTTGCTATTTTCAAATTATAGTCGCACCTTTGTTTAATTTGCAAGCGAGTGTGGTGCTACTCACTTTTTTCTTTTTTAAAGAAAAAAATTTTTTTTGTGGCAACACTTTTTCACCCTCACTCCTCACCAAGTGTGCAGTCGAGCTGGCGACATAGCGCGCCTTAATGGCCAATTTTCTTGGGCGTAATGCGTTTTAAGGACATGTTTGTGGGGTGTTTATTTACGTATACATTTTATGAATATGCAATAAGTGAGTGGGGTATGGGTAGTGGTTAGCACTACGAGGCGGAACTTTTTATTTTACTTTAAAGTGTGTAATTACTGAGACTTGTGCCATAAACTTAAATGAAGCTAGTTGTATAATGTCGAAATAATGCTATTTTCGAAGAATTTTTTTTATCAAAGCGATGTAAGTATGTTGCTAACAGTCTTTTAGAGTCTTTGCAATTTCTTATAGGAGCTAGAAGGTATTCTAAGCGCACAATTTAGAAAATTAAACTCGTTTTTAAAAACTTTTTAATTATATGTGCTCGAAATAAAAGGAAAATAGCTCTTCCTCCAAAAAGCAAAATTTAATTGAAGCTCTCCTAGACATATTATTACAGGACGGATTATTTACACTCGCTTTTTATAGCTGAAATTAGTCAATTTAAATTTGTGGTTCGTTGATTTGTGGAGAAATTATAATATTTTAGTGCATTGACAACATTAAATAAATCAAAGTTTTTTTCAGACGCAATAACTTTTTGTAAAAGGCTGAATTAATCATAAATTTAGGTATTTTGGACGCATAATTTAGAAAATTTAAACCGTATTTAACAATTTTTTAATTAAAACACATTTTACAAACACTGAAACACACTTTCGAGTTTCAGTTTATTTAATTATAAATTTTATGGCGCATAAAGAACATGGCAGGCTCTCATATGAAATCAAAAAAGCATAAAAAATAAAAAAAAGAAACAAAAAAAATAAAAAATATATATAAATAAGAGCTACATTTAAAAACTATCTATTCCATACGTATTTCTTAATAAAAGTCTAAATACCCTTAAAAATCTAATAATAATTAATAAAAACAACGCATTTCCCTATATGCAATTATACATTTAAACATGTTTTGACCATAAAACCAGTACACTTGTGTCAGAAGACATAAAATTTAGCTTCGAAAACATTTACGTTTGTTTCTATAAGCCCCCAGAGCATTTAATTAAGCTACAAAAAATCTATTAAAGCGTTAAGAAAACAAAAGACATAAAATAAAATCGCAAAATCACAGTTTAGTTGTATTTATATAGTCAGAGGTGAAACAATGAGCACTGGTAGCAAATTTACCAAGAAATATGTGTGTTTGTTTATATGTATATGTGCATGCGCCTGTAAACATCAACCGGTGAACGCATAAAAATTTGTAATTGCGTCCGCCACAAATTTTACCATCTCAACAGTCACACACACACACACACACACCCAGTCATGAGCGAATACAACAACATTTCATACCACATATTTTATTATTTTATTGTATTATTAGTACACATTGCTTTTGTTAGCGGCTTCCTGTTGCCAAACGCGCAGACATAAAATCAACATAAAAATCATAAAAGATCAACAAATTGTGACACTTGATGCGTTGCCACCGACGCGCCGTTGTGGCTTCTGTTGCGCCTAACGCTAACAGCTATCTATGTATGGACATATGTTTGTGTGTACTACTACGCGCCACAATTCGCGTTTAGCTTAGCAGCTGCGTGCATTTTTCATTTTTTTCCTTTCATTATTTTTATGCCACAACAATAAGTAGCTGTTAGCTAGTCTAACTAACCTACTGAATGACGCGCTGACTGTCGCACAATACCCGCCTAAATGACTTAGTGAGCGTGGCTGTGGCAGCTGAAATCATTGCCCAAGACACAAACGCGCGCTGCCGTCACCAAAGTGTAATAAAAATTTTGGAAAAATTAATAGACTTCGACGGTGTCTACTGTGCCTAAATGTAACCATAATATGTGTGTTTGTGTGCGCATAACAACAAAAATTTAAGCAATAAAAGTTGTGGCAATAGCAACAACCTCTGCGCACAGACTTTTTTCGCACATAAATCTTTATAATTTCTTTAATGATTCTACGTTTGTGGCCGTCGCATTTTCAACGCCCGTTCATATATGGCGCACGCTATAGTCAGCCAGCGCGTCGCTGAAATGGCGACGACTTCAGCACATGGCTAAATGCCACCGCTATTGCCGCGCGCCGTTGGGCAGGGTGTTGGAGCGCATACGCCATATCTGGGTGGTGTGATAGTAATGTTGCTGTTGTTGGCGGTAGGAGCGCGAAGGTGGCGTTGATAGAGTGTCATTCTTTTATACATTCAGCAATTCATTCATTTGCACACTCATCAGACATATTCATTTTCTGGACGGAGAGTGAGCGCGGCGAATTAATTTCTGTCGCCTCGAGAGCGGCAGGCGCTCCCTTTCAACACTTCGGTTGTACGCTTGTCAACCATACTCGCTTGAGTAACGCGAAATTTCCCCTGAAGTATTCCTGCGCTCATTCACTCAAACTAACACACACACACACACACACATGCATATTTGAGCGCCAGCTTGTAGTCAAATATCGTAAATGCTCTCGCATATTTCAGCTAATATCGTAAGTTCAACTCGCTTTTGCAGCGAATGCAGCGAATTCATCTGCAGGATAGTAAAGCGTTAAAAAATATATCTGTGTAATACAACTCATAAATAAGAGCAGACGATATATTCATGTTGCAAATATTATAGAATTTTTGTGCGATTTTGAAGGGCTAAATTAGTTAGTATTAAGTTCTAATGTCAACAACTTCATTCAGTTCTCAACATTTTCGGCTTTTCAGCATCAGCGCAGCCAAATGGCGCACGGCTATTGCTTCCACATCAAATTCCGCTGACAGTCGATCGAGAATTGATGTGTGGCTGCAGCAAAGAGAGTCCGTTCTTATTTTTAAACAACTCTTTTGCCACGAATTTCTTTGCCATTTTAGACAAAGTGCTCTTCGCTGTGCGCCTTTGTTGAATCATTTTTTAGTTTATATACAAGAAAAGCAACAAATTATGGTTTTAACAGGAATTTGAATTAAGGGAAAAAAATTAAGATTTTAAGTATAATATATCAAAAAATGGTTGAGTAGGGATGGGTAGCTTAGTTTGCGTTGTTGTACTAAATTTAATAAATTGTTTTTGTTGTTTCCATATGTATAAGCACTTTTTATTTTCAATTTTAACATTTTAAGCAATATTTTAATATAATACGCACTAATTTCCCCTTCATTTCGCCGCTATGTATGATAACTGCGCGCTGCTTTTGCCGTCGCTAAAATCATTTTTATTTTGCAGAAGTTTTTTTTATATCAACCTGGACAATTATACCGAAACTATTTATTTGAATACCAAAATAGTTTTAAAGACACATATTTCGAAATTATTTTTTTTTGATTTTATCTCAACAGTAGCAAAAAATGGAAAATCTATCGCTTCATTCAGATATATATTTTGTTTTTGCCTAGAAAATAAAAATTATTATTTTAAATAATTATAATTATAATTTTTATTTATTTTTTGTATTTTTATTCAGAAATTTCATATTTAAAAAAATGAAATGTTTATGCTCCATGCTTCCCTAAAATTAAATATGTATTAATTTTTACAAGAATGGCGCTTTCAGAATTTCGAAGCTTTGCGAAAGTCGCAAAAATTCCAAATATAGCTAATTTAATATATTTGTAAAATAAATTTAGGTTTAGTTTCTTTAAAGTTTTAGTTCTTTTTCAAGAGCTTTTTTGCTAAAATTTTGGGCATTTTTCTTAGAAGTTATCTGATAGTTAGCTGATTATAGGTAAACAATTATTCGCTTAAATTTTACTACAACAATATAAGCAAAATTTCAATATGATTAATCATGACTAATACTAAAATTTAAAGCGAAAAAAATATATATATAATGAAGAATTTCACCTAATAGCGATTTGAAAAGTGGAATTATAAAGCTTAAAAATAAAAATCAATGTCTTTGTTATTTTTACCTAACTGGAGCATATTATTTATATTAAAAATACACTATGTTCAACCAGAGCTTAAAGCGCGGCATAAGATATATATATCTGGAGTACTTCCGCTTTGACTCCAAGAATTGTACAATCAATTAACGGTTATGAGAAATACTAATGAGGCAAGCTAGTAGCTTTAATATATTGTGGAAAAAAGCTAGAACTTTAAGAAAGAGGACGAAAGCGATATGGAATTAAAGAAGATTTTAATTCAATTTTAATTCAGTTTAATTCAGAAGATTCAATAATTAATAAAACAAAAAGCTAAAGGAATTGGAAACAAACAGAAAAGTTATTCAAAATATAATTTCCGTTTCTTTCGAAAACAATAACTATACGAAATAAATTGCCTTGAAATAATTTAAATATCTTTTTGGTTCCATACAGATGACACATACACGCACACACATAGAACAAATAATATTTCGAAACCAAAAAACAAAAAAAAAACAATAACAATAAAATGTCTGCTCCCGAACGCAAAATGCAACAAATGAAAGTTTTTAATTGCCGCCTGAAATTGTTAAGAGAGCATATAGCAACAATTTCCGGCAGTGAAACGGTAATGAAATCAAAGCAACTGAAGTAAAATTAAAATGTAAAACAAGCAGCGTAAGCTAATACAATGTATGCGTGTGTGTATGTGTGTGTATTGTGAGTGCTATCATTTAAAATATTGTATTCTATGCCACAAATCAGAGTAATGAAAATATAATAAACTTTACTGAACAAACAACTTGTTTTTAGTTGAAGCGCATTTGGATGAATGTTTGCACGCAGATGCCTTTCAGTTTTATAGTAAAACATTTTTGTATTTTAAGCTTACTTTTATTCTCTTTTCTCTTTTCGTTTTTCTTTTTGTTGTTTTTTTTTGTAAAATTTTTTCTTGCTGCTATTCTATTTTCATTATAGTTGCAGGTTGTTGTTTTCATTCTATTTTGATATTAATTTTTCAACGCTCGTAAATCATTTCACCGCACTGTAGAATAGAGGCAGACAACAAAAACAACAAATATGCACAGCTGCAGTAATAAAGTTGGAAAAAAATGAAAAAAAGCAGCATTAAATCTAACAGTATGAACGTGTGAGTGTTTGCGCAACTTTTGCAGCTTTTAGAAATTAGCTTTTAGAATAGAAAATGTAATTTCCAACACGAGTTACGAATTCGCGCCTTTGCCTAAACACACACAAACACACATACACAACCGCATACATAGACATGCGTATGCAACAAAAGCCGCCACAGTGTTTGCACACGCATAAGTAAGTATTAAACGCACATATATGTATGTATGTATGTATATATATATATGTATATATATGTGTATATATATGCATGTATATATATATGTATATATATGTATATATATGTATACACATATATATATATGTGCTTGAGACGAAGCAGAGAAAAACTAAGCATAAAGTGAACCCTGCACTCAAATAGAAAATTGGAAAAATGTGGCTGTAGTTGTCGCGCTGCTTGGTTTTCCTATATATTTTATATTACCATTGTTGTTGTTGCTGCTGCGTACGCTTGCAACTTGCTGCAACGTCAGTGTGGTTTATGGAATTCAACAAAAATAGTAACAACAAGAAAAAAGTAATTAAAAATTTTTCTCACTGCGCGCATAGAACAAAATTCCACAAATGCTTGGCAGCCGCCGTGCGTTGTTGAGACCCTGTGAGCCAGTGTAATGCGCCAAGTCGAAGAACACTTGCGCTAAAAAGTTTGATGACAGCAACAGCAGCTATGGAGCACAGCAGCAGCAGCAGCAGCCAAGCGGCAATGGAAGTGGGGGCGACATTTGAGGCGATGGCAGCAATGCGAGGCTATGCTTTAATGGATAACTTACACACACACATACCTACTTGTATAATAGCATAGTGCACGAGCATGCTGAACGCATTATGGCGGGTGGGGTGCTGTCGTTGTTGTTGTTGCTCGTGTTGTTGGTGTTGTTGGTTTTGTTGGTTTTGTTGGTGTTGTTGGTGTTGTTGTCGTTAGCGCTTACACTAATGGCAATGGAGGCGATAGTCAAGGCGACGGACAAATGAACGAACGCGCGTACGGACAGTTACATTTCCAGTTAGACAGTTGGGCAAATGGTCGGACGCACCAGCGAACATAGAGACCAGCGCACGAGAGGCGCTTACAAAGAATATTATATACAAATGCATGTAACTGTATATATTGCATTAAGTATGCAGAGATAGCTAGAGCGGCTGTGACGACGCTGATGACTGCCACGACTATCAATGCCACCATTACAACAAATGTGCGCTTACACACGCACACACACACTCGCGCGCTCGTTGGCCAAAGCAAAGTGTCGTCTGGAATGTTGCTAACGCGTGGGGTGTTATTGCTGTTGCTGTTGCTGTTGTTGTGCAGGGAGCGTATACATAGCTGTAGCGCTGTAGACCGTTTGTTGGGACATGCGGCCGGGCGTTGGTGATAAATCATTTCAACTGTCACTTTCGAAATACAATTTTATCTAAACAGCAGCGTGGTTGCTTTTTCCATTTTTCTCACTCTACTTTATTTTCCATTTTTACCTTTTTTTTATCTATTTTTTTTACATTTTTTTTGCTTTAGAAAATGTCCGCTAGTATACTATGCTCCCACTCTACGGCCGGTAAAAGCGATTTGTCGCAGTGTGTGAAGCGTAGCATGCTCTTATCACAAAGGCAATTACAGCAAAAAAGTACAATAATTAACAACACTAAAAGCACTCAGTAAAGTGTAACAACAACAATTTGAAAAAAAAATAACAGTATACATACGGAAAAGCTAAGCATTAGTACTAGAATATTGCTTAATTTTTGTAGTTTGCTTTCGCAAATTAGTTGATAAGTATCCGCTTTTTATTAGATAGTTGACGCTACTAAACTTTGGTGTCATAAAAATTGTACGCGCAACACTTTGTTTACAATGGCGTTTTTTGATTTCGAAAATCAGTAATTGTGCATAAATTTACATGTGTATATATATATAGCTGGCTGTGAAAATGTCCTCAGTCGTTGATGCTGCACACCACTGCACACAACGCCAAAAACGTTGAAAGCTATATTACAATGTGAAATCAAAAGTCAGCTCACAGCTTAAAATCAACAACTTTTGCACACTTTTCGTATCAAATTTTTGGGAGAGTTCCAAGCGATGACTTACATACCTTTTACAACGATTTTTGCTTCACATGTTTTTGTTGTTTTTTTTTTTAATTTTTCTGCTTTTGTTCTTTTTCTTACTTTTTTGCACTGCTGTCGCCTGTGCATATCATTTTACAAGAGCGCGCGGACAGCAACAACACATGACGATCACAGATCGTGCACAGATCAACGACAACTGGCGGTCGTAATTTTTGTGTCAATTCTTTTTTGAATTTATTTTTTGCACATTTTTAACACATACAACAGACCTTTATAAGCGTTAAAAAGTGATCCCAAAAAAAAATTACCCAATAAAGTAAGAAATAAAACCAAAGAAAAAATTTATTTAAAATATTGAAATTAAATTCGCAACAGTGAAGTCAGTGACACTAAATAACCAAGAATTGCATGCGAACAGTTGTGGCCAGAGAGGTCTGTAGAAGCAGCAGGAAGGCCAAGCACCCATCAGTTGTAGTTGACGCATGCCTGTTATGTTCCACTCACGCTTATATCT
Organism: Bactrocera minax; assembly: GCA_021498325.1. Lineage (NCBI taxonomy): Eukaryota > Metazoa > Arthropoda > Insecta > Diptera > Tephritidae > Bactrocera > Bactrocera minax. The sequence goes on along the minus strand of JAKEEE010000011.1, from coordinate 2,305,697 downwards.
CAACTTTAGGAAATTTTTAAAAAGAAATTCGATTTTTTTACATTCCCACAGAGTGAGTTCCTTCCTGGCATATATGTGTATAAACGTTTTTCTTTTTTCTGGAGGGACTTACAAGTAATTTAAAATATAAATGTAATATAAAAATAAATTTTGAAATAATAAAAAAATCTTTTTTAAATTTTTTAAACTTTTTTTTATTAATAATTTTTATTTTTTAATTAGTTTCTTTGGTTTTTTAATAATTTTTACAAATATTTTTTTCTTCGACGATTTCACTTTTTCTTAGAAATTTTGTATAAAAATTTTTTTTGAACTCATAAATTTTTTCTTAACCCGAAATCGATTTTTTAAGTCAGAGACGAGAAGTGTTTTATTTTTATCTTGAATTAAATTTTTAGAATAATTTTTTTTATAAAATTTTTTCGCTTTTTCTGTTTTTTTAAGCGTTAACGTATAACGTTATTATTAATTTATTAATATATTGATTTTTATGCGCTCTTATCTAAATGGAAATATCTTTTTGTAACACAATAATAAAGTTACTTTGTGTTCGCTTGGCATACATTGCATTGCTATCCATTAAAGTTCCAGCAGCATATATGTTGGTAGATTTTAGTACATACAGTATTGGTCAAAACTAAAGCACCCCTCTGAAATGCTAATTTTCTTAAAGCAAAGAAATCGGAATTAAATTTCGATTATATGATAAATAGGTTATATATTCACTTATAATAAAACAAAACAACAATTATTATTATTTTCTTCTGATTTTAGAAATTTAACATAAAGTTGTTCATAGTAGTTAAAACTCATTACTAAAAACTAGAGTATTGGCATCAACAAATACATTTCTGTGCTAATATTTTGCAGAAAATCTGTGTTTTTGAGTAAAAGCTGTATATATTTAAAGTATTGAACTAAGAAAACTAAATTATCAAAAACATTATGCGATTTGTCGATAAAGCTATCCTTACGTCTTTATTATAATTTTACTGATTTTCTTATTAATTTTAATATCAACGATATATTAGAAATTCCGAAAAGAGTTGATTGGAGAAGAATGTTCAGCTCCGAAGTTTGAAAACACCATGTCATTAACTTGCAATAAGCTTTTACCATGGTTTCAGCAGTATTTACAAAGATTATTTCGCCAATACTTCGCTGGTATGCACGAATCGATCTATTATTGTTATCGTCTTGTGAATTAGCTCGAGCTCTTGCTCAGAAGAAATGATTCCATAACGGCAAACTCCGGCGTCCCGGTCCTCTCCCATGACACATATCATTCAACGGTTCAACTAACAATATTTTCCCGTTTCTGAATTCCAATCCAATCAATTTGAGCTTTTATAAATTCTTCTTTAAGCTTTAGAATTTTCGCTTAATTGAAGGACTGCTTGGTTGGCCTGGCCTTCGAGCGAGCAATTACAATGGGTCGCCTGTCCAATGTGAATTCATTACATGCAAAAATATGAATTTGATTTTATTGGGTCGAAAAAAAATGGCTGCATCCTTTCGAATATGTCGTTTGTTGAAAAACTCATTCATCCTTCATGTCGGGAAGTTTTTCGCTGTTTTCTTACACCAGATATGTTAGTCACATTGCGAGTTTGTTGATATTTGTCCATTTTTCTTATAAGCCTGGATCTGTTGCTGAAATATTTCGCGCTAACTTTATGCCGAGATAAACCACTTTCCAATAATTTATCATTGTGTCTTTAACTCCTTATTATTACCTGCTCCTTGTCATTTTTAATATTTGAATACTATTAACAATTTGAGAATGAAATATCTAAAATTTTTGTAAAAATTCATTCAAATGAGTTTGGCAGAGGTTCCATTAAGTGTCCCAATATATATGTAAATACGTAATTGGTTATTCGTTTAAAATTTAATTTGATTTAATAAAAATAATAAGGGAATGTTTTAGTTTTGACCAACAATTCGTTGACTATTATGAACTATTTTAAGGGAAGCTTTCAAAATCATAAGAAAATAATGTTGTTTTGTTATAAAAGAATATAGAACTCAATAATATTTGCAAAATCTTTAGTTTCTAATTTCTTTGTTTTAGTAAAAGTAGCACTTTTAAAAATGCACTAGGAGGTGCTTTAGTTCTGAGCAATACTATATATATACACTTGCATTTGGCTGACATTTTATCAACACGCAACGGACTTACTATCTGCACGGCGCTAATATGAAAGCAACTAGCGAAATGGAGCGCTTGTACTCTGGCGACCAAGCTGGCGAGTAAATAATCAAAAAGTCAAACAATCAAATAACCAAAATAGGCAAACAAATGGTGAAATCGATGTTTACCAACTACCGTATTTATTCTGCCAACACTGTTGCACGGCAGTTGCATAGATTTCGGGTGGTTACCAAATTAGCCGCCGACGCGGTTGGCGTTGAAGTATATTTTCGGCTTTGGACACAGCGGCGTTGGACTATTGAATTTAGCTTTATTTTAGCAAAAGAGCGATCTACTCCATATGTACTTCTAATTTTTGAAAAACAGCTTTTTTTTGTTTTATACTTGCCTTTCCAATGACGCGCACACGTTGACTGTGTGACGTTGTTGTTGACGCCTAAAATGCCACCGTGTACAGCGTGTCATATGTGTATAGGCACTCTTCTCGTTCATTCATGCATTTGTTCACTCGTCTGCCGGCTATCGTTTCGTTCGTTTGACGGTCACGTGACCCTAATAAATCACAGATTTAATGTTACGTGAAATGGAGTGTGCGACGCGGCACTCGATTGCAGACAGGCCTTGCCGCCGCCTGCGCAAACTGACTACCCACCCAGTGCAGCCAGCCTTTCACGGCCTGATTGACAGAGTGATTGTTACAGTTACCCGGATAGTGTGCTTACATACAAATAACTCGCCCATCTGACCACTAACTCGTCGGCACAGCACTGCCTAAGCGTTGGTCATTGCTGTCGAACAGAATTTTGATTTTGCTTTTATTTGCGAATTCGAGCCTGTTGTTTACTAAAGTTCGGTTTTAATCTGTGGTCTGTGCAAATCTGAAGAAATATGCTGGCATTGTGTTGCGGTCTACATCGGGTTTCAGGAAATTAATAGGTTTATCTTTTGCGATCGGTGCGATTTTGAAGCATTTACGACGATAATAATATCAACTTTTTTTATCAAAAAAATATTTTACTAGTAACTAGTAAGTAATAGTAATAGATTACTAGTATATTTTTCAATTATTTCATTTCGAAATTCGATTTTCAAAATTCAGTTTAACGCTTTTTTACCCTTTCTTATATTACTACTTGAATCGAATTTAATAATTATTAACTTATTTCAAAACGTTTTTATTTTAAGTTATGCATTTTTTGTTTATTTAAAATTAAATTTAAAATTTTTACTTATTTATTATTTCTTTATTTTAACTTATGTAATTTTTATTAATTAAATTCACTTTTTTTGCTTATTGGACATATATTTTTCTTCAATAATTACTTTAAAATAATTGAGCAATTTGTATTTCTCTCTATATCTAATATCCACAAACAAGCCTTTAACAACTAAAACTATGCCACACAAGCCGCATTTACACTTTCATTGTATTTGTCTGCTTTTTCACTTTTCTTTTGCAATTTAAAATTGTGCCTCATAATTTATTGCATTTGCGTTGCACACCTCAGCGTGTGGAGCGCCAGAAAAATATCGATTGAAGAGTCAAAGAACTTTCACCCATGAACACACACACACACACGCGCGCACACAATGATAAATTAAATGAAAACAGTACAAAATACACACTTACGCCACAACAACAATGAATATTAAAGTGGGTATGTGCACGGATATTTAGCATTGAATGGTTTTATAAACGCGTATGTGCTGGTTGTTGATTGCTGTGTTGGTGGGTCAACCGCATGCGCCGGCGCAGACACTGGCGCCCAACCAAACACATAAGAGTCGTAAGCACATTTGTAAACGTTACTAACATAAACGTAAGTGGATGCAAACAATGCAAAGTTCAGGCGCAAAGACAAACACACTCACACATATACATGTATGCCAGTTATTATGATAACAATATAAATAAAATTAAAAACGAAAAGCGAGCCAAGTTAAATGAATGTGTTTGCTTTACTGTCACGGCTGCGTTGTGTTGTCTCGCGTTCAGTGTCCTTAGCATATTGCTGTTGTGTGCTTCCGCTGGCTGCACATGTCGTTTACACAAATATGTAGCATACATACAGGCGCTGCGACTTTTTGCCTACTCACGCACATCGAAGCGACTTCGGGCAGCAAGGCATTAATTGTAACCTGCAAACTACTTTCGTAAGAGCACAACCGAGCAATCGAAACATGGGCAAGTACTTATATATGTGCGTGTGTGTGTTGGTGTGTGTGTAAGTAGGAAGTGAAACAAGGAATACGTAGTGTGTAATAACATTAACATTAAAAACCCCCAAAACGACAACGACAATTTCCTCATTATCGTAAAATTTATTCAAGCAAAATAAATTCATTGGTCGTTAACCTTGACACTGGTTTTCCATTGTGCACTCGCTCGTACGCCGCCGAGCCTGCTCAGCTGCTCAGCCGGTTGGCTGGTTCCTTTACTGCTGCCGCTCGTTTAACTCAGCGCCTGCTGGCAGCCTACTGCCACACCATCGGCATTCTGCATTTACTCGCTGCTTGCTGCTTGCTGCTCGGTTAGCCTGCCAAAGCTTTTTAGTAGCGTTTCTATGTGTCTTTTACTACTTTTTTTATTTCTTTTGTTATTATGATTCTCTTTGTTTGGGCATACAAATTTGGCGCATTTAACATCGAAAGGCAACGCCAAGCAGTCAACCACGTTGTAAGTGCAGTTGTAATGGCGGTGGGGAGGGCCAGCAGGGTGCGCGACGTAACAACCAGCCAGACAGACAGACAGACAGACAGACAGATAGTCAATGTGAGCCGCCATAAAAGCCATAGAAGCCATCAAAAACTGTTACCACTTGCTTGTAGGTGTATTTATCTATATGTGTGTGCGTGTGTGTGTGCCTATGCGAAATCAGCTTTCCGTTGTTGGTGTTGCTATTTTTAGTGTTGTTTTATTGCTATATAGTGTGCGAGCGTGACGCTCAAGCCTCAAGTGCTTTCATACACGTTTGCATATGTGTGTGTAGTATTACTGGAGCGAAAGTGCCATAAAGCGATCGCACACATACAATTCGTTTTCAATACGACCACATACACACACACACACACATGCACACATATCGAAAACACCCATGCACCTTCCCATATGTAGGAAAAAATGGAAGGGCAGACAGAACACCGGCAAATATTGACGATTTGTGCGGCTCGCATCTATAGCAACGCAGCGCACACTAGCACACTTTTAGGCGCAATAAAAGCAAATTAATTCAAAAACTAGCAAAATTCCAGGCAAGTGTTTGTTTTTTTTAGCTTATCAACGCACGCAACAGTGACATATAAATAAAAAAAATTTGAAAAAACAACGTGAAAATTGTGGTAAATGTTTCGTATAAGTGATTTTTATTTATAAACTCTCTTGGGCATGCGTTGCTTACATTCATAAAATCGTTTGTGCAATCGTACAGTAAAGGAAGTTAAAGATTAGCAAGCAGAGCGGGGAAATTTATACCGAAATTCATGAAAAATCAATATTGAAAGCAACCGAAAGCGGAAAAATTATGTCACGAATAGTTAAATTGCATGTGTATTGATTAAAGTATACATTCTGGCGCCTGGAAACAAAATTATTGATATAAAAAAATTTGTGTTTTAAATATATCAAAATGTGAGTAATGTGACGTATTAAATTCATAATGAAAAACAAAAATGCATACACAAATTAGTAAAAATGTATATTACTAAGATTTTAACTGGAGCGCTTTACTTTAAGAATTCTTCTAAAAATCGCTTGCCCTGCTGCTAGCATTATTCCAAAGCTTTAAAAACGTAAATATTGTTTTAGCTTAAAAAATAATCAATATATCTGTCTGCACTGCCTCAGGCGTAGGCCATATGATTGAACCACATATACAGCATGCGCCTAAAAGTCTGCTCGTAACCGCCACTGCCAGTCGTGCAGACAATTTCATAAACAAAAAGATAAAAGCATGAATAAAAAAATAATCATTTATATACAGTCACCAGACAAATTGTCCTGATTTTTGAAGTCATAATTAAAAATGTATGTAAAGAGCGCCTGCTGGTAGGCTTGCTTTTTCACAACCACTACAATTTCGAGGCACATATTTCTTCATGCATCTTTGCCAGATTTTTGCTTTGCGTCTGCTCCGGCAAATGAAAAATGACCAGAACACTTACGAGCATGCACACAGACACCAAATGAAGAAAATATTAAAAACAGAAAGAGAAAAAAAAGCAAAAAATTAACTTGCAGACATGAAAATTGCCCATGGCCTAGAAGCTTTTGTGTGCAGTGTAAAAACAAAGAAAATAGGCCGCAAGCGACACATACTTGGCAGTAACGAAGAGAGTAGGCTTTGCTTTTGAGAAACTACATTGAAAGTGTGCTTGCTTGAAATTTAAAATTTTATTTGGTACTACACCGAAAAGACTAATTGAAGCGCGCAGTTGCAGGAGGGAAGGTCATTTTGATTTGCAAGGCGTATCACAATAGCCTGAGATATATAATAATATATATACTTTACTTTTACTTTTACTAAGAGCAAGTAAATGTTATTTTTACTCTGACTTTTAAATTCTCCCTTGTAATAAAAATCAATAAATGCTCAAATTACATATGAATAGCCTGGTGTATGGTATTTAGTTATGCATAACGAAAATGGCTAGCAAGCATGAGTGTGCACTTTCAGCAACCTTCTTCATACCTTGGTGTAGGTATATTTACTTTTAGTGTATGACCAACAAAAGATCCACCAAAAGCACGCATTTGCGCCTTAAAGCATGCTAAAGTTATTGTTTTTTCGTGTAAATTCTGCTAAAAGAGACGGACTTTGAGCAATGTATATAATAATATATGCTCATAATGTTACTGTATTTTGCCTATTCACTTTTAAATATTAAGTTATCTGTATAAAATTTGTGATTTTGCCCTATTTGTGGATGTGATGTTTTTCTTTAGTTGCTAATACGCCCTGCAGTCGGTCAAATTAATTGATTTTTTATTAACGATCTGTGGGTGTAACAAGCCATATGTTACTTTAATGAATTTAAATATTTTTGTTTATACATATGCCTTTTGCGAGCAGTAATTCTATCTTCAAGGCAAATTTGCTGCAAAAAATGCGCTTAGTCATAGGCGGCGGCTCAATTTCATTGACGCAAGACTTTTAAATTTGTTGCGTATTATTTTATTTATAAATATAAGCATGTCTAGGAAGTTGTAAGCGACAGAAATTTATTTGGGTATATAGTTCCAGTAATTTGTAAAATATCAATAACTGAAAGTACAATAAGTGAATGTGTGGCATATTTTTCAATAACATACTCAATTCAACCTTTACAGAAAATAACCGTAAGCTTGAATTAAACAATTTCTTCAGTAATGTTCCATTGGGTATCTTCAAAATTTACTAGAAAGATTATGAGCTAATTTTTTTTATTTTAATTTTTTGTGAAAATGCACACTTTTGTGACGTGTAATACTTTAATATAAATAAAATCTTAGAGGAAATACTCTTAATATGTGTCGAAATCTTATATTTTGATGGAAAAATTTTTTTTTTTGCCGAACTGGGTATTTACTTTAATATTTCGAACATTACTACTGCCAAAAGTATCTTTGCATAAAACTTGAAATGAAAGTATAAAATTCTCTAATATATTTCTATAGTGCTCTTTCGGTTCTAAAATTATATTGATGTTTTTTCATAGCCATGTAATACTTTTCTAATCAGACCGAATCTAATCTCACATAATTTAATTTGCACTGAAACGTTGTTATACAAGAAAAATAGTTCTTTACTGGAAATAAATTCTTTCCCACTTTTGGGCTTGCATCAAGTAAGAAGTGTGTTTTTGCACTTATTTTCAAGTTTCTTTTCATACCATTGTCTGCATTTCGTCGCAGCATGTCATAAAAAAATATTCAGAAAGCCATTTGCCAACAAAACAACTAGTACTTGTGCATGCACATAAAGACTATGTGCAGCCCGCTACCAAGATATTAAATACATGACTAATAAAAAAATAAAAGTGGAAATAAAACAATATGCACAAAAGAACAAACAAACACACAACAACATTGGCATTGAAGTGAAATGAAGAAAGGCTTTTGTGCCAGCAACCATTAACTTAAACGTGCACACACACGCGCACATTCTTCTCCTTCATACACTTTTCATTTATACCACTTCCGCTTTGTGTATGTGCATGCGCGTGTGTGCGCGCGTGTGTGTGTGTGCCTTGTGGCAGCTGTCGTTCTACGCATTGGCTGTTGTGTTTGCTACGCTTTGTGCTGCAAAAGCCAACCACCCACACACAGCGTCCTTTGGCATGCTCGGTTGTAGTTGTATGCCATGCAGCGAGGCACCACTGCCACATATATATATACTAATGCATATAAACGTCATCTTAACGCCTCCGAGCCGTAATAACGGAAAATGTTAAAGCGAAAAATCGACAAAGTATGGGGAAAAGCAAAAATATTTAAAAAAAAAAAAATAAATAAAAATGAAAACAAAAGGAAATTATTATTTTTCCTACTCAATTTAATTCTTTTGCTGCGGGCTAATGCCAGTTGGCTGTACTTTGGCGAATTTTTTTTCTGCTGAGCAAATTTTTTTTTTATCTAACACACATACATAGTTAGCGGAGACAACGCGGTCGCCTACCGAGTCACTTATGCCTCCTTGTCTTCGTCTACTCTTGTTATTCGCCCATTCCTTTTATGCTTCACCTACTTGTGTATATAAGTTATTTTACCAAGTTGCCTTCGCATACAATTTTTCCTAGACTACATTTTGTTGTTGTGTGGCTTTGTATATTTATGTACGCTTGTGTGTGTGTGTCCATTTTGCTGCCTTCGCTGCACACTTTTCTTTTGAATGATTCGATGATTTTAAGCGCCTGCGTTATATGAAAACCAATCGCATCAAAGCACCCCATTAAATTTCATCGTCAGGCATGCATATACATGTATATGGGTGTGTGTGTCGTCGGTGGTATTCTTGCTGCTAAGTTGGGCATTACAGCCACACCAACAAATATACCAATATCCTGTGCACAACGCTCACCGCACACCGCACACTGCAACCGCTCCGCAACGGAATGAAAGGACAAACTTTTGCTGTGTTGCAGCTTTTTAGGCAGCTAGTGCTAGCAGCTGTTGCCGTGGCAGTGCTTGTGGTTGCTCGCCATCTCGTCTCATTTCATTTCTGCTCAACTCATCCGAACTAAAGTCGTCTCATCTCAACTCATCTCTTCTCTCTTCACTTCGTCGTACCGCACATCATAAGCGCAACTCGTCTTATTTCAGCTGCTTCTTCGCCTAGTTATTGTTGCCAATGAAAGCATCAATGTTGTTGGCTACAGCTTTGGGTTTTGCCCAGCAATATACATAGCGTACGTCAACATTATGATGAACTGCAATCCTTTTCAACACATCTATGGTTGCATATGCATCGTTTCAAATAGTACCATAGTAACCCTAAGAGCCACAGCTGCACAGCTTGCACTTATTCTACTCATTGCCTCGGTGATCAAATTTTACACTGGCTCTTCTGTTTTTTTGCCTTGCTTTCGATTTCAAGTGTCACCAATTTTTTTATTTTATTTATTGCCCATTCCCAGTAAAGATTCATACCTTGTCTATGGGTATACCACCTTATGTGTGTATTTTAGATATTTTCTTATTTTAGTTACTTGTTTTTGGTAACGAAAATCAGCAATACAATCAACATCGTCATCACAACCATCACCATCACCATCATCATTTCCTGTTACACCGCCAGCATCACGCTTTCGTGCACCCTTTAAAGTAGACAGCCCTTTTTGTCATATGCACCTTTCACATATACACTCACATTTAGCGTTTTCTCCTTGGCCTCTAGTTTTATTGCTAACCAACCACGTTGTTCCATTCGAATAGCTCCATCAACACACCATTATGAAAGCACTTTGCTGCATGTCTACACATGCAACTTCAACTCGCCTCACAAATGCCTAAGTGCTCCTTTTACTGGTGATATCCTTGCTATGCAAATTTTTTTTACATTCCACTAGTTATTTGCTTCATATATGGTTTTGTGTGGAATTTTTCATTTATTTTAAACCCAATACCCATATATACTTCATTACTTTTCGCAACTGGGTGTTGCATTGTAGTTTCTATTTTCTGTAAGTGTTTAAAAATAATTTTGAAATGAGGATATGTTATGAAAATATTAAGTTGGAAAGTTAGGAGTCTTTAAAATTAAATTCAATATAGAACCAAGATTGTTGTATTAGTTTGAAGATATGTTAGGGAACATCAACTGTTTCCTGTTACATTATGGGAACATATCTTCTTCCTATAATGTTAGTGATCTTTCAAAATTATTTTCGCTATAGAACCAAGTTCCTATCCGTCATTTATTGAAGTGAGTTTCAATAATTATTGAAAAACTGAAATGTTGATTTATTAGTTTCGTGAATCAAAATATACAGCTATCTTCGATCCACTTTGCCTAACTTTGGATACTAATGGATTTTGTCGTCGAAAAACAATTATATTTATTTGCAGAAAAATTTGAAGAAAAATTCCGTGTAAAGCTATTTTCAATATGTTCTCAATTAATTTTTATTTAAACAGCGTGATTTATGCCGCAGAAATTATAAAAAATAAAAATAATTATATCAAAATTCAGTAAGGCCTGATAAATGTTAAAGTGTTATATAGATAAACTTAAACTTAACTTAAGAATTTTCTTCTGAACTCGTAACGCTTATGATTTTAAGATTCAGCAAATTGAGTGAAATACTCCGAAAATTTATTATTGTGTTACTCATAAACCACTTTTCGTTCGAAATATCAAGTTATACAATTTAAATATTTTTTGTTGAAATAAGTTGGATATCAACACAGACGCGAAAAATTTAACATCGGGTACAAAGTTCCTCCTACAAGCCACAGTCCTTTTTAATTTTAGATAATTTAATTTCGAAAGCTTTCATTGAATTTCGAAAGCTTTCACTTAGTTTTGCAAATTATGTGAAATTATTATTACATGAGCTCTAAAACTGCATTGATTCAACATTCAGATTCAAGCAGAATGCAGTTCTTAGAAAAAGTTTATACTAAAACCCTTTGCAAAACAATTTAAAAAATGAAGGCAAAAATGCATTTTCATGCAACTCTTAGCTTTTGTGTCAGTACAACAACAAAATTAGACTTTAAACATTCACTAAGGCAACTTTAAATTGCGCAAGAACGAATAGTAAGTAACGTTCCGCCTGCTGCTTGCTAACTTTCTTCACGCCGCACCGCACCGCCACATCTAATTTCATTTCTCAATTTTCCAACCAACACCGCTCCTCCAGCCGTTGCGCTATCACATAAAGCACTCAAACAATCTAACCAACTTTTCATGCAATTTTCTTCATTATTTTCTTATTTTTATTATACACTGTGTGCAGTTGCACTTCTTTTTGTGCTAGTAAGCTTTTTTGCAGCTGTTGTATACGCACAGCTCGTATAATGGAATTTTCAGAAAATTGCATTTTCTTGATAAGTTCCTACATCCTATATATATACATACATATTACATATATATATTTTTCTTGCATTTTCCTTTGCAAACGCTGTACTTGTATGTGTGTGTATATTTGTGCGCTGGTTATATTTCCTTGGTCCTTGTCAGCCAACCCTAGCGGCAAGTAAGCGGAGCAGCTTAGGTTCGTGCATATACACATACACTCACCTATGCACATGTATACACACATATATATGTGAGTACATAGTTATGCAGTATGACCCAAACTTGACAATGCGAGCTAGTTGAATGAAGAGCAGCAAGCTAGGGCGCCAAATCGACCCGGGCCCGACTGTCAGTGGTGAGGCAGCAATTCTTCTTCTTCCACTGCTAGCAAGCAAATTTTTGTTGTCGTTGTAACTTGTTTCTTTTTGTAACCCGTTTTGTTCTTCCTCTTCCTGCTGCTGATTTTGCTCATGACCATCGCTGCCATATTAGATTTTGAATGCATTTCCGTTTTCTCACCACAGTAGGCGGTGGCTGGAAATAGCGCAGGAGCAAGCAGCAATCAGACAACGACAAGCAAGCGGCGACTAGTACATGTAGTGGTTTATGTGCATGTTTACGTTTGCACTCACACACGCTGCACTCGTGTGCTTGTGTTGCAGAAAAATTCACGAATGACTGACTGAGGTATGCGCTGACGTCGCCGCTGAGCATTGAGTGAACAACGACAAGAATGAATGAAGCGGCGAGGAAGCAAATTTGGTATTGCGGCATGTGGCAGAGGCGGCATAACAGTCACCTCCTACAGGAAGCGCATAGTATTTGGCAAGCGTATGGGTGTATATGTGTTTGTGTGTGTGAGAGCGTCGAAGAATGAGCTTGTGGGGCGCGGGCAGTAGTGAGGTCAGAAAAATTGTAAGCGCTGCTTGATTGCAGCCAAACAAAAACGAGGTTTGCTTGACTGTTCGAGTGTTTGTGTGTGCGTGTTTGTGTAAATGTATGTGTGTCTGTGTTGTTGTGCACAATTTGATGGAAAGAAAAGTGGCAGCAAGAGCAGGCAAAAAACGAGTAGCGAAAAATAACAAGCAGGAATGTATATGAAAGTGAACAAAATACAACAAAAACAAAATGGAAAAAAGATGGAAAAAATGCGGAGGAATGAACGTATGAAATGCAAGCAAGAAAATTCAGTGAGCCACAAAAAATATATTGTGACAGCGGGGATTTCAAGGAATTTTCTTTCATTTCATTCTTGGCTGTATTTTATTTGCTCCCACTCGTCGGCGGGGTGGGCAGGAATGTGCATGCACGTTGGTATGACCGTGTGTGTGTGTGTGTGCGGAATGTTGTAAGCGCGGAGAGAAGCGAACATTGCAGGCGGAGTCTTATCGTTATAGCCAGTGTTGGAGCTAATATTTCGCTTTAAAGCGTATTTTTCTTTCAAGCTTTTGCTATTTAAATTTATATTAGATATGAAGCAACCAACAAAAGATATATATGTGTTTATGAAAATATATTATATTCTATATCCAGTTATATTTACTTAGTAAACCACTCTTTTCCAAACGAAAAAAATTTGAGTGCATACAGATCAGTATACTACTAAGTTTCGAGCGCTCTTCCTTCTGATCAATTTAATATCTTCAAAACAATTGTTTTTTAAATTTCTCTATATTTTCATGTAAAAATTTATATTTTTGCGCTTTTGTGTTCAATTTTAAATTTCACACAAAATTGTCTCCTCTAACCCTCAGTCAGCCACTGTAGTCCAGAACTTCGTTAGCTTAGTTTTATTAAATCCCACCTTCTTACCGCTTTCATATTTGCTTGACACAAAAGTTTCTTTATTACATTTTCTCTGCAATTACGTCCTGCTGCAAAATACTTTTATTTCACAATTTTTATTTCCTTTTCCAATGACATACCGACTCACCCATATGTAGCTTTTGTAAAAATTAATTGCTGCTCCAAGAAAGTGTATAGAAAAGGCATACAAAAATGTAGGAAAAGCTGGAACCAACTGTAAATTGGAATTTTTAGCTTGCAGTCTAATGGCATTATACATTTATAAAAGCGGAAGAACATACTTTGGCACACCAACATTAGTATCGACTGTATGTGTACATACAATCATTCATAGCGCGCATTACTTGGAACTGTTAGTTGGCAATTTTTAATGGGAAATTTTTCTGAAGCTTTAGAAAAATGCTACAGCAAAATGGAATCAACCGAGTGAAGCATGTGAGAAATGTGCAAAATGGTGGAATACTATATATACATATGTGCGAACATTTATTCGTGTATGGGTAGACATTGAAAAAAGTATATATACATATATATATATATATTTTCCTTTGATATTTTGGCAGTTAGAGTATATATACTACTGTTATTAGAAATATTTTAAATGAATGCTGCTCCAAAATTTTCTCAACACTTTTGGCTGACTTTGTTTCAGGAAAAATTTCTCTAAAATTTTGCAGCTTCTTTAACATTTATTCATTGTTTGCTTATAATGCAACAGCTTTTTTTTTACAATAATATGTTTAGTTGTAGTGCAAATTAAAAGAATAATTTAGTTTCATGGGGACGAAGGAGGGTAAGAAGCACATTGAAATTTGTTAGATATAACATACTTTGAAGCGCTTAGAGTGCTTTTCTTCATGCAAAGTATTGCTAAGCAAGTTTTTATAAGAGAAAATATTTCATAGTACCATTTGTAACCATAAGGTAATGATATATGTGATTAATTCGAGGTAAATTAGAACGTGAGTGCACCTGTAGAACCTAATTTAAAAGTTTACAAAGAAAAGTCTCTAAAACCGAAATGTTTAATATGTTCTCGAAAATTTTGTTTTCTCCCTATTTTTTTCAATAATTTCATTAACCTACTACAAACCTAAAACACCTGCAGCTCTATTCGGCGGCAAGCTTGCTCAATATTAAATCGAGCATCTATAAAATCGAAACTGCATGAAGATGTCAAGGTGTACACATACATACACACAAGTACATATACACATATAAGCAGACGTGACTAATTGCTGAATTTGTCAAATCGCAATAAATCATTTGAAAAATTAGCGAACAACATGTGAAAACCACAGAAGCTATAACTTCATTTACGCACACACACACACACAAATCGACATAAGCCAAATACATGGAGGCATGTCATTTACACGAAGTAGGCACATATATATACATATGTAACATGTATATGTATGCTGAATTGTTGTTAGTGGGCGCAAATGCGTGTAGCATGTGCCCACTGCTTTCCATTTTAGTATCTAAGAAGCAGGCAAAAATGGCAAATGCTACACCAAACATAAACATGGGTGAAGAAAACAAAGCCAAAAATTGAAATGAAATAAAAGCGGTTAAAAAAAAAATTGTGAAATCCATAAATACAGTCAACCGCGAACTCAAACAAACGAAAAGTCTTTAAAACAGCCATAAAAGCATTTTAATTACATTACAGCAGTCCAACTTATTAGTTGAAGAGCAGCACAGCAGCATAGCAGCAAATCAGTCAGTCAGCCAACCGCTGAGGCAGACGAGCCGGCAAGCAAACGACCACAAGAAGCTATAAAGTGGAGTGGTATGGAGTGACGCTATGAAAGATCAGCTACCAAAATGATTTGGTCACACACACTCACAATATATATATGCAATACATACATATGTATTTATGTAAATGTGTGTACGTGAATGAGATGTGCGGTTGAGAGCGCTCGTTATGCTCATTAATGCCTTTAAGTAAACAAATGATATCTAATTTTAGTAGAAAATGCTGAAACGAAAAATAAAATCGGTACTCGGCTTGCTTTGGCTTTTTTTCCGATTTCATTGGTTTTTTATTGTTTTTAATTTATTTAGCTACAGAGTGTCATTTTAAGTTGGTAATAAAAAGCAAAAATAGAAATAATGACATGCACACAGCTGAGTGAACTATAGATTTTTATATAGATAAAAAGAAGCGGAATTTTTCAAGGGCAATCATGAAAGTGATTAACGCTGTACACTGTGCAGAATTTGCGGTTTTCGAAAATGTTTTACAACACTTAAGGGTAATTGTTTGGGATACAATTTAAATTATGAAAATTTTAAATTTGCTTCAAAAAAGTCTTAAAATTTCCAAAAATTCTCTCCAGTAGCGAATAATGGTGTACATAAAATTATTCAGTATTTTTTTCACAGTGCATTTATGTGTAACTGCGTTAAATGCTTCTCTGCTACTACGCTTGAGTCACTAAATCAAGCCAACGCCATTAATTAATAATTAGTGGCAACAGAGCCTGAATTAAAAGCCGAAAGCGGTAAATTTCAAATTTGTTTTGCGTATTCGAAAAACTAAAGTAGCTGAAATTTTATATAAATATGTATGCTCTCGGCTACGAGCTATACGAAGATCTGAAAGCACTATTCCAATGATTGATTTTCAAAGCTTACTGATTTCAACGAAGCTACTAAGCGATTGGTTTTAAGTTTATTGCTTTTGTTTTGATATTCAGCATTCATTAACTGTAATCTAAGCGCGCTTTTAGCCAAGTATATATATGTTAATGCTTGTGACAGCAGTTTCATTTTTGTTTTTTGAAGTCAGATTTATAAAAATTATGCTAAAATATACAGTTTTAGCTAACGTTTGTTATTGTTGTTGCAGTATTTTTGCAAATTTAATTGTTTAATAATAAGAGTTGAAGGATTTGTTGTGCTACAAAATAGATTCAAATTCAATACTATGCATATCATATAATAAATTTGCGTTGTTATTGAGCCATATATTAGCCTCCTTTTCATTTGAAATATTTTTTATCAATATTTATATTAATTTCTAAAGCGTTCCGAATTTTCTCTGCAATCACAAATTAACCTAATATTATGAGCGCACGTGCTTTAATTTTTTTCGTTGGCGGAGGTGCGTAAAAATTGTCCATAAACTATCATAACTGCTACAGTTGCAGAATTTGGAAACACGCATTTACTATTTTTAATATCTTCAAGATGAAAAATATAAATAAATTTTGGCAAAAGGTGAAAAATTATTTTTGAACGTTTTGCTCTTGCAACTACTTCTTCAACATTCGAACATACGGTAAACAAACCAACAACATTGTAATCTGCTGCTAAATTGCTGCGAAATAGAAAACGCTCGGCAAATTGAAAACGTGTCCAACCAACAAACATCAATATTTAAACGTAAGTAATCACTTTGTAAACGTTTCACCCCCCCAAACGACAGACAGTCGACAGTCGACAGCCAAAGCGTTTTACTTGTCGAACAAAATTTATCCGTACAATTTGTACTGGGCATTTTAGATGATGATCGCCACTCAAGCCAGCTTCCGGTGGAACACAGCTGAGCTACCGCAGCGAAACGGAAACACCAAACGACGAAAAGCCACTCAAACTTTGTTGCATAAAATTGGAGTTGTACAGAGTTGTGTTGTTGTTTTATTTATTTATATTCTTTCTTCCATACATTTGTTGCTTCATATACACACATATATGTTGTGGTTGTTGTTGTTGTTGTTGCACAATGTTTAGTTATGCTGGTCACAACGAGTGCCAGAGATGCGGCTGCTGCTACTCGACGCATTCACCTCGTAAAGCTGCACAGTTTATAATGCTGCCTGCCGCAAATCGACAGCTGTCGAAGCAACAGCGCCCAAAAGCCCACTACATGCGCGCCACCAAGCGGAAGGGAAACAAACACAGAAAAAAAACAGAAGGAAACGGCATTCATATACCAGCACTAGGCGAAAATTCTGTGGACTGCTAGAGTGGTGTGGGGTGTTGCCAGGAAGGAGCGGGGGTATGCTAGCAGAATTTTGCACGTCGCAACATGCAACGTTATAAAGTAACATTTTTTATGCCTCAGCTGCAAAAGTACTAACAACACAAAATGCCCAACATGCATAATTCACGAAATTTTCACACACACACACATATGTAGGCACGCCGTCGTAAGCTCGAAGAATTTGTCTTTAGCCAAATAAGACACGCTTTGCATTCCCCGCCCTCCCTATTACATCTGACTGGATTTATTATGAGGCTTGGGAAATTGAAAATGTCTGCTCGCCCCACCGCCACAACTACTTGCCTCAATGTTTATATTAAATCTACTAGATAAAGCGCCTTCAAGTATGCTTTGGAATTATGATGAGCTTGTTTGCTACGTTTTTCGATTGCCTTATTTCAGCATATTTTATTCCTTTTTATTGGCACTGTGTGCGTGCCGTCGCTTCTCGGTGTCCTTTTGCTTGCTATTACATTTAGTTAGTTGCCATTTTTTGACTCTTGTATTTTACGACAAATTGATTACGTGTCAAATGTTTTATGCGTGGTGTGACAATTGTTTGTAGGGTCAGTGTTGCCAAGTTTCATTATGGCAGTAAGGTGTGCAGAGCATATTTATTATTGTTTGTGTATTAAATATAAGTGCGCAAGCCTCTTAATATTCCAGGAACATTTTTTGCATATGTAACCCTTATATTTCGCTTTTAAATAATTAACAATTAAATAAAGCTATGTTAAGAATGTTAATAATACGACATAGTCTAGATTTTTTTACAATTCTTCAAAATTAGCAACACATATTCAGATTCTTTTTTTAAAGACCAAAATATATCTAATACTTCATTGCATTACTTTTCACAAGTTCTTTTCTTGCGCACTTAGTGGAATTTGGTTTAGACTAAATTTCATATTTCCTGAATTTTCCTATATAAGTATCGAGTCCCCAGCGAGAAAAATTGGGAACACTTTTTCTTTTTTCAAAATTTCTAAATACCTAAAAGTACCCTCTTAAAGTCTTATAAATCCTAAGCACGTTTTTTTTTACTACCCAGCAAATTCATTAAGCTACTATTTAAGTACTAACACTTCATTTCGATATTCCCCACTTGCTAACGATCTTAACCCATTTACATATATTATTTATTCATATGTCACTTATCTAATTACAAGGTTCAGTTGTGTTGTCATAATAATAGTATGTCAATAAAAATAAAAATCAACGAACTTATATTTAATACTTAACGAACGATACTTAATGAGCAACTGTAAACTGTCTGACTGACTCCAGACAGTATGTAATTAAAGAAAAATAATTATTTTTCTCTTGCCATGCCATATTAATTATCAAAACAGAAGTAGTCAGTGAAAGACGCAGAAAATTATAAGAAAGAAAAAAAAATTAAGTATAATAAAAGAAAGAAAAAAAAAATAAAAAAAACAATTAAACTAGCAACAACAAAATATAATTATAGCTTCCCGTCAGTGACTGTGGCATATGTCACATGGCACACTGGTAATTCTATATACAAATACTTAGCGTATGTCGCCTGCTGCCATAAACCATTTTATAGCACATAAACCAAGCTTAGTTAAAATGCTATTAAAAATGTGACCCATGAAAATTTTTTTACAGCATCCATCTACCATAAAAAGACTATTACCCAACAAACATTCATCCTCTTGTGTCTCATTATGCATTTCAGAGAATGGGCACATTGTTGTTGCCATACAATTTCCATGCACCATTGTCTGAGTTATCAACAAGCACATCAAAATTTTCATAAATGCCATAAAAAGTGCATGTGAGTAAATGCAAGCACCCATATACCCATATACACTCACACGCATACAGACACACTCACATATGTGTGTGACAAATAGAGGAGTGCTGGAAAAAAAATGGCAGCTAAATAAAAATTAGCAATCAAAAAACTATGAAAATATAAAAATCGCATTTCACTAATTTTTCTAGCGCACAAATACCATGGCACTCAAAATTTTAGAGCTACGCGCATAAACGGTGCACCATAAACGCTTTAGTTTTGTTCGTGTAACTTGGCAGATGCTTTTACGACGGCCATCTCGACTTTCGTGCACTTTGATTTGTACACGCTTGGAGTGCACTCGTATCTGAAATGTGACTTTTTCCAAAACATTTGCCAATTGACAAATCAGCCAAACGCTGGACAGGCATTTGTTTATGACTTTTTCAAAATCGTCCTGCACATGTGCCTGTGTGTGCGTGTGTGTTTGTGGCACTAAATGTGTTGTATTTGCAAGTGAAATAATCGGTGAAATGGTTTTGCGCTCATAAACTTTATGTATTTGTAGACAGTCATAAAAAAGGCAGGCGAGAGGGTGCGCGAACGGGAGCGCGAACGTTGTTGGAAATTATATACTCGGCAACATAACGGTTGTAAAATTTCTTTGGGAAAAAATATTTATGTCGTGTGCATTTGATGCGACCAGTTGATCATGCAGAATTACATTTTAATTTTATGAACAATTCTTGAAACGATTTTAGGCTGCATAAAAATGGCAACACTGTTGCTGGTTGTGTGTTTTGACAGTTGTGACACTAAACACTTAATTGACAAATTTAAGTGCAACGAAGTGTCAACGAATTAGTATTGGAAATGGAGACAGGCGTTGACAAAATGGAGTACGAAGCTATTTTCAATCCACTAAAAGATTTAAGTATTTTTGAACTTTTGATACAAATTTTTTCTCGAAATGCGAAATGTGATTAAAAGCTTTCACGTTATAAGTTAATAAGTAATGCTCACTAACTCACAATCTCTTTGCCTACTTGCCTTTTCAATAAGAAAGTTAGTTTAAGCTTTTTGAAATTTTTTAATAAGTTATGCAGTTGAGCTTACGGGGAAAGCTTAATGGATTCAATTTAAGCTTTATTGAGCATTAAGTATATAAAGAAAAATCCTTTGCAAATCATTAGTGGTTTGATCATAGTAGCAAAAAGCTACCTAAAGCTTTTAAGTTATAATATGATATATAAATAGAAAAGCTATGATATATAAAGAAAAGCTTGGTGTGAGTGAGCAATCAGATCGCAACACTTTTGGTAAATACCAAAAAAAGATTTTCCAAAGCAGTGAAAGCTTGCTCGTATTGTGCTTCCTACAGCTTGTAAGTTATGGTATGTTAAGTAAATACACAAAAGGGCTAGTGGGATCAATAAATTCCGCAAAGCTTTTAATAAATTAGAAAGATCCTTTGCGGAACCATGAGAGCTTTATTATGTTAGCGAAAGCTAATCCTAAAGCTTCTAAGGTATAATAGGATATATAAATATAGGAAAAGCTTAATGTATTGAATGAGTTCCGCAAAGCTTTTAATAAACCAAAAATTTCCCGAGCAGTGAAAGCTCGAGCATACTCGTGAAAGCTTAATGTGTTCAATGAGTTCCGCAAATCTTTTAATAAACAAAAAAATTCCAGAACAATGAAAACTTGATCATATTAATGAAAGCTTCCAAAAGCTTCTAAAGTATACATAATAATAAATATTTGCAAAGCAAAATAAAATTTTATAATATTTCAACAGCATAACCTAAAACGCTTTCGATTTAGAAGGCAAAACTAATTTAAAATATATACGAAAAGAAGCAATTTGGATCCGGGTGTCTCGGATCAAAACGAATCACCTTTTCATAACATTATAAATATCTGCAAATTCACTTAGACGCTAGTTTAGCACTCTGTAAGCAATAATCCGGTTTCAATATGTTTTTAAATTAGAAATATAAAAAAAAATATCTAATCAAATTGCACTCAAACCCCACATGTCCGCCAAAATACAGTCATAAATCACTAACCTTCTCGACAAGCTGTAATTGCCAATCAACAAATTAGCGAGTTGATTTCGATTTATACGACATACATACATACATATGCCAATAAAATACAGAAATGTGTGTATAAACTATATCTATATAATTTTTACTAAACTCAGCTTTCGATATTTTTTCAACAAAATTTTAAGCAAATAAACAAATCAGCTGATTGACAGGCAAACGGCAGCGGGCGAGAATGAGCTTGGCGCATAAATACGGCAGTCACTTTTTGTTTCACTTTTGATTGTGGGCAGACAAATGGGCGCGACGACGCGCTTCAAAACTGAAAACTAACACCAGCTTATGCAAACAACGCAACAAAGCTCGACAGCGCACACACACATGCATAAATATGCAGACCCAGACACCACCATGTACGTGTATGTATGCGAGTATGTGTGTGTGGCGTATGTGTGTAGACAGCGAATGACAGCTAAATGAAGGCTGCTGATAATCTGTCAAAGAGCTGTCAAAAACTGCGTACACTCATGCAGCGCAGCAGGCCGGCACAAGCACACCACCATATACGGCTGTGTGTTTGTGTGTGTGAGTCTGAAAGCTTCGGTGCGGCGCTACAATGCATGAATGCGAACTGACAGCAGTTGATGCCTCTTTTTCGTGTTGTTTATTTCTACTGTTGTTGTTGTGGCTATTGACCTTTAAAATTTTTCGCAATGCATACTTCTTTTTGCAGCCGCGTCGTCGGCATACATATGTGTGTGTGTGTGCGAGCGTGAAAGTGTTTACATGCGTCAAAACTGTCACTTTCGTTTTTATAAAATAATAAATTGCAAACAGCAGTAGAGTTGTTGTTACTTTTATTATTGTCTGCCACTAATACGAATAACAATTTGCATTTGACATGTATTAGAGCCATTAATAGTTATATATATGCACATATATGCTATTTTTATATATGTGTGTGTATTTGTGACAGCTCATCACCACTTAACGAGAAAATCAATAAATTCTCGATTTAGACTTTAATAGCGCACATTTTGTCGAAAAGTTGTTCAAACTATACACTTTCAGTTTTGATTTGCTGCCCACTACATTCGCACTTGCTCTCAACATCAGCAATTGTCAGGCTTTTTACATACTCGTGTTTGACTGGTCGGTCGATCACACCCTTGGTTACCGCTGGTGACAGTGCGAGACGTCAAAGGTGTTTGACCGTAAAATTCGCGTAGATGCGCGACCACTGCGGGAGCGCTAAGCGAGAGTTGACCCGTTCGACGCTACACATTTTTGTTAATTGAGTGAAATTTGACAGTTTAAATTAAGGCGACGCAACATGACGTGACGAGTTTCATTGAAGACATAACGAAGGCGCTCAGGCGCAAAACAAAATAAAGAATATATATAATACAAATGACAAAAATCACTAATAAAAATTACAAACATTTTTTTCAATTATTACTACAGAGCTAGTTTGCTTTGAGCGTGACAGAGTTGCCAACCAAAAGTATGTTTCGTTTCAAGAATTTGTGCTTCAAGTAGAACAATTTCAATTTTATCGATTCGAGTTGAAAGTGAAATATGTGCTACGACCTTGAAAAGATAGCGAAACAAGATAAAAACAATAACAATACTGAAATCTGCAACAACAATAATAAGTGAAACAACAGCGCACGTAAAAACAATACCTTTTTACTCCCATAGCACACACACACAAACACGCTATACAAACATTAAGCTCATATATGCCTGCATACAGTCAGCAGCAATAAATTAACAGCAATAATTTTTCATCTTGAAACGGCAGCAGCAACAACAATGCAATTGTGCGCGGCAGACGCAGCGCAGCGCAACAGTTGAAGCACAGTTGAGAGTTCAAAGCCCACCAACGCCGTGGCGGCGCACATTAATTTCAGACGCAGCAGCAGCTGCAACAATAACAAGGCACGCAATCAAATGTTGCAAGGCAACTTTACGTAAATAATAAATAAAATGGTTAAAATTCACCTCAGCAGTAGCGACTGCGGCAGTAACAACAACAACAACAGCGAACATCTAGTGAACTATCGAAAATAACAGCGCGGAAATATTTCACCGAAAAGAGCGCAGTGCAGAGCGGCAGCAGCTAAAACAAAGCGCCAACAACAAAATATCAAGCCATACAGCGCGCGGCAGACATTTGTTGTTGGTAGCGTTAGAGCGCTTTTGCTCTGCTGCTATAAATTCTGCACAAAAAAGTACAATAATTCAAACTGAATTGGTGTGACTGAACGCCTCCGGCAGGCAAGTTCAATGTACAAAGCACCCGCTGACGGCGAAGCCGCTGCAACAATAAATGCGCAGCGCTCTCTGGTGCAAGCTCAAACTCTGGTACATGCACACACATACACATACCGAAAAGCTTGCAAACATTGTTTGCAGCGAAAGACCCGAACACATACATTCACTTGTATGTATTGATGGTAAGCGTCGCGCTTCTGCGCTGCCATTAATTCTAGCGCTCGCCGACTTGTTTGACAGTTCTGACAGACTATTATTTAAAGTTGCGCTTAAGCACAGAGCACGATGCCGCTCACCCGCGCACCATCATTTATACATGTTTTTGTGGCAGTCACTACCGCCACCTGTAGTGCAATGCCATTTCAACACAAGCACAAAGCATGTGTTGTGACGCCGCGTCGTTTTCATGTATTCAGGAGTGTGCATATACCATCTACATGGCAGCACTGCCACTGTCGCACATTTGTAAAATTTGTACGGCATTGTGCACTTTGTCTTCCGCTTATTTATGGCCGCTCTGCCGGCGTGTCAGGCTGTCCGCCTACCACCCGGCAAGTCTGAGTGTCTATGTTCCTTTCGATTTTCATCAGACATATTGCGGTATTCTGCTTGTGCTGTTGAATGTAGGTTACTAGAGCGTTTGTAGGCCGTTATTAATAATCGTTTTGCCGGTTTGTTGTACCATTTTTTAGCATATAAACACTGGCTGTTAAGGCATACTGGTTAGTGGTCGGTAGCGCCCTTGTGCAGATTTGTAAACAATCAGACATAACTTAGTAGATAGCGCTGGCATTCGATGCGGGTAGAGTGAGCAGTATTGTGGCCAGTTCCAAAGGCACTCAGTGAAAAAACTTCTCCACAATAAATAATAAAAGGTAAGTTCGTTGAAGTTGGTGTTAAGGTTAAGGTTAAAACCAAAGTTAACTTACACTTACGGTTAAGTTAAGTTACATCAGGGTTAAGTTTCAGTTTAAGTTTTATGTTAAATTTAAAATAAAGTTTAGCTTTATTAAGTTTGAGACAAGACAAGAAGTCACGGTCACGGTTACGTCTGTGTTGTGGTGCTATGTTAAAGTAATGATAATAATAATGAGTTTAAATTTAAGTTTTTAGTAAAACTTGAGGTAAGTTTAAAGTTAAGGACAAGGTTAAGTTTGCGGTAATGGTAATTTATTAAGGTCATGATTTAAGTTAAATTTAGTTTAAACTTTTTAGTACAGCGTTAATGTTAAGTTTGAAGTTATGTTTAAAGTTACGGCCAATGTTAAATTTAAGTTAAGTAAATTAATGCTAAAGTTAAATTAACAAACAAAGTTTTGGTTAAAGTGAAGTAAGTTAAGGTCCCTTTATGTATTTATGTTTAAGTAAATTTATAACACAGAAGCAAAATAATATTTGTTGCACATATATTTATGTAAATAAATAAACATAAACAATGCCAGCAAAATTAATGATGACAACAACTGCGACGGTTGCGCTGACAAATTTCTTTTTATTGCAGCGCGCCAAGCATATGACCATCGGCTTTAACACAAACACACACACACACATGTAGGCGAAGTTCAAGTTCCTTTCCATGAAAACATTTATAAATAAGTTTGCAGCCACAATCCACTGCATAGGATTACACTTGTCAACCATAATTCAAACAAATTAGTCATTGGCATAATTTTCTGCCGTCGCTAACGTCACGCCGCTCCATATAAATATTTGTGCAAGCATGTTTGCGCGCGCATAATGGACAAAATTCCTGTTTGCGCATACAGCGCATAATTTTCCAAAGTAAATTGGCGCGCATACCCACACACGCACACACGCACACACACACACATGCATACACTCAGCAAGCTGCTCTGTTTGTATTGACGGCAGTTGTCATTATTATCAGACGCCATATTTTATGTGATTTCTCATGGCACCAACGCTAACTGCTGCTACCAGAATGAATGGGTCGATTTTTGACGGTCACCACAACTACTGTCACGCCACTCGGTGCGGCGTATTCTTGTCGCACTCGCTCATTTAGACATTTACACATATGCACGCACTTTACGCGCTATACAGGCTCACAATTGTTGGGTAACTGACCTTTTGTTGTTTGTTTGTTTGCGTGTGTGCGTGTGTGCGTGTGTGCGTGCGCGCGTCTATGGCGCAGCGGTGACAGTAAGGGGAGGAGCGCGCTTGGCTTTTCGCTTTTCGCTTTCCGCCTTTAGCCTGTCCAAAACGGGAGAATTATGGTTTGTTTACATTTTTGCGCGTGGCAGCCGGCAAATATACGCTAGTAAATATCCATCCATACTCACTTGTATAGCTGAAGCAATGGCATTGGCGCGAACGAGATGGCGAATGCTATAACGCTACTATACTAAATTAATATATACGCGTATGTTTGATATTTAAATGGTAGTAAATACCTGCGCCTCGACCAAAGTAGAGTGTGTAGCGCCTGTTATGTGCCTTGTGGAACCAAAATTTATGATGTGCGGTTTTTTGGGCACAATGCGCTATCACTACGAAGAGTCTTTATAGTATATGCGTGTGCTTTTTTTATTTTGAAGCTTAACTGTGTATGTTCCTGATTTGATTGTACTATATATTTTTACATATACCGATATATGTGCATATATATTATTTTTTTATGTTTTTCTTTTGAATGTTTTTATAATCGACTTTCATGCGTCGCTGGAGCTTTTAAGGTTCTGGTTGTTTTTGGTAAGGTCTTCCAATGTAATTGGTACACGAAATGTGCCACTTACAGCAGTGGTGCACGACCTTTGCTCTCATTATGACGACTAGCACATGAACATTTAAAAGTGTTTGTAGCTCAAAGTTCGCTATGTTAACATTTATAAATGTGCTTAGAAGTCTATAATTGCAGTCTTGCTTTAATTATATACTGTGGATTAATTTGATGTTGTTACGATAATATGTAGTTAGAGAAAATTAGATTAGAGTTAAGAGTACAGATAAAATTATATGTAGACAGGAGCTTTTCACTAAGTAGTTTTGAATGAAGCTTTTAATAAAAAGCTTGAATTCAAACGATCGTAATTGTATTAAAGAATGTCGCTACTTTTGCAACGGTTGAACAAAATGAGTGCTCAAAGGTCAATGTGAGTTAAAAAATAATGATAATCAGTCAAATAAATTAGTGAGCTTTCATTCAGAATTTAATTAAATTTTTTTTATTTAGTCTTTAATTGCTTTCAAGAAAGAGCTATATTACAAAACAACTCTAAAATATCTGAACAGTTATATAAAAAAAAGCTGTGAAATTATTACTCCTTAAACAACATATCACATATATCATCATCGTTTAATTGAATGAACTCGAAGCTTTTTAGTGAAATATTCAAAAAAGCTTTCTCATTCGTTTTGAATTTGCGCATGAGGTCGATCAAACCTGTTACCAAACATGCTTAAAACTAAGGCAAGTTTATATCTCATGACATGTGTAAAGACACATAAGGTCTCAAAAGCATTTTCAGAAGCAATGAGGCCTAACGCTAAACTGAGTCTAAACTGCTCTAAAAGCTTCTAAGATTTTAAAAGCTTCCATTAAACCTGCGTCCAACCCCCTATTTATTTTAAACTATGCCAAAGCTTTCTGAGTTCTTAGAAGCCTTTAATAAAAGCTTTGAGGACTAACACTAAATTAGATCTAAATTATTATTAAATTTTCGAATTTAAAAGCGGTTAAATTTTAGTTGAAAACTCCATTTTCAGCAAACAACTTCAAAGCAAAGTCCAATAATATAGATAAAATAGTTCCACATACCGGAGTGTTCCCAGAAATCTGCCATTTAATCCGCTCAGATTACTTCAGAAATCTTTTTTAGTCCCTACATTACACTATGAGCCTACATTATTTCTACAATACCTCTTTAAAAATTTTCTACTCTTCGCTAATTCCATTTAGATTTTGTTTACTTAACTTATTCTGTGAATAATCTTTGCCTAGATAGCCACACCGCATAGCGCCAGCATTTTAATGAGCTGCACGAGCTACACATATAAACACGCTCTACTTTAACGACTGCAGCTGAACAAATTTGCTCCAAAGCACGAGCTAGAGTTGTTAAAAAAAGCGGCTGAACGCTACTAGCGCTAATGTGGTTTTATTATTTTTTATGATTTCGCGCTTTAAAGCGGACAAATCGCAGCGAGAGAATCACTTTCAGTATGCACTCACCACTAGCGTATTTCGGCTACTGTTTCAAGTGGCTAAAAAACGAAATAAAAAATTCTAGACGTAATTGGATACCAGTGAATGGATACCATACTCATGAGAGGTTATAAAATACTAGAAGCAGCAAACAGAAATTGGTTCTGCTCATAAAGTTAATACGTAGATTTTATTGTGAACAAGCTGCAACTGGTTGGAGAGCGCATATATAAAGAAATAGCAGTTGCTCACCTAAAGACTACTGATTGTGGATTGCGCTCTATTTGGAAGCAAGCATATAAGTGAGTTTTCGAAGATTTATTTAGAACTACATAAATTTTACTGGGTAGCAAAAGTAAAAATCTAAAACTAAAATGGAATAATTATAATAATAGAAACGCGCGCTCAGCCATGGAGTGTGCCCGATGTGTGCTGATCCTGCGCGCTGCGGACGGTGGCGCTGCACAAGTGAGATGTGAAAGTCTGGTAGTTGCATTAAAAAAAAAAATCAAGCTAGAGAAACAAATTAAATGTCTATGCGGCCACAAAAGCGGGAATATCGCTTATTTTTTACTGCTGTTATTAATTTTTACGACGCAAGTACTTTTACACTTCATTTTTCATTTACAAAGGCACACCACGTGTATGCGGTAGAGTCGTAAAATCCGACAGCTGGATGAATATACAAACGAGCAGAAAGGCTAAATGCAAAGACGGGCGCACAAAAACACAAGCTATAAATATGAAGCGATGAATCGATGAATGAACGAGTGGCGGCGTACTGTGCCACATGGAGGACGCTAGCGGTGTAGCATGGATATCACAAAAATTGGCGTAGCCAGGACGCGAACCATATTTAAGTATATTACGTTGGGCGCTCGTTCTTAATCCAGCGTTTAGATGAAAGCGCGTACAATTAATCAAAAAGCGCTGGCGCTAAAAAAATTTTATTATGCGCGCGCAAACGTACCATCACGTGCCAATATTAGTGCGCGCTTAGTGCGTTTTTTATTCAACCGCTACCAAAGTATATTAACAGTAGTAAATTGTTGCTGGATTGCAGCGCACGAAAAAAAGGGAAAAAAGTATTTAACTTAAATTGCCGCCACAAACTAACATAACGCGCTGAAGTAGTGGGTATTATATTATTAGAAGTCTGAGAATTTTCGAAGGAGGCGTCTCTGCACACGTACTTCCGACAAGTTGGCTTTTAACAATCAATCGATTTTCACTGCCACCGCGCACTACAACTACTCTATAGAAATCTCTAATATTTATCGACAGGTCACACGCGTCCACAAATACCTGCCACTGTCACGTCGCCAGAATAGCTACAAATTTCAGTCAAACTCATTAAAGTGATCTTTTAATATTTATACACCATAAAGCGCTGTGCTTTCGTTTCGACTAGTAGCAATTTGCGCAGATTCGCACACATTGTGGGCGTACACAGTTTACTCCACCCGTCTAATCGAACGTGATCGATCAAGTGAACGCGCGGGAGCCGTCAAAGTCTGAAATTCCAATTTCTGTGATGATTTTGCTGACGACAGCAACAACAGCAATCGCGCAGCCGCGATATGGACAAAGGGAGATGTGTCGGCGTTGACGTTGATGATGTTGATGATGTTGATGATGTTGCTGTTGATATTAAAGATCACCGGCTTCAGCTTCAGGTTTCAGCTTTCCTTTTCAATTCAAAGTGATGGAATGCGCTCAAGGTGTAGACAGTTTTTGTACAACCTCGTATTAGTGTGTGTGTGTGTGTGTGTAGTGGCGAGTGGTCAGCGGCGTAATCATGTGGACAGATTCTATTGAAGTGCGGCCGCAGCAATTTCGTAGGTTCCGCGGTGAAGGAGGGCTTTTAATTAAAATTTAAGTTTATAATGGGCTTTTATCAGCTGCCCTTCTTCAGGTCTTAAATTAAAAAGAAATTTCTCATTTTCGGCGCAGCGCTACATCGTTCGCCACAGTGTAGAGCTTTTGGTGGGCGTGTCCGGTACGCACGTACCATCAGATTAGCGCAGCTGCTTGTTGGTCGGCCGATATACGGTAAGTTTTAGTAGGTAAAATGAAAGGGAAACAATTTTGATCGATGTTACGCAAAGTGCTGAGCTTATGTTGTAATACTACAACAATAAACAACAATAAATTCATTATAATTAATTTATGTGATTTAATAATGCTACCGTTGAGCAGATTTCATCACGAACGTATCAGTTCATGTATCAAATACATATGCACGCGTGTTGTTGTTGTTATACGAGAATGAAAGTGTGCATTGAACTGTTGATAGGCCGGAAATGAAAACCTGTTCCATAAATGTAAGGATGCTGCAACTTTTCATTCATAATTGGGTCAGAGACTCAAATAATTTAGATAATAAATGAAAAAAAAAGATCGCTTTGAAAGTCAATATGAAAAGAGAAGAACATAAGTTAAGTAATAGCTATAAGTATAGTGTTAATGATGCGATGAAATGTGACTTACCATCATATGTTAGTTCTGAAGGATTTAGTGATGATAAGAACTTACCATCTGCAATGAGAAGGAAAGAAAATGTTGAATATTAAAAATTTTGATTTATAAACGCATGGTTGTATAATTAACGGTTAAATATGTTTCCATTAATTAAAAAAAAAATGGAGAACGAGGCTATAAATTATGATATTCTTCAAAACACTTTACCACAACTCAATCTCCTCCTCAATCTCAATCTCATTAAAATCTCAACCAATTTTTGAGAATATTTAGCTGGAATAAGGTTTAATAAATCTCTTAAGAACTCTCTACTGATATTAGAGGGATAAATAGTTATAAGTCATACAAAAAGTCCTACGGATAGACCGTTGCACAAGAATTGCCATTTTTTAAGAACATTAAGAAAAATCCTATGCATTTTTAAGAACCCAACAACAACAATCATCGAATGATTTCATACAATTCTCCAATTTCATTAAAAAAAAAATTTAAAGAAGAGAAAAAAAAAATTTTTTTATTAAACTGAAATTTCGAACAAACATCTAATATTTCGAAAAAGTATTTTCTGCGGTTAAAAATTGTTTAATTGCTCCGCCAAGTTGACAATGTTCTCTCAATAAAGCAGCGCCCACTTCACATTAAACACCACAAAGCGCCAAAGAAAATACGGAACAATAAAAAGCACTCGTTAATGATGCAACTACGTGTGTAACTACAGTAAAATTATACAAAAAAAAAAATAGGAAAACCAAAATAATATGGCACGCAGCAGCCATTGCAGTGCTTCGCGAACAACGGGCGGGCAAGTGCGCGCGGACGACAAAATTTCATTTTGGACGACAGATGATAAATAAATCGAATACCATATTGAGGCTGTGGCGCAAAGTGATCTCTTTCAGCATGCGCGCTGCACTAACTGACGAACTGATTACTTGTTGGCGCACTGGCAACAGCCGCGCGCTCCTTCGACTTACGCTTCCGCGCCAACAGCGCCATTTTGTGTGGTGTTGCATTTAATTGCGCAACAATGCCACACAAAAACTAATAAGTCGACACAATAAACTGCTGCGCACTGCACCTTGCGCACTCGCAACAGCAACCGAGACAATCAATGTCGTCAAAAGCGACGCACCGTGTTGGCGTTGATGAGGACACACTAGAAGCTGTGCGTTTATCTTCTGACTTTTATACGTTTTCCTTTTTTTCTTTTCTTCTTTCAAATAGCGTTTTTTTATCGCTTGCTTGCGCGCATTTTTAAAAGGTGTTGCACAGTATGAGTTGACTTTCGTGCAAGCTGGACAAACGATAGCGATTCAAAAGAGTGCAAATTGTCGCCAAATCGAATGCGAACGGTGACAATTGGCCGCGGCTTGGCATGCAGTTAAGAACGTCGTAGTGGCATGTTAGCATTCTCACATTCGCCATGACCATGTGGATAGTGAGGCACAATGCGCGCGACCGCATTTTGACATTAATTGCGGGTTAATTTTAAGCTTTGATTTGTGCACATTGCAACCCACAAGTGAACACGACAAAGCAAAGCGCTGCGCCGAGCATAATGTTATTGCGCGCAAAGCAGTGGGGCGGCGCGGTAGTGGCAGCGTTAGCGGTAGTGGTGCAGCAGTTAATTTAAATGCAAAATGATGCATGAACTGTGCGGCGCGCCATGGCCGCTGTGCCACAATGCATTGACAATATTGACAGCGAAATTATTGCTAAGTGCGGTTAATTATAGTGATTTATTTGCCGATCAGTTGGTACGATATGCGGGCGAATGCGCGCCGCCACACGGACGCGTATTGGCAGTAGCAGTCAATTGTTGCAATGAGTGCATAAATAAATAAGTCGGTAAATTAGTGTGGCAACTTGATGAGTGGCACGCTGAGCAGATTTGCTAATTTCTTGCAGTTTGCCGCTTATATATTTATATATACATATAATATATGTATGTTTGAATTTTTTTAAGTACATTGAGATGGCACATTGCTGATAGCCAAGTAAGTGGCAAATGTATGCAGCACTTGCAACGCTGCCATCGCTAATTGCAACAAATCGCTCAATAATGGTAAGCTAAAAGGCGATCAGGTAGCATGGTGGCATGGTAACAGGTGTATGTAGTGCAAATATAATACAAATTAAAATGAGTTGAATCAAATGTAGCAGAAGTAAGCTCGAGTATATATTTTGCTCCATACATAGTTGTATCAATAACACTAATCACGTGTTAT
The DNA here is from genome assembly GCA_021498325.1 of Bactrocera minax. Lineage (NCBI taxonomy): Eukaryota > Metazoa > Arthropoda > Insecta > Diptera > Tephritidae > Bactrocera > Bactrocera minax. The sequence goes on along the minus strand of JAKEEE010000011.1, from coordinate 2,273,278 downwards.
TAGCGGCCGCATAGCATAATACATGCAACATTGAAACGTGAAACATCCAACGCACAAACATAAACACACACACCACGGCTCTCACATTGCTTGCTAAGCTGTCAGTTGTATTGCAACAATAACATCCGTCAGCAATATATCGTCGCGTGCACGCTTCAGGGGCCTTCAAAATATTTGTATCAACACGTTTTTCAATTGCAATTAAAATTTTAGAACTGAAAAAATATATATATATGGAATATTCCAAAGCGTTGTTGTACATCATAATATGCATGCCAACATGCATTTGCCACACAGCAGCAATTCACACTCGAGTGTTTGCCTATTTTGCTACCTCTTGCCACTTGCCACATACATGCGCCACAAATTAATGCAGTAAAAAATGGGAAAAAACTAATGGTAATAATAATAATAGAATGCAACAAAATTTAAATGCTAATTAAGATAGCGTGCAACGCCACTACAATGCCAAGAGTCGGCAACGCTGCTGCCCGCCCCAAGAAAAGCGCTCGCTCCGCTAATACGCTAAACAGTATTTAATTACTTTTGAAAAGTCAAGCAAACAAACCTGCCATGCATTTATACAACACACACACACACACTCACACGCAGCCAGTTTTAGTTATACATACGCTTTCAAGCGAGCGTTTTATATGAAAATTTATTGGCGCACAGCTACAATTGGCGCCTGTAGTGGTAGCAATTTTCTGGCCAGACAAACGCGACAGACAACGAATGAGAATTCTTATTGCTACAATGTTGCAGTTGTTGCTGTACATAGCTGTAATGCTATAATGGACCAGTAAGCGTGTACCGTGCCTGCTATTATGCTATGTACTACAGACTTATTATGGTTGTTATTAAAAAGTTTTTATTCTACATTTCTTGTTGTTGTTGTTATTATTGTTTTAACTTTTGTCTCGTGCACTTTGCCGCTTGGTATTTGTCTGTCAGTCAAGGCATACTTTTTTCAGTTTTCTCAGTTTTAGTGCACAGACCGTGTACTGTTGTTGTTGTTGTGCTAATGCTAGATCTCTGTCGTGTCTTGTGCCTCAGTTGTTGCAAACAATTTGTTGCATGTCGTGCAGTTGTCGAAAAATTGCTGGCTGCATTATGTAAGTGAATTGCTGCAGCAGCAGATGAATTGTTGCGCCGATTTATTGAGTGAGTAGTTAAATGCAGCAAAAAGCGGAAATCACAAAAAACATTTTCCCAAAGCGGCACGAGTGGTTGGAGTCGCACAGGATTTTGTATTTGCAATGAGCTGTGCAAAAAACAATATATATATATGTATATAATATATAAATAAAAATTATATATAAATATATGTATTATACTATTTTTCTGGAAACTGTATATATTTACATCAATGTATGTATAAATATTTGTGTTTGCCGTTATTTGCTTCTCATTGCTGCTCATTCGAATGCCGTATTTTATGGTAATTTTATTAATTTATTAATTTATATGTTTATAATTTTACAAGTGGGCGAGTTAAAAGCACCGCCCAAGCAAGATAAGTTATCTACTAGATATTGAGATAGTACTTGGGTTGGGTAAATGATGTGGAATGTCGCAGAAATTTTGCTAAATTCTAATGATGATAGCTGAACTTTATATGTGTGGCAATGTGTAAAAATAGCTTAAGTCGACTTAAGCTAATATTGGTATTTAGTTTTTACTTAACAATTTAGGCATATGTTTTACAGTTATTTCATTGCTATTTGCTACAAAAGCTTCTAAATATTGTTTAAATGAAAGCATAACATTGAGTCTAACACAATTTAGTCAGAATAACTCAAATTGTCAGATTTTAGTTAAGTCGATTTAAGCTATTTTATTGTAAGTAAGTTAAAATGAGTTATAGTGAGATATTGCCAAATATATATATACATATATGCATATTATACTAAAAGAGTGAGTAAAAAAAACACATTTTTTGGTTAAAAAATGCGAAAAGTTCTTTTATACAAAAAAAGGAAGTATGTTGAAAAAAGTATTCGATTAATGAGCAATAAGAAAATTTAGAATAATAATAACTTTTATTCATATTTCAAGTTCAAATACTAACAATTCGTTTTTTAACACAATTGTTATATGTACTTTCTATTTCCCGGTACTTCAAATTAAATTTATGTGTAAGGGGATTTAAAAAAACTATTATTACTCTCGCACGTCGAGGCCCTCCTGAGAAAGGTGATTTTGAAGATTGGCCCAGTAGTCGCCATTTTGTAACAAAATGTCAATAAATTATTTTTTTTACACTCAAATACATGTTTAATAAAGCCTGAGAGAGAGAAATTCAATTCCTTTTTATTCCTAGAATAAATTGTCAAAGCTGGGCCTTTTTGAGCGCTCTAGACTGGCTTAACGCCTTAAGTAAAAGTTTTGATAGTTCAAAATATATTTTCTCTTAAATATTTGATGCTCAAGTAAGTAAGTTAAGCCTCCGAACTTTTTTCATTTCAAATTATGTGGAAGCAGCTGCAACTTATAAACTAGCTGATTTTAATGATTAACTTGTGCCCCTTTTACTTGTTGGCCCTTAACTACCGGCAATAAAGTGTGCACACACACTCATTCGCAGCAATACATGCAGTTAAAATAACCACATGCAATTGTGCATTTAATTATTGTTGCTGTTATTGTAATGAAGCACACCAAATTGGCGCTGTGGCGTGCACCAACTAGTGCAACGAGTGCTAGGCATTTTATGGGTAAAAATTGGGCATGCACACACTCACACTCACACGCACACAGGCAGTATACATAGGAACATTCGCAAAAGTGTTTAAATTAATCATATGCGCAATTTATCGTAATTATTTTGCAACTTCTCTAGCTGTCAACACGTTGCTATTTCGCTGTTGCTGCTCCTTCGGCTTGCTGTTGTCACTGTCGCCGTCGTTTTTGCTGCTGCTGCTGCTTGTCACTGCTTACCGCCGTTTGCTATTTGCTGTTGTCTGTTGTCTGTTGGCTGTCAAGCGTTCTGCTAGTGCCGCAGATATGAAAATGCATGCAACATGCCCCATGCAAACATATGTGTGAATACTTTGTTGCGGTTAGCACACGCACAGACACACGCATATGCAATTCATAGAAACATCGTTTTGCTGCACATTACATGCAATATCGTGATTATTGCCACTGTGCCACTGTTTGTCGCATAAAGCGCTAATTGACAATATTTCAACGCAATCGCTGTCATTTCTGCCCTATTCGGCTTGTTCAATATATTATTTGCTTTCGTTTTCTTGGCATTTCAGCAAAAATGCATTTCATTCAAAATGTTGCACGCTGCACCACTCATTGATAACTTGCAGCATATGGTTGCATTAATTCTAAGAATGTAAACGTTCATTCAAGCAAATACATACATATATTTGCACATAATTTTGCATATAAATTTATATTATTCTGAGACAAAAATATTTATTGTGCGCCAGAGCAGACCTTGGTAATTAGTTGCACTGGAATGAGGAAATTCTTGGTACGATATTTTTAAGGGCAATTAGTGTGTAGGGTGAAATGACTAAGTTGCCACAAAATGTCGCCAGTTACATTACATATTTGCGAACATGTCTCTCATTTAGTTTCTAATTTTAGAGACTACCATGCTGGTCTTATTTTGTGGCGAGTCATGTTTTTCATAATTTTATGCAAAAGCTGAGGTGCTACCTACTTTTGAGGAGTGCTAATGAATTCTTATTTAAGGTGAATATAGTAAAAAAAAAATTATAACATATTAATGCATAAATAGTATATTTATTATTTATGTATGTCAAAATATTTACTGTATGAAAAATGTTATTTATATAATAATAAAATATTTCGTTTTTTTAAATTTGTTTTTTTTTTTGCTTTTTCGTTCGAACTTTTGTAATTTTTAAATATTTATTATATTTTTCTGTGCAACCTCAAATATATATGCCATATGTAGTTTCATATTTGTTGCTTTTCGCACTTTTAAAAATCCAAAGAGCTGCGAGTCTCATAAAAACACACGAACAAGCTACTTCAGCTCGTCCGACCAATCAATTGCAGTGCTACAAGTGCAACAAGGCCAACAAACAAACAGATTTATGCTATTGGCTAGCGAAAAAAGCTTATAACTGCAATTGTTGCAAATAAAAAAAAAACAGAAACAAAAAAAAAGAGACAATAACCGTATTAAACGATTTATTGTCAAATACAGGTAGGAAAATGTCACATATAATTAAACATTTTTGTTTTAATTTTTTCAACTACATAATATTCGTTTGTACGTTTACATATTACACTATATATTATAAACTATTTACAAGCGCCATAAAAATTATAATTATTACAGCGAGGCGAGTGGAATACTAATGAAAAATATGGCTAAATGCCACAATAAGTGATTAAATTACAATGATATCGACAACAAAAACAAGAAAAAGGCATGCTATGCAAATTTAAAATAATTGCAATTACGCGTGTTTTATTAAATTAAATGCAACAACACATTTAAAAAAAAAAAAAAATTGTGTTTTCATTTCGATGTTTTCTGCCACACTTTTTTTTATTTTTGTAAGCGTTTTAGTTTTTTTTTTCTTGCTTTTGTTGCATGCGCTTCGAAAAAATGCATTTATGCACAAATTATGCAAATTCGCATATAAAATTTTTTACCACAACACTTTTCCAAAAGCACACGACTCATTTTAATTCGTTTTGCTATTTTATTATAATTTTATTCCCGCTTTGTTTTTTTTTTTGTTATTGTATTGTTGTGTTGCGGTTATTGCATTAATTTTATTTTTCATTAAAAAGCTTAACTGATAAGCGTATTATGTTTGTTATTAAAATTTTATATTGTTTGCTTGTATGTGTGTGCGGATGTGCGAATGTATGCCATTTCATATTGCGCTATCCATTATTCGGCTGCTGTTACAGTTAATCCGGCAGTTAAAAATATACAAAAGCTTACACGTGAGCTAACAAAATGAAAAAAAATATTAATTAAAATAATAAATATAAATAAATAGTGAATAACTGTTTTCTTACGCCCGTAATTTCGTTTGTATTATTAAATAATTAATGTAAATAAATTATAATGGCAGCAAAAAGTGCTTCTGTAGATTATGACAGCCTATCAAATGAAAACCTTTTATAGCTATTTTTATTTTTTATTCATTTTATTATTTTATTATTTGTTTATGCGGCTTATAGGTAGGTTGAAGCCGCTAAAATACCGCCCCGAGCTGATAAGCTAACCTATAGAGATGAGATAACTCATTGTTTGGCATGCAGCTGATTTGAACGCATGACGGTGAAGGGACAAAGGGGAAGGAATAACACTTATATATATATATAAGTATATTATATATATATATATAAGTATGTGCAATTATATATTAATGAATAGAAAAGTAGTAGTTTAGGGGAAATTAAAAAATAAACTCGACGGAAATTTAGTTAAAATAGAAAGGACTTCAAACTCTAGTGTAAACGCCAAACGTTTGAAAGAACCTTTTCTAACTTTCTATAATATATGGTACTTTGTTAGATGTAAGAAAAAAAAACACAAATTTCTTGCATTCGAAAAAGTAAGTTTCAAACCTCCGTAAGAAATTTGTGGATTGCAATATATAAAAAACACAAGCAGTTAAAAGATTAGATCGACTAGAATTTTTAAAAACATTTCCCTTTTTTTTGGCCAAAGTACTCTTTAGTTTTCTAAAAAACATTACTCAATTGGTAAAAAACTAAAAAAAAATGTTCTCGATCCAATCAGCTGTAGTGCCTAGGCCTTCGGGTTAGTCAGCTTTAGCTCGTAAAATTTTAAGCACGTTTTTCTCGAAACTTAATTTTGCAAACTGAGCGACGCTGGTACTCGGAGACTACAGCAGGTATCCACGTGAAGTTTTAACTGCAGCTTCACAGTAATATTATCTAATAAACAATGTACGAACTTTTAGCTGAGAATAAAATTATTTGTAAACATTTTACTGTTAATATTTTCAGTCAAAAATATAATCTTTTTGCAAATCCAGCATATTGCGAAAAATTGTTGTAAAGCTAAAAACATAAGTACTTTACTAGTAAGTCCTATTTAAAATAAAATCCCGTTTTTATACTCACGCAACATGCTACTACAGAGTATATTAGTTTTGTTCACCTAATGGTTCTTTGTAAGACCGAGTTGTAAAACTTCGTAAAAACGAGTTAGATATAGACATATATATATATGTAAATGATCAGGATGAAAAGACGAGTTGAAATCCGAGTGACTGTCGGTCCGTCCGTCCGTCCGTGCAAGCGATAACTTGAGTAAAAATTAAGATATTTTGATGAAAATTGGTACATGTGTTCTTTGTCACCGTAAGACGGTTTTTATTGCAAGTGGGTGTAATTGGACATCTGCCACGCCCTTAAAATACCAATAACCGAAAAGAGATAATGTGCTATAACTAAACAGCAAATTAAGACAGAAACGTGTAATTTGGTGTAGGGGATCCTAGTAGAATGGGGCATTTGTGGCCGCCCCCAACAGGTTTAATATACCTATCTCGGAAACCATTAAAGCTATATCAATCAAACTTGCACCGACTAAGTTTTTCTAGACAACCTAGTTTTGAACAACAACTAGTTTTGAAGAAACTCGTTAGAAACATTAGCTCTTGTAGAGAATATGATACGAAAGGGTTGCATAGGATTCCGTGTAAAGTTTTAAGGATGGGCGTTGCACCGCCTACTTTTAGGAGAAATCCAATATCTCAAGAACCCCTTAACTGATTTCAAAAAAATTTTTTTATATGACATTATCTTTTCATTCTTATGTCACACTGTGAAAACGAACGAAATCGGATGAAAACCACCCCCACTTCTCATATAACACAATTTTAAGTTTCATCTGATCCTTTCACTTTAAAGTAGATAAATCGAGCAGCAATTAAGATATGAAAATCAAACTTTGTACAAATAGTTCCTTCAGAATATGTCGTCTTATGAGTAAAATTGGACTAAATCAGATTACCAGAGAATTTCAGATACACAATACCCAGATACCCAATATTAGCACCTCAGTGCCTCTATTTGACTTTTTATCGAAAATATCGGTAAATCTGTAAGATATTGTAATAAAATTGAGGGATTATCTTTCCATGATAATAGTGTGCTCTGGTATCAAAAACGGGGAAAATCGAGTAAATATTTCCCCTATCCTCCATATACCTAATATACGGATTTTCAACCTTCCGGTGGACTTTATACCATATATTTCGCTCAATATGTAAGATATCTTAGCAAAATTAAGCGAACATGTAATATCGGATGTAACATAGATTACTGCCGCAAATCTGTGAAATCGGTATACGAATTATCCCAGCTCCCATATACTATGCCAACTTTATGCCGAATATGTCGGTCACTGTGTGAGTTACCTTCACAAAATTGCGTGAAAACATATTCCCTAATATACTTGAATAATGTGAAAAGAGTTAATGTGATCAGTGCAGATCTTCTTCTATCCTAAAAATGGTCGATATAGGAATTCCCGACTTTCCATTTGACTTTAAACCGTTTAGGTTGGTCAATATGTGTGATATTTTAATGAAATTAAGTGGATATATTCCTAATTAATGATTTATTTTCTCTGGTTGACTTTTTCCTCATGTATCTAATATTTTCAATTAAACCACTTTGGTTGAGTTTATATCGCATATATCACTTTTGAGTTAATTTTAATATAAATATCTCTGACACGAAGTGAAATATAGCAGTGAAAGTACATGAGTCTATGCCTGTAATATAAGTTATTGAGATACCAAATATGATTGTAATCCATTGACAATTTCGTCGAATAACGAATGTTGAATTCTTCCGCAACATTTTTTAATAAAAAGCTGTACCAGCACCTGAAAGCTTATCCCCGCCTCTGTTCCTTGTACATTCCGAGAGTATAAAATGTTCAGTTACACCCGAACTTAGCTCTTTCTTACTTGTTTATTTTGTTTCTGAAAGCACGAGCTTCTAGGATCACTGTCGCCCGTCGAGGCCCTCCTGAAAAAGGTGATTCCGAAGATTCGAATATCAGCAGCCATTTTGAAGAAAATTGTTAATATAAAACAAATTTATGCGCTCAAATACCTGTTTTATGAAGCCTGATAGAAAGGAATTCCATTTATGTTTCCTTACTTACAGAATAAAGTTAGATAATTTTTGAGGGTTCTGAACTGGTCCAAACCCTTAAAAAGGAATTACCTTTAAAATATTATTTCCAAAAAAATACATTTAGTTTGAAAAAAAAAAGTTAAAACCCAAAAAATCGAGAACCATTTTACACTCAAAACCCACAACATATAATTTAAATGTAACCAACATGCCGCAGTGACAGCTCATATGTACCAGACAAAAATCACGCTCTCAAGGCGCCTCAGCGCATGTCGTCCATTACATTTGGCTAGCGCTGTAATCGCCCGTTACCACTCAGCACATTATCTGCCTATCGAAAGCGTTGAACCTGCATGCTATACGCTATGCAGCAAGCACCGGCTGACCAGTGGAGTGACCAAGCCGCCACCGCCATCATCGTCCTCGCCACAATAACCGAATTCCTCAAGCAATTCCACTTCGTACGACGACTGTCACAGGTAAGCAGCTATTTGCTTGAATTTGTGATTGCCAATGTGTTTGTTGTGTTGTTTCGTTTGGGTTGTTTCTTTTTTTTTATTTACTTTTTAGTGGCAAGTTGTTTGTTGTTGTTGTGCTTATATAAAATATCCATCGATCTTGAGCGATCTTTCATTTTCAATTCAATTAGCGCTCGTTTGGAATTTATGCAAAAGTTGTTTGTTCATCAACACGGCAAAGTGCTGGAGACATTGCCTACAAAAACAAAAGCAACAACAACCGACATACACTGACTACAGCTCGACGAGCGCGACGGTGTTAGCGACGGTGTACTGCCGATGACGACGAAGATGTCGTTCGCATGGAGGATAAAGTCTGCGCTTATAGCCAGGCTTGACGGCGCTGAAATTACCACATCACAGCGTGTACATACATATAAACACAGCGCTTTCTACCATTGCTATGGCATACTTGATACAACACTTGATCCTCACCTCTGCACCGCTTGGCGGCTTTTGTTCAACGCTTCGTGCCATTGCAATATTATACATATATCTATATATGTGTATGGGAGTGTTTGTATGTATGCTTATAAGCGGGTGCGCGCGTTGCGATCACTTTTCGTCTATAGATTGCCAACACTAAATGAGTACTTTTTTGTCATCTTGCTTAGCAATGGCTTTTAGTATTTCTTTGTACCCGCTTTGGTTCGCTGGTTATACAAGCGTGTGTGTATGTTTGTTGTTTCTCTTGTTGAGCGCGTCTTAAGTCGCGGTTTTTAGCCTTTTTGATTAGGTGATCATCGTAACGCATCACATGCCATGTTCTGGTGTTGTCCGCCTGGCTGCCTGCTACACACAGATCCACACACACACACACACACACACACATGCATACACATTAAGGCCATGCGGCACTAGTCAGCAAGGTTGTCTGTCTCGTTCGTCTGTCTGACTGTTTGTCTGTCTCTGCTCGGCTCACTCTACTCACTCGGCCCGCTCATTGACCAGCCACAGTCTCAGTCTGTCTCCGCGGCCCCAAAGTACTAATGCCAGCCACACTGGACACAACGTCTTCTTCGTTGTGGTCAGAACCATTGCCTGGACTCCCTCCTCCGGCGACCTCTACCGCTGTTATTAGCTATGTCTGTGCGCCTTTCTTTGTTCGATGTTTTTGAAAGCGCGTCATTTGAAATTGTCTTTAGGCTCTTTGCCCAGGCCACAAGTGCCATGTTCAGTTGTTTGTTGTTTGTTGTTGTTTGTATGGGCTGTTGCAGCTGATCTGCGTGCATGCGTGTGTGTGTTTATGTGTGTGCGTTGTTGCAATCGTATTTTTAAATATGCAAATAGCTGTAACTTCTTTCAGATTTTTATTCGATTTGTAGTCCATATTGTAGTTAGCTCATTTTGCCATGCGTTCTCAAGTGGTTTTTCGTTGTATACGCTTGTGTTTGCTGCTGTTGTTATTAGCGTGCTGTGGTATTATTCCGTATAACGCTCCGATGTGCATTTTGTTGTAGCGTTGGTTTCTTTACCTTTTTATTATTGCTGTTGTTATTATCAGTTTGCCGCTGTTGTTGTTGTTGTTGCATTTGTGATGAAGTCAATGTCGAACTCCATTATAGCTCATTATCGCCTTGAGCGTATAAATTATGTTGATGGGATTTTTGAGTTGGCCATTTTTGTTATTGCTGTTGCTGTTGTTGTTGTTGTTGTTATTGATGTAGTTACAATGACTGTAGCCCTTCACGCTTTTTACCTCATTTTTAGCTTTGCTTATTTTATAAACAGCTTTTTCAACTTTTTACTTAAGTCACATTACCTTTTTCATTGCCAAAGTGCTGGTACTTGTTGGATTGATGAAACCATACATATGAAATTTGTATGGTTAATAATTGTATATATAAAATATAGTATGAGAGTAGTATATATATTTATTAAGTAAGACTGGTTCGACATTTCGTCGAATGAAGGGTCAAACGAACTGTTTTATAATGAATTCACTTAGAAGTAACATTTTTTGGTTTTCGTCTAGAAATGGCAGTAAGTATTTTAATATTTAATATATATATATATATGCTTTTAAATATATATATATAGATAAGCATTATTTTAATTTTTTAAGTAAATTTCATTACCCCGTATTAGCATACGTGGGGCTATTTATATATATTTTATATGCAAATATATGCATACACACCTATACGCACAAACATGCATTCTCATAACATATGTACGAACTGCCATTACCTTATCACTCTTATCAAAGCGAACTTAAGGCGAACATGTAAATTTACTTATGAAATGCTTTCGTTATACTCTTTTATTCTGGCCTTTTGCCTTTTCACGGATTCTATGTAAATGCATCTTCGACATAGCCGCTGCTGATAAGAAATGCACAAATAATGTTATATAAATATATATTTCGATAGCTGTAGCGAATATAACAAAAAAAATACGTTTAAAAATGTATGAAGTGGATTTGCTTAAATTATTGTTTACTTAGCAAAAAGTATGTTATTTTAAGAAATTTCATTGTGATGAAATCATTATGCCATTGGTACCTTAATACTTGTACATAAGAGGGTTTGTAGATTGTGTTCTCACAGAATCGGAAAGCGCTGAGGAAATTTCGAAGTAGCGTCGAAGCAAACTTTAGGCTGTTGTTTGAGAACTCTAGTTAAGCGTAACAGTTATTTTACTTTATGGCTAAAGCTTTAATATTTTCACAGATCTGCGACCTCTAGAGCTGCTGTAGTTCTACGACTATTGCGTTGGAGAGTGTCACATTAGGAGAAAATCGGTATTATCCACACGCTGTTAACAGCTTCTCAGGTCTCCAAGTAGATTCTTTCGCTGAGAAGAATTATTGCTTGCAGCCTAGGGCTGCGATAATGATGACAATTTTTTCTTCTGGCTTGATTTTTTCGAACTTCGAAATATACGCGTATTCAGGTAAGCGGCTTGCGGAATTTTTGTTTAACATTTGCTTTAGGTCGGGCAGATTTACTAAATAAACATTGCTAAAATGATCCTTGCTTTTCAACTGTGTTGAAAAAGCTGTATTGGCGAATCATATAGGCTATCTGAAGGGTCTCTACTTAAAATTGTGCGAGTAATCTTTAAAATGAGTACATACGGATTACTATGTTATGTAATGTATTATACTATATTATTATATGGTACAATTGGAAACGAATTAAGCTCTGATACATATCATTAATATATAATTAGGTATTAGTTCAATTCCGAACGAATATATTTAGAATATAATTGGTGATTGATTAGTTCTAAAATGCTCGAACTTGAAAAAAAAACGATTACTCTCCTTTGTTTCGTAACCTTTCATCACATTTAGTCGCTTCATAGAGCATGCCCAAACAAAAGGGAACGATTCGTTCCATATAAAATGATCAAAACACCCATTGGTCACATCTTCCACTGCGGTAAATTGTGGTCTCCCCCGGACGTTTCACATTTTTGGCAGGGGCACTTGATAATACTTGAATGTATGAACAGGATTAAGATCGTGAAGGAATCTTAAGATTAACAAGGGGTTTTCAAAGTTCCTTATACCTTTCCTCTGAGTTTTCATCAGGGCTCAAATGATATACTCTAATTTTTTATAAATTGTAATTATAATTAGCATAAAGCATATTTATATTTCCTCGCAACTCAATTTGAACATTTTCAGCATCACTGATTTTTACACACTTCATACGCAGCAGACATGCTGAGCGTCAAAATATGATGATTCGCATGCAACCACACTTCGCATGTCCATGCTATTTCATCAACATTGTTCTATTTTGCTTTCCGTCAGATTTGCATTCTTCCCCCATTTAAATGCACTTTATAAAATCGCATATATTTAATGGTGTGCGTGCATGTGCTACAATTTAATGTTCGCATCTCACTTTGCATATCCACTTAAAAACAATTTAAATTATCAGCAGAAACCCATATAAAGCTGCACTTTTTCATTTTGACCGCCGATTCGCCACACCGTGCCTTGCCGCAGCGCTGGCTCAGCTAGCTAAATGACCGAGGCTGTAATGGATACACATATATACATACATATATGCGTGTGTGTGTGTGTGTGTTTTGCAAAGCAGCCAGGTTGCATGGGGACGGTGCAAGATAGACATCAGGTTGAGCTGCCATTGCAACTAGTCGTGGGGAACGCGAGGCTTGGCGCACCGCGCACGATTGGGGCGCTGAGTAAATTTGCATTGGCCATTCGAGCGTTTGAGTTCAAGCCGCGAATTATCAATTTTGCGCCAATTTCGTGCTGAAATAATTTTAGCAAGCAAGCAGGCGCTTAACGTTTATCGGACACTACTCTACTTATACAACGTTGTCTATTTGTATTTTTTATAGTTGTTGCTCCGTGATAACTGTATGGGTTCACTGAGAAGCACTTCGTTTACTATCGCTGGTCATATTGAGTGCATGCAGTCAATCATTTTATCTACACTTGGAAAGCGCCCTCCTTTTGATGATGTGCCCTTCCTTCATTGGTTACCTTGTGTTACTCAGTGTGTCTCAAACATTTTTACTGGAATTCTTTGCGCCTTCCTTGTTTTTGGGTTACATTGTTTTGTGTTGTTGTTATGCGGGAAATTTCATGCCTGTGTAAACCATTTGTAGACAATTTTGTTAGAACAACTGCTTGGATTGAGGCTGCTGCACGCCGCAACTATTGTACAACAACTTCCTCTCAACACTGCCTAACATGTTCTTGTAGCTGCTGCTGCTGCTGTTGTTGTTGTTGTTGTTGTTGTTGTTGCCAGCCTTGTGGCGCATAATTTTTCAATCTTTCTAATGCACAGTGGCTGCTGTGTTGCCAACATTATTAACACAGAGGAAAAGATGTTGCACGAAAAAGAAGTTGCAAATAGCAAGTAGCACTCTGAGGCGGACAACAGCAGTGGCAGCAACTGTGTAATTTCAACGGTATGTACTTGACGCTTTTGCTTGTGTGTGTATGTAAGTACAACAACATGCTGCTGAGTGCACTTTCAGGCATTAAAGCACTAAAACAGCACCACCAACAACAACTACCACCACCATTTCATACTAATGACTTTGTGCTGTTATAATCTGTGCAACAACTACAAGTTGCTGGTTGCAAGTGCACTTTGTCTCTACCGACTGGCAAGAAGAGAAGCTGGAAATGTTCCTCTAGCAGCTAATGGCAGCAACAACAACTGCCGCTTCCTAAAACCTGGCAGATGCGCCCGTGTCCGAAACTGGCCAAATTGGTGCGCGCTTGCTGAAGAATTTATGCAGTGGCTAAAATGCGCATAACTCTGCACTTGTAAATATGTGTGTTAGCACGTCGGCAAATACCTTTTCGTATGTAAATATGTCTGAGGCGAAATAAAAGATCTTCTCGCTCGGGATCATTGCAAGCCCAGACTGTTGCACAACAATTAGCTGCAGCTTAGTTGTCTTGCAAGTGTGGCTTGTGTATGTCAAAAATAATTGCAAATGTATATGTGTGCGTGTGTGTATGTCGCGCAAAAATGCAATGTTCGTTAATGCGATTAAAGTTTAATTAGAAATTTTTCACCTCAACCACAGCGAGTACTAATTTTGCTGTCAGCTTTAAAGTGAGCAGAGATTTATATAATTGTAAATGGAAAATTAAAGTCGAGGAATGAGGCGTCGATGAGGATATGCTAGAAAAACTTGGTTAGAGCAAGTTTGATTAATATAGCTTTAATGGTTGCCGAGATATGTATATTAAACCTATTAGGGAGCGGAGCCATACCCACTTTTGCAAACATTTTTGCCCATAGATGCCCAACCCTACTAGGATCTTCTATACTAAATTACACATTTATATCTTAATTTGCTGCTTAGTTATAGCTTATCTGTTATTTACCTTTAAAAATTTTTAATAAAAAAATAAAAAATTTAAAATTTTCTTTAAAAATTCTTTCTTTCTTTTAATGTAAAAATAAAAAGTTTTATAATAAAAAAAAAACTTTTTTTTTTTTTAATCAACAAAGTGTTAAGTAGTAACAACATTTTTTAATCTGGAAGAAATAAATGGTAGCATTAAAATTTGTTTTTTTTTTATTTTAAAATTTTCGAAAATAATTTGATACTTCTTTTTTAATAACACATGTTGTATTTTAATTTATTAGGTGAAAGAATTGATTAAAAACGTCATTCTAATAAAAATAATTAAAGGTTTTTTTATTTTCAATTTCGAAATAGGAAAAGCCTGAAGAAAAACAGTAAAATATTTTGCTTTTAATTTAAAGTTTTTTAGAATAATTTCCTTATTTTTTTATTACAAGTTGAATTCTTTTGATACTGCAAAAGAAAATCGCTTCAAATAGAACAACTTATATTAATATTTAATTTAAATTTCAACAATTGGCTTTTATAAAATTGCTTTATTTTTTTTTCAGTTTTCAGCAATTGACCAAAAAGACCAAATTTTAATTCATAAAACTTTTTACTCCTTCCAGTTAACTATATATTTTTAACTTTCCAAGAGATTAAAACACATAATTGCTGTCAAATGCTGACTTTTTTCAATTATAAATTCATTGCGGTTTCGGAGGTTTTTTAATTTAATTAAAACACCCCAGCAAGCAAGGGGCAAGTGGCAAGTATGAGAGCGCGAAATAGCGAAACACTCGTTGCACACCCGCGCTTACCAACAACAATTATATTTGTGCTTTTAACATGTACTTTTTTTAACACTTTGAGTTGTTTAAATTAATTTGGTTTATTAAAAAATTATACAGTTTGTTAATTTACAAGCGGCGCAGCGGTTTGCGCCTTATTTATGTTATAATTTTTTTTTTTTGCTTTTTTGCAAGCGTTGGCATATTGAAATTTTAATGCAATTTGTGCATGTCATGCATGTTTTAATAAACATGTGAAGTCAGCAGATATGAAGCAAAAAAAAAACAACGGGAATTTGTATGCTAAAAACATTTGAGTTTATTTTAAATGAAAACGGCAGCGAGAAAAAAACGTAGTAAAAAAATTGCTTGCGACAGCAAAAATGTGCGGCATGCTTAATTACATTTTTGTCTGTGTTAATAAAGTTTTTAATGTGCATAAACGCATACCTGTGTATGTATGTGTGCGCGTACTTTGTTTACGAAATAGTTAAGGGTTTCTCTATAAATATATTTAATTCTATTTTTGCATTTTAATGCATATGACAGCGAGCACAGCGATGTGGCAAGCTTACAAGCAAAACATGCGAAGACTTTTTATGCGCTCATAGAGTGAATGTAGCAAATTAAACACAAAAAAAGTATAAAAATAAACTACAATTAAAAATTAAATATTAATGCAAAGTCCTGATGGCAGACGTATTTGTAAAATTTTTCTACCAAAACAAATTGAAAACACATATTTCCAATTAAGCGCACACTTTTTGACCGTTTTCTTGCTTTTTTATTAAATTTTTTTTTATTTAAAATGGTAATGGAGTTTCTCTAAAAAAATTATGAAAATATAGATGTTTGTAGCGGTGGTACACATACAAAATTACTCACCACTAATTAAATATGCTAATTTCGAATAAATTTTGTATATTCGTGATTTTACTCGTTTTTTCTTTGTTCCATTTTATTTTTGGTGTATCGAATTAATAACACAAAAGTGACAGACACTAGCAGCTAAAGCGCGTTAAGTCGCACCTAAAAAAAATTGCGGGCTATTTTTATACACGAAATAAATTTGTAGACGACATTTTTGTTCATTAAATTATTTCATTAACATTTTTTCGAAGTACGAACTCTGCCACAAAGTATTGGCCAGCTCAATATAAATACTTTAGGACATTTAAATTCCAAAAACAAGCAATTAAAAAATTGTTTTCAAATATAATTTAATAGTATTTCAAAAGCCGCATAATAACGAGATAACACAAAATAATAACTATAACAGTAAACATAAAGCATATATGTATGTGTGCAACAGCAAAACACTTGATTTTGAGTGAAGCGCCAGGCCTATGCGCGCAACAAAGCCAAAGCTATTGCTTTTGTGCCTTCCGCTATTGGCGCTCTACTATTTACTTTTTCACTATTTATTTTATTATTATTTTATTTTATTTTATTTTATTTTTTTTTTGCTTTCAAACAAATATTTTTTTTACTCTCCCAACAAGCAGTTTTTCATTTAATTAGCACATCACAATCAATAATAACATAGTCACAAAACAATGCGCCTGTTATTTATGCAACATATGCAGCATAACCATTGCGGCATCACCACATCATTCATCAACTCGCACATTCACCGGCGTGTTTAGCTTACACTGGTAATACGGGGCGTATACGTATCCACTCGTTGCACTCTACACCTCTACTTTGCTACATCCCGTTATTCGTTATATGTTTTTACTATTTTAGTATTCGCCATCTTTTTAATATTTCATAAGCTGTTTTTGTTGCTGATGCTGCTCTGACTTACAATTATAAATATTTAAATATATCTTTGATATAGCTTAATTAATAGTGACAGTTTTAAATTTTTTATGGATTTAGTTTATCTAGTTTTTTATTTCTCGCAATTTCAATTGATTACTTTTATAAAGAATCGTATGATTACTGTAAATATTAAATAAACAAAACGGTAGTAGACACAAGTATATATATATGAACTTGTTTATGTGTATATGTCAATGTATATGTATATAAAAAACATATCTGACACAATGGTGTATTTATGGCAACTTTGTTGAAAGGGGGCGTTGCCATACGATATTTATAGAATTACTTTATACAGAAGCTGATTAATTAAATGAAGAAAATAGTTAGCTGAATTGTTAATAAGTAATTTTTATTTTAAAATATTATGATAATAATATTTAAATAAGTAACTTGAAGTTCAAAACAAAAGCCGTAACTAACAGTACGGAGATTTATAGATAGTTGTTCCTTTGAAACTTGTATATGATGTGATGATGTTGACTCATAAAGAAACGATTTAGAAATCCTTGAATTTTTAGCATCATTTTATAATTTATATAACAGCTTAACATGTTGTTAATTTTTTAAACTATCTGATATAATATAGATATATAGATAGAACAGATATATAGGAGTAGCAGTTATTAAGATAGCTGCTAATTTAATAAGATTACAAAAAATTCATAATTGTAAAAAATTGTATTGCACAATTGTGAAAATTGTAATTAATTGTAAGAAAAGTTTCAATAATAATTAAATTTATTTTCCAAATCTTCAAATTATAATATTTTTAATGAATGATAAAGTGTGAAGTGAATTCTCATGTTGTCAAATATTGATAAGATGTGATATAGAATTTAGAATAACTAAAAAGGTATTCTACATAACTCAATTGCATGTATTTTTACAGTAAGAAATTATTTTAACTGTATTAAAACAAAATACTTAGTTAACTAAGTCATATGATACACACATGGGATATGATTGGTTGTGATGTGATATGTTAAGGATTGTGATGTCGAAAAATTAAAAAGCGAAAATTTTTATTTTTTGATTTCATTAGTAAGTAAGTAATATGGTAATCGCCATAAGTAATTTGCATATATATTTGTTGTTTTACGAGAGGCAGAAAGAGATATGGAGTACATGAAATGATGTGATGTGTAAGTTTGATATGAGGTATATGTTTTATAAACTAAAAAGATAATTATGAAATATTATTTTCAATTAGTAATCGAAATGAGATTATTTATGATTATTATTTATAATTTATAATGTGTAATGTAGGTTATTTACAACTATTATATTAAAATGAATATGCCGTATGGTTAAACTTTACTTTAGAAGCGGGTGAGATCTAACGTGCATCATGTGATGTGCCGTGATGTCATATGTGGTTCTGCTCTGAGGCAGTGATTGAAAGAACTAAAAAGCCTAGCAGCTTTGTTTGAAATTAATTCCTTTAGAAATCAAAAATATCTAATATTTCGCCTATAGCAAACAATTTATAAAAAAAAAAATCAACAATTTAACCAAAAAAAAAGTTTGCTCGAGTGTACAGATCCATAGACTCACGTTTTTAATATCTTAACAAGCACTTGAACTTCATATGCTTAAATAATATACATTAATAAAACATCTTAGTGCCACGTGTTAGTCTTACTCAAAAGGACACATTCTGCTTTCAGGCGTATTACAACATTTTAGCATTACTCAGCAATTTTATGCGATATTTTCCAACTTTCTTAATAATTAAATATAGATACTTTTTTAACATTTTATATGGTTTCAGCATTGTTTTTTTCATCTACACAAATATATATCACAACTTTGCGTTTGTTTTTATTAAAAGTTAGTAGATACCATTTAAGTTCGGTGTCAGCCACATTGACTTGCCGTGGCATTTTAACCACATTTTATACGTATATATATATGTGCGCGTATTTGTTTACCCTAATGCTTATGTCTACTACTTAATGTGGCACTTTTCCATTTGAATGCAGACATAATTTCTAATTTGCAGACCTAATTTATAGCTTCCAGGCAAGTTGCTAGCCGACTGCCATCCACGTAACAGTATTGCAAGCAGCCTCGTATAACAAGGCAAATTTGCTACCAACCGAAAAAATATTTTGTGCAAAAAAAAAACAAACAAAATATAAAGTTCTATAGAAGAAGCCAACTTTTGCCACTAACACATCAGCGAATAAATAAAGCCATTTCTTCTAATATAAAAATCGTTTTCTCGGCAAACAAGAAATTACTTTTTCTAACAGCAAAGAAGTAGCGAACTGAATAGGAAAAAAAATTATTCGAAGCTAACCGCATATGCGTTGAGCGCCAAGAACCCCAAAATGGCAGTACTACTAGCCTATAAGCGCTTTCAATATCTGCGTGCCGCGTGGCTAGAGGTGTCTATATTAGATGAGCGCTAAGCGCGCTTACGCTAGTAAAAGTGGTTGTGCCAATGAAAGTGGCAGCAGTAAGAGATGTAAGTAAACATTGCCTAATTTCAAATTGCTTACAGAATATGCATTAGCAGCAGCAAAATTGCCACTTCAGTCGGCTTCTTCGGAAAGGTCCGCAACAACAAGGCAAGGTGTACAATCTAAGCGGGTAGGTAGCGAATGTGGTGTGGTGGTATGGGCGTTGTTTTTGGGTGGCAAATGAAAATAAAAACCAAAAGGTGTGTAATAAAAATAAATGTCAGTCGTTTGTTTATATCAAGCAGACACTTTGCGCAACAAAGGCAAGAAGAAAGAAACAAGTTACTTCTATAAGGAAGTTAAAGTGGCTGTGTGAATGAAGGCGGTAAGGTAGAAATAAACAAATGTTACCAGGGAATAATTTTTTGGTGTTTGAGTTGTATTTAAAAGCCACTCAGGCGAAGCACCAGGCACATTTACTAATCCCAAAAGTCACGCCCAATTTGCAGCTTTAATGCTATTTTTGCTCTATACATAGATAAATAGGTGGAAAAACATTACGAGCGGTAGAAATCTCAAATATTTTAGTATGTGAAAAATGTTTTTAAACTACTAAAAAATGTTCTCAAGGTCTGTTTGCCCGTAATTATTCACAAATTACTTCAAAAATAAGCCTGCCATATTAGCAAAAATTTTCTTTAAAGTTTTTGTTTTTTACAAAAAGTCAGCCGGCAATAATATTTACAATACAATTAAAAGCGCCAAAGCATTTTTGCTTGACGAAAAATGCAATTTTTGAAAACTCGCTATTATCAACAACAATTTTATAGTGCGTTTACGGCATCAAAAACATTCAAAGATCAATCGTTAGCACATAAAAGGGAATTCCATTTATTGCACTTCCTTCCTTATTCCATTTTTATGCACATCCACACACTCACACAAACACGCATAGTTAAACGCACAATGCGGATTGCCTTGAACACGATTTTACGGCACCCACAATATGCCATTAAATATTACGTATAATAGATCATCAAGCCATTGCACACACATACATATGTATGTGTATGTGTGTATGTAACATTTAAGCATTTATTGACTCAATTGCATGGTGGTCCTTTTAGGAAGTATAAATTTTTAATAGCAAATGCACACAATCGAAAATGAAGAACTCTTCTACACATACATGCATGCGCCCCTGCAGCGCTTCACTGCCGCACCACTGACCACAATAAAACACTTCTGCTCAAAGGCAGCTCCTTAGCTGCGGCGACGCCAGTGCGGCTAAGCGAACACGCTCGGATTTTTACGACATAAACATAAATTTTATGACAGTAAAATAGACGATGACGATGAAGATGACGATGTAGATGACGGTGGCGGCGCGAAAAAAGACGAAAATCGAAATTGAAAATGAAATACGAACGGCAGGGAATTATATCGGGAAGTTATGTTAAGCGGCCGGTGTGCGAATGGTGTGCATGCATAGGTGAAGTAGTAGCGCGTCAAAACAATTGTGCCGAGATGATGGTAAAAATTTTAACGAAACAATAACTTCATATATGTAGGTGTCTGTGTGTATGTGTATGTAGAAAGCCAGCAAGCGCAGGAAATCGAGTAAAGTGCTGTAAAGCTTGGGAACCTTTACTCGTGTTTGTTGTTGTTGCTTTCTTATTGAAGCACACATAAAGGAAATCAATTTTACGAGCCAACAAAAAAAAATAAAAATTACAAAAAATAACAAAAACAATAAATGTCTTTGTTTTTACTGTGCGGTTTAGAGCATGCGGTACCTTTGCAGTTGCACTTTCGTATTTGTATTTTTGTTTGCTGGTTTTAATTCGCTTAGTTGTTGGGGAAGTTTTCTTCGTAGGCATGAAACAAAGCAGCAACAGCAGCAGCAACAATAGCAACAACCATTGCAGCTGTGAGAAACTATTAAAAAGCTATAAAAACCTAGTACGCTTTGATACATATGAGAGGAAGAGAACCGATGGAGTAAGCTAAAATGGAAATGTACGTATATATGTATGTATGAAGCTTCAGCGCTATGAATGGTTTGGGCTTGACCAAGCAGTATGGTGTGAATTTATGAATGAAACATGTAGTGGTTTGGTGCACCATATTTATATGCATAGTTTTTCGTTAATGTAGATGTTTGAGAGCATACATATATGCTATTTTCTTTTGAGGCATTAGAGGAACATTTTTTCTGCATAAAACTAAAATTTGGATATTTTTTTTTTTAATATCATACAGTTAGAATTTTAAGAATTTTATATAGAGGAAATTTACATGGACAAAAATAGGAATTTTATATTATATATATATATATACAATTTTATTATTAAAAAAAATATTTAACTAAAGAAAGTATTATTTTTTTTGACTTGTTAATATTCTGGATTTATGGAGTGCACATATTTACAAACATATTCCCCGAAAATCTGAAGTTTACGCGGCTTATATTCTCGGAGATATAACGCCGTTTTCAGAGACGGTGAGTATAATTTCTCAGAAACGGATGGATCGATCGTTTTGAAATTTATGCACACTTTTCTTAGATACATTCTCACAATAAACTCAGCGATAAGATTTTTGAGCAAATTTTCAATGTTTTCAAACAACTTTTAAGTGAGAATTATGTTAAAAAGGCGACTTTTTTAGGGAAGGCGCGACCACTGTTTATCTATCCTAAAAATAAATGCTTAACTTTTTTGATTTCGAATAATTTAAAGCAGTGATATCTTGCTCACCGCCACACACCTTTTCTAGGAGGACCTTCAGGAGATCGCCTATAGGAGAGAGGCACACAATCTTTGAAAAACAAAATTAGGGTATATTAAATTCCCTAAAGGTACATGTATACAACCTTTTTCGGACAATAATATTAAGATATGAAACGGATGTTAATATTTTGATACTCTCGCAACATGCTGCAACAGAGAATAATAGTTTTGTTCACCGAACGATTGTTTGTAGCACATAAAACTAATCGTGATAGATATGGAGTCATATATATCAAAATGATCAGGATGACCAGGCGAGTTGAATTCCGTGTGACTATATGTCGATTCGTCTGTCTGTCTATCCGTGAAAGCGATAACTTCAGTACAATTTTAGATATTGCGATGAAACTTGGTACACTTCTTCCTTGACACTCTGAGGAGGTTAATGTTGCAGATGGGCGAAATCGGACTACAACCCCGCCTGCTTCCCATATAAAACAATTTTAAACTCCATATGATTAGCTTATTTCACAGTATATAAATCAAGCACCAATAAAAATATCGGAGCAAAACTTTGTACAAATAGTGCCTTCAAGTAATGTCATCTCGCTTCCGAAAATGGTGTAAAATGGGACAATAACTTTTCATGTCCCCAAATACAAAATTTGTGGCTCTTAAAGCCAATGGATGATTTTTACCGAAAATATCGGTCAATCTGTGTGATATATTAATTAAATTTAGGGATCATCTTCCTCTGATAATAATGTATCTTTGTATCAAAAATGTGTAAAATTGAGACCATTCTTCGCCTAGGGCCCATATGCCTCATATTAAGATTTTCTAAATTCCGGTTAACTTTGTACCGTACTTGTCGGCTAGTCAGCGAAATATCCCAATGAAATTCAGGGAACATCATTTCCTGGTAATAATGTGTCTTCTTACCAAAAATGGGTCATAATTGGGTCAATAATTCCCCCAAGCCCATATGCCTAAAGCAGGATTTTCAAATTTCCATTTGGATTTATACCGTATATATCGGGCAACAGATAAGATATCCTAGCAAAATTAAATATTGGATCTATTATAATTTGGTGTCGGAACTAGGTGTTATCGATATAATATAATGTTTTCGTAATCTTGGCTGACTTTATGCTGAATCTTATTATCATGTATGTATGATAATCTTAATTATATGAAACTACATGTCTCTCAAATTCTGAATTATTTTAGTAAAAAAGCGTGGAAATAAGTGCCCGAGCTTACCTGAGATCAATTCCTAACAAAAATGTTATCTACTTGGACCTTGCCTTACCCTAATATACCTGATATATAATATGTAGTGATTTCCGACTATCCAGATGACTTTAAACCGTTTATATAGGTTAATATATGTAACATTCTAATGAAATCAAGTTGGCTTTCTTAAAAATAATATGGCTTGGCGCTGAGTATGAAGGAAATCGATCTGGATCTTGGTAATATAATATAATATAATATAATGATTTACGTCTCTCTGGTAGACTTTTTCCTCATATACCTTAAATATTAAATTTCGTTCCTTTGGTTAAGTTTATATCGCATAAATCTCAACGGAAGAGGTCTCAGCAAAATTAAGGGATAATATTTCGATTAGTATTATATCACTCGGTGGTAAAAAATCTGGCACTTTGTGATGAATATAGTGAATTATATTAATTAGATTGATTTTAACGTAGATACCTGGTACACACCAGTATCCATTTAAATAAAAAAATTTTAATTAAGCAATCCATTTAAAATTTTGTTGAATAAAGAATGTTGAATTCTTATGCAACATTTTGAATTATCAGGTTTCGCCAACACCTGAAAGTTCTGTCCGAATCCTAATATTGTATTCTTTCAAAAATATTCATACATGTACTTATGTATATATCTATGTATAAATATGTGTATAAATGTAAGTATGTATGCATCTATATATGCATAGAAATATGACGCTAACCATTAATGCTTTGATAAAAGATCTTTATGACACTCAAACTGTAATCATCATCAGCGGTATACATAAGTAAAGACTACAGCAACAACAACCATAAGAAAACACAAAAACCAACATAATGGGCAAAAGTAATAACAACAAATACATGTATTATATTGAAAGCATAGTCAACAGCACATAATGACCAAAAACTAGCAACAACAACAACGCCAAGTTATTAACAAATTCAAACAATGGACATACAATACATATTTACATACAAATGTACGTGCACACACCCAACTGCTTTACCACGAAGGTGTTATTTAGCGGCGTTCACGTGCTAATGATATGCCACGAACATGTGTGTGAGGCACCCCACATTATGTTCTAAGCGCATTTATTTAATACATTTAGGCACACACATTTTACACACACATATGTAGCTAGGTGTTTATAGTATATATGTGTGTGTATGTATGTGCCATCACCACTCGAAAACTCAACGCAGTGAAAAGTAATTGCATTTAAATACGTCAACATTAAATGCGCACGAATTGTTGTTGCTGATAATTGCGTTGACAACGAATCGACACTCGCAAGCACACATACTTACTTACTTTCACACACATATGTGTATGTGTTTCTGTAAGCACAAGCATATCTTGTAATAACGTTGTTAATGTGCAGGTTATTAAGTGTAGACACAATTGCACGCCAACGGCTTCTGCAATAGAAAAATTGAGAAGAGCTACCACATAACCAAAGCTAGCGCGCTCGCCTAGCCGCTTCATAGTGCACACAAGTATGTCTAAATTGAAGGCAAACACTTTGTGCTAGCCAAAATTAATTTCTCACAGCAACATTGAGGACGCTCAGATGAAGCTATTGCCACTGCCGCTGCTGATGATGCGAGTGACGCTGAGAAGGACACGCGCACTCAGACGAACAAGTACAATTAAAATGTTAATGAAATTATTAAAGCGCAAAATCAAAGCTCAGCGAGTTAACTTAATGCTAAGCAGCAATTCGGTGAGCAAGTAGCACATGATATGGGGGGGAGGAGGTGTTTAACATTTACAAAATTGTTAATCCTCACCGCTAAGCCGCCTTCATGGCAATTCTGCCTCGGAAAAAGTGAACGCATAATTACTTCTCTTTGTTGTTGTACTAGCCAGTGCAGTTGGTATGCCGGTCTGGTGGTAATTAGTGTTGAAAAATGTTATTAAAGTGAAATTAAGCAACTTGCCAAGCACGCAGTTATCATTGTGTTTGGTCAGTGCATGCGCCTACAAAATGGCCATTTGTTGCGCAGGCACTTTGCCTTTTAAGCCGCCTCTAGTACTGGTGCACCTAACCATTTATAAATATATATTTTAAGCACACTTTGTTGGTATTGCAATAATTGCTTGCTATTTCAGGTATTTTTTGCGCTATTAACAGTTAGCCCATTGACATATACATACATATATTTTTTGCAACTATTTTATACCCGTCATACATCTATATGTATGTGTGTGTGTTTAACTTTCATTCAGTGCCTCATTATTCGCTTTTGTGTCCGTGTTTAGTGCTGTGTGCGTTGACAACAATTTGTCGTTATTAATTTGTTGAAAAATTGATGCGGAAGATAATGTCAGCGTCAAGCGTGACAGTCAGTTGTTGACAGTTCTATGCGCATGTATGTAAGCATTTAAACAGTCGCATGTGTAACAATTATTATATGCATGCTTGCATATTTCTAGAATGTGTTGCTGCAATTTTTTTTTTTTTATAAAGAATTAAATAAAGAAATAAATAAAAGGAAATAAAAAATAAAAATTAATAAATAAATAATATTTATATTAATATTTATATAACATTTATATTGCAAGATGATGCAACAAATGGTAAGCAGTGAAATTGAGCTTAAAAGCTACCCCTATACTTGCGCAAGCACCCAAAATATTCTTTAGTCTCACTGTTGCATTACGAATTCTCAAAAATACTATTAAATAGTCAGCGTAATTTTTATAATACTAGAAATAAATTAATTAGAAGTGAGCAAATAATTAAATTTAGCTGCAGCAACAAATAGTTTACACTTGGTAACCTCTAGAACTGCGCTTGGCAATGAAAATGAAAAATAAATATGTATGTATTTAAACTTATGTATTTATATTTTAGTTATTCTAACTATTCAAAAAACACAGACATTTTTGCATTATTTTTGTAATGAACTTTTTCGGTATTATAAATGTATCGTAAAAGCCATTTTGAAAGCTTGAGGAAAGCTTTGGAGTTGTATTTTCTGCCTTTTGGGACAAAACAGATTATTTTCGTAATGGAAATTACTTCAAAATCCCAGATTATATTTCTGACGCGAAAAATCCATAAGCCGCTTGGAAAAGCATTGACCCTTTACGGGGAATAAGTTCTCAAGGCGGAGCGTCACTTTGTTGTTGTTGATATTTTTAATAATGGCGTAAATTTTTTCATAAAATTGTTATAATTTTCTTAACAATAAAATTAGTTCCATTACAGCATTTGCACATCCCACTTTTCTAAACTAATTTAAAAAAAATATTTTTGAACCTTCAAGCTTGTAAAAGCTCATTGCAAATTACAAAAAACTCAAGTCTTAAGATTACGTACTGTGCGACTTTTTGTCATTGCTGCTGTGACTAGTCAACTATTTGAAAACAATAAATCAGCAATGCTATTTAAACACCGAAAAGTCAGCAGCTACAACATACATACATACATGCACCGAAAACACTTTGTGCCCGAATTAAATGAAACGACTCACATCAAATGCTAAAATTGTTTAAATATTCCGAATTTAATTTAAAATGAAGGAAAATTAAGAAAGATCACCAAGACAATTTAGCACACAAGAGATCGTCATGCCAACCCGAAAAATATACATCAAGTCTGTATTTACTATATGTACAATACATGTGTGCGTGCGTGTGTATGTGTGTGTGTGTGTATGTGTTAAAGTGAACAAGTCGAACGATCATTTAATTTGAACAACAATGGGCCAAAGAAAATGTCTTTAATTTTCTCAATTTGTCGATTTTGTCATTTTTGTTTTCAATAATGATTGGTATTGTTGTTGCTTTACATGTGTTGCCCGCAACAAAGCACATTACTACAGTTGAAATGTGTGTGTGTGTGTCGTTTTTGTTGCTTTCTTTTCTTTCCTCGAAGTCGCTTATTTTTGGTGAATTTCGTGTGTAGTTGGGTATGCACGCCAACTGGGATAAGATCGATGAACTTTCTTTCTTCTGATCACACACGAGTGTGTCGTGTGTGAGTGAGTGTTGTGTGTGTTGTGTGTGTTGTGTGTGTTGAGCGTGCTTTGTGCTGCACACAAATTGAATGAAATGAAGGCGCAAATTGAAGGCGTTGGCCAACAACAAAGACAAGATTGCCATAACAGCACGGGCAGGCATGACAACAGCAATCATCAGTGACTAAAAACGAAGAAAGACGACCCAAAAGAACAAATACAAATACAAAAAAAAAAAAAAACGAAGAAAATAGCTACAAATACTCAGCAGTACAATAAAAACAACAATGCGACGCTTTTTAAATTAATACGCATCGCACGCGGCTGTTGTTAGTTGCCATGACATTGCCTGTTAATGTTGTTGTTGTTGTTGTTGTTGTTACCGCTGATGGCTGACATGTTGCATGCACTATGCGTACAATATATCTGTTGTTGTTGTTGTTGTTGTTGTTGTTACTGCAATTGCATTAATTTGACTGTCGATGAGTTGTGCTATATTTAAACTTTTGATTTTCGCTCGCCGTGGGCTTTGTCTACCAAAGCAAGTTGTTGCAGTCGCTATTGATGTTGTTGTAGTTGTTGTTGTTGTTGTTGTTCACATTTAATTTATATGATGTTGAAAAAATAAAACCGAAAACAACAAAGTGACATCGGCAAGAAATGCATTGTACCTTCTGCATCACCTTCGATTGTCGCACACATACACACACATACACAATCATATATATGCATACATACAATAATTTGTAGCTATTTACATACCCTCAAGCTCACATATTATTTGTTGCTTTATAAATGCTCTCAAGAGCATTTCACTGTAAATTTTTCCCATCAAGGCATTCTTATGCACACACATACACACATACACACACAAACAAACAAACAAATGGACATTTACTATAAATGCATTAAAGTTACTATTTATATTCTATTTAAATGACATCGCATAGAAATGTGACTTTATTGTGCATATTAGCTGTACGCTACAATGTCGTATGTAATGTTGCAACGTTGTTGGCGGCAATCAAATAAAATATATTGTTAAAATATCACAGCAAATGTGTTGGCGATTGCGAGCGGCTAAAAGCTGACAACATTCACCTCCACAAGCACACATATCAATGTCTCTAATGATGTAGGAAAGCATGTGAGTTGTGTCGTGGAGTGGCGGGAACAGTAATGGGTTAGTGCATGTGGGATTTGTTGCTTATTAATGTCACATAATTTTTGTGGAAATGTGCAAATATGACTCAAATCACAAAAGTGAATTAAATGAACAGCAGTTTACTTAAAACTACAATGCGTTCACTTTGCATATGAACTGATAATGCTAATTTCGCAAATGATTGGAGGCTTTTGATAGGCGTAATGAGAATTTCATACAGAACTTTTGCAAAACCAACTGAAATTTTTACACAACTAGTTATTTTCATAGATTAGAGTGTCAACTGTATATTTTCTTATAATAACGAGTACTTGTACTGTACTTACACAATATACTAGCACCAAAACAGGTGAGATGGTAAGCTTTTTGAATATTGCTATACATATTTGTCACTAAAACCTTGCCATTTTCGAAGAATTTTTGAATTCGTAGACCCCAAATAATGGGTCTTTTCTAATTTTGTTTCTGTCTGGATATAGTTTTTAATGCACAGAAAGCTCGAAAGCTCTAAGTGAAGTCTTTTAAAATTTTATCGTCTTGTGAACCACTAAAAGAATACTAGAATTTTATTCTTTATAAAGAAAGCTTTTTTAGCATTTCGAAGTAAAATGCACCTAGTTTTAACATATGTTTGGTATTTGGTTTTTCAGTGATGAGAAAAGCTTTAAAAGCTCTCATGGATTATATCAATTTTAAATACATAAAATGAACGGAATCGCTTCAAATTTTACTACTAGTTTATTAAATCGTAAAAGAAAAATGTAAGGAGAGATGTAATTTTCTAACATTTTGAGGTAAAAAGTTTATTTTAAAAGCTTTCAGAATTTTTATAAGATCTTATTATAGCTGAGCTGCGTTTAAATACAAAATTTATAGGCTTTAAGATTTATGAATGATTGATGATCGTTGCCTTTTCACTCTACGAAATCGGGAGACTTATATTTAAAAGCTCCAAAAGCTGCAGTTTCCTTTGCTACACATAAAATTAACTTATTGATGAGCTTATGAAGTATTTACAGTTGATGATTCACCGTTTGTGAAAATGTAGTATAGTATCTTTAATTAATTAAGGCTTTATTATTATTCTAATGACTTTAATCATGATTGAAGCTTTATGAAACCGAATTGGAGTACAACAAGCTCAAGTCTATATAGTTATTTGTGCTTAAAAATATATTTGAAATTAGTATTACCTGCAGACATTTAACATTACTCACTCTCGTGCTTACCCTTACTCTTCACTTTTCTATCATTTTGTCTATTATTACTTTCGAATTATGTACTTCCCGTTTAGTTATATATACACATACATATTTGTTTTTTACGCAATATAATTGTTCGCCGCCTGCTACATTTTCTTTAATGACAAAAATTTCCTACAACAACACATTCGTCCCACCTTGCTATATCACATATATACATATATAAATATACATATGCAGTTATTTGTCTTTGATTGCTGGTTTTGTTCGCTTGTTTGTTTACGCTTTATACCACAACATGCTACCCACTTCACCTGCCCGCCCAACCAACTATCGACCCATCGTTTGTCACACATTGGCCCTCCCGCCTAATGTCCTACCACGAAATTGTCTCAATCGTCATCATTGCGAGTTGTCCATTCATGCGCTGTGTTGATGACCAACTACATTGTGTAGAACATACACGCATACACATGCATATATATATTTATATATATATATACATCTATATATGTGCATATGTGTTCATACTAACTATGCTAATGTTTGAGGTGTTACTTGCCGGCTAAAATAAATATACAGTAGTGTAATCATGAGTAGGAGCAATAACAGCAATAGCAACAAACATTTTCCTTTTTGTTTTTTCACTTCTATTCTAATGACTAAAAATTATATAACCATTGTAAATGTAGGGAGTTGGAAAAGTAAGGAAAACACTAAAATTGCGGAACTATACAATTTCATTTAATAATAGCGTTGAGCACAAAGTACTCAAGTCACTTGGTTTGTTGGTTGGTTGGTGGGGGGGTTGGTTTGTTTTTACTACTTAAGTAAAGGGAGCGACACAACAACGGCAAAAAAGCGTCATCTAACAACGGTCTTTAGTCACTATTAATTTGTTGGGTGTGCGCGTCGAAAATTACTGTATCTACTATGGCAGGCAAGTAACTAAGTGGACATAAATAAATATACATATATTATATATGACGAGGATATGTATGTATGTATATATGTTAGTATGAATATGCATGTATTAGGATGAATTGCGTGTAACGGTTGTTTGTAAGTTGTGAATTACACAGACTATGTAGAGACAATAAAGCTATAAACCAGCAGCGTATTCACCCGAGGTATTACCTGATGGACGATGTAGTCAGCTGAGTAGCTGCTAGTCCATCATTCGATAAATTGTACTTGTGTAATATGTTTTGCTTCAAATTAATAGGTGATTTACTTAATTTCGTTAAGAAGTTAGGCAAGTATAGGTGCCTAAAAAATACCCAATTTTGATAACTTATTATGGTAGTAAAAGAACCGAGCCGAACTTCTTTCTTTCAGGCTTTATTAAACAAAATTTTATATTGAATTGATATTGGGTCAATCTTCGGAATCATTTACTTCAACAGTACCTAGTGGGCGACGGCGACGTTTAGAACCTATGCTAACTGAAACTGACTTCCAAAAAGGACTCAACACCACAGCGAATTGAACAAGGAAACATCGATTTTTCGATTCGATTCGATTCCACCAATTTAATAATATTTTTTAGATCCTAAATTATACTTTAAGCCAAAGGGAAACATTTTCGATTATTAAGAATCCAGCTCAGATCTAACCCCTATAATTGTGATATTTGGTAATAAGTGAAATTTTTCATCACATAAATAGAGAAACAGCTCTCAATTTCAAATTCGCAATCACATGATTCACGACTTTTATTCTGCTGAAAATTTATTGTACATTTAATTTGTAATCTGCCATATATTTAAATATTTCTTAAGAAAAAAAAAGGTGAACTTTGTTAACCTTGAAAAAAACTTTTGAAGAAATATATTAGAAATCATAAATAAAATTAAGTAAACAACTGCAAGCTGATTGCATTATTTACATACATAAACGACTAGTTTCAATACATCTTCGCGGAATTGTTACGGTATTCACGAATCTTTTAAAATATTACACAAATACTCCTATAATCATCAGCTCCACTATTCAATGTTCAAAGCAATTAGTCGTTTTAAATTAGCATGAGAAGTTTATATAAAAATATGAAGCAGTAGTATATATATATATATATATATATATATCTTATCATTATATGTATAATTATAGACATACGTAAGTACACAAATATATTCACATATCCACATATATACACAAATACGAATTTCTCAACAGCCACTCTCCTTTTCTAATCATATCAATTTTTATATTAATTCTCCTGAGATTAACCAAACAAAAATAAGCAAATATAATAACAAATATAATAAATATAATAAATTATTTAGAAAATATTTCGTAATTCATGTTTGACTTATATAACATAATTTAATGTCATTTCAATCATAGCCTCTGCTTTTCGCCGCAGATTGAAATCACGTAGGCCATGATTTATATATAATATGTTAAAAGAATAAATATTTCTGCCTGCTGAAATATTTTGTTGCTATGGCTATAACTCTTTTTTTTTCTTTTAATTACTTATTTGATTTATTTGCTATTGTTATCAATATGTTTGTGACTAATGATGAGAATATAATTTTTTTAATAATAAGACAGCAGGATTTGGAAGTATTTTTATTGTTACTTAAGGTCGCCAAACATTTTTTTTTTTTATAAATAAAACCCCAAGAATTTTCTTGTTTAGTAAACTTTTTGTATCTCAAGAATAATTTTTTTAACAATATATTTTATTGTATCAAAAATTATATTATAACTCACACAATAATTACACTTGCAATACACATAAGAATTGCGAGCGCTGAAAACTAAAGCTAAATCAACGCATTCTGACAATAGCAGAACGTTCTGCAGCTGTATGTTGCTGTGCTGCGGTTCAAATCAGCCGCTAAATTCATGCTGATATGGTGCATGCATGCACTCATCCATTCATACAAACACACACTCGCATTTAAATTGCCTCATGAATAGCAGCCACTGTGTTTGAGATGACGTCTCACTTCCATTTCTTTCGTTTTTTACGTAAACTTCACATTCATTTTAGTATCTCGCTACCGGCTGAAATTAAATATTTCTTGCCTTCATAAATTGCCTACGAAGATGAGTGTCAAATATTTTAAGCTGATGCGATTTTAATTTCATAATAATTTCTGGCTACAAATCGTGCGTATGATGATGAATATACGTGTAGTTAATATAGATGCTTAAAGAAACATATATTTTATACACATACAAACATACAAACATACATGTTCACAATTTAATTTAAATAAACGCTTAAAGTCAGTAACCAACCAAGCGCGGCTTAAGTGATTTTGCTAAATGCCGTCGGTATAATATTTTTCGCGGGATTATGAACCCGGCGAAGCAATGAAATTATTGTCTAAACAATTGTAATGCTTTCATAATATTAAAATTTGAATTTGATTTGAATTAAAATTTACTAAAAATAAAAAATTTCATTAAATATTGTGTTATATAATACTTTCCATAAATTTGTTTCTAAAAAAAATTGCATTCTAAATTTTTTTATGAAGATTTGCATTGAATATTGTGCAACAATATTTTGCTTTCATTTTGTTTGCAATAAAAATTTGCAATTAATATTTTGAAGTTACAATTTTTATTAAATTTTCCTAAAAAATAAAAAAATTTAATTAAGTATTGTGCAACGATATCTTCCAATAATGTTTTTTTTCATTATACATTTGCATAAAAGTTTTAAATTAAAATTTATTAGAGAAAAAAGAATGTATTAAATATTGTGCAATATTATTTTACATAACATTTTTTTTTATCACGCATTTTCACAAAAGTTTTGCATTAAAACTTATTAAAGAAACAAATTTATTAAATGTTGTGCAATATTATTTTGCATTATTTTTTTTAAATAAAAATTCGCATTAATTTTTCTCTTTATTAAAAATTTGGATAAAATTTCTTTTTTTTTCAAAATAAAAAGTTTCATTAAATATTGTGCGATATTATTTCCAATTTTTTTTTTCAGTAAAAATGCGCATTAAATTTTTCCATTATGGATTTCATTGAATTTTTTCTATAAAAAATTTGCATGCTGGCTTCTTCTTCCTCTCTCCGTTATACAATCACAACTGCTATTTGTTTGAGTGCCATGAATTGTTGTCTTTATGCCGCTTTTCCGATGAAGCGTTTTTATTGCTATTTTATTTTCAATAATTAGTAATTTTATTGCGCTTGATTTCTATTTGCATTATATTCATGCTTTATATTTTATTCATTTTTAATGCCCAGCAACAATGCGCGCCACTGTGTTTTACTATTGGTGCTGCCGACTGGCGAACTATGCTCGCGCATTGATTTAAATTTCAATGTGTATTCCCTTTATGACGCGCCGCTAGCCACTCAAGCAGCTGCTGATTGGACGACAGCGGCAACAGAGCAATTAAACAACATGTCACGCAGCCAAGCACAGTTTAGCTGATAAAATGTACAATTGTGGTGAGTGATGAGCAATTGGCTGCTGATGTTCAGTTTTATAATGACATTACTGAATTTATTGTGCTTAGAATTGTTGAAGAAATTTTATTATAAGAAAAATATTAAAAGAATTTGATAGCTTCCTTTTTTATTTTGCTTAAAAAATTTTCTCTCGTTGCATGCCTTCAATAACACTTCCTGCCACATTTATTACGCAATCATAATTGCAAACAGCACCTTCTCCGGCTCCTCAACTGGCTTGTTTTATTACTTAGCAAGAAATATTTTTACACCCCTTCGAAACGCACAAATTTGCAACGAAAAATTTCTGTCACAATTGATAAAAATCACATTTTCCATTTGAATAGCATTTTACGTATTCGTGCAGAAACTCAATTCAATTCAAGCATAGTGACCCTGTAGGAAACTGTTTATGCATGACGAAAATATGAAAAGTATGAATGCGTAGAGGCTTATAACTGTAAATGGTAGCAGAACGCGTTAAAATAAAAATTACTTTTGGACTAATTCATATTTAACGGGCTTAAAAAAAAGTATATTATATAATATTTTAATTGTTAATAAAAATATAAAAGATTTATATTTTTTTCGTAGGCTTGTAAATATCTTGTTTTAATATTTTTTGATTTTTTGTTAACCTATGTGTACCGTTAGTCATTTCAACTCTCTCAATCGAGCATTTCCTACCAACCAGCATTCAAAGTAACTCCATTTTAGTACATTAGTTACATTAGCAACACTAATACATCGGCGTTCGTATTTCACATTGAATTGTTGCGACTTGCCATTAATTCGGTTTGCGTTTTCTTTTTGCAGACTACTCTTTTGCACGATTTCTTATTGGCGCGCCGCAACAGCAGCCGCAGGAAATGTCTACGCTTGTAAAACAACTTGTTAAATATAGGTGCACATGCACTCACACACACACACGCGCATTGCGCGGCGCAAACACAAATGTCTACGAAATACTTCATCAGCTTTAAGCGCCCAACGCGAGCAGCCAAACATCAGGCGAAGATGCATAAGTCCACTGCTGTCTGCGGCGGCAAACGGTGGCAGGAAATATCTATTTTCCACACTTCTTCATCGCAACATCTCAGCAGCAGAGATTGCAAACTCCACGCCGCCGCTGCACTCTACATATTTGTTAGTGTGCGTGTGTGCGCTCTCCAATCCTTATCGCTGTGGTTAGAAATTTTTCAGGACTTCAATGGCAAGATCTCGCTATGCGCGTGTGTACTTGTGAAATTAACGTGAAAATTTCACTTAACTTATTCAAGTGGAAATAATTTCATATATATATATATTTTGTTGTTGCTGCACTACAGAATTCCACTTACAACATTGTTGCTGGTTGCAGATACTTGCAAATATATAGTAGTTTGTGTTGTTGTATGCGTTAGTCGCTGAAGGTATGAATGAGTGTTTGTTATTGCTGCTTTCGTTTGTCTAGCGACGGCGTCGTTGCGGCTGCCAAACTGTCAGCGCAATTTGTTTATGCCTAATCAAATGCGAAAATCGATTTTTTCCTACTTAATGAGTAGAAAATTTATTTAAGCATTTTACGGTAGCGGCGATACTGTAAGTCTAGATATTGATATATATATATACATAATACAGAAATATATACATATATATACATATTTTCATATTTTGTAGAAGGGGATACTGATGAAGATGAAGCTTTCGTCCAGAAATACTCAAATATATATATATTTATACAAATTTAAATATTAGAATGTGGTGTAAAATACAATATTGTCGATATTAAAATTCTGCTATAATGTTATACAAAAAAATTTTTTCTTAACACATAAAATATTTATAATTTTTTTTTATTTAATTGTATTTAATTACTTTAATTACATTATATAATTGATTTAATTGTATTGTAAAAGAAGATCAGTGAAAATATTTTTTACAAATAAAAAAGTCAAGTCAAGTCTGATTTTTTATAATTCCTGGGATTTACAGCGTAAATTACACAAATTTGAATTTTTTCTAGCCACCCTAATGTATTTCACTAATTGTAATGGCTATGTTCGATTCGCCATTTCACTTTTCGCTCTTTTTGCACTCTGTTCTACTGTCAAAAATTTTACTTGTGCGAACAAGAACAAAGTTAGTGTGTTGAATTCGGTACAAGAGTGTAAGCGAATACTTCATTAAAGTGGTATGACTGCAATCTTCAATGCTGCCAAGTTTTGTTCTACACATTTTAGATCAGTTTCACCCTCGTGAATACCGCAAATGACAAATTACTGTAAAAATTTTAAATATAAATTATTGCTTATTGATTTTAAGATTTGAAAATTATGAATTTACTAGAAATAAAATTTTGTGAATATATTGCACCACCCTAATATATTTCGATAACTATAATATTTCTAATAAAAATATACCAAAGCTAATATCATCATCATTACTGCAACATTCTACCAATTACTGCCAATCACAACCAACCACAGCAACACTACGGGGGTTGTTGCAAATAGCAGTAATGTTGCTGGCTCTTCGCTGCTTGTTTAATAGCTTAGAGTCAAAACTTTCAAACGACAATTGCATTTGAGTTTTAAACGCTTACGAAGTACAACAAATTAAACCACATAAGTTCAATCACACACTTCAATTAATACACCAAACAACACACACGCATGGCAACTGATTGGTATTGCTGCAAAACAGTGATGAATGGCGGGCTGATGGCCCTAACATATTCAGCCTCAGCCCAACACACTCGCTTCACGGGTACCACATCCCATACTTGGTTAATATCCTGCTGATTTGTTTACTTTAAGCGCGTGCAACAACAGCATTAAATACAAAAACACAAGAATAAAAAATAAATAAATAAAAAAAACAACTAAAGCAATAATAACAGCAACATTAATGTAATGCAGCTGTTTGATTATTTGCATTCAGCAGCTTGTTAGCCGCCGAGGCAGTGAGGAGGGTGTGTTGGTGGCAGGCCAACTGTCACTCAAAGCATCAAAATTAAGCCGCATGCATGGCGTGGTGAGTTTCCAATTTGAAAAGGATAACAAACGAAAATTGGCATCAGTGGATGTGTTGCATATGCTGAGGATTTAAATTTTTATTTATTTTAATTGCTTGTGGTAGTTAAGGAAACAGCTTTATGTCGCCTCGTTGAGCGCAAGTAAATTTAATGCTTTTAAGTTGTGTGTTGTATGTGTGTGCGTGTGATTTAATTGAATTAGTTATTTTCACTTTATTTTTAATTGCATGGAAATTGCGCCAG
Source organism: Bactrocera minax (assembly GCA_021498325.1). Taxonomy (NCBI): domain Eukaryota; kingdom Metazoa; phylum Arthropoda; class Insecta; order Diptera; family Tephritidae; genus Bactrocera; species Bactrocera minax. The sequence goes on along the minus strand of JAKEEE010000011.1, from coordinate 2,235,782 downwards.
CCAAAGTGTATGAGTGTGGACAGTCGCATTTAATTTGACATTTTGACACATGTTTTATGCAGTTAAGAAAACAATTTTTTCTCCCTGTAACTCTCCATATAGCCGCAGACATGTTAACGATACTTGTCATTTCTCATATATAGGTATGTATAATAATTTGGTGTTTACGGCTTCTTGCTTGTTGCATGAAAGTTGAGGCCAATGCTTATGCCTCTTGCGGTTTGGCCCGAAAAAGTTGCCTCAAAAGGTTACCTATAATTATGGCATTAAGGCAGCTGAAATTTTAATTTCAACGCACTGCGTAAATGAAAAGCAATATACTGTTTTTTTTAGCTGTAAACAACTCTGGCTTGTGCGTAAGGTCTTTGGGCGTGTCGAAGTGTGCTGCGTTGACTTTCGTGTGCGCATGCGTTCTACACATAATTATTGGTTCTAGTTAGATTCTAACTTTTCTCCAATCTATTCCGTGAATTGTATTTTTGTAACGAAATTTGGGTGTTTTTCCTTTTTGTTTGTAGTTTTTTATTTTTTTCTTGGGTGCATGGAAGATGTTTTTAGTTATATGTTTGTGCAATGCGTTTGAAATTCATGTATTCATGCATACTTCGGACTTTCTTCACTGAGTCGATTCTCCTTATTTTTTATTTTTTTTGATAAAATTAAATTGAAACTATTATTATTATTTTTTTTTTCCCGTTGTTTGTTAATAATTTTTGGAAATAATTTTTAGTTATTTTTTTAAATTAGTTTTTTTAAATATTTTTCTAAATATTTCTTATAATCTAATTTATTAATGAAAATTATTTAAAATCTTCTGGTTTAGGATTTTGGAATTTAAGGAAATATTTCATATTGCTTTAATTTTAAATTTTTTGTAAAATTTATGGTAAATTTGTAACCTACACCTAGAAGAAATTAAACATCTACTTAATATATTTTAAATTTTATAATATATTTTATTGATTATTTTCTTCGTATTTTTAAATACGTGCCAGTTTTTACTTACAACGTGGTTGCAGTTTATATTGTATTTTCAACTATTCATAGGTGTGAGTTACAAAGAGTTCGCTTTAAATCAGTAATATAATGACTAACATGCACACACATATAGATAAACACCAGGGACATCCCTATATAATTTACAAAACGTACTGCCTTTTTATTTAAAACAACTTTCAAACTACTCCCTTCTCTCACACAAAAGCTGCTAGCTTTTTAATACACCAACAACAACCACCACATTTTGATTTGCTCATTTCCTTCCTATTTAATTCAAACGGCATTCTTTTTTCAAATTATATTCTTTCAAATTATATTTTGTTTGCTGATGCGATAAAACGTAAAAATGGTTCAAAAGTCGCTGTTGTTGTTCAGGCAGATCAAATTTTTATTGCAGTTGTTGCTGTTGCAGCCCCTTAATGCTGCAGATGCATTGTTGTGATGGTTGTTGTTGTTATTAACTGGTGTTGCTTGTTTGCCTACTCCAATGATAATTTTTTGCTCGATTTTGTGTTTGTTGTTGTTGCATTCGTTATGTTTTTTTTTTCGTTTTTACAATTTTTATTTGCGACTATTATTATTCGGTACTTTACGTACTTCAGTTTGTCACAAACGCATGTTGGCATTGTCAAGCGCAACATTGCTTCCACCGCCATGCCGGTGGTTGTTTTTGTTTTTGTTGGGCTTGTTGATGCTGTTGCTGATGAATGCGCGTTAATTTTGATGGCTTTTCACGATACGATGTGCCGTGCGGTGCTCTGCTATGCCGTGTTGTGATGTGTTGCACGTACCAACACCAAAAACACCCCGAAAAAGTTCAGAATAGTGACAATGGATGTTTCACCAAAGGCAAAAGGCGAAAAGAAAAATTTTTTTTTAATCTCATATATTTGTTTGTGCTTGTAGACAAAAGAGGTGGAAATTTGATGCGCACCCTTTGCCGCACTAGCGCATGAAAGTAAAAATTGGGTAAAGAAACTGAAAAGTATATTTAGTAAACCCTCCAAAGCACTCTACTCTTCTCTAGCGGGCTGTTCGTCATTTCATCATTCACTGGCCTCATAAATGCGAAATATGATAATGCATTATTGTTGCTGCCACTAGCGGCGCCACTTCATCATACGCTATGCGCAACAGCGCGTACGTAAAATTGGGAACTCGTACTTTTTATTGTCACCTTTTAGGGGTTGCACCAGGAAGACGTAAATACAACTGCCTTTTGTCTCTATGTTGGCGCGTTGCCTTTTGGAAGATGATTTTTGCCAACTCAAAAATCGTGGTGTGTCTATCTTTTAATTCCAGTGCGATGGCAATGAAAATGGAGGTGTGGCCACACTTACCGATACGGGCAATTTTTCACTACATTGCGAAATTAACTTTAGCATGGCATTTTCAGTGCGGTTGTGCGCAATTTGGGATTTATAGAAATTACAGTACCATGAAAAAAATTAGGAATTAAAATAGAAAATTTTTTTTGAACACAAAACTAAAATCTTTCAAAATTTTTTAAAAATCTTAAGCCACTTCTCAGCAAATTCTAAATAATTTTTAGCTTTAAAACTTCCCGACAACTTTCACTGCATTATGCCAGACGAGCAGTCGCCAAACTGCAGCACAAAACGTTTGGGTTCCAAAATACTTCGAGTTCTTCAAAAAACGCAATTAAATGTGTGAAAATATTGGTGCGTAACTCTTAAGCGCGTTACCTCCAACTAAAATGACGTCAGCATAGCAGGCGAAAACGCAGTCATAATAATTTCCTATGAAAAATATGATAAACAAGCAAAAGAGAAACACTTCAAAGTTGTTGCTTTTGCCGCCAAAACGCGCATGCGCTGCCGCCATTAACAGACGGGTACTTTCAAGAAAAGTCTTTTGAAAATGGGCCGCTCCACGTAGCACTCACAATGCACTCTGCTTCATATATATACACGAAACAAAAAAACAGAAAACTGTTAAAAGACAATGGCTACAACAGCACTGGAGCACTTCAAAAGCCGGGACTCAAGCAACACTCCACTCAGGCGCGTACTTGAGCGGACAAAGAGCAGAAAATCACATTAAAAAAGCAATAAAGCGAACGCCAAACAAAAGCGTTTTCGAACGCATCTTTCGCATTGAATATTTCAGATCTTTACTACCACTACGACAACAGCAACAATAGCAACAGCAACAACAGTATTCAATGTAATGAATTATTTACGGTGATAGGCAAAAATTGTAACTGTGCGCGTTCTTGCTTGTGCCTGCGCCACACGATGTATCCACTTGCGGATCCACCAGCGGGCAGTGTTGCACTATTGCAGCTGCACTACACTATGCGGCATTGCGCCAAGGTAACAGACAGTGATAATGCATTTTCTGCGCAGACGCACATGCGCGCCCAGCTGTCTGCCACGCTGTGGTGTGTATATAAGCTTCTTTTTTTCCTAAGATCTCTTTATAGATTTCTTCGCTGTTGTTGCTTCATGAGTTTTTTTTCATACGTATATGTATATTTATTTTTCTCAATGCACAAAGCAGCTTAGGACGCTTTAAGCGCCCAAAAGTGGCTGTAGCAAATCATAAAAATGGGATTTTCAGCTTAGCATTCAGTCTTTTGCTTTTGTCTGACTTTACATTTACTGATTTACTTGTTGTTGTTTGCTTGTGTAATTTTGTTCTACTTTTTTGTAAAGTTTATTTTCAAACACAAAAATTGCGCGCTCAATTGTTGATTGTTTAAACCTTGCCGCTACATGAAATTCGACTACGACTAGGCATACGTGCCGGTCGTCGAAGCTTTCGGTACATTAAGCTTTGTAGGTCTGTTCGTGTATTTGCACATAAACTAGGCGTGTCGCAATTTTACTAAAGTAATTAAAATGATGAATTTATGTTGAAGTTTATTAGGCGAGCCTAATACTATTGATTTACTAGTGAGAAAATTAAAATACCAAAAAGTAGCTATATGGAGTATATATGTATGTATGTAAACGTACTCCACCAATTTTAATGGTCTTAAAATTCTACCTAAAACTGGTCAGCGCGCCTTTACGATTGAAATGTCCGTCCAAGGTGTTGGAAATTTAATTAAATGCACGCAAAATTACTTCAGACAACAATGTTGCTTTAATGGCGCTCATTAAAGTGGTGCCTTTAAAGCGGCGCGAAGCTATATTTTTGTTTTCTTTTGTTGCGCGAAGCCCAATTTTTCTTGTGATGACTCACTGTTCCACTTGCTGCAGCTCTTTTAGTTTCTAGGTTACCCAAATGCCAGCACTGTAAGATAATTTCAATCGAGTTCCACAATAAATTATACACTAGTCCATAAAAGCACATCTCACGCGCATCGAAAGCTTTTAAAATTTTTGATATCACCTATGTACGCATATTTAATGCAAACAATCCCATTTAACGTCTTAAAGAAGAACTGTTAAAGAATATTTGTCTTTTTGCAGCACTTACCAGGGTCTGATGTGTCTAAGACAGGTGGTTGTTGTGATAGTGGGCCAGGTGTACTACCAGCGCCCGGCGACCTAGCGTCATCGTTCATGGCGCCACCATATGACAATTGTGAACTAGGGGGCCGCTGTAATTGAAAAGCCGAAAGATAGAAGGTAGACACATTAATATGAATCATATGAGTTGCGCATATCAAATAATTGTGTTAAATAAATTTACGGCATTTTAAATAGGTGAATGGTTAAAATTTAAATTCCAAAACATACTTATAATAATTTTACAGCTACTGAGTACCGAAATTACCACCGCCATTATGCATAGCGCTCATCATAGCTGAAGTCACGGCTACTCGGCTACTCGTGTTTGGACTACGTTACGCGGTGTCTTCGGCGTGGAGCGCTTGTGTGTGGGCTGTGCGCTTAGTTCAAAGCGATTTTTTATTGAAAATTTTTTGTATAATTTAATTTCTTCATTTTTATTGCCATTTTTTTTTTAACGAACTACAATTAAAATTAATTGAGTATGCTGAAGACAATTTGGTTTGCATACGAAGTTTTGCTTCGGTCCATAGTTTGAAACAACTCTATAATAGTCGCATTCTATTCACGTGTGCAACGTTCTCAATATTTGCGTACATAAATTTTTGTGAATTTTCAACAAAAATGTAATCATATTATTTAGTAAATTATTTTTTAAGAATGACAAAACTCAAGAAAATATTTGCGACTTGTCACTTTATCTGATAAAAAAAATATAGAAATAAAATCGAAACATAAAAAGATATATGTGACTTTAAAAAAAAAAAAAAGTAAAAAATTAAGCTTATAAAAAATTATGGAAATGGATTTTTTTAGAACTTACTTTTACTTGCATAAATTTACTTCTAAATTACAACTTTTAATTACATATTATTTTTGTGTTTTTGTAATTAGGAATTTTAAACTATTTTGCCCACGCATGTGCAACCATGTAATAGAAACGTAGACATATCGTTGCTTGTGTGTAAGTGGGTAATTAACTGAGTAGCACATAAATTTTGATTATTGCCGGCAAAGTGGCATGACGAAAGCTACATAATTGTCTGTTGTTTTTAAATTTATTATAAATTGCTTATTAGCATTTTTTAGATTAATAAAATCACTTCTGACTAATGGAAAAGTGTATGCACACGCAAAAAGTGACTAAACCAATATAATTGGTTTCAAAAACAAAAATAACAATAATAGTAATGCATAAAACGTGACTGTCTCGTTTACATTATTGGTAAAAAGTAATTAAATTTCGTGAGCGACGCCAATCGAAACTTAAGTACAAATATAAACAAGCCGTCCCATTGCTATGCCTTATAGAATGAGAAGCGTTTGGAAATATATTAATTTGACAATAAATTAAATCGAAATTATAGACGACAGTCAAACCAAAAGTAAGCAAGAACATATATAATTTCGCTTTTAGAACGATCGACACTGGAACGAGTTGTAAAATATAAAATACATGGAACAAATTTTAAAACTTTTTTGGTTATGGGACGGCGGAGTTTGAAATTTCAAAACTTTATGAGTAACGCATTGCCAATTCGCTTTTACATTTGTATTTATTCGAAAATGTTCGTATTATTCAAAGAAAAAAGCTTAACGAACAAGCTAATATGGGATAAATTGGAAAGCTTTCATTTTTACATTCTTTTTAATAATTTACAAATAAAAAAAAAACACAAAAAAAATTATTTAAAAAAATTGTTTGTTAATTCAAATTTTTTTCAAATTTTAACCTTTTTTAATTTAAAAACTTTTTTTTTTTTAATATTTTCCAAAAAAATTTTTCAATAATTGAAAAAAAATTTCGCACTAAAATAAAAAAAAAATTACTGAAAGGATTTCATTTCAACTTTTTTTAAATTTTGAAAATAAAAGATTTTTAATTTAATTTTATAATTAAAAAATATTTTTTTAAATAAATATTTTTGTTACAATTTTTTCAAAAAAATATTTTTGTATATGGATTTAAAATCCTTTAATCATATTCATCACTCTCTTACATATTCATTCCTATTAAACACACATTTTCCCACACACACTTTCACTTGAAATTCAACGCTTGCAGCCGGCGTGGAGTTTCCCAGTAAGCCGACAAAATTTTCCTTAACAAGTCGACCGATCGACTAGACCAACCTGTCGGCCTGTCAAAATGTCAAAATCGAAATGATGTGCTTTACGCAACGCTGCATACATATTTAAATAAGTACACACAAATACATACATATATACAGGGCCATATAAGCACAGCCAAACATGCGAGCTCGCTAAGCAAATCTTCACACAAACAAGCTTAAGGATGTGTGTGTGTATATGCGCATTTGCGTGCATTGCAAGCGCGGTCAGAACGTCTAGACTATGTCTAAAAAAGTTAAAGTTCTAATACATACATATATACACATGAGTTAAAAAAATATTTTATAAATTTATAAATGTATGCTTAGCTGTAATTTAAAAGAAAATCGCAAGCGCGAGAAATTAATATGCGGCTGCGTGCGCGACTAAGGTGTACACATGTGCTCTAATGCATATTATGTGTGTATATGTGTATGGAGTTGTGTGCGTTTGAACTCAGCACAAACGCGCATTTGCTTTGTTCTTACGTTTTGTTTATTTCTTGCTGATTTTCACAAAAAGCTTGCAACATTGACGCGTCGCAAAGCAAGTTGCTGACGGCATATTAAAATTTGAAAGCAGACCAAGTGAGTATTAATTGTAGCTTGTTTGCAAAATAATATGGGAAAGTTAATTATATGAAGCAGCGGGGAGGGCATTAAGGCTGTTAAAGTAATATGTTGCAAAATTAAAAAAAAAATTCATAATACCTAACACTGGAAAAAAAGCTGAGTAATAGTGTAAGTGTGCATGAATTCGCTGAAGACTCATCCGCATTAAAACTGAGATTATAGGCCTGATATTCTATTTCAAAAAAATCTAAAAGGAACAAAGGTGTAAAAAAATTAAGAAAGGTATAGAGTATATTTAGCTTCCCATAAGCTTCATAAGTTTCTTAAAAAGTCATCAGCATTTAAAGATTTGTCTACGATCTTGAAATTTTATATTTAAAGAAATCTAAAGACGTAAAAAAGAAAACAAAAAGAATATTTGGAGTAATAAAAATAAGAAACGAATAATAAAGTGCAATAAACTTTTTAGTGTAGATTTTCATTTTTTAGAAAAGAAAATAATATTTAGCCAAATTTTGTACAACTGAACAAGAGGCCAAATAGTAATCATTTTCTTATCCGCCCTTTAACAAAGAGTGAAAAATCTTCCAGTTGTCAAATAATATTAACAAGCCAAAAACTCTGCTTAGCTCACTTCTCTTTGCCTATTTTAAACTCCAAACCGCCAAACCACGCCTTTTCCCACACACCGAACTAATATTTCTTTTTTGCACGCCGCAGTAACCAATTATAGTCAACGCCATAACCAATCGACTAACAACAACAACAAAATATAAAACTCTCCCACCATTTGCCGCGGCATTTCATAATCAAAAAAAAAAAAAAAAAAGAAAAAAAAAACAACAAAAAGTTGCCACTAAATATGACGCTATGCCAACTAATGCCTCCTTTAAATGCAGACAACGTTTCTAAATAGTTAATAAAAATTATTTGCATTGCATTTTAATTGAATGTTTTCAAATTTTCTGCACACAGGACAAGCATGCAAAACGACAATAATCATAACTATAAAGAGCAAAATGTTTGATGAGGTGAAATTCAAATGCGTGCAATGGCTAACTGCCATCAGGGGCATTTTTTATAGACAAACTTACACATATTTTACATAAGCACATATATATAATTATGTTTATGTGTAAACTTAGAAGAAAGTCATAAATACATATATATATATATTTATATATATATTGAGAAAAAAGTATCAAAATATGTATAAATATAAAGGTAGCGACATTGAGTACCAAAACGTTTGTCATAATAAAAATAATTTATTAAAGAAAAAATAAAAAAATAAAATTTGTGAAAAAAGTAAAAACAAATACAAACACAATAACTTAAAGCGCATGCAAGCGGCGCAATTTCGATTATAATTACGAATGAGTGTCGGCACAGGGTGCTGATGTGCGAGCGCTGGCGTTGTTGTTGTGACCAACGTGTTCTAAATAAAATTACAACAACAGCGCAAGTATTGTCAGCAGTCACAAGCAAATTAAAAAGCCATATCGAAATGTAAAATGGACAACGTCACTTGCATACATATTACACACATGCGAGTGTTTACTAAAAAAAAAATTTAGAATATCTTAAAAATATTATTGTTGCTGCGTTTATATCAACTTTTTTAATTTAACTCGCTTTGCTTTGAAAATTATTGTGAGAGTTATGAAAAATATGCAAAAAGTACATGAAAAAAGCAGCGAAGTAATATTTGTAGCATGCGTGGGCCATAAGGTGGCGTTATTTATATGCGATTTTACAGTTTATTAGCAACACTCGCAAGGCTGTTTGCATACAAATTGTTTTAAAAATATAAAAAAAAATTTAAAAAAAAATTTAAAAAAAAGTGGTGAACATGCATTTTTGCAAATTTTTCTCACTTTCTACAATTTTTTTTTTTGTAATTTTTTTTTAATTTTTTATGAAATTCTTGCTCTTTATTTGCGTGTATTTTTTTTTGGAAATCTTTTTTCCTTTTTGTAAATCACTGCCTTGCAAAACAAACGACTTAAGCGCGCAACTCGCTGACACGTCTTGCGATTGGTGCTGTCTGATTGCGCGTTGTTGCAGCAGAACGCATCCAATTTGCAGGTTGTGTTTAAAATGGTGCTATGTCTAAAGTGTATAAATGAATATGTAATTAGCCTTGTGTATTTTCACACTCACAGATTTTATATCATTTCATTTCGTTTACTTTTTTTATTTTTACTGCGTACAACGCGTGCCACTTCATGTTGCAGCTGCAGCAAGCGCTTTTATTGCATTTCCGTCAATATAGACAGTTTTCTATTTTCAACTCTTTTACACTTTTATGGGCAAAGGTATTTAGTAGTTGTAAATGGTGATTGAGTTGTCAGCAAGTTGCAGAGCAAATGGAATTCTCAAAGAACTAAGCTGTTTTACAAGTTGTTAGTTGCTTACGTTGTTAATAAGTACTTTATTTGTTGGTGGAGGTAAGGGAAAAATATGCATTATTGGTTGTAATATAAGGAAGCGAGTTTCTGGATATAAACATTCGTTTTGTTTTGACATAGTCGATGAAAAGGCATAAGTGTAAAAAATGTATTTAATTAATTAATATTAAAATTATTTTTGATATTAATATCAGGACAAAAAAGCGTTTTCAATTTTGTTAACTATATTTTTGAGCTTAAAGTTTAGGAAATAAACATTATTGAAAAAGTTGGCATCATAAAGAAAATTTATACAAAATCAAAAAGACTTTTTAATTATAAAAAACGCGCAGTGTGGCAGCTCAAACATTTTCATATAAAGCAATTCCAGTAATTCACATAAATTTTAATGAATTCATACATTTTAGTAATTCCTTAGCACACATTCATTTCTGCACTCAAAACTTTCTATTAAAAACCAATTCAAGCCCCACTTCAAGAAACTATTAAAACTCAATAAAAAGCTTATCGGCAAATGTACATTTTCACTTAATTGTTAATTGCAATTACAAGAGTCTACTCTCCAGAACGCCAGTGTGTAAACTCCATAAATATCGAAAAGCAGAGGCACAAATTGACAAGTGCATGCGGCATGAGTATGGGGTGCGCCAACTTCTAGGCAGCAGAAGTGGCACTTTAAGCAGAATACTCAAGTACTTTACATAAGGGCTGTGGAGCAGATGGCAAATTAAAAACAAACGAAAAATGGAACAGATTTTTATTTTAAAATTACTTGCCACTAACACCAATCTCAACTGTAAAGAGCTTTAAAAATGGCAAGCCGCATGCGTGGAAGCTTAGAAACTTAGAAAAAAAATTTTTCTAATTTATAATATGTTGCAAAATTTTTAATAAAGACGAATAAAGTATTCCGAATTCCTTACTTTATGGAAACTTTTTTTCTTTTGGTTTTTGTATAACATCCAGCGAGTGTGCTGCGCAGCCGCCACGTTTACTCTTAATTTGTTTAATCAACAGCGAGTTAGCGTCGATTTTAATTATCACAAATTTGATGAGCATTTAACGCGAGCGTCCAGCGGCAAGATATTTATGCGTTCGCACATGCGATTGTTACATTTCTGCTAACAACAACAATGGCAGCCAAAGTGAGCGCTTATAAAAGCCAAACTCAGTAGCCGCTTGATGACTTCTACTTGCTATACCGCTTTTGTCTGGTGATCTGACATAAAATGGTGTGTTTAATTAAGTTAAATAACAGCAAACACTTTATTGAATGATTTTGTGCGTGTGTGTGTGTATGTAAGCCAGCTTTGTCTATGCATAGCCGCGTGTTGGACGTAGTGGCAAGTCCATTGAATACGCAGAAATGTACATAAATGCGGTTATAAAAATCTTAATGCTTATTTTATTGGCTTTCAGCGAGCAGCAGCATGCTTTCAAAGTCAGTGGTTCGATTTAGTAGTAAATTTTGTATAAAGGTATGTTTAAGTGTTTCTTTTGACGTCTGTCAATACGCTGCCATGCTGTGATAGCTCTAGTTGAAATGTATCTATTAGTTTTGCATGACTTTAATTTATTCTTTGTAACACTTTTATTTACATTTTCTATTTTATTTTCAGTAATTTGAACTAAGAGGCAGTCCAGCTGTTCATTGACTTTGCGAGAGCTTTCGTTTGGAGCTCGAAAACAATATTAGTCCCGTATAGATCAATTAGTAATTAATTATGTATTTATTTAAACCAGTTTTCACTACTCGACTTGCCATTAATTTTTTTAAGAGCCAATTCAAGGTTTTCAAAAAGTAAAATAAAAGCAAAAATTTGGTTTAAAATGCACTTTAGGGTTCTAAAAACATTACTTAGTTGGTAGATCAGTGAAAAAGAAAAAGTTTTCCTGTCCAATCCGCTATGGCTGTATAGTGCCAAATTGTTTGGATCATTGTGTTCTGCCCGTAGAACTATAAAGCCGTTATTTTCGAAACTGCATTTTTCAAGTCGGACTTAGATTGTAGTTGGGGACTAAAGCATGTATTCACTTGAAATTTTGGCTGTAGTTTGACAGTAATGTTATTTAGTAAACAAAGCACTTTTTAATTGTATTTTTTTGGTATTTTTGCAATTTTTGTTTTATAAAAAATTTACTATTTAAGAAAACTTGTTGCAGAACCGAAACCTTGCGCACTTTACTGGGAAGTCTTATGTATATTAAGAATTCTTTTTTATTTTGTTTCATATAGAACGAGTCCCTAGAATAATCGTCGTTCGCTGAAGCACACTAGAAAATTGTGATTTCGAAAATTTGATCCATCAGCCGATATTTTGTATCAAAATGTTGGTTAAAAAATTTTTGTAAACACTGAAATAAATGCTTAATAAAGACTGAAACAAAGAAATTCGATTACTTTTCCTTTGTGCCAAATTGAATTGTAAAATTTAGAACTTTTTTTAAGGCTCTAGACTGACCTTAGCCCTTAAATGATATAAAAGCGGTTGAAATATTGGGTTTGATTGAATCTTTCAATTTCTCGGTTCGTGGAAACTAACAATTCCCACTAATTTATAAATTAGGCATCATAAAATGGAACGCTTTCAAAGTTTTATTTCTCAATTAAGCTTGAACTATAACTTTATTGTTAGTGCATTCCCTGCCATTTCAAAATCGTACCTCAGCTTGTTGTCTGTGTCATCAACAATTCCAAATCACTTATTTTCATAACTTCCATATAAAATAATATAAATAGAACACATTCATATTAAAATATCCACACATTCCTTGTTAAATTTTTTACTTAAAAAAATGCTAATTGCTTACTTTACTTTCGCATAACACATTTTTTATTTTTTTTTGTTTGGTCCAGTTAAATCCGATATCTTTGTACACGCACCGACTCATTAGCGTTTCTTGCTTAAAACCCCCTTGCACGTTAACTAAAATATCTTACGCGGAACTCAAAACAAAAAAAAAAAACGTTACCTTATCTTTTTTTGCTTGAAGATCATGCGTGCCACAAATACCTGCAACTAGATGCGCTCTAGCACCCTTCCACTTTGCGACAAATTAGTGCAACGCATTAAGATACAGAACACATTTTCTTGTTGTTGTTTTCATGCAACCAACAAAGGTACCCGTAAGTAAGCCGCCACCTGCCGTTAGCGCTGCAGCAAGGCTATTAAATTACAATTAGGGCACAAAAGTGCGTAAGGGCGTATGCAGCTAAGCGAACGCACTTAGTTATGTGAGCAAATACTTGCTGTAAAGGATTTTTTCAACGTTTTCATGCATGAGTTGAGGCCAAAGTGAGTTTTTTTTTTTTACTCATTTTCACACGTGTATTCTGCCACAGTGTGCTCACAATGCCCCACCGTAGCAGTACAAGCCAACAGGCGATGCGTACGGGACGTGCCAGAAGGGGTTCTTGCGAAATACCTTAATTAATTTCCAATTCAATTAATATTAATTAAACTATCTAATTGTGTGCATCTAATAAAATACGAAATAAATTTCGCTATTAGCAACGCAAACATGTGTGTGTGTGTGTGTGTGTGTGCGTGTGCGCTTTAACTTCAAAATTCACGCTAGCCATCGCAATTAATAAACTACCGCACAAATGTCGCTGCTTTCACTGCTCTAACTGTTGTCATTAAAAGCGCTAGCAAATATTAACTAAACTACAAATGAAAGTTTAATCCTGTCGCAGCGCGAAAGTAGACAAAAGAGAAAGTAAAGTGAGTGAAACGAAAGAGCTATCTGCCACAACGCTATAACCAAACGAGCGACGCTAATACCGCTGCGCGTTTGCATAGCAATTATTAGTAATTTTTATTTGGATTTCTGGCATTATTTGTGACCGTTACATAACAGTATACCACACATATAAACGTATTTGAACTTTGTTGTTGCCATTGCACCTTTATTGTGGTCAGCCATTGCATGTCCCCAAACAGTTATCAATATTAAACTGTATTTCATTTAAAAAAATGCGCTTAATTGCACCTCGCTAACGAATATTCGTATGAAATGAGCCAAAACAATGAGCGAAATATGAATTCGGTACAAAGTTGAATGCGCAGCGCTTCACATTTCCATGTTTTCCATTGACGTGGCTTGAAGCTTAAAAACTTGCGCTACACACACACAAACACACACATACTCACACAAACACCTGCAGACTTGTGCGTCTGCATATCGGCGCGCATTTATCTTAAGTGCGCTTTATTAATAAATAAATGAAAATTAAAAACAGCAATAGCAAAAACATTGGAATTGTTAGCAAACGCCTGCAAAAACAACAACAACAACAATAAAAACATTCACCACTGTCTGCGCGCTTCCCACACACGCTGCTGATAACTCTATTGACAATCGCCAGCTTTATCGCTATAACCATTAGGCGTTATGCCACTTTGGGGAGCTGCCGCTACCGGCGTGGCGCCAACAGGGACACGACGCGCAAGTGATGTGGCTGCACGGCAACTACAATATACAGTTGCTTCTGTGGCATACAATTTCTTTATTTCTTTAATACGCCGCATTTTGGGGCGGCGCAAGGTGGTGCAGTTTGTGGCCATGTACTGTTATAACTAACCGACTAAGTGTTATTTGCAAGTAAGCAATAAAAAAGGGTGAGTCGTCTATCCACTCTGCCAGCTACACACAGTTCCTTACTTAGTGATCAAGAAACAATTTAACTTATTTGCAAAAACAAGAACAACTTAACTAAACTGTCGTACGTAAGTATTCCCGCAAGTGGCATGTTCTTATTTATTAATGTTGTTGGTTGGATGTGCCACTTGAGGTTGCACGTAAAATGTTGAAATTATTTATTTATAAAATAAATGCGAAAATTGAAAAAGGCTCGAGTGAAAGCGACACACGAAAGTTGTTGAGAAAGAACGCTGTGGAAGAATTTATAGGGGAAGAGTGTTTTAGAGTGGTAAAAGAGAAAAACGGGGTAAATATTTTTCTGAAACAAGCGCAACTGTACTGCTAAGTTTAAATGTATTTTTTATCAAAAATATTACAAGAAATTCGAGCAATGGTTTGAAGAGTTTGTAATCTATAGCTGAATGGTTGCTAAGAGAGCACGGGAGTAGTCTGAAAATGGTCAGTAATCAAAAGGTAATGCAGTGTAATGATTCTTGGGTATGCGAAAAAAAGTACTGAAGATTGTAGAGAATAAATCTTGGTTAGCAAGGTTTGTACGCAACTGTTTGTCTATATGAGAGCAATTCGGCAAAGTTGGTGCTACTATTACACGACAATGAAGATCTGGTATTTTATTTACTTCATGTTTTTTTAAATATTTATCTTATTTAGTATTTTTTTGAATATTTTTTCGATTTTTCTTTTTAAATCATACCACGGACTTGGCTTTAAGCACAGTGAAGTAATAAACAACAAATTACACAATATGTCGATATTACGTAATCAGTAGAAGAGAAATATACAACAATAACAGAAACAGAAGCAAAGTTAGAACAAAAACTTTTCTATTTATGTAATTATAAGTAGAAAATTCAGTTAAGGCGAAGGGAAAACGACGTAGGCAACAAGCAATAAATATACGTAAGTCCAAGGTGTGGGGGAAGTTAATGTGTTTTACGAGTATTTAAGAGAAGGGTTTATTATTTAGGGGTCGAGTAAAAGTAGTTTAAGTAAAACAAAACTTTGCTCAACTTATTTACTGACCGATGGCTTGCAGATAATGCAAGATACTAAAGTCGCTTGCTGGTGGGGAAAAAAAAAAAATCGAAAGAATTGCTATGACGAGCAATAAGTAATTTATTGCTGTTGTTGGAAAAAGAAAAACAAACACTCTGAACTGTACTCTGGGTACTACAAATTGATTAAAGTAAAAGTTGTTGTACGTGTACTTCAACTAATATCGATGATGAAATCAATGAAAGTGGCTGGCAAGAAAATTAAGGGAGAGTTTGTGGTAGAAATCATAAGTGGTGGACGTTAGTAGCTTCAACTGTGAGAAACTGTGATTTTATGAACACACACGCATATATATTTATCTATTATATATACATATAAAGTAGATCTCGGCGTTAACAATGACAAAACTTAATTATGCGGTCTTAACACCCTCAGAGCGGCAGTTATGAATCATACAGTGGCGTACATAACATTAGTAATGTCAAGCTCAAATTTTTAGTAGCTTATATTACTTTATTAGTAGCTACATAAACAAATTATCCTATTTGGTTACAAATATTCTCTGTATTAAATCGGAGAAATACATTATAGTTTTCAGTATGAAACAAGTATTTCTCGAAGAACAACCAAATATTTATGACCTCTACTCTATTAAAAAGCTGTAAATGCACATATTGATGCATACAAATTATATCTTTTAGGCATAATATCAGCTTATGTGTGTGTTATGCTTATTATGTATGCTTATAACAAAGCAATAAGCACGTTGTAAGCGCTCGCAATTAGAAGCCAAAATGCATTAATAGCAACAGCAACAACAACAACAACAACATTAAATTGGTCGAGTTATTATTTAATACAAATGTAATTAGCAGCTAGTGAGCATTTAAAATTGATGCAAACCACGAAATGTGATAATGTTTGTGATTAGTGGACGACATTTGTTGAGGGATAAAGCAAGAACAAAGCGGCTGCGGTCAACTATTTGTATGCCCGAATTGCAAGCAAGCATGTAATGCATTACTAGCATAGTTTATGCAAATAAATATAAGCTGTAATTACAAATATAACCATTTATCGAAGAATTAAAATCTTTGCTTATCAAAATGCAAATAAGGATTCGAACCTGCTCCCAGTAATGTACAAATAAAGAAAAAAGTACTATGTGAATTTCAAAATTTCATAGCTCAAAGCTGTGAGTTTTCAGACGCCTTGTTAATTGGCAGCATATTCGCATGTTGTCGGCTGCACGAACGCCCAACCACGCCTCGCCAGCATGCAGCGCAACCGCCCACTCCAGCGCACTCCACTAACAGGCATACGCTGCTGAACAATTGTGCATATATGTGCATATATGTATATGTATGTTTCATAATAGCTTTTTTATCAACAAAAAAACTGACAATCAGACGTTTTGGAATTATTTTGAAATTAGCCCGAATAGCAATTGGTAAAAAATAATAATTAAAGTTTCGGAAAATATGCTAGAACATAGCAATCATATATAGATTGGTGGAAAAAATCACGACACACAACACACACCACTTGCAAGGCTGGCGGTGTAAGCTATAATTTTCCACCCGCTCGCTCGCACAGTCAGCCAGTCACTCACGTACACTCACGCGCGCCATGCGCTCAACGGATAATCACTATAATCAAGGCGTTGCCTACAAATAGTCAAGGCAAAAAAAAAAAAACAAAAAACAAATTACAACAATGCAATATTTGCACAGAAACACATACAATCATAAGTAAATGTTGAGTTTGCGTATGTGTGTGTATGTTTGACTTTAAGTTGATTGCACTACAAACTTCCTGTCTGCTCGCCACTCGATTGGGTGGTTGTGGTGCCACACATACATGTTATTATTGTTGATGCATAATCCAAGGTATCACGACTCAAATAGTCTACAAAATACATGTACCCGCACCTTGTGGTATTTTCCACCTTTTCTACACACTCTCAATCCCTACTCTAACCACCATGGTCCGTCCTACTGTTGCTTGTCTTTCTTTGGTTTTGCGAACGGTTTGTCTAATTGCGCACGAGTACATGAGTATACGAGTACTAAGCAATCAAATTATCGAATCGCAGGTTTATTGTTGCATTGTATTTAAATATATATATATGGATATGTATTTGCTTTGAGCACACCAAATTTTTCCCCGCTGCTCCGCTCCTGTGAAGCGAAATCCACAAAATTTTTGCTCGGCAAGCAATGAAGAACACTTTTATATGGTCTTTATATTCTAAATAAATGTGTATAAAAGTGTGTCTGTATTTATGTAAGTAAGCTCAAGTGAAAAAGTCTCTTTGTCCGTTGTCATTTGCACGCGCGGCATTTAATGTTGCACGTATCCTGAGGGCATTGTTGATGCGTTGAGGACACGTTTCATTCGTTTTCCTTCGTGAGCTGCGGGGAATGCTGTTATTGTGGGTGGGTAGTTTGCGAATTACTTCGGCGTTTAGAGTGATTATAATTATTTTTTTGCTAAGATATGTTTACTTTATTTACTTTTTTACTTCTTGTTTAAGTCTTGCTAAAATAATATATGAATTTAAAATATTTCTTTTAGGCACTCTTCAAGTCGAAAACCCGTTAAATAAGAGTGTCTTCAAATATTAAACAACACAAATTAGATTGTGGTTGTTGTTGTTGTTGTTGTTGTTGTTGTTGCAGTGGCAGAAAGTATTCCTCCCATAATTTTGAGTAAAGCTGCGGAGTTAATAACCGGTAGCCGTTTGAACATTCGGGTTCGTTGCGGTTAAGTAGACCCGACTGTGATGGGAACATGCTTATGCTTTTCCCAAACAGTAAATTAATTTTATTTATTTCGAAACCACGCAAATCTCCATAACTAATTTTCGCACGACTTATTTCCGCTGATTGCAACTATTGCCCTAATTTCTAATAATTTTTTCTGTTTATGCAAGATAACCATCTGCTGGGTAATTATGTTTGCTTTCATTTTAATATTTATAAATTTCGTAAAATTAAAAAAAAAAATTTATTTTGTACAAACTTAAAGTTTCTAATTAATTTTGTTTATTTTATGATTACTAATTTAAGATATACGTATACATATAAAAAAATATATATATTTTTTTTCAATTTCCTATATGCAACATACAGTTAACTAACATATTCAGGTATTAACACCAACTAATTAATTTCGTGTACTTAAGTGTTTAATAAATGTTATGCTACTGTTGCTACTTTTAATCAATTTTCATGTTCAACTTAACTTTGTTTTTATCATGCTCGCTGTATTTGTTCCATTTCAATCGTACAAAGTACCTGGCGCTGGCGTCAGACCCTCGTACTTTATAACAATATACATGTGTACCTACATGGTACACATACATGTATGTATGTACAGTTAAATATAGCAAAGCAAAACAATATTTGCACTTCCTACGTAATATCAGTTCTAAATCGGTGGCCGTAATAACTGGTAAACATTACAATTTCCACACATACACGACAACACTATTGGGGCATATGTATAAACACATGCACATATGTATGTATGTCACTGTTAACACACACTACATATTATATGATAAGTTGATAATTTCAAATGCTTATCTGCAATTTCAGGTAGCTTCTGTATTTTTTATTATCAACACTAATTTCAGTGTTGTTTACTTAAGATTTCCGAAAAACTCATAAAATTGTACAGCTATGTATGTATGTATGTATGTATGTCTGTGCACGAAGTAGCGCAAAAGTCGTATGTTACTACATACATATGTATACGTTGTTGTTGTAGTTTTTGCTACATTACTGTGCACCTACTCGGTTCGGAGTTTTAAAGCGTCAATTTCATTTTATCAACTTATAAATATTTAATCACAGTCATGTACTTACACATAAGCGCACGCACACACATACACAAATCTTTAAATGCATGTATTTGATATGTTCCTTATATTTATTTGGCATTGCTCAGGTGCTGCTTGGCCCAAAGAGGCTCAGACGGCAACCGTGAAGACAATATAAGGCATGGGGCATGGGGCATGGGGTGCTTTGGCGGAGTGAAACCCTAACCTCAAAAAATTTAGAACTAAATAAATGTTGCATGCTGCTGAACTAAGATGTGTATATATGTAGATAAGAATTGCGCCTCAGTTAAAAATACATTATAGTAATTATAATGAGACAAGAAATAAAAATAAAAATAATAACAATAAAAAAGATTTGCGAAAAACTGCACCGTCCCCTCAAATATTTTTCTGCCTACGCCCCTGGTCTAGCTCTAGTCTCTTATATGGCTAGCTGCGCACAACGTGTTTCATTGTTGTTATATTTCCGAGAGTTTAGCTTTACATTATGTATGGGTATTACCCCAAAGTATATCTGTTGGCACACATTCCTCGTTTATATTTAAAAAAGTTTACTGATTTTTATTAATAAATGAAAAGTAAATGTTTTCCATCTAGCGGTCATTAGAAGCCAACGTTATTATCTATCAGATTTCTCCTTCTATCTTTTGATACCGTTATTAATTATTAATGTTAGTGTCTGAACATGAAATTATTTTGTATTTTTTAAGTACTTTGGTCGGTGTGGTGGGCGCTTTCTGTAGGTATTGAATTTTGGTGAATTTGTTGTTGGTTTTAAGATATACATATGTATATAAGTATTATTTATATTCAGTATTTTATTTGTCTTAACGGTAGATCTGGCCATGATGTGAGAAATTAAAATTCAGTGAAAGTGCTTGTTATTTGTTGTATGTGTTTGTGAAGTAGTTTAAAGTATACTACTAACTTTTTTCATTTTATATATTTTTTATTTGTTTCACTTTATTTTATTTTGGTGTACCTTGCATTTTATTTTGGGTTATTCCATTTTATTTTATATTATTGTGCCACTTTTTGCTTTAATTTAATATATTTTGTTACATTATATTATATTATATTTTATTTTATTTCTTTTTTTTTATTTTGCTTTTTTTAATATATTTACTATTTTATTTTGATATATTTTATTATTAAATTATATGTTATTTTATTTTATTTTATTTTATTTTAATTTACGTTTTTTAGTTTTATTTTAATATATTTTAAAATAAATAATTAAAATATTTATTTTGTTTCCTTTTAGTTTATTTTAATTTTTTTATATTTTATTTAATTTTTTATATATTAAATGCATTTTTGCAAAAATATATTTTGGATATTCAAAAAAATTCTCAATTCGGTAGCCTGCAGTGAATAAATTTTTTACAAACTACTTAAAGGGATCTGTAGATTGCTAAGTGCTGGCTTACGCCTTCAAATTTGTTCCTATACTAGGTTTACTCAGCCCTCTCTAGCCAGCAAGCTTCAAAACATTCCAATTTATAAAAATTTTATATTTTAGCTATTTTTTATATTACTCTATGAAGACCAATACACAATTCTAGGGAGATTAGAAGCCAAATTAAATACCACATATCAATCTAAGTCCGATTACGACTTTCTTATTTAGCTTTCTTTGTACATAAATAGTATACACTTTGTAGATTATTCGCATGTTCTGTGCCATTTTAATAAGTGCCACTCAATTGAAATAGAAAAGTGGGTAAATCGATAAATTCCGCTAAGCAATTAAAATGTCTCGTGGCGAAATTGCCATTGCACCCCAACTAATACAATAACAAACACAAAGATATGCAACTTAATCTATTAGACTGAAAACACATGGTTGCATTAGCATATATATATATATATATGATATGTTCACATGACATCACATGTATGACATAAGACATGTTCTTATGTATACAGATACATATATAATTATACATATATATTTTATATGAACACAACTCACTATATATATAATATATATATATATATATATATATATATATAAACATATGTATATCTCTTGAATATCCTTTATATATAAATACACATATATATATCTCTTCTTATGCATATATATATATAGCATATTTTATTATTATATATTACATTACAATTATATATTACACATATTATATATATACATACATTTATACATACATATGTATGTTGTGAACATATAAAACACATACATATATATGTGAATGTGTTCTTAATTTTCCACTTATGTATGTCTGTATATGAACATAGCTCACTATATATATATATTCATACATATATGTACTCTCTCTTAATTCATTCATATATGTACATATATATATATGATATATTCATATATATCAGTCAAAGTCTGCGCATTTTAAATTTTCAATTTAAAGTAAATTACAAGCCGCCACCTTCCACTAATTGTTTGTAATGAGTATATGAGGCAACACAATGCATACTCACGCATACACATGTGTGTTGTATAGTCAATGCTAAAGCGGCCATATTAAATTTCCTCAAACAAAACCAGAGCAGCCAGGCGTTGGTAATTAAAAAGTAAACCCAGGCACCCTCAATTCTGGCTTTCCTACACATATGTATGTAATAAATATGTGTAGGCAATTATATATTTAAGTGTGTATGTATGTATATATTTGTATATAAGTATTCGCATGATATAGCAACGCTGCAGCACAACACAATGCCACATCAGCTCTCCCGCTACTGCGCCGCATGAAATCATCACTGCTTTGACTATATTTCGCCAAGCCATTCATTCATTTTCCAGCTCCACAGCGCACACAAACGGACACACACACATTTACATACGCACAGCCAATGCGGAATAAACTTTTTGAAAAACAATTAAATTTCATGCGCGCAATTTAATTCACAAGGTGGCAACTATGTGTTGTAGACAACTTGCATTTGCGCTCACACTTCGCCTGTGTGGCATGCCCCACTGCAGATGACGAGTGGCACAAACACTCGACGCAATGTGCATACTTGAGCTGAGGAGGGCTTTCCAGCGGTGGGTGGCAGAGAAGTGTGTTTTGTTGGTTTACTTGAAATAATAAAATATACATATGTACACAAACTCTTATATAATGGATTTGCCAGTGATGGAAGTGAAAGGGGATATTTGCCTACATAGCAGCGCATATAACTGTATAACTGTATGTATGTAAAGTGAGATTGTATGTGTGTGTGTGTGCTTGCCATTTGTGGGTGGCAATTGAGCGCGGTGCGGCAAATGCAGCAATTCCCTTAATTAAGCGTATGAAATAGAAGCACAACGAGCGCCATTGTATTGTACACACACATTGGCATACACATTCATTCACACACATGCCATTATACAAACAAACAATCACTTTCGCAAACGCTTGCAGCAGCGACCGAAATTCGAGCTGCTTTTACTTTGTCTGTGTAGGAAAAAGGAAACCGCAAGCGTACCGAGTCGCTGCTAATCAAAACCAAAACAATAAACAATATGGTTGGCAGGCTGGCAGGCTGAGGCTGGCGAGGGCCATGCACCCAACAACCACAACAAGTAAAAGCGAAATGAAAGCAACACAAATCCATCAAAACACACTTCCACACAGCACACACATACACACGCACACACATCGTTTTGCATTACTTTTCGATAAGCGCGTAGCTGCGAAAAGGATTTAGTTATTTGCTTTAAGGATATTAGCGAAATGTACACAAATCACAATACAACAATTGCAGTGTGCTTCTCTAGTTGTTGTTGTTGTTTTTTCTTTTTTTTTTCTTTGTTTTGCTGTCTACATAACAATTAACGCTGCTGTTGCGGTTGAGCCGTGTGTTTGGTGAAATATTGTTGGTTAGCGTAAAAATATGTTGCACGTCCAATTTTCGTCAAACTGCGTATGCGACTGTTGTATTTATTCATGTGTAAGTATACTCGTTGATTTATAAATGTTTGTATTTACTTCGCAGCGAAATCCTGAAAACAAATAGTTGAGTGCGTAGTGGTTGGCAAATATACCTTTATGAGGCACGTCTACAAGTATGCGAATATATAGCGGTAGTTCGAAAATACCGAATTATTTATAGGTAACAGTGATGGCGTCAGTTTTTATTCTAAAATGTAGCTGTACATTTTTTTACCTTTTTTATACTCTCGCAACATGTTGCTACGGAGCAAATTAGTTTTGTTCACCTAACGGTTGTTTGTAACACCTCGAACTAAACGAGTTAGATATAGACATATAAATATATAAATGATCAGGATGAAAAACGAGTTGGAATCCGAGTGACTGTCTGTTCGTCCGTCCGTCCGTCCGTGTAGGCGATAATTTGAGTAAAAATTAAGATATTTTGCTGAAACTTGGTACATGTGTTCTTTGTTACCGTAACACGGTTTGTATTGCAAATGGGTGTAAGACATCTGCCACGCCCACAAAACGACACTAATCGAAAACAGATAAAGTACTATAACTAAGCAGAAAATTAATACTTAAACGAGTTATTTAATATAGAGGATTCGAGTGGGGTGGCAGGGCTTCTGTGGGCAAAATTTTTTGTAAAAGTGGGAATGGTCCCGCCCCCTCAATAGGTTTAATATACATATCTCGGAAACTATTAAAGGTATATCAATCAAACTTGCTCCGACTAAGTTCTTCCAGCACTTCTTCTTATGTTGAGAAAATTAATGAAATCGGATAATAACCACATCCACCTCCCATACAAAAGTTATGTTGAAAACTACTAAAAGCGCGATAACTCGCTGAACAAACAAACTATAAACACTAAATCTTGCAAAAAATATGATACGTAAGGGCTACATAGGAAGGCGTGTAAAGTGTTGATGATGGGCGTGGCACCTCCCACTTTTAGGAGAAATCCAATATCTCAAGAACCCCTTAACTAATTTCAACAAACTTTGCTATATGACATTATATTTGCATTCTAATGTCACATTGTTAAAATGGAGAAAATCGGATAAAAACCACCCCCACTTCTCATATAACACAATCTTAAGTTTCATCTGATCCTTTCGCTTTGAAGTAGATAAATCGAGCAGCAATTAAGATAGGAAAATCAAACTTTCTACAAGCAATTCTTTCAAGATATGCCATCTTATGCGTAAAAATAGACGAAATCGGATTGTAAATTTTCAAGCTACCAGATACCCAATATAAGGACCTCAGTGCCTCTAAAATTGCCAATAAAATTGGTGGATTATCTTTCCAAGATAATATTGTGCTCTGGTATCAAAAATGGGGAAAATCGAGAAAAAATTCCCCTAGCTCCCATATACCTAATAAAAATATTTTTAACTTCCTGTAGACTTTATACCATATATTTCAGTCAACATATATCTTAGCAAAATTAAGTGAACGTGTAATATCGGATATACCATAGTTTACTGCCGAAAATGTGTGAAATCGGTGTACGAATAATCCCTGCTCCTATATACTACATATAATGATTTTCGCTATTCTAGCAGACTTTATGCCGAACATGTCGATCACTGTGTGAGTTACCTTCACAAAATTGCGTGAAAACATATTCCCTAATATACTTGAATAATGAAAAGAGTTAATGTGATCAGTGCAGATCTTCTTCTATCCCAGAAATGCCCGATATAAGAATTCTCGACTATCCACCTGACTTTAAACCGTTTATGTTGGTCAATATGTGTGATATTTTAATGAAATTAAGTGGATATATTCCTAATTAATGATTTATTTTCTCTGGTTGACTTTTTCCTCATGTATCTAATATTTTTAATTAAACCACTTTGGTTGAGTTTATATCGCATATATTACTTTTGAGTTAATTTGGTAGATTTTAATATAAATATCTCTGACACGAAGTGAAATATAGCAGTCAAAGTACATGGGTCTATGCCTGTAATATAAGTTATTGAGATACCAAATATGATTGTAATCCATAGACAATTTCGTCGAATAACGAATGTTGAATTCTTCCGCAACATTTTTAATAGAAATTGTGCCAGCACCTGAAAGCATATCACCCTTCTCATCCTTGCGAGAGTATAAAATAGAGACTTATTATAGAGAGGCATTATAGAGAGGCAATATATGGAGACATTTCGGGAGTATAAAATGTTCGGTTACACCCGAACTTAGCCTTTTGTTACTTGTTTTTAAATAATATTTGCTCTTTTTATTGCTCTATTATATTATATTATATATACATATATTATATATTCCAAAGTAAGTGAATCGTGTTTTAGCCACAAAACGATCTATCGTAGCGACTGCGAAAGAAATTGGAAATCTGAATTTTTCGAATATACATATTTCGAAAGCTCGCTTCGGATTTGAGGCAAACCCTATTAAATTAAATAGGGTTAAATTAAGAAAGAATAAATTTTGTTTTCGAAAATTAACCAACAATTGGAAAACTGCAAAAATTCCAGATTCCTCAACAAGCGATTGAAAAAGTTTTGACCATCTCCACAGATTTGGTAAAATTACGAAATCTCGAACTCACTAACAACAGTTGCGACAAAATTTTAAATTTAGAAATCTGAATTGCGAGCGCTATGTGACTCACCTATCGAGAAACTAAAACTGAATTCTGTAAATACATTTTTGAAGTTCGCTTCACGCTCGAGACAAACTGGCTCGTTGAATATGTTCGCTCGAAAAAAATTCTTTTAAAAAAATGGAGAAAATATATTACTTTTTGAAAATAAACAAAAATTAAAAAAAAATTAGAATAAATTTTCCAACGAGAGATAATTTAAGAACATCGAGATATCTAAGAATTTGAAAAATAATAAACTTTCATATTAGCTACAAAAAATTCGAATGAAAATCTCAAAAAAAATGGAGGTGGAAAGATACAAATTTTAAAATCTTCAACTAGAGAAGGAGAAAAATTCCGGAAACTCTAGGAATTCGGAAAAAAATCTCTAAAATAAAATAATTCTGAATTTTCGAATTAGCTATAAGTGGCTCCGTAAAATATTTAAAAAAAAAAAAAATTTTCAATTTGGATAATAAATGAATTCGAAAGGATCGATTTATGGTCGGCAAGTAACATCTTGATAGTTCTCCTACAGAAAACGCGCTCAACAGCGAGGAAGATTAGTTGTATTCATTGGGCATAGAATTGTATTCCACATTTATATGTATATATAAATATATAAGTTATATGTATGTTTCTGTTTACATTTATGCGTGTGAATTTCCATTTGCCACAGAAAAGTGGCAACCGCACACAAAAGCTGTTTGCGCTCCTTGCACAGATAGTCCTTAATTCAAACACAACTCACAGAACAATAAATACTCACACAGAAACACAATCACACAAACTTTTAACATTCAATCAAACACGCATTGATTCAACTATTCATTGAGTTAAAAATTCAACCGAAGTGCTGCTTTAATAGCACTCGCGGGTATTTGCCTTTGCCAACCAATGCAAGGGTATAACGGCGCTGCCACGTACTCACACGCACGTGTGTGCTGCATTCATTTGCAGCAGTTGGAAAATTATTTCCAATTTAATTGTGAAACGAGCCTTGTGGTGATTAACAATCGATCATATTTCCACTCATACACATGCATATATATGTGTATATGTATATGCTTGTTGGTATATTCTCTAGCGTTTTCATTACGCCCGAAACAATGATGTGGATTTTCACAATGCGTATGTGTTTGTATGTATATAAGTACATATATATTTTGCGAATTTAACACGCCCAAAAACCGAACTAAAATCCTGCTGCTGCTGTTATGTCGAACTCATAGGCAGCACTAGAAAGCATAATCCTTTTTAAATCCCAACAGTAAAGTGAAAGCGTAAAAAACCATTGCCGTGGTAAAGACGAGGGATTACATTTCGAAAAAGGTTCTGAGCGCGCCTAAAGCTAATTTTTGCTTAACACAAAGGCACATCATTTAACGGTGATTTTACATATGCCGTGGACAAGTTGTGTGTTTTTAACGATTATGGAAAAATCTGGCTTGCTGGCTGCCTTATATTATAATAAGCGATGACGTTGCCCAACTGTGGTATTGATCCAACCAGTTTTCATGCTTAATCAAGTCGTCTGCTTAGCCGCTGGCGCTGAGAAGTGCGACAAATACGGGCAGCGTATTTTGTGTGAGCGCTCGTGGAAATTTGTGTTTTTCAGAAGAAGAGAGTCAATGAAAATTTTTTACTCACAAAAAATTTTGTTTAACAAAATTTTCTTCGAAAGTAAAGACTTTTTAATAAAGCACTCATGTTAAATTAGTGCACCGCACTACTTCAAATAGCAGCATAAAAAAAATCACATGCAATTTTTAAATCTTAAAACGAAATGCCACATCAGTGCCAGCAACTTGGTTTGGTATTTTATCGTTATCCTTATCACTTTACATAATCTTGCGCTTTCTGCAAGTCATTCGTCTCCTTTTCATTGCACTTTGCCAGTTGAGTGTGTGTGTGTGCATGTGTGCGTGTGTTTTGTATATTGCATGACTAAAAGATGGTAGTCACAACACACAGCGCCCGCGTGTCAAGGCAGTGGAAATGCCAGCCCAATGGAACCGGTTGCATTGCACAGAGTTAATCCTTAAGCATTTTATTTGCTTAATTCGATGAGGTAAATTGCCAGGGGAAATTAAAATGAGAAAAAAATTAATAAAAAACGAAATAATCAGATGGGTGATAGTTGTTTCGCTTAAGCCGTGGTTTGTTCGTTTTTCCATTAGTATTTGTTTGCATTTCCCAGCAACGGTGTTGGCTTGCGAAACATGCCAGCAAACTAATTTTAAATGTCAGACTTATCTAGCGAACATGATTTCATGATAAATACCTTTGACCACATGCAAACAGATAGCAAAAAATAGGAGAAAAAAGAAACAGAATTGAAATAAAATATGCAAACAAAGACGCGCACATACTCAGAAACGTGTGTGTTCCCCAAAACTTGTTCGCCGCTTGTCCGTTTCGCCAGCTGTCTATCCTTCAGCGCCTCACTAGCTGACATGTTGGCTGCCTAGCTGGCTGGACGCTTAGCTAGCTGACCACTGCTGGCTTGGCTAGCTGTCCGGCGACTGTCTATCGCCGTTTGTCTATTAAGCAGTCGTGCCACAACGCGACAAAAATAACAACAACACCACCAGCACAATGCAGCAACACCTCGGAGACAGCTCAGCGACAGCAGATTATCGCCTCATTGCATGTCAAGTGGACTCAGCAACTACAACAACAGCCACAACAACAGCAACAACAACTGCCTAAAGTCGCGTCTTCACCAGGCGAGCGGCGACAGTCGCTGGTATTGCTGATATTAATGTTGCTGTACTTACTGCTGTCACTATGCTTTTGCTTCTTTTTTTGCCTGTTTGTTTTTATTTTTACATTTTTTTGTTTTTTTTTTTTGTTCCTGTTTATTTGGCATGTTGTAGCAACATTTTCTTTGTGCAAACAATATGTCACAATGTAGCGAAAAACTGTGCGCTGCTGCAGCAACGGTAGTGTCGCGCCGCACGAAAAGTCTACCAAATTTGAAATCTATAAAATCTCGCGACACACTGTCACCCTCAGCGCAGCGCTCGCCCTGACACCTTCACGCCTGACAGCGCTCATTTGTTATCGCGCGCGCTAAATAAAATGTCTGCTTAACGCTGTTGTGGCGTTAATGCATACCACAAGCGGACACATGTGAGCGCATATGGACGACCAGCTACGCTGGGATGTATGTTATAAAAAGGAAATCTGCATATCGCTAGTCGATCGGCCTGAAAGTTGTCCGATGTTGGCTTAATGATGTGTTTGTGTGGCGTGCATGTAAATTGGTCTGTGCAATGGTTAGTCTGGTGCGACACTTAAGGTGCGAAGATGCAATGTTGCAAAGTTGCAAAGTAGCTTACTTGCCACAAAATGTTGCAAGAACATATAATCTCTAGAAAAACGCCTTGAATGTTATGGGAATATGTAAGTAATGGTTGAGAAAGCAGTACTTGTGTTGGGGGGTGGAGTAAGCGTCCACATATGTCTAAAAATAATTAATCTGAGAGGCATCAAACTGCATTTGAAATAAGTTTTCATCCAATAGAAGTAGCCTACCGAAAGTTTTCGTGCAACTATTACGAGATATTGCTTTCAAATACAGTTTTAAATATAATTATTATATATACCTGCATGCCACATGCAACATATTCAACAACGTACTCTCATCTAGAACTTTAAATACCCGTACATCAAATTAATTACACGATTAATGCGATCGTCTCCCATTTCCTCTACATACTCAATTAAAAGCGAGCATTTTTGCGCACTTTTTCACTTGTTGTCATTCATTACATGAAAGACTTAATTTCCTACGCTTGCATATGCAAATGCAAAGCTAATATGCGCAAAGATCTCTCTCCGCGCTGCTGATGGGAAGATGTTGCATGCAACATCCCAACACACAGCCTACAGCACAAATACAAACGCACTCAACACATTTGCTCTAATTCTTTCAATAATTTATTTTTCTCTAGCATTTTTTATTTATATGTCTTTTTTTTGTTTTAATATTCAGCTTACAACATGGCAACACTTATCGCTGATCTAACTAAAGAATCTAGAAAATCTGCTCATATTGCTACAAACGTTGTACTATGCAGCATTGCATGTTGCAGATCGTATTGCAGCGTTGTGGGAAAGTGTTTGTTGTTTTTGTGATGCTTAAGTGGCGATTTTTCGTAGTGTTGTCCGGAATGTGGTGAAATTGTGTGAAACATGCAATTTGAATAATTACGTGCAACTTATTTGCATTATGTGCCACATACAGTACACACGCACACACACGCACACGCACACACACACAGGAAATGTGCCCTATTCCCATTTGTTAGTGCGTGCATTTGTGCGTGTGAGTGTGGGCATAAAAGCGATTTCAGCTCGTTTGCTCGCTGTGGTATGTGCTGCTGCTACAACAGATCTGTCAACTGATAAGCTTACAATTTACTGATGCATATGGTATATTTTTGTAATATAAAAATAATGAAGCTGACACAACAATGCCATGTTTGAGGGGAGTACAAGGAATAGGAGGCGCCAAAGTGCAGTATTAAGAATAAATTGTAGAAGTATAAATAGCAGATATAGAGATGAGGTATAAAAGGCAATAAAATTTTTTTAGATTTTGCCTTGAAATCGTTTCTGGGTTGCAAGAGCTATAACTATGTATGTAATAGTAGCTGTCTTCGATTCGTCAAGCGTGGGAGACTGGTGAATCAGACAAAATATACCAGTTGTTTAAATAAACTAGCAGCACTTGCCGTGTAACCTTGAACTAAAATGAACTCTGACGGATGCAAAATTGTATTGCTGTGCTTTCTTTGGTTGAAAAAAAAAAACACTTTTATAACCCTTTAGTCTCGAGCCGTATCTATATCTCCCGTTTTTTGTACTCATTTTTGTTAATTTCAAGCCTTAAGTTTATAAAATCAGCAAAATAAATAATTATAATTTAAATTTTGACATTAATTTGTCATTTTAGCGATTCATATTAATAAAACTAGTCTAAAATGTGTAAAACAAACCTTCTAGCGGTTATACCACTTTAAATAGTTATCCACATACTCTCTTGTATCGAATTCAACTCGATAACTTTGTTGTTATTTCATATGCAAATATTTTGACGCGAAGATAGCGAGCAGAGTAATGGTGAATCGAATACAGCTAATAATACAGTTACGCAGCTGAGAGGAATGTTGTGATGTGATAAAATTTCCACAATACAAAATAAACATTACAAGTTTAATACCACGAATTTTTGCGACAAAACAGAAAATGTTAAAATTTTTTTAAAACATTTCCATTTATTTATTTCAAATTACTTTCATTTTGTTCTGAAATGGAACACAAATTTCAAAATTTTTCAAACACATATGTTTTAAAGCATTATGCCATAGCCTCGAAAAAATCATGCAGTAAGAAACCAGCATTACCGGAAACCCCGGCAAGCGTAGCGCGTGCTAGCATTCAATCATTCGAACAAATGAGACTGTGTTTAACGATTAGACCACAAAAATAAAAGAGCCAGATCAAAAACCAAAAAAAAAAAATTAAGTAATAGTGACCATGAGGTTTTATATAAACCCGAAAAGACGCTCGGCAGGGAGCAACAACACGCATATGTATGCAGAAGGTGAAAACAACAAGTTCGTCATACACAAGAACCTCATTTTACAAGCAACCCACATGGTTGTTGCTATTCATTTCCCCAGCTGACCACCCGGCTACAGAAATTAATCATACCGCTTGTTACCGATTTCAATTTGGTTACTAAATACACGATCTATTAATAGTGAGAGTATTAACAATTTCGCCCGCTGCATGATTTTTCATTTTTTTGCGCCCAACTTGATTGCTGAATTCCCAATTGTTTTCATTAATTTTGTTGTGTTTGCGCAAGTCATGCGGCGTCCAAGCGCCTACCGCGTTACCCGAACGACTCAAACAACTGACTAACTGTGAACGCGTAGGTCAACAAATAACTATTTATTATGCATGGTAAAATTCCATTTTATTTTTGTAATTTTTTATTTCTTTGATGCCCCAGCGACTTGCTTTTTGGCAAAAGGCGCGCTCACGCGGTGGCAAAAGAAATTGCTACAATTTTTGTTGTTGTAAATTTTGTAAAGCATAAAATGAAAATACACACACTTATATGAATACATTAGCTTATCAGCGAAATTGCATCTTGGCGACAAAGCAGAAATAATAACGCGAACATTCTACTCTAGATATACATACATACATATATGAATATTAATTTTCTTAGCTACCACAAGTGAGAACACAACGTCAGCCAAACCACCTGCGTTCCAGCGCTTAAACATTTCGGTTGATGAGTGAATAAGCCAAAAGCAAGAGCATGATTTGGCAGAAACACTGTTGTCGCACTGCTTTGCCGACAACCGTCGCGACGCGCCATGAAATTGAAGACCGTGAGACAGGCGGCGGCAGCAGCAATTATGTAAGCGCTTTTTAAGTCAACCCACTAAGCGCTTCTTACGTGCACTGAACTCAAAAGTGTATTTCGATTTTTATTCTTCTTAGAGTTTTTCAGCGGCGTGAAAGTACTTTTTGAGTAGATTTCTTTGAAGTCAACTAACGCTGCCGCGCGTTCGGGTACTTACAAAGTGATTATTAATATTTGATGCTGCCGCATGCGCTGGCGCGCGCGTTATGTTGCCACTCAGGTGAAACAACAAAATCATAACAAACGCTTGGATACAATGTATACAATGTGTACAATGCAATGGTATTCGATGTTGGAGCAATAAGTACGTGGTGCTGCCGTGGCTGCCGTGGCTGCATAGGTCACATAGGAGATGTTCCCAACCGCTTACAATGTTGTAGCGCGACCGCCTCTCTTACTGCTAACCCTTTGCAAGTTTACTAAAAACAATTTCACTATATTACTCAGTATATTTCTGTATGTATTATTATATGGCTTTCCCATATATGATTTTCTCATATGTATTTATCTTATTTCCGTGGCATTCGGTCTTCTATGCGCCATACGGTGGCGTTTCTGACGTCTGCAAGTCTACGACGGTGAAAACAATCATGTCATTTGTTTTGTTATATATATAGTTTTGCTATATGCAGCACAAAAAGTAAGTCAAGTCATAGCTAAAAATCCAAGTCATGCCGCCGCTGGGTGAATACTCAAGCCAGCAGACAGTGCTTCAAGTGAATGTAGTACAATTTGAGCTGAACTTCTCTAACGCTGTTGACAACTGCTAAGCGATTTAAAATTAAACGAATGTACTTTTAGCTGCTTTCGATTCGCCATTTATCTGCTTACTAACTTTACGCGCTACTCTCTTGAAAAAAATAGCTAAAAACAACAACAAAGTTATCGAGTTGATTTTGATACAAGAGAGCATGTGGATAACTCATTAAAGTGTTATAACCGCTGTATCCAAACTTAGAAGGTTTGTTTTACACATTTTAGACTAGTTTTATTAATATGAATCGCTAAAATGACAAACTAATGTCAAAATTTAAATTATTAATATGTTTTTACTGATTTTATAAACTTAAGATTTGAAATTAACAAAAATGAGTACAAAAAACGGAAGGCTTAGATACTGCTCGAGACTAAGGGGCTATAAAAATGTTTTTTGTACCAAAGAAAGAACAGCAATACAATTTCGCATGTGTCAGAGGCAATTTTAGCTTAAGGTGGCACCGCAAGTGTTGTCTGTTGATTTTAACAACTGGTATAGTTTGTTCGATTTGCTACTCTCCAATACTTGGCGATTCGAAGACTGTTTTTGTTTTCTCATATATATATGTAGTTTTAACAAAGAATTCAAATTTTAATTTTTTTAATTTTTAGAAATTCACAAATGTTTTGTTTTTTAGATTTGCGACGAAAATGTAAACTTGAAGGTAGTATTATTGAGGAAGGCATTATTCTCTTACAATATTCCAATTTTAAAGTGAGCTCTGCTTGAACTGTAAGACAAAAATTAGTATATCCACAAAATTGCGTTAAAGAATTTCCATTAAGTGCCGAGGCGTTAATATGCAATTCACTTTCAGTATTTATACCGCCCAACTTGCTTTTCATAATCACTCCATTTTTACCACTCAGCCGAAATATGTGAGTAAATATGTATATTGGAGCGTAGTTTCTTTGAAGACTACATTAAAAAGCGTTTAAAGGAAACAAGTCGCTTCCACAACAAACTCGGTGTATTATCACTAACGAAATATGTCTCAGCGAAATAAATATATGCAATAAATGCTATATTTATATATGAAAAAGCCGCCGACATTTGTTCATTCCATTTCTATGACTTGCCTCTTTTAGTTGGCGATACTAGACCATATAATTGCAAGTCATGTTGCAAGTGAATGCCAAGTGAAGTGGTATATCTATATGTATGTATGTATGCGGTTACAAACGTACATACATATGTACCCATTAGTGCACTCCCTCAGACTTATATATGACTTGCAAGATTTGAAAACATTTGAAACATATTTGAAAACATATTTAATATTTATATTGAGTTAAGAAATATGTATATATATACATATATGTATGTACATTGATTATCTAATGGCTTTGTCAGCGCACACAATACATCTACAACATCTACTACACAATACTTCTACATTTAATAGAAAATTTAGCCACTTTTTTCATACTGCAAAAAATGCATGACTCGACTTTATCTCTCTGAAAAAATTATCAATATTTTAAACGACATCTTCAATTGCACAGAAAACTGGTAGCTTTTTAAACTAAAACCTTTTTATACAGTGAAATTTTTTGTTACAAACTTCTCATAATAAATATGCATTATTCTCTTTCGGCGTCAAAATTTAATAGCTTGCGAAAAATTTTATATTTTCCATATGGTAAAATATTTTGCGAGTTTCCGCCGAAAATCGTACGCAAAACTAAACAACCAGTTTTTAGGATCAAAACATAAAATGGCCGTTTAGTTGATTGTACAGTGCAAAAACATATATTTTTATATACATTTGGTTTTTTAAATTTTTGTTTTCGGACTTCGACTGCTTTTAGTGCATTTTCTGCGCCTTCCTATGCCATTTCCGGTGCATAAAAACAATTCGAGTCTATTTCCGCCATTTAAGCGCATAACAGAGAATATGTAGTGGCATGCTACAACTGATTTTTTGATGATCATAAAGGTACATATATACATTCGTGTAGGCATAAATCGAGCTTTTGCTTCGAGGGGTAAGAGTACATATATCTTACAATATATTTAAAGTCCAGAAAAACGAACAAAATTAACTGAAAAGATTTTTAAAAAATTGGGAGTCAGAATATTTTTATGGAGACAAGCATATTCTTTAATAGTTTTTAAGAAACTGAACGTAGTCGAATCAATTGTTTGCGTCGGAAAGCCGTCTGAAAAATTTTCAAAACTTTAAGTAGCTTTTTTTTTTCGCCATTTCTCTGCGAAATATTCTTAGCGCTGCTTTCTTTTGTCAAAAAATGTATATGTGCAAACAATTACAAAGTTGGCGAGTTGATTTCATTTCAAGTGAGCATACGGATACCTCACTAAAGTGCTATAACCGCTAACTTAAATACTACCAACTTTCCTTTTACGTATTTTAGATCAGTTTTACCATTGGGAATGGCTCAAATGACACATTGGTCTCAAAAACAAGAATACAAATATTTTTTCATATATTTAAAAACTTAAGGCTTGAAATAAAGTATAGTTATTAACAAAAACTAGACTGAAGGATTACTAAACCGTTTTTGACGCGGAAAGAAGTATTTATTCGCCATAGAAATAAACGCAGCACAACAGCGCATGTGTCAGAGGATATGTTAGCGCAGATTTGCACCGCAAGAGCTGCCAGTTTGTTTGAACACCTGGTATAGTTTGCTCGTTGTGTTACTCTCAAACGCTTGGCGAATCGAAGAAGGCTAATATTTGCGCATTGAAAGGTCAAAATTACAATTTCGCTTCTATTTTCAAAGGCAGCTTCCCAATAGAAAAAGACTGATGACTGAAAACTGGTTAAAAATGACTAAGAATCTTTATTCGGAGAACATAATTAATATGCTCATCATATTTCGCTAGCTTTAGTCTGTGCCCAGCTTAAGCACTGCGAAAAGTGCACTTATGCACATATGAATACTTTAAAGTAAAAATATTTACACATAAATACACATTCGCAACCACAAATTCCATAAAAATAATTTATTCAACTGAATTATGTAACAACCCGCGATTACTGTTCATTCACCGCTAATACCGCTCATCAATAAATGCGCATATTTTATAACAACCTTTCAAATGTAAATCAATTTTGAATAATTATACAAATTTAAGCGACGGCGAAATAAGAAAATTAATATAGTAAAAAATTAAACGGATTTTGCAAAAAAGAAGCGAAACACACAGACACTCACTTTATGTACAATGTGCCACTTGAGATTTGTTGTTATTTAGCATTTTAAATCTTAAATCCACAAATGCTATGGATAACTTAATTGAAATATATTACGACATAAATTAGTAATGAATCGGCTGCGATGACGATAACTAAGCTAGCAATGCGAGAAAACCAATCATTGAACAAACTTTTTTATGTATGCGCATGTGGCACTCATAGATATAATATATACATATATATATATAGACATATATCGATAAATGTTGCTACAACTCAAAACTGGTTATAATTGATTTCTTTTGTCGTCGGCTCATCAACAACGGATCAGTCGTCAAAATGACGATTAACTCATGGTAAGCTGAGCTGTGTGGAGATCATGGAGATCGTGGATTAATGATGAGCTTTTGATAAGTGAAAGATAGTAAAGCTATTATTATTATTGGAGTGGTAGTGTGTTTGTGAACTTTAGTGTGCCATGAATACAATGTGTGATATATTCATAGTATACATTTTCTGAATTTCATTGTGGCAGCAATTTTTATTGAGTTCAAGAATTGCCCAGCGCGGATTTTTATGATTTCCCCATGCAAATAAACTTGATTAAGATGCATGCTTATAATAAAATTATATTTCGTAATAAAATTGAAACGTATTTAATAATTGATTTAATACAGTCTGAATTTAAGTGATTATTGAGCAGCCAAGAAAAATGGTGAATTTCAAAAAATGCTATAAAATGATGACAAAAGATGACAAAAGATGACAAAAGATCGGCGCACCTGTTTGCAATAAAAATTTTCTATTTAAATAATTTTCAGATTTATGGTGAAAATAATGAAAAGGATTAACGAAATAATATCGTGTTATTTTGAATAATTTTATTAAATCGGGAAAAACAAATTTTGTGGAATATACAATATTTCACTATAGAATACAACAAATGGAGTGTTTTTAATATCTAATGACAAAAGATATTAAACTAAATACTAGTTAGTAAAAAATACAAAAAAAAAATCTAAATAATTAAAAGTATTGGCGAAGTAATATATGATTATTTTGACTTTTGTTAAATTTTATGAAAAAAAGCAAAATTAAATAGTAGCTAGTAAAAAAATATAAAAATGTAGTCTGAAAAAATATAAAAAATTTATAATGTACCACATTTATAGGAATTACGCATCAAAAAGGAAATTCCTCTAATTAAAAAAAATGTATATTAAAAATTATTTTTATATAAATATATCATATTAAAAATTTTTTAATTTTCAGTTCTCAGCTAACACAATTTTTAATAAAAAAAAACACGTATGCTTATAAAATCTAAAGCATTTAAGCATTATAATTATAATTAATATTCTTTTTTTAATTTTTTCAAAATTTTTTATTAATATCCAAGATCATCTAATGAAATCTTATTATTAATAAATGGGCAGACGAATGTTAATCTACACCACGTGATCTCCGCTAAGCGCACATTACAATATATATATAATATATATATATATATATCAATTAGAATAGGAGCAGCAGTTATGTGGCTGCCATTTGACCTTTTATATAAAGAAAAAATAAAAATAAAAAACTAAAACTAAAACATAAAGAAAAAAATAAAATAAATAAATAACTGTTAGCAAGTATATATGATCTTTAATGTGCTACACGAACTGATTGATGGCCATCAGGCACACTGATCGCGCCAGTTAATTAGTTGGCGTGCACTCAAGTTGCGCACAAAGCAAAACTTTTCTTATGCAGATTGATATATAGGTTTATATAAATCCTAAACTAAATATATATAGCACATTGCGCGTTGGGAAAGGTCAGAATGATATATTTAATTTTTTTTAAATGCGCACAAGTGTTTAGTGGGCGCAGTGAGGTCATTTTATTGCAAACCACTGTGTGTGCAGTTTTCCTTTTCTCTTTGTGCACTTCACTTTGAAATGTTGCTTGCTGATTTGTTCTTATTTTGCAGGTGTGGCTGGCGCATGATTATCGCGCCTTATTTGTCGATTTGCTAAATTTATCACGATTTATCAGCATTGAATCGTGCTAATTTCGCATGAGTCTTTTAATAAAATGAATATTTAAATAATGACGTATGAATGGAATTTTTATAGCATGGGAGAAAAAAGACACAGCTTAATTATTAATACCAATAAATGGGCTAGAAACTAATAAAATGTATATTTAAACAATTAATCAAGAAAGAAATATTTATAGCATTCGAGAAAGTAATATGTCTTAATTATTATCACCAACCATTGGACTAGGAACCAACAAAATGAACAGAAATAATAATAAAAAATGTTCAATAGTTATCACTCTTCAAACCACTGCCATGCCCATTTCGCTTGTCTTGATATTTCCATTATTACTATTATTACTTTTACTGTTGTTATTATAATTGTCTTTGGCCACGGCCTTGTGATTGCTTAAGTGATTCTCAGCGCATGCCAATATTCATTTTATGGTCACATTTTTCTTGCCATATAAATACTTAAAATCTTAATTGTATTAACACACGCCCAGTCCATGCAACCGCTGCGGAGGCTTCAGCGGAATGTCGCATACACATTCTCTATATTGTTGTTGCACTGATTGTGATTGTTATGTTTTATTGTGTTGCGTGCATACCAACACAATCGGCGAGGGAATAGCGGCATTTCGCCGCAGTTGTCATATGTTGCATGCTTGCCACAAGCTGTCGAGCAGAAGATGTACCAAAAGTATGTCTGAATGCCGGGGCAAACATCATTAACGGCAGCGGAACCAACCATAGCCGCAACAACAACAACTCAGTAGTGTTAACAATTATCGCCGAGGATGCGACTTCATATTTTTCCCATAATAAGTTTGCGCGCATTCGCACAAGAATTATGACAGCATCAGTAATGTTGGTAGTGGTGTTGTTGTTATTGTTTTTGATGGTGTTGTTATTCATTTATTGCACAACCAAGGCTATCTAACCAATGTTGCTATTGCACAAGAATGACTTTCAACTAACTATAGCAGCAACGACAACATAATTAAAACATAAACATGGCCAACATTCTGTCAGCGTTCCAGCAACAGTAGTGAGCAGAATATAGACTTTAAAACTCCGCTTCGAGATGTGTAAGATTTTGCAACAAAAAGAGGAAAACTGAAAAAGTCAGCACTTTGTTGGAAGTTGAAAAAGATGTCTGCTTGAGTGGAAATCATTGCATGCCATAGCAGACGCATAGCGCTGAAGCATTGTAACAGCAAGTGAGAAAAAAGACTAGCCGTGGCAACAACAACAAATGCGACAAAGAATGTGATTTGCAATTAAAAATCAATAAAGTAATTTCTCCACTTTTTTCAGCAAGCGCGTCTTATACACATATTTACAACTATACTTGCATTTCGTATTCTATATTGCTGCTTCTCTGCGCAGTTGTTGTACTATGACTTACAAATTGCAAGCAACACAATTATATTGCAATTAATAAAAAAGCCAACTGCTGCTGGCAATGCTGGCAATGAAATACAAGCTTAGAAATAGTAAAAGAGTGTGGCTTTAAAAGGAGACAAACACTCGAGAGGGTTAGAATGATATGGAGATGCATTTTGAGAACAACAAAATATTCTAGGTGACTTTTCTTTTGTAAACAATTATTAAATATCCATAAGGAGCTCTGGGGTCTAAGTGCGCACTGTTAGACTTCGCTTGACTGATTTAGTAAGTCTCCTTTTTTAAATGGACTTATTCACAACTTTTTCGTCGCGATTTTTTATGTTTATTTCTCTTTAAAATTTGTATACTTCAGATTGGTTTACTCTACTCTTTATATCTGTAAGGTCTAGTAAAAAGAAATCTATAATTTTTGCATTAAATTGAAGATTTTACTTAGCATAGTTATAATTATCCGATTTAGTTCGAATGTGCACCGTTTTGTTAGATAACTTATTGCCATTTTAATGATAATTTCTTACTGTTACTCTTAGAAACCCTCGCCCCTGTTGGCAAAAAGCTGGGAAAGCCGATTTCGCAAGCTTCTCATGGAGCGAATTTTTCACCAGCGAAATCATTCGCCATAGACGAAAAATGTAGTAATCACTTAGTGTTAGGTCTAGACTATAAAGTTTGTGCATAAAAACCTCCTAACCCAGCTCCCGGAGTTTCTGGCGAGTCACTATCGATGTGCGTGGTCTGGTGTTGTCCTGATGGAACACAATTCTTCTCCTATAGCCTACGGTCCAATTGTTGATAGTACTGGTCCGAATTAAGATTTGGCTGTAGGGAGCTGCTCAAAGTAGGTTTTTCCCTGCCAATCCCACTAAACAAATAGAAAAACTTTCCTGTCCGTCAATACTGGCTTGGTCATCACTTGCGCCGGATCGCCGTGATTCCGCCAGAACCGTTTTCGCTTGGCATTATTGTGAGAGATCCATTTTACATCGCCAATAACCATCCGCTTCAGAAATGGATCGATTTTGTTGTGGGTCAGCAGCCATCCGCAAATTCAGTTCATGAGATTTTTCTAAATCGAGCACGTTTTGTATCCAACTTTATTTAAATGATTCCAAACGGTTTTTTGTGAACTGTTTAACTCATGGGCAATCGAAACAGTGCTTACATGACGGTCGAACTCGACGATTTCCATAATTTCATCGATATTTTCGACAATTGACCTTCCAGAACATGGTGCATCTTTGACATCAAAATTATGGGAATGGAATGGGTGAAACCAAAATTACGCGTGATTGGCTGTTACAGTATCGGGACCATAAACGCTGTTCACATTTTCAACCTCCTGGTAAAGTATGTAAAAACTGTAAAATGTGGCATATTTTCTCATGGCTGCTGGTATCCATCTTTGATGCGTGCTCAAACAATACTGTGCGAGATCTTATCTTTCTAACCTAGGTAACGTAAAACCAGCGTAACCCGACCGCAATAATACAACGCGAGATACAAATTACTAAAGCCATCTATTGGAAAAATAATGGGATCCTTTTTACTAGACCCAATATTATTGAAAATTACTTCAGGTTTGTTGCCAATTTCACTGAAATGCCCATTCTTTACTTTTCGGACTTAGTTTTCTATAGTCAATCTTGAAAGATTAGGAAAAAGACTAGCTTTTTGCAATTAAACTTGCAAGAGTCTAGTTGGTTTAATTTTGGTTAACCAAAAATTAGTTAAATCCTCTTTTATGGTTATAAGCAATAATTTTTAAGAAACATTAACTCAAATCTTGAATTCCTAAACTTCCGAGAGAGACAATTTTCGGGCTTTTGTGGAAATTTTTCCTACTCAGTTGTTATGCGTGTAGAGAGAACTAGAGAGCTTTTTCGCTTTTATTAGAAA
The DNA here is from genome assembly GCA_021498325.1 of Bactrocera minax. Lineage (NCBI taxonomy): Eukaryota > Metazoa > Arthropoda > Insecta > Diptera > Tephritidae > Bactrocera > Bactrocera minax. The sequence goes on along the minus strand of JAKEEE010000011.1, from coordinate 2,194,467 downwards.
GTGTGATTTGTTGAAAATTTATCTTAAACTATATATTGATATATAGTATTGATTTAATATAAAATAGAGAACTACTGTAGCGAACTCAATTAGTAGATATGGTAGCAGTTTTACTTCAAAAAAAAGTATATTTTAAACTTGAGATTGTACGTATATATCCACGTACGATTTCAATTTAAAGGCTGAGTTCTTATATGGCACCCCACTGTCTGCTAGCGGATAACTAAGTCAACTTTTGTATATAACCGCTTTATGAAATATTAAAACAAAATGTTAATCGGCACAAATTGGAAACGGGCGCCTCGGTGTTAATTAAATTTGGCATTTCTCAGTGATGAGCTTACTTTGCTGCCAACCTGCATATGCTAATTATGTATATAAAATATGCACATACATACGTGTAACTAATGAATAACATTTTCTTCGGCGCTAAGCATTAATGGAAAAATTCGCGCTCAATTTCACATCCCTGTAAGCTTTTTATACAAACAAGCGCTACGAGGATATAGAGCAGTAGCAGTCACAGCAGCGGCGACGCCACCACCAACAGCCAGCTAATCCCCACCCTGTTTTGCATAAAATTCCAATATACTAAATGTCACCGACTGCTATTTGCGCATATTGTGGCAGCGACAGCAGCAAAAGTAATCAATCAAATTGTTACCTAAATTGAAAAACAGCGACGAGCAAAAAGTGCGAGCCCAAAATGCGTCCCATATGCCACAGCGACGACAATGTGCCAGCCCGCTTGTCCGCCTACCTGCCGCGTTAGATGTCTGCTCATTGCCAAGCGGGCGCGTCAAATAAGCAGGGTTTTGTTTCAGCTGAAAATTAACCGAAAATCGGATTATAGCAAGCAGTTAGAGCGCGCAGCATGAAGGGAGACAAACGCATGTCGGTTCGACGGCGCACAGTAAGTACCACAAGCAAGGACCGACACGAAAAAGGACACTTCCCGTAGCGACGAGGCGTGGAGTGCGCAAAACGAGCGCTGCATCATCAACTCAACACTCAGCAGAAGGAAGCACACTTACAATTGCGGCAACATTAAGTAGAGAATTCATTAGCGCTGGCAGCAAACTACACGCAAATGCAACAATGGCCGAGAATGCAGCGACGCAGCAAGCTGTGAGCGACGCGCGCAGCGAAACAATTAACTTTTTTGTTCATTTCATGCGAATTTCGTTTTGATTTGTTTTGCAAAAAAGTATTATTTGAAAACAAAAAAAATACGTATAATAAAATCAGGCAAAACAAAGCGATAAACGCAGGGTAATGCAAAGGATAATGCAAGAGTGGCGTTGCAGCGCATTGTTGGCGGGCGGGCGCACTTCTTGCAGTAAGTCAAAAGAGGAGTTCGAAAAGCAAAAAACGAAAACAAAGCGCAGGCAAAACAAAACTGAGCAGTCGGTATCCAGCTGCGCCGTGCATATGCACAGCTCAGCGCTACCAAGGACACACATACAAGGAAACCATTGACTTTTGCGCAAGATATTGCTGGAAGAATGCATAAAGTATGGAAGGGAGTTGACAAAGGCAAATCCAGACACAATTGGTCTTGGTGTGCAAAAAAAAAAACAGAGAAAGATTTTTAATGAAATTTGGAGAAGAAAAAATATTAAAATGGGATAAAAAATTTTATTTTAAATTAATGTTAGAAAACACTGTGCCAAAATTCATTCAAACTAATAATTTAATTTTTTTTGTTTTCGTTTTTTTTGTTTTTTTTGTTTTCGTTTTTTTTGTTTTTGTTTTTTTTTATTTTGTTTTCCTTTGTGCGATCAGCACGTGTGGCTTGTCCACACAAGGTTAGACCAAACAAAGTTCACTGATTTTGAAGAAGAAAGCGAAAGCTTGAAATCGACGAAGAAAAATTTTCACTTATCTATAAACATTACTTATATGTTACGCTTTGAACTCTGAACTCAAGGAATCAACATGAAAGCAAGAAAAAAATGTCTAACGATCAACAACAAATGATCGAACGCACTGCAAACATTAAAACAAAATTGAAAAGTAAGCAAAAACTAGCAACAATGAAAAGAAAATCACAATAGCGCGCCAACACTAAAGATAATGCCACCAAAACAACAACTTGAACATGAAGCTTACAGCCGCTTAGCATCAGGAAGCGCGTTGTTGCGCGGTGTGGCACGGTGAGTGTGTCGTAGCTAGCCTCGATCGATCGACCGCTGTGCGCACCACGGCGAACGCGTCTGCACCGCTGCGCCGAACGCTCATTGTTGCGCTCACTTTTGGGCAAAACAGTCAGTTGGACAGGCAGTCAGCATCTTTTCGCATAGAATGATATAACATTTCAACAAAAAAAAATTCCACAACAGACTGGTATATATGTATTTATGCGTTGTATTACTTTCGCGATTTTTAAATTGATTTGTGTTGTTAAATATTAAATTCTTATAAGTCATTTGCACATGGGTGCGCGCCCAATGCGATACTCACGCACTGGGTTGCCCAGCCAGCGGGCCAACTGAATCATACGCCGCTTACTGAATGTAAGTGTGTAGGTGTGTGTGTGTGTGTATGTACAATGAGTTGATGCTGTTGATGATGTTGATGCTAAGGCTGATTTCGGCATTGGTAGGGTATGACATTGGTTTTTAAGACCTTTAGCTTTAAATGATATTGGGATGGGTTGCAAGAAGAAGAAGAAGAAGTAGAATAAAAATAAAAGATCGTTAGTTGTAAAGGGTGTGGTATGTTGTGGTACTAACAAGATCGGGTGTGCGTATGATTAGTGGCAAAAATTAATTATTTGGCTTAAAATGGGCGTGGTTCAAGCCCGTTCAAGCTCCGATGTGTTACACATGCTAAATTTTTTAAAAGAATATTGATGCGTAATTATTAAAATTAAAAAGAAATAAAAATGGAAAATTTGAAAAATTTTAAATTCAAGTTTTTTTCAAGAAAATGGTTGCATTTTTCGTATTTTTAATTGCAACTGCTGACTTGAAAATATATTTCGAAAATTTCTCTGATTTATTGATAAAATTGTCCATCCACACATGGAAATTACTATGTTTTCAGCAATAAAGTATAAAAGAATACGAGTACATTATGATCTATTTATTTTTGCAAAGTCCCGCTTATCTTAATGCTCTGAAATTTACTTTACTTCAGCTTCCTTCATTTAATAAAAATATAACGATTTTAAATAATTTTATATTAAATTAAAAATATTAAAATGTCAATCCACACCCTGTATCTAGACCGAACAAATGACATGGGATTTTATGTATCATTTACACTCAGCGTATAGTTCGCACAGCGGTCGATCTACCGAAAATGGCAAATATTCTTTTTTATTTTTTCCCCACACATTTTCATTTATGTTCTTTACCTGAAATGTGTACAGATAAAATTCAAAGAAAGGTGCGTTGAAATAAAACCAAACGTAATAATAATCAGTAACCTCGCTGGTGGTAGCTGTCCATCCAAGGCGATACTTGTAGGTAATAATGCGTTGGTAGTGTAGACTCGGAGTAAATTAAAAGATGTTTTCAGTGCCTGAGTGAAATACAGGCTTTGGGAAGCTCATATAGATATGAATATATAAGAATATGAAAATTCGAAATAATGATTAAGAAATGGAATTAGTGAATAATTAATGTGTCTTATTAAACATTTGATTACCAATATTTTGAACTTTGATTATAAGTAAGATTGAACAGCAACGTAATTTCAAATTCAAATTATATGTTCCAAAAATATTATGGCCTCGAAGTATATATTTTTCCTCCGAACTCACTCTTGTGGAGCCTCTTTACGCTTGTATTTATACCTACACTCCCACATGCTCCACTTTCAATTTAACTCCCCGCAGCAATTACTGACAGACTCTTTGCTCCATAAAATGTGCAACACAAAAATCTTTACCCTTTATTTACCCTCAAAAGTGTAAAAGAAGCCAAACAAACGTGTTGTCCATTATTTGATTATGTCTAAAACAATTACAGGCCTTCATTGCGCCGCAACTGCATATTGCGAAGTCCCCAGATAAAAGTTGAACCAGCTTCCTATGACCTTTCGCGATATCTAAGGCACATAGGAGAGTCATAAGAATTAGAAAATTTGATTATTTTAAAGAATGAATACGGAGCGACGGCCAAATTTGCATATTACATACACTTGCACAATTCAGCGCTACTTAACACTCGAGAAGAGTGAAGGTAATAGGTCGGCAGCGCAGCGTAGCAACAAAAATTTCATTAGCAAGTGTCAACACGGGGGGGTGTCTCCATTAGAAAATGATGTGCGCGGCAAAGTTGCGCACTTAAATGAGTTTATTACTTTTTGACTGCCATTTTTTGGTTACGGCAATGGAAGCAGCAACAACAACAACAACGCTACAATGAAAGTGTAACAAAGTTAGGCATTTGAGTTTCTCATTTTCTCATCAGCGCCAGGGCATAGGCGATGCTAGAATTATTATTATAACTAGTCTCTTTTTGCTTTTTCTGTCAGCGTGAAAGGGGTGCATATTAAATTTCCGCGCTCACACCAATCAAGCTACAGCATATATTGTGTTGCACGCTTAGCCGCTCAGTCTGTCAGTTAGTCAGTCAGTCATGTTAGCAAACAACCCATTGACGCGGATTTTTAAGTGAATTTGGAAAATTTGCATTTGATGCGCCATTGTTGTTGTTGCTGTGTACTGTGGTGGTTGCTAGTTGTTGCTGCCGGTTATTCGAATACTTGCATACGCTGCTCATCTGCGCTAAATTAGATAATGTCTAAATTGGATTTAAAACACGCACTTTGCGGGTTTCAAGACCACAATCCGCCCATTTGCATTTACCGGGGCACATGGCGAAGGCTTCTTCGGATGCAGCTTATAGCAATGAGCGCGTTTTTCCTATAGCATATTTAATGATTCAGATTTCGCAGCCATAAAGGTGGTAAATACGAATGCAAATAAAGCACACACAGACACACACACACACACACACAGGCAGCCAGACATATACAGTATACGTAAGGGAGGTGATACAGCGAATATGCGCATGATTTGTGGCTTTGGTTGAAATGTTGCTGAGTTGTTGGAAAATCAAATCATTGAAATTGTAGCGAATTTGCATAAAAAAATACACAACGGATTGCTATGAAAACGGGAAGTATGCCTTTTAGCAAAAAAAAGTGGTAAATACATATCCATATAACAAGTCTACGGTTACAGTATGTGCATGTGGCATGTCACGTACACTAATGCAGTTTAGCATTCAATATGGACGTTTAATCAACTTAATAGGACATATTGTGCATTTCTAAGGCCTCGAATCAGAGCTTACGCTGATTTGCTACTTGACAATGCTATTAGCGGTATTTTTCTGGTTAAGTGACTATTTAAGCGGTGTGAGAATGTGGCATGGGTGCAAATATACGAGAGTAATACGCTATGTATATAGCAGGTTTCGAAGCAAACAAAAATAACAAAGCAGCTGAAATATTTTGGAAAATTGTAGATAAAGTTATTTTTACTTCATATCTGAATTTGAAAAAACCTTCAATTTGCAATACAAAGAATATTATAAAAGCTATTTTCACATAATTTAATTTAATTTTATTTTAACTGATATCAGTTTGTTTTTTTTGTTATTTTATATAATTTAATTTTATTTTATTAAAGTTTATTTTATTTTATTTTGATTGATTTTTATTTATTTTAATTGAGTTTGTTTTATTTTATTTTAATTCATTTTATTTTATTTTACTTCATTTAAGCTTATTTTATTTTATTTCAATTAAGTTTATTTTATTTTATTTTAATTGATTTCACTTTATTTCATATAAATATTTTCTTATTTTACAAAATTTTTTTTTTTATTTCATATTACTATTTTCCTGCATAAGCTTTACATACTCCTAAAATCCCACGTCAATATGAAAGACCATTTCTAGTTAGCGTTTGGTGAAAAATCGATAAGAAATACATTTCACCACAAATAATGGAGTTAAAGCAGAAAAATAGCAACCTATAATTGCTCCCTCATTATATACTAGAGTCTATAGCCAGCTGGACAATGCAAGAGTTCTGAACAGTTGAAAGCAGCAGACGGCAAGACGAATCGAATCGTCTCCAAGAGGGTTTCTTCATATCAACTGTAGAAAATTAACACAACCATTTCGCTTGACCTGATTACTTAATTGAAGCAGCCGAGGCGAAAAGAAATTAAACAAAAACAAAAATAAAAAACACAGACAAATTAACTAAAAAACAACAACAACAAAAGTAAGAACAGCAGAAAGGCAAATGCCACTTTAAAATTGTACATTTGTGGATATGTAATGGTGCAGGAGCAGATAAAATTGAAGAAACAGCTCCGATAATGCCAAATTATAAAAGAGATACAAACAAAAGTAAGCGCGTATATATATGCATATATACACTATATGTGTAAGTAACAGAAAGTATAGTCGTATTTAGACGAAACTTCAAAAAGTGGCGCAGAAGATGGCGTAGACCAAACAACAACAATGAAAGCACACCACAATACACAAATAAATAATAAGTCGCGCACATACACATACAGCCAATACATACAAGCAACGCCATTAGCAGCAACTAAAACAAGAACCGTTGAAATAACAACAATACACAACAGAAACAGCAGCAGCATCGACTAAAACAGCGCCACATACACTGCAACGCCTTGTCTACACCGCTTCCCTCCAGCACCGTCGCTAGCTTCCACACGCTCCAACAAGATCACTCAACTTGGACGCCTTTACCAGCCAGCTCCACATCAGCAACGCGCCAAGCAAACCAAATAACCAGGCAAAAAACAACAAAAAACAAAAAAAAAACAAAAAAAAACAAAAAAACAAAAAACAAAAAACTTAAGTAACAACGCTAATGTGCGTATCTAATCGCAAATGAAGTGCGGAGAAAACCCGAAAAAGAAGAATTCCACATTTGGTTTCTTCATAATAGATGTATTGCTGTTGTTATTGTTTTCTTCGTTGCATTGTGAGATGATTCCTACTGTTGCCATTACAAATCTCATACGGATTTTGAATTCATTTCTTTTGGCTTTGGTTTGATTTTTCGGGCATGTCGAGATTATATGTATATGTATGGGCGTGCTTCTGGATCCAAGTTAATCCATCAAAGTAAAAGTTAATATTAGGAACTGGTATGAAAACTTCTGGCGTATTGGAAATACTACTAAAGAGTTGATTGTAAATGTTTGTTACCAAGTGTAGAGAGAGAGAGAGAGAGAGGGCGAGAGAGTAGGGGAGATTATTAGTATCTTCTCTTAGTAGTACTTACTCTCAGTAAATTAATAAAAACATATTTTAAAATAAGTATATTTTAAACTATAAACTTTAGATTTAATGGACCACGCCGTCAAAGATTTGTCAAAAAACAATAACTTAGCGCTAGCGTGCTATAGCTTGAAGTTGGGTTCTGTACACAGCAGTGAAAGAGAAAGAAAGAAAGAGAACATTGCTCCCCTCATTCCATGTCCGAATATCTAACAGTAGAGGCACCAACACACACAACACACTCATTCATTCAACTGCCACATTTCTGCTAAGTACTATTGCGGCGCTCAAGTAGCGCGCTGGGTGATCGCGATTGCTTCATTACGTACACGTTGCGTACACAAACCAATGTCGATCGCCCAACTTATTGCGCAAATTAAATGTTCGATCGCGTCTAATTTCTATGCAACGCTTTGGAAGCGCACACAGACGGCAATGATACACACGCCTGGCTGGGCTGGCTAAACGCATATGTATTGTAGACAGTTTCCTTGCAATTCACGCGATCAGCGGCAAATGTGCGATCATTGCCATTGATTAGTCGTTTTACTGTTACAATTGAACAAAATTTGCACTAAATGAATAAAATTGGAATAAGAAAAGAAATTTCATTTACTTTAATGCGCGCACAACAATTTGGGTGGTGCCGCGCGTCGAGCGTTCATCAACTAAGCGCAGCGCAACAATGAGGCGGGCTGATCATCAGGCAATTCAACGCCGCATGCGAAAATATAAAAACACAAATGCAGTCAGGTCGCAATCAAGGCATGTTGCATTGCTGCCAATTGTCAGTTTAAATGCAAAATTACACGGTCACATATGTGTTGTTGCATGAGCGCACATCTACATACATAGATGTATAGGCGCACTCAATGCGAATTCGATTTTTCTTGAGTGTGATTTGTGCGGTTTCTGATTTTGGGGTTAAACTGTGTGTAATTTTATTGAAAATTGCCTTTGGGACTGTCAGTCGATCGTGGCGGTTGGGGTATGGCCATTTGGTTGACTGCCTGACAGGTTTGCTGTTTCGCTGGTGTGACCGCCCGCTGTGTCGCGCATTGCCGTGGCTGATGATTTTGATTCTGATTGTTTCGCAATGTTGATTCCGCTATTGATGAGGTTGTTGTTGTTGTTGTTGGTGATGATGAAGCAGATGATAATAAATTCAGTGCTGTTGCTGCAAATTGTTGTGGACATTCATAAGTGGCACATTGATACCGTACCGATTTTTAATTAAAATTTTATGTCCGCCACAATTATTAGTGATTCGGGTACAACAACAAAACAAAAGCGCTAATCTTCTGGCATAATGACGTCGCCAGAATGAGCTGTTTTATAAGCTGAGCGCTCATGAAAGTTATATAAGGCCAGGTATTCTGTACGAAATTTTTGTACGAACTGCGCATTGTTTTTGTTGTATAAAATTTAGTGTTGAATAACTTCAATATCGATTTATATAGGTGAGCACATGTGTATGTGTATATATTTATGTATGGCTGATTTCGAAGATCAAACTCCAAGTGAGTTGGGTAGATCGCCTATTGTTGCTACCGCACTGTGCAACAAGAACAAGTACTAATATTACAACAACAAGAAAAGCAACAACAACAACTTTTACCACTAGTACAAAAAAGGACAAAAACAACAACAAAAACAATAGGAACTGTATTCTAGTTCGCAGTTCATTTCTTAAGCATCTCGTTTAGTCAGCTCAGTCAATTCAACCAGACACTGCCACCAAAGAAATCACTTTAGCACAGCGGGTGGTGTATTTTTCGGTTTTTATTTTATTTACGTTTCTTATATTATATAGTCGCTATTGTTGTTGTGTTCTTTTTATTTTTATATTTCCTTTTTTAATTTTGTTGTGCATATGCTGACGTTGATTTTCAGCCATTTCATTTGCTTCGTTGTCGGTTAGATGTTGAGGCAAGCACATGTGTGTTTGTATGTTGGTGTATAAATATTGTTAGTAAAATAATTTCCAGAGAAATGCTGAAGTGGTTTGTAGAATCAGGAATTTTTAAGAATGAAGGACACTATGGGGACACTTTATTTGTGTAAAAAATATTATTTTCGGGTAAAGTAATAAAAAAAAATAGTTTTTCTGAATAAAATCGAAAAAACCGAAACTTATCTTTTGAACATTTGTTATAAGTTTCGCTTTTGTGTTAAATATTTTTTAACAAAAAATTTAATTTAAATTATTATATATATTTTGTTTAATAAAAATTCGACCTTCTTCAATATCGAACACAAACATGCACAGCATCCTTACAGCCCAAAGAAAATTTAGGTTTACCGAAACAATTGTTTGCATAAATTACTCTCAGCCTTCCCTTAAAACTTAATATGCAATATATTTGCAATTTTTTGCGCTAATTTAGTTTCTTATCCTATAATTGAAATTCATTTCGATTTGCTTAAATGTTTTACACAAGCACACAAATTACAAAGTTTACAACGGCATATGTCAGAAGATAATGACGCGGCAACAAAGAAAAGAACTAGGCAAATGTGGCAAGGTGGGCCACATATGCAGCGCTGTCGCATAAACTTGGCGAATTTATGGTAGTAAAAATATAGAATTACAGAATTGCATTTATAAATATATATGTAAGTGTATTAAGTTTGGTCATAAGCAGGCGTAGGCCATACAATGCGCATGGATAATATAAAGTTATGCACATAAATATGATTTTTAAGATTTGCTTGACTATGCAAAGACAAAAGGAGATATTGGCAATATATGTATATATATGCGTAAAGGAAAATCATATTTTTTGCTAATATGATGCTTAATTTAACGCTATTTTCATAGCTAACAGTTGAGGTGTGCTCAAGCGTTGTTGCCGATTGCTAATTTGACTAATTTTCTCGACAGATTTAAGTTAAATCAGTAAAGTTGCCAATAATATGTATATAATGCAAATGTAAACTTGCAACAAAAATATACAAAAATCAAATATTTTCTCTAACAAATAAACGCTAAACGCCACTGCACCTGAGCTATACCAAATGTGGCAGTATGTACAACAACTATATACAACAATAACAACCACAATAGCTTGCCAATGCCAAAAAATGTGTAAGCGCAAAACAAGCAACATTGGCAGCACGAAACTTGCAACTTTGCAAAAGAACAGAGAAGCGTGCAACACAGCCGCACTTAACGCGCTACGAGGCAGCGCGAAAAAAGTTAGCAATACATTTTCGCGTTTAAGCATTTAAGTGGCAATTAATAACAATTTTTATGAGCCGAAAAAATAGTTGACAACATACAGCGAGTGAAAGAGGAAAACACTGTGGCAACATTTAGGCGGCAGCGACAGCAGCAAGTGTGGGTAATGAAAATCGCACTTAAGTGTGCACACATGCTTGCTTACTTCCATTTGTGTGTGTGTGTGTGTGTGTGCATGTTGGCGCGCAAGTCGTACACACATCACATTACATGTCAGCAACAAAATATTGCATGTTGCAAGATTATTTTTACTTTTATTGTTTTTTTTTTTCTTTTTGTTCTCTTTGCGCGCGCAAAGCAATGCCTGCAACATTTCAAAGATTTCAACGTTGATTTTTATTTATTTAGCAACGCTTATATTTGTATGCGTGTTTATGGCCTAGCAAGAGCAACAGCATTAGCGTGTTGCACTCACACACAACGTCGCCGCCGCCGCTGTTGCTGCTGCTGCTGCTGCCTTCGACAAGCGCGCCAATTTTACTGAGACAAACTAATTTGAAAACTCATAATATTGTGAATTTTACGAGCAATTATGATGTAAGTTTTATTGGCCAAGCGGCGTTGCAACAACAACAACAGCAACAACAATGCGAGGTAAGTAGCAGTATACGATACAAAATGACAACAGCGCAAATATGAAACCGGCGTTGAAAACCAGCTTGCAATTCGAAGCTGCAGCTGAAGATGTTGCCGACATGGTTGTTGTTGTTGCTGTTGTTGGGGCTGTTGAATGCGTATTGCGTGTTGCTGCCGCTGCAGCTGCGCGCGCGTACACACATGCTGCGCTAATGAGTGGAGATGGAAATGGATATTTATGCGCGAGAGCTTTTAATTAATTTGTGATTTTGCATCAAGACGCTTAATAGTGACAAAGAACTGTGCTACTTTCGTTGTTGTTGCTGCTATTTGGTTAATTTACTGATGTGTTTGCGTCTGTGCTGCTTTCATCTGTTTTCAAAATGTGAATTGCATTTCATTTTAATTTTTTGAGCTGTTGTTTTAATAAATTTCGTTGTTGTTGCTGTTGCTGCTGCAGTATTTACGACTTATTTTGATAAAGGCTTTGCTTTCTAAATTAGCGAGAATTAAGACACTTCTTTTTGAAGAAAAAATTTATTTAAATATTTTACTGATATTGAGAATAAAAACAAACACTTTTCTAAAGCGTGACCGCGTTCTTTCGAAGATTACAAAACTTTAAACAAAAAATTTCAAGTTGTTGGGCTAGTCTAAAGAACTCAAACGAGGCCTAAATGTGACAATTTATTCCTGATCCTGAGAGCAAGGAAAAAGACATCGAACTTCTCCCTTTCAGGCTTTACTCAATATATATTTATATTTTAAGAAGTTTTGTATGTTCACAAAAACAAAATAACCTAAAGAATTTATATTTATCATAAAAGTGCTAAAAAATTCCACTTGTACTCCCCACAACATGCTTTTGCACTTAACACCAACAACCCCAGAGAAGTTGCAAAGATAAAAAGTCAACCCAGAGTCAATACAGTAATTCGGCAAGCAACAACAGTTGGGCCACAGCGAAATGAAATATGCAAATATGAGACATTTGGCTGCATTTATGCATTAATTACATAACAACCAGCTGACAATAAAACATGATGAGCGGCGTAGAAGAGATAGTATTACAATGGAAGAGGTGGTGTTAATAAAACAAATGCTGCTAATGGGGGTGAACATGAGTGCTTATTGTTGTTGTTGTTATTGCAGCAATGCTTTGTGCGTGTGCTTTACGCCACCCTTCGTGTAAAGAATCAATCTACAAATCATATTTGGCATGCCAGCAGCTTGCTTAGGCACTGGCAGCAGCAGCAACAGCAACAACAACAAATCGCAAGTCGTACAGATGCCGTGAAAAAAGCTGAGTCAAATAACAACAACATTGCTTTGGTATTACTTATGCACATAAGAGCTGAATATTAGCAAGCTTAATACCCTAAAAGTATACAGCATAATGTGGCAAGCAGCATAGCGCACCACTGCTGTAAAAAACAATAACAGGCGTCAGTTATTCCCAAAATCCCCGAAGCGGATTAGTGCGAGTACTAAGCAGAGACTTGAAGAATTTCTTGCTTGTTAAAGCAAATGCTTATTGTTATTTGCGCTTGCCTCGCCCGCCCGCTACCTGCTTGCCTGCCTGTCTGCCTGTTTGCCAATCGACTGATGTTGCTGATGTATTTCTTTTATCTGTGCGTGTTTGCGCCGTAATTGACGGCAATTTGGTTTTCGCACCGTGCATACCAAAATTAAACGCACCCATACACACACATACCCATGCACATACACATCCATGTACACACAGTTGTGTTTTGGCCACTCATACACCCACACCCACATAGTAAGCGTTGCTGGCACGCAATTTCGGTTGTTGCCTTCTCTTATGCTTAACTACTAATGCCATGCAATACATAGCGGCACGCAGGCTCCCAAGGCGGCTGAGCCGACCGAGCGCTGCTGGTAGGTAATGGAATGACAGCAAGGAAGGATATTGAAAATTATGATGGCGCAGGATATAGCAACTTAACGCAAAAGCGCGCGCACACACACCCACACACACACAAGCGACACATTGAATGTGTGTTTGTGTGTGTGCGTATGTGTGTACGTGCGCCATTGTGGCAGTAATAAAGCACAAATGCCAGAAAGATAGTCATATAAAAGGAATTGCCATTTACGTAGGCCAATAATCAGGATATATGCGCGCACAAAGGCAGCCATTAAGTAGGCGGCGCGGCAAGCAGGGCGCAGTTGCGGCAAGTAGGCCGCTGGTGGGTGGCGCCTGGCACGAAATAAGTCATCACTGGTTGGGTATCTAGCTTTTGGCAAATATGAGTATCGAATGCTGGCGGGAAGCGTGCAACCAAAGCGCTGAAGGTATTTTCAGTCTTGAGTGTCTGAGTGCCTTTTTCCCCGCCCTTACATTTCTTGTCGGCGTTGGCGTTGCTTGAGTAGGTGGCATCATATTTCATTTATTAGCTGTAGGAAAGTATACGCGCAGGTGGCAGGGGAAAATGTGATTTACCCCTCTGCCGGCAGGGCGTGCAACTTGACAGTGGCTGATTGCAAAGAAAATAAATGAAAAAAAAATTATAATAAAAGCGAGAATTCGTTATTTTGCGCGCTTACAATTTTTTACGACAACAAAAAAGTATGCCAAAATTCCTTTTTTAAGTTCAAGTGTTGTTGTTGCGCTCTCACACATTTATTATTAGATATATTAATATTTCTTTTCGTTGCTTTCATTTCTTTTTGCTGTGGCTGATTGTCGTTGTTATTATTATAATGTAAGGCATATGTCCCAAATGGGAATTTTCAGCATACTTTACTTTTTGCTTTGCCCTTAGTGGCAGCCTCGCTACCAGGAAAGAAGATTTATGCCAAAGCAATAATGCGAAAGTATGCGCATATGAGACGCGCATGAATGAAGTTGGGCGCGAAGGGCGACTTTAGGGTAAAAGTGCTTGCAAAAGTTGTACTAAGTAACGAAGTTGCCGCTGCGTAACGCTCTAGCCAATATGTGTGTGAGTAGCCAAAATGGTTGTAGATTTTCTTTTCCTAAGACAGCTCAGTTCTAACTCAACGTGGGTAAATGAAAAAAAGAGAAGAAAAATCAACCTTTTTCAATTTGGCGTAATGCCTTTACTTACTTCCAAAATAATAATATGCGTTATGCAAAAGGAGCGTTGAGTTGGACTATGCTATTGTGCCTAATCATAATGAAAATAATATCAAATAACTTTGGCGGCAGCAACAGTAACTTTTTCGAGCACACTTTGGTAATATGTAAATGGCAATAATGCATGCTTGTGTGTGGCAACAAGAATCATAAATGCTAAAATGTGAAGAAGAGCTGCTGGTTTTATGTAGTAAATGGGTTTTTGTTCCTGTAAAACGAAATGATGCCACACGAAATATAATTTAAATACGTTACGAACTTGCTTTAGACCAATATAAATGATTTTCGACACCTGAAAAGATTTGCATCTAACAGAAAACTTCAAAAATTTACTCAAAACTCGCTAAAACTTATTATTCCGAAAAGAAAAAAAACAATTAAATTTGTTTACCAGAAATTAAATAAGCGACCACCAGCGGTGTCGATGCCGCACAAACTCAGGACACAGCAAAGAATGCTTCCAAAAATCGACTGCTACTAAGACGCCCCATATAATATTGCCACAGGCAGTAAGCACATGCCTCATTTTTGCTTAATTACTTTTCTTATGCCACTCCGTGCGCAGCAACCTGCCTGCTCCGTAGCTACCATGCGGCAAGTTTATTAAAATGTTAAGTGCTCCCGGTTTTTTCCACTTCTTTCCTGTCGCGTTCCTTAAAGTGGCAAAGCCGCATTAAGCCCAACTTGTGCCACGCGACAATGTGAGGCAATAGACAATTACCAAAGTGTTTTTAAAAGCTAAAGGATGCGCACGAATACAAGTATGAGTAATAAACGCAGCAGCGGGGGCAAACAAGTGCAGAGCACGACAAAAGTTTGTGAAAAGTATGTAAAATTGTAATTAACATTTCTTATAATGGCAGCCAAAAAGACATTAGACGCAGATATGAATGTATGCCAAGTGGAGCAGGCGAATTAAAGTCGCAATTAATGTATTATTACACTGAGAAAAATTTAATACGATTTGGTTGGTGGTGGTTCATTGGTTTTAATTATCATTTCAGAAAACGCCTATTAAAGCTGGACTGGTAGGGATTCCTCAACCTCTTTGTGTTGCAATTAAATTATTTACTAAAGAAGAAACCTATCCCCTTTTATCGCACCATATCTCTTATTACTATTCGTTACTATTCGTTTCTTTCTTGACTTTGTGTTCCCTTATTTATTTAATTTTAATAAATTAATTTGGAATAAAATTTTTTATTTTTTGATAACTAGTAAAACAATTTTTTTTAATCACGTACTGAATTATAAATTGCTTTAAAATATTTACAAGTTGAAAAAATTTAAGAATAAAATTTAATTTTGATATAAAGATTTTAATTTTGGATATAAAAAGTAATAAAATTTGTGCAAATTTCCAAGATGTAATAAAAGGAAAAAATTAGACAAATATAAAAAAATAGTATACTCTATACCAATCTGTTGAGAGAGAATAAAAGAAAAATGTAAACATATTGTTTCATATCATTTTTTTTATAATTTTAGAGATTATTTTCCAGTGTACCAGAAAAATGCAGTTATCAAAAATTGCTTAGGTCAAGAAAAAAAAAATAGAAAAGCAGATTTTTAACACATATAACTGTACCAAAAATGCATAATAAAAAAATATTTCCATCTTCTTTTTTCAGTGTAACAGCAGTAAATGCTATTTCAAGCAATTATGACCATTAAAAATATTTTTCGATTTATTATATACTTTTTTTTAATTGAATATAAAAGGTTGTAAGAAATGCTACAAACTTTTAAGTGCTTTGCTAAAGAAATCATCTTGGAAACAATAATTAAAATGCCGTTTTAATTTAAATTAATACAGGTGCGTACTATTTGCACACGCCTAGAAAATGCCAGTCACGTATTTGGCAAGTAAATCTTACTTATGGCGCAAGTGAAATAAAATTCACCTAAGAGTTGTTATTTAAATTGTATTTAAAAACCAGCAAACGGAAGTTGTGGCCCAGCTGCTATCTTGTGTAAGGTTGCCACAGAACACCCTTCAAAAGGATGCGCTAATAATGCGGTATGGGAATGTAGCATTACGGTGATTTCTCGAAAAAGTACAACAATTGTGTACAGAGGTATTAAATAAAAATGAACTGGCATTAAGGTATCAAAAACTTTATTAATTAAAAATAAAGAATTGTTCAGGTGGTTCAATGGTTGAAAAGCTGTTGTGTTGCATTAACTAAATTTTAATAAATAATTTTAATATAATTTGCAAAAATTTCAAGTAGAAAGACTGCAAAAATTCCAAATTATAATTTCAAATTCTTAAATTCCAAATTCATTTATTTTCCTTACTAAAAGGCCCACGTGTTGTTGCAACAACCATACATTACTTTGAACGAGAAGATAAGATTTGCATATCTTTTAAAAGTACTTGATTATAAATATTAAATAAATATTTTTGAGACTCACATACAATTTTTTTGTCATGCCCCAACAACAACAAGGCATTTTGGGAAGCGAACGATGAGGCGCATGCAACAAACTACATTTTTAAGCTTAAATAGGCAAACATCATCAATTGTTTACAAAAATTATTTGGTTTTTATTTTATTTTTGTTGTTGGGCATATATCTTTCATACGTACATAGTTTCGAAGCAATTTTCTCGCAGTCAGCCAGCACGTGCGCCATTAAATATGCAATAAATTATATTGGCGTATTTTTGTTCGTTTAAGCAAGCGTAGCTTACTGCTGGAAAACGCAATCATATACACATATTAGAGTACATATGTGTATACTATTAGCGTGAGAGACTATTTCTGATAACACACACTACGAGAGTACGAATGTTTTGTCCCAAAATAAGCTGCAGCAAATTATGGAAAATCCTTACAACACACAAAAAATTCTTGCGAGCAACACATAAAGTAGCTCACACATGTATACATATATGTATGTAAGCAGCATGAAAAGCGCAAAAGCACAATGAGCCAATGTCCGCCCGCGTCTAAGAGTAGTAGAGTATAAGAATTTCGTTCTGTGCCACAATGCCGGCCTCACTTGCAAACAATCATTGCAAGAAACTCTATTCAGAAGATTGTATTGTGTGATGAGCAGAAAAATAAATGAAAAAAAATAGTTGAAATAGAAATGGAAGAAGTAAAATAAAAAATAATATTACAAAAGAATATAAGCCGACAAGCATTTATAAATGCACATATTAGTAGGACGGATTGCGGAAAATAGCAAACCCTGCAATAGAGCCCAAAATACAATACACACATGTGCTGAGCTGCCCGGCAATCCCCTCAGCAAATATACATCGAGTGAAATAGAAAAATAAAAGCTTATATAATGATGTCCTGTCCGGAGGATATACGCACCATACACAATACAAATAGCCAACAACGGAGGAAAAAACAACAACAAACAGGATAAACAACATCGAAATACCAAAGACGGATTTAAGTGCGAGTGATTTATTGATTCGCTCTTTTTGGGGATTTTCCAAGTGGCAGCATACGACAAAGAGCAAATCTGCGTGGCTCATCTTTGCAAACACCCACATACATACGTGTGCTTGTTGTGAGCTCCCTTCCACTGACCAGTGCAGAAATTAGCTAATGTAGACATATAAGGGATCTTCTAAAGCCATAGAGACATTTTCGTTGTCCGCCACACCTCCATCACGGTAGCTAGGGGGATACTAGTGGAAAGCTCAGGGTAGATAAAGCTCTGATTGGGGAAGTATGTAGCCTACGTATGTATGTACTACACGTGTCTGCCTCAGCCAACAGAAATCAAAAATATCTACACATTGCCCATTTAGTTGGATCGGTTGGTGAATCGGTCTAAATGTGGGTGTATATTTGAGATGTATTTTGTGGTGCTTAACTTTGGAGGTATGTATATGTGTATACCAAAAAAAAAATCAATATGTGTATACTACACTATTTCACAAATTTATAGCGATTCTTAGGTCGGCAGTTATGGGTTGGTTATTACATAAGGATATATGCACGTAGCTTGAGTGATTTGATAGGCGCTATTGGCGGTCAAACTTATGTGGCTAAATCTCTTTAAATGCACAAATGAGTATAGACTTGTGATTATTATAATAGTAGTACACCAAATTATGGAAAGTAAGAACTTTAATACATATTAGAAGTAAGTCAAAAACTGTTGACGAAGTGAAAGCCAATATTCCAAAGCTTCCGCTTAAAGTTTAAGTTACACTTTTGTGTAGTGAATTGTTTAAATTGGAGCGTCGAAACGCCATATAATAAATTTAAAACAAGCAAGAGAAATGAAAGCTCGAAAGCTTTCACTACTTTTAAATTTTGATAGATATCTGAAAATTTAATGAAACGAAAATTATAACTTGAAAAAGCATATAAATTGTATATACTTATATGGTTTGTAATTTCGGAAAAACAACTTAGAACAACTTTCACATAGAACGAGCTTTCATAACTCAAATTGCTTTTCAATGATTTTTGTTTGTTAGTCTAAAGTAAGTATTTAGCAGCGTCTTAAAACAATTTTCTTATTGAAATAAATTTTCCCCTAAAAACCATCGCACAACTGAGTACTGCACAAATCTAATATTAATGAAACCGCAATTTCACTTTGCTTTACTAAAATGAAAGCAATTGATTTCTAAAACGATAACGGCGCTATTTTGTTTCATTATTAGGGGTGAAAAGAATTAATACTAAATCGAAATAGAAAATGTATTTGTACGCCCGAATTAAATATTAAAATTCCCAGCGAATCCATCACTATTTCATACAGACCTCACAGAGTCACGCTCAAGCAATCGACAAAATTCAATTACCAAAGCACACAAACACATATATAAAGTACTTATTTACTTATCTATTAAGCATGATATTTAATTCTCCCTTGAGTATTCGAATACGAGTAAAAGGAAAAATGTATAGATATCTAAAATCGATAAGTGACCACAACTATACCCAGCAAAGGGTTAAAGGCAATTGCCTGATATTTGCGTGCACTCGCCGTAAAAGATTAAATTACAATTTACAAGTGGTCAATATGCCGGTCAAATGCGTTAAGCGCTTTTAAGCGATCAAAGTGTATCGCAAGCCAGGGACAACATTTCAGAAAAGTATACTTTTAGAGGCAAATGTTTTGCGTAGTTTCACTGCAGCCCCCTTGTTTTTGGTTTCGACATGTTTCCTTTTCAATTTTCCGAATTACATTTAGACTCTTTAGCCATATGATGGTTAAGACCTTTGATGAGAGCGACAATTATGGTATGAGTGGGAAGTAGTTGAAACTAAACTAAGCTCAATGAGAACAACTGTACCAATTGGAAAAATTTGGAAAGAAAAACCTTGCTAGAAAATATTATGTGAGAAATGAAGCTTTCACTGAAAAACTTTCACATATTAATTTACAATATACAAAGATTTATCACATATTCCTTCTAATAAACTGCACACAAATACACCACTTTGGCGCACTTTTCAAATAAAAAATTAAGTAGTTGGAAATGAAGTAAGTTCAATGGGCCTAACTGTACCGATTGGAAATTTTCTGAGTAAACAACTAACTTGTCCGAAATCATTATATTTCACAAAATAAAGCTTTCCCAAATAAAGCTTTCACTGAGGAAAGCTTTCAGATAGTTATTTAACTTATAATTTGGAGAAATTTGTTATTATTATTTTCATTTAGAAAAAAAAAATGGTTTCATTGGCTTTTTCTATTTTTGTTTAGAATATTTTTCTCACAAAAATTTAAAAGCTCTTCACTTCATGACTTCATTTCCGCTCATTGTGCTTACATAGCTTTTTGGAAAGTACACGCGCACATTCCTTTTGAAATCCGATGACATACACTTCGATCGAAGCTTACGTATGGATTTCGAGAATTGCCGGAAGAAAAATGCGCACAGCTCAGCTGGGCTAAAATCAATTACAACCGCATTAAGGGTCAGCAAATTCTAAACGCTTCAAGAGGAATGTGCGGAATTTACACATTCTTTTCTGCAGAGAAACCAACATAAAAGCTTAATTAATTGCTAATACAGTGGCTAACAAGTGCAACTGCAGCACACACCAACACTAAGAGCTTATTAAATTTCCAGCAATTACCAAATTAACTCGAGGCTTTAGAGTGAAAAACAGCTTTTGAACTTAGGCCGCATTGGCTGTAAACCGATAAGGCTTCCCGGTGTGTGTTAGGTAGGACTAATATGTCTTAAGTGAGCGCATTTATTTGAGGTAGTTTTACAAAAAAAAGAAAAAATTCTCGAATATACAATCGGCAAAAGCGTGGTGGTCGTAGGCAACGCTAACACCTAAACAGAAATGTTGCGTAAGCTTTAAGGATGAGTAAACTATATATTTTTTTTTAGCTTTGAAGGACATTGGCTGCTAATGTAAGAGCTGGTGTTTAGTTATCGCCTTTGCTTGGGCTATGCCCTACTATAATTTTAAGCTCTTAAGCCGATTTTAAGCTTATGAGGTAAAGTATTTTGCGCTTGTTTGACTTAACTTTGTTGCTGTGCGCATTTTCATTTTTGATGGTGCTCAATTGCGAAGCATAATTATGCAATGGAATGTGTCAATGTTGGCACCAATACTCTGGAGAATTATATAAAAAAGGCAGTGAGAAAGTGGCAAGACTAGCTAATATGTGGAAGGTGATTAAGCGCTAAATATAGACAAACGCAAGCTGAAAAAAATATCTTTATTTATTTAATAATATTAAAATATTTTTCAAGTCAGCCAAGCAAAACTTTCATATTTGTAAATAGAGTATTAAATAAAGTTAATTTTGAATTTTTCCACTTCACTTTTACTGCGCTCTTCTAAAAACCTTACAGTTATAGTCTCCAGTCATTTGCGGAAGAATGCACTAATCCGAAATTAAAGCCAACCAAAATGACAAAAACGCAAACAAATGGAAAGAATTAACCAAACCGCCGAAAAATCAAAAATTTTTAAGCCTGATTTGGGCCAAGGAATTTTTGTTGCGCAGCTACTTTATACCGGCTACTCAAGAACGAGCACGCAGCAAAAATACAAAAAAAAAAAAGCACGAACATTAAACAAATGGAACGAAACAAATTTAATACCATAAATTTCTATAGAATTTTGAAGTGTGCGCGCGACTCCTGCAAAGCGCTTCCCATGACACACAGCCACCGCCGACCCGAAACAACCAAAAAAGAGGCAAGAGGCAAGAGCAACACAAGCGCGCCCAAAAACGGTCAAATGAAGAAAGTAACAAAGTCAAAAATAAACGAATCGGCGACATGGACGCAGCAACTGGTATTGATTCGGCTTGATTTGGCTTATAGCGCTCGGCATATTTTTTCTTCGACATCACCATTTAGTTATTTTCGTGCGTTGTGGCCTTTTGGTGAAGCTTCGTGTGAGTGTGTCTATATGTGCTCGTGTGTTTATTTGTTTATTTGTTTGTGCGCATTGTCAACCGTCGCGTCGCATCACATCGCTGGGCGTTATAGAAATCCGATTTAATGCATACGTGCAGCCGGGCGGCAACGACTGAGCGGCTTCTATTTGAAATTTTAGTTTAACAAAATCAAAAAGATACAAAAATACTTAGCAAACACATATATATGTGCGTACGTCTATTTGTTGTTGCGCTGGCGTAATCAAATGTAGAAAAAATTTATTTTTTCCAATAAGCTGCACATCGCAGTTTCATTAAATCAGTTGATTAAGAAACAAGTAGCCAGCAAGCATGATGCGGCAGCCAAACCCACAGAAGATCAGCACCAAAGTGAAAAAATATGAGAGGCAAATAGGAGCAAAAAAATAATAATGTCGCTATTTCCAATTCCAAGAAATCCAAACGAAATCCATTAGGTATGTAGACGGATTTTTTTAAAAACAAATATGTGTGCATACAAGTATGTTTCGGTTCATAAATATAGATGGGTTATAGAAGCTAGGCGTTCACACACTGGAAGCACTAATGCAAGAACTGATACTTCAATCGAATGGAATTGTGTGTGTGTGTGTGTGTAGGTGTTGAGTTGTATCAACAATACCCAAACATTTGAATTTTGCTTTCGACGCTTTTTTTTCTTTAAGATATACATATATAAATTTTTACACATCCAACAAGCACGCACTTAATTGTATTAGTCGCTGAAATCAGACTGACAAATTTTGCGGTTTCATGAATTTGAAAACCAAGTAACGACTCAAATCTGTCAAAAGTAAGATAATTTTATCAATAGCAAGCAAAACCAAGAAAAACCAAAAACAAAACAAGAATAAATGTGATGCACAAAAATGTTGATACAATTCTTCAAGGCAACGAATTCAACGCGTCACCAATAATAAAGGCCAAGAAGACCTACTACACCGCAGTGTCACAGTCACATAACTCAAGAAAATGTTTCGGTTATATATTATGTTTGTGTGTGCATGCCATAATACCGCCGCAAAAGCAAACTCTTCAGCCGAAATGTTGAGTGCGACACCCGAAAGCCAACAAAGCTTTTTTCCTCACTAACCAATGACCACTGGCCAAAAGTGAAGGACTTGAAAAGACAAAAATCTGCCAAAATCTGTCAGAGCGCAGTAAATGAAAGACAAAAAAACGCGCCTTCAAACCACAAGAAATATTGTCACCGAATTGTGACCTAAAATCTGGTTAACGTCCAGCGGTCAGCGAGCAACGGCCGGTTGCGCCGCATGGCTGTCGAATTTGCTGTTGCTGTTTGTGTCACCGATAGTGAAGGTGTACACGAGTATTTCACTGGCGAATGATCGTGCAACAAATGACTGACTCGAACGACATAGAGAAAGGAGCCCTGGTCATATTATGGGTTTGTACGTGATTATGACGAATGTGTGACGATAATGACGTATGCATTGCTTGTTCAACGCTGACGAACTGTCCACGAACTGGCCACGAACTTGTGTAGTTGAGAAAATTTACTTTCATGATTTTGTTTAAAGTTTTGCTTCTGTTGTGTGCTTTGTGACAGTTTTTGATTTTTGTTGACAGCAAAAAATTGCGCCTGCGCGACACTTCATCCATAATAAAATCATGAAACCATGCTGCGAAATTTTGCGAACATTTTTTGGCAACGCAACAGGCAGTGTTTTTGTAAAATTAAATTTTATTGTCATTTTGGCCAAATCCTGCTTGGTTTTTGTTAATTTTCGTTTTATTATTTTTCTTACCCAGTTGAGGTTAGCATTAGTGGGGCTTCCTTTGATATCATACGCTTAGTTGCATTCATTCATTATTCCTGTTGCTTTTGTTGTAATATTTTTGGTTTTTACAAATGACTGCACAAATTTCGGGTATGCACTCATTGCAAACCATACTGGAGCGCTTGTGTCGATCTCCTGATCTGAGCGGACAGCAAGAAGCGTTCAATGAAATTGAAACAACAAAATAACAGCAGAAACGTGAAATCGTGTGTTGATTGAGTCCTAGTAGTCGGGTTGTTGCTGCTCGACACTCGAAACTGAACAGTCTGTATAGCAGACTGTATGACGTCGTCTGCGATATTTGAAAAGCTGTCGAAAACTTATCCACCGCAAATCACACTGATGAAATTCGAAATGTGAAACTTAAAAAAAAACTTAGTTGCAGCAATATAAATAATTGTTTACAACAATTATGTAACTCCTAAACAACACTTGCTTCTACAGTACAATCTCACAATTTTTTTTTTTTTTTTTTTGGAAATTCCCTGCATTGAAAAAATGCGAGATCCATCTACTTAAAGTAACAAACCACTGTTTATCGTCAAAGAACGAGTCATTCGTGCTAAAGCCATTTTGTGCGAGAAAATGAGTAAAAAATCCGATTGGGCGTCGAAATCAGTCAGCCAAGTCGTCACTCATTCACCGACTGCAACATTTTTGTTAGCAACAATTGCCACAAAGCAAAAAACTATATAAGAACAGCCAAGAAAAATGTGTACGAAACGCTCGAAAGACCACAGTCAACACGCCCACGGCAATCACGCAATATAATTTTTGAGTATAAAATGATTAGAACAACAACAACAACAATAAACGCCATCAGCAAACGTTTAAGTGCTTGGGAAGTTAAGTGCGCACGCCGGCCAACCTACAAAATTACAAAACAACAATAGCAAAAAGTAAATAATCAGAAAATGGGAGAACCCTCCTAAAACGAGCCCTAACAAAAATTAGTTTAAAATGGAGCAAAAAAATGTTCCGAAGGAAAATGTGTAAAAAGTGCGCAATACAAAAGTAAGTCATGGAAGGAGTTTCATATGCTTCGTTGCATGATATAAACGCTCGAAATCATGGTAATATTAGGGTCTATCAAATGCCAAATAATTTCTGAATGCTTCAAAATAAAGTAAAATAGTAAGGAACTGGCACGCCAACCATGAAGACACCCTCATAACACTGATATCATAGCTTACAGGAGCAGAAAGTAGGCGGCACTTGATCTACACTCGCTCTGAATGGAAAAATAAAAATGAAAAGGCGCAAATTACACACAAAAATTTTTGGTGAAAAATGTTGAAGAAAATATATCTATACAAACACACGCGCACTCATCACATTTCAACCGATTTTTGATGAGTGAAGAGTGTAAATTGCTGACATTTTCGACACGCTGCCAAATATTCACACGAAAGAGAGGCGAAAGCCTGCCATATTAACGGGAAATGGGATTATGATCTCAAAAGCATGCCTCCTAGCACAGTTAGGTGATGCATAAACAACCTAACTGCCTGCTGTCTGCTGTTGTTGGTGTTGTGCATCACTTCAGCAGCGGCAGCCGCCCTCATAAATGCCACAACTACGGTGCCGTCAGCTGCTGCCGTTATGGTAGGTAATTGGAGATGCCACGAGTGCTGTCGACAGACACTCTAGTCGCTCCTTTGTTGCAAAGCGGCTTTATACCAACAGCTTAACATCAACAAGCCACTGCAGGGTGTAGAAATTTTAATAACTTCATTATAACGAAATTTCATAGTATTTTTTGCTCAAAAAAAAAAAAAAAATCCCTTCAACAACTTTCTTGTGCCCACCAGCTGCATCCCTGAGGATGCTGCACAAGTAGCTTAAAATTCGACAGGCTCTTATTACACGCACAGGCGAGAGAGGGTCGAAGCACAGCGCTATTGATTGACCGGTAAAGCCGAACGCCGCCGAAAACTTCAATTGATCTCTTTAACACATGTGTGTGTGTGTGAGCATGTAGTTGACACACTCTTTTTGGCAGTAATTCGAGCGCTGTAATCGAATATTGGCGCATGTGATGTGTAAATGATAGGCAGGACATTACAAAATCATTACATTACGGTTATATTGTGGAGTGATTATAAGCATGCTGAGAAAAATTGCTGGAGATTATATACTTTATGCTGTAAGACAAATTGATATAATATATAATATATATAACCATTTAAAATCTTATTGTAATAAAGGTTAATAACTAGTTAAATTCATTTGTTTAATTTGCATAATATAATTAATAAAATTACTTAGTTGAACTGTAATAATAATAATGAAAGTCACAAGTTCTTTGCGCGACGCGTTAATGAGTTTTATGAGAAAGTTATGCTAATATATAAGAGCGAAGGCATATTTTTCTTGTAATCCTACGGCATCCTCTCCAATTAGAGCCTTAAAAATTAAACCTATAAAGTACAATCCTTTCATTCAGTAAAATAATCCACTTTTATTTAGTTTATTAAACTTATTCTAGATAAAAAATTACACAATAGCAATATAGTAAAATTATCGAAAGTGCTAAGGCCAGAACTAGGCAAGCTAACTAAATTTTTCTTTAGAAGTTACTTATACATTTATTTATTTTTCTCCGATTTTCCTCATTTTTATTTTTAGCGCAATTTTGAAGTGCAACAAAACTATTTGAAATAATTGCAGCCACAGCCACATTAATTACAAAATGATAATATAAGTAACTAAAATAGTTGTTGCCATTTATGTTTAACTAATTAAATGTTTTTTCTTTTTTTTTCGTTGATACCGTCCTCGTTGGTTATTGCCTTATAATCGAAATGCACTTTAATCAGCACTGAGATTTTGTGAAAGTTACAGTTTTGGTAAAGCTTTCACCAAAATTTGTAAAAGCTTTCGCCAAACTTTCGTTTTTCGATTCGTTTACAGTTACCTGAAAAATAAAACTGCAAGCCCGTTTGCGTAGCTAAAATAATGCATAAAATCGAAAAGAATTTTTTAAAACGCTTTGGTTGACGTAAAATTGTCGTAGGTAAATGTGAGACTTTTAATTCCCATTTAGCGCCTTCTGCTTCAGAAATTGTTGAATCGAATCTCTTTAAGTTTTACTCTTATCGCTTCCAGTTTTAAACTGTTGAACTGCACTCCAGTGTGTGACGCTTCTGAGATATCCGCCCGTTGATTAGTTTATCAATCCTCGGTTAGTCAAACTTCGTGTGATGTCGCGCAGAAAATTCTTTGCTGAACAGAAGAAGCCGCAAATATAGGAAATACGGTACTACTTTCCCTGATTTCGCAAATGATTACAAAACACGAGTTATTTATATATTTTTTTCTCATCAAATATATTTTTCATATATTTTATTGGCTAACTTTTTTCCATCTCTATTCGCTTTCAAACATCTTGCTTTCAATTGCATCATTATTTTCATTTCTTAGCTTAAACTTTAAATATTATTTACTTTTTGCATTCTATTTTTGTAATTGTGTTACTATTAGATTTCCATTGCTCACTATTAATTAAACATTACACTTTACGTTATCCAGTTCATTTATTTATTTATACATATGTATATATATATATCTATGTATTATTTTTGTTAAATTTTTCTTTTTTTTTCTCCTTTTCTCATTAATATTTATACGAAAATGTTAGCAATTATTGTTATTTGTTAATATTTATTATTCAATTAGTATACATACAAATAATTAAAAATATTACATTGAAATGTACTCGTATATCATGTAATTTTTATTAGTTTTTTTTTAATTTTTTATACCTTTTATTAAAAAACAAAAACAGTAAAGAAATGTTGGTATTTTGATTGCGTTTCATGACAATTTTGCTAAGGACTACCAAAGTATAGTGTTCAAAAACTGAACTAAACGGAAGAAAATTCTATACTATTTAAAGATTTGCTGGAAAAGCGCAAGAAAGCAAAAACGAAAACGATTTTGTTTCTTTATCTAAGGCAAATAAAAAAAAAAACATGAACAAAACATGAAAATGTTACACACTAAAAAATAGTTTGGTTCGTAAAATTAATTTAAAGCATGAATTTTGCGTTATGTATTTATATGAAAAAAAAACTCAATGTATAAATTGTTTTACTTCTTCATAATTTTATTAGACAATTAATTAAGCTTTAATCATATATATATCACCTAAAGCAAATTACGTATTTCAGTTGCGATATCAACTTGTTTCTCCTTCGTGGTCTACAACTCCTTATTTCTCACTATCATTTACAATTCTCCAATTTATTTTATTTAATTTTTTTTTGTGATTTACTCATTTAACAGAATAACAAATATTGAACAGAACTTCTGCTTATTAAAAATATTTTTTTTTTAAATTTTATGTTTATAAAAATAATACAATAATGTTTTACGTATATTCGTTTCACAAAAAAAAGTTCCTTTTTTAACAAAACAAAGCTTTTGGACTGTGCCAAATTTTACGATTTCGTTATTTTTTATTTTTAATTAACAAGCACAGTTTGTTGCGATTTAGCTAAAACCAAAACCAATATAGGAAACTTTCTTGATTGGCCATAACATATTTTAAAAATTGTCAGTTTGTATACTGTTATTATTACTAATTATTTTTTTGTTTTTTTTTTTTTGTTTTTATTTTTTGTTTTTGTTAATTATTTTACAAATAGCACACTCGCATGTTTGGCTTTGGAACATTCGCAAAATCATACGCCACTGTGCTATGATTATTATTATTGTTATTTTATTTATTTTTTATATTTATGATTTTTTTTTAATATTTGTATGACAAAAAAGTACAACAACTATTTTATTTACTATCAATGCTAAAGTTCCACACCTCACTCCTGTGTATAGTTGGATTCCTTTTTATGTAATTTTCTTCCCTTACGTGTAAGTTAAAGAAAAGCGTATGCAAGTTTTATTACGTTAGAAGAAATTTTGTTGCATTTCAAAAATTGTTATTAGCGCGTTGATGAGTTCTGCAATTTGTTCTCTTGCTTTACCACCATTTTTAGTTTATTTTTAATTTCAACGCTTTTTATTGTTGTGTTGCTGTTATCAATGCCCATATAGCTTTACAATCGAAGCACAAAAAAAAGTATATATATATAATATAGTATTTATATTTATAATAATAATAAGAATGCTAGATTTATAGTTAGTACGTTCATTGTCCTTTCGGTTTCCACATTTAAGTTTGAAGTTACCCTCTGTGGGATTTAAGTACGTATGGTATATAGAAGCGAAAGAACAAGTTAGTATACATTTTTACAGGTTGAGCGGTGCAAAGAGCGGTATGAAAGTATTTAGAGCTAAATGACAAACATGTGGAGCTTTCGCTTAAAGTTTTGAAAGCTCAATGAAAGTTCAAAAAAGTGAAAGCTGCTTAATTGAAGTGATTTTCGCTTACGAGTGCAAATGTTGTCAGTTATAATGGTTGGAAAATGTATTCCTTCTAGTATAAGAAAATATTAATTTGGAATTTCAAGCTTTAATTCTGAAAACACAAAAATATTATTATGTTCGAAAGTTCGTTTATTTCTTAAGATTTTGGTAAAAATACTTTTAATGAAAAATATTTACTTTTAATGTACTTACTGTACATGAAAATATTAAAAAATTCAAAAAAGCTTTATTGGACTTTTTAGTGAAAGCTCCAAAATTTTTTGCTATCTAACCCTCTCCCCTACCCGCTTCATAGCACAACCCCTTTAACTTTAGTTTTTAATAAAACATTTTTTTTTATAGTTTCTATACTCTAAGGAAGTAGTAAAGTCACAATGTACATAGTAGGTATGGTAGTATCTTGCTTGCATGGTTCCACCGCACTCCACAGTGGAATGCGCCGTTAGCAGGCTATCCATAGAAGTAGCATATAGTAGTATACATTTGATGTGTGTTAGTTTGTATGTTAGTTTGTAGCAATGAATTAAATATTTATTGTAATTAATTTTTCGTATATTTGTATGTATATTCTCCTCACAACTTGCTATATTAAAATTCAACACTTTAAATTAATAGTTAAATTTAATAAAAAATAAAGATCAATTCGTATACTTTCATTTGAACTTAGGTTTTGTGTTTTTTTTTATCATTTTTCTTATACACACACTAACTTGTTTTTTGTTATTATATTATTATTAGCTAACTTCTAACCTGCTATACACATATTTTTATTTTCTTACTGTTATTTGTTAGCTATTTGTAGTATTATTATTTTGTTTTATTGTGTTAAGTAAATTACGTACATATTGTTACATTTTTATGAACAGCACTGTCGGTTGTAATAATTTTGTTTGTGTATTTGTTAGTAGAAAGTGAAAGCTATGTTTAATTGGCAAGTTTAAGGTGTGAAACTAACGTTTTAATAAATTTTTTAAAAATAAAAAATTTTGTTGGCACCAAAAGGTGCAGGAAAAGCTAATAGTACCAATAAAAGCAAGTTAAAGCAACAAAAAAAAAAGTTATACAAATTTGAAATTTTTATATAATGCGTAGTAATGAATGCACCTTAATGCATGTATGTATGTTTGTTAAGGACGTGGGGGTATTTTTGTTGTTGTTTTTTTTTTGTTTTTTTTGTTTGCTGTTTTTAACATCTCTTAAGAAAAATCGTATACTTTGTGTTTGTGTATTTTATTTTAATCTAAGCCTAATTTTTAATTACGTATTTAGAGCTTGTTTTACTTCTTTTCAAAGGAATATCTTGAAAATTTTACAGTAATACTAACATTTTTTCACCACTTCCATTTTAATTTGTAAATATATATTATTTATATATATCTTATATATCAATTCAAATAAACTTCTAACTCTGCAGTAATTGCTACTATTTTACAAAATTGCAAAATTTATCTGCCACTAGTTGTGCACCGTCTAAACGGATTCAAACCCCAGATATAATAATAAAAAAAAAAATTTTTTAAAAGTTGCGGTAGATGCATATATTACGTATATCTGTTTGCATTTGCACCTCCGTTATTGACTATAAACTAGATCTTCGCTCACAATATACACTAGACTTTCTCTTTATTTGTATACATATATACATACATATATATATATATTTAAATATTTATTATTAATAAATGTTTCAGTTATTTGCTTTTGTATATACTCTTCCTTTCAATTAGTTACTTATGTTCTCAGTCATTAGAAGTTATTACGTATATCTATTTAGTACAGTAGTTACTGTAGTAGTGGTAGTGGTAATTGTAGTATTTGTAGTAGTAATGATTGAAGTTTAGTTTTTCAATGTAATATTTTAATTGTTTTAAGAAATATGCGCTACCTCTCCCATTATGTAAAAGCACTCTCTTCGGCAACTTTGCTAGCGCTCATTGCAATTTGTCATGCAAGCAAATAAGAGTTGTTGGTTAAAAAAGATCTTTTGCGTTCTTAAATCGCAATTAGTTGTGCAACAAATGTAGCGCTTTTGGAATGAAAGTGCAAATAATTCATTACTAAATATATTTCAAGCACAGCTGATTACATTCCTCCCCCTCACTGCAGCATTTGATTAAAAATCCGCTTCATTTTTAATGTGATAGCTCGCATAGGTCTGCTCCAATGGCGTGAAGTGTTGTTGCAGTTGTTGCTGGTGCGATGTATCCTATGTTGCATTTCGAGATAAACAGTTTTTAAGACAGTGAGAGGGCAACAAAAACATTAAAGACGCGCCAGTTTTCAGTAAAAAGTATAATAAAAGAAAAACTTGTATACATATAGTTTAATATTGTCGATTGGGGAACGCGCGCACTGGCTATATACAGCAAAACTAAAAAAACAAGTTGAAGAATATACGCAGTTTCTTCCGACTCACGAATTTAGTTTAAATTTGTCTAGGCATCGAAAAGAAATTAATTTAGCATTTTAACCAGATAACGGTATTTACAATGCACCAGGTAGTGATGTAAATTACTGCTGATGCTATGTATACCGTTATTGGTGGCATTAACTATGGTTTGGTTTGGCAAAAATGTGGGCGCCTTAATGCTAGAATGGGCGGTAGGTTCTCGGTAAATAGTAACTACATACATACGTAAGTATATGTAATTAATAAATAATTTAGTTTAAATTTTTAGGATTAGTTGAAATAAAATTTTAATATGTAAGATAAATATATATAAGTATATATTTATAGTTGTTGGTATATATAGGTTTTTGTATTAATATGTAATAATATGTATATATATATTAGTTTATACATATATATATAAATATATATATATATATAAATATATTTAAATATATATTGGCGAGCTATATGGGCCTCTTGCAAAAACGAAGTACTTTTTCTCACAATTCCATGTTCTTCAATGCGCTTGAAACAAATTCTCATTGGATTTTTTTGCGTTTGCGCATTGGCTTCATTTCAAAACTTTTTATTTATTCAAAAACCCTGGCATTGGTTGTTTTGAATGCAATATTAAATATTTTGTTTTCTTGTTACTTCTTTAAGTTGTGGTACTTTTGTGTTAAAAATTGTATGCTTCTTCTTCTTCCTTTTTAATTATAACTCTTAGTTTGTTATTATTGGAAAACTTTTTACAAATTTATTCTTTTTCTTTGTTGTTGTTTGTTTCTTTGAAGTTATGAAATAATTTTTACAATAGGTTTTTGCAAAAAACAATGAACAAAAACAATTATTATGCTGCTGGATTAGTAATCCATTTGTTATTGTAATGCGAAAATTTCTTATGTGGTATTTACACAATTTCAACTGTTTTCACCGCCGCCAGCAGAGTTGCGAAACACTGCAACATTGCTGCTTGTAACAAACTTATGCATACTTCACTTACATATGTTGCTAGCAACAATGTTGCAGCACTTCTAACTATGCTGGCCGCCAACAAACAAATTCACTGTTCTTTGCTTTTGTATTTAATTAGATTTTTGCTGTTTTTTTGTTGTTGTTGTTTGTCAATTGCTGTTTGGTGTATGGTGTTTGCTTTGTTGCCTTAGCGGTGTTGCACCCACGTATAGTGACAATGAAAAATGGCTGTGACAGTGGTGGTGGCGCGTCAACGGCAGCAGCTGCATCTGCGTCTGCGTCAGCAACAGCAGCAAATGATTTTCATTGCAATTTGCAACTGGCAGCTTTCGAAAATATTTTCGCATACTGTTCTGTATACTGTTTGCTGCAATTCCTGCTGATATGTATGCATACATTCGTGCCTTGGAATGCTGCAATTTTTTGCTTAAAAATTGCCGCTTATTGCTGCCCATTTTCGTTTGATTTATACAAATAAAAATGTTATCTTGCATTTGGCTGCTGGGACATTTATCCACCAGTGGAAGCATGTTGCTGCGGTAAAATGTTGCTCACTTGCTGTTGTTGCTGTTGCTGTGGCGCTTGGCGGCTAGTTTGTGCATGCGTGCGTTCGTTTGTTCGTTTATTGTTCGTGTTTTACTTTTTTAGCTTTTCAGGCCTTTGAGCGTTTTTTTTTTTGGTTTTTGTTTCTATTGTCGGTTTTTCGGCTGCCCATTTCCATTTTTCTTTGTTGCTATACGTGTGCGTAACGCCTTTTGAACTTTTAAATTTGTTTGTTGTCATTGTTGTTGCGGTGTGGGTCTCATTTATGCTATTTACTTTTGTTTTAACGAATTCTAGTGTTATTAATTTACAAATTTGTTTGTAGCTTTGTTTTAGCTCCTCAAGATTTTTCTTATGCTTTTTCGAAGTTTTGCAATTTTTTTGGCAATATTCGTTTTCATTTCAATTTAATTAGTACGGAACTGTTTTTATTTGCTTGCTTTTTAGAGTTATTATTATCTTTCTGTTTGTTTCTTTTTTTTTAATCTTTTTAATTAAATTTAATTTATTTTAATCCCAGGGCATTGTGAGCACCCGCTTCGTTTTTGCAAGAAGGTCGTTATCGTACTACGAACATGGGTGCACCACCGCATTGTAGCTCGCCAATATAGGACCATGTGCTCCCGCGAAGGGGGTACTCACAACGTCTGGTGTACTAGCTCCATCGGTGTGCGATGTCGAGTCGGCATTACTTCTTCCTTCACCATTAGCTGAACCTACTTCTGGTGGTTTGGTGGTGTCCCGTTCGTCAATCACTAAATCTATTGGCATTTTACCCTTTAAACATGAGATATATCGATGACAGAAATTATCGCATAATTCATGCACCTGCAATGGCATAACAGAAAACACGAAGAAAAAGAGAGCAAGAGAGAGAGAGAGAGAGACAGAGAGAAGAAAAGAAAGAGAAAGAGAGAAGGTAGTTTATGAGTCGTGATTGCAAAATTGATTTAACAAATTTACGAACTATATTTTATACTTTACATTTTAAATATTTTTAAATATTTAGAATTTTTATACAATTTTCATTTATTGCTGTAGTAAATGGCGCAAGTTGTTGCCAATAATAATATAAAAATTTAGTGGGTATTGTGTTTTGGGTAAAATGCTCTGATAAATTTTTGTACGTTTTACTTGCTGGATTTAAATTAATATTATTTTCTTTTTTTGTGGGACAATAAATTGCCAAGCGTGGGTTTTTCACTTTTCAGTTATAAATTCTAAATAGTTAATAATATAATAATTATTTTGCATAAATTGTGATTTATTAGAGTTAGTAAATATGCTAAAATTAATTTGATTTAAATGCGTTTAATGCAAATTACGCCCATTTAATAAACCATATATTACAGTAAGGTACAATGGAATGTGTTGTAACACACCTAGCTTTGCCTTGATTAAACCGTTTTTTTTTTTTATTATGTAATTAAGAGTAATTTATTAAGTCATTGAGTGTCTAATAATATGATCTCATAAGAGAAAAGAATAATGGTTCTTTTATTTAAATTGTTCTGACTTTATAAATAAATTAATAATCATTAATATTGCGCTTTCGGTATTTATAGCTGCTTTCGATTCACCATTTATCTGCTCACTTACTTTCCGCGCTGCTCTCTTGAAAAAAAAGTACGTCTAAAAGCAACAACAAGGTTATGAAGTTGAATGCGATGCAAGATAGTAGGTGGATAACTCTTTAAATTGGTATAACAGTTATCTTCAATGCGTCCCAGTTTTGTTTTAGACATTTTAGACCACTTTTACTAATGTGAATGACTCAAGTGACAAACTGTTGTCAAAAATGAAAATACTAATATTTCCTTTATAGAAATTGTACATATGATAATTGTTTATAGAAAACACAAGCCATGGTCGCTGTACGCAACTAATTGGTTACTAAAAAATTTTTTGGTTTTAGTTGTTTTTTTTTTTGTGCGGAGAAGCATTTCACCACAAGAAAGAGAAACGCAACACAATTGTGCATGCGTCAGAGGACATATTAGCGCAAGGTTGCACCGCAAGTGCTACAAATTTTTTCAAACTACTACTATAGTTTGTTCGATACGCTACTTGCTAACGCTTGGCGAATCGAAAACAGCTTATGTATTTAATATCGTGTCGGCGTCGCTCGAGAATTTTTAATTGCGTCAGGCTAATCTAACTTTCTACACCTAGTTGATTTTTTTTTCGAAATTTAATTTACGAAATAGCAAAATGTTTTCATTTCTTTGCATGTAATTTCGATTTATAAAAATATCTTTTCTTTAACTATTTAATTTTTAATATATTAATATTAATAAAATTCCGTTACGTATTTTAATAACATATTCTTATATTCTTGCAAATTTACAATTAGCATTTTCTTAATAAATCACTTTTATTCAAAATGTATAAAGTTAATACAATATTTAATAATAATAATGTATATAATAAAATAATATAAGCCCAGAAAGAAGAATGCAAGGAGTTACCCATACATTAATATAAATGTATGTATATCTGTTTTTAACAAATCTGTTGTTTTTTGTTTTCATGCAACAAAATAATGCACTCTTCCATGCAAATATGCAAATATTTTTTAATTACCCATTCAGCGCATCATTCACTCATTCATTCATCATAAAATATTCGCTCGTTGCAAGCAGCATTTTTCGCGCAATTAATAGCCACGCGGATATATCCACAACATCACACACATACACACATATATGCATGTGAATGCACACACCAAAATGTAGCACTTGCAACGAACGAGTTGCAACTGTCAACCACAACACTGACAGATTAATCAAACAATTATAATGTTTATGATCATTGCTATTGTTATTGTTATTGTTATTGTAAGTGTTATTTTTGTTACTACTACTGCGGCTGGTGTAGTAATTATCAGAACTGCGCATCAGCCAAAGATCGCGCCATAAAATATATATGTATGTATGCATATCAATTGGTAGATACATATATTTACAAGCGCGTAAGCCTCGAACGCCAGCGACAATGTGGAAAGCAAAAGCGAAAACAAAAATATTTCACTTAAATGTCTGCTGGAATTGCAATAATTATTTGTGAGCTCACTCGCCACTGCCTGGTATTGTTATCATTGCTGTTATTGTTATTGTAATTATTATAACGATTATTGTTATGCTCATGTTGACGTTTTATGATGCCATTGCTACACTAACAACAACAAAAGACAAAGACGTCTGCTTGCACGAAATTGATTTGTACGCATGTTATCTGTCACACCACCAACGTTTCCACAAAGGCAAGTGCAACAACTCTACCAGCTAGCTGCAACACGCGGCGGCAACAAGTGTGATGTGTGTATTATGCCGCAAAAAAGCGTTAACGTCTGCGCTAAGAAATTTTTGTGACGCATTCTTGTGGTCCCTTTGGAAGTGGCACGAAATCACGAAATGACAAGGCGAACGCTAGCGAGTCCAAGTGACAGGCTCAACGTATTATATACATACATATAAATGTTGCAAGGAGGCAAACAGACTGAGTAATGAGGTGGCACATTGTGTCTGGGAGAAGGTAACAGCGGACAACGAACATAGTGTCGACTGTCGAAACTCTAGAGTTGATTTTTGCCTGGACTTCATGCAACATCTACGTGCAACAATTTGTGGCAAGCAACTAATTTTTGTAATTGATACATATTTATGTAGGTGTAACAATAGCAACAGGTACAGTTCAAAATTTACATAGAAAATTATATAGATTATACATTTGTATAAAAGAGTTCATTCAGTAACGCTCACGTTGGTGCCGACAAGCTCAGACCAGAAGACAGTGAACAGCAC
Organism: Bactrocera minax; assembly: GCA_021498325.1. Classification (NCBI taxonomy): domain Eukaryota; kingdom Metazoa; phylum Arthropoda; class Insecta; order Diptera; family Tephritidae; genus Bactrocera; species Bactrocera minax. The sequence continues at coordinate 2,157,966 of JAKEEE010000011.1, read as the reverse complement.
AGTGAACAGGTAAGTTAGTTTTATTTTTCTGGACTACAACTTCAAGAAGCCAATGCTGCGATAAACTAGTTTGACCACTTTTGTGTGGAGTTAAACTGTGCCACGGAATATATAAATAAGCAAATAACAGCAGGGAAGAGGAATTTTGAAGACTTGCTAAAGTAAACCTTGCGTCATAGGAGGATAAGGTAAAAAATATTTAAAAAAAATATTAAAAAAAAAAATAAAAAATATAAATGAAAGTAATATTAAATTTGAACATTTCTATGCATTTTAGATTAGCAATAATAGTAGTAGTGATGTTTGGTATACACGTGCCTCCACAAAAAATTCGACCGCGCACATAACCATCAGTTGACACAGAATACTTTTAAGCAGCTTTTAGTGAGATTTTGGGTTAATTGCGCCAAGCGCAACATTAATCGAATGTCAGCGCGCCTGCGCTCCACTTACGCCGCACTTTGCATGCACTCAAATTTGCATTACTGCAACGTGCATCGCGTTCCGCTCATTTCCTTATCGCTGCTGTTCATCATGCTATAAAAAAGGTTAATAAAACATTTAAATCGCTCAAAGCTTTTGGCTAATGCTCTGTCTTGCCTCCAAGAGTGTATCCAAGTGTATGTGGTATGCCACTCCGCCATGTTGTTGTTGTTGCGCATGCGTCACAGCTATATGTACTTTAGTGCACAAAGTTTGTAGGTTAATGTATGTATATGTATGTATATTTGTATGCATATAGGTATTGTGCCTGCGAGCAATTCGACTTTTCTGCATATTTATGAGATTTGTGCATTTCAGCTGGCGGTTTAGTTACCCACACGACCACTTCAATGCCGATTCGAGTAGTGGAGAAGATAAATTGGTTTGCGTTCAGCAAAATTCTATATTCCATTTGAACTTTGTTGTTGTTGTTGTTACTGTGTGCTTATGTATGTTATTGGAAGCCTTTGAAAGGGTGCCACAATCGTTTGTGTGTTGTGCGTGTGTGTGCGTGATTTTTTTTTTTGTTGATACTTTTTTCTCTTTTTTAATATAGTCGCCCGCCATTTAAGCGTATTTCAGGTTTTACGCGCTATTTTTTGCGCCCTTCATTTTGTACGCAGTCCTCTCAAATGTTTTTTTTTTGTTTTTCTTTTTTTGTGTTATTTCTGCACATGGATACACACAAAAGCTAATTTGCATGCGATTTGCCGGCAGTAAGCCTTTCATTGTATCAGCCATGCAGCCAGCCATCTTCTTCGTGCCCAACATTTGTTGCTTGGTCGCCGAATTGGTTGGTGAAATTGTTGGTGGTGGCAAAGAATGCAAATTTAGTGGCGCAGGTATACGCGAGCTTTCGAAATTTAGCCTTTGTGCTGTGGCAGCTTGAGAACGGTGGATGAAATGTGCGGCTTGAGTGCGTATTGGTGAATGAAATGTGCAAATAATTTCTAACAAATTTATTTTTCTAAGTAAAAATATTAGTTATTTAGGTATTGGATGTGTTTAATAGAGAGTTAGGAACTATTTTTCAAACAGTGGGCAGATTTTTATTTATCAATTTAGTGTCCAAATTTTTGGTACAAACTTCACTAATTAATTCAGCACAATTCAGCAATTAAAAAATAAATTAAGATTTCAAAACAAATACATTTTCTTTACAAGGTCTTTTTTTGTACTAACTTCGAACGCCCTACAAATGACAGCTATCATTCCCAGCACTACATATAAAAAGAACTCAGCAAAGATAACGCTTCGCTAGCCACTTTTCTGTCCCCGAAATACATGCCATTGCATTTTTTCCCTAATTATTCTTCTCATTTTAATGCATTTATCAGCATCGACAATCTTGAAAAAGTAACGCATACATAATTTTTTAATCATTCATTGTGTCGTTAAGCAACAAGTTTTGACTAAAATGAGTGGCGTAGGAAAAGGTACAAAATTTACATATTTAATACATGCATACACCTATATACATACATGTAAATATGTATGTGCAGCTTGTAGTATGCGTTTGCATGTGACCAAGTCCGCACCGCCCTGGCTGCAGAAGCAAAGCATCGGCTTGCCACATTGATTGTTAAAACAAGAAGAGGTAAGTCGGCTATCGCTTAAATACACTTATACATAGTTATATTACTTGAAAAACAAAAGTGCCTGTCACGCAAGCGAAAACTACTTAAGAATTGTGCTTGAACTTCGCATTTCAAATTACACAATGTACATACATACATACGTACGTACGTACACAAGCACTTGCAGTCCATAAGAAATGTGTAAATATATAGATTACATATATATATATATATATATATATAGATATAGATATAGAGTCACTTTGCATGCTGCTTGTCTCTAAGCTGTATCTGCTAAATGCAGATGCAAATCTTTTTGTAGTAATTTTCGATTTCCTCTAGCAGATATCTAAATGACGACAAGTGACTTAAAGTCGCTTGATTATTAAGCGAGCTAGCAGTCATGCGAATAAAAAAAATATAAGAAAAAACCATAAATTTAAACGCTTATTATTATTGTTATTATTGGAAAAAAGCAGGCAAACAAGCAGAAATATTGTTAATTGTTGGAGAATAAGTGGAGCGCGTGTACTGCGCACACTCAGAGTGGGTTTCTAGTTAGGCGTGTAGCTGACTGTTTGTTCTGTTGCAATTGCAATCGGATGTACGTGTGGACCGTGTGGCGTCACAGCGGCACTGAGACCCTTTCCAGCATAGTGCCGCACAACTGTGTCTGGTTGTTTGAGGCAGCGAACAGGTTTTCAAGTGAAGCAAATGGAAACAATTTTTAGAAAAAATCAACAAAAAAAATAAAAGTAAGCTAGGTACCGAAAGTCAGTTTGTCAATAGGGCAGATGTTGGTACAAACTGAAAAAGGTAGCAAAATATTACAATATCGAAGTGGTGGGCCGGCGGGAGTCGTGAGGCGCACAAATATGACGAAAGCGCGCCCTTGTCGCAACTAACAAGTTGAGTATTTTTTTATTAACAATTATATTAAACATGTAAATGATTTGTTGTTGTTTTTTTATTGAAAGAATTTATTAAAATAGAAAACATTTATATCTGCCACAATTAGTATTTCTTGTGTTTCTGTTTCTGTTTCTGGTTCTGTTTCTATTTTCTATTTCCTTTTTTTTATTTATTTATTTTACTTATTTATTATTATTTGCTTTCTTTCGTTAAATCGCTCTTCTCAGGTAACTCAGAGTCGCAAACCGCCGCAGCGAGTGAGTGACAAATGACAAAACAAAAACCTGTCGTGGGATGCGATAAAGATCACTGGTCACACTGGGTTGCATATATTCGCACAAAATGATACATATGCACTGGCACATATATGCATATATGTACACAAACAAACATGTGCACTTATTACCGGTTGGGTACGGATGGACAAATGGTATAAGCACCAAGACTGGTTGGACGGTGGGTTAGCTGGTTGTTGGTTCGATTGACTAAATGGACATATGCGTGCATGGGTGGACCGAGGAATCGACGGTTGGTTGAATCGATGAATTGATGCATAAATGTTTCTAATTTTGTTGTAGACAAATCGAAATGATCAGTGGGACTATATAATGTTGGAAGCAGGTTAAATACGACGTGGTTGATTTTTTTTTTTAAATATTTTTAAAAATTATAAACTTTCTATTTATAGATAATATTGCTAATATGCCTTAAGAGAGAGAAGAGAAACTCACTCGAGAAAGTAGCGCCAGTTTAGTAGTGAAACCTAAGCGATAGAGTGCCGTCTAGCGGCTAACGCTAATATCACATATTTGTCAATATGCAACACATATGTCAACTTATTAACAGTTCATTAACTTTTTGCATCAAGTGTGCGACAAACCTACATATTAAATGTGAGGCTTTCACTAACAAAAGGAAAAGTTTATTTGAAAGTGCGGCAATGAAAGTCGCGGTAATTAAGAACAGTTGCAGTGCATATTCGTACATACATATGTATATGTGTTCACGCAATTTCGTTTTTACGCTACCGTTATTGCGTTTGCGCAATATGCACTAAAAACAAATCTTAGCTGCGCAAAACTGATTTCACTGTTTCATTGCATTACGCAAAATGAATCGATGCGCCGGAGCGTGATGCGTAATTCAGCAGCCATAGCTTTAGAAAACAAGCACTAAAATGATTTATGCTTGTAATTGATATGAGTAACTAATTTAATTAACACAAGAAGTTTGTAAATAACAATTGACTACTACTAAAAGCTTTTAAAAATACGTGTAAATTTTATATTCAGCGCAATTCAGCTGCGCTGAATATGTGAATATGACAACATATGGCAAGATTACTAGTATTTAAGTTAAATATAAATGCAAAAAGCGCGATTCAGCTCAGTAAATCAGTAATTTGAACATAAGTGAATGCAAGTGAAGTTTTTTTTTATAAGCAAAGCTTAATTAATTCAAAGAACTACTCAGTAGTGATGCGAAATAAGCAATAAATTTTGAAGATTCGAATATTTTACTTATAAATTTATATAAATAATTTCTTAAATATTTTTTTTACAACATCAAATATGTATATGCATATTAATCATATTTTTAACAGCAAGCATTAAAAAATATATCTAAGTCACAAACGAAAAACCAGTTTATCATCACTACGCTTATAACGAGTGGTGCTTAAGTCAGTGTGTCAGCTAGCAATGCAATCCGACAAGCAATTGAAAAAACAGCTCAAATCCCGAGTCAGTTTTAGACCAAAAATGTGACAACAAAAACTGACACAAGCTGCAAAAAATCCTGCTCTGAAAAACCAAAACAAAATAATAAAACGGACCATGTTTCCAAAATAAAGTGGGAAAAATATCTACAATAACAACAGTTGGAACAACAAAATTTCATAGCAAACTTGAAAGTCAAATTGAAATTGAAACCGAAACAGACTCATATGTTGTTTGTAAGCGTAGGCAATGCAACAATCGAACAACCGACAACAACAATAAAGCCACCGCAGCAGACAATCGCGTTTACCTGAACAAATACAACAAAAACAAAAACGAATTAACCAAAAAACCCAACTGGAAGACGGCAGAGACACAGTCTATGCGATTCATTTGTATGCGATCATTGATTTTCAACGATTCGTTTTTTCCACACTTCTTTATATTTATTTTTATTTTTACCTTTTTCTTTGTTCTTTTGGTGAGTAGAGGGATCAAGTTCAGCTTTAAAGCGATAAAAACGTAAGAAACAACATTCAAAACAATAAATGCTGCTGCTGCGGATGATCATGTGGAGCGGCAATATGAAAATGTTGATAAGCAACATGTTGCGCTACATATCAACTGATGCGAAGACTTAAAAGCTGCTGTGCACACACACACATAACACGCACGCATATAAATGGATTTTACCTTGACGGTCGTGGGTCACCGGCGTTGCCAACGCCAAAGCGCAGGCAAAGAGCGAGCAAAGAGCTGGCCCAAACTGAGTTATATATTTATTTGCCGCTAAGTTGGAATTTATTGTAATTCCAACATACCCAGCACACACAAATGTGGTCTCGTACTAATAAAATGCATTTGCATAATTTCTCACTTAATTCTTAACGAAAATCACAAGACGCTGCGCGCCGAGTGGACAGTGAAAAATATTCAAAAAAAAAAGGAAAAAAAAAAAATTTATAATAATTAACTTGAAGAAGTAAGCCGTTGTTGTTGTGGCTTAGTGCAGCTTGTAGACACAACCAAGCCGTATTGCGCGCTCAAGAAAGTAGCGGCCACTATAGCGAATTTTATGGCGCACATTTTATTGACTTAATGATACGATTGTAGTTATGTTTGTAGTGACCACCACTCACGTCTGACGGACTAGCTCGCTGACGCTGTAGTTTTGTCCGAGTTATGCTTGGCTAAGCATTTGCTTAATTAATTTTTGAGCAACACGCATTAATTTTGAATTTTCAAGCTGTTTTGCATTTGTTTTTTTTTTTTCTTCCTCTCTCTCTTTTTACATAATTTTTGAGGGTCACTCGAAATGGTATAAAAATAAAACACCCCCATTAAAATGCTTGTAGCAAATTAGACAAACTAACAATTAGCTCTTTAGTAGAAATTAGTAGTCGAAAAAAAGACTTGTGGAAAATTTGTTATAATGAAGTGGGTGTTGCTGTGAATTTACTAACCAACAGCGCATGAATCTAATGCACACAAGCCACATAAATTTGTTCTGTTGTTAAATTTTTAGTAATTTATGCATTTTATTTTTGATAGACTAAGTGCGGATGTCTAACAAAGCGTCAAAAGTTGGAAGTTTGATATAATCTTTCGAACTAAAAATTGACAACTTGGCCCTGAGAAAGAAGGCGGCGGTGCAAACAACGTGCTGTTTAGAAAGATAGCTGCACATTTTTAGATGGCAGCACCTTTTTTTATCAATTCTTGAACATCAAATATCATAAAAATGAAATATGCATAAACATTTTCATAAATTAATTATGTTTTTGTTAGCTTTTCAATAAAAAAGTGGAGGAAAATTAATGAGTTCTTAAAGAATTTAAAATAAAGTGAAAATGTTAATTAGAAACCACCTGTGTATATAATGTAAAATCGCACCTTATGATTTTTATGGCGATTATTAGTTTGCTTAGATAGAGGAACAGGCAAATAGACAGACAGGAACTACATAAGAGTGACCCTATAACGGTGTTAGTAGCTGCAGTTGAGGTGCCACTTAGAGCGTGAATGGCAATATTTACATAATAATTTACATTTGATGTTTGATTATGTTTCAAGTTGAGAAAATATTTGAAAATTCAAATTTTGATATAAAGAAATTTAATATTTATACATATACAGATATATGCATACATATTACATGTAATGAACTTTCAATAAAATGCATGTATGTATATTTAAGGCGACTACGAGTTTGAAAAAATATATTTCTATACCTTGCAATACTGTTACATTATATGACAGCACATGTCAAACAATGACGAATAATAAGAACAAAAAAAAAAATAATAAGGAAAAAATATATATTCTCACATATTTATATATGTATATACTATATATATACTTCGCTTTTCACCTGCGCTGCTGCCTTTATTATTGTTATTTATTTTATTATAGACTATTGCTTTTATTGTTTTGTTGTACTTGGTGTTGGTGTCGCCGCCACTGATATTGTTAAAGTTCGTGTTGGTGGCGCATTTGATACTTTTGTTGCTGTTTGCTGGTTGTTTGAATACATTAAAATCGTGTTTGTTGTTTTTGTTGCGATGAATGGTTGCGGAATTATTTGTTTATGGAGGCAAACAAACAAAAGCGGAACACAATTAATGTTGAAATAAAAATCAGTACAGATATAAAAAAATTATAAGGAAACAAGTCATTAATGTTGCTCTATTTGTATGAGCTGTGACGGCGGCAAGCGGTCACATGTATTGTAGCTGATAAGCAACGAAAGAATGTGCATAGAATAGATCTAAGCATGTGAGAACTGTTATGTAAATATGGAAACTATATATGACAGCAAGTTGAGGGCATTGAACACTTTTAGAAAAACTGAATATTTTAAAAAAATTTCATATATTCAAATTTTCAAAAAATTTTAAAAATTCAAAATTTTCACAAATTTCCAAAAATATAAATATTTAAAGTGTGTAAAAAAAACAAATAAATAAATAAAACCATGTTTCCCACACAAAAGATTGACTAACATTTGTTTGTCAGCCAGCAACTTGTTTGTGGTATGCCACTTTCATGTCGCCACTGATTGGTCATTAATACATCGAGCGAATAATGGGGAGCACAATAAATGCGCACATAAATAAAGCATTAAATTGAATTGCCAACAGCAGTGTACGTCGCATTTTGGGCTATTTTCTGCACACCAAGCTGACGCTTTTCATTGTGCCACAGTTGCGCGAACAGCAGCATATGTTGTTCAGTTCGTATGCTATTGAAATTTAATATCAGCTGTTGTTGTACGCTTTGTTAGTGCTGCTGACAATTTTTATTGCTGACAACAATTACCATACCATGTCAGCAACAATTCAGCCAACTAACCAATTACTCATTCATTCATTCAGCCAGCTGGCTATAGCCAACGCTTGCATCCGTTCGCCCGCCCGTTTACCGGCTCGTTTGTCCGCTTAGCCAGTTATTCGACTGGTTATTGTCATTTGATGTTTCATTTCATTGCACCCTGATCAGTATTGACTTAATTTAGACATTTGGCTTTCAGCTACCAGCCAAGTTTAAAAGGCGCATAAATTGCCTGACAGTCATGTGGCAATGTAACTCGTTTCAATGCGCATATGTATATATGTGTATTTGTTGGTGTTCGTCTTAAGAAATTCGCAATGCCTGCGTAATTTAAGTACATTCAATAAGTTGTTGTAGCATTTGAGACTTCTTGTTTTGTATGATTTGCGAGTTAATGGCAGCTGTACTGTGTAACTTGGTGGCAGCATTGCTTGTATTCAATTGAATAAAATTTGCCTGTAAAATAAGTTGTTTTGACCAAATGCATTTAATTGCGTGTTTCCAGCGTTGCTTGCGTCATTGTTCATTATGCAGCTCTTTATACATATATGCTTTTGTTGTTGAAGCTTTGTCAGCTCAATTATGAAACTTCCAACTTAATTTATTGCATCTGCATTTAGCTTTATTTTAAAAAGTTAACTGTCATTTTTAATAACCATTGAGTTGTTATTGTGGTATCGACATTATTGAAAAGCTAAATTTTTTAAAAAGACGGAATTTAATATATTTTCGTTTTCATTCAGCACATTAAAATTGTTGTCAGCATACAAAAATTTTTGTCAGCGCTTAGTGCAGCGTAAAAAAGGAGTTGCATATAAATATATACTATACAAAAAAATATTGCTGAATAACGTACTCTTCCATTCTGTCAAGCGAAATTGAACTCATATCTGAATTCAGCCCATTTCTCTTGCTTAGTAGAGAATAGAATAGCTGACAATAGTGAAGTTAAAAAATTTACATATCCGCATGTTGCAATAACCATTTTATACACGTGTTTTGATAAAGACATTTTTACTTGAAAGTATGGTGTATTTTATAGTCAAAGAATTATATCTTTTTAATTGCTTTTTTCTAAATAAATGTAACTCGTTTGCATTCTTCTTTCATAACTTAAATATTTTATAATTTATATAAAGACTGTTGCTTACTTTTTCTAACTCTAAAAGGTGAAACCGAAGTACTTGTATTGCTTGCACCATCTGAAAGCAAAGAAAAGTCAAAAATTATTCAATTATTAATTAATTATTTATTAAACAAAGATAAGATTAGATTTAAGAGTGAGAGCTAGTAGTCAAAAATTGCATAACCCATTTATATATTCTCAATTTACCGTATATTGTGTAGTTAGTTTAAAAATTTTTATTGAATGATTGCTGTTGCAACAATCAATCGTTTTAAGATCCACCTTAACCTCACTTTAAAATAGTTGCAATTTACGCAAATTTGTTTTATTTATAATTTATTTATTTTCATTTTTAATTTATGTATGCACACAACCTATTTCATTTTAATTACAGATCGACAAAAATTAGGGCTCAAGTCCGTAGATGAGCGACGATAAGTTAAATTTTACGCTTCATTTAAACGCACCTTAATTGGTCGACAGCAAAACAAAAAACTTAAAACACAAACTTGCCATAGCGAACAAAGCGCAGAAAGCTGTGAAGCCGCAAAAAGAATACAAGAGAAGTAGCGTTTTTAATCCAGCGCCTGACGCCGTGGGCAGTGACGCCGCCTTGATTTCGAATACATACATATATACAAATATACATATTGTAAGTATTTGTTGTTGTTAGCTGTGGTATTTATATAATAATTTCCTTGTTGGCAGCTCAGAGTTTCTTATAAAGAAATCAGACGCTTTTAAAACGCTCAGTGGTGTGCGGTATTTTTCATTTTAGATACTTTCTGCTGCCCGCTGTTGCTTTAACTCAATCATTTCGGAGTTCATTTCAGTTTTTACTCAGTTCTGCTTTCACATATACATATGCACATACATACATGTATATATATATATGAGCTCGACATTTTAGTCACTTTTAATCGCATTAAAAACGATTTGGAATTTCAGGCTAATGATGATGAGCAATATATATGCGCAGCGCAACAGTGGAGCACAAAAAGTGTGGCACGAAAAAAAGCTTAAAAGAAGCTTGCAAACTTTCCACAACCTTAATCGCAGCGGGCGGTATCCGTGTCGCTGCAGCGAGTTAATAAACTCAAAAAAGTCTCAGCATTTAAAACGTCAAAGTCAAAATTTGCGCTATTGAAGCACTTCCAGACACCTCAACCAACAAAGCGAAGGCAATAAAAAGTCGCACTGTCAAAATTCGCTGCACCAAAACATAGCACAGCATAACATAACATAAGTGAAGTGAAGGAAAAAAATAAATCCTGCGCTTGGTTGGATACCTCGTTACAGCCTCACCTAATTAAACTGTCAACTTGACATTTGACATTTTTACGACGTTCGGCAGTCGGTGAGTCAAACACAAAATAAAAAAAAAAAACAAAAGAAAAGCTAAAAGCACGAGCGCAAAAATTAAAACAACAAAGCAACAACTTGGTTAAGCTATTAAAAAGTTAGCCTCCTTGCTTAAAGGCGGAGAATACGCGTACAGCAACTACTAAGTGACATGGTAGTAACAACAACAAATGCCTAGTCAAAACAAAAAACGGGAAAAAAATCAATATGCAACAACAACGGTGTCCACAACAAGGCATGGCATATATTGACAAGTTCAACTGCAACATATTGCAATTTTCTCGCCATACAAACCATAACAACATAATCACGGCGCGTTGCTATAGGCCGCACAGCTTTGTTATGGCGCGCTAGCGCTAACTGACTATGTCCAAAACAGCAACACTTGCATCAACAAGTACAACTACAACAACAACAACACCAATAGTAAGTGTAATAAATGGCAATACAGAAAGTATTCAATGGAAATAAAATGAATTTTATGGCTTAGCGTTGTTAGCTGAAGCATGCCGCTGCGAACGCCACCGCATACGAGCCATAGTAGCCGCCTCTAGTAGTACTTAAAAATACAAACGTTAAGTATGTGTTACTAAATGCACATTTAAATGTTTATTCAACATTTTGCGCGCACTCACACATACACACAAACACAGGCGCGGGCGCGGGCGCGTAAACTAAAACTCTAAAGCCACATGTACTCTTACTCTAACTGGGCGTACGAGCGTTCTGCGACATTGCATGCTTGCCGTTGGAGTGCCCGCGAGTTAGCGTTGCAATGAAAGCGAAGCGCGATCCGTAGAAGCGCATGACAGCTTGGCTTGGCAGCGAGGCGAAATGATTTATTACACAAGTACGCAGGCGCACTGTCAAACTGACAGTTGGAACAAAACACTACAACGCCATAAAATGACGCGCCACTGTTATCGTCGTTTTCGCGTGTATAATAATGTAACAGCGAGCTTTGTTGGTGCTTGATGCGTTGATGTCGACATTTGTTCGTAGGTCCATCCGGCCCTCGAATTGAATTGAATTGTGTAGAAGTAAAATTTTGCGAAAGGCGGAAACTCTTAAAGGGAATGGGGGTTCAGTATGACAGAACGCACGCTGATAAATATATGCACATTTGCAATATGTACCCGCAGCGCGACAAAATGACAATAAAGTGATGGCTGAGAGAGTTCACTCGTAAGTAAATAATACAACCTAAGTCGTGTAAAGTCATTGGCAAATTTTAATCAGAAACTCCTTGGAATTTGGTAATGTGTGACTATTCAGCAAAATTCAGCTAAATATTAATTATAATAGCGTGTAAAAGCGCTAACTTGCAAACGCTTTCAGGTGTTTTTTTGTCAATTCAGCGCAATTCAGCTAACTTTGAAAGAGAATAATTTCAAGTAGTAGGCTGTACAAAATATTTCTCAACCGACTTTTATTGCATTCAGCGCAATTCAGCCAACTATAAATGCAAATGCCTCACGGATAAGACTGCACTAAATGATCCTCAACCGATTTCTGCTTAATTCAGCATAATTCAGCGCAGTTCAGCACACCAAATTTACATATGGGCATATCTAAGTGATTCATTATTCTTCCATTTGCCAATAAAACGTATACATATATTTTTAATGGCCGACTGCACGTCGCAGCTATTTATTGTAAGTACTTTCATTGCACTATCTAATGCAATACAAATTTCGTATGCAACATACGTAATATTGTAAGCGATTGACTAATGATGATTCCGACACTTTATAAATATGCTTTAAAGGCGATTAAAGAGTCAGTTATATGAAGTGGTAATATTTGTATGCATAATTTGCTTTCACCGCTAAACAGTAATTGCATCGTGACAACGATATTAGCACATATGTATGCACGTGCGATTTTCCAAAAGGTTTCCCAGAAGTTTTAATAATAATGTTTACGAAATTGTAGTAATAGTTATTTGTAATTAAGAAATCTTGTTGGCCTTTTATATATATATATATACCACTAAGAGTAGTAGAAGGGCATGAATTTGATATGAAGCGTGGTGGTTGAATTAAACAATATATTTTCAATTTTTCATTCAATGTTCAATGTCAAAATTAACTTATTATGAAAAAGTTCTCTATACTGAACTGGAAGTTTGAAAATAACTGAATTTAAATTAAGTTTACTTTTATTCAGCTCATCAAAATTTTTGTCAGCACAACAAAATTGTTGTCAGCACTTTGCGTAGCACAATAATTGAGTTGCACATACGCATATAGTTCGGAAAAAAACGCTGGTGAATTATGCGCTCTTTGGTAATACTTACCGCATGTGATTTAAAAAGCCTTAAATTATGTTGATGCATCTTAAGGCAACACAGTGGCATTTTTTCATTTCCCTAACTAAAGTAGTGAGCGCGAAAATGTCATACGGCTCATTTAAATGCTACGCATCATATTTGCCTAGACTCAATGTGGCAACTGCGAAACGCTCGGAGATTTTTCATTGTTGCAAAACTAAGTGCCACTCAGAAACACATACATATCTACACTTAAATATTCATACATAAGTTGCAGTCTGCCCAGCCAGTTTAAAACTGTGGCATACCACTTAAGCAACACTTGGCATTAAGAGATGACATATGCAGCCAAATCTGCGACACACGGTCGCAAGTAAGCGAGGAGTATTGAATTTTTACGATTACATTTTACAACAGTCGGCGTGACGAGCTAACTGCCACGAACGATACAGGCGACCGAACTGCTGGTGAACGTTATGGTGTGGCATATTGGTGCTTACTGCTGGGATTTTACATGCATTAATGAAATAAAATGTTCAAAATTCTGTATGTAAGCAACAAAACCGAAAAGGTTTAATGCGGTCGTTATAGTGGGTATTGTTATAGTTCTTGCTGTTGTTATTGTTGTTGCAACATTGACAGCCTTCAGCGCGCTGACATAAGACGAGCAACAAGTTTACCGCACAATCAACCAACATCAACAAGTGACAGCGCAACAGATCAACTGCGCTCAGCAGTCAAGCGTTCGGCAATAAAATAAGTTAACAACTCAGTTATTGAGGGAATGACGGTACATATATAGGTATGCATACATATTCTTCTCATACACATTTTATTTAGTAACGAAAAAGTTTATAGTTTTACTTTTTATATTTTTTTTTTGCTATTGTTGTCTTTTTTTTACCACATCTGAGTGGAGTGGCATGTGGGTCGTGGCGGGCTGTAAGACTAAGCTCCAGTCTCCAGCCGGCATAGTCGTGCATTTATGTATATCTAGATGCTTGTGGGCTGCTGGCATTGTTTGTGGTCAACAACAATGCGATTTTGCTACAAGCAACACCAAACACATATACATATACGTACGTGTGCAATATGTATATGCAACAGTTGCATGTGTGAGACGTTCGTCACTTTGTATTTGTTTATGTAACGCAGCGCTCTGACATGCTGGATCACAGCCACTTGAGATTAAGAATGATAATTTTGTGTTGTTTTGTGTTATTTTGTGTTTAATGTTTTCGCAAATTTTTACCCGTACACCGTTGTAGTGTATTTATTTTATTTTTTTCTTTTTCTTTAATAATAAAAATACAAAACAAATGTAGTAAACTTGCAACAGCGACATTGAACTTGCTTGACGACAAGTGCGCATGCGTTAGTCGCTGCCGCCTTAGTTATCGCGGTCAGCGGTAAATTGCAGCAAATTTATTTAAGCGGCAAATAAAAATGCTTTTACGAGCAACAGTCGCTGCGGCACACTGCAACGGTCGCTCATCTAATTGAATCGAATTGAAAAATTTATATGTTTATACATTGCCAACATTAAATGTCGCTTTGTGAATTGTTGTTATTGCATTTTTTATTGTTTGTATTTGATAATTGAAATTTTGCATTTCGTTTTGAGGTCAAGGTGAACTTGTTGTGCCAATATTACAGCGCTATGCAACATGCATTTATTACAATTGCAGTAGCCACAATATGTTGCAAGTGCCTTTCATTATTAATCTATTTATGGGCGATGCAATAAAATGCAATAAAATGCAATTGAAGAAGGTTTTTGTGAATTTGCGCGTAGGCGACACTTACCAGTGAGTCGACTTCGGGATCCGCTGTGTAGTAGGGTTTCTGTGATCGTATCTGGAATGAGTAGAGAGGAGAAAATTGCAAGTTAATACAGTGTTTCATGGTTTAGTTAATTAATAAATATATAGTTTTTCGTGCTTTTGCTAAAATAAAAAAGCTTCTGCTTATGTTATAGATAGTAGGCCCTAAAAAAATCCATTTTAAATTATATGCCACACATCAAACAACATATTTATACAACATTAGAGCAAAACTGCAACCTTTATTTTCTTTTACTGCATTTTTGTGCCACTTTTTCGAATTTATTCTACGTCGTAACCACGTAGGTGGCATTTTATCAATTATTGCTTTGATGATTTTTATCTATGTAACTCTATGCGTGTCATTTTGTTTATGTCTGAACTTGTAAGCGCGTTTACACCACAACTGCTGGCAATAAAATTTAATATTACCAACAACTGTAATAAACTGAAGCGCAGCAAAGTGTGCAAACGCACAAACACTTGCATATATGCATACATATACACATATATATTTGCGTTTATGACTGAGCCTTTGCAAGTGCCTGCATACGGAGCAATTCGCATATTTATTACGGCAAGTGTTACCAATATATACATACATATGTAATTATGTGTGTGTTTGCGCCGCCCAATTCCCTAAAAATATTCATTGCCCATTGTGCACAACTGTTCTTTTTCCCGCGGCAACAACATTACCGCAAACGCTGGCGACTTATCTCGTCCATGGTTCAAGTTGTGTTTTTTCTATTATTCCAATGTTTTTTTTTTTCTTTCTTATAAAAATTTATCTATTTTTATTTTGTGTCATGCATTTTTGTCGCATTTCGCATTTTTGCTTTGCGCTTGTCTTTTTGGCAATTGAACAGTGGGGGTTTCGGCTGCAAACACACATACTTTACCCAAATGAATAACCAGAAGTATGTGTGTATGTGTATATACATTTGATTGTCTGTTAGTATTCTCATCGGTACGACCATTAGTCATGCTTGCGGCATGACGAATCCGCATTTTGCGCACAACTTTTTGATTTCCCTACAAACTCCAGTACAACAAAAATATATAGGAGCGTGCACACACACACACAGCCATGCGTGTAAACACCTTCTGATATTGTAATGCATTCGCTGTTGTTGGCTCTCGCATACAGGTAGTTCGACCGCATCTGCTTACGAAAATATTGAAAACATTGTTTGTGCACCACCAGGTAAAATCAAATTGGCTGCATATGTGTATATCATTTTACTACTTGCATACATTGTAGAATTCCTTACTTCACTACACACATTTTTTTTTTGAATTTTTCTGATTGTTTTCACTCCATTGCGCTTCCCGCTGGGTTTTGTAAACTCTCATCGTGGTTGTTATTGTACGCGCTTAGCCTATAATCTGCTTAAAATCTCTGCACCACCAATACGCCTTGCTTTGTCTGCTTCCAATGAAACAATTATTGTGTTTTGTTGTTATTTCTTTTATTATTATTATTTACTTTTATTACGGAATTTCCTTGCAGCTTCATATGCTTGGTTGTGTGTTCCCAGTGGCATTGACAGTTGGCTGTCAAAATGCATTGGCACTAAGCTGAGCGGTTTTTGTTCGTAAGTGAAGCCACTTCGGCTTGACCTAGCGGCAGCTCGTTAACAGATTGTGTGTGTCCAAAGTGTCAAAATGAGAACTGTGAAATGACATTGTGCAAGGGTATGCCAAAAGGTGTAAAGATCTAGTTTTCAAATAAAGGCGCGCACGAAGCGAAATTTTCTGTAACTTTAGACGAGGTCAAAGTCATTAATAAATATAATTATACCAAAAATCGAAAGTTCCCAAAATGTTTGACATTAAAAAGGCCAAATTGTCATTGAAATTTTTCACACAACTTACCAATAATTATTAAACTGCAACTTCCTCATACACTTTTCATACATTTCAATTGCGCCTGGCAACATTCAACATGTTGCAGATACATTCACAATACAAGCAAGCAATAAACCGCTGCACAAATACAGCTGCTATGCCAAAATTGTTATGTTGTTGAGCAAGTAAAGCTGTCCAACTGGTTTGACAGAAGCATAAATGCAACAATAAAAGGAAACAGTATAAATAAATGTTGCTGCCACAAACACACAAGAGAAACCACAACAACTTTCTGCTGAACAACTATTAAAACACACAAAAATCAATATCGCACGCATTCCGCACTCAAGCAAAAAAACCAAAAAAAAAGAACAATTAGAGGGGAAAAAGTAAGCAAAGGAACAGCTAAAACGCGCGCACAACGTCAAGATGTCGAGTCAGCGCATTTTGACTGGTGCTTTTGTTGCTGTCGCCATATTTGATTGCTCATGTCGAAACGTCAGCGGCAAATGTCAGCCGTCGTATGGTTCAGAGGAGTGAGCACAAGTGGATTTGTACGTATCGGTGTGTGTGTGTGTGTGTATTGCCAAATACCAGCGAACGCTTGGCGTGGAGTTAATTATAGTGTTTGGTGGTCGCCACAACAACAGCAAAACAGCAATTGTTAGCACCAGGAAAACATAAAGTATGCACCAGTAGAAAAATGAAAATTTAGCGAAAGAAAATAATTGGCAAAACTATGCCAAGCAGCTGAAATGTAACAAGCGGCTCGAGCGAGCGATGGCGACACGACCCACTGTGCACACGCTTACAAACGCACACATAACGCTACAAATGAAGAGCAAAATAAGCTTGACTCACTGTATTCATGTGCGCTAAATTAAAAATGGCTGACATGAGCTGCATTTAAAATGTTGTTTGCAACTAATTACGACACGCCTTTGTTGCATGAACATTGCCGTTGGAGGTGTGTGGTGGCAAGGAAACGTTAAGGAACAAAATTAGTTGTTTCACTGCTGAGAAAGTCAGGAAATTACTTGCGCAGCTGGCTGCCTGGTAACATGTTGCTATTGTTTTTCAAAGGTTTTCACATTCCAAAAATGTTGCGGCAACATTCTACAGATGTACTAACAAAAAAAAAGCAGGAATAGGTATGTAAGCGAAAATTTGTTGTTTTTATTTCGCAATTTGCTTTTTGGCAGCTGTGTGATACACTATGTTTCTCGTTTTTTTGAAACATTGACTTCATTTCATTTTCTTTTTAACCGCTGTCGTTCGCTGCTCAACGCTTCGTATGCATGGCGTTGTTTGGGTTTTTAAAAATGTATAAATCATCATAACAAGTAAATTCACAGCATGAGACATGACTATAAATAAAATCCCTGTATATGTATGAATGTGTCGATGAGTGTGTGCTTGTGAAAGCAACAGAAAATTTTGTCGCAGTGTCGTCGGTTTGTTAGTGAGGATGTGCACAAGAAAAAGGCCGTATAAATGAAAAATATTCGAAATTATAATGAAACAAGCGAAAAAAATTTGTTTTAAATTTAAATAATAATATGATATATATGCCATTTTTGTTTTACGTTTTCATTTTGATTGCTCTGACTTGGCTGCTTTGTTCGGTGCATATTTAAAATGCAGGCAGTGTTGCAGATGTACTACAGTGGGACAGTTAGCAAAAATAGTGATTTGGAAATTCGAAAAAGTTTATTTTATTATTTATTTTAATTTTGTACACACGCGACACCTAACAGCCTAAGAAGCCTAAAAGCACACATTGATACGCACACTTTATCTGTGATCGACAAGTGTACTTTATCTAACTAGTATCTCTAACGCCACTTTGAACGTGATTCAACGTTTTAAATACACGTAATTGCCAACCAAATCATTTGCTCATATCTAGTGTCCAGAGACTTTACGCCACATGCTTTATTTGATAGCTATTCTTTTTCAATTTTTAATTTTACGCTCTCAGTTGTCATTATCGCGATTTACGTGGGCCACCACAGTGGAATGTGGGCTATATTGGCGCACAGAAAGTAATGTGACAACATTAAAAATATTTTTAGAGCAACATTAAATGGCAATATAACAAAAAATACACACAGTTGTCTCAAAACGATGAAGCAGCTTAAATCGAGTTAAGCTAGGTTTTGATTTTAGTAAACTTTTGAGCATTTTGTTTATCTCTCTTTTAACTTAATATGTAGCACCAATTTTACGTTGCATTTAAGGTTGATTAAAACACTTCATATCTCGAGTGAGTTGTACAAATAACACGAAATTGTGTTAATTTAACTTAAGTAAACTTAAGCCCCTTTAACCTATTGCTACTGATATATGAAAATATTTAAGGAAAAAGTATTGAAAATAAAATTTTCTGCATTATTGAAATGCTTATGCGGGAATCTACGGAATTTTGTATCATTTTAAGCCATTAACACAAGAAGTGCATAACACAATAATTGCAAATTTCTTATTTCTTACAGATTTCTTAAATTGTTTTTAACATAATTTTTACTTTGTTTTTTGTGATTTTACTACTTTCTTTCGTGCTAAAGTACTTTTCTGGTTCTGGTGTGTCAGATCGTTAGCAATCAGCAATCTTTTATCAATGTTGTGCTTAAGCGATTATTTGGTGAATTGTAACAGTAAAGTGTAGTGAGCGGCGGTGTGAGTATCAGTGGCATACGGAAAGGCCTACATACATACATATATACAGAATTATACGTATGCATATACATGACTTAATAAGTGTTGTTTTTCTTTCATTCTTCAAAACTCGCGCCAACGCTGGTAGTTATTCAATGCTGACGTCCGTCGAAATCAAAACCTAGAAAAGTGTCTATCAACAAATAAATATTTATGACAAAAACTCTTAAGCTTTTTGTTAGCTATTTTCAATGCTATGCATGTGATTGTGTTTGTATTTATTTTTGTATGCAGTATTTGTTCGTTTGAGTAATAAAGATAAAATTGCGCCTATCTACCTTAACAATAATTTAACTGGTACAACAATATCGTGCTACAAGCATGATTATATACACAAATGGATGGGTGATAAAATGAGTAGTTGTTAAAGTGAAGTATTCCCTACAATTTTGGAAATGGAAAAAATATTTTTGAAATTTTATTTCTTTTTTTTGAATTTAAGAAAAATTTAAGCCAATAGAGGTCTTTACATAACATTTCAGCTCCATATATGGAATTTAAAAAAAATTGTTTGAAATATTCTTATTAGTCATTAGGAGGCCGTATAAACTTAGGCCCAGCATTTCTACGGCAATTTAAAAATTCATTATATATTTTTTAAGTTTCCTAGTCTAAATCTCTCATATTTCGTATTCCTAAAGTCAGCTTCCTAAAATATTAAATACCAGCGAATCCATAGTATGCATAAGGCTCTCTATTTCTCACAAGGCCACCGCACAGTGGCACTATCGAAAGCGTCAGCACACCAACACAACAACAAGATTAAACTATATCAACAACAACAAGTCAGGAAACGCTAATCGGCAATATAGACAATAATGTGGCTTTTAATTTTTATTTGATCCGTAAACGTTGCGCTTCGTTGTTAACATAATTTTTTATCTTTATAATACCGAAAGGTGGAAGCTTAATATATGTGCAACCTTATCCATTATATTACTCATAAGCGCAATATATACATACATATGTATGCATATATGTATTCTCTCATATTTTCATGCTTAAAAATTTGTGGAGCGCTTCAATGTTGAAACAGCAGAGAATGTTGCACGTCGCTAGCATTTGACAATTCCACTCACTTTGGGCCGCAAATGTCAACAAGACTTCGTTTACAACATCAAGACAGTATTTTCTACATCAAGGTAAAGAAAATTTGCTAGCTACAACATCAGCGCGCTGTAGATAACAATAATACACCCAAATGTATTTTTATGTTTACTTAGGCAATAAGCATACATAAACAACAATAATAAATCCAAAGAAAGCATGCTTCTTCTAAGCAAATATTAACTTGGTAGCAGTGCACTGTTGAGTTTCAAATTATCTTTGACTGCTGCTGTTAATGCTGCAAGAGGCGCATAGTGCGCTACTGACTTATGTAACTACGTTGAATGCAACCAGATAAATATACAAACATACAAACATACAAACATGCACACTTTTATCAATAATTGTTTAAATATGGTAATGGAGACTTCTTCTCTCTTGTTCGCACTCGAAAAACAAATAAACTTTTTCAAATTTGTCAAATAAAGAGTACATAAAATTGTAGGTGAATGTACGTTAAGTAGCCAAGTGCACTTGTTTGTATGCAAAGCGTTTACGAAGCAGTGCAAGCAAGAGTGATAAGTTACATTTGAAATGCTGAAGAAAAGACAAAAGGTGTCTTTCTTCAGCGCATGCACTTTTTTTTGTTCAAATTACACACACACACACACACACATCCGGTCCGCTCATTGCCTTAAATGAGTGCAGTAGCTAACCCCCGTACTTGCCTGCCAACTTAGATAGCAGATACTACATATGTATGGGTAGTGGTGTATGTGTGTGACAAAGTTTAATGCAATCATGTGTTTATTTATTGTTGAGAAATTAATTAGGTAAAATCAGTGAAAGACGGTCGAAATCCATGTCATAAAATGATATGAAAACTAATCATAAAAAATTAAGACTGATAAGCAAGTTATAAGCATACATATATATATATATATATATATATATATATTTATATGGCAGTGAGGCGCCTTAAGTGTGGTGAATTTGAAATTAAAGAAATTATATGAAGAGACACAGATATAGAGAAATGCTTGCTTGCTTGAGAAAAGTATTCAAATAGATAAATGAATATTTTACACTAATTTGTTGAATTTTTTGCAGTTTCAGAAATTTAAAAAAATATTTTCAAAATGTTTTCCTTGAAATTTTAATTAATAATTTTTTTTTTTTTATATAAAAATGCGAAACTGTTTGCTTTAATTTTAATTGAATTCCTTTTTTATTTAATTAGTAAGTAATTGAATAAGTAAATAGTAACTTCAATTTGCTTCCAGAAATTTTAACTTACACTTCTTTTAACTAATTAATTAAATTTAGCTTTAATATATTAAATTTTTTTAATTAATTAGTAATAATTGTTATATTAATTTAAATGGCAGTTAAATTAAGAAATATTTATCTAAAAGAAATTAATTTTTGTTTGTGCTAATAAAAAATATGTTCTCATTTTTTTTTATTTAAATATAAAAATTTAATTTTAAAAACTTTAAAATTTAAAATATTAGTTTCAGTGAATTTAAAAATTGAAATTTGTTGAAGATTAATTTCTATTTTGTGTATTTAAATTAATTAAATTAACAATTTAAAAAAAAATTTGAAATTTAAAAAAGAAATAAAAAAGAACTAAAAAAATTTGTTTTGATTTTATGTAATTAAGCAAGCAAGCTTTATAAATTTTTTGATTTAAATTTAAGATATTTTGAAAGTTTCTGAATTTTTTAAATTTTAATTGTTTAAAAACAATTTTTTTCAGTTTTATTTTTAGTCATTTAAAATGTATGTTTTTATTTTGAAATTCTCTATAGCTATAAAATTATAATTTAATTTAGAAAGTTAAATTAATTTTGTACAATTTTCTTTAAAAAAAATTTTATTATGAAGTTCTACTAAGTATATTAACAATTATACAACTTCTCTATCTAATTATGCAACTTTTTAACTTAATTTTTCCGAAAATATTTGCTCACAGCTACTCTTCTTCTTCTACTCTTTGTCGCTCCCACTTTCTCTGCTGCTCTTTGCCACAATTGGGCGCGAACTTTATGACATCTGAATTGAGCAGTTTTCCGTTTTACCATAATATTACTCCTACAATCCCAACCAACTTCTTTTGCTTCTTGAAACTTTATGACAGAGTCGGTAGTCAAGACAAATAAATCTACTCAGCTCCATATGTCTGTACATAGGTATGTAATTAGTGTTGTAAAATTATATACAGCAAATGTTTGGAGCAACAAATAAATTACAGTTTATTGGCCACAATTTGCTTGCAATTTTTTATACCGTCATTTGCATTTCATTTCATTTTCAGTACAATTTATTTTAATGTTGCCGAAGCAATTTCCATTCAGCGCTTTTATGCGACTGCGCTATTAAGCGTTTATCACGTGAGAAACTAAAATCGTTTTAATGCAGGCATATTCGAGGAAAAAAACCGCAAGAGTATTGTGGGATTACGGCAATTTAATGACGGCCGCATTTTTATTTCGTTTTTCAAATTAGTGCAATATAGTAGGGAAATAACATTTCATAAAATTTTAAAAACTGCTAATGCATTTGCACCATTGTGCTCAGCAGTGGGGCCGTGTGTTCAGGTGAGTGCAGAATATGGCGCTCACTCGCTCGTTTATGAGGCGTTACTGATATTAGAAGCTATTAATTGTTATTGCTTGATTCATATTTGCCATTGTTATAACTTTGGACTACTGTTTGCTTTTGTCATAAATGTTGTGTAATTGGTTTTACGTCGGCGTGTGTAGGCATTAAGATAATTAAAAGTTGTAGTGATTTCAATACAATGTTTAAGATAATAGAAAAATGCCGTTATTGCAGAGTTCGAAGCAAAAAAATTAAAATTCTTTAAATAAATTATTATTTTCAAGCTATCATAAGTGATATTTGTAGAAAATATTCGCATTTTGTGGATTTTCGTGCCTCTCTACATGTGGCAACAACATGTTGCCAAAACAATGTTTCAAAGAAAACGTAATAATAATAATAAACGTATAGAAATGATGTGTGAGCCCACCGAAAGTAACAAAATATTGAAAATAAATACAATAAATAATAACAACAACAATTATAAATTCAGCAAGCACAAAATCACCAAAAAAGTTGATTTACAACACATGGTGTTGTTGTTGTTGTATGTGAACAACACCACAACCGTTTCGTGGCTGTCAATGACAATATGACAACAACAATAAGAGCAGCTATACAGCGGCAGCAAAAAATGTGCGCGCAATTAAATCCCAAGCTTTCAACTAAATCATGTCGGTATAAAATATGTATATATATACATTTATTTAGTAAACAGCACTGATATGTAATCGCGTGGCACAACAACCACTTTTAGACAAACCACAGCGCCAATGACACTGTTGTGATCATAAATTTTATGTTGATACTCGTACTGGCAATGTAAATGTTGCCGCAACAAGTGCTTGTCACGCGATGGTGAAGCTCGCATGTTGCTAACGACATATTTGTGTGTACAAAAACAATTGAATGCTAATATTTAGTATTTATTAATTAAAAATTTCTATTTTAAACAATATTCTTAATATTCTTTCTTCTTATTCTTCAACAAAATCTTACATTATAATGAGCCTTTAAATAATTTAAAGTTTTTTTTTGTTATTCTCTTCTTTCCCTTTTTAACATGCATTTCCCTCCCTTTTGGCAACATTTTTATTTGCAGCTTTTAGTGGTGAATTCATAAACAAAAATATCAATCACATCGATTGGAAATGTAAACAAAATTTCCCACAAAATTCAAGCTGAAAATCCATCACAAAATTGTGCAAAGATTTGGCAAGACGCAGGGAGTGGAATAAAAAATACTTTTTTCGAAGCAAAAAGACCAAAGGTGTAGAGAAGTGTACCGGAATGCTGGCGATTCTTTTGTTGAGAATCCTACAAGAAGTTAGAAACCGAATTTACTGCAGACCTGCTTGTAAGCACAAAGTGTTAATAAAAACTCTCATTTTACTGTTAAACTTTTTTCCTGTTCATGAGCGTACACACATCAATCAGCAACGTTTCGTGATCACTACGTCAGACATCTGTGTACGCACTACTAAACTTGGCATGCGTGCATATGCTGATACAGCTGTGAACTGTCGTATATATGCATGTAAATGTGGATATATGGATCTGTCTCGAAGAATGTTTCTAAGGAAAATTCCAATCAATTTACCGCATACCAAGTGTTCAGTTAAACTTTGAACGCATGTGTACCTTTATACGCATATTATCCGAGTGTAATTATAAATACTGATTTATGGTCTGATATATATGTATACATATAAACAAGGAAATAGACATGCATAAAAATTCATTAAACGACGAGATTAAATTTTCGGATTTATTTAGTGAAATTTGATAAAATTTTGTTAAAGGAAAATATTTTTGAAAGCTTTACGATGTAAAGCCGAGGTTTCTTGGAAAATATATTATAATAAAATGATTCTTTTGTTAATAATAATTCCTTTTATTATAAATAAAATAATAAAATAAAATAATTCTTCTGTAATAATATTTTTATAATTATTAATAATTATTCATTATTAGTAAATTATTTTAATATTTATAAATTATTTTGTTATTAATAAAAAAACATTTATTTATAAAGAATTATTATAACATATTTTTTCTTTTTTTGGTATTTCGAACAATTTAAAACCGTAAATTTTACATCTCAAAATGGTAAGTTCGAAAGATGAAAAGATGAAAGAAAAAAATTAGTTCAAAACGGGGATTCGAAAATTTCCCTTTAAAAACAAAAATTGCGCTCAAACTATTGAAATTTAAGTAAATAAATTAAAAACTCTACATACATATAAGAGACGAGAGGTCTTTAAATCTCAAAAATTTAACTATTTGTTGAAGGCAATAATATTAATAGCATGAATTAGCTTGTTCGAAATACCAATTATAATTTTCCGGATATTTTTAATTTTCTATTATTTTTTTTGTCTATTTATTTTTCTTCTCAACTTATTTTTAGTTTTTCCATTAAAATCAAGAAATTACTTTCCTACAAACAACCAAAACAAAAAAAAAAACAAAAATAGGCGTTAAAAAATGTGTATTTTCCAATGACGTCTATCTCGTGACGGACGGGTAAGTGACAAGCCGAGCGGCATTGTTAAACAAATAGCTAAAAAAAAATCGGCTAATATGTACGTGCATTTATGTACTGGACTGCCAGTGTGCTTTTGTGATTTGTTTGATTTACGAGCGAGCGAATTTCTATGCCACTCAATGCGCGAAGCGCAAAAGCTCGACGATCGTCAGCGAGCGTATGGCGTGCGTGCGTGGGCGGGCATTTGATGAGGATGAGTTTCGAGAATAATGTAGCGGTCGCCAAAGCTGTTAAGTGGCAACAATTTAAATTTAAATAAAAATAAAAATAAAAATAAATAAAAATACAACCAACAACAACAAGTCAGTATAAATATAAATAAGTATGAGGTCAAACTAATACACAGAAATCGAACTTTAAAATATATTGTGGCACATAGGTGTGTATGTGTGGGTTTACTACATGTGCACGCGCACAAATGTGTTTCCGAGTAAAATATAAAATATGAAATAAGCAACTGTTGACGCATGCAAGAAATTACAACAAAAGCAAGGTAAATAAAAAAATAAAATATTTGTTGCTGCAGCAACAATTGCAGAGGCAGGCATGTCAATGACCAGATTTGGACTAAGCAACTTTGTGTAGCATAATTGTTAATGTAAACATTGACGAAAAATATTGCCGACCGCCCTCGTGGTGCATGCCGCTTATGTCAATGCGCTGTTGTGGCATTTGTGACATGTGATGCACGCACTAGTTATTTGCTCTACAGATGAAATGGGAAATTTTCGATTTACATTTTCCATAAAAGTTTCTAAATGCACACACACACACACACACACATAGACATACAAGCGCTCATTCAACACCTTCCAGCGCGCGCGCAATATTGTTGCAACATACCGCCAGTCAGCTAGCCAGCCGGCATGCAGGCAGTCATCTTAGTCATCCAGTCAGCTCACACGTCATGTATGGCAAGGCAACAAATGGATATAATAACAACATTTAAAAGGCGCCAAGTGGTTTTATAAACAAATATTATAATGAAAAGTTAACAATAGCAAGCGTGTTTGTTAGGACGAAGAAGTTAACCAGCACCTTGAGTTCTTGATCTCCGGCAACCAACTGACTATCTGTCTGTCGAGATGTCATTCAGCACATTGCTGCATATGTATGAATATCTGTGTATGTATGTATGTATGCATATACGAGAATTTTCCTGCTGCTCTTGCGTTGCTTGGGCAATTTTCAATACTTAAATGTGTGTTATGTGGTGTTGAATATTTGGAAATTTTTAATTTTTTCGTAAACAAAACGCTGATGGCCAGCGCAATTGTAAGTAGACCAACCTAATCAGTTAGCGGTTGGAAGCTGGCGTCTATCGATGCCTAACGTCTGGCATGCATTTTTAAAAGTCGCACATAGTGTGCGGCAAGGGAGTGGAGGGGCGGTGGGCAAGCGCCACCTAGAATGACGTTATGACGTATATATGTGCATATGTATTTAAAATAAACATTTTAGTTGGCTGGAAAAGCTGAACAATGAGTGTGGCAGTGCGATATAAACAAGTAAGGGTGCTTTTGTGGGCAAATTCTTGTTTATTTGATGGCAGCGAAAATTGTTTTGTGGCAAATGTGAAAATTTGAAACGTTATTGTTATAAAAGTGAATTTAAAAGAATAAATTGCTTTGTAATTATCTTTATAAGCGAATATTACAACTAATCCTTACATCATTCTTACTATGTGGCAATGTTAATTTACACGATTGTTATGATGTTGCAACTCGTATTTGTCGTAATAAATGTATATAAGTGTATATGCCATTGTATGAGAACGTGTGTAAAACTATTTTCTGTTATAAATTTTACATAACAACAGTTACGACTGCGCAATAGCATTGCCGTTGTGTCAAAAGGACACGTAGGATGCTCATTTCATGTTGTTTATTGACGTGTCTATTTTAACACACATGCATAAGTACAGCACACCTTTACAAGCTCTCTACCTTTTTTCGTTCAAAGCCATTGTTCGCGTAATCTAAAACCGCTTTCGGCCACACTAAGGGTAGACGAAAGGATGCTACCAAGCAAACTATGATTTCACTGCGTTTTTTACTGCACACATTTGTTATTTTTTTTTTTAAATTCAAACGCATTGTTGTATTTTAAATTCCTGCTTGTATGTATGTATGTATGAATGAATTTTTGTGGCGCGAATGATATAGCGCGTCTAAGGCATTTGCGTTGATAAAAATATGGTAGGGGCAAATTAAAAAGGTACCCCACAACTTTGTTCAACGCATGGAACTAAAGACAGCAGTGTAAAGGAGCATATGAGTATAATTGAAGAAGCAGGAATATTTCTTTATAACGAACTCGCAACAAAAAAGAAAATAATAAAATAAAAAAAATAAAATAAAAAACATCAAGGAAACAAAGCTGATTAAAATGCATAAAACTTGTACACAAATGCCATTTCTCTCATATAGTTGCATATGTATGTGTATGTGTGCAGTGATCGGTTTGTGTGTAATTTTATTTAGAGCGCAAAAGGTATGCGCGGCGCACTATGCCACACTAAAGGCACAAAATGAGCAATATGCGCATGCGCAGCACACACACACAACACAATAAGTGCTGCAAGGAGACACAAATTGTATGCGCTAATGCCCTTTTTTTAAATGCCTGCCATACGCCTGTGCGTTACGAATTCACTTTTTTGTAAAAGAAAAAATTTTTTTTCTCTGGAAAGCAATGCGATTTCATTTTGAAACAATGGAAAAGCAAAGGTAGAACGTGAACCTTTTCCTGGTCTGCCGCTTGTGCCTTTGCTTCTTTAC
This sequence comes from Bactrocera minax, assembly GCA_021498325.1. Lineage (NCBI taxonomy): Eukaryota > Metazoa > Arthropoda > Insecta > Diptera > Tephritidae > Bactrocera > Bactrocera minax. The sequence goes on along the minus strand of JAKEEE010000011.1, from coordinate 2,129,812 downwards.
TGATTACAAATGTAGTGGCTGGAACCTGTATGAGGCGTATCTGCTGGTAGCGGCAGGTAAATTGAAAGAAAGGTCGTTACGCCGTTAAGGAATCATAGTTGAAATTAACGAAACTAGTAATTTTGAGCAATTCCAGAGAAAAATGCCGAAACGTAACTCAGAAAAGGCTAAATATGTTGCATACCATGTACATATGTATGTATGTGCATATATAATCGGTGAGAACACCCAAACAATTTGTGAAGCATAAAAAATCTATATTTTCCTAAAGCCAAAATGTGGAAAAGTAGTAAAAGAGAAGCAGTGAGTGGGAAATGCTCTAAGATGCATGGTTAGATAAGCGTGTGTGTTTGTGTGCAGACAATTCATATGTACTTGCGTACATGCATAGGTATGTTGTGAGGATTTCGGTTTGCTTTAACGGCTGAATTTTATTATATGGGGCAGCAAAAGGCTTGATAAAACGCACGTCAATTAGAATTTAAATATGAAAACGCACAACAGTAACCCAATACAAGTTGGCAGTGTTGTAGAAAGCGCCGGAGTGCGCATCTAAGCAACGTGTGCACTGAGCGCCTAACTATCACGCTTGTGGCAATGTATCTTCAACGTTTTTTTTTTTATTTTGTTCTTTCTAATTTTTAAATACATTGCCGTTGTGGTTGTGGCGACAATTATGTCAACACTTTTGGCTATTAAATTGCTAACACACTTGCTACACATTGCTCAGTGGCCACATGCAATATATTTGTCAGCTCTTTACTGTAATTTCTTCAACACAGCTGTTTAGGTGGGGGCGCGTAATAAAAGTGTCTACCTACATGTAATTTATTTGTTTATAATTAGCAGTGTCTAAAATCGGCTGCACGCAGTTAAATATACGCTTACAAATGCATGAAAGTGTGGCACTTGCCACACAACAGCATTTTATATGTGAATATGTGTATATGTGTGTAGGTGTTGCAGCTAACTGCCGCTTTGCGGCATGTGTAATTTATTTGCTCGCTTGCTGTGCTCAATTAACCGATTGATTAACGCGATTAATTATTTAATTAAATTATTGTGATTTTTGCAGCAAACAACTAAATTGAATTCTAACAAATTTTCGGAGGCGCAGAAAGTTTGTGAGAATGTGTCAATTTAGAAGTGAAAATAAATTTTTACTCAGCCAACATTTTGACTAAATTAATTCCTGTTTATATGTAATTTGTATGTAGATGTAGCGGTAAATATTTGCTAGCATTGATTTTACAAAATTCCAAACTTGTGAAAAGTCTTTATTAATTCGAAAATTTACTCTCCTTAAAAATTTACTGCATTTCGCTAATTAATTTAGCTTGTTGTCAATATTAATGATGTTGCTGACTGAATTATAAATACACGATTTCTTTTTCCACTTTTTGCAGCAAATATTTTACAAAAATTAGAAACTCAACAAGCAAACTCATCAGCAGCAAATAAATTGCGCCCGTAAAAGATGTAAAAATAAAAATTAATAAATGCTTGTTGCAAATCAGCAATAGCTACAGCAACAAATATTGACAACAGCACTGAACAAAATCTAGAATCTGAGAAATGCTTGTTTTCATGCTGTTGATGATGCGTTGAAACCGAATCACAATATTGTACATACCCCGATGTATGTATGTATGTATTTATGTATGTATATTTGTAGCATGTTAAATGAGCAAGAAGCAGAAGAAGACTAGGAAGCAGCGCTCGCTGCGCAGACAGACCGTACCGTCGGGGCAAACACACCATCAGCGAACAACATAGGAATAAGCCAAACACAGTTAGTATGAAAAACAGCCGTCAGTGCCAACAGCAGCATCATCATCATCGTCGTCAACATACGTATGTAATCAACAACAACAACAACAACAGCTACTAAATCCAACAAACTAACAACCATGCTATTTACCCGTACTTCATTAATCATTATGCCAAATGCCAAAAATTCAAAAGCGAAAAAAAGAAAAAAAAAAAAACAAAAAAAAAGCAACAACAATATTACAATAATCATCTGAAATTGAAAGAGCGATGTTCACTTATGAATTCTTGGCGTTTTCAGGCAGTTGTGGAGGTTGGCGGTTGTGCGCTGAGCCAATCGGCAACCCAGCGAGCAAAAATGTTTGGTGTTGAGTAGATGCTGTGAAAAATAATTTTAAGAACGATAGTCGAAAACGATAGTCCAAAGTCCAAAATGGGCGCGAAGGTTGCTGCCACAAACAAGTTGGTCGATGTAATGAAATTATCTATTGATAAAATTTTCATTCTAACATATTTGGTTGATAAAAATTATGAAATTTGTGAAAACATTTAATTTTTTGTTGACTGGCTAGCATGCTTTTGGCCCTGACGTGCGTATTTCATTTCAGCTTGCTTGTGAGTCTTTATTATTTTCCGAAACAAAATCAATTTCTCTGTGCGTTCTGAATAATTTTAGAAATGAGTATTTATTGAATTTTTTTTCAGCTTGGCATAAAAGGGGAAAAGGTAGAAAATGATAACAGAACTGCTGATAGAATATCTCAGTTTATTTCTCTTTGGAAAACATTCAACGTTTTTATTTATTAATTTGTTATTTAGTTAGTATTTTATTTATTAATTATTTATTTCTAAATTAGCAATTTAATTAATGTTATATATATTACATATATATGTACATAAAAAAAATTCTTTTATTTAAAACTATAAAAGAAAAATTATTCGAAAGAGCTTATAAACATTTCATATGTTATAAAATCAAACTTTTAGTTTTGTGTAATCAGAACTTTCTATGCTTCCTTTGCGCCTCAGCCCACTCGTTGCTCGTGAGCCGTCAACTATCAACATGCTTTTATCACGCTCTATTCCTATCTCCAGCAATCTGTCTGCCAGTTAATACGCCTATTTGCCACAATACAAGCGCACAGTCTGTGTTGCGCCCCACACTCGCATTCGCTGAGCCTGAAACATTTTTCACACCAAACAACCATTTTACCCCCACTTCTAAGAAATGCGGCACTCACACGATTAAATCAAAACAAAAACCGTATTAAAAGCAAAAAGCAAGAAGTAGAAAAAAATAGAAAAAAAAAAACAAAAAACCAAAAACCAAAAAAGAGAAAAGAGAAAAGAGAAAAGATTATTTAAGTTTTAAGAGAAGCAAATATATCAGGCATTCGATACACATTGCATTCAACATCGCTCACTAGCTCGAGCTAGCAAAGTTTAACCTCTACACTCGCTGCCTACAAATATTTCAAGCTTTTTTTTTGTGTTCTGCTGCTTCTTCTTTCACACTTAAACAAAATATATGAGTTTCGAAAATAAACGTTTACAAACGTCAGCTGCGCCAACTAAATTAGAAATATCAAGAGCGGCAACTAACAACAATTGCACTTTGAAACACCCAAAAAGCTAAAAGAGCAAAATTGTTGAACACACAAACACAACAGCAATGCCTATGCTACATAGCGAGCAAAGCGAAAATTTAGAAAATGCAACAGAAATAACAACAACTGCGTAAGCAACTAATGTTGTGTCGGCGTTATTTTTGGCAACATAAATAAAGCGAAAAACACTTTGTAGATTTCAATTTTGTTCTTCATTTTTTCGTGTTGCAATAGTGACATTTGCTTGTGGCAGCAACAGTCTGCAAGGAAGATGCGCATTGCTAGCGGCATGCATTGATGAAGACAACTAACTATTCGCCTGACAATCATGACGTTGTTGACACACAAATACACACATACACAGACACATACGTGCATTGCGGCGCGCTTCTGAATGATGATCGACATGATAAACATGTTGATGAAGTTGCTGCTGCCACAGGCTGCCTGCTGGCTGTCGCAATGTAAACATCACTTCGTGTAGACTGCGTGATCGTTTGCGAAAATCTTTTCTATGCTTATATTTATTTTCAAATTCACGCTACTTATTACACTTTTCCCAGTTATTTTTGTGCAAATCACTAAGTGTGGCACTAAGCAGTTGTTGGAAATTAATTTGTGGCGGTGCGTGTGTGTGTGCGTCTGTGAAATACGCACAAATTAGTATATGAAAAATTATCCTACTAAATCGGTATGGAAATGTTTATGTGCGGAATTAAGATTTTGCAACTGAACAAATGTTGCATGTGTGCTGCCGCAAATTTTCGTGCAACTTAAGAGTAGGGGAATGCAATGTTGCAACATGCGTGTGCTAGCATTTTTTGTTGAAAAGAGCTGAAATAATTTGCTTTTATTTTTAAAACATTTAAAAACTTGTAATATTGTAAAGAAAAAAATTTAAAAAAATTGCTATGCAGAGATTAAAATAAAGTTTTTCACATTTTTTATTATTGCATATGTTTTATGGCTTTTATTGGCTTTGTATAAAAAATAAGAAAAATCTTGCATTTTCCAAGCATATTTTAATACTAATTGAATAAATAAATGTCTCGAACATCAAAAGCATAATATTTTCTGGTTTTAAAAGTTCGACAACTTTTCTGGTAGCAAGTAAAATTAATTTGCCTGTGTGCAACATATAACCCCGGCTCCGCAACCTCTTCAGCGCCAGCAGCGCTCAAGCACCACAGGCTCAGTAGCGAAACAAAGCCATCAAAAAGCGCACAAATGAGCCATAAATAAAAACATAATTTTTCTGATTATTATTTCAATGCACTGACATGTCATATTTGGCATATTGAACATTTCTTTTTTTTTCTTTTTCTGTTTTTAATTTCAGACTTGCATTTTTTGTTTTTGCTGAAAACTGAACTTCCTTTTGTCGTTGCTGCAGCGTTGTCTGCCAGAGCAACGCCACTTTTGACTTTTTGAATTTTGGTTTCAGCAGCACATGTGTTTTATAAATATATTTACACGTATGTGGCATGCAACAACACAACAGCAACAGCACGCAAAGAAGGGTAGACAGACAGCAATCATAATGTGATGAGGTGCCTGCGTTGATGGTGTTTTTAATGTGATCTCGCACCAGCGCGCCGATGTTGCCGCCGATCTTGCTGCTGATATATGCTTCTCAAATTGTTTTTGTACTTTTTCTCATTTTATTATTGCACACTTGAAGTGAACGCGCCTCAAAAATAGTTGCAGCATGTGCGGCAAGTGCGCGAGAGTGGGGGACGCGCCTATACACTGCATTAGTTAGTCGTGGTATTAATGCGGCATATGCCAAACACAGTGGTATAAAGCAAAATAAAGTTAAAACAACAACAATTATGCAGAAATAATGTGCGCGCATAGATTCCGCTTAGTGAATGGGAGGTCGATTTGAGTTCGACAGACAGTCACTCACTGGGATTGTTCATCACCATCATCACCATCATCAACCATAACTATAGATGCGCTCAACCAGCAGCAGGGTGGCTATCAGCAGCCCCATTATGAGCAACATCAACTTCAACACCAACATAAACTGGTACACCACATTCGCCCGCACAGTGTGGACATAATTTTGATGTTAAACCATCGTAAATTATTCAAATGTCAGTGTGGCAGGCAGCAGGCGCATTTTTATGAAGTCACCAATATCGCACACTGGTGGCAAGTGCATATGGTAGAATGTTGCTAAAGGAAATGCCTAAGTGTTATAGGGTTGAAGTAGTGATTTCTTGCTCTAATTCGTCTTTTTGTGCATCGCAACAGTCTCCAAAAACTGCGCGGCACTTATTTGCGTCGACTCCAGCTGCTGGTGCGTAAAAGGAAGTGGCAACTTGTGTTTTCAATTTTCGTCGACTTTGTATTTCCTCTCGATTTGCTTCTTTCACATTCATAATTATTTTTAATTCTTTTTAATTTTTTTTCATTTGATTTTCGTGTTGCACAAACGCGCTCAATTAGTGGCATTGGCACCACAGGCAGCGGGGCGTTGCTGACAAGCAGACTACTCGACGATGTGTCACTGCATGCCAATGTGTGGCTTTGTGTGACTTTGTTTGCCACACTCTGCTGCAACCAAGCATTCCACTCACTCGCCTGGCCCCCCTCCTGACGCCCGCTTGCCACACATATTTGTCACATCTGTTTGTGCTCAATATTGTTTTTCTTTCCATTGAAATAATATTTTTATTGTGCATCTTTAGCATTTTATTTCAACGCCACGGATGTGCACAACACCAACACCAACAACTAAACTAAAACCAAACAACCAAATGTTGAAGAAACCAAAATTTAAATTAAGTATCCCTACTTTATAAGCATATACATATGCAGACATATTTATTTGCGTGCTCGTCTGTCAGTTCCACAATTTTAACTCAAGTAGCTCAGAGAGTAGATTTGGCAAAATGATTGAAATCATAAGGCGTCTGCGCCACAACTCAGCTTGATTTGGACTTTGAATTACGGCGGCTGCCTCCCGCTGGTGGAATTGTTGCCCTCACCGGCTATGCTAGCATTTCTCTTGTTGTTTTTATTTAATTATTCTACCCCCGGTAATCTGATCGTTTAACAGTTCTGTACGCGCTCAAGTACACGAGTGTGCCACATGTGTTGGATTTTAGGAAAATAATCTCCAATTACTAGTCAAGTGGATCCGCTGCCTGGCTGGCTGACTGGCTGGCGTGGCAGTCAGTTTTTCAGTTACTAAGGCAGCGAAGTGTAGCGCATATAATCCATCATTCAGTAAGTAAGTAAGAAAGATTCATCCGCAAGTAAAAATTTCAGTTGATTATATATGAAATCGCAATGAAATCGAGAACTTTTCTCGGGTAAAAGTGAAATTAAAGATCACGCGACTCTTAAGTGGAAATTACAAAGCAGAAACTATAGAAAGAGTATGTGGCACATATGTTTCGGAACTATTTTGAATCGAAATTGGTAAGGCACATTATAAACAAACCCTAAAGGGAATGTTGTATATTATTAGGGAAATCAAAACCAATGCGTGTGTGGAATAGTTAGAAATGAAATGAATACTAGAAACTAAAGTGAAATTTAGGAACACTAGTAATATAAATGGAAATTATTCGAAAAAGCATACAGTAAACTATTGCTCAAATTGGAAATTTCTTCTGAAATTTTTGTTAAAATCAACACCCATTTTTGTTAAAAAAATGTCCAAATGAAAGTTATTCCAAAAACTGAAAATTTGTGCTTCACATACATAATATTTGGGAGAGAAGAGAGGGAGAGAGAGATATTAACTTTGTTGGCCTTAAGAGAGCTTAAAACCGTGATGAAGAAGAGAAGAGAGAACTCAAAATCGTTTAAGAAATAATTTTCATTATTTTCGGTAAATTTTTATTACATTGATGAAAGAACTCAAAATCGTCTGAAGTATGAATTTCGTTATTTTTTGTAAATTTTTTTTAGCTTTCTATAATTATATTATCATTTTTTAAACTTCAAGATCACTTAGCATCAAATATTCTTCGCTTACCTGCTTGCTGAACATTGCTATATCTTCATTGAATGATTCCGACGAACAGACATCACCACCTTGCACGCCGGGTTCTCGGGGCGTACATGTGGCCAGCTCACATTTTTCAAATATTAGCGCCAAGAGCGGGAATAGTGGATGTCTGCAAAGAAAACAATCCGAAAATATCTCATTAGAATATGCAACAAGAACACAGTAAGTCAATACTTACTATATATTCGATAAAAAAATACATATATGGGATAAAAATATATATATATTTATGCACCAATAAAATCAATAGTAACGCACTTACAGCTCAAATGAAATGCGCATTTGTTTATACTAATTACCGCAAAGTAATGAAAACACTGCGTACTAAAAGTGTGGCCACCAACGCTCAACAAAAGCCATTAACGGTATGGCAAAAATAAGCAACAACAAATCAACACAACTGCAAGTGCGAGAGTAAATTGCAACACCATGGCTGCCACTTGATTTCTCAATGCACCAAGCAGTAGGCGAATTAGCATGAGTTGAGCTGAAAGTTGCCAAAGTACTAAGTAATGCATTTTAATTAGAGCATGGACTGAGCGACGCATCAGTGGCAGCCATTTTTAGCTGAAATGCCAAAGCCAGCAATGTGCTCGAGGAACTTTCGGAAAGCCGGAGATGAATCAGTGTACTTATTAACCAAACGGCAAGCGTATGCGGTGGGAGAACTGTGTTGTGGGCTGCGCCCGGCAGTGGGTGTGTCGCATGCAACTTGGCGCTCCCAACTCCGCTGGATACTCACTGCAATGTTACACGCTGAAAAGGGATTTAGGGGTAGCAGCAGAATTGTGTGTGTGTGGTGATTCGGTGCTGCGGCGCGACGCATTGATGGCAGACCCGTAGCCAAGTGGACGGTAGAAGGGCGCATGCAGCATGCAGCATGTTGCAGGCGGAGTGTGCAGAGTGTGTCGTGGGAGATGGTTGAGTTGGATGATGGGGGGAGGCATGATTTGATGTGTTGCACGGTATGGTGGCACCAATAAATGCGTATAAATAATGAGCTGCATTGGCGTTGGTGCGTGGAATGTCTTTACTTGACGGCAACGGTTGCTGGTTGTTTGCGTTCCGTTGATGCTGCAATATTTACTTTGCAACTGCTGTTTTTGGAAGTGCGAGCATTAGACGTATGATCTCTGTAGTGTTAAAACGTTTGGAATTTTTACAAAGAGGAGACAATTTTAAGGAGATGTAACAAATCTTTGTTTTTTGTTTTTTTTGTTTTTTAATTGAAGCTTGCAAAATTTTGTTTCAAGTTAGCATACCAACAAATAATTTTTTTTTATATGAAAAGCGCACTTTTCTTTATTGAACACCTTCACACTCATACAAACATCTTTGCATGACTCCAGCAATTCCGTTTACCTATACATAATTGAGTGCAACATGTTGCTGACCTTAAAGCGTTTGTCTCAGAATTAATGGTTAAATTGTTTTAAATTGTTTTATAGCGTCAACGTTGCCACACACCACATAAATTACATTACACTGCAGAGAGTGCAACAACAACAACAATCATTGCTTTAACAGATCTGTGGAGGCGGGGCACGCGAGATGCGGGTGCATACTAAAGAGCAACTTAATACTGTAGCAGTTTGCAGCACGTAAAAACAGTAAATATGCAATTAAATGTGTGTTTGTGTGTGCAGCGCTAAAAACTTGCATAAATGGTAATAATTTATTGAAATCAACAAGTATGTGACAGCAACAGCGCTAAAAAGGAGGGTCATTGCTGCACGAAAACGTAATAAATCTCAGAGCGTAAAAACATTACACACAAACATCACATGGAAACACCAGCACCAACTTAACAGATACACACACACGAGCAAATACTTACAAACATACTTGCAAATAAGTGGCAGTGTTGCTGCTAGAGCCTGCGCGAGCGGTCCGGCAACTTGTAGGCAGCGCTGCTGGGTGATATGTGTTCAAATTGTTGTTGTTATCCAAATTTATTAATAAAACGGCAGCTAGGCGTTGCGTTTACTTATTTCGACTGACCGCCTTTCAAGCGCCGGAATGAAAAACTGCGCTATGTGACTTAATCAAAATTGACAGCTGCTGTCAAAAAATTTGCAAAATTTGAGCGTACTACGACGCCATGACGGTAATAATGTGCATACAACAACAAAGTGATAAGAAAGTATTGGTCATCAGCGTATACCAAGCAAATTTTTGTGAACTGTCAAAAGCAATGAATCAGCTGTTTGCCTTTGACTTTCATGACTTCTGCTTCTTTGCACAGCCGTGTTGAGAGAGAGAGAAAGAGAGAGAGTGAGAGCATGCTGCAGCACCCACAAGTGTGTCATAATGACATTACTGACTGTCAAAAGTGACAGGCGCACAAACAGGCGCGTTGATAACTTTGACCGATATCTGTCAAAACGCAAAATATATTTACGAGCATCCAGAATTTGTATACGTTTGTTATTCTACGTTATTTGTTATTACTCTTTTTCTTTTTATGCATATCTCGTGAGACTCGCTTTCAACTGTGCGCTTTCGACTTGTCACACTGGCAATTTGTGCGTGTCAACACTGAACTTCAATAAAAGCAGTAGCAGCAGACAAAACTGGACTCAGCAACATTTATTTTGTCCGGCTGTTGAGCCTGTTTGCCGTAAACGCCGCCGTCGCCACCATCGTCGCTGCTGCTGCCACCGCTGCCACTCCACCATAATGACAAATTGTTTTTCGTGTTCAACTCGACGTGTGTGTGTGTATGTGTGCGCATATTCGTTTGTTTTGCCGGCTGTATTTGTTGCTGTATGCACAGTCACATGATAAATGGTTTGTTTGGGTGTCTGCGAGTGCACATACGAATGCTACTAAAATTTTTTAATTTATTATTATTACTTTTTTGAGCTTCACATGCGCGGCACTTTATTAATAAAAAAAATATCAACACACATACGCAGCTATTTCTGTGCGACTGCAGGTAAATTAAATGTTTAGCTACATGTTGCGGCAACATAATATCTTATGTGGTGTGTTTTTGTATGCTAATAAAGGTAAAGCAGTTGGCTCACCACGTATTTATTTTGAATAATTTTCAACAAATAAAAATCTATTAGCAGCAAACAGCTGCCCTCGACACACAGCCGGTTTCTGCTTCGCCTTTGCTGACTTCCCTACGCTGGCTTACTAACCAACTGCTCGCTGCTCTTTTTCTTACACCTTTAGCATTGCCACTACACATACTCAGTATTCTATATACACATGCATTCATGCAAACATTATATCCTTTTTTGTGTTTTTTTTTTTTGTTTGAATATTCTTTGCTCACAGCGAATTTCTGTAATCCATGGGCAAACAGTCGAAGTATGGCATTCCTCCTCGCTCACGGAAAAACGCCGAAACAATTTACTTTCTGCCCTGAAAATGATCATGGTCTTTTGTATTTCGGGATAATGGCTTGAAATGGTCAGCTACATGTGTTATCTTGGGTTGCTTTATTTAAAAAACCAAAATGGTTTTGTTACTTTTATTTTTAGTTCCCTTTGCTCCGTACGTAATGATGGATTATGTATGGTCATTTGCGTTCAAAATGTGCCTGCCGCTGTGTCTGACAATGCTGCAGCTATTTAAATGTATGTATTTACTAATATGTGTATGCATACTCATTGCTTTAGTTTTGTGAGGGAACTGAATTGCCTTAATTCCTTATTAGGAGTCTCTAAATGTTCCATTTGTTTCTCTAACTCATTTGTGACTGTATAGAATATATTTATTTTAAATTTTTAGTAAAAGTACAGTCATGTAACAAAATTATTTTAAAGCATGAAATAAAAGTACTAATTAAGAAAACTGCCACTAAAATTAATATTTTTGGCGTGAGCTGAAAATTGAGCGATTTATTGAAAAATAAATATATGATGGAAAAATTTTAATTTCAAGATATATTTAAGATGTTGTAGATTTAAGAAGAGTAAAAAAAAAATGCTTTTATATGAAAACAATATCTTTTAGAATTTTATTGTTTTAAAATTACTACAACATAATATATAAAAATTATAAGCTATATTTTTGGTAATTTCTTATTTGCTCGTTCATACATTATTATGGTTAAAAAAAAATATTTTCCCAAAACATTACGCTTTAAATTATTATTGTTTAGAAACTGCTAAAATATAATACATAAAAAATTATTATTATTGTTTTTTTTTTATTTGATCATTCATTTATTTAATACTCGCCACGCAATCTTCGTCATGATTGCACCTTTTCTTTGATTTAACCACACAAACAAGCACAGACAATTCGACGTCCCGCCTTTACCAACAACAAAGGAAAAAAGAACGGTAAACCAACCTAAACCAGAACTACAAACACTGCAGTTGTCTTCACGCTTCTGCAAACAAATTGCACCTGAACAAAATTAGGGTTTATGCGCGAGCAACAACAAATACATGAATATGAAATAAGCGGACATAATGGCTTTTTAGTTAAATTCTTTTTCACTAACTAAATGCAGTACCTAATTTTTTGCCCTAATACAATTTTCCTCAAATAATTTTTCTCCAAAAAAACAATTTTTTTTTTAAGAAATGTTTTTGTACCTGCATCGCAATATCTTGCTGCGGTTAATAGCCGCATTTTTTCACCCTCGACTTGTCCACTACCAAGCAAACACTATAATTTTTCAATTAGAATTTCAAATGGTTGCTGTCACTCCCCACCACTTTGACCAGCACTCAGTCATTTGCTCGTTTATTTGACATTTAATTGAATAATTTTCTTCGGAGTGACGAGCGGCAAGCGAGCGCAAAAGCATGTTTCAGCACTAACTTTTTTTATGTATCAATGTTGTCTACTTTATTAGAATTGAATGAAAGAGAACAAAAAAAGCAAAAAAAAGCAAAAAAACAACGAAACGCTTTTGGGGCGTTTGATATGCCTGCACTTAAGGCACTTTAACACATTGCAAACTGTTGTTTTTGTTGGATTGCATGCGCTGCTGAACAGCAGCTATAACATGAACACATAACCACACACACACACACAGACATAAAGTTTGATATATACATACATATACAGGGCAATGCGTTTGCGCTTTGTGCTTATATCCTTTTTTCGAAATGTCCTTTCATTGTTGCTACGTGCGTTTCATGTGGTATCTTTGAGATAGCTGCTAACCGTTGTGCTGCCAATAAAAATGACGACTCATGCGCGCTTACAGATGTACGATGACAAGCCAAAAAATGAACTAAAACGCACACATACAGCTAAGTGGCACGCACACACCTGAAGGCGCGCATACAAATAAAGACGCTGTATATGTGTGTGTATCGAGTGTGGTTCCTTACATTTTAACCGTTTTTATGGAGTCTCCACGCAACCGGCCTTTTATGACTTGCACAAATAAAAGTGCTGCTGCTGCTGCTGCGGACAGTTGGCAACACCGGCCATTCAGGTTGTTTACTTTTATGATAGGCACCAACACGCATTTATCAGACACTGTTAGCTGTTGTCTGCGCGTATGCAACCTGTCCATTTCATCTTACAGCGCGCTCGGACATTTGAGTGCGCTTACAAGTTGTTAGCAAACACTTGAGCAAAGGTGTTAAGTTCTTAATAAAAATGTGCACATTTACTGCTGTTGCGTTGCTGCTACAGCAAATTTGTTCTTAATGTTGCAGCTGTTGTTGTTAGGCTTACTCAACTCCTACTCATCTCCGGTGCGCGTGTTTATCACGTTCTCGTTGTTCTTGTTTTAATTTAATTTTTTATTGCTGTTGTTGCACGTCTGTTGTTGCCATCATGCTTCTATAGTATATGCCCGAATAAGTGTTGTCGTACAATATACTTGATTTCATAATTACCCTTGATGTGAGAAACACTTCAGCATTTACTCAATCGTCGGGTGATTATGATGCCAAAATGTTGAAGGTAACCATGTGCTAAAGTGTTTTTCAATCTATATCTCACTTCTTTATGCGCTTCACTAAAATGCATGTTGTTTCATGTATTTACTTTTGTGTGCCCCTCATTTCGCATTGCCCTTTAGTAGGTGTGAATTGGGCATAAGTGCAATGTTTTATTCACCGCTCGGGGGTGCAATCAAAGGGAAGCTGGTGTTCGGCAAACAGGTGAATCAAAATTCGCACCTATGTGCTAATTGTTAGTAATAATATGGGAAATTAGCAATTTTGGTTTTTCATTCACGCCGAAAGGTGTACGTGTTGCGTTAAAACTATAAAGTTGTCTGGTAAAAATGTTGTAAATCAAATTGGTGTTGTTTTTTGATGCAATTTGTGGGAAGAAGACATTTAATTTGTGGCATATTTATTTTAGAATAACAAACTTATCAAAACTGTTGTGCGTAAATTTGCTCTCGAAAGCTTAAATTCATGCGTGAGTGTAAATAATTGAATGTCAAAGCTTTTCCAAAGTGTTTGCCCAAAAGCTAAAATTTCAAGTGAAAGCTATGTACCTAATTAGAGCACGCCTTGGTTTCATTTTTTATATAAAATGACTAAATCTGTTTCAAAAACTTTTTGTGATTTTGTGTATAGGAAGCTTTGACATGACAGCTTTTTACTAATAACGGAAAAATATACTAACAAGTGAAAGAGCTTCTTCTAACAAGTGAAAGCTCTTTATCTAAGCGAGGGAAAGCTCTCTTTATAAACAAACCAAAGCTTCATTTAACGCATTTTAAAATGTGTAAGCTAAAAGTTGGCACAAAACATCAGAAAATAAGACTGTCAAGTGAATTTTAATTCTGAATTCGAATTATTATTAACAAATTGCACAAAGCAATGCAACTGTTAATATTTTTAGACATTTTCTTCAAAATATTTCTTCGTCTTTTCATTGTCTTTAAGTTAGCAATTAATGCACTTAATTTCCCTTAAGCATTGCATTCCTATTCGGGCGCCTACTTTAATACCATTAAAAGGTGATATACCGCTTCCCTCCATTGCGTCAGGTCAGTAATTAACACCACTATTGCTACTATCAACAACTGCTCAACAGCTGGGTGACTCACTAACTCACTCTACACATTAATTAGTAATCCGCAACAGCTTATGACGGATACAAATTGCATATTTGATAAGCAAAAGTTGGAAAACGACGCACATGCGTACGAAGAGGGTCGCTCGACTCGCGCTTGTGAATTGCAAATATATATTGAGTTATATATACATATATATATATATATTTTTTTTTACTTATTATTGATTAACTACAAACAGACTGTTGATCATTTTTGCAAAAAGCAATGACCGGCAGACAATGCGACAAGTGACGCGGGTATTTATGTTGCTGTCAAAAAGATGACATATTACAATATGACAACTTGTCACAAAAACAGACAGGCATGCAATGTGGCATGTGTGTACTTGTATAGGTTTGTAGTACAAGTAGGTTGATTGCGTGGAATAGTGCTGAGAACGGAGCCGGTGCATGATTGAAGCACGCTGGCAATACAAATTAACACTTAGCAGAGAGACTGGCTAAAAGCGAGATAGAGATAGCGAAAAAGCGCGCTTTTAAGAAGCACTACTGAGCTGTAGAAGCAGCATTACAGCATGGAAATATGCGCTTATTTCTAGAATATGCTAGTATGTGTGCGCAGCGGATTGATATTTGCAAGCGCAAGCAAGCAACTTATAGCGGCAAAAAGCAGCAATAATTTGCATGATTGACTAGATGCTGCCGGTCAGCGTTGCCTACTGCATGCAAATGCTTAATCGAGTATTTGCATATAATATGCGGCGACGTTCGTTAGCCTTATTGCATTCATTCATAAATTCATAAATGTTGCAAATTGCAAATTATTACACGCGACGCAACAGGAAGATATAACAGGCGCGTCTGCATACCGTTCTGTTTTTGTTATTTTTGTTTTTTTTTTTTTTGGTTGCAGAATGTGCAGATATTTGCGCCTGTTAAATAAAAGCAGCTATTTACCAGGCTTGCCACACAATAAAGGAAGCAAAGAGGGCTCATTTAAATCGAGCGACCGGTCAACCAAATTGCCCGGCAACATTGTGTTGTCATGAATGAAGGCATTTAAATAAGAAAGCGTTTGGTGGAGTTGCACGGTGCAGTGGTGTGCGCCGGAAAGTGAAGTGGCACAACCAAATATGGAGCTTGTGAGAAAGAAAAAGCACGGACGGACGCCCGGCTATTCAAGAGTGGCCTGTAGCGCGTGGAGCCATTAAATGGCAGGCAACCGGCGAACAGTTCACATACGTGTTTGTATGTATTTAAGCACGCATATGCGCGGCTAAGCCGTCAAGTCAGCTACGCAATGTGGCAATGCATGTGCGCGATGGCAACATAACGCATACACGCAATGCAACGCGCATGCAAGCCACATGCAACGCGCAACGGCTGCTTTCCACAGTTTGTTGCTAAGCTACCGTTGAGGCTGGCCGATTGCATGGCTTGTGTGTCCCCATTTTATGACCGCCAAAGTGTGCTGCATGTTGCCTCACCGGTGTGTGTGGCTGTTGGGGTGCGCTGTGCGTTCATGTATGCTTGAGCAGGCTTGTCGTGTTAGTGCTCAGCTTTTGCGATAACGTCAACAATGCGGAATGTTGCAAGCCATGCTGCGCAGATAGTGCGCACTACTGGCTGTCTGGCTCTTGGTCATGGCCATAAGGATTAAGTTGGTAGACAAGAGCCATGGACACTATCTGCGCAAACTGAAATTCACATGCAGCTTGCTGCGCGTCTCGCGTATGCGAAAGAAGTCTACAGCTTTAATGAGTGGTTAGTTATTTTTATGGTAGTCGCTAAACGGAAATCAGTTCTGCGCCGCAAGCATGAGTGCAGCGCAGAAAAAATAAAAAAATGCAGAAATCAACTAAGAACACAAATAGATTGGTAAACGGTAAACTAATCGCAGCATAACTGAATGCAAAATGCTAATATCTCTTGCGCTACGCACTCAATGTATCGTCCCACATCGCTGGAGAGGCGCGCACTTGGTAGCGCAATGCAACCGTGTGGTAAATATGTATACTCTATATATTTGCCATTATTATTTTTGCTTATTATATAAGTACACGCAATGTGCAAATTAAATTTTTGTAATTGTGCGCATTTACACCTGAGGCAACAGATGCAATAAAGTGATGTAGCAGACGCAGAAATACTAACCGCAATAGCAAGCTTGTTCTGCAGTGCGAACAAACATATAAAAGTGGGCCAAAGCACGCTCAAATCGTGAACAGCGTATTTTTTAATAACTTCCTTATTACATTGCTTTATTTTTTTTTTATCTTCCCTCAACTGATTGCCACTCATTGAAACTTCTTCGCACTCTTGTCTCTAAAACACCTTCGCTACCACAGCTGGTCACTCCAAAATCAACAAATTAGCACTTGCTGTTGCTGTTGTTGTTGTTGTTGTTAGCGAGGGCCAACGCATTCACATGCTTCTCTAAGCATACATAAAAAAAAAAAAATAAATGCTAACACAACAATAACAACAACTTAGCTAACTGCTCAACTAAGCAACTAACCCCTAATAAATTTGGCTTTTAATCAGCGCCAAGTAGGACACGCTCAAGCGTACAATTTCACGAACCCCTAATTTAACAATTTACACTCGAATAACGCCCTCAAAACCCGAAGCAAAAAATAATAATAAAAAAATGTACCACGCATGCTCCAAAAACGTGAAGGTGAGTGAAATGAGAGGTTTGCTAATTTTTGTGTTGGGCTTTCGAATTTCTTTATCTCTGTGCCGGTACATCAAAGTGCCACAACTTACCCAGAAAGGCAAAGAATAATAAAGAGAGGTAAAAAAACTAAATTTGTTGCCTAAAAGACAGGAGACCTGGAGTTAGGAAGAAATATTTGTACGGGCAGAACGAAGGTGAGCAAATGAAATGTTGAGAGCAAATGCATTATCGCGTTCGAGTGCCAACAAACGCTTGATTGAGAGAATTCCGGAGCTACAAAATTTTTTGCTTCAAATTGAACTACTTTAAACAAATTTAAAAGAAATAAAAGTAAAAGTGGACGGTACTTACTCATAGATCGCATCCTTATCACGTTTATGTACTTCGGGTATTGCGCCCATTAAGTGATTAGCAACCGGTGATACATGACTAGGTGTACCATGACCACCAGCGCCAGTGTGGTAGCCATGCATGCCAACTGTTGCCGCCGCCGCAGCAGCGTGTGTCATGTGCGGTGAATGATGCGTGGGGAGGCCTTGTAATCCGGGCGGCCGATGTCCGACATGTGGATCGTACATGGCAGCTGCTGCAGCACCCGAGTCCATACCATAGCCATGCAGGCCATCGTCATACTGTAGGGGTTAAAAGAGAAATAACGGACGAAGACAATTAGACATTTCTAAGAATAAATCTAAAATTAATGTGGCAGATAGCATTAAATGCATTATGAATTATTTAAAAATTAATCTAAACAAATTCTATGTGCAGTTGCTTTTGTGTCACGTATGGAGCCACGAGCGTTATTTGACAGTTTGTGAAACAATGTTTATATTTTTTAATTTAAATATAAATTTCTTTTTTTTAATTTCTGCTGCTTAGGTTATTAACACTTTGCAACAATTAGTGGTGAAAAAATCGAAAAAGTAATTATTTCATGAATTTACTTTATTTGGACTGCAAGCTGTTTGGCATACAAAATATAAATGTTGTTGTTATTATTTTACTTACGGCACATTCTGGCTGCGTCATTGTTAGCGTTAAAATTGCTGTTAATTAAAATTAATTGCAAAATAATCTCAGCAATTTTAATTGGCAGCCAGCTATAAGCCAAAGTCATGAGTATAACGTGCAATAAGTTTTTGTAACATCTCAAAGTCGAACTCCGGCTCGGATGCGACGAACTGCAAACTCAATTTTATATATATATATATATATGCGCATTTATACATATTTATTTCGAAAAGTAACGCTAAACACTTTGCAGCGCCGTATCCGATCATATATTTTGTTGTGTTTTGCCTTGTAGGGGGGCGTGGAAGTGTGCACGGCTGGCAACAAGTTGTCAGCTATAATTAAATTTTTTTCCAATGCATGCAAAATTAGATGTTTTGATGAATTACAGGTTTCAAATGTGAAATGGCATTCGCGGAGTTTATTATTATGCCACTTTTTATATTAAAATCTTAACCGGCTTAAGTAAATTAATAATATTTATTCCTTTCTCTTGCTTTGTATATATATTTATAATATTTTATTTGATTTTATCTGCGCGTCTGTTGCCATAAAATAGTTTGATAAATATTTTATGGCACATTTAATAGCTCAATAATGTCAAGCGCAGAGTCTCATTAACACCATGGACGCATATATATATTTTTATATATATATATTTTCACATGCATATGTATGTATGTATGCACATACGATAGTTACTGTGCCGCGTTGAAGCTATTAAATAGTCGTAAATCACTTGAACTTGCTGCGTAACAAGAAAATGTGGCAAAAATCTTACCAGCTCGCGAGACTGGCTGGCGGAATTCCGCTTTAAAATAGAATACAAAGAATTTAATTTTTTACATAAAAATACTAAATGTGGGCTTACATAGGTATTTGGAAGTATTTGTATATAACAACATTAGGGTGTGCGCAAGAAATTGTTGTAAAAATATTATGTAAAGTTTGATGAATCATGATTAGCGCACAAAATAATAATCTTTGAATTTAAAACTGTATACAAAATAATTTTTTCAACAATATTATAAATTATGTATACATATTTACTAATTTTTGAAACTCTCCAAAAGTAAAAATTTTACTTCAATTTCATATTTTTGTTGCGTCAAATGCAAAGCAACAGCGAATATAGAAATTGGCTGCGCGAAATACAAAAAAAAAAAAAAAAAAAAAAAAATGGCCAAAATATTTTGAAAAGTTGTTCCCACCGTACCGTTCCCACCAAATACACATACATGCTGCTATATGAAATTATTGTCCAAAAAAATCGCTTTCGTTACGCGAGTGTATTGACATTGTTGCAATCTGGTTGTTGCCGCTTACCTTTATTGCGCTGCTGCTGATAACAACTTCGACGCTTGACCTTGTAAATCTCACTTCAAACAGCAAAGTCAGCAATATTTTTACGCTTCTTTGTGAAACAATCACTTGAAAAACGCCAACACACGGCAGGAATAAAGATGAACTTGGCAAAACAATCAAAAATCAGTATGGGGAAAAAAACACCGAAACAACAACAGCACACAGCACACAGCACAACAACAAATTCACTTGGCCATTGCACGCATTTTGCATACGAAATTGACGCCTTGAACGCAGCAGCGCTGCCATGTAGTTACTAGTGTCGTGCTGTTGTTGTTGTTGTTGTTGTTGTTGTTGCTGCTGTTGTGAAGTGAGTAACAACAGTTTCGCATACAATGTGCGACTCCAGTGGAAATGTGACGCGCCACAAACACGAAAAATGAAATAATGAAATTATATCGCCTTTTCAAGATCTGTAGTGTTAAAACTTTTGTAAGACATTAAAAATTTTAACGCCACGCTCACCTGACGTGCCAACACACACACACAAATATAGGGTAGCAAGCGCCTCAAGTTTCATTTCAAGTGATATTTACCGTATACTCCGATGGGTGGGTGGCTGTTGGAGGCTGGGTGAAGTGTGCGCGCGGCGTTAAGCAGTGCATTCAACAAGTTTTCCACTTGAAGCTACTTGCCTCGTTTTTTTTTACAAATTCTTGCCTTCTCTCTTGCCGCTACCTTTTGCTGACATTTGTCAAAATATAAAGCAAAAGCTGGGGACACGCTGCCGCTAAACGAGGCTTGTGAAACGTCAGAGATTTTTATCACATTTCTCTTTGACACTCCATACACTAGCGCGCAAACACACACACACACACACGCACACACATCCATACATACGTGTAAGCTAACTGATTGCGGTGTATTTCACACTGCATATTTTATGCTCGCATTGTTGTTGCATGCTTGTGTATACTTTTTGCTTACACTTTATTTTTTCTGCAGCAACAACGTTTTAATAAGCGACAATTGAATGAGCGAGAAAATTGTACTGTGGGAAGCGGCAAACTGTGCACGCTGCGCTGCGCTTATCGGGGGCACAAAATCGCGCAGGAAGAGTGGCAGTCAGGTTGACTGAAATGAGCAATTGACAGTTGGTGTAAATGTCAAGTTGAACAAGCAAGCCGGCAGGGGTGTGAGGCGGCACTTCACTATTGTGCTGCACATGACTGCTATTACTGCTATTGTTGTTGTATGCTTATAGTGTGAGGATGCTGCCGCAACAGGAATCCGTTCGGTGACACGAACGCGGCGAACAAGTGTATGACATGATTATCAGCAGCATTCTCATCTGGTTCATCAGCGACTTCAACGACAACACTGACAGAGCCATCAGCCATCAGGCATCAGAAATCAGCCACCAGTCACCAGCCCAAAACACATAAAATGAGGTTAAATGATTGTGTTGTGCGTTCTGTTATCGAGGGAGGGCAAATGAGTTGATGAAGCAGCAGATAAGCGACGAGCGTGGAGACTAACTGGCTTTGTTTTGCTGCATGGAAGATTTTAGATATTTTTATAAGGATTGAAGAGGACGAAAAAAAGTTGAGTGACTAGAAAAAGTTCACGAATGATGACAGGACAAAGCCAAAAATGTGCCTAATTATAAAATAAACTAAAAATTGTTATATAGGATGTGGCTAGTTCTCATTTACAGTGTTAAATTCAGAAAATTAAAAAAAAAAAATTTTTAATATTTTTAATGAAAAAAAATTTTCAAAAATCAACGAAATATATTGCTGCGTAATTTACATAATAGTTTTTTGTAGAATGTTTTCAAACATATTTACTATCTAGACGGCAATTTACAAAAAAAAAAAAATTGTTTTCAAATAAAACAATAAGAAACAGAAAAACTAGCAACGCTGTGTGTGTACGAATAAAAAATTATAGAAGAAAATTCTGCAAACTAAACTAAATAAATCACGAGGAACAATAGAGCGAAGTTCAAAGCAGCCAGACAACACCTGCGCGCGCACACACACAGCAAACCTTGATCTAAAAGTACAAAACACAAAAGCCACACTAAACACAGAGGCACAAAGGCTCGCCGCAAATCGCAAAGTACGCAAACACACACACACACATTCACTCACACACACACACACACACACACAGCTGCAAATGCTTAAGACAATTTTTGCAAAACTAGTGTGCCTGCGCGCCTGCGCGCCAAAGTAGCACAAAAACGAAAAAAGAAGCAACAAAAACCGGCGCACAACAAATCGTCGTACATATATTTTTACTTTACTACAAAATTTGCTGCCATTGGGTCTTGGGTTTGAAATCGGGTTTGAGAAATCAGCGCAAATATCCTCCGATGTGCCACAAATACACACAGGCACACCCACATATGCGTTTTGCACGTTAAACGTTGTAACATGGAATGCATGTGTGTGTGTATTACAGTTCGTCGCAGCAACTGTCAGTCGCCCGCAGGCCGGTCGCAGCAAGCGCGTCCAGTAGGCCAGCCAGTTAGTTGTGGTGCAGTGTAGTTGCAAATCCACATATTTCTCTTCGTTGTTGTTGTTGCACTTTGTTTGCTGATTTTTGTGGGTTAAACTTTTTTTTTTGTTGATTTGTCATTGCAATTCGTAGCAGTTGCAATGCAGACGCTTTACTTGTTTTTGCTCTGTGTTTGCATTTGTTGTGTCGGCATTTGTCATACTTGTAGGCGACGCTGGTGGTGACCGTTGCCAATGTTAAGTTGCAAGCAACAAACAGCGGTTAGCCAGTTGCAAGGCGCTCTTCTAGCCGCTATGCTGTGGCAACTAGTGTGGGACTATTTGGCTACTTGGCCGCGCCAGCTGTTTTGCTTTGATTTTCTTTTATTGTATTTTTTTAATTTTTTTTACCTTTTTTTTCTGTTTCAGCATTTAGCTACATTTGCACTGATATTCATAGCATAACAAGTAGTTAAACTATAAAGTTGTTATGCTAATTTGTAGCGCGCAGACATTGAACCCGCTGTTGTTGCTTTTCTTTTTCATCTTACTTTTTTACTTCTTTACTTTTCAACCAACTAACCGTGCTGACTAATCTTTGTAATTGTTTTTCATTTATATTATTTGAGTTTTTTGCAATATTTTTATTTTTTTTTTTCAAATAACTCGCAGCATGTGGCCATGACGGTGTGTACTGTGTGAAAAGTTGTTCACTCGCTCGTTCGCAAAGGAAGCAGGAAGTCATTTAACGTAAGAAGAAGAAGCAGAGTTTGTCGTAGAAATCAAAGGTGCAATTGTTTAGAGTTTAAATAAATAAAGAACTGGCAAACTGCACTTTGAATTAATTTACTTTGTAATTGTTTTGAATACTTGATATGTACATATGTACGTACATATATTTGTGTGCGATTTTTTGAAATTTTGCTGAAGGTAGTTGCAAAGTTGGGCACTGAAATGGTATATTATTAAATTTGGACTTTAAATGGCGGTCTTTAAATTTATTTAGAGCAGAAAAAATTTATTTCAACTTTTTTCTTTTCTTTTTTGGTTTTGAAAACAAAATTTTAACATTTTCATTTTACTTTCAGTGCTTCATCAACATTTCAGCAGTTTAGCTCCGTGTTTTCGACCATACATGATTTCATTTCTCAATTTCTTTGACATTTCAGCAGCAACAACGCGTGCTTGTTGTCATTTCTAATGTTTTATTTATTTTTATGAAATCAATAATTCATTCTTAGCCAAAAAAAAATTTAGTTTTTTAACATACTATCGCTGCCTATAGTTTATGAATTCTTGTTGACTGAATTGATTACGCGTCCGAAACGGTCAGCATTTAATTTCTGCCAAACATAGCTCATAAACTCATTGATTCATTAATTTTATTTATTTATGTTGAAGTAAAGATTGCCATTTTTTTGCTTGCTGCCTACTGTTTGCTCATTCATGACAACGATTTCTTCGCTCGTTCCTTTTATGAGTGGATGCAAGCATGTATGTTTGTTTGTGCATTTGTTTGCGGTTAAAAGAACTTGCTGGCTAGCTACCCGTTGCTGAATCTTGCCTGCATATTTTTGATTATTTTTAAATGGCAACTTAAAATGCAGTGAATAATTATTATTAAGGACATAATATTAAATTATGATTTTTGAATTTCGCAAAACACGTAGAGAGGCCAAAGGTTAGACGAGAACTGTGTGATTTGTTGCCAGCAACTGCATGCAGAGGCAGGTTAGCGCCAGAGATTCAATATTTGTCATAAGATGCAATTGCATTGTGAGCGTGTGACATCAATTCGAATATATATATATATATATATTTACATAGAAGCAAAAGAAACTTCGCGCATGTATTTGACACAAGCCAGACACGACAAACGCCATAAAATTGCCAAAATTTTACAATCAATAACGGTATCTGCTATATATAACTGAATAAAGAGAAATGGGTAAGGCAAAAAGGCAAATACAAAGCAACAATCTCTAAAAATAACAGGCCATAAAATTACACGCAAGAAGTTACAACAAATATACAAGTAAACAGACTATATATATTTATACACATATAGTTAAAGTTACAAAAAACCAAACAAAATAAATTATACCGCTGATATTAGCACAATTGAGTCGCTATCTGCCATTTACTATGGCGCGCCACAGCACCACAACACCAACCTCCGCTAAAACTACCCTTTTACACCCACATTTCCTTAGATACATACATCTATAAATATATATAACCATTATATATATACAACTAAAAAAAAAGTTATAATAAAGACGGCCAAAAATACCGCCAAATCAGCGTTGGCGCAAAAATCATTTGTGTCTGCTTTTGACAAGTTCAAAACAGAAATCCCTCAAAATTTATGATACCCCATAGCAAGCAGAAACGCTTACATTCAAGCATAAATACGTACAAACATGCGATGTAATACAAAAAGAGAGTAGTGGCATTGCCAGCCAGCTGAGAGAAGTGGCAAATGGCCGCGTAGATGAGCGACCACGTGCGGAATGCCCGCGAATGCCCGCGAATGCTTCGCTATATATGTGCATGTAATATATGTATGTACATATGTACGCATCGTCGAAAGCCTAAAAGCTTACTGGAGCTCACGGGAATACATGCATACGATTTGCTATATTTACATAACAACAAATGCATGCGCAATATATTTGCTTATATGTGTTTACATATATTCACGCATGTATGTTTGTATGCGTGTACATATGTATATGAGTCAGCAATGCTTTATGAGACGTACATAGGTATGTAGCGAATATGAATTGATACGATATGCAATCCGATTCACTAGCGGAAGCCCCAGCACCTTTATACATATATATACATATACTTTTATACATACAAATATGTAATGCATGCATACATCAACGTTAACATGCATATCAATAAAAATGTACATATTCATATGCATACATATGCGCACACATGTGTGTGTGTGTGTGTGTGTGTGTGTGTCTTATACTGATTAGTTGCCATCGTGGGCGCATAAAATTAGGTATTTTTTCATGTTTGCAACACATTAAGCACATAGCAGATTTAATACGAATAAACACCAGGTATATATATACATACATACATAGCTGGGTAAGGTGTTCGAACAACTTGACTGTGCGCTAGTGACAGGACAGCGCGTTTAACTGCCGTCCGCGCGCCAAACACACACTTCTACCACGCCACGAGAACTACTCTGAGCTTATGTAAGTGTTTGTAACAACATGATTATTTAATATTTATTTCTATTTGGTTGCGATTTTTTTCTTCGAACTTAAGTAATAATTTTTTGCATAGAAAATTACACGCGATAAGCTTCTAACTGCTCCTGCTATTGCAATAAGTGAGTTCTGAGAAAGGCCAGTAAAATGTAAAAAAATGCTAAAAACCCATCGAATTAGAACAAATTGAGAGCGCGTTGAATGTGCATACTTTGTTGTAAGTTTACGCCGTGTTTTACATTAACAAGTCATTGTACAGGTTGGCTGCAAGAAATTAAGTCAACATAATTTCATAAATAATTTGATGAGTGGTGTTAGCTACTCAACGTATGCGCATATTTCTAAGAAAAAGTCATTAATTTTATGCAATTATAGCAGCAAAATTTTACACATATGTGGCCTGAAGCCAAGATTGTGTGGAACATATCATTCAATATCAGGCAAAAAAATATAAGCGAAAATGTGGTGAAATACATAAAGCACCAACTTTGAAAATTTTGCGGCGAATTCAAATGTAAGTTTCTTTCAGAAAAAATTTGCCTATGTTTTATAAATAATAGAAATGTGGTATTTTATTATTTAAATACATGCGGCGAATTCAATTTCCAAATTTGGAAGCGAATTTCTGACATACAGAGCTAAATATTGAATGATTTGGAGACAAATATTACTTAAATTGAACTAGAAAGTTGGTATACATAAACCAGAAACTTTTAAAATTTTACGGCGAATTCAATTTTTTTAAATACTTAAATTTGAATAAATATTTAAAAAAAATGTAATGGAAATTTAAGGAGATGCATAAGGCAGCATCTATTGCATTTTACGGCGAATTCAAATATTAAATACAAATTGAAACACAATATTTCAAAGCAAAATTTAATATATTTGTGCACCAATTTAGGTATCTTTGCGCCAATTGCAGTACTTATATTTGCCTCTACTAAAATGTAGCATTCAAATTGCCGCCAATTTGTTGTTTACATCGGTAGAATACTAAATTGTTTGAAATGCCATAATTCGCTGCTCAAAATATTAGCGCACTAAATAAAAACATACAGGAAAGTTTACATGCAACTAAGCTGGGAAAATAATCAATGCGGCGAATTTATCTTTGAAAGTCAACCCGATATTTGGAATGCATTTTAAATTTAGAAGTTGCAAGCCCATATATGCGTCTGCATGTGTAGATGTGCGTGTGTGTGTGTGTGTGTTTACATTTGTGGGCACGTGTGGAATAGTGGCCGACAAATGCAAAACTGCAAAGCCCCATAATTCAGGCTATCACTTTCATCTGAAGCGCTGTGCGATATGCAAACTATGTAAACTGCACAACAGACAACAAAAACAAGGCGGCAGTGGTGGCAGTGGTGGCAACAAAAAATAGCCAACATGCACACAACCATATGTACATATATATGCATGTATGGTTGTAAATGGCCGTTACATGTCATTAAAGCCTTGTATGTGTGTGCCTTGTGAGCCTAAACTCCCTAAGTTTGGCAGCTTTTGCGCTCAACGGCCTTTTGTGTGCACTGCCTATACAGTTGTTATTATGTATGAAGCACCGCATAGTTGTATGAAAACGTTGGCTTTGCATACTTGCAACAAAAATGCGTGAACTTGAAATAACTGGCAGCTAGTGTTGCCTCCTGTACTGGTACAAAAAAGTACCGATTTTGTTGCTAGATACATATATACAGTTACATACATAGCCATGTTTTTGTTGCGCAAGCATGCAACACCAAGGCCTAACGGAATTTCTCGATGCTCGTATATAAACTTGTGAACTCTAACATTTGTATACACTCGTACGCAGTCACCAATGTCACACTGTTCGTACACGCTTGCAACAAACCTCGGTTACAACTGGGTAATTGCAACATTACACCAGTTATCCAACGGTACTATGAATGGATACACAAGGATATGACCAGGATACACCATGCAATTGTTGCTGTTGTTGGCTGACCAGCAGTCGCG
The DNA here is from genome assembly GCA_021498325.1 of Bactrocera minax. Lineage (NCBI taxonomy): Eukaryota > Metazoa > Arthropoda > Insecta > Diptera > Tephritidae > Bactrocera > Bactrocera minax. The sequence goes on along the minus strand of JAKEEE010000011.1, from coordinate 2,102,729 downwards.
CTTGCCTTATTTTAGCCATTTTCAATTTATTTCGCAATTTTCTTCATATGTTCTCCTGGGCTAGTCGCTTGCATTATCAGTTAAGGCAACAAAAACCATGTAAGTTTTAAATTGACGGCGAGTGCGCTTAGACACTTCATTTCATATAAAATCATACATAAGCATATTTTCGCTTGCGGCACATCGGAAAGATTGGAGAAACGTTGCTTGTGCGTATATTGTTTTAAAAAATTATCTTGCAACATGTACAGGCAATAATGTTTCAAATATTTTGCAAACCAAAAAATTACAATATAATATATATTATATAACAATTACAAAATGAAATAGAAAAAAAATGTTTCGAAACATTTGACTGCAACATTGTATGGCAACATGTGAAAACAGAGGCTTAATAAATAGGAAAACTCTATTGGTTACCTACTATATATACGCGTATATAAGTATGTATATCTGCACAGCTAACTTTATAAAACTACGAAAACTGTACTTTTTAGTTTATTTCGTGAAAGCGAAAACTATTAAAAATTCCAAATTGTCTTGTATACTGATAACGGTAATTTATATGCATATATATCTCTAATTCTATAATGAAATATTTGTTATTGTTGGCAAAAAATATTGTTACGGCCATGCAACAATTACTATACCTTAAATATTAATATAAAAAAATTACATAAAGTACTAGTGAAATCGTTGCACATTCCTTATATTTGCAACAAGCATGCACACACGATCACGCACGCATATTTACGCATATGGACAGCGTTTGCCGCTTGCACAGCTACGGCTCAGTAATTTTGCGTAGGCGTTTAGTGTTGCAGAATTGTTATCTTTACTATTCGGATAGTAGGTGTTTCAAATGTTGCACATACAACTATATCTACATATATAGTATCTGGACTATATAGTAAGTATATTTCGAGGGTGTTGAAGTTACAAATTCTGCCTGGATTGCGCATACATGTGTTATGTTATATATAAAGTAAATGTACTTTGGTATATTATGTATTTGCGGCAACATGGTGCGTCCTCATTTACCCACGCTTGCTGATACAATTGTTTGGTTGCAAAAACGATTTGCAAATGCGCAACAGCTCGTAGTTAAAATAACGACAAATATAACAAAAACAAGAACACAAACAATAAAAACAATAAAGTGGTGTTGCAACGCACAACGAAATAGTTGGCAACAAAAATAACAACAACAGCAACTATACCACTATGGGTTGTGCTGCTTCGCTGGATTGTGGCAACTAAAAGTCATAGCTTAGGCGTAGCACAGCCGGTCGGTTTACTGCTGTTTTTGTTGTTTTTGTTGTGCTCCCATTTTTGTTGCTATTGCAATATTTGCTAAATTGCATGGCGAAGGTGTTGCACATTGCCGCCGCCATTGTTTCTACATTCACATCTATAACCATATGCCTGTTTGGCTGTGCATGTGTGTGTGTGTGTGTGTGTGAAAGCTGGCGCATTTTCGGCTAGCCAAAAAGGGGTGCAGTTAACTGAATGCAGTGTAGGTGAAGCATGAAGGGGATTTAGAGATAGTAGACACATACATAGTAGCTGTAGCTACGTTTACACGTTATACTGTTGAGAAATGGGAATAATAGCAGAGTGATTGTGTCGGCTAAATGGAGCAAACGCAGGCGCAACACAAACTACGTGTGTGTGTGTGTTATGTGCAGCACATTGAAATGGTGCTTAGGCAGCCCATTGAGGTTTTCGGGGTCATTTATCGCGTCTGCTGGTCAGCGCAAAGCAAGTTCACACACATATACATATATATATATATATGCATGTGTAAGTGTGGATGTATGTTTATGTAAAGATAAGCATTTTGAAATGTATGTGTATCTGCGCATATTTGTGCTAAAATTTGCATATGTGTCTGCGACATAACCAATACCACAAACGATTTTACCACTGACGCTTAATGGTGGTAAGCTTTCTATTGGAAATGCGCGCACATGCACACACACATACAATTGTACACACATAATCACTTGTGTATGTTCTTGCCGCACGGTTTATATGCAAATGCATATGTAACTTAACAAATATGCTAGTCATTTTATTTATTTACTCATTGGTGTCTGGCCGCATGCCACAGCCCTACATAGCCCAAGCGATTCAGTGGCTTTCGCTGTTGCTTACAAGTTTTAAGGGCGAATGCGCCTATTATCTTTGTATAAAATGCAAACGCTATATGCACATGTAGTTGTATATGCATGTTGCACAAAAATGTGGCATGCAAAACTATTGATTTCCTTAAAGCGTATTTTGTAACTTTAAAATTTGACAAAAGTTTAAAGCGTTCAACGCTTAATTTCTTCGTATAATAGCTTGTATACACCAGCTTTATTAATTTTTTATTAATTTTTGAGGCAATTTTGTTTTTATTGTTGCTTTAACTGCGCGCTACATGTCGTTAAAATTAAACGGCTCCTATGTTTCGGCGCTAAGTTGCTTGCTGCCTAATTGTTAGTTGCATGCGCCTTGGCTATCAACGCGTTTTATACTGCCCGGCAAAGTGTGGGTGTTGCCACTTTAATTTTCTTCTTTAATTTCCTGAAATGTCGGCACTCAAACGCGCTGTTTCAATAACATTTTAGTTGCTCGCTGCTAAATTCAATTTTCTTAATTTACATTTTTACTAAAATCTGTTTGGTTTTTTTGTATATTTTTCTCCTTTTTTTGTTAATAATTTTTTGTAATTTTGTCGATTTTCTTCGGCACACACCCATATTTATTTGGTGTTAAGCAATTAATTTTTGTTGCGTGTCATTTGGTTATTTGCATGTCGCTTCCGTCTGCCATTTGCCATTTGCCATTTGCACTGCGTCCTACATCATTAGATATACAATATTAGAATTACGCCTCCCACTAGTGGCACATTTATTAATTTCTATTTCTATTTCTATTTTTTTTTTGTTTTTGTTTTTTGGAGGTTTTTTAATTCACTCAGATGTTTATGGAAGATATATTTGTCATTTGACATACACAAATGTTGCATAGCGCATCAAAAGATTAAGTGATAATTAAAATAGAAATGTTTTTCATAAATTTTTGTGGCATGTTTCCATGTTTCCATGTTTTCTTCAACACATACACACACACTATACGCACACATACCGCACCGTCGCAGCTTAATTTGCCGCCATTCGTTTTGGTTGCAATTGGAAAATATGTTTGTGTCTTCGGACAACCCCCGAATACTTATGCGTGTCGAATGGCGATTAGAGATAAGCTTTAGAAACGTTTGAAAAGTATTAGTTTAAGTTGTGGTGCTGAAGTTAAAGGTCAAAATAATTTTCTCTTTTTGCTGAGTACGTAATATAACTGTTTGTTGAGTCAGTAAGTGCTATTTGCAGCGAAAAAAAACACATTAATTATTAAAAATGCTATGCTGGCTTAAAGAAGCGCTGTGGATTTATAATATAGCTGAGAGGAGTATATAAATTGAAGCAAAATTATAAATTGAGAAAACGTTAAAGAATTTCAAAATTTGGCAAAGCTGTAGAGCATATCTCACGTATACCGTTCACACGACATTTAGGTCTATGTAATCAGAACGGTCACGGTATTTTATACGGCCAAGGATTGTGAACTTGGCAGCATTGCTGAAAATTATTTCAGGAATCTTACAACTATTACAGCATATTTTGTACTCCATTTTGAAAAATATTCAGCATGCAATTACTTACGACAAAGGCTCAGTTGTCTTCTAGAAACATCTAAAATATAGGTTATGTTTCATGTTTCATAAATTCTAATTATTGGAAACATATATTAATATTTTGGAACGTCACATTTGATAAAAATTAATCTCAAATATAGACTATTAGATATTATTCGATATTTGATATATTAAAATATAAAATTTAATATTGAGATCTCAATTTTAAAAACCTCTTGGAAAGTTCTGTCGATCTTTCACTCAAACTTTTAAGATATTCGCTGCTAAATTAAATTTTTATAACTAAAAAATAGTATTTGCAAGAAAACATATACAACAAATATATAAACAAAAAAAATTTTAAATAACAGTTTTCCAAATTTTTTCAGCTATTTTTTAACTTTTGCAAATTTCCTCCTTTTCAAATACCGTCAAAAAAGCAATAAATAATCACAAAAGATTGATTATTGCTAGTGCTTATAAAATTTCGAAAAATCAACCAAGTGACAAATAAACAAAATACTTTAATACCTAAAATATAATGCCTTGAAAAATTATGAAAAAAGTTGGCAGAAAGCATTAAGGTATTTTTCACCAAAATTTAATAAAAATAAACGCGCGACACAGAAAACAAATTAGAACGCTTCAAAATATGCGAAATCAACACATGACACAAAAAATTTCTTTTTAAGAATTTATGAATAAAATTTTTGAAAGTGTTAAATTGTTTTGAAACGCGCAAATGACAATTTAATTTGAATTTTTTTTAGAGCTAGAAAACGTTATTTACAAAAACACAAAACTATTTAAGGCGCAATGGCGTCAGCTAACTAATGAAATTTTGAGTTTGGAAAAACTAAAAATAAAAATTTTCTGAAAAATATTCAGACAAATTTTTTTTTTTTTTTAATTCAACCTGCTCAGCTTATTTCACATTTATGGGAAATGTTAGACATTCTCTTTTAGTTGTCAAGCTATATTCTCAAGACTTTTCATGCAACGGAAACTTACTACATTTTATTAAATCGACAAACTCATAGTAAAATATTGAATTAACAGAAAAAAGAAAAGCAACAAAAATTACATGAAACTCAAATTCTAATGACGAAACCTTGTAAATTTTTTCGAGATCAAAGGGCTGCTCAAAGCAGCTGGTTTTGGCGAATCTGCCGCGTTTGTGGCACGCACAGTAAGTCGGCGCGAGCGTAGTACGTGTTTGCGTAAGAATTGTAAAAGGCCAACAAAAAAGCGAAAAAAACATTTACATTTATGCTTGGCTTGACTCGTACTTTGCGCTACCGCCGCTGCAGCAGAGGTAAATACGCCGACACAAGTGATACATAGGTAAGCGTACAGCGAAGAAGTTACTTAAAAATACTAAAATAAATTGCGTGCTGATGGCTCATTTAATTTAATGAGCAGCGTGCAACTTGCCTAAATGATTTTTGTGTTATAACTTTGCGTTTTTTATATTTTTTACCTAGCTGATGGTTCTTATTTTGCTTTTTTGTTGCCAGTTCTATGCTTTTGTTGCTTATACTTGCAGCACAAAAAAATTAAAAAATAAAAAAATATTAAAAAATTACCACGCTACACCTGAGCGTTTTATAACTTTTCGCTTTTGCCTAATTTTGTAAATTTATTTCGTTCTTTTGTTTCGACATTCTTGGCGGCGAATTTGTCTATTGTGGCTTATAAATGCTTTAATGATGAGTTTAGCGCGTTCGACGCTTGCTTTTTCCACCGTTCATTTCAGTTTACCGGTTTTTGGTCAGTTTATGTATAGTTTACTTCTGTTTTTTGTTCAGTTTATTTATTATTATTTTTAATTTTTATTTTTGTTGTCGTATATGCCTTTTCTACCGCGCGTTGTAATTTCAAGTTCAATATGCGTCTAAATATGCGCGCGTTTTTTCCACAAGCAATTTACTTGAGTTCAACTCGTTTGTAGCTGTGATGATTTTAAGAGCTGAAGCGTTTTGTTTTTTGCTTTTTTTCTTCTTCTTCTTCTTCTTCTTCTTCATACAGATGCTTATCTGCATTCAGTAATGCGTTCAAATAAACATTTCCTTTGTTAAAATTAATTTTCCAAAATATTTATTAGCGTAAACGATGTACGATTAGAGAGCGTGTTGCGCCGAAACGGGTTCATTGGCTCAGCGTAAAATTCAGCAAGATATAGTGAAAAAAGTGTGTGCGATTACCGCATATGGGAGAAGATGTGCCAAATTGAAAGTATGTTGCAAGTATAAAAATTTCTCTAAAGTTTAGTTACGACACACAACACACATAGTTCACGCCAATTATGTAACTATTTCTATTCTTATATATACAGAAAACAAAAAATAAATTAGCTGAAATATTAGCCCTGTGTTGCAAGATAAATACATAGTGCAACAATTTTCTCTTAAGCTAAATTTCGCCCCACCAAGCGCCAACATCAATTTGTGACGCATTTAAGCTGCGGGCGCCCTACTTTGTAATCACACTCCAACTGCACTCACTTTCCACACATACATGTGCACTTGATTGTGGCGCAATGGGCGCACGCAAGCCTACGTGGCGCTGCAGCTACTTTAGGCTTTGAAAAATGCATAGTATTTAAGCGTCATTATTTTCAAAATTTACAAGTTGCAAAAGCTGGACGGCCCAGCACACTTTAGAATGCAAAAGTCATAATTTTTCTTTTGCAGAAACACAACAACAACAAGAGCGCAAATGCCGTTTGGTATATGTGAGCGCATTTGCGTTGATAGGTGATGAAAGCGGGGTGGTGGCTGGTTGCTTGGATGGCAGGACAAGTGGACCGCGCACGCAATGTCGTCATTAAGCTGCGCTTATTTAAATACACATCGAAATTTTTGTGTGGCACAAGTTATAGGGTGCAAGCTGTAAGTGCATACATATTTATAGTAGCACTTGCCACAATAAGATGTGGCGAAGCAAAGCTAAAAACTGGAATGCGGAAGAGTAAAATTTGCATGGCTTTTAAAAGCAGAAAAGAAGCAATTGGAAGATTCGAGTGCTAGAGCACAATTTTGAAGACATAATGAGCTGGGAGTGTATGTGGCAGATAATTTACTAATTCTTTTAAATTATTTTTTAACGGTTATAAGTGTAGCTGAAAGTTTATTGAACATTTTTCTCTTTCAAAATATATATTTCTGTTGAAATTTAGATTTTTTCGCTTATTTTTCATGTTAATTTTGCCACCATTTTAAATTGACCAATAAAATTCTCCTATCTGTGAACCAGCACTCAAATTACGCGTAAAGGCAAATTTTGTGGTTAACCTAAAAATTAAAATAACAGTCAAATTTATTAAAATTTTTTTATTGCCAGACATTTTTATAAGCGCGCACACATGCCACACCTTCTTAATTTTATGCAAATAAAAAACGCAATGAAAATAAATTTGTTTTGCCGGCATGAAAATGTATAACAATTTGTTGTTGTTTTTTCTTTTTTCAGTGCTACGCAAAAATGCCATGCTGCGGTTTTAAATATTTGTTGCACACAATTGGTTGCACGGTAGGCATATATGTATGTGTATGTGCCTTTACTTTGTATGCGAAATAATCAAATTAAATATAAAAATTGCTTCCTGCCGGCAACAACACAAATATGCCACACAAACACAATTCACATTCAACTATTTGCGCATGTATTCGTATAATTTCATGAGCGGTCAGCACGACTTGCGCGCTGGATAGCTGACTTTTTGTTGCAATTATTTGTGTCCATTTTTGTTTACTGAATCTTCCACCAACACTGACCAATTTTTTTGTTGTAATTTTATACCGCAGAATAGCGCAAAATTAACAACAATAAATATTATAGTAAAATTCAACTGAAAGGTGTGAGTAAAACGCAAAAATGCCGCAGCAACAACACAATTGCTGTGAAAAAAATGAACGTATGTAAATAATAAAACCGCAACAAATGTCGCTGTAACATTGAACAACATTGAATGCTGGCAAGGTATACCTCACGCACAACCACATACACGCACACACACGCACACATGAGTTTGACGACAAAAATGCAATAAAATTTTCCTATGCCGCGATGTGAGCGCGAGTGTAATTGCGTCGGTATAGGTGAGTCGAGTCGCGGCGCTGTTATGCGAGCGCTCGCTTACTTGCCAGCGCGCCTCAAAATGGCAAATGCGCGCAAAAATGGCAGCTCAGCACAACAATAAAAAGTGCAACTGCGGTATGGTCGGCGCTGGCAGCAGCCGCCGCTAGAATTGTTGATTGTCACTTTTAATTGTTGCTGTTGCAATTCGCACATACCCATTGCCGTTGACTGGCTGCAGCAGTTAATCGGCAAGCCGCACAATTTTCATGGGTGTAAAATCGAAAATTAAACCACAAACGTAAATTTATTTGTTTGCAGCGTGAAATGGAAATGATAACTATAAAAATGCCACATTGATCGGTTTCTATATGCGTTGGTAAGTATATGAAGTACAAACATATGCATAAATGTCACTTGCAACACTGCGCTGTTTGATGCTTGCTTGCGGCACATTAAAAGTATTTTGTCAAATCTAAGCTATGTGTGTGTGTGTAGATGTATGCATGCAATAAGCATTTGTTAATATTAACCGCCGTATTACTGCTTTAAAATATTATTACTGGAAAATTGGAACGGATATTGTCTTTGATGATGCGGAAAATATGGCAAAATAACGAGGTTTTCTCCTCGCAGCATATAGTTTAAATTTGCTGAAGAAAAATATGGAATTTAAAATTTTATATTTTCCTTTTTAATATATATGTACACATAAAATATCAGCCAATGACAGCTTAGTGAGAAATTTGCAACAGTTTCACACAAAAAAAAATAAAAAATTATGGAAGTGAATGTTTTGGTTTTTATTAGCATTTATAATATATACATTAGAATTTTTGGTGTTTATAATTATTATAAAGCGTTTTAACATTTTTTTAAAATTTTATATAATAAAAGCGCTAGGTGAATTTATAAAATTATGCAAGTATACGTGGTGTGTTCAAAAAATAAGGGGAATGTTTTTGGACTGTACTCTTCGACTTTAATGTCACAGTACATCATGAATTCTTGCCTCAAGGTCAAACAGTCAATAAGGAGTACTACCTAAAAGTTCCGTAACATCGTTTGGGTGAGGCAATCCGAAAAAAAAACTGGATTTGTGGAAAAACAATTCCTGGCTTTTGCTCAATTTTGGTCAATACTGCTCATACTTCGTTGCTTGTTCGCGAATTCTTGGCCAATAACACAATAACACAATACTGTAACGATGCTCCAGCCTCCATATTCGCCAGACATGGCTCCATCGTTCCTATTTCCAAAAATATAGAGAACCTTAAAGGGCCATCGTTTTACAAGCATACTCGTAGATGATATTAAAATCGCATCGCTGAAAGAGCTAAAGGCTAACCCAAAAATTGAGTTCGACAAATGTTTCGACGATTGGAAAAAGCGCTGGCATAAGTGCATAATATCGAATCGAAACAATTTTTAAGGCGACAACATTAATGTAGACGAATGAATAAATATTTTTCCACTTATAATATTTCTTTAATTCTTGCTTTTTTTTATCTTAATGTGAAACAATTCAAAAATTACAATAGCAACAATAACCATAACTAATCAAGGTATGAAAAAAAGTTTAAAAGAACCAATTAGCAATGCATCAAGTATTGCCTGACGTATTGTGAAAAATAAACAAGATCACTTGATTCAATTTTTCGCACATTTAAATTAAAACGCATTTTTATTATAAAGAAGTAGTTGCAAATTTATGAGTAAAGGTATATTTTTCGCACAATTTTTTACCGCACCGTTTTTTATTACTTCTTCCACACTTTTTTTTCTCAGCGCAGACAATTCACAAAAATAAATAAATAAATAAAAATAAAAATATAGTAGAAAAAGTTTGACCGCACAATGGCCTGCAAATAAATAGAATAAATTTCTGAACCGCTTCAGAACAAAATCTCAGGCTAATATACATTTGCTAATGAATACATCGTTGTTCGGTGTGGGGGGCGGGGAGTTCTACGTGTCCTACAACAACTGCTGCTAACGAGTATCGATTTAAAACATATCACAACGCATATTTTATTACCACATAAAATTAACAAGACCATTGTTACCAGCATTGAAATGCCAGAAAAGCAGAGAACCATTTCAGTTTTTTCCACTTTTCTAATATTTTTGAAGCGTTTTTGTGTGGAAAACGCGCTAATATCTTAAGCAAACAACTGTAAACTGAATTACAATGTTGCACGTTAGCAGCTAGCCGTTAATATGAACAACAAAAAAGTCAAGTAAATAAATGAATTTAAGAAAATGCAATAAAAATTCGAAAAACCAAGAAAATTTCAATATGAAAAAATTTGTGAAAAAATAAGAAAAAAGTGATTTTGATGTGGCGCATATAGTTTTCTATCTAACTGTATATGTAAATTAGTTTGACACTCATATGCTGGATTTCGTACGAAATTTTATTAGTTCACATTTCAAAACGCTATTGGGAATTTTTGCGATCACATTCTTCTGCAACGCGGACAGACATAAACGCAAGCACAAGCAAATATTTTACATGCTAGCAACAGCAGTGAAGTGTATAGTGTAGTATGCATACCGCCGCCATTTTGCACACTACTGGTAATTTATTAACAAATTTTAAATGTTAATGTGCACAAACTTTGACTTTGTTGTACGTCACATTTAATTGCATAATAAAATGAGCGAAGTGTGCAATTAGATAATTCCTAAAATTTGAGATCTAAACATATGAAATGGTAACAGTAAGCAATTAATGTACATATGTATGCACTATATATATATAAGTCTCATGATGAGTATATATGATTTTTCTCTAAAGACTAAATTTGTTTAAAGAAGTCAAAACTTCACTTTGTTTTTCTAGAATCGCGCCTTTGAAAAATTATTAAATTTTATTAATAAATTTTTTATCCAAATTCGCCGCAACAGGGTTTTCTCTTTCCTTTTTCAGTTATTTATTAAAATATTATTTTTAGCAACATTAAAAAAAAAAATTGAGAAAACCAGCATTCCACATTTAATATGCTGCTAGAAATCTTATTAATATTTTAATATTTTTCAATTTATTTTCCTTATTAACAAAATTTTTAATTAGCAACGAAAATAACCGTTACCATGAATTTTGCACATCAGCTTTGACTAAGCATAGCGGCACTTTCTTGCTTATTTCTGATTTTCATTTTTTAATAACACTGCAAGCGGCAGCCGTTTTAACTTTGTCGGACACCCATATAATGCACAAATGAGTGTATAATAGAAATATATATATATATATAAAATAGATAATGCAGAAAGCGGTGCGAAATTTCTTCAACACCTCAACATGGCAACTGTCAAAGCGCGCATTATCGACTGTCAAGCCGCAAGCAGCAAACAGCAAAAGCAAGTGGAATTAGCAGCTAAGGCAGATGATAAGCTAGACGCGGCGCCCCGGTCGGACAGACAGCGTGATCAGGAGCGATACATAAGTGATACATATGTACATGCGAAGGTGGGTAAATGCATGCAAATGCTAAATATTAATCAAAAGTAACATTTTTGGCGCCTAAAAAGTGGCGCTGACATTTGCTGATCAGTTAGTGCGCACACTTTTTTTTATCACTTTTACCACTATCTTTGATTCTGGTTAAATAAATTTTAAAAATGCACACACACATTCACATGCACATAGGTATATGCAAGCTTATGCGCAAATATAGTGTTTGCCAAAGTATGAAGCCATTTAAATCCACTCACTCAATCACTTAACAGCGGTGTGCAAATATTTGCAAAGCATTTAATTTTTTTATTCTTAATTATTATTATTTTTTTTAACAATAGAAAATTCTGTTAACGTGATACAAATGAGGACGTTAAAATTTTTTGGTGCTACGCAAAGTGGCGTTAAATAAGATATTTTAACACCGTTTGGGAAAAGTGTAAATCACTGTTTTTATATATATATACATATGTGGACGAAAGAACGGTTGAACTGAATGCTAAAAAAATGTAATGTAAAAAATTTAGATAAATTACTGCTTTAAAAAAATTTTCTTTATTAATTTCTTATTAAATTCTTTGCATGGTTAAGCGCATTTTTAAACTTTTTAGTGCATAATTGGTTAAAGCGTCACCATTTTGCACATTTTAAAGAAACACACTTTTAAAATCATCTAATTTGAACAATGAAATTTTTGTGATTTCAACAATTCCAGCACTTTTAATTCGCAATAAATATTGCTTTAGTATTTGCAATGCAAATATACTGTTTTTAATTTTGGTTGCATTTGTTTTTTTTTTTTTGCTTTTTATTTTGACCTATTCTTCTTTTATTTTGCGAAGTTTCGTACTAAAAAAAATGTGGAAAGTTATATTTTACCCAACCTCTCTAAAAAAAAATTGCCACAACTAAACGTATAGCGGTGCATTCGTTAAATTCTTAACACCATACAAAACTACCGTCGCTAGTTCCCAACGGCGAGTCAAAAAAAAAGCAACTGCACTGAGGCTTCAATTGCCAATTTCTAGCTCCTGCTCCTAGCTTAGTAATAGTTAAAAATTATAATTATTTCTAATACGTTATTACTTACCCTAGGTTGAGCCATTAATGCTCTGGGAGCGATGTCCAGCCCGACCTGTGCCACTTTTGCAAGCAGCACGCGCTATGCAACGTTTGCCGAGTTGTTTCTCTTTGGGTGTAGTTGTTGCGGAATTTTGTTGCTCACCCGCACTCCACTTATTGGCTCTGATAACTATAGTGTATGAATATTGTATTTTCTTATTAGCTTAGCTTGTTTGAGTTTTATTGGAAACTGCACACAACACTCCAACTAAATTTGCAAGAGATTCATGCAAAATTTTTGTTCACACTGCTGTTTTCTTTATTTATTTATTTTATTTTTTCTTATTACTTTTCAATTTTACTTCAACACAGGCACATTTGTTTGCAATTTATTTGTTTTGTGGGTGGTAAGAAATAACTCGAACGACACACGCGACGGTTAAACGCGACGGAACGTACATGTATTAGATTTTGTTGCAAGTAAAATATTTTTATTTTATTTTTTTAATATTTTTATTTTAAATAAGCTTTGCGCTTTTTTTTTTGTTGTATTTGTATTTGTATTTGTATTACAGTTGTTTGCTGTGTATAACTGTTTCTTGTTATTTTGGTAACTTTTGCTAATGTTTGTTGAGTTTGTTCTTTGCTTCTAATGTGTTGGTTATAATTAGTTAAATTTCTTTAAAATCGTATACAATGCTTGTATATGGTTTTGTATTTGCAATATATTCCTTTAAATTTATATTTATTAATTTATATATTTATTTTTGTTTGTTTAGCGCTTAGTGCTCGTATATAATTTTGCGTTTTAGTATACTTGATTGCTTCGGGATTGGTTGGTTGCTTTGTTGCTCAGCGGCTTGACATTTGACTTCAACGCAAAACTGTTGCGTACCTTTTTGCCTGTTTATTGTTGTTGTTACTGGCTTGATTGCATATATTGCTGCAGCTGTCATAAATACATTTCAGCTAGCTACTTGGTTTAGTTGTTGTTTGTTGCTTTCTTTCCTGGCTTGTCAATACCGCCTATGTTTTTTTTTTTCTTTTTGTAACACTCGTTGTTTTTGTTGCAGTTGCTCGTATACAATGTTTCCGTGGAAAAGTTAAGTTGCTTTTGTGTTGTAGGCAAAATTTTTAATTGTTGTTGTTGTTGTTGTTGTTTACTTTCTTGCTTATTGGAAATTCTTCTAGTACGTCAGTAGCGTTTGTGCTTCGTGTTGTTCTAGTAGTAGTTGTTGTTAGCGTGTATATGCTCACAAATATCACAGCTTCATCGGCATCGTACGCTCTCCAGCCTCGCAAGACAATAACTTTGCAGGAATTTTCTTGCTTCCTATTTCAATATTATACTGCTACTACTTAATTTGTGCTTATTTTGTATGTAAAATAATTGGTTGTGTTTCGTTTTTGCTACAAGAAAAATGCGTAAGCAAATTATATTTTTGTAGAGAATTACTTGCACGCAAACCTTTGCACTACGAATTGTCAGTTTCGCAGCTTTTTGCACGGATTTTATCGCCGACGACTGCGACATTCACGACATTGACCACGTTTATCACTTTAATTACCGACGCGTTTCACTAACTGACATGGCGGCTAAAAGTGCTAAAGGCGCTTACAGTTCGCTGGTTGCACACAAACACTTTTTTTTACTTTGGCTACACAACAAAAAAATATTTTGTACAAAGTAGTTTTGCTGCAGCAACTATTGGATGAATTCGCAAAATTATAAGCGGAAATAAATATCTGTTTATGGCAAATTAAAAGTTTCACACACAAATCAAATGCAAGCACATTTTTTAGTCAGTTCTTTATTGGCTAATATTTCCTTTTTGTATAACACGCTTATTCTTATTGTATTTGTTATGTGCTTTCGCACATAACGCCAGCGTACTGATTTGCGTGAAATTTCTTTCAAATTGGCATTTTGTTTAACATTCAATTGGTGTTTTGTATTCCATTCGCGTGTAGAGTGGCAGCAGCAACTAGCAAATGATTGGTTTTCTGCGGCTGAATTGCCTGCCCGACTGCCTGGCCTGTTTAACTAGGCGCGACCTGCTGCTGCACTCTCGAAAATCGACTGAAGGAAGCACACATAAATTGCACGCGCACTTCTTAGAACGCACCTACACGCCGCCGACCAACTGTGACTGCGGCTGACGAAATGGCTAACAACGCTGCCCGTCTGCCTGCCGTTGCACTGTGGCGCCTGTCCGTGCGTATTATGAACCCCCCGCTGCTATGAGATCCTGTCAACTTGCAAAAGTCCTGCTAATGCATGCTAGACGCTCCACTAGCGACGGCAATGCAGCAGCGTTTAATTTGCGGCGTTCTATGCACTTTGAGCGCGCGCAACAGCTACACAGTTGTCAATTATTTCCTTGGTGTAAGCGAAGCAAAATTATTCAAAATATTTTGCAAAAATTGTTTTTTTCTTCTTTTTCTTTTTTTATTTAATTATTTATGCAAATAAATATATTCCGTTTTGTTGCTGAACAAAATGTACGAATATATATGCCGCGCTTTGTTGATATTTCAGAAATTTATTTATTTACCGTTAAATCGCGTTACACGTTACCGCTGTAGAATGTGCAATTGTAAAGTAGAATTTTCGTATTGTTATTGTTGCGATTTTTTGTTTGGGAACAAAGTGAATTGGAAATTTACGCTTATTATATTTCGCTTTCTACACAGCACACGTTGTACGCGTTTCGAAGGCAAACACACACTGGGCTTGTCAATCACAACGGCAACTACACTTGGCGGGGGTAAATAATAGCCGCTGCCGACGACACTCCGATAGGCAGATAAACACACACACACACACACTTTCACGAACCCAAACGCAAACACAATGGAGCGCGCTCGCACTCAGCGCTATGAAGTATATCAAGCCAGCGGCAGCAGATAGCAAGCAGCAATGCAGCAACAACTACAACACTATAAGTGTATAGCTTGCGAAATGTGTACGAGTCAAGCACAACACACAGCACGATAGCACTATAGCACTATAGCACTATAGCACATGAGCAACATGAGCAACATGAACTCAACCAGCCAAGCGTACGCAGCAGATGGATGGATGGCTAGATGGATGACTCGACAGTGTAGGAAAGAAAGAACGGCCGTAGCGCTGTTAGCGGATAGCGCGTCTCAAGTGCAAGCAGGCGCATTGCGAGTAGAGCAACAATTGTGCCATTAAAAATGTGCGAAAGAGCGCGCAAGAGGCTGCTGGCGCATGTGTGTGAGTGCGATGGCATGCGCGGCGGTGGTAGTTGTTTAAGAAGCTACGTAGTAGAAGAAGAAGAAGAAGAAGAAGAAGAAGAGTATGAAGTTTGGAGCGGCCACTTTGTAAGGTAAACAGTCGTCGTATCAGTGGTGGAGAGGAATTGAATGATTGAATGTGAAGTGCGCTCGTGTGCACCAGCGAAGAGAATGATTGGGAGCGCGCGCTCGTGAAGCAAAATGCGGCGAAGAGCGCAGGGTAATCAAGCTAAGCGCACACACGCTTGCATGAATTGGAAAATCGTAGGGAGCGTAAATTATAATATTCCGCCAATTCGCTGCATTTGGAAGCATGCGGCGAATTTATCTAACTACTAAAAATACTCATAACTTGCATTGGTGTTGAAAGAGAGCAAGCCACTCGGTTTTTATTTGCTTTAAATTTAGCACGTTGAGCGTTCGCTGCATCGTCGTAGCGCTCATAAAAGTAGGAATGACTGATTTGTTAGTACGCCTCTTGTGACATGCCCACAAGAAAAAGGTAAAGCAAAAGCAAAATATACGATATACTGGCGCTCACTTATCACACATCTCCTCACTTGATTGTCGTTGCGCTCGTTTGAATGCGCATCCCCTCAATGTTGCGCTTATTTGATGAACGGGCCGAGATTGTAGTTCAAATTGTTTGTGGAAGCTCTTATTTTCCGCTGTCCATTACTTGTCGTTCTCTCAAAAATTTGAGTCGTAATCTTGCTGCTTCCACCCAATACATACATACATACATACATACATATGTACAAACATACATACATTTCTTCTCCATCAACTGTTGTCACTTCTTGGCTGCAGTGCGCCACCGTTGCCGCCTTCACCTTTCGTGCGCCCATCACTTTTGCGAGCGCTCGTCAGCGCACAGCGCCTCAAAGCGAGCGGGAGTGATAACAGCGCACAGGTTGGGCTGCCCGTTGTTTGTAGAGCCGTTGAGTAGAAATTCAACTTAGCTCAACCGCTTTGTTGTTGCTTTTGTCAGTCAACCCCACTCAACATCGCATTGACATCGTCGCATTTCGCGCAAACATTTGAAATTTATTTGGCTTTAGCTGAAATGAGATGGCTTATATCATGTTGCTGAAATACTTATGTATGGCATGCATGTGTGTGTGTGCCCCCACTACCCCATACTTGGTGTGGCGCGCACGCATTGCTCTATCGCTCTTTGCCAACTTTGACTCTTACTTGCCGTGCGTCACTCTTCTTTGGCCTACCTGTTTCCTAACCACCCCCCCAACCGCTCGCTGCATTCAAACATTCTCGCTGTACATTTCACACGCCGCGCGCCCTCCTTAGAAAATCAGCAAAAACCAATCCCATTTGTTATAGTCGCTTGAGTGAGTGGCAGTTTGCATCAGTTCGGCTTTCAGTCTTTTGGCCAACATCGTTGTCGACTTGTTGTTATTGTTGTTGTTGTGTGTGTTGCTTACGTTGTTATTGTTGCAGTGTCGGCTGCTGTTCTGTAAGCTGTGCGCTGAATGGTCGGTGGGTGGGTTTGACTATGCACGCTTGCTCACAACTGTTGTTGTATACTGCTCTTATTACTATTGCTGTTGTTGTTGTTATTGTTGGGTTGTTAGTTGAGCGTGTCGCGTACGTAATGTAGCCTTTTCTGCTATTGTTGTTGCTACTATTCACAACACACGGGCCTGCTTTATGTGTGTGCATATGTGTATTTGTGTGCGGGTTGGTGTATTCAGGTGTAAGCGCTACACTCATCATTTTCATCAACACCATTGCCAGCTATGTCAGCAACAACAATAAAATAACCAATACTCACTCGCTCACCGCAAGCCAGCCAGCCAGCCTGCCCGCCCGCAGCCGTGTAGTGCGGTTTTCGTTGTTGCTCTCTCCCTGAATTCCGCGCTTCTTCCGTGCATTTGCGCCTCTCCGCTCAGTGGCGGAGCTAAAGCCACTCACTATGGCCATTAATGGCACGGCGAAAATGTGATGGATTATTTAAAAAATAAATGCACATAAATAATAAATGGAGTAGCGCAATTTTTCAAAATTTCATTACTCACTTAAAGGACTTTTAAAGCACGTTAATTGAGTCATTGCCATAAAATTAACAAAATAATTGAAATTTTCGAAGGAATGTTGCTTAGCGTAAATGGCATAAAAATACAAGTGTAGCTCTGAGAGGTATTTTGTTCGTTTAATTATATTAAATAATTAGAAATTAATTTTATTATGGAATCTACCTCTTATTCTCTTACCCTTTATTCTTACATATTATAAAATCCCCTACAATTTTGGTTTGACAACTCAAAATTTAAAGGGTAAGCATGAGAAGAAACTCTCGTTTCAATTTTTCACAACAGACAATAAATATTATAAGGTCCATCCTACTAAATCAATAAGTTTTACTTAAATATTTAAATTTAAATATTTAAAATAAAATGACTTCTTTTCGATCCTAGGAAACTTGAAACTAATATACAAATGAAATATTTTAATGCAGGGTGTATCTAATATACAGTCTAAAATTACTTTTTCTTTGAAAAATATTCACATATGTGACAAAAACTGGTCGCTGTTGAGTGGATCATAATTAATTTGCTCGACCTGACGAGCTTTCATGGGACTTAAAATAGTTCAAATAGGCCTTTACGGAAGCGACCTAGAAAAAATGGATGTTCAAATAATTTGCCGATTTTAAGGTATGAATTTGGAGGGCAAAAAATATTGATAAAATATAAAATGTTATAGATTTTTGTTTCTTCTTCTTTATTAAAGCAAACACCGAACAACATTTTGAATTGAAATTTTCAAAACGCTCTAACTTCATATGTAGACAGTAAGGGTTATCGGAAGTGCTAAATAAGTTAGCTCACAACGAAGGCACCGTGATTTTTCAGTCCTTCTCCGGCCGTCCTTTTAGCACGAGAGGCCTGCAAACGGTACTTGAAAAATAATTCCTAATATTAAAGTCAGCGGTTGTGTCACGTTGGTAAAATTTATCAGGGAACTGAATTAATTTAATAACTGAAGACCAAATCATATTTAATATTTACTACTGATTTTTTCCAGAATATGAGCAAATTTGGGTAACTTGAAGAAAATACGACATCCTTAGAAATACTTTTGGTGCAGCTTTTGTTCAACTGTGTATATCAAGCGCGACTCTGTCAAAGTCGAATGCACACAACAACAACAACAACAACAACAATATAGCAAGTTTCGCTCCTTCTGCTAATATGTCTTGCAGTGCACTTGCTGTTGCATGTACGTCACTGTTGATGTGCTGTTGCAGTTCTACATATCAGTCAGAAAGCGCTCAAAAAAATTTAAAAAAATAAAAAAGGGGTCGCTCGTATGCATTCGCTCGCAAACTCCTACAAGAAGGCGCTACAACCCGATCACTGGTCCGCACTAATTTTCCCTTCGATGTTGAGGGATTTGTGCTGCTGTTGCTGCTGCTGCTGCCGATTTGTGAGCTCCTCTCATTTTTCTTTCTGCAAATCAGACGCCTAGCTTTTCTTGCGCTACACTATGAATTGTTGGGGCTGTCGCTTTAGCTGACTGAGGGCTGTTGCCGTTGCTGTCTGTCTTCGTCGTTGTCGTTAGCGTTGCTCTTGCAGTTGTCGGCTGACGACTAGCTCTATATGCATGTGATCATCTATGGGTGTGTGTGTGTGTGTGTGTGTGTGCGAGTTTGTATGCGCGTATCAGTCTTCCGACAAAAACAGCCGCTGTTTGTTTGTTGCTGTGCTTTGCTTTTATGTACTTTAGCTTGACGTTGTTGTTGTATGCTTGTGTAGACAAGAAAAGGTAACGCCTTCGAAAGTTATATTTTTTGTAAGAGTCAACTGTTTCTTTGCTCTGCCATAAAGACGTGTGGGGAGGGCATTCAAAGACGTCAAACCCCACCCACTAAAGGTATGCGCTTATGTAATTCTTAACGTTCGCTAATTTTAAGTCAATTAAATATACCTTTTTAAATATATATGAAATTTCCTATTGAAAGAGAATTTTTATATTCTTTCCTCAATTTAGATTATTATATTTTGTGTGTTAACAGTTTATTTCAACTTCCTAACATCGCTCAAAAAACAGCTGTTCGCCACTTTCGCAAAAGTGCTGAGCGTTTTATGTAGCGTTGACAACGTTGCATTGTATGCGGCGGCACTATGTGACACATTTAACTTTTGGGCCAACAGCAAATTTTACTAACAAATTTGTTGCTAATAAATCATTTGCTGTTAGCACGTTGGAAATGTTCACACTCCTCTCATGTTTTGCCCAAATACCGCTGCGTATGCTTTTAGTCCTGCCCGCCAGCCATACTTGCCGCTCATCTCATACGTTTTCCATACAAATGCACTCACTACAGTTAGTAACTGAGTAAATATGCATTGTAGCACCCCCAAACTTTTACACAGTTACTCCATTTAGTCTTATATGCCAGCAAATTTGGCGCTTTGCTCGCCGCGCTGCCCTTTAAGCGCTCACTTTTAGTTGAGCACGCGCGCAACAAGGAGAGCCACTAACGGTATGTATGTAAGTATGTTTCCATGGAGGTCCTACAGACAATATCCTTTTTCACTTTTGTTATTCACCGTCGCTCGGTCAAACAGTGTTACTATTTATTCTTATTGCCATTGTTGTTGTACACTACCGTCTACATCGTCGAGTCCTAGTGGCAGTTTAAAAAGCGGTTAACACATATTCCCAGGCAATTTTTCATCAAGCTTTTTCCGTGTTCGCTCTTTCTCGCTCTCTCTCAACTTTTCGTGGCGGTGGCGGCGATATTTAGGTAACATTGAAACAACAACAACAACTGCAACGACAGCGACATGAGCGGTAGCAACATCTGCGGCCTTCGTTTTGTATTTTTGGTCGGTCGGTTGGTAGGTTGGTTGATTGGAGCTAACATTGCCGTCGCTTTATTGTTCTGGCCGCCGACTGTTGGCCCGGCTGGCTGTCTCGTTGGTGCGTTGTTCCTCAATTTTTCGTTTAGGAAAATGAAAAATTACTTCGCTGATTTGGCGGCGGTGGCGGTAGCCGTTGTTATTTTTTCCTCACATTCATTTTGTTGTCACTACTGTGTAGCTTGCTGCTGCTGCTGCCGATGATGCTGCACTTTTTCGTCGTTCTTTTCATGTCATTGCGCACTTTTATTTGCAACATCCAAGCGCTGTGCGGCGTCGCATGTGAAAATTATCCCGCAAACAACAACAACTACACGCAGCAGCATAGTAAAAACACAATAGCGACATTTCACTATGCCGAAAATTCATCAAAAACAGCTGATTGCCAGGCTTTTTCCAAAAGCCATTGCAGCGCATTGTTATTTAATAAATACACATTTGTTGGTGTTTGCGTTTGCGTGTATTTGTTTGTTTGAATATTTGTGCACGTCATTGTTATTGTTTTCACACACACATATATACATATATGTACCTGCATGCCAAGGTGTTTGTGTACGCTTATATGCTGGTAAATTGCCGTTCCTTGTGTTGGCGTTGCATAGTTTTGTTGTTGTGCAACCATGCCCTCTTTGCGCTTGTGCTTGTGCTTGTTCGTTGTTTTCTTTTTAATTTTTCTTGTTTGCGGTGACAAATTTATGAGACTTTGATTGATATGCGGTTGTGGATTTGCAAGTGATTCCGCATGGAACATCGTCACCGCAGCCGCTGCGGCAGATAAACAACGTAAACAAACGGGAGCAACAGCAACAACGACACTCAGTAATAAAAGCAACAACAACAACAAAAACAACAATTTTAATTGTAGCAAGTTGGTTTTCATAAGATTTCGCCATAATGGCATTTTGATAAACGTGAAATAACACTGCGCCCACCAGCCGCGCAAACTATCCTTTCACAGTTATACGCATACATATGCATGTGCGTGCACGGGCATAATAAAATGTCTGCCAGCCAAACAATGATTTGACAAAAAGTGCGAATGTGTGTCGGCAAAGTTAATGTAAACGAAAACTTCTAAATTAGCTTCATCTTTGAACAAAGTTCAGCACACAAACATGTTTGTACATGAAATAAATATCAATAATATTACGTTAAGGAATTATTATATACGCAGTTTCGGAAATTAAAGTTAATGAGAATTCATTTGAATTTGTATATTAATGCAAGAGCTTTTTAATTTTCTATAAAAATTAATAAATAAATAAATTCGAATTGATGTTTATACTTTTATTTTGCACTCTTTTCTTGAAGTAGAGAATGAAAATCATTTAAAACGAAAATCCTAACTTATTTTATCAAAGTTTGTTAATTAGTCTGATTATATTCTTAAAAGCCAATATTTCTATGACCACTTTAAAATTAGTGAAATAAAATGAAATTAAGACTCAAGCCAGTTGTGGACAAAAGAAAAGACATATCTTTAAATGAAAATGTCACAGAAATATTTTTTTATAGAAATCTAATGTATGCTTTGTATGTATGTATAATGTATGTATGCTTTGAAGCGAAAAAATATATTTTTTAATGGTTTAAAACCAAAAATTTAGCCGTAGAGTTCGCAGAATGCGATTTTCCTCAAAACTGGCCTCACAATTTATTATTTAAGGCAACTGGTTTCAAGAAGAGCAGAGCATTTTTGAACAATTACATGAAGCAACTAATTCAAAAACAATAATATTTTTACTCCACTGATATTTCTTACTGAAGATGAAGTTAGCATGAATTTAATTTAAACATCATTTCAAAGTTTATTCCTTAAAACTCTTGGTAGTATGCTTAGTGAGGAAGTTAGAAGGTGAAGTCGCACATTGCACATTATTTAAAAAAGTTTTAACTAAGTTTTCGTTTAGCAAATTTTCAAAACCCGAATAAGTTAATATAAACGATTATCTGCACGAAAGTTCTTATTCAAACTTAATTTAAAGCAATTGAACATTAATAATCGGTTAATCAGTGTTTTCGAATGAAGTTATTTCTTAACTTATTTTAAAAGTACAAGTCATTTTATTAAAATACTTTTCATTATTTTTGAAAACAATACACTTCACTCGTATTTAATTCAAAAAAATAAAAAAGACAAATTTTAAAGAATATGTTTCCCTCTCAACTTTGGAAATTGATATTTTTCAGAAAGCAAGCAAAGTTTCGGATAAACTGTCGTCATTTATTTCGTGCCAACAACATGATTTAATTTTTTAGTTTCTAATATTCGTATAATCTGTAAAAAAAAAAAAACCGAAGTGAGAATCACCATAAGTTTATTTGAGTTGTTGAGTTCAGAAAACGTACGATTTTCTTCTAAAGGAGAAAATATGTTACTTTGTAACACTTAACATTAACAGTTAAACAAAGCCAGTTGCTGATGCTGATGGAATGATGAATGGAATGCTAATGGAATAGCATTACCAAATCGAAGTTATTTAAACTAGCCGGTTCATTAATAATTGTGTCTGTTTAATATTTAATAATTTTGTTTGTTTAAATTAGATTTTCAAATATAGAAAACGTTGAAAATTAGTAATTGAAATGGTATGTTTTTCCCCTGGGTCCATTGCCTTTTCGAAAGGTGTACGAGATTACATTATCGGAACTAAAAGCAGATCTTCAGATAAATTTTCTATATTTGCCTAGTGTTGATGTATGTGGTGGAAAAACGTTGAATTTGTGAATTTAAAACCAAACCCAAAAGAAAATTATTATAATACTGTTATGTAGCAGAGCTAAAATACTTTCAAATTGGTACCCACAATTAGCGTGAAAAAAGTTTCAGTATTGGTACTGCTTTCCACCTATTTTTGAAAAGTTAGTTAAAGTAAATTGTGATATAATTTCAGTTACCACTCAACACTAATTTACGTCGACTTCGAGAATTCATAGCTAGACATGAAATTCCCTGAAATTAAAATTCTATGTCAATCACATGGTTCTACCATCAAAAGTACGATATGAAAAACCTCAAACCAAATCTCTTAAGTAAGCGTGTTTTCAAATAAAAATTTCAACCTTAAAAATTTGGCATATAAAACAGCATTGCAACTTGGCAAACATCTACTGTGACCAAGCAGCAAATGATAGTCGGCTTACTAGTTTATTAAGTTGTACCCCCAAATGAACAAAACTGCAGACAAAGTGCTAAGCGAGTGTCTACTAAAGTGAAAATTAAATTGCCATTACTAATTCAATAAATGCTAAAATGCTGTCTCCAAAAAATGAAATATTTAAATTTCAAACTTACAACGGATATGAATTGAAGAATGAAGTCTTACATGGCGTCTCGATATTTAATACATAGTTAAATAAGCACATAAATGTAGTTACATGTGTATACAAGTATGTATGTGTATCATTATATTTCAGTACACATGCATGTGTTTGTGTGTGTGTGCACCGGAAAAACTGAGCTAGAAGTAAGCTTGTTGCAATGCGGCTGGTGGACGCCCACTTTCGCACACATACACAATGCTGCACACTCACACACTTTGACAGTTATGAGCTGACAAAAAACAAAAAAAAAAAAAACAGAAAATGCTGCAGAAAAAGTCTAAAATTGCAAGATGAAGCCAAGAAGAAGTGGTTGCGAAACTTTGTTCGTAGTTATATGTGTATGTTTGCGTAGCTCGTAATGTCTTTGAAGAAAAGGAAAAGCTGAAAGTATGGCAAAAGTTCGACAGCAGCAGCTGAAGAGCAGAAAGTTGCTGGAGAAAATGAAATGAAAATGAAAAAAATTAAAATTTAGAAAAAAAAAACAAAAGAAAAAAAAATCGGGTGGTGAAAGGTGGGTGGCGGTAAAATAAAAATGCATTGGTGCAATGGTCAGATACAGGGTGAGGCATTTAGTTTATTTGTGTAGAAGGGTTTGAGTAGAAACGACGTATATAGTGACCAACAATAATATGTAAGAGTTGTTGCAGTTATTGCCACTATTCTCGGTATTGTTTTAGTTCCTGAATATAGTACGTTAACGTGCGTATTATTAGGAGTACTCACTTTTTTATTAAAAAGATTTCTTTCTATACGCAAATTTTGTTAAACATTATTAAAAAATAAAAGAAATTACGCATATACATACGTATACCTGATTTTGTATCACTTGCTATAAGTATGATAATAAATCGGTAAATTACGGAGAAAAGTTCTTATTATTGAAATCTATAACTTATAAAGTTTGGTAAAAATGTTTTAAAAATATTTTAAAAATATTTCAAATAAATATATTTTAAAAATTATTTTAAATAAATATATTTTAAAAATATTTTAAAGAAATATATTTTAAAAATATTTTTTCCCTGGATTTCTAAAACAATTGCTATTGTTAATTTTCTTATTTGGAAACTTCAATTGAATCATTAAAGCATACCTATTTTTTGAAGCATAAATGTGCGTAAATATATTGCATAATAGATATTTCTAATTAAATTGTTTATTGTTGTTGTTTGCGGAACAGCCTTATCGGCTTCATATTGTTGTTGCTTGTTAGTGTTTGGACTTTTATTACACTCTAAGCAGCATTTGAAGTTTCCAAATCCTAGAAGACCGCAGCATAAGACAAGCAACAACAACTGCATGTACAACAACAACTGTATTGCGCTGTTGTTGTTTTATATTGAGCATTTCTGGTGATGAAGGAATTTTTCTTCAGTGCGCGTGACACTGCATTGGCAAAGGGTGCAACATCAACCAATGACTACAATAACAGCACAAAATGAATACCAGCAGCAATAAAAACAACAAATGCAAAAGAAAAAAATGTCAGCAGCAGTTATGACCTCACGATGGACATTCGCTCAAAAATATTGTGCAGGCGCTTATATTTTCCAACTGCAGCTGAGCGAATGAGCGTGAAGTGGTAGCAACGACGACAAGAACTGTAAAGCAAGCAATAAAAACACTAACTACGGCCATTCACAAGGTATAGCTAGCAAGATTGGCGTACAACTCCAAAATCGTATAGTGAAAAACTGCAACTCCATGTGTGGATATGATTTACAGCGGCGCCCACTTTGCGCACACCACCCGCCTCAACACCCACAAACCGAACCATTAACATCCTTTATGCGCATATAATACGCCTTCGATTGCGCGACACACACACGAACACACATACACATATGCATATAAACATTTGTGTGTGTGTGTTTGTATTGAATTGCAAGTTCTACAACAACATTGGTTTCGTAGAGAGAGCGCATATAAGACAACCAGCATAGCTGTTGGACGTTGGGTGGTGACGGTAATGACGAAGGTTGCATGCAACTGGCAACGATTGCGGCCACGATGACAGCACTGACGATGATGATGACGATGGCAATGGCTACGACGACGACGATGAAGGGAAGGAGTATTTGTTATGTGTGCATGACAATTCATCTCTTTCTTATAAACGCAATTTATCAAATGGCAACGACGACAGCAACATCCAAAAGCACATGCAGCAACAACAACAGCACCTCAGTCGCTTTCATTAGACGTTCAAAGGCAGTGACTGCCAAATAAAGCCAGAGTAGACGACGGCTACGACGATGACGACGACGTTGCTGGTGACGCCGAAGTCGAAGACGAAGTGGTAACGACCACTTTGAAGTTGACGATTGGCAGCTATGGCAACAACAACAATAATAACAACACTTACAAGTAATGGTAGCGAAAGCATAGCCAAAGTATCATTATTGCGATGGCAGTAGGAGCTGTTGACGAAAAAAAATTGCACCTCTCATTTTTGCTCACGTTTGTGACATTCATTTGAGGTGGTGGCGAGCAAACAGCATAAGCAAAGCCAGCGCTGCAAGCGGCGCGCCAAGGCAAGTACGTGTATGTGAGATGCCGGAATGAAGTAGAAGTAAAAGGATATATTTTTGTATATAAACGAAAGATGAATAAATGAATGGTGGCTGAAACTGAAGTTGAAAGCTCAAAGAAGTATTTCCGTTTGCGGCGAAAATTTTACAAATTCTTAAAGCTAAACATATGAATCTGAAGCAAAATTACGATTTCACATATTCAGAAATCAACATTTGACGGCCTTTGTGCAAAAGCACTTCCTCACAATAATAAGATACATTCGACAGTCAAACTGTAGATGATAAAATATATAGGCAGAATTCTTCACTCACACACACGCACGCACGCAGCCCAACATGTATATCATAAGTAACTTGGGCGCATTGAGCGAACAAGTGCAATAATGGCGCTCTGCGCTGCCAACGACAATCGCCAATCGGCAAATATTCAGCCATCAGCCGTCAGCCATCAACTCACTGCTGTAGCAGGCTGGCTGTTGTGCTGAGAGTAGCGGCGCCGCGAGCGGCAGGGTTTGTTTTGCTCATATTTCATGTCGACGCGTTGGCTGTTTTGCGGTCATACGAAAATAAGCTACTTGTTTTTTGTTGCTGTAGTTGTGGCTCACGCACACGTGTTGGCCGTCAATTTTTATGGTTTGTTTTTGTTATTTTCGCCGTTTTTTTGTTTTTACTTGATTGTGACTATGAAATTAGTTTGAATTGTGGCGAAGAGTGCCACTGCTGTGTGGTGAATGAAATGGCAACAGGCTTGAATGGTGAGTGGAGCGAAAAGCGTGGAAATGAGAGGCGACGTGTGAGCATTATAATTGCGGCGAAGTGAGTAGTACAATTAGGAGTGCGTTAGCGCTCTTTGCATACGATTTCCAACTGGAGTGCGTGAGTAGAAACAAGGGGAAGTGAGTGGTATGCATTGAGTCAGCTTATTGGAAATTGAGTGGGAACTCTGTGGTGGTTAGGACTCTTGCAATGATTTATAAGGATAACAAGGCAAATGCGTTGGTATGTAAATACAATTTTATTAAAGCAAAATCCAAACCAATTGATTGCAAAAATTGCAAAGAAATAATTGAGTTATGGAAAATATTAGGCGTATTCACTTATTTCTTATATCGCAAGGCTCCTAAATTGTTTTGTATTTCATTCACTTATTTAATTACGGCGAATTATGCAACTCCGTATTCGCCGCTGCTATTTTCTCCATTGTAACTGAAAAATTTCCGGCACATGTGTACCAATTTTGGTGTTTTTTGAGGTGTACGCATTTTCTTGCAGCACCGTCCACATTACGCTGGAAACAGTTTCGATTGCGTACGCGAGTTTGATGACATCCAAAATTTCACGTAAAATTCCTTGCCGTCGTCAATTTTATTATATAAAAAATTTTTTTTATTAAATGTTTAACGTGTTTTACAGTCAATTGGTTTTATTTTTATTTCTACTATAAAGTGCGGCAAATCACTGTTAATTGTATTATAGAATTTGAATATAATTACCGACGGTTTAACACACGGAAGATTATTATATTGAAAGCACTTTGTGTTTTGATCGTTTGAACCGAGTTGATTTGAATTACGTAATCCATTAAGTAAGCTCGTTGAAGTATTATTTTGCATAAAAACGGCACATATAAATGAAAACAGGAAATACAGATTGAAGTTAATTAAATAATAATAATATTAATAACGAACGCTAGTACTCAAAATCTGGAAACTAATATAAAATGTATGCCCACAAATTATTAGTAGGCGAAACGTTTTCAATTATTATTAAATTGTAAATCTAATAATTTATAAATTCTTAAATGCACAAAATAACTGTATTATAATATTAATAGTAATTTTAATAGTAATATTGTGCTTAAATCTAATATGAATAGTTCAAAGATATTGGATTGGATCTTCAGCTTAACGTTGATGCAGAGAAATTTAAAACTTAGCAAAGAGTAGCAACAGTTTTTGTTATATATTCCTTTATGTAGAAAAATTCCACTAATATATTTTCTTCACAAAAAATTTTAAGCTGTACTAACTTCTATTTGATGAATTTAATACTGAGTGTCAATTTCAGCAAGCTCTTTCATTATATTTTTTTTAGAAATATAGTGACCACACGTCGAAGAGAGCTTAATCCTTCATAACATACCATCATCCATTTTTAAAGAGTATAAACTTAGAGGAAAGCACAATCATACTTATAGGGTATAAAAATACAGCTAGGCATATATGTAGAGGTAGGGGATATAATATATTTTTAACAGTCATTCAAGCGTTAAAAGTATATTAAGTCTGGTTGTGAAGAAAATATTATAGGATAAAATTTGAAATTTTTAAGAAGTAATATACACAGTCGTACTGCAAAAATGTTAAAGAACAGTTTATGGCTCATGAGGAAATTTACCCTTACCTTATTTTTAATATAATTTTGCTTATAATTTTTCCCTTAAGTCTGCTTTTAACATATATCTAATATTATATATCTAATGCTTTTTGTGACCTTGAGTATTTGTTATAATCATTGAAATTATATTTATTATTATTATTATATTATTATTATTATATAAAATTAAATTGAATTGAAATTAGCATTTTCGTACATATAAAAAAACGAAAAATCAATGTTTAATAAAAACAAACAAATAAATAAATAAAATAATAATAAATTAATAATTAATTTAAAATTTTTTTTTAATTATTTAAAATATGTTGTAATAAATGTCAAATTATAAACGCGACGAATTCATCCATGTTACGCATTAATAAAAACCATATACTATTGTATTGAATTACATTTTATATAATTTGCTCTATTTAAAGTACACAAATTTTTTTTTTATTATTTCCATTTGTACGCACTGAAACTCTTGTAAGAGGCTCTTTAAGATATACACTCTGCTTTTAATACACTCACATCAATATATAAATTTTCTGTGCTGTCATCACAACAAATATTTGTACACAACTTTGCCGTTCTTCCTGTTTTGAATTATACCCGTTTGAATCGTAAATATGGCCACTTAATTTAAAATATGTTTAATCAAGATAATAATCCAAATCTTCCATTTCTTCGTGTATCGCTGGAATCTGCAGTTGTTTGTTGGCTTTATACATGCTTTCTACATGACTAAACATCCGTTTTGACTTACTTAAGGGTATATTTCATAAAAGTAAGATATAAAATAAGGCAATATGCATATGAGATACAGTCTGTGTACATAGCATGTGTGACTAGATTAATTCCATACTTCTTAAGCTATATTATATGTATTTTAGCATAAGTATATTTAGAATATAATTAGAAGTATTTTTAATGCGAAATATTAAAACTGTTTTAGTGATGCCGTTACATTTCATTTTCATTAAAATTTGCTTGTCTTTAAAATAGATATGAAATTTTTAAGCTGAGCTTACTTTATATCTATATGTATGTATGTATTAAAGAGTATAGAAGAGAAATATGCACTTAGTATTTCTTTTAAGAATTGAAATTTTTGTCCTCTGAAATAATTTTGTAGTAACTGTTATCTCCTAGCAATAAGTGCTCTTACTTTTATCACTTCAAATCTAAAATAAATACACTATCAATCATGTTTTCTAATAAACGATGGGAAAAACATGTTTATCAGTACACCGATCTGACCAGCATATTGATAAATACTTCATTAGAAACATAAATTTTAGATATAGGTGCCGTGTAAGTATTTGATATTTAATATATTGAATTTTTTTTAGAACCAATTAATGCTCGTCATTTATACTTGTACATATACCTAGATAACATAGATAGTTTAAAAAAATATTTCTTCGAATTATATTTATATTTATATATACTTACTTATATTTATATATATTTACTTATAGCGTAATTGCAAGTTTAGTATGATATAAAAATATTTTCAATTATAAGATACTTCCTGTTATGGAAGATCCCATAAAATCTTCTACAAATTGGTGGAAAAGTTGGGCTTTCCCTCGGACTACATTAACTGGCCTTCAATAGACAGAAGAAGAAGGTAACGGGGAAAAACTTGAAGTTATGCGTCCAAAGTCTTATTGTTGACAAAATTTGTATAAATGCAGCAAGAGCTCGGGAAAGATGGTCACGTCGGCATAACAAGCTAAGTCTTGGTCTGTACAAGACACAAAACTCTTTTTAATTCCGTATATTTATTTTAATTTCTTTTAATATTTTGGAGTTCCTTCATTACTCTCAAACAAATTATATAAATTTAGTAATATAAAAAACAATTTTATGTAATGTGAATTTTAAGAACACGTTTACATTAATATACTATTGGAGTCCGTTTAAACCTAATTAGCTTAAATTAAACTTTTGAAATTTCTTTTAATTTTATAATCTAAATAATTGTGTTTTGAGTTTTGCTGATAATAATAATATAATTTATATGCCAAATATTAAATTTAGTAAAATTCATGTAACCTTAGTGAAGGCTAAATTTAGGTATAGCTAAATAAAAATAAAAATTGCTTATCCGACTCTTAGTAGCTCTCTTAGTAGTAGTAATCGACGGTTTATGGAACCTTTTCTAATATGATACTCGGAAAAAAATTGAGAACTTCCTAGAATTTTACTTGTATAAAACGAAGAGAGCAAAGAAATTTGTTATATATACATAGATAATTTTTTCTTAACGTAAGCAACCTTATTAATATTTGAGAAAAATTACAAATTTAGCAGCTCTTATTTTTAATTTAGTTTTAAAAAATTTAAATATCACTTTAAGTGTATTTTTTAAATTTCTTTAAAGCTATAACTGTCTTGTGATGTATGCCTTAATAAATGAATAAAAAATAAATTCACATGTTTTAAAAATAAATCACTATTTTAATTAATTTTTATTTTCACTACTCTTTTAATTTATTTCACATTTTCATATTCCTCGAAACAGTATACATAAAATTTTAATTAAATTCGAGTATTATAAAATATTTAACTTCATCTACTTAACCATAACTCATTGACTGTTTTTATTCTTTGTTTGTTGTTTACCAGCTCCCTAATTGTTTTGGCATACAAACCTTTAACATACCATTCAAACGCCAATGGAAATATAAAAATGCAGCTTGAAGTGTGGGAGCTTAGCTGAAAAATTTCAAAGTCAAAATTAGTACTTTGACGTATTAATCCCAAGCCAGACCGTGAACCGCAAGATCACAATAGTTATAATGCGTGTGTGTTTGTAAGCATCTGCTGACACCTTGTGGCAGCGAACTCGTTGGAAGTGGCAACCGATGTGTTGCAAAACCAGCTGAAAATTTTTAAATGTGCATCCTTTCCACCAACAGCAGCGCTGTAAATACCTACCGTATATGTATGCACTTCTAATTGAAATTCAAATAATGACGAAAATTTTTTAAAATGGCGCTGCCACCTATAACTTCAAATATTCTTCGCTCCCATAATATTAAATTGCCTTATTTTGTTAGGCGATGTGCTCAAAAACTTGTGACTTTCAAAATATTAGTTATTTATATGCCTAAGTACATAACTTTAAAGGTTTTCACTTAACTAACTCAAAATAAATATATAATTTTCATTCTCCTTATGGAGTAATTTTACCTTAGCAACATTCACTTACCTTCTTTTTGGTTTGTCAGGCATTGCGTATGCATTGTTGTTGTTGTTCTATTTAGCCTGTTACTGTAAAAAGGGATCTTAAAAGGATTATACATTTTGTTTGAGTTTTGTTTAAATTGTGTTGCAGTGCAAACTGCCTATAATGCAAACAAAATATTTTAGCAAATCTAATGGCCTGTTGTGTGGTGAATCTAGGCGTATAGTTTCCTTCCTAAGGTACTCGTGTATTTGTTTGTGTCAATGGGCGTGAAAGTGTTTTTGCAAAGTCATAACTGTTGAGGTCAATAGTCAAAACGAAGTTCAAATATAAATATGTATAAATATATATGCATAATCAAAGCCTAAATATGAGCCCTAAATATTCAGTGGTAGTTCGAAAATATAGCTGGGTGGAATTTATTTTATTTTTTTTTAATTTTATTTAATTTATTTTTATTTTTTCCAATGCAAATTTTATATAAAAAGATGTGCTTAAAGGGTTCGACCTGTTTAGAATATAAAATTAGACAAAAAAAAATTCTTTAGGGTCCTAAAAACATTATTCAATGGCAGAATAGTTTGCATAATAGATTTACACATTTTTGGCATTATACCACGGTATATCCAAGATTGTATGTTCATTTAATTTTGCTACGATATATTATATATTGACCGATATATACAGTATAAAGATAAAGATTAATATAGCTCACAGATAGACCGATATTTTCGGCAAAAATAAGTCATAGCTACTAAAGTCCATTAATTAAATATTGGGAATAATTTTACGCTGATTCCCATACGGCTCTTCCGTAATATCTTTACTGTGGCACTTAATGCTTCTGACAAGTTATAAAGATTGATTCTAAATTTTACGGTATACAAATGCATATATTTATTGCAATGATCTTATATACTTTCTGTTTTGTAAATATTTTTGGCGTGTAAAAATATTTTACCAAATTCCACTTTTTTCCAACTAAATAGATACTAAAAACCTCTCTTACTAAACTAAAACGCACATTTATAACCTTCCCAGCCATAAGGCAAATATTCTTATCTGGCCCAAAGTGCACAAAAATAGTTGAATTTAATTATTTTTTTTTTGTACCTAGCAACTAATGACTTGGGTCAACGTCACTAACCCTGTTGCACCATCATCATTACGAAGTAAACATTTTTATCCACAGTATCGTCGTATGTATTGAGTACTACGCTGAGCAACTCTGAGCTCTATTGACTAACTGCTCAAAACTGTATTTGACAGTCACATGATATGCGCAAAAAATAAATTGTACCGCTGTTTACGCCGACGGTCGGACAGACTTACAAGTCAGAACGGCAATCGACGTTCGATATGTGCATGCGATACGTACAAGTGCGTCAACAATATAAAATGTGCCAAGACATGTCCTTGCTTACTGAAATATATAGCATATATATGTATATTTCTATCAGTTCACTCATTTTGACGCAGTTAAAATAACTCTCAAGAATTTCATATGCGCAAAAATGATTCTATGTGAATCGACGTTTCGTCTGCACAGCGTCTCTGTACAAAGCGATGGAATTGACATTGAAATAATGTCCTAGCCAGACATTGCCGAGAGCTACACAGCAGGTATCGGTATAATAGAGCGTAGTGTCGATAAATTTCGACTGCGCAACCGACAAGTAAATATGTACGGAACACACTAAGGTGCATTGTTTTGACTGTCACGCCTTTCGTGAATCGAAAAAACCGTAAGCAAAAGCGTGTGCTTCAAAACCACTGACCTGCCTATATGTTTTGCTATTTTTCCAAAAACTCAGTGAGAGTGCTCATACGGAAATACTTTCCTCTAATAGTTAAGTATTTTGACCGCAGTTCGGCAACTAAATGTTTGTCATTTATCAATCTGACCTGGATACACAATTTTCGGTCACCTTTCTTGGACTGCCTAAGCATTAGTTTGCCTTTCTCTCTTGCAGTATAAATACGAGCGTCTCGTAGCGCACCGAAAATGTTTCCGCACGTGATTAATTTTTTGTATCTTCATCAAAAATTTGTCTGGTCATCCTGTTAGCGCCGTCCACCGTCCAAACAAGAAATGTCCGAGCTCATTTTTCTTAGCTAGTAGTTGACAGTTGATTCCTCTCTCATTGCTCACAGGTATTTATTTTGAATTATATCTGTCAACGTAAAGTCTAAGCTGTCAACTTAACAATGTACATGTATTTATGTTTACATAAGTAATATGATATTAACCCCAATTTTTTTATTTTTTATTATAACGGTGACAAATGGATTATTGCTCTATCGAAGGAGTAAGCAGCTCCCTCTGAACAGAAAATATCACTTTCGTTGTTATAACTTTTTAATCATGGGGAAATGTTTCTTCCATTGTTTGTAAATATATATGGTAATAAATAAACTTACCTTGGCAATGTTGGTAAATTTTAATTTACAGTACCTGAAAGAAATAAAATGTGTTATTTTAGAAAATTATTAATATATATTGAAAAGGAAAGTTATTTAAGGATATTACTAACATTATATTATTTATTTTTCCGAATATTTAAATTGAAGACAGTTAGAAAAAATAGTATATTATATTACTGGAATTAAAAGCTATTGCAACAGTAGTTCCGGTTTAAAGAAATTACTCAATAAGTGAAACTGGAGATAGTCTACAGTTTCCCATGAATTAATAGCGGATTTAATTTAACAAGTCTCAACATTTGTTTTGTTTGAACCAATTCTCAATAAACATAAATTCGATTTAAGAGCATGTAGAAATATATTTTGGGCAAGTAAGTTTGCTGTCAAACAGCTAAAATAAGAAAAAATCGCTTTTTTAAGGAGATTCGGAAGTTATTGGCAACCAACATTAAAAATATGTGACATTCGAAACACTTTATTTATGGCAGTATTACTAAGTTATATTCAATTAAATGAAAGTAATGGGATGTTCTATAGCCTTTCTAAAAAATATTAATTTAATAAAAAAAAACTTCAAAATACTTTCGAAGAAAGTGGAGTATTAAAGCTTCAAATGTCGAATTAATTTCGTCGGTAAATTTTAGTTTACATCTTCTTCGAACTATTTCGATTACATTGAATATTTTAACAATAAAGCATTATGATTTTATTTTGGCGATACTTCTCAGAGTTCTTTCCATCAGGCAGGCTGGGAAGTTCATATCAAAAAACAGAATGGTTTCAGCTATCTTCCAACTTTTCTACAATATTTTCATATCACGATTTGTCTTGTGCTTCAAAAATATCCAGTCTCTGTAATCACCGCTTTTTTAGCATTCTCTTGAGTTATGAGAACAAGACAACGTCTGTGGGGTACAGATCCGGAGAATAAAATAGGTTATATAATTTACGGCTTTGTGGTTCCTAGCTAATCTTCTACGAATGGCGAATAAAAGGACTATTTAGTATCGGTAATATTTTTCCATAAAAAATTTTATCTCATAAACACACAAAACTACTTTTTATCCAATTTTACCAAAAAATTTACACTGTACAAAATATAATAGTCTGATGGCAGTGAAATGAATACGCAAAAGTTCGATCTAATCGCAAAATACGTAGATTCATTTGTGTTATGACAAGGTATCATAGAAACGATACAAACTAACAGTATGCCTGGTAATACTTAATCATTATAGCTTCATAGAAAATCCATTATATTGTTTTAATTTTAATTTCTAGCTTAAATTTCAGTAAATTGGGATAATATTTAGAAATTTATTACTCATTGTATGAAAATGAATTTATTTAACATTAAATTAATTTTAATTATTATTTAGTGCAAATATTATCAAAGTCTAGTAATACCAAAAACAACAAATTACAAAATAAATAACTCAAATACTCTTACATGTTAAAAAACGCTTGATCAAAGTGCATAATATATATGACATACCTCTCAAATAAATTTATACTTTCAAACCTTTTTGGCAATAATTCCGTTTTAAACTAACTCCATGATTATCCTAATTAAATAACATTTATTTAAACGGATTCGCGTTATTAATATTGTTAAAGCAATTTTTGAACAATTTCTGCAAGGAAAGTATAATTTAGTCACAGTTATTGTACTTAAGAGCTGCATCTACATATGTATGTCTGATTTCAAACATTTGTCTAATGTGCTTTAGACAAACCAATTTTTCTCAATATTCATGCCCTACAGGCCAATCCACATTACAAGGGCATCCGTCTTCCATAATACGAAAATACTCATTTTGTCCACATGTTCAATTTTAACTCATATCTTAACAACAAAAAGTAAAAAAACTTAAAAAACAATGTGTTGTGTAACTAAAGTGTCCTTGAATGTAAATGGCATAACAATTTTATAAATGATTTATGCTGGCTCAGTAATGGTAATAATAATAATAATAATAATAATATGTGTTGAAGAAAATCATGTATTTGTTTATATTAGGTCTAGTAAAAAGAAATCCATTATTTTTGCATTAAATTGAAGGTTTTATTTAGCGTAGTTGAATGATCCAATTTATATCAATTATACACAGTTTTGTTCAATACCTTATTGCAACTTTGAATGTAATTCAATAATGCCACTCACATAGAGACATTCATCCATATTGGAAAAAAAAACTGTCAAAGTTGGTTTTCAGAAGCTTTTCTTGTGGCAATTTTTTCATCAACAATTTTATTCGCCATAGAAAGGAGCAGTTAGTAATCGCTTGGGGAAAGGTCTGTACTATAAGGTGGGTGTATAAGAATTCTTCAGTAAACCTCCCGGAGCTTCTGGCGAGTCACTATCGATGTGTGTGGCCTGGCGTTGCCCTGATGAAACACAATTCCACTCTTATTGGCCAAAGCTAGTCGCTTCTGGGCGATTGCTTCCTTCAGACGTTAAAATTGTAGATAGTCAATCAAGTCGGAATTAAGAATTTGACCCTAGGGGAGGAGCTCTTAGTAGATGATCCCCTAGCAATGCCACCAAACCCATAGCAAAGCCTTCAATGCCGAAGTATCTCACCCTTGCCAGTGTCCATCTTTGGCACGTGTGTCAAATAAAACTGAATTTAGTAATCACAAAACTGCCTGAGAAGTTTTTTTAGCATGAAATCTTATCTTTCCAATGCCATAATAGCGTAATCCGATCGTTCTTATACAACGCGAGATATACATTGCTAAATCCGTATATTGGAAAAATAAAGGACTAGATTACTAGACCTCATATAATTACGGATTTTAGCATTTTGCTCAATTTCAAAATTAGTTGAATAACCGAATTTAGAACAAATCTTTGGTAGTAAAATAATTCAGACATTTTGAAATCCTTAATATTCTTATGAATTAATGCTTCGGGATCATATGATTCCGAAAGCTAAAGCTAAAAACGCACGTTCTTTACTAGCAATTCTTATGTAGATTAATATCCGTTTTTTATCATGTTTCATATAGCACAAGTTCCTGTCGTTACCATCGGCTATATAAATCAAGCAGCAATTAAGATATAGGAATGAAACTTTGTACAAATAATCCAAACAAATAATAAAAAATAATAGATTAATAACTGAAAAAATAATTAAATAAAATAATAAAAAAAAAATTAAATTAATTAATAAAGATTTAGGTAATATAACAACTTTACTTAACTTACTTAACTTTAAATTTACTTATATTTAATTAAAGATAAATGATATACCATTACATGCGTTAAAATTGTCGAAGTCGGCATTTAACTTTTCAAGTCCTCATATATACCCAATATAAGGCCTACAGTGGCTATAGTTGATTTTATATCGAAAATATCGGTAAATACAAGTGATATCGCAATGAAATTCGAGTATTTCTTTTTCCTGATATTAATGTGCTCCTATGTCAAAAATGGAGAAATCGGGTAAATACTTCCCCTAGCCCCCATGTACCTAATATAAGAATATTCAACCTCTCGCTAGACTTTATATCCATATATTTCCGTAAATCCGTAAATATTGAAGTGAAACGCGGGGATTATCTTTCCATGATAATAATGTGCTCTTATGTCAAAAATGGGGAAAATCGGGTAAATATTTCACGTAGCCTCCATATACCTAATATAATAATTTCAAACATCCGATTGACTTTATACCATATATTTTGGTCAATATGTAAGATATCTTTGCAAATTAAGTGAACGTGTAATATTGGATATACCATAATTTACTGCCGAAAATGCGTGGTCTACGAATTATCCCAGCTCCCATATACTACATATAATAATTTTCGCTATTCTAGCAGACTTTATGCCGAACATGTCGGTGAGTTACCTTCACAAAATTGGGTGAAAACATGTTCCCTAATATACTTGAATAATGAAAGGAGATAATGTGATCAGTGCAGATCTTCCTCTATCCCAAAAATGTCCGATATAAGAATTCCCGACTTTCCTCCTGGCTTTAAACCGTTTATGTCAGTCAATATGTGTAATATTTTAATGAAATTAAGTGGATGTGATTTCTTAAACATAATGCTGTTTAGTTAATTTGGTAAATTTTAATATAAATATTTCAGACATGATACGGAAAATATAGTAATAAAACTCCGCCGGGCTGTGATCAATAATATAAGTTAATAAGATACCAAATATAATTGGAATCCAATACGGTTTTGTCGAATAATGGATGTTGAATTTTTCGGAACATTTTTAATATAAAGTTTCGTCAGCACCTGAAATCATTTCCCCTCCTTTGAGCTTTGCATATTGCGAGAGTTTAAAATGTTCTGTTACACCCGAACTTAGCGCTTCCTTACTTGTTTTCACTTCGCTTCTTTCTCGGCTGTGAAGTTTTTTTTTGCTATAAAGTAATGGCAAATACATAAATAAGATTTACTTGCAAATTTAAATACCCACATTTATTTTGCCTTCTTCACCTAAAAAACTTTTTCCACAACTTTTACTTTTTTTGTTTGTTAAAAAAACTGCAAAGAATTAATAAAGTTAACGCAGCCAATAAATTTTATAAGCAATTAATTTTTTTTTTTTATTTAATAAGAGGAAATATCATTCTGCTAATAACGTAAATGACTTGAGCCCATATAAAACTTGCGATAAAATCGCGGATTTGCATTTTTGTTAAACGGAAAATTATAATTCAATTTAATCTGCAATTAAAATCTTACTTAACACTCTCACACAAATGCCACATATGGGCAAACGTAAAAGCAAGCGCTTCGGACATCATTAAGTTTAATACAATACGCTTAAAAGCGAGAAAAGAAACAGAAGAAAAAATATAAATAAGAAAACATTTTGTACCTCTGCGTATGCTTAAGAAAATGTGACATAAATTTTTTAAAAAGCTTTGTAAAGAAATTTTTGCCAAATTTTACCAAGTACGAATTCATATTATTTATCTTTCGCGATTGCAGCACAATTTGGAGGCAGCATGGCGGGTGGATGCCAATCCGAATAACCAAACATACCTTTAAGAGGAGCCCCCAGAAACACATCTGAGTCAAGCAGTCATTTTTGTCAATACATAAATATGCACTCATATCGATACTGTCGACGGCGTTGGCGTTAGTCGCACCATAAAGTTCATTGTGTTCTTGAATGAGTTGTTGTTATGTGAACGGTTCTTGTTTTGCGTTGCCGCTGCATTTGTCGCTTTAAGTTTAGGTGCATTGTACGTTGTGATTTTAATGTCAAATAAATAAAATTCGTAAAATTCAAATAAAATGAAATGAAAATGAAATAAAATTAAATGAAATGAAAATGAAATAAAATAAAATGAAATGAAATGCAATGGCGTGAAATTTATGTCCTTTGACCAAATTTGAATGCGAAGATATCAGAGACACTTCCTCGTCGATGTGTGCATATATTTATATATATATTCAGTTGTATACTTTTTTACATACATAAAGACATAAATATGTATATATATACATATAATTTTTTTACAAAAATCCACAAAGGCCGTTTTTGAAATTATATAACTAGTGCTCAAAAGAAAGTTGTGCAAAAAAACTTATTGCCAAATGACACATACACACACACAGTCAAACACATACATGCATGTGGTATTCTTTTGACAACATTGTTGTTAATAACTGCTTTTTGCTGTACTTGCTTCATTTCGGTTGCTTTTTTAGTGCACTTAAAAATATTTCTTTTGTCAGTTTTCTGTGCGTATTTAACCTAATAAATTTCGATTACAACAAAGTCGACGGCAACAACGGCTGCAGTAACATCAACAATCAAAACACGTTGCTGACGACTCACACGATTTGTTGCTACTGTTGTTGTTGTTTTTATATACATACATACATACATACATACATGCAGAATGTAGTGAATTTTATTTATTTGGTTAAATAACACTCGCTTTTGGCATTAAAAGCTGAATGCTTATTTATTTATTTGTTTAATTGTTTTTTGAGTAAACATGTTGGCGATATGAATTTAAAATCAAATGCAAATGCAAAATAAACTTCAATTTCAACCAAACGAATGTGTATACAAAATCAAAAAGTTGTGTGTGCACCCTCTCCAACTCAGCTACATGCCACACAGCAAGTGCGTGTGTGTGTGTGTATGTGGTTGCAAGCAATTTTTGGCAGCTTGACCTGGCTTTCTGTACTGAACGGCATATTTTTGATCCCAATAACAAACAATGCGTAAAATATAAATAGCAAAATTGTATTGAAAAAATCGCAGGCAATAGAAAAACAATTGCCAAAAACAAATTTAAGTGCGAATGAAATGGTTTGGAATCGTCAGGCAGCCATTTGAATAATGGCGGAGCGTGCGACCATAATTTTGCAATATATTTGACCTTATATCCTGCTATATACATACGTACACATATATATGCATATATATATACATGTATATAATTTCTTTTATTTACACAAAAAGTTTTTTCTTTCATAGTCTAGTTTTATATGAAGATAGCTTTCGTAAGTTTTGGCAGTTCATTAACAAATTATTTGTTTATTTATATTTCGATTTTTGGCTCCATATTCAAATAACTATGCGCAGCATAAAAGAACACCCCAAAAGCCGAAATGAAAATAAACACTGGTACATAAAATGGTTCACAATACACTTCACCTTCAATCAAGCGCTTTATACATTATTTGTATAAATACACAGTTACACATACACATACATGGCTATGCAGTTCTGTTGAGAGATCTCAGCTAAATTTCACAGAATGTAGGTTTTTCGGAGATTACATGCACTTTTCAATTAATATTTCGTCGATTCTGAATAAGTTATTTACCAGAAAATATTTGTAAAAAATCGTTCAATAATTTTCCTTCCTCTCAAGTATTTTATAAAATGAATTTGTTTCCTAGATGTTCTTCTAGCATGGTTTCCTACCTTTAAACTATCTAATATCTTGCAGTATAATGGTTTTACTCATCTAAATGTTGTTTGTAACATCCAAAACTCTAGATAGATTACAGTTATATTGACCAATATGACCAGAATGACCAAACGAGCCTGATTAATAATTGAAATATCTTGATAAAACAGCAACAGTGACACTCTCAGTAAGTGGTCATAGCTAGCACCCAGCCCACTTCCAATATAACACTATTTTTAATGCCAACAGCTTGCTGGACCTTATCATAGATATCTTATGTATCGACGAAGATATCGAGGCAAAACTTTACATAAACAACGCTCCTGATATAAGACAAATCTGATACAAAAATAGTAGAAATCTCTCCATACCATCTTCAAACCCCCATATACTCAATACGAAAGTCTCTTTCTCACCGTTTGACATTATACCCCCTATATAAATGGGCATATTGCTTTGAGCATAATTTAGTTTCATTCCAAAAATGCATGAAATCCGTCTATAATTTCCTTTGACGTTTTATCTAGATTATAATGGTTTTCGAACATCTAGCTGAGTTTATGCCGATTATATGGTTCAGTATTTATAAAATCATTCTTGTTGACGTAGATAGGGTTAATGGGTCAGATGTCTGAACAAATCTAGATGAGAATGTTACCATTAGACCAATATGGTTTGGTGCTGAAAATTACTGAAATCGGTATACATATTTCTTTATGGTTTCTTATACCCAATATAATTAATTTCAACCTTTTGTTTGACTTTATTCCACAAATGTTGGTGTGCGTGAAAGATACCTCAATAAAATTAAGCAATCACGTGTTTTAGCATAATGCAATTCTGTACCAAAGTGAGTTCTTCTAGGAAGCAACTTCCCAAAAGCAATTAGGCTGAATAATCTAATCAGGTCAACTGTAAAGCTAATGCTAAGTGAGCATGTGAACTATATAGTTGGTTATTCTAGAGTAGGCGGTTCAGAATTTCTCATTTTCTTATCTAATTCACGCCTGCGGCTAAATTTAGAATTACCTCATTTGTTTTACACGCGCTTTCGTTTTTGGCCTTTGGCAGTGCTTTCGGAATCTGTTGGTTAGGTTCGGCATATCAGCTTCTTGTATTTGCTTTTTTAGTTATCAAATACGTCCAGTTTATGTACCTCAATAAATGTTCGTGATATTTTTATGTTTTCGTTTCACCAAAACACGAAATTTCTGGTCATTCATTAAAGTTATCCTCTGCTCTTATTTATAACCAATTTTTTTTTTACTTAGAATTATTGCAAAATCATTTGATTTATCACCATCAGTGGATAATATCAGTGGATTTGATATTAATTTTCTTTCCCGAGCGCAATGTGTTCTCACTGCAGTCTACCGAAAGGTCGGTCAAGCACATTTTCAGGACATCTTGAATACTTCTTTGAGACAGAGACTGATTCTAGTACATGATTATTCTAATATTACTAGAATCAAAACAGGTTGGGATCTATTGAGTTTATCTACCGTATAGACTAGAAAATAGTGTACAGAAATACATATATACATACACATGATTTACTCTCCAAGAGTGTCCTGTATATTTGCCAGAACATAGATAGCAAACAAACAAACCTAATGAAAAATTCAACAAAATTACTGGTCGAATGACTGACTCTTACACCGAAGTGTACCAAACTGAAACTACAACAATAAATACAACACAATCGTATAGGTAAAGCCATTTCAAACTATCAGCAGCAACAACAAGAAAACCAAAAAAAACCAAAGTAAATACTACTAATAATCTACAGAAAATAAATTTATGTGCATTTCCGTTTGGAAATTGTTGTTGCTACCACCATTGCCATGGCAGTGTGGCAGCTACTGTGCTGTATGATTGTTGTTGTTGCTGCAACTGCATTTGCTTCCGCTAAAGTAAATAACAAATATTACTTTATATTATCGCACAAGCACAGTTCGAAGGACAACGACACTGTGACGAGGTGATCAGCAAGCCAATACCACGGACGATTCAGGAAATTGTCCAGTCTGTCTGTGCTGTGTTGGTAGCAATAAGGAAGGAGTGTTACTCAACGTACAACAAATATTATTATTTGAGAACAACAAATAATAATCGTCAATGTAAACAGCAACTACTGACGTCTGCAGGACTATGAAGGCAGGCGAGGAGTTTGCCTCTGCAGCGGTTGAGTGATGGGGAAATACAAAAACCGATATTTAGTTGAATATCTGGATGAAAATGCGATGAAAGAGAAGAGTAAGGTAAAGAGTACAAGTTTTTATGGTAAGTTTAGCAAATTCAAGAAATGCAAATAATTCTGCAAATAAATGCAGAAGGATTAAAAAATTTTTAAGGAGTTAGATAAGTCTAAGATTTTCAAAACATCTATTATTTTACTGCTTAAATAGGGTCACACTATAGGGTCCTAAAAGCCTTAGTCAATTTGGTAGAAACGTTAGTGAGTCAGACAGCTTGAGCTATAAATGCGTTCTTCTCAAAACTTCATTTTTCAGATCGGAAGATGACTGTACTCGGAAACTATCACACATATCCGTATAGTCTCACAGTAGTATTATATAGTAAACGACACACGATTTTATTGTTATTATTGCCACTTTTGCCGCTAATTTTTTCGATCGAATTTTGGACCCTTTTTT
Organism: Bactrocera minax; assembly: GCA_021498325.1. Lineage (NCBI taxonomy): Eukaryota > Metazoa > Arthropoda > Insecta > Diptera > Tephritidae > Bactrocera > Bactrocera minax. The sequence goes on along the minus strand of JAKEEE010000011.1, from coordinate 2,058,882 downwards.
TACAAGTCCGCCATTTTGCGAAAATTTTATTATTGCTTATCTTATTATTATTGTACTTTATTAGCATAGTAAATTAGGAACCCGTTTCTTATCTTGTTTCAGATGGCACGATTTCCTAGAATCACTGTCGCCTGTCGAGGCTCTCTGTCGAGGAGAAGCAGGCGATTCTGAAGATTGGTCCAGTAGTCTCAATTTTGTATCAAAATATATCAAATTTTTTATACTTTCAAATACATGTTTAATAAAGCCTTAACACGGGGAATTCGATACCTTTTTTTCTTACTAACAGAGGGAATTATTAAGGTTAGGCCTTTTTTGAGGGCTCTAGATTGGCCTAACCCCTTAATGTACATACACAACTGTGTAAAAAATGTGTGTTTAAACAATAGTTTTATTCTGGACAACTTTAAGTAACTGTACGAAAAGGATACATATTAAAAACATTTTTGTACTTTCCTTCAAACTTAATTAGGCTTATTAAGAATTAGGAAAGGCTTTACACTCACAACCAATAACACTGGTCAGAGAAAAAAAACAAGAAGGTATTACATATTTATATATATTTGTTTCTCAAGTCACAATACGCAACCAAAATCATTTTACGGCCGTTAATGGTTCGAGTTTACAACTGAAATGGAAATTAAGGTGATTTTAAAAACTTAAATTGTACAGAAGCGTGAATTTGGTGTTTATTCAAAGGATATTTGTCAGCGCTACTAGTATCAATTGTGTCTTATTAAAATTTACCAATTTAATAGTGTGTATTATAATAGAATTTAACTTATACACACTTTCTTATCTCAAAACCTTGTATCTGTTGTCCGATGCTTTTCTACAAGGTATTTTATTTCGTTCTTGTGACAATGCATATGTGGAATTGAATATATCACATAGAAATTGGAAAGACTCTTTTGGATTCGATTTTCTCTTCGCTTGCAACGTGAGTTGGAACTTGAAAAGCAAAAATTAATCTTCAAACATATAATTCCATATATGACCGTTTCAATAGCAGAAGTCGCATTCCCTAAATAGTCGCAACGTCAGCAGTCATGAAGGTATATGTCATCCCCATGAATTCAGGTGTTCCTTGTATTATTCCCACGATTAGTGAAACCGAAACCGAAACGGACCCGGATTTTATACGGCTAAGAATTGTAACTCGCTAGAACTCCTTAAAATTATGTGAGGAAAAATTTTCGTCGCTGCAGCAACAACAAAAACTGGAATCCAGATAAATGCCATTATTATAACTTAGCCTAGGCATTGTATTTATTTTCAAACCAAGTTCAAAACCCTCTACTTAAGACTACTTAAACCCGGCTGTTTACATAATAAAATGGGCATGAACATGTCAGAGTAGTTACACTAAAACTCTCTCTCTCTCTCCCATCGGTCGGGGATGTGGTAAATCTTGCCCTGTGCGTTATCCAGCTAAAATAAATAATTGCTTAAGAGTCGGAATTATGTGTAACATTGTACTGCTCCTCAGCGAATCTATTAACCGTGCTGTGTGAAGAATTAAAGCCCCCACTCAACAAATTTATTGAATTTTATCAGTGTGTTCTTGAACCTGGGTAATCTACCATTAATAAAGCAAATCAATACAACTTCCAACCTTAATTTGTAGACTTTAAAAGTGTTTTGGATAGCATGAAAATCCGCTGGTTTTATGCGGTTATGACTGAATTCTATATCCCTGTAAAACTTGCATGGCCGTGAAAAATTACGTTGAAAAACACCAGTAAGTCAGTCGGAAAATAAATGGCGGGCGCACACTCGCTTCGAATAGTCACGATATCGAAGTTTTGCATGTGGCGGAACCAATATATACACCGAAAATAATGTCAACCTTGAGTTAAGTTTCTTTACTGTAATTAGTATCACACTTAAATTAGTAACACTTAGAAGCTAACATAGAATAGCAGCTTTAATGTCGACATAATAACACCAAAATCGATATTAGCCATCGGCGGCATGTCCGTACAAAAGCAACAACAATTTAGCACATTTTGTATCGCCTATGATCTACATATGCATGGACTTTGCTATAGGACCTTCTCCTTCTCCGCATTTGCGGCATTTTAAATAAAGCAAATAAATATATTTTCACAAAAGAATAACAACAAAATAAGTGTCATGGAAATAAAGTCTGCCAGCTAGTGTGCAAGGCATGCCCATGACCATGCCGCGCGTTGCCTGTCAGCTGACGCGCCAATAGATGGCGCAAAGGTGTCACTTACAGTATTTGACATGTCAACAACATTGATGCCATAAGCTGACTGCAATTGTTGTTTGCCTACATATGCTATTGTTGTTTTTATATGTTGTTGTTGTCGCGTTTCATGCAGTTATTTTAGATTATATTATTGTTGATCATCCTGACACAGCTTTTGTCGCCTAGCGTAGGTGTTCCAAATGTTTATTGTTGTTGTTGTTGTGTGCATATTATTACATATATTTGTTGTATGTAAGTTTACTTAGCTGTTGCTGCTGCTGTCATGAGTTTGTCAGTTTTAGGTTAAATTTTTGACAGCAGCCGGCGAGTCTAGCCGAGTGACTCGTCTCACAGTGTCACGTTTTGTATTGCCGCAAAATCTGCAACGTAATGGACGATACTAAAGCAACGTCATGAGTTACATGCACACAGCCACATACATAAAAACACATAGATTTTTGTTCTGCGAGCCGATATATATATGATATACACGAAAGTGGTTAAGTGTGTGTGTGTGTGTGTGTGTGAAGGCGCGGGTGATAAATCTTTATGATTTTATCGATTTTTGAAATATTTCAAACATTCGGCTCAAGCCTCATTTTCTGTTTTTTGTGCGCTGATGACATGCCAAAATATTTTGAACTGTCACACAGTTAGTTTCTTTAACTATCCTTGTGTGTGTGTGTGTGCATTACTTTCAGAGTACATGAAAAGTATGGAAAGTGATAAATGTGTTTCTTATCTAAACAAAAAGAACACACTCATTCCAAACCATATTTTTGATAGGCCGAACAAGGTGTTGAAGTTTTGTGGTCTGAAGGTCAAGCTGATAATGAAGAAGATTTTGCAAGGGAGCTTTAAACTGAATCGAGTAGATTTAAGGACACATTTATATTTATATTATTATTTCTGGTTAATATGATTTCTTCACGCAGGGTTTTTTTTTTGGTAAAGTTCCGCCAGTGACGAATCGAATGAAAAACTCCCTTTCTGCCCTAAGCTCAAATTTTTTCTTCGCAGATCTTAAAAGAATGCTCTCTGGAACAATAATTTAGCAACAATGAAGGATTAAACGTTACGAGAGAGACTTATTTTGAAGCTAAAGACAAATTGTACAACAACAAATAAGAAGGGGCTAAGTTCTGGTGTAACCGCACATTTTCTACTCTCACAATGTGCAAGGATTGACTTTGAACTAACTTTGAATTAAAGAATGCTTCGGAAGAATTCAACATTCATTATTCAAAGAAATTGTCAATGAATTGCAAGCATATTTGGTGTCTTGTTAACTTATATTACAGGCCATAGACTCATGTATTTTCAATGTTATGTTTTGCTTCGTGTCAGGGATATTTATATTAAAATCTACCAAATTAACTCAAAAGTGATATATGCGATATAAACTCAACCAAAGTGGCTTAATAAATATATTAGATATATGAGGAAAAAGTCAACCAGAGAAAGGGAAATCATTATATTAGGAATAAGCGGCTTAAACCACGGTCTAGATCGGTTTCATTCATATTTAGCGCGAAATCACATTGTGTTTAAGAAAACATATCCACGTAATTTCATTAAAATATCACACATATTGACCAACATAAACGGTTTAAAGTCAGATGAAAAGTCGGGAATTCATACGAGTATATCGGACATTTTTGGAATAGAGGAAGATCTGCACTATACATTAGCTCCTTTCATTATTCAAGTATATTAAGGAACATGTTTTCATCCAATTTCGTGAAGGTAACTCACCCAGTGACCGACATGTTCGGCATAAAGTCTGCTAGAATGGCGAAAATCATTATATGTAGTATATGGGAGCTGCGATAATTCGTAAACCGATTTCACACATTATCGGCAGTAAACTATGGTATATCCGATATTACACGTTCACTTAATTTTCCTAAGATATCTTATATATTGACCGAAATATATGGTGTAAAGTGTACCCAGAGGTTGAAAATCCGTATATTAGGTACATGGGGGCTAGGGGAAGTATTACCCGATTTTATCCATTTTAAACACATGGACACAGTGTTATCAGAACGAGACGCTCTCTGAATTGCAAAGAGATAACTCACCGTTTATTGACCGTTATATATGGCATAAAGTCTACAGGAAGTTGAAAAGTTTTATATTAGGTATATGGGGGCTATGGGACGTATTTACCCGATTTTTCCCATTTATGACAATAGATCACATTATTATCATGGAAAGATAATCTTTAAATTTCATTACGATATCTTACAATTTACCGTTATATATTGTATAAAGTAGTAGTAGTAGTAGTAAAGTATTGTATAAAGTAGTAAAGTACCGGGAGGTTGAAAATCTGTATATTGGGTCCATATATCTACGGCCTACGGGAAGTATTTACCCATTTTCCCCTTTTTTGTACAAGAGCACACTATTATCATGGAAAGATAATCCTACAATTTCATTACAATATCTTACAGATTTCCCGATGTTTTCGATAAAAAGTCAGATAGAGGCACTGAGGTCCTTATATTGGATATCTGGTGGCTTGAAAAGTTATAATGCGATTTCGTTTTATATATATATTATATTGATATTTATATTTATTTTATATTTTTATGCATGAGATGGAATATCTTAAAAGCAGTATTTGTACAACGTGTACTTTAATGTGAAAGAATCAGATAAAATTTAAAATTGTGTTATATGAAAAGTAGGCGTGGTTTTTATCCGATTTCGTCCATTTTCATAGCGTGAAAATGTTTTTTGTTGAAATCGGTTATGGCGTTCTTGAGGTATGGGATTTCTCTTAAAATTGTTCGGTGCCACGCCCATCACCAAAACTACACGAATTCCTATGCAACCATTCCGTATCATGTCTGCTGCTAGATTTAATGTTTCTAGCGTGTTCCGTCAGCGAGTTATCGCAGTTTTAGTATTTTTCAACATAACTTTTGTATGGGAGGGGGCGTGGTTATTATCCGATTTCACTCATTTTCTCAGTAATGAAGAGATGCTAGAAGAACTTAGTCGGAGCAAGTTTGATTGATATAGCTTTAATGGTTTCCCAGATATGTATGTGTGGTAAATTTGGAAGATCGCTATAATCGCTATCTCTTGTATTTTCTGTAAAAAAATATGATCAGAAAGGTTTTTAGACCTTTACAATGAAACAGTAAATAACCGCGAAATTCCAAAGCAGTGAAATGAAGAGCGGCCCCACATGGCATTACACAGGCTAGTCTATGTCGCCCAAAGAGCATCAATTAGCGACCAAAGGCTTGGGAATATCGACATTATTATACCTGTAGGTGATTTTAAAGGATTAAAGAAATGTATTATGAATTGGAAATTACGAAGGATTTGCTTATTTCAAAACCGGACCTGGTGCGATAATGCTAAAAATTTTTTTGGAATTTTTTCGTTACATTTTAACTGCCGAGACTTTACGAATGATGAATTTCAATACAACAAAATCATGTATTTCTTATGTAGTTTATTGATAGAAGAGACGTTTTTTTGGATTTGCAAATAGGTTGGTTCAAATTATGTTTTTATTTGAATTGTTAAAACATCAGCTGAATTACTAAAGTTCTCAAAGAAAAATGTGCTTTCTAATAAAATTTTAAATACGAGTATTCAGATATTTAACTATTAAAATATGAAACTATGCTGTGCAAAAAAAATACTACAACTATATATAAAGGCCTGTATATAACGAACTTTAATTTTGATCTTTTTTTCAAAGGATTTTAGGTTGGGTATTTCTTTTACGGTTATCCAATTACATACATAAAATAGCCATTAACTGCATATTTGCATTATTTTCAAAATTGATTTACTATATGTACATGCAAACATACATGAAAATGCATAAAACACTTAATGCTTTGAAAAAAATGTAGTGAATAAAAAATTGCTTATTACAGGTAAATGCCAACGCTTCTCGCATGAACCGAATTGTCATGTAATAACCCGAAATACCGATTTCACTGAATTTATTGCATTTTTAATGTTGACATTTACGTCAAATTAAATTTAATTGCCATTTTGTCAGTTGGCAGCGCTGGCAAGTTGGTTGAAAGAGGAATTTGCTAGTGCGTTTTTGGTTGGCTGTTGCCGAGTATTGGAAAGTCTGTGTGACAAAATCAAGAGTGAAACAGAAAAAAATCATACAATAATCAGCACAGTTCACCAGTTAATGATATTTTGAGAGCATGGGCAAATGTTTATCTGTACATACTTACTATAATATATGTGCTTATACACATATATTTATACGTATTTGTTAATATGTATTTATAGATAAGTATAAAGGACGTAACCAATATGGATTTGTGTAATAGGGTGTAATAGAGCGCTCTCTAGCTAATAAGAATCTAACCAATTTTATTGAAGTCATGTACCCGTTTGTATTTTTGGTTGGCTGGTAATGCAAGATTATATTTCTGCGAGATTTATTACCAAAAGATGACTGCTTGAGCTAGCATTTGCGCCGAAGAATAATTATGTAATATTTTTTTACACAAAGCCAAAATGCCGATGGATATGGAAATCAGTAGATCTTGGCTCATTATAAGTGATTGTAAAAGAGTTTGACGCTGACTAGTTTCCAAGGTCGATGAAAACATGCATGCCGAAATTATCGCTATGCCGTATGACAAATTCGAAAAAGTTAAGTTAAGTAAAAGTGGAGTAAAAGTAAAACATAGTGAAGAGGGATTTTGTATTAAAAAGCGTATTTCCAATATATTGAGTAAGATTAAATTCCAAAAATTCAAATTGCTATTCACTGTTTACATGCTGACAGAAAAGATGTGCGACATCTGTATATATATATGTAGTTAATTAAATTTTCATTATTAATATCTTGAATCTCATTATGATATCAGAATGATGGTAATGATCGGGAATATTTGGGTTCATTAACAAAACTCTTTTATATTTTTTTTAATTCCATTTATGCTGGACTACCTATTATTAAAATCAGCAAAGTTTTCTGAAATCTTCACAGTAGTCTGGTCTTTTCTTCACACCAGTCACTCAATACATTTCATTTGTATGTATGTAAATGTATTTTACAAATTCTGTATATCATTTGAAAATTATAAAAACAAGAAGAAAAAAAAAAGGGATTTATTTGGGCTTGTACGGGAGTAGTTGTGTCTCCAACATTTTAAAAATTCTTTCAATTTTCTTTAGTTTATCAAGAAAGCAGTTTATTTATAAAACGGGGTCGATTACATTGCCAAAAAATATATGTATGAATATTATTTGAAAACGATAAATGGATTATTATTTAACTAAATTGTCATAACTGCTAAGGTGACGTCATCAAAATAAACACTATCCAATCAGCTGACCAATTTGATTGTGTCAAAGAGATAGTACACAGCAATTTTTTACTTGAAAACGCAATCAAATTGTTGACGTTTTCGGGCTGTTAATCGCTTTCCCTAATTATAAAAGAGCATAAATTGGATTTTATTAGCTTCGCTGGCTGAACGGACAAGTATAGCTCGAGGCACAATAGGAGTGGTAAATTTATAGACAAGTTTCGTTTTCCACTTGCAAAAAACTAAAGCTTGGGCAAGGCAAAGGCAAAAATTAATAGATTTTATTAAAAAGAGCAGCAACATTACAAACAATAAAATGTTTCCTACTGTTATAATATTTGCTATAATATTTGCATTTTACTGGCTTACAAAATGCATGTAAACATCTTCATAATCCTTTTTATGAGCTGGGAGCTCAAGCAGCGAGCTTTTCTTCCTGCAGGAAAAAGCACTAGCAAAGAGCATAAAACACGTTTCCCCTCTTTTGTGAACCTTTCCACGCATAAACTTTCCTATAATAAGGGGAAACGCAACTATATCAATAATTTCCCCGCTTCGTATTTCATTCCTACTTGTTATTGCACGCATCTTCCCCTCACAACATAGCAGACGTCGTGTGTGTGCATGCAGTGTCGTTTCGCAACACATCAAATTGACGCTTCACCATCGACGACCGCAACAACTGACGTTCGTGTGATTAATGTTACCCTCCCATTTAATTGGAGCGCACATTCACTTGCCCAGCTACATACGCTTGCCACTCGGTACAGTTGTTCTCAGCAGAGATGACGCTCTCGCTTCCTCGTATATTCTCAAATTTTACAGAATACAGCAACAAAGTAGATAGCAAGCTAACTCCTTCACTCTCGAGTGTTCAATGTACGTTGTTGTATGGTGTCGGGTGTAAATGAGAGCACATACACTCTTCTCCTAAAGTACTTCGATTTCTTATAGCACATCATATTTGTTGTATTTTCGCTGTTTGCTACAGCTGCTGTGCCGGCCTCGAGTGCAGCAGCAACCATTACGAGAAAATTCGTAATGGCCGAGAAAGTGAAATAGAGATATGGCGCGGTTGCATTAATGTAACAAGGTCGGCAATAAATCAAATTGCAAAAACATAAAACACCATTCGCAGCAGTGTTGGTGGAATACAGTTCAGTTGAGTTGAGTAGCAATAATAGCAGCTACAACAAAGCCAAAGTATGAAGCACAGCCTCCGTGAAAATCACATTAAATGCCATAAAAGCGCCGCTCAAACCTATTGACCCCAGTAAAAGCGTAAAAATGAAAAAGTATTTATAACAAAAAAATAGAAGCGGAAAAAGTCAAAGCTCGACTTCGCTTTTGCCTATCGTTGCCAATGGGCTATTTACCGCCTGCTCCTCGGCGAAACCCCACTCTTCGGCATTTTCGTTTGCGCTGCAAATTGCTGCGAAATGAGTTATGTGCATTTAATAGATCGGCACATACGTACAACAAAAATAACAACAACAACAACAATGACAACAGCAGCAGCAACAGCGACAATTGCCAACGTGATTTGTGCGCCAACGAACCAACAGTCCTACAAAGCGCACCGCCATCGACACTGTGTGCTTGTATAATACATTGCGACAAATTGCCCACAAAGTAGATTGAGATTTATCATTATTTTAATAGCAATAACAAAAACAATGGCGAAACACTTAAAGAAATATACTAGCATGTATTTATTTTCCAATAAATATAAAACAATAAATCTAGACGTGACACACATCGACAAATTATTTAGAGTGTCTACATATGTAAGTAGCTTGTCAATGGAGCAATTTAAGCTGGAGCAGGGCATCAGTATTCTATACTCGTTAGTTGAAGTGGTGTATGCAGAAAGATGAACTTAAAAGCTTATAAATTAAGATAGTAATATAGACAAATATTTCTATATATATATATATGAAATTATTACTATTATATTTTATACTTAGTGAATGTAAGTGAGTTAGACTAATAACATAATTAACTTTTATACAAAAATCTGTAATAAGTTTAATTGTATCACAAACAATATGCTTTTATTTCATTAACAATTAAACATTTTTATGGCAGGTCAATATTCAACCGACGAGAAGTATTTGTATTGCTTAGTTCATATATTTACTGGTACCCTAGACTAGTTGACATCATATAGAATAAAATCTAACTCAAGGCCATGCAAACTTAGTTCCAAATTGGCGAGCTAAAAGCAATCAGCAATGCAATTGGAATCTACTTGCAATCAATAACGAATAAGACCCTATTATAGTATAGTATAGGAAATTAAAGTAAGAAATGGAATATGGAGTAAAAAGTGACGAAGGCTTCGTTAGACTCCTACTGCAGTAGGGGATCTAGCGGAAAAAGATGGGGATTCTCACCAGTTAAGCCTATAATATTCTATGGAATATTTAGTTTAAGGCTTTGGAAAGGGAATTACAATTAGAACAGGTTGCACAACACTATAGAAGCAACAAGCAAATCTTATCAGGATTTTTGATTCAAAATATAGCAACGGCTAACTTTGCTGACTAGGAAAGCTGGGTAATTTGATGGTTTTTCTCTACAATTCGGGAAGCTTCCCAACCCTGATTATTCAGATCACCTAGCAAATTCCGGCTTCTTCTCTGCCTGAGTGGAGCAGTGAGCAATTTAAAGTGAGTTTAAAGTGCAGAGGGGTGGTTGGTAGGAGAGCTCATTGCTCACCTCACAATCAACTTAAGTTTGAGAATTCCAAATCTCTCTATTGTTTTTAAACGTCAAGCAAGTGCAGCTTATTTGACGAGGGTAACCATTCACACCGCCAACTGGGCAGCGGTATTAGGGCTGAGCTCACTGACTAAACGTTAAAAACTATGAATTTCCGAAACTCTCTTTTAATTTCATAGAGCTATTTCAACACAATCGCTAGAAACTGCAAGGAGAGTGAACTTACAAAGATGGGTCATGTTTCATTCTGAATTGAGAGAGTGTGGAAGGTCTCTTGTGGGTGGAAAACCGAATGTCGCTTTGCTGTCTACTCCTTCACGACTGGACCTCACTTACGCACTTACGCTAGCGAAAGCTGGATAATTGATTGATAACGATGTCTTTCTGCTTTAGGTCTAGGCAGCTTGTTGCTCTCGGTACATCTTTTATAGGTAATGTGGAATCTGACTGGTCGATCTCTGCAATGAAGTTAAAAATTAAACATTGCAACGAAGATAATGCAGTGCTTCCATTTTGACCACCTAATTGAGACTACAGTTAAATTACCACGACTCTCATTTTTCTTTCAACCAATAAGTCAGGAATAAGCGGAATATTACCTCTAAATATATTTGTTCCGCCCATCCCAGTTCCCATCTTAAAGGATACGCCTAGAACTGACTAGTGTGATCTGCGAAGTCGTACCATATTTAAGAATCTAACATTACGGTTATATTCTCACCCACCACACATGTGACAGTTATTTTAAAATCAAGAAATCTGTTTTCTTTATGAAGTGAACTTAGCTGACAGTATTTAAAATGAGGTTATGTGCGATTCTATTTTTGAATCATGCTCTCAGGGTATTATAAGAATATAAGATGACTAAATAAGAGTTAATAAAAAAATGTAAATGCTAAAATTATAAATTTGCTAAAAATATAAAAGATAAAATTTTTATGTGAAAGAATTGTGTTTCCCTTTCACCTAATTTTTCAATGCTTTCCGGGGTCTGATCATTGATGCAACATATGCAAACTTAGACTATTTCAGTTAATCGTCGTAACCGGGCGCTGATTGCAACAATTCCATACGTTTTATATACGACATCATGCAGTCTCAAATGTTCTCAAATATACACTCATTGTGGTTCCTCGAACGATGTCAAGTAAATCATGGCAGGGTCTCATGTCGTTTGCAGAACGCTTATTGATGCCTTGACCTCCTGTTAGTTGGCGCTAGACATTTTTATTTCAACGCAGCAAAAGCTGCAAAAAGCCCACCCAATTTATGAAATGATAGCACAGATCGTTATTTGTTCTTTTCTTTTTTGCTCTTTTTTCAAACACATAAGCCACTGCGATCGTGCTGTAAGAGCGATCAATCAGTGGTAATTGATCATCAGTGCAATTGACTACAATTAAACAGCGTGAATTTGGCTGCAATTCGCTTGTTAACATATCTATTAAAAAGAAATAAAAATCCATACGGGCAATAAATCAAAAGAAAAAGGAAATACACAAATCAAGTGAAGTGAAACGTATTTGTAACAGTGAAGGCGGTGGAAAATGTGAAATCCATGTGTGGCAAAACGTTGTGTAGCTAAATACGAACAAGACAAGTCTATTTGTTCGGCGCTGTGGGAGGCGGTGAGTTGGGTCTGCCAAAGAAAAAATAAAGACGAAAACTACCACAGAGAAAAAGAGAAGTTGAGAGACAAAGGCAAAAGTTGATTTTTATTTATTTTTTATTTTGTTTTATTTTTTTAAAAAGCATGCGTGGATTTTGTGGCAAGTAGTTTATTAAATGTATAATATGGATGTCACTGATCATTTGTTGCCACCGCTCCCTCCCATTATCAGACTATGTATATGAAAGTGCGATCGACAAATATTACCAAGCTTTTAGAATATAAAATGTGCTCGTATTAGAAAGCAGGCGGTCGACGACTTTTTAGCGCTGTGGTGTAGGGGGCGCATGCAACGATGTGTCAACCGAAAAATGATTGAGTGCAATCATGTTTTAAGTGTTGGGGAATTTTATTTATAACTTTTCCTTCTATTTTTTTTATTCCTACCAACCTATTTAATATTATAATGGTGAAACAGAAGTGGGGAGCCCACAAATCGAAACGGAGTGCGGCGTAAGACGTAAAAGTATCTCAAAGCCGCCAGCAATACAGCGATCGAGGGTAAAAAATAAAGTATTTGAAATAGAGGCTTATTGCTAGCAGCGTCTTTGGTTACAATACGATAAGTTTCGGGTAAGTGTTTATGTGTAAAACCAGAATTATCAAACAGATATATAAAAACAAGGAAGGGCTAAATTCGGGTAAAAACCGAACATTTTATACTCTCGCAATGTGCAAGGATCAATGGCGGGGAAAAACTTTCAGGTGCTGGTAAAAATTTATATTAAAAAAATGTTGCGAAAGAATTAAACATTCATTATTCGACGAAAACGTTAATGGCATGCAATCATACTTGGCATCTTTTTAACTTATATTATAGGTCAAAGACGCACATACTTTCAATACTATATTTTATTTCGTGTCCGAGATATTTTTATTAATATTTACCAAATGGACTAAAATGAGAAATATACGATGTAAACTTAACCAAAGGGGCTTAATTAAATATATTGGGTATTGGAGGAAAAAGTCAACCAGAGCCAACATATTGACCAACATAAACGGTTTAAAGTCAGATGGAAAGTCGGGAATTCTTATATCGGGCATTTTTGGGATAGAGGAAGATCTCCACTGATCGCATTAACTCTTTTCATTACTCAAGCATATAAGGGAACATGTTTTCATCCAATTTTATGAAGGTAACTCACAAAGTGACCGACATATTCGGCATAAAGTCCGCTATAATAGTGAAAATCATTATATGTAGTATGTGGGAGCTGAGAGAATTCATTGACCGATTTCATATATTTTCGACAGTATATATATGGTATATATTTATGGTATGTCCAATATGACTCTTTCACTTAATTTTGCTAAGATATCTTACATATTGATCGATATTTACCATACAAATTCTAACGGATGTTTGAAACATTTATATTAGGTGTCCCCACATTATCCCCATATGGGAGTGCTTACCAGATTTTATACATTTTAGAAACACGGACATGCACTTATCGGGAAGAGACACTCTCTGAATTTATATATTGACCTGTATATGTGGTATAAAGTATAATATATATATGAAGTATTGTGTATATAGTATAAAGGAGTTTGAAAATCCGTATATTAAGTATATGGGGGCTAGGGCAAGTATTTACCATATTATTCCCATTTTTGACATCAGATCATATTATTATCATAGAAAGATATTCCTAGAATTTCATTACGATATCTTACAGATTTCCCGTTATATATGGTATAAAGTCGACCGAAAGGTTGAAAATCTGTATACTAGGTATATGAGGACTAGGGCAATTTCTCCATTTTAGGTACACGGATGCACATTTATCAGAAAGACACGGTTCTGAATTTCACAAAGATAACTCATATATTGACCGATATATGATATAAAGTCAAACGGGAGGTTGAAAATCCCGGGAAGTATTTACCCATTTTGCATAATTTTTGACACAAAGGCACAATATCTTCATCAAAACGCACTTTTCGAATTTTATTATGATATTTTACAGATTTACCTATATTTTCGGTATAAAGTCAGCCATAGGCACTGAGGATCTTATATTTGGTGTCGAGGGACTTGAAAAGTTATTTCCTTATATCTACCATTTTACGCATGAGATGCGTTTCCTGACGGCACTATTTGTGCAAAGTTTTATTCCATTTTCTTAATTGATTTTTTTTCTTTTAAATTAATTTCACTTAATTATTTTAATGTGGAAGAATCAGATAAGGTTTAAAACTGTGTAAAACTTTAAAACGGTAAGTAGACATCTTCACAATGTGACATATGGAGGTAAATATAATGTTTTGTACCAAATTTAGTTGAAATTGGTGAAGCGGTTCTTGACATATGGAAATTCATTTAAAAATGGGCGGTGCCACACTCATTGTCCAAATTTTACACGAATTCCTATGCAGCTCTTCATTACCATATTTGCGTAAGTAATTTGAGTAAGTTGATATAGCTTTAAAGGTTTGTGAGATATGCATATTAAGTGGGGCAGGCTCATGTCCACTTTTAAGCAAATTTTTAACCACAGATGCCCCTTCGTATAAAGTTATATGCCCCTACGTTTTTATCTTAATTTATTGTTTAGTTGTGGCATTTTATAGATTTTCGCTTAACGGCATTTTGTGGGCGTGGCAATATTCCGATTACGCTCATCTGCAACACCAATCTTCCTATGGTATCGATGTTCGAAATTTAAATTTTTGCTCAAGTTATCGCTTGCACAGACGGACGGACGGACAGACAGTTACACAGAATTCAACTCGTCTCGACATACTGATCATTTATATATGTATATATAACTCTGTATCTATCTCGATCAGTTCTAGGTGCTACAAAAAACCGTTAGGTGAACAAAACTAATACACTCTGTAGCAACATGTTGCGAGAGTATAATAATATTAAAAATTTTAATTTATAAAAGGAACTGATGTTTAATTGGAACTATACCACCATTTGTTTTAGTGGGGGTCAGTAAGCTATCACACTTCATTTGCAAGGTTGAAGTGCGCACACAAGATGCATTCATCATTTTTATTTTAATAAAAAAGATATCGCCCACATGCGATATTAGCGCACAGTTCACCACTTCACTACAAATATGAGAAACAAATCGAGAGTACAAACTCTGTATGTATGTAAATAAATATCTAATGAAGTGTACCAAAAATAATGTGGGAAATCTTTAGTTTGTTCAATTCATTAAGATATCGCGGGCTAGTGTGAATGTCGGCGTGGCTCAAGTGGTTCAATTTGGGCCCCACACTGGAAATCACTGCGATTCAAGCATACGTACATATATATAATTATACATATGTATATGAATGTATATCATACTAACTGCGCCCGGGGCGGAGAAGCAATACGCGGTTCATAAGCGCCAATAGCTTTTGTTCGAGCTATCATATAGGGATAACATATATATGCATCTAAATACATGCTCTTATATTAATATTGTATATTTACTTTTTATCAACGTCAGCATTGTTAATATGTATGCACGTATGTAAGTAAATAATATGAAGGCACTTTTTATTTATTGATAAAACTCATTGCTCTGATTTCGATATAAGTATTATCGATATAAGTTGTATGAAATATGCAAATTGATTATATAAACAAAACATCGATTAAAATACAAATGACAAAAGTGGGATATGTGCGCATTTAGGGAAATTGACACTTGTTAAGTACATAAAATGAACGCGTCCATTCTAATAACATTGTAGGAGCAACAACAACAGCAGCAACGAGTAGTAGTCTAGTAAAATATATTCGCATTTACAATAACAATTGAAATATTATTGATAGTCCGACAGCATTAAATCTACAATATTATTTAGTTGTGAGTGATAGGCCCCAGTAAATTTCGACCCAGTCATTCAGCTTAAATTGATTGGGAGACGAGGTAGTGATGACCCCAAAAAGGTTGTTAAGAGAAACAGGGTATCAGGCTCAGGTAAATCAGATTTTATTGATTAGATCTTGCTGAAATGATACACAGGATCAATCGCCATATATGTAGATATACTTAAATAAATGGTATAAGATATTGGACCTAAAGTGAATTGGGTCAGAATAAGATTCTCAACAAGATTTCACTACCAAGAGAAATCTGTCTATATGAAGAATATTGAGCATGTGAAAATTCCAACAGAAGAGCTCGTTATCTCTCCTTTTCTCCTGCTCTAACAGAAAGAAAACTGAGATTTGATATATTAGAGATACCTATGAGAGTAAAAAGATAGCACAATTCCAAATCCGTAAAGCTTTAACACTAGCGGACAATGAAGCTGTGAGCTTGGAAAACTGAAAAAATGGGAGAGCTCTTCATTTACTTTATTACTACGAGAGAGCGGAACTCTGAAGTGTAACAGTCACAGGATCCTTGGATGTTATAAAATAATAAATTTAGCATGGCAAGTTTAAACAACATATATAAAGAATGATGAGGGTTTTTGTTTTTATAACTAATGTGAAAGGGACTTCAATGCAGATAGGGATGAATTGTAATGCCAATGAACTTCATTAAGTGAAACAAAGTGGCGTGTTTGCCACGGGTCAAAAGATTTAGACCATCTTTCAAGTGTAAGTTGAAATCTCTATTGAAGAATTAAATTAATTCCAATAAAGATGAAAAATGACTGGCAGCAGTGACATTGGAGTCAAATGCACTACTCATTTCTTAAAAGATATCTAAGGCCTGTAGATGCACATTATTGCTATTCACAGTACAGTCCGCAGAAAGGATTGGTAATTGAGACGTAAAGAATTTTTCGTGACACGTCGTTGTAGAAAGCGAAAATTAAGTACGATCTCATTGACAGTCAATCTCTTTTCTCATTCTTACAGAAATTTAGCAGCACTAAAATAATTCTGAAGAACTTTATAAACTTTTACTGTCTGGTACTAGATTATTATGACTGCTCTCGTTCTCACAGATGTACACTTTTGGCCTCCTATATCATTTTAAAAAGTGTATGGAGTGTATATGACTCATTTTCAACAAAAGCGGTCGCTCTGTTGGTGAGTCTGCCTAGGCAAATTCCAAAGTAACCTTGGGAAGAGGTGAGGGAGAGCTGGGAGAGTTGCATATGTTTGGTTGCAAAAGACTAGCCAATACTGAAAGTAAGCACGAAATATCAACTTCTTACGTGGTGTTAACGTATGTTCACATAATCGTATACGTAATTGCGATAAGGACCAATGGCAACAATTTGGCCATCATCACGCAGGTAACGAATTTGGAAAGTTTTATGACGCCACAGAAGAAGTGCAGCAAAGGTTTTGCTGTAGGCGCTTACAAAAACAGAATTTATCTGATATTACGGTAAAATAATTGCTCATATCAGTGATTCATACTAGTGCAGAATTGTACATTAAAGTCCTTAAACGTGCTTTATTAGTTTCTGGAATTTGAGAAACCATAGTCTTTGATATGACTGTGGCAAAGAATTTATAAGTACTTAATTAAGCCAAATCCAGGTACGATCAGATCAAGTTGCCGTTTATCAAAATGAAAACAATAACAATAACATCCAATTGTTTATGCGACAATTTGAAATCCTAGACCTTCTAGTGCTCAGCTTGACAATCAATTGACTCAAAGCGGAAGTACCACTCATTAACCCTTCTGCACCGCAATTACCAAAGGAGAAGTTTTTGCCATTTTTTCTCAAAAGTATGCATATTCTTGGAACTAATCGCTTCCACATATACATATATATATATATATATATATATATGCTAGGTTAGAACGTATATCTTACCCTGTCGGATACTTAATTATAGCCAAGCTAGCGAGTTGCCGCAAATCGACATAATTGGCCCTCTGCCGATATGGCTGTCCTTGCAACATGGGCAATGGCAAAGTGCGTTGCGCTAATCGTTCGCATTGTCTCGTAAATTGTTGCATTTTATGACAACGAAACTGTCAGTGTGGCAACAATCATTTCTGCTATTTCATTTTCACGAAGTTTTGTTTTTCGTTGGCATATTTTTCATCTTCCAGCTGTCAACGAACTGATTTCATGGATGCCCTATACGCTTGAGTTAACTCTTGAGTTCCATATTCATTTGCTGCTTGGCTGCTGATGCTGCTGATGCTGCTGGTGCTGCTACTTTTATGCTACATTAGTGTTAAGTGTGGAAAAAAGGCGTGAAACGTTCAATTATCATAAAATTTACGATGAATGTGTGGCAGAGCAGAAATTGTATTGTGAAAACACCTGAGCAGCGACGTTCAAGCGAGTTTTTTTCTTTTTTGTTTTCGTTTGTGGACCTTGTATTCGCGCCTCAAGTGCGAAGGGTTCGGTTAGTGTGGACATAAGTCAGAGTTAGCGCAAGATTAGCTAAAACAGGTGACTACCATATTAAGAATTCAAAATACACAGCTCTCTGAAAACTTCTGAAAACTGAATTCAAGGCCTTCAGAAGATCGTTTACTCGTTCGGCAATATAGATGAACTCAGCACTGACGCACTTAAAAATGAAACTATGTCAACAAGTTTTCCGGAATATTAAGCATAATAAACTGTATTGTGTTCATTTAATCAGGAGTGCTTTGGTGAACATGAAATAATAAAATAATATTTAAATGTTTCTTTCCGCTTTTTATTGTAATACGAATGAACTATTTAAAAAAAAAGTAGAGCACAATTAAGACATTGTAATCTTAATAAATAAAAATTATATTCATCACTGTAAGCTAGCTCGTTAAATGCCTGTATACCCAAGATACCTAAAGAAAATGTTTAAGTCATTTGGAAGGAACTTAAAAGTTTTGTATTTCTGTTGCATGAAGCTTCTTTAGAGCCTCCTGTGAATTACAGGTCAAGTTCGACTAGAAATCTCATACACTTGTTTGGTCATAATATCAAAATAAAGCGATTTGGATGTAGTCTCCACAAGGGACCAATTTGTTAAGCGACGAGGGTGGTCCGCTAAGTACTTAGCCTATAAAAGATAAACGAAAGTTTTATTTATTTATCAACATATTAGCCTCTCGTAATGTCCTTTCTAGTATCTAACTCGATACACTTAACCCAGCGATGCCTCAACTTCTTTAAACTGTCTGAAAAATACGTTTACTGGAGGTCTGCAAAGTTGTCACTGTGACGGCGATAACATTCTCATTTGATTGAAATTCCTGTCCGGCGAGTGACTTTTTCAATTTGGAAAACAAAAGGAAGTTGCACTGGGTCAAATCTGGAGAACAGTAGCCAGTGGAGACAGCAGAGGTGCGCTGTTTTGTTGGATCGGTTTCGATTCATCCTCTCTTAATTCGGTATAGTAGAGCTCTGTTACCATTTTGCTCTTTTAAGGCAGATTATGTAGATAACTCTTTGCGAATCCTAGAAAATGGTGGCCATCACCTCTCCGGTCTATGGTACAGGCTTCGCTTTCTTTGGAGCAGGTTCGCCGGATTAAGTCAACTGTTCCATTAACTCTGGTGCGTAGCAGTAGATCCATGTTTTGTCGACGCTCACGAAATCATGGAGAACTCCCTTCGGATTGGATTTAAACAGTAACAAGTATTGCTTTGAAGTAGTCTCAAAGTTGCGTTTGCTGTCCGGAGTGAGCAAGCGCGGCTCCCTTAGCATCGACAGCTTTCTTATGCCCAATATCATGCTGTATGTGACCCACGTGGTATTCAGAGACATTACTCTCCGAGTAGCCATTTTCGGAGTACCTGGGCGTGGCACATCGCAAGCCGACATTCAACAACGTTAATGGCCCCAACGGGCGGGTAGCTTATCAGTCTACCCTAATGTGTAATGTTCGGCTGCACCTGAATTTAGCCATTCCTCATATATTATTTGTATAAATTTATACGCTATTATATTTAGTCATAGCAAATTCAACTTCGTAATAGCAATATGTATAAGAAGTGTTCAAAAAATTTCAAAAAAAAATTAGCTAATCGCTCCATCAATTTAATACAGAATTTATTTACTTTTGATTTTTTCATACATACAAGTTTACAATTGCTGTAAAAACTATTATAATAACATTCCTCAGTTACTTATCCAACAACCATTAAGCGTGTTAAACTGAGTTCTTCAGGGTTCAAATTCGAAGCATTTTTAAGTTTCAGCTCCTTTAAATTATGTCTGTGTTATTGTATGACTTTTTCCATTTAGTAACTCCCACCTACTGTTATGTGTACATAGGTGTAATAAAACTGCTATTTAATAGCCGTGGCCAGCGACATAAAGCAACCGATTCGCATTCATCAGTTGCACGCACTGCTGCTGGTGCTGTTGCCCTTGTTGTATTGTGGCTTCGACTTGCGCATGCGTGAAGTCTCTGAAAACGACCGTAAGTCCATTTTTATTGCAAGTATTTTTTATTACAGTTATTTAAATTTAAATAACTATTTCGAAGCGAATTATTTGCTATGAATATAGTTTATGCGATCCATTAATATAAGCTTAAGTGCATTTCTAGTAAAGTATTATAAAACTAAACTCTCACAGGCACAGACAAACTATATAACTATATATAAGCAGTAATCTTTTGGCAGGAATGGCGTATGTTAACCTACAATCATTTAGTATCAAATTAAAAACGCGTTCTTCTTGACTTTTATGTGTGCTATAAAAATTTTAATGTTAATCACTTCTATTGTGTGCAGAAAATATTTTAACAACCTACTGAATTGTTATTAAGTGACTCAAGTACAATAAATACAACAACTGATTGTATATATACCTATGAGTGTAATTAAAAATGAGGCTTAAGAATTGAAAAGACAATTAAAATTTTGAAAATAAAATTTTGTCTAAATAATTCGCAATTTAAGTAGAAATTACGTCATTTATGTGGTTATATATACATGTATTGTAACAGTTTCTTTTTTATTCACTGAAAATCTTTTATACTTATCACCTAGCGCTAAGTGGAATAGATGATGTTGGTGATGGATTTCGTCCTTTATTCTTTTAACCTTTGAACTTTAAAGGAGTTTAAAACATAATCTTTAACGAATAAAAAATGTCGTGAGAGTTTGTTGAAATTTTGATTTTGATTGATTGTTTTCGCCAGGACCACCTAACTTGAGGAAACGGTATTTTCCCTTCTCATAAAATGGAATCGAATAATCAGTTTTCCGATAATCTTAGACAAATATGGATTTGAGTTTCAAAACAATTGCTTTTGTTGTTGTCCAACTCATTTTAGTATGTCATGAAGTTAACAGAAATAATGAATTTCACCTATTTAGTGAGAATTCAGTTATTGGGCATACTAAGTTCCGTGTCCGAATGGTAAAATCGTTTTCTCCTTTACTTGAAAATGGTACATTGAAGAACATATGCTGATACCGATTTTGTAGGTATACTAATGTTATACAATTTAAGTGAATCACAAAATTTTGTTTTATCGATTTAGAAGTGACTAATTGCTTTGATTAAATAGGTACCGAGTAAAGTTCTCCTGAACATACTATCACATGAAACGTGTGAGAACGAACGAGTAAATGTCGTAAAGGGTTTCTCTCTCCGTTTTGGTGTGCCATCTGTACGAAAGTTTACACATACTTGGAATGCTTTGAAATATGAATAAAATATTTACCGTTTTCTCTGGATTTCTGAATTATTGAATGAATAACTGCAGGCAATTTACTTCCAAAAGCCGTTTTCGATTAGCTACTTCTCTCCAGCTAATTTTGCTATATTGTCAAAAACTAAACATCTGACATTAACAGCAATTTTGAGTTCCGAACTAGAGCGTTTGTAGATATCTCTTCAAAGTGGTACAATCGTTTGCAATGACAATTATACTAGTCTAGGTAATTTATACCAATTGTATGTTCTATTCGTTACTCTTCAAGGTTTGGCATACTATACGTGTACTATTTTCTTCAACACGTGGCGACCAGCTCCAATTATTTGTGGTGTACGTCTTGACTATAACGGACCACTGGAAGGTTATATATGTTTTAAGATCTTTCTGAACAGCTGATAGAATTTTATAAGGAACTTAAGGTTTGTTATTTGATTTTATTTGTATTAAATAAAAGCTGAGATCGAACTCATAACCTGCGCAATGATAGTCTGCACTTCTGTTGACAGATTTTTTATGTTTTGAAGCGCTTTTAGCAGCGACCCCAACTGAAATATTGAATAACCAATATTTTAGAATAGCAAATACAATTTTTTTACATCTACACCTACTAGAATGAACCTTAATAACAAGAATTTATTTTTGTATGAGATCTTATTTTAGAACAGACATAGTTTGCTGGTACTTACGTACGTCGGCCGACCTATTCAACGAGTGGTAGTGATGTGCCAAATGTACTTGGATGTGGCGTTCCTGGACTACATTAGATTACCATTTTCTTTTAAACTCTCTTATATAAGGAAGAGACCTCCAAACTATATAACGAAATATATGCATCCGGTCAATTTACGATCGAGTTCTCTGATCAGTAAGATAGGATAATGGTAGAATCAGGTAGGGAAGGTGCAAAATCACTTTGGTCACTGCCATTGGAAAATTATGCATTTGGTTGTGAGCTCTTTATGGTATGGCACCAGTTTTCTTGTCGAGCATAAACTTTGTTAAAAAGTTATACATATTTATATATAAAATTTATATATTGGCTGTTTAGCTAATATCACGGAATTGCTTTCCACAATCCAATGAATTGGGTCAGTACCACTTAAGCTACACTCTCCTTAATGTTATGCTATATTATTACACAAATTAGGTACAGTTGGACCTCACTTGATACTAAGGTGCCCGATAGGACATTATTTATTTTTGTTGCATGCCACAACCTAACACCTTGGTACCTGCCTGTTCTATTTATGTACATACATGTTCACGAAATTTTTATGCCATGACCCATCATTCCAAACGAGCAGTTGGCGTTAGCTGCAGAGTTTTGGAAGTGAAAGTGAAGCGAAAACCTTTTTTTTTTTGTCTTATAGCTGCAAATGTGGAACACACCAGTTGTTTTTGCTATTGTTACGTTTAATTCGCTTTGGTTTAAACTATTCATCTCTAAGGTAAGAGTACTTTGAGCATACAAATATCAATGTAATCCACTTTCCCGCTGCTGGTTATTTACAAAAAGGCAAGAAAAAACTGTAACAATTCGCTTCTGATCAGTTTTTGACTTTCAAGCGAAACAGCCGTCCTTCGGAGTCAACAGGATTTTCTAGGTAATCCATTTAGCACATAACATATACATATATATACATATATATATATATATATACGACGATGGATACACATACATTTGTATATTTTATTTTTGGCGTCCTTATACCTGCTGCCCAATAGGCAATACCTTCCCTTTGCAACACAGTCAAATCAAAATGCAACTGAGGCACCAAGAAGTCAATTTCCAATTTACGAACCTTTTTAAATGAGTGATTTCAGATGTTCTCCCTCCTCTTGCTCCCTGCCTACCCTTTGCTAAATGTCACTGCTGTATTGTTATGCTTGTTTATTGTTGTTGTTGTTGCTGTTTCTGTCGCTTATCGCCCTTAAGGCTTGCATGTCCTTTTGCTCCTGCTGTGTGCCGTGTATATTGTGTGCAGATGTGAAAATTGCTTTGCGTTGACTATTATGACTTTTCATGTCGCCTTCATTTTTATTTTCAACTTCATCTTCGTCCTCACGCTCATCGTCGTTTCAGCGGGTCCGTTCGTCAGCTGCACCTTTGATGAACACATTTTTCCACATACTGTACTATGTTGCATATATGCATGAGTGTATGTTGATATTTGTTTTTGTTTTATCTTCTGTTTGCCGCTTTTGAACTTGTCGTGCCTACAACGGCTATCAGTGCTGCAATTGTATTCATGGCTTGTGTGAGTATGTGGAGAGCGAAATTTCCTCTTTCCTTCAGGATACTACGGTTGTCTTTGAGATGTCTGTTGTTGCACCATGTTGCATTGTAACATCCTGAAGCCATTTATATTTATTGTAGAATGATGCCTTGCATTTTGTTCTTCATTATCCTTCTTCAATGTTTAATATGTACGCTTTAAGCAATAAAAGTAATAAAATGCAATATTTGGCTCATAAAAATGATCAATAATTTGAAATTATTTGGAGATGTGGGACCACTCACATGTTATTATTGTTTTCTAAGAAAAATTACTCTTTAAACAGTCTGGTTTTTGAAGCCTAAAAACTATTGAAAATTCGACTAAAATCTGGTTTTGATTTAAATTCCACAAACCAAAAGGCATATATGTGTCAGTAGCTATGCTATGCATCATGTAGCAAATGTATGCAGCAGTTTATAAAAATTTTAGAAATTTTTAAATTTTTTTTTTTGTTACTGTTCAAAAACAAACAAATTACTTTAAATTAAACAAGCAAGTTGGGCTTTAACTGCCCAGAAGAATTATTCATGCGCAATATGATTTTAAGGCTACATCGGTACTACATTGATGGAGACCATAAGTACCTCATGAATGCCTAGACTCTATGGCCTGGAGGGAATGTTAAGTTTAACTTTAGAGAGAAAACTGAACATGAATTGATCCCGTCAACAGTTTAACCATACAAATCTTGGTACAATTTATTTCGTAACTACTAGCGAGAGTAGGAAGTACTTAAGGTGACTAGTGTGAGAAGAAAGATTGCTAGATGTGCTGAAAAGTCTTTGTGCGGACCAAAATATCCTTTTACAGACGAAAAATGTCTATCCTTTCTTGTATTAGCTTTGTACTAAACTTAACTATACTACTGTAAAAGTTTAATAACATTTGAGGCAATCGTTCTCAAGTTACTGGGCTCAAAGCGACACTACCTTTGTTATTTTGGCTTTTTTTGGAAAAAAATGAATTTCATGTTTTGATAAAACATTGTTTTCTGATAGAAAAATACACGGTTGATGCAAAGCAATGGTTTGATAAATGTTGCGACAAATTTACCTCAGCATATTGAACGGTTAAATTCTGGTTTGTTGAATTTCGTCGTAAATGTACCAGCACAAATAATGCCCCATGCTCAGGAAGGTCTCAAGAGGCATCAACGCCAAAAAACATGTTGAAAATTCATTAAATTAGTAAAATGAAATTGTATTAGTTAGTAAATTTAATGCTTAATTGGGTTCCAAATTGTTGAACCATATCGGTCATAAAAATCGGTCTTACTAATGTTTTGTAGTAATAGTAATTTAGTAGTATGAGCATCGCTTCCATAAATGCCAGAATACTTTTGGTCTTTTAACTACCTTGATTGCCCTGATTGCAGCGATCCCACCGATCTTTGCGTGCATTTTTACCATGAGGCTAGACAATTTCAGCAATTTGACACATTCTTCTGGACTATCCTGCTTTTCCAAGGTTAAGGTTGAAACGTCTTGGATCCCATACTGGAATAGTATGGGATAATACGATTTTACGAATTTATGAGTTTCCTGTGCTCACAAAGAACCGATCTATAACGCTTAAGTGTGATCATTACCAAAGAGATAAGCCTCAATAACTAACATAACCTAACCTAAATATCACGTTAATGTAAAAACTAGAATAATGATTAGACTCCTTTGTGGAACCAAAGTGTACAAAATTGTACAAAAAGCACTACTTTTGAAACCCGTATTTATCAAAGACCTTTTTCTTATTAAAGAGTAAGATTTATAAAATTGTATAACATTTACCCACTTTAAAATTGTTTAAAATCTCTTTTCAGTGCAAATATTGTGTATGTGAACGTGAGAACGGAATCTAGCCAAGGAGGCTACTTTGAGAGACTGCTTATAATCAAAGACATCCCAACTAAATTTGTAATAGACAATCTTCTTGCATTGCGTCTAAAATATTAAAGCAGAGCGAATGATTCGTAATAAGGATTTCTTATGATTTGGGAATAACTGTTCGACAGTTTCCACTGAATCTTTCTCGACACAGGAAAATCTAACTCTTTACGGTTAGGTTTGAACTCTTTGAAAGCTTTGACTAACGAGTTAATTAACACAATATTCAAGAAATGAGATCCAACCAGAACCGATTCGAAACAGTGCTTTAAGACCTTCATATAAAGTCAAACATCATCAGCAGATCTTTCAGCAGTACATATTAGGTTAACGGGGCGTAGTCTAAAATTGTGTTGGAAGTATCAGCCCAATTTGTTAAAAAAAAAACTCAACAAACTTATTACATATTTATGTAGCCTAAAAGTAAACTAGCTTTCTCGTAAAGTTTAAAATACCGAGTCTCAAAAGAAATGACAAATGACAATCAACAATTCACATGACGAATTGAGCAATAAAAATTCTATTATTCTATGAAACAATTACTAAATGACATGTAGATTTTTACGATTGAACACCAATGTGGAGGCATTTATTCAAAATGTACATTAATCATTCTAAATCAGTGCACTGGCAATTATAAACACAACAAGCACTGAATGCCATAACGAGAATTTGATGAAGAGTTGCTTACAAATATTTGCCTGTGTTTTACGAGCATAGATTTTATTGGCGTTTGAAAAGCGACGGCGGTTACTTAACGAAATCATTAACTTCACACATTTATACGATAATGAAAAGCGGTCAGTTGGGGTTCTAACGTGCAGCGCAAATAAATAGATATGCTCTTTCATAGAATGCATTAGTAGATGTCGTAACCTTCAGAAGGATTTTTGATTTGCTCGGGTATTTTAAATGTTAACCATAAAGTCGTCAGATATGTATATATGTATAAGCTAAAGTGTGGGCAAAAATATTGGAACAGTCCTTGAAATATCAAAGAAGAAAGACCATTTTGTCTGTTCCAAGCAGCGATCATCCGACGTTAGATATGATAGAAAAGGTGAAGAAGATGAAGGTATTTTCGTGTTCAAGAAAGATTATGAAATACGTTTGCAAGGAACTCGGTCATTTTAGTAGTGTATTATAAGTCTAAGTAATGACAAATTACTACTGACAAATTACCTCAGCCCCAACTGTATTTTAGCACTTCTTTATCTTTATACTAGGACTGATATTCCACGGGGAAACTTGTCGCTGAAATAACCTCGTTTGACTTGGAAGGAAGAGTGTATCAGTTTATAGCGCAGAAGTTATTCTGAAAGCCTACATTGAGGAAAATTTGAAGAAACATTTGCCTTTTATTGCTGCAAAGAGATCATGGTTCATGCAGGTTGGACTCCGGAGTCGGAATAGGTTAGGTTCGGTTAGGTTCTATGGTTGATCCTCAAGATGGGTATCGTATTTGGACTTGATGTCTATAGTACTTCGTGCAGCCAGAAAAGGAAGTGCTGTAATTACATCAAATACTTCGTATTGAGTCCATCACAAACCTGCTTAGGGGTTCTACTCCTATTCCCACTAACTCACCGAGATGTCAAAAGGTGTGAGATGCGATATGTTTTAGCCTTGATCTCACATAGGCGAGACAGTCAAGAAGGAAGTGTTGAGATGTTTCTACCTCGTATCCTTCAAAACAGTTTCTACAATTTGCTTCCCATAAGATTCTTAACTTCACCGCGTGGACACCGATAGGCCAATGACAACTAGGGTAAGGCTAGCATTGCTGCGGGCGAAGAACTGGCCTCTTGTGATCTCCTTGGGCTAGAGGAATCTTACGAACGCATGACTGCTAATGGCTGCTTAGCTCCAGTGAGGTCCAGATATCCAGTAGAAAAACATACGAAGATAGCGCAACTCCCACTCGTTCCTCAGGGGGTTCCTTGAGGGGGCTCAGCTGCCTTTTTTGCCAACTCTTCAAAATTACAAAATAATTCTTCTAATGACGGCTTAGTATGGCCGTTAAGATCCTCTCCGGCAATATCGAAAAATTTAACTTCTTGTCGATGAATAAGTCAAGTTGCAATTTTCTTACAACAACACTTAACCGTACATAAGTATAAAGCAGAGGGAGATCTATAACGAGCGAGAGACATTAATTTTACTATCAATTTGTGAATGTAAATTTTTACAACTTTTTCTGACCTACACTGCCGACTTAAACTTGAGTTCATAGCGTTAAGTGTGGTTTCAAATTCCAACATTCACACATTATTCAAATTCAAATCACCGTAAATTTACACAAAGCCTTCGGTTTGTGGGCGAAATAGCAGAGAAATAGTGAAGACCCAAGCACTAATGAAATTCTAGTCAAAAAAAAACATAAAATTTGGAAATAAAAATTAATGAAAAAACAGTAATTATGTAAAATGTTCACAACTTAATTTGGAGAGTCGTAAAAATTACATTCATTTTCTTATAACATACGTACATACAAACATATGTAAGTGGTTAAGAAAATATGGGAGTAATAAAAATTTGAAGAAAAGGGACATTTCTCGGTTGTGTCGAAAATACTCGTAAACGCGTAGTTGTGTGAGGCCTTTCACTTGTTCGCCAGGCCAAAGGGCCATACGAAATTCCGTTGACGAGAAAATTTGTAGAGCACTTGTTGCTGCTTTTGTTGATAGGGTGATTATTTCTTTTATATCAGAATTTTAGAGTGTTGTTGCAGTCGTAAATATCGTGTTCACAATGTGCATAAAAATCACCTAAAAGCCGTTGAGGCGACACTAAAACTTGAAATCTTATCAACAAGTTTCCCACCCGGCATTCAGTCAACCCCTTCTACACCGCCAGCGAATCCAATACTCAGTGTTAACACTGTTAAAGGGAAGTTTCGCGGCTGTCGGTGTTGGCTTTCGAAGTGAAAGAATTTATGTGTTGCTAAGTATGCCTGCCTGCGAGCGTGAGTATCTCAATCATAGAGTCGCACTATAAAAACAACAACCAAGTCAAGTGCGCACTCACATCGGTATGTATGTGTGTTTGTGCGTGCACCCCGTTCCGTGTTCGGTTTGGTATCTTTTTTACGATTTTTATAGCGGAATTATTTTCATTTAAGCTTCGAATTTTTACGACCAACAAATTGTCCTACAAATTATACGTTAAATAGAAAATTATGACAAACAACAACGTTTGCAGTGTCATTACTGCCGCTCTGCTATTGCTGACGACTCGCTGGTACCGGTGTCTGGCACTGCCACTGCCACTGCCACTGCCACTGCCACTGTCACTGTTGTTGCTGCCACTTTTGTTCGATTTGACGTTTATGTAGGTCGAATCGGTAGTACTGTTTGCCGCTGCCCATTTCTTTGCATTTAGCCACATGAACAACAACAAGAACAAGAACTGCAGGTCTTGAGCGAAAGGAAGAGAAAGCAAGAAGAAGAGATGGAGATTCATAGCGTTTATCGTAGGGTCGGTCGCAGTGTATTATGGGCGGCGTGTTGATTAGTTTCGTTTGGTTGCTCGATTCGGCTGAGTTTGATTCGTGCGATCGTAAAATTTCTGATGCGTCAATTTGACATTTAAGTAAGTGTCATTATTATGATGTTGTTTACAAACACTACACTTTTCCGCTTTGCCGGCTTTATGCGCCTCTCTGTGGATCCTTCACACACACACACACACGCACACACGCACACACTCTTACATACATATGTTGGTTGTTAGGAAGAGTGTTGCTTTGTTGGTGGCACTGATTTTCCGAAACAACAAAAATTATAATAAACACTTTGTTGTTGTTGTGCCTGAAGTTACACACTCATAGTGGGGAGAGTCGTAAAAGTTGCGCTCGGATATGCTGAAATTTTTATGACTCTCTGATGCTCGGTGCGTGCGCGACCAGTATTGAAGCGGCAACTACCGTTGTTTTTGTAGTTGTTGGCGGTACAAGCGTTGTCGGTTAGCTGGTTGCTGGCTGCGGGTGTAAAAGTGGGTGAAAAGGCATAAATTTTCATAAACCGACAGGCACATGGACAAATAGTCACGCTGTCTTTGCCGTTGCCGCTGCTAGATTATATTGGCGCTGCGCAAGCCTTGCTCTGCATAGTGTTGTTGTTGTGTTCTGTTGCTTTGATTTGATATTTTGGTTAATATGCACAATTTAACCTTGATTACATATAGCGGTTTTATCGCATCAATGAATGATTTACAGTTCTAAAATATGGTACAATAAATCAGTGTGTGTGTGTGGTTGTGGGTTGATTTTCGGCTACATCAAACAGCAACAAGTGGTGTCTCACAGTAGGTGTAGACCTGTTTCTGATGTCTGTTTACCCATGACAATGATTGATTTCAATATTTCAATCAAATTTGAACGATTATGAAGATAAATCCTGCGTAAAGGAGTAAGTACAGTTAAATTATAAAGTTAAAGTCACATAAATAGTATTCTAACATGGACGAAATATTTTTTTTTTTAACGATAATATACGTTGTACATTGTCGTACTATGTACTAAGTTTCTTAATATTTATTCTACAAAGCCACATTATTTTATTTGGTAGCAGTTAGGCCTCAGCAACAACAAGCCTATGAGAAAAGTAGCCCTATTAGTACGTGGTTCGTTTTCAATGAATACAAGCCGTAACACTTGACCTAATTAAACTTATTATCTGAACCGTCTTTCCGAATTCTTGCTTTTGAATACCTCAAGGAGTTTCTATTAACCGATTCCCAACAGTGTTTCGACATAGAACATCGATGTTACTTAGCAGCATATCAACGACGTAACCACGTGGTATATTTCGATCGAGTACCACACAACAAAATGAGAGGCATTATATATCATATTATTATTCGATTCTTATTATTTGAAGTCACCATCGAAGGCGATATAGCAATCTTCCAATTTTAGGTACCATTTTTATGATAAAATTTATCTTTTTCATCAAAACATTCATCAGTCTCGGTGATCTATATATATTATCGTAATTGTTGTTGATGGTATTTTTCTTTTAATAATATTCTTTGGATCAGTTCATCCCGCGCAGTCCCCTTGGGTAACACTGTCGATTGGACTGCGGAGTGAAATGGTGGATCCATGTTTCATTCATTGCCATATCATGCATCAACATATCAATTTGGGTAACAGGCAAATATTCCTGAATAATCGTTTGATATTTGTAGAGTGCCAGTTATTGTGATCAATATCATTGTACGGTCACCTAAACTCATTTTGCTGATTTTTTTAAGTTTTTTCTGTAATTACTCTCTCTCTCTCTCGCTCTCTTTCTTTTTAGGGATCGTTATGTTCATGCCCTTCGTTGCTTTTTTAAAATGAATGGTTGGCCTGGCGCAGAGCTCCAGTAAAACTACCCAAACCAACTTTTGTTATCAACAGCAACTTTTCCATCAAAAGACAGCATTTCAGCGTATCTAGTATTGTTCACAGAGAGAGAAATTTCACATTATGATTGACAACGGTTATGTGAAAGCGAAATATAAGCACACTGACTGTTTATTTTGTGGGAGAAGACATTCTGTGTTGTTATACTCTCGGAACATGTTGCCACAGAGTATAACACTTTTGTTCACCTAACGGTTGTTTATAACACCTAAAACTAATCGAGATAGATATAGAGTTAGAGATCGAGATCAAGACGAGTGCCGGGTGACTGTCTGTCCGTCCATCCGTGCAAGCGATAACTTGAGCAAAAGTTGGGATATCTTAATAAAACTTGGTACGCATATTTCTTGGAATTCTGACGAGCTTAGTATTACAGATGGGCAAAATCGGGCTGTTGCCAAAATTGCCCACAAAATGCCGTTAAGCGAAAACTTATAAAGGTCTTATAAACTTATAAATAACAAAGCCAAAATATGAGATACAAAACCATAATTTTATATATGGCATCGAAGTAAGGAGGGGCATCTGTGGTTAAAAATTTTTTAAAAGGTGGGTTGTTAATGTAAATATTTCACAAACCACTAAAGCTATATCAACCAAATTTGTTTTCCTTTTTTTGTTGTTATTTGTTTCCTTATAGAGTGGCAAAAAGGTTGAAAATACCGGTTAATATATGATATCTTAATGCAATTTTTCCATCTTTTTTGATAATAATGTACCCTATTGACAAAAATTGATAAAGTCAGTACTTCCCATAAATCTAATATATAGCTAATATACGAATTTTCAAAGTTAAATTTAAAAAAATTAAATTTAAAAGTTAAAAGTTATTATTTAATATATATTAAATAATATATATAAAGTTTTTACAACTTAAAACATGTCTTCAAGAGAACAATTTTCAGCATTCTCATTTACGAATCCCCTAAGCATTGGACTTGGTTACTGAGAGCAACATGATCATCTCGTAACAACCATTTTATGTAGAACATATCTAGAACATTTGATCTTATTGTGTGCTATTATATCTAGGCCAATAGGCCTCTAGGCCTAATATATAACGTATATTTACCTTTACCTTTTAAAGGCTATACCTTTATAAAAATAGGTACAATTAATTATTATGAAAGCAACTGATGGCTTCACATATTAGCTAATGACACCCCCTTCAAAACAATGCTAAGATTATCTTTTATCTCCTCATTTGGCTGAGTTTTAGTATCCCTCATCTACATATACTTATAATTCATTATAGCAAGGTTTTAAGTAAAATAAACTAATAGCCTTCAAAGCTATAAATGTAGGTTTAATTTTTTAAGTTTTAGTAATTATTACACCTTCAGAATTGCAGTCTAATGTCATTATTGACCATAAAACCAAAAAGTCTGATTATTCCTTTTAATCAGTTGTTTAATCAGTGTTACAATTGTGGATATAGCAGTGAAAATATTTCTTTATTCATAGCTTATATAGTACTATCATCATCATTGTTCAAATAATAACTGTGCAACCAATTACATATTTCAGCTAATAATTGAGACATAAAATCACCAAATGCAAATATTTACATATTTCAAATCGATAAACGATAAATATCGGTTTACAAAAGCGCTACACACTTCATTGGCATAATGGCGATAAAAGAAAAACAATTTTAATTATTAAAACTCAATTCTCAATACAATAATTCAAAGGAGTGAAATCATATCTTTTCATTTTGCATTCAAAGCGTGAAGTCATAAAACTGCGAGCAATCATTTTGATGAGACCATAAAAGCCATAAAAACATACCGAATTCACAAATCATAAATTACACTGAGAACAATAAACGAATAAAGAAACACCAATATGCAGCCACAACAACAACAACAACAACAACAACAACGCAAACGATCGAAGTGTACAAAGTGCTTGTGTATAATAAAAGTAGTTGCAGCTGCAAACGCGATTAAGACATCGTAAAAATTGAATTTTGCATTTGACAAACAAAAGAGAGAAATATAAGAAACTATAAAGAACAGCAACAACATACTCGTATGCAACAATAACAAATCGGCATGGCAGCAACAATGATTTGGCAGCCTTACAGTCTAAATCCTTGTAAGTTGGCTCTGGACAGGCTGATAGCCGACAGAAAACTCTCAAGCCAAGAAGTAATCGTAGGTAGTAAATCTTCGCGCTGACACTGACTTCAAATGCGCGCAGCCTACCAGCTTACCAGCCTCACTGCCTCCAACAGAGCTGCGCAAGCGCACAAGCTCTAATGTACGGGTATATGCAGATGTACATACGACTGCATATGGCTGCGTGTGCGAAAGCGTGCGCGCATGCGCAAACGCGTTGATAGATTTATGGCGCCAAATGAAATGCTATAAAACAACAACAACAATGACGGTACCATAAATGCATTTGTTGCTGTGAGTGAAGGCGTGCAAGAGTTTACAAACATCTTGGTTTGACTGAGTAGCGTCTGCGTCCAATGCCCACAGGGCAAGGGCGCAATATGTATCTAAAATGTGAAATCTTGTTTATCACACCAGGAGCGCTGGAAATGAGATCAGATGCTGCACGCGCATGAAATAAATCGCTTAAGCGTCATTTGTGGGTATGTGTGGCGCTCCGTGCGTTAGCGCATGCGCGCAAAACAATTATAACTTTTATTTCGATAATTAGCTGCTTTAATGGTTATATAACATTTGCTTGCTACTTCTGCTAAATCATTCATATATAACTGTGTTTGTTTTTCAGCGAGATTGCGACTGTTCAACTCAGCGTTCTTAAAGCTGTAATTACCAACTGGCAATGGCATTGGCGCATGCGCTTCGAGGAGCTGGCAAGATTTATGACTGAGTTAAGAGCTGATTGTTTGTGTGGATGCCGCAGTAAATAATTATACAGTTACGCAAGAATTGAACAGTAGATTAATTTATTTGTTGGTGGCACTTGCTGGGTGTCATAAAACCATAAAGAAATAGTGGCATGGACAATTACTAATTCACTTTTTCCGATATTATGTATAATCCATTTTTGTGATCGTCAGCCACTTCATTAGTAAGCTAATTATAAATTTGCTAAGAAATATTCTAAAAATAATTTGGGTAAGTGGATCCTACTCAATTTGTCGTGGGCTCCAACAGAGTATATACTAATATTTAAGAAAAAGTTTATTTCTTAATATGTAAAGACGGGATTCGATACAAGTAGTAGACTCAGAGACTGTACGGAAATTAAAGTATCTGTAAGGAGTCTTGTCGTCTCTTCCCAATAATTTTGGGGATATATACATCAAGACTGAAGAGATGTTATGTAAATGATAACTTGAAGACAATTCTTTAAAGACAGCTACGGCTTCTTGGCTATTTTATTTATTAGTTGCCTCAACCTCAACCTAAACTCCCTTTAAAAAAAATGTTTAAGAAGCATTTGACTTGTTGAATATACCCTACAGACTTTGTCGTTTTATTATACCAACACACGTTGAACAATTCCGTTAATATTGTAGAATTGAACCCTGAAGTGACTATAGTCGAATTTTGAGGTTAAAATTGAAAGTTTAGAGAAGAAATTGCACTACACACAATTTCTCTCTTTTCGTTTATTCTGTGTAAGGAGACTCTCTCCAATTAAATCAACATCGATCCGAACACACATATACATACTCAAAATTAAATCTTACATTTTTATGGGCAAATTTCCCCACTGGGAGGTAATCTTCTTCAGCTTGTTAACAAGGTAAAGTACCTGGGGCACATCTTAGAGAGTCTAGAAGTCTTTGGTGGAGATTAGCATAGAGGAGAGCGTGTAAAAGGTATCGATCGCTTCGTACTATTAGTGAGAAGATTGACATCAGACTCAGCTGAGCCACAAGAGGCTCATCTAGCGGCCTCAACTTCTTCAAGGATGGATCAAATTTCAAGGGAAGCTTAGTAAGCTTTGCTGGGAGCTAACCATTAATTCTAGTTTCAGGCTCCAGATTGCTGAAACGCCTTTCAAGGAACAATGGTTACCATTGCTCATGCTCTGAAGAGCAGTCTCCTTATGAGTGTTGAGTTCACACCGCGATAGCGGAGCAGAAACTTTGACTTTCAGCTCCCTGAATGTGCTACCAAGACCATACTAGCCCATTACTAATTACATTGAGCTGATGAGCTTGAAGGACACTCTTATCGCAATACCATTAGACTGAGAACGGGTGAAAACACTACAGAATGTCACCAAAATCAAGTTGCATTAAGTTCCGAATTCATTACCATCCCAATATTTGACTCAACTCAATATATTCTGAAGATGAGTAAGTGGATCTAACAACCTATTTATTAGTTAATGCTTTCAAATACTACTCTTTCGTACTTATTTTCCGCTTAAGTTAGGTTAAGTTAGGACACGATGTTCCGAATTTGTGGTCGATAAGAACCAAAGAAGACAACAATTTTTTTTGAGGAAAATTCATCGAAAATTTCGATGAGCTACTTTAAAGGGAGGATCAGGTGAAAGAGCAATTGGTAGGAAAAATATAAACGAGAGAGGGAACTTTGAAAAGGAAAACCGAATTGTAATGCGAAATCGAATTACAACAAACACAGCAAATATTATAGCATTAATAAAACAAATATTTTATGAACAATTTATTTTTGAACAATTATTTAGTTACAGTTGGAATGGTATGAAGAATTCATTACAGGCGCAAGTTACTAAATAATCCGCCTTAATAAAATGATAAGCGCTGAGCACATAACTGCAACGCGCCGTGTGCAATTAATCAGAAATATTGCAGTTATACATATGCACATGCATTGTGTTGGTGTATGTAACGAGTTAGGTTTTCTTGCAAGCGTGCGCAACACAGTGGTATCTAATAATATTCGTACTACTTGCATTACGCATTGCCTTGCACACTACGCTTCACTTCCTCTGATTGCTTTTGTTGCTTTCGATTTTCGTAAGTGACTGTGTATGTGTGTGTGTGTATGTGTTCAGTTTTGGTGTGTGTGTGTGTGTTTGATTTATGGGATGTTGTCAAAGTATCCTTGATAAGTCATTAATAAAAGTGCAGAAATTCAACTTTATTATTTATTTTTATATTAATATTATTTTACGCTGCGTTGGCTTGAGTTTTGGTTTCATTTGCAGCAAATCTGAACAGTTTCTATATACATATCCATATATATATATATATCATTTTCGCATTGCGCTTTACATTGATATGTTATATGTAAGCTTCGTGCTTTGCTGCTTACATGCGCACTTCGATTTATTTTACTGTTTTATTTTTTATTTATTTAGTTTTAGTAATACCTTTATTTACACATACATACACTCAAACATTTGATTTCAGCGCAGTCGCATATGTGTGCGCGTGTAGTGTAATATTACCACTAGCCAGATTTCATTAAATATTTTATTGCCGTGCCACTTCGTGGAAGCTGTTGATGTATGTATATAATTGATGTTACCTCGTTGGTTGTGGCATGCGAGTTTCGCTGATTTCGGAATTTGATATGAGCACGCATGATTATACATACTTTAATATGTACATTATATATGTATAGTGCTTACACTTATTTACATATGTATACTTGTGAATTTGTGTACAGCAATGTTTATTAGTTTCTTACTTTAAGCGCAGATGGTGTTGCATTTGTTGTCGCTAGTGCTTTGCTGTCACACACACACAGACACACACACACACAGATATTCACATACCTTATCCATGTTGACTTACACTTTATTGTTTCGGTAATTTGATACTTATGACTCCTCTGAGAGATTCCTTTGCTGACACAAACACACATAAATATTAACTATTTCTTTTGCTGCTGCCTTTGAAATATTGTTTGATGTTGCACGTTGCAGTTGATGTTGTAGTTCTAGTTGTTGTGGCAGCAGCTGGCAATCGGTGGCATTCATTCAGTCGCTGCAATTAGGAACTGTGCTGGAAGACGCTTGATTCACAATCACAAAAATACAGTTATTCACACCGTTGTTGTTACATTTGTAGCTGTGTTGTAACTGTCACTTTAATAACAACCATACTGTACAGCAACAAAAACAATGAGAAATGAGAAATCACTGCCATTTCACGTGTACAACAAAATACCATCTTATCTCGTGTTAATGCCGCACAAAACCACCGCCTCAGATAACCAGATAACAGCTCTAACGTCACACAAAATAATAATACTCAGGCCAATAAAATTCCCAATCATATCAATATAAAGATTCGTTGAAATTTACAGTGTCTTAATCACAGCTAAGTAAAGTAAAATAATGTCAAATTTTTTTTTATAAGTAATAAATGCGATGTTCCAACTTCTTCAACCCATCTAAAAAATACGTTTTCTAAGGATCTAGAAAGGAGAACTCCGCGGCGGCGATATCTTGCTCATTCTACTCAAACTTCTGACCGGTGAGTGAATCCCAGAAAACTATGGCCATCCCTGTTCCGATCATTAGGACAGTTTTCGCCTTCTTCGAAGCAGGTTCGCCGATAGAAGTCCATTGTTTCAAACATTTCTTAATCACTGATGTGTACTAGTGGATTCATGTTTCGTCGACAGTCATCAAACGACGCAAAAACTATTTCGGATTGCACTTAAATAGCGTCAAATACCGTTGTGAAGTGGTCTCAAGATTGCAGTTGTTGTCTGTAGTGAGCAAATGCATCAAACATCGCGCTGACAGCTCTCTCATGCCCAATATTTCATGCTGGATGTCTACTGCATCAGTTATCTTAACCACCTTCAATCGGCTGTATGCCAATACCAGCTGGTAGATCATTTTCAGCCATTTTCAGGGGCGTGGATCATCGAAAACCTACGTCCGACCATGCTGAATTTCATTAAAACAATTTGAACCGATCGGAGTTTGAGAAGTCAGCCAAAAATGTTACATTGAAAAATGTCATTGAAAGTGTCAAATGTTTAAAGTTGCTTTAGATTATATGCTCAGGTGCTAAACCTCAGATCTCAGACAATAAAAATTAATTTCACCATTTCATTTTCTAAACCCACTTTTGAATGGAAATACCAAACAAATGATGTTATCTGAAACCAAAAGCTGTTTTCATTGTATTCTGAGTTTACCTGAAATATTATAATTTGCAGGAAACCACTTTAAATCTCATTTCAAACCACTGTGTCGCTGACATCGTTTAGTCATTAGATATCCCTATATACACTCAACAATATATATATACATACAACAGATTGCCTGCATGCGTGTATATTTACACGTAATTGCCATAACATGCGAGCATATTCCATGCCAAAAGCTTTGATACTCCGACTAAGCCGCGCTGATGCACCAATAAATTATAAATTCATTGTTGTCATGTAAATAAGCAACGCACCGACATGCACACACAAGCGCGCACATAAATACACGAACTGACTGAAAGATATTTTATATAAATACATGCACATGCTTATATGTTTGTGTGTGGAAAACATGCAAAATACTTGCTAATTGCTAAGCTAAGCAGCGACAACAACAATGATAACAACAACAATAATTGTCGCGGCGGCATTGCATATAATAAATAAATAAATCAATGCAAATCCATCAAAATACGAAGTTGTAGCTTGTAATAAATTCTCGGCAAACACTTTTTTCATTGCGGCCTTAACTCGAACACACACACATATACATAGTGCATCATGTGAGTGTTTGTATGTTTTGATATGTATGTGCAATTTGTGTGTAATCTAAAACATATGTGCATTATATCCATTGTACTCATGTTGCGGCAGCGTAAATTGACAACTTAATCCTGCAACATGTCAATGGCTGCTCAGTGCAAGATTTACAAGCCTAAGCGCGTCAGCTCAGCGTGGCCTAAAGTCTTCCAGCCGTTGAAAATGTGTATGTCATACTACGAATATTAATGTCCAAATATACCCATAAATATATACATATATACATATATATATCGCAATAAAAATATATTTGTATATATGCATACATCCTTGTGTGGTTGTTGCACGTGGTCCGTCATCATAGAAATCAGTTAGTATTTGCTTCCATGCTTTTGAGTGACAAGAGTTTCGTTCTGGTTAGAAACTGAATTATTGCTTACTCGTTTGTGATATGCTGCTTAAAAGCTTACTTTGCTGCTTGGAAAACAATAATATTTGGTAATTATTGCTATGAAATAAAAAAAAATGTGTTTAAATTTTTACTATGATCTTGCTCTTTCCTCTATTATTAGAGAAACATGTGTTATACACCTTAGCAATTTCGATAATAAGTACGTTTTCGGCATAACCAAGGTCACATAATGGAATTTTTCATAGACCGCAAATTCTATACTAAAAAACAATTTGAATTACAGATATTTACATCACTGACATTCTTTTTGGAGTGAGCTAAACTTTTCTTTCTTTTTTCTTTGAAATACGTTTTTTATACACAAGTCATTAAAATACTCGATGGCAGAAGGATAAAAATATTATATATTCAACCATACATCGGCTATTCCTACACTTAAATGTTCTCTGTCAAATATATAGCTGAGGTACATAAAAGAGCTGCAATATTAATTTTAAAATGGCTACCACATAGGGCTCGGACTGCCCTAGGATAGGACTCGCATTGCAGGTTCTTCTAGTGGATTGACTTCGCCCATTAACAGGTATTTCGAAAACTTCCTGAGCCAGCTCGGTTGATTCGGTGAAAATATTCTATACGGTATAGTATTTTAAAAACCGGACTATATGAACGCCATATCCCATATTTGCATAAAAATTCATATCTAGAAAACCATTTACTCACTCAAACGAAATTCGATACATGATATTCTTATGATGATCTCAATAAAAAAATTAGATCACAACAACGCTATTTTAGATGCAAATGATAACTCGAACACCAAAAAAGGCTTTGAAAATTATTTTAATACATATGATGCCTTGATAATACACAATATGGATGTTATGATGTCCATACACAGATGGATATTGACATTTAATGGAAAACGTTGATTTATATCACGCCTCAGTAAGCATATATACTGTTTGCGCCATTCAAGATTAAAGTCGGTTCTAATCTTTCAATATACCTCATTTAGTTAACGTATTAATTTGAGTGAAGGAGTGTGAAATATCTTATTAAATTAAGCATGCAGGACCCTTTTGACCCAGAGTAAAACGTAAGTGGTCCATTGAACTACTCTCAGTAACTTCCATCTCGCCGACTGCCAATTGCAGAGATTTTGACCGGACATTGTCCAATAGGCAAACTTGGGGTGAAGCTTAAAATGTTAACTGACACCAATTGTGAATGTTGTCTGGAAGAAGATAGAAACCTCTCGAATCTTTCTTCCCTGCTGACTAATTTTATTTCGATAGATGTTAAAACATTTTGAATGTCATTACATCGGTCAACTGTGTGACGGGAATCGAAATTAGCCGCCTCAACGGATATGTATTAGGTTCAAAGCGCTTCATCGATACATGGATCACTTTATCTACGCCTAGGAGGTTTTTGGCTTTTCAAAGGACCAGTGCTTCAAATGTTCATGTGCGATGGTGGCGAGTTCCGTCGGCTGGATCAACCCATAAACCGAACCCTAGGTGCTACTGATTTGAAACCAAAAAGTGATTAGTCATCTACTCTTCCTCTGATTTCTATATAATGTTTGTACTGATTTTCGTCTTCATAATATTCAGTTCCGCCCGAATTAAGTCTTCATGTTTTGTTTATCATAACTTTTGTATAAACGTCGACGAAGTATAGTTATTGGATACATGCTCGTTAGATTCGTGCATGATATTCACTTCCCATTGGTTGTCTTTATCTTAATGGAATTCGTAAATAGGGATTAATAGGAAGCCAGGACTCGCGTATTGGTAATGTAGGATTGCCAAAGTAAAATTTCGAAATCTTTTGAACCGCTTAAGGTTCAAATAATACTGTTCAGAAAAGAGAAAAATAATATCACTAGTAGGACCTTCATAAAATTCGATTTTCTAAGTAAAATTTAGGGCTTTGAGGGTACTTAGTAATTCTAATACAGATTTCCACCTTACTTTTCACTTACGCTTCGAAGCGTAAGTGTGTATTATCCCGATCATAAGGCGTAGTTTTCATAATAACTAAACATGTGCTAATGAATATGCACTCATTGGCACAGTATTAATATTAACCTGCTTAGTAAATATTTAAATATTCAATGATCCAAAGCTACTTAACTTTTAATCCATTTTGCAATTTGCGGTAAAAGTGGCAAATTAATATGTCAACTTACAAAACATATGCTGTCAGCCAGAGGTGCGAACCATAGCCCTGCGCAACTGTGAGCAACAAACACAACATTAAAGGCAGCAAAAGCAACAATAAGCATTAAAATCACTCTTAAATGCGCACATACGTACGCGGAAAAGCTTTTCAACGAACTGCTGTGATGCGCCCGAAGCTCAGACGGAAGCAACGCGGAGCGACCAACAGCCATGGCGAGTGTGTTGTCTGCCTGCGAAAGTGTTTCAGAAACATTGCAAGTGCTATTTTTTGCTAATTTATTTTATTTAATTTTTTTTTTTTTTGTTTGGTCAAAAGGGAAATTTTCTTGAAACGCTCATCGCCAAAACGCAGCCACTGCGAAAACGCAGGTGGGAGTGTGCAAACAAAAAAAAGAAAAAAACTAACTGGTGTCACTGGGTGTGCGCTCTTGCAGAGTGAAAGTGAGCGTTTCCACCAGCGCCGCTGACGTTGAATTCCCTGAAGTGTGGACCAGCAGCGAGAAGTGTTATTATATGCTGGAGATATATATATATATATATGTGTGTATATATATATATATATAAATAGACATATATATATGAACAGCATTTTCATGCATGATCTCAGTTGATTTACAAAAGAAATGCTCATCAAATATTTTTAGTAAATTATTTTTTGTGCTGCTAATGGTTATGTCTTCCTCGATGGTACTCCCCACTAAGCGTGTTTTGGGGCGTATGTAGATGGGCGTGTTGCGGAGTCTTATGCTCTGCCCTCCCCTCACCAACCGACACACACACAAGCTTAACGTTTAATTTTTCTTATTTTCCTTATTGTCTGCTCGATTGATTTCACATGTTAGCCATTTTAGTTTATTGTTGTTCTTTTTGTTTGTAGCTGCTGCTGTCAAGTGAATTCCCAACGGTGTGGCAAGCAAAGTGATTATCCTTATAGTGTCCTCAATTGATGCAGTGTGAGCGCTGTGCGAGCGCATATGTGTAGTTGGTGTCTTATGGATATGCGTGTGTATGTGTTTTTAATTGAAATGTTATTGTATCCACCAACTACCATGCTGCATATGTGAAGAATATCTGAAAGTAAACACAATGCGTGCATACCCCACTCCGACGTATCGACTTGTATGCGAAATTGTTCAGGTTTTCGCATTTCGCCTTTTGCCCGCTTTGAATAATGTATGCGCGACGGGAATGCAAGACATTTGATGCTCATTAAATAAAGTGGATTTGTGTGGACTTGGCGTTAATGTTGCACACACACACACACGTATGCTCGTCACGCAAACACTTACACACATGCATTCATTTACACGCGGGTTAGTCATAACTGCAATCAAACTGGCATAATACACAAGTTCTATCATTGTGAATATATCTACTTAGGTGCTTACTCCGAAGCGCCTGGATTAATGTGGCATGCTGGTCAACTAATATTCGTGCTTTGTGTTAATATATTTTACAAAAGACTCACACACCTGCCCTGTAGGAATGGCTAACAGTAGAAAAACTAAACTATTTAGAAAATGTTATAAATTAGCTGAGAACCAAGCATTAGTTGAAATTGAGATATTGAGATTGAGAATTTACCAATTGTTAGTATTCAAGAACTTCTCTCTCCAATGTAAACACGTTGAGCATTTGACTGCTTAGCAAATTCCTAAACAGTTGTCACATAATATTATTGGAAGAAGCTAAAACCTTGCCCCTAGTGTAAAAAACTATACAGTTCTCTTTCTCACTCCAATTGTTTCTCACAGATGACGCGCAGCCCTTCTGTCTAAAATAGAACATCTGAATAGAAGTGGAATTTGTGTCCACTCTTGCTTCGCCTACTTTATCTTTAAATTTGAAATGAGTTTGAATTAGTTTATCACCTAGTTCTCTATAAATACTGAATAGAGTCACTGAATTTGCTGCGAAACTGGCACAACTGCTCCCCAAAAATAGTTCACAGCAAAACGACCCCTTAGAGTAGTGGAGATATGTTTATGTTGTTATTGTTGGAGTAATGCAGCCGAATTGATAGTCCATGGCCCTATAAAAATCCGGATTGGTTCGTCGAGATATGTTTATCGATCTTTACGCACTACCGCTAAGGACAAACTTTCAGTTTCAAAAAAGTCAATTTTCCACGGAGTAAGTAACAGTTATAAGTCTGTCGGAACTTCTATTTGCTATAGATTCGTTAATCCGAGAATAGAATTCTTCTGAATAGAGAAAAAGATGCTATGAAAACTGTATGGATCTTCAAATAAGCAATTACTATGGCAATTAAATAAAACACGTTGAATAATAAAAGCGAATTTTTCCAAAACAAAGTTTTTTTCTTTAAAATTTACTCAGCCTGTCTGGTACCTTTGTCTTCAAAATGAAACAAAAGAAAGCAACAACGTATGTGAAGATTATTAACTTTTTACTAGCTACTTATTTAAAATTCACCAGCATTTTAATATTTTTAATTATATTGACAAAAGTGTAAAGCTCCACTATTCCTACAGGGTATGCAGAAATGCTCCATTGGAAGTACCCCTACCGACAAGCTTATATGTATGTACGTATGTTAATGCTAATATGCTTGTTAATATTTAGCTCTCAATTTCACAATTGTTTATTTTTCATAACTGTACCAATGTAATATTGATGATCTAGTGTTTTAACCCATGAAAGGTAGGTAAGAATTATTTATGTGGCTAATGTTATGTTTTGCAATTACTTAAGTATGCTCATGTGGCTGATTTGCGAATTGTGGTAAGAGTTATTATAGTTACTCATGAAACCGTTACTTTATACATACTAAGTACTTTGGCAATTTAATTCATTATAACACTTGAATTTGTATAAAACTTTGCTTACTCCCAAGTGTAAGGTAGTTGGGGATATTTGGATATAAATATATGACTGCTAGTGAATATTTACGCGTCCCGAACAAGATGCTGACTCGAATTCAAAGTTTAAAATATTTCGAAGTGGGTAGGCCTGTCTGGGATTTAAAAAAAAATCGGTAATTTTTTGGCTCTAAGTACATTTATTGTAATAAAAACACTATTCAATGCGTAGA
Organism: Bactrocera minax; assembly: GCA_021498325.1. Taxonomy (NCBI): domain Eukaryota; kingdom Metazoa; phylum Arthropoda; class Insecta; order Diptera; family Tephritidae; genus Bactrocera; species Bactrocera minax. The sequence continues at coordinate 2,014,559 of JAKEEE010000011.1, read as the reverse complement.
AAAATGAAAAAGTATTGAAGCGTTCGTGACAGTGAACTTCAGCACATAACACTTTAAACGCGCTTTTCTAGAAACCGAATTTTCCTAAACGAAAGATAATGGTACCCGGAGCATATCGCAAGTATTTACTTGAAATTTCAGCCATAATTAAAGTAACATTAGCTTAAAAGTCACATGTGTACTTTTAGTTATTATAGCAACTTTTTTATAAACAGTTTGCTGCTAATTTTTTCGGTAAAAAATTTAAGCTTTTTTTTACAAGTCCGCCATTTTGCGGAAAGCCGATTTAAAGCTAAAAAAAAACATATGTGCTTTGCCAGCTATTCTTATTTAGATTAAATTTCCGTCTTTTATATTGTTACAGATAGCACAGCCTCCCCGAATCACCCTCACCGGTAGAGCTCTTAAAAAAGCTCTTCAGAAGTTTGGTTCGGTAGTCGCCATTCTGTACGAAATGTTACTCCCAAATACGTGTTTAATAAGGCCTGGAATAAATAAATTCGATTCCCTTTTTTTTTTACTCTCAGAATAAATCGTCAAACTTAGACATATTTTAAGGTTCTAGATTGACCTAACTTAAGGGTCTTAAGGAATTGTACCGCAAAGTGAATAACTTTCAAGTGATTTGTTTCAAGGCTAATGAATTTCAAATTATAGAATTGTTTATTGCTGAACGGAAATATCCTTAGGTACACATAGGAAAATGAAATGTGCCTTAATCCATATCTATGAAAATATTACAACATGACATTCTTCAAGGGCTTTGTTTACATATATGCAACCTCCATATTATTTGATACAATATCATATTAGTTGAATGCCCTAAGGCTAAGTACATAGTAAAGTGAAGAAGAAATATTTATGCAATATATACAAACCGATGGCCCGGAAAAGGATAGTTTAAAAAATGCTTTTTGAAATGTTAGAACTGTTTATAATAAAATTAATTTTGACTATAATATTTGTTATATTGCATTAATAAAAGTTTCAATTTCTACCATAAAGAACGGTATAACAATATTACAAAAATCAAGTTCAAGCGATATTTACATCAAAACAATCAGAAAGAATCAAACTCAAATTTTGAATTTAACACCCTTAAATTTACGTAAGCGCGCAATTTTGTTAAGATCCGTCTTCAATTATATTTTTGCCCATATTTTGCATAGAAGTTAGTACAATGTATCGTGCGAATTTAATATTCACAATAACGAACATTTATATTAATGGCTCTAGTTCCAAAAACGTTAAATTTGTTATAATTTTGGTTTGAAAGTAACACCTTAGAGTCCAATAATTTGATGGTCTGCGGTTGATAAGTTAAATAAAGTTAAAATAACAGAATTATACTTCCTATGAACTAACCTGAAAGTTAAGCATAATGAGATAGAGTGCATTTAATATTGACGACTTGAGGATTTACTAAAAATCACCTACCTTAACATTTACCTATTGTAATAAATACCGATTTGGAGCAACAAAAGCGGCAGCTATAATAAATAAACCAATAAGCTGCTGTACAAATAGCCTGGCTACTACAACACACATATATGTTATACATATTTCTGATCGAAAAGATTTAAATAATAAATTTTTCAAAGTAAACAATAGCGTATAATGCAATAAAAATGAAAAATTGACTTCAGCAACAAATGAAATCAAATAAAAACCAGCAACTAAATAAATCACATTAATCGAAGACTAAAAGCGAGTTGAATATCCGAATTCGGTATAAAAGTCTAAGGCATCAAACTATGAATTAGTTTTTGGTTAAGATCTTTACTATTCTTTTAGGGGACCAGATTACATATACACGTATTTATTTGTCTAAAATGGAATGAGACAGCTAGCATTTAAATAATAATTCACTTAAATTGGTATAACACAAAGGAAAGGTTATACTTTTTGAGCAACGAAACAAAAACTTGTTTGTTTGAATCTAAGCTAAGTTCGAGTCAAACGATGTGTGTAGGTTTATCGGTGAATCAATATAACTGCGCTTAGCTGGTGAGTTATGTCGCTAGATAGCCGTTGAAGCAAATGCAGACACACAATTAAAAAACATTAAAAATTACAACTAATATGCACCAGAAATATCAGAGGAAGCACATTAGAGAAATTTCTATGGATATATACGTACATCTATAAGGGAATATGCGTGGATAAGACGCACGGACGGTGGTTACTGTGGCACCGGCACAAGTGGATCCATACACCGGCTGCCCAATGCACTGATTGTCGGGCGAGTAAGTGTCAGACGGACACACAAAAAAGCGGTCACGACATTATTAGTCAATGCAAGATTGTGTTGTGGCACGGTGCTTTATTGCATAACTTTAAATGGTAATACACCCATACAACGGCACCATGGAGACTATACGTAAATAGCTAAGCTAGGAATTCATACGGAGCGAAACTCCTTTTTGGTCTCGAAATTCTAACTAGCAACCAAACCACAACTCGAGCGAACGACCGCTCAATAGCATAGAAGGTCTAGCGAGCAACTAGCGGCTAGAGAAAGGAAAAAACCTCAAGAAAGAAAAAGTAATCAACAACAAAGAAGAAGCAGCACATAGTTGAAAAGGAAACACCGACAGCTGCAGCAACAAAACGCGCAGCGTCTACCTGTTGTACAAATGCAACAACATATGTATATACGAGTATGTGCGTCGATGGTCAGAGTCAGCGTTCAAATCGAATCGACCCCAAAATAGTGTGCGGACCAACTGTGGAGACAAAACATTAAAATAAACGACAGTCAATCCATCTTCTTTTTGTGTCGTCGATTGTTCACTCGTCGGTTGTTGGTTGGTTGTTGTTATTCATATTGTTGCGACTTTGAAAATGCTAATGGTAATTGGTAATGGAAAATGTAATAGTAGCAAGAATACTAGAATGGAAAATGCGATCGAAATGAACGGTGTGCAATGGGAGATTTAAGTCAGCGCAGGCACTTTGTTCCAAGATCATTTGTGTATCTATAGAAGTTGGCAATATACACATAAACATATGTATATATGTATTTATATTGAATATGTGATTTTTGCTTTTCAATTGCATGCATGCATACTTCATTTGACTCTAAATTTAAGAAGATATTAAAGTAAACATAGCATTTGGCAACACTTTAGCTTTGAAGAACTTAATTTAATGTATTTGGGGTTTTAGTTTGAAAAATATTGGAAATATCCCCTAAATGAGGACGACCATAAAAATTAACCATTCTTTAAACATTTTATAATGTTGTACTAAATTAAGAAGGTTAGTTACTAATGTTGGATAAATACTCTTCCATTCGGTACACATGTTGTTAGAAATCGAGCTGAACTCACACATAACAGTATTTTTTGCATGTATTTAGTCAAATATTTTTAACGAATGGCATATTAAACTCGCTATTTCATGTATTTACTTAAGACATTAAGACCTTAAAAACTTTTTATATCTGTGCTAATTGCATGACCCTGAATTGGAATTTAGAATTTCTGCTTCTTTCTGTAACGAAGTCTAGTTTTTTTGTTCTCAAAATGTGTTCAAAGGTCTGCTAATGTGTTCGAGGCAAAATGAGAAGAAAGAGCCAGTCGAAGAGTTATATGTAGTTATGGAAGAACCAATGAACAACCTGGGATCCGACAATTTATAATGTTTTATATTCTTCCAACTTCTGAATAACCAAAGTATCTTCTCTGTTCCATAACTTATACTGCTCTTCAGTAATGACCTCTATCCGTAACTACCGAGTTAGTACTCACTAACCCTGATAAGTTTAACTAAGTCCACTAAAAAGTCCCTCATTATACATCTGCGGTCACATTTCATTACTTCGAGTACATAACTACACTCGATCCATAGCGATATGCCAAGCTTTTTCCTCTAGATGAGAGTTCACATTTGGAATATAATAAATTTTTCCGATATATTCGAGAACTGCTTCACAAAAGGTTCTGTTTACATCTTCTTGTGAAAGGAATAATTATAACATCTTTTGCATTTAATTCGGATAAATATTTTTAAGGGATAAACTATTTATGTTCGATAAAGTTCCGACGATCCAACTGCTTTACAAACAATATCATGAAGTCTGTTCAGAAAGTAGCGGCCAGAGATCGTCTACTTGTTGCCAACTCTTGATGGCTTTAAGTGAAATCGTTAAGCTAGCGAACAGTAAAAATAACATATCACTATCACTAAGTAGCGATTTCTATTCAGAGCCACCGAAATTACAGTCGATGTCTAGAAAGGAGTATATAGTTATATTCATGGTCTCAAAAACGCTTTCGATCCTACGCACCGAACACTGAAGGAGTAAATGGGTCCAATTCCCACATACAAATCTAGTGGTTTCATTGCGTTAAGTATAATTAAGACTCTTAAATCCAAATTTTCTACTGTGCCAAATGTCCAATATATCTTTTCTTATAATTAAGAGGTATGCTATAGGTTAGGACCTACTGACCTTAGCTATTTCCTACTCTTTTTTGACCCTTTTTTCCAGCTTTTATGAAGTAGGAGTGTCTATACTGTCCTCTAAATTGTGGTTATTCCGTAATAAAGAACTCACCGAAAATTATTATAGCTTATACCTCATATAAAATATATGACTAGGGGGAATTGATCGGCTAAAATCTTTAGACATTTTTAACAGAGTGAATTCTTAAAAACAAATTGGTTGCAATTACTTTCGAAATAAAAATTACATAAAATTATACAACATATAGAATCAAGAAGTCCGTAATTGCGAAATAATCAATCAAGTAATCAATATCTCCTAATTTTGTATGGCGAATAAATCTCATATGTTTTATAATTATCGTTGTTTTTGTATGTTAAAAATGAGGATATTTCTCTAAATTCAAAATATTTAACTACATAAGCGCCAATTTTAGCCTTAACACTTTAAATCGATAATTTATCATAGTAATCAATACAAGCGAGACTAATGGACGAATACAAAAGTACGCAAATGTAATTTGTAATAAGAATTACTTGAATGTTAAATGAAGTGTTTGTTTGTGGTGAGGTGCTGCGATTTACCGAGATGATGAAGCGAAATATAATTTAGCAAAGAATCGCCTGACTGTCAGAGTAATTCATATAACTGTTCAAACATATGTATGTATTTACACATATAATGTTGTATATTATCTGGCAACGTCTGACGCACACAACGTGCACCTTGACCCTGTTGCATTGCAGATAACTTCAGTTCGTCTTCTTCGCGCCCGTTTTGTTTTTTTTTTTGTTGTTTTTAATATTATACTTCAATTTCATGGTGGGTGTAAGCGTGAAAAATGTGACCATATTGCAAGAAACATTGTGCGGCCAAGAATATATCAGCGATATGTTGTTGCCGCCAACAATGTACAACAAACGACAACGGAATTCCGATTTGATGCCAGCAACGTATCCACATGCAAACACATACACATACTTACATAGTTACATACTCAAATGTATACTATAGTAGTGGTGTTGCCAGATGAGAAATGTCGGTACTGCTGATGGTTAGATGATGTTGGCCGGTGATGTCGCTGATGACCGACAACGACGGCCGGCACACGAATATGCCATAATAGCAGCAACAACAAAGAACGACCAACATGCCAATGCCAAAATGTATCAGATTTCACTCACAATCAGCGAACGAGACGAACGAATGAATGCGAACTCGAAAACTGAAACATTCATGGTAATATCATGGTCGATGGGCAGCAAGTGGACAACAGCAACAGCAACAGCAACAGCAACAACAACAATCGCAGCAGCAGTGGCGGCAAAGCCATAACTACATTGGCATGGCCTTCGTTGCAACATTTTATTTTATGCACTTTTTTCCACTTTATTTCACCTAACATTGTTATTATTGCTGAGAAATTGTTGTTGCACATATTGTTATTGTTGTGGTTTTAGCGTAGCGATTTTACACGCTTACAATGTACAGCGTAGCGTAAGCTGTGCGAAAAATACGAAATGCATCATTACCAACACTCCGAATGGTGGTTACCATTGCAAATGAGCTGCGCGGCGATCGAATGTCCACGGCGAATGCACGGCGAAGACAATGTAAGCGCTCGCGTACATACATGTAACAATGCACACATGTATGTGAGTGACGGCCATGTTGCAGATAAGTGCGGTCGCCAAGACGACATGATGGACAAAGGCAGCGGGCACAAAATATAAAAAATGCTCATTGCTTGCCACGAAATTGAGACTTTGCTGTCTGTCCAGCGTAGTTCAATAGTTGCATTTTCGTTGTTTTTGTTTTGTGTTTTTTTGTTTTTGCTTATCGTCGTATGTCTGTATGTTGTTGCGTGCTATAGTTGCAGCCATAAATGCGCGCGATAATGCATGGCTGTATATTAAATGTTGATTGCAACATTTGCTGCACAAAATAGGTATGTGGCATTCATAACTGTCCATGAGCGGGGGGTGCGCATTGGTGGTGTTGGCGTTGGTGAAGGTTGAACGGCGGCCGAAAGAAGCAGGTGGTTGTTGTTTTTTAATGTCACTGCAACCACAAGTCGCAGATGCGCATGCAAATTTGCTAGCGAATACATTGTTGGCGATAAATATTCGACAACAACAACATTAAATGAGACATTTAAATAGGAAATATCTGAAAAAATTCCAAAAAAATTAAAAAAATGAAAAAAAATTTTCCTTTTTAATTTTTGTGATTTTATTTAGTAAATATTCCGTAATTGGCGACTCATTTTCGACAATCTTTATACAAGTTAATTAAAATTACATTGCCGTTACACTCGCAAGCGCACGAACCGACGTACATACACACATTCATTTGCAATGAAAAATTGTTGCCCGTCAGAGCTTTGTACATAATTATTCACTTTTAATCTAATGTCAATTGAACAATTCATTTAATTAACAACTCGCGTTTCGCGCATGCAAATTTTCGTTTTCTCAGCTACATCCAAAGTCGCGAATTATTTATCAATAACAATTTTGGACATGCAGTTGCTAATTAGAGAATACGTAAGTATGTATGTAAAAATGTGCATATTTTTATCTCTCAAGAATTTTGCGCTGTTGTGCCGAATGTTATTGCGCTTCGTACAAAAAATGTCGCTGAGGTCACTTTTTTCTCAGGGTGATAAAGTTAAAGTTGCCTTGGCTCACTTTCGGAGTTTTTATTTCATTCGCATGGAGAATAGAACAGCTTGTGTGTTGCTGAAAATTATTACCATTATTTATATAAACCCGGGCTGCGTCCCTTAAAACACAATTTCTTGAAATACTATTGGTCCACAAAAGTTCACCGCAATAAAGTTATGATTTCATGGAATGTAAAGTTTGTTACTTCATTCTGCTGGAACCATTTCGGACTTGGTCGATCGAGACTGATTTGTGAATTTGGAAACAGTTATGACTGTTAAACAGTTATGACCGTTAAATTAACGGCGACCACATTCCATACGAAGATGTTCTTCAAGAGCGTTCTCTAGAACGATAAAATCAATTTTCAATAATGTTTTATTACTCTTATATGTAGATCAGCTGAAAATTTGGACTTTGGCCGCAGTACCACTTACTTTCAGCGGAAGAATTTTTTTACATTGGTCCCGTAACACAGCTCAAAAAGTAAGGCTCGATCAGCTGTTTTGACTTAACTATGGAGAATCCTCTCATCAGTAAAGGTATTGAAACAAATACCTACCATATATTTTTTGTTAGCGTATTTCATTCAGTATATGACTAACACCATAAATGTACATTTTCAGCAGGTTTAATGTATTATCATAAAGGGATATTAGATAAAATAGGTGGTGTCACATATTCTCTTAGCCTCCTTATAACAAGTATATTGATTTCCGTCTTTCCGCTTGTAGCAGATACCTAAGATCATAAATGAGAGTACTTAATGAAATTAGGTGTATATGAAGTCCTTGCAATGAAATTAGCTAGTATCATACCTGAACAAAACCGGTCTACAACTTTGTCATATTTTTAAATAAACTTTTTCAAATATCTCTAAGTATTTTATATGCTTCAAGTTAATAGAAATTGTGAGCTTTTTATATCTGGGCAGAACTGGGCACTTCCTTACTTTATATTATTTACTGACAAATGCTTAACTTCAAACTTATCGTTCCAAACAAATTTAAGTCGCCGAAAAAACTGCACTTAGTAGGATAAAATCCGTGTCCACTCCAATGTCGTAAACGCGTTGTCGTGGGGATTGATGGTTAACGAAAAGGTGACCTATTGTTGAAATATTACCGGATCCCTTGGATTTGTATCTCTACATAAATACAACAAAATCACTGATCACTGATCACTGATTGACCCAAAATTCTTAAAACAACAGTGAAAAAACTCTTTCTGATATCTTTAATACACTTACAGTGAGAAAGAAAGAAAAAAATAGAGAGAATTTACGGTGCAAAGGTATCTGTTTCCAAAAATGTTTTTATAACGATTATTTTGGTTGATTAGAGCTAGTGTTCAAATATGCTTATACATAGTTCCAATGCTGAAGAAGCGACTTGGGCCAATAGGGAAGTGGATCTATCATCATATATCAACAAGAATTTTTTGAATTTATTACGTCTTTGTTGTTGTTCTTATTTCTCTAAATAGAAATCTGTGAATCATATTTGTACCGAATTAAAGTAAGAATTAAGAACGGCTCGTAATATTTATTTTATGCGATACCATAATTGGTCACTCTGTTTTATTTGAAGCCATTTTTTTACAAAATAAATCTACAAAATGCTCAAACATTCATAGTTTCGTAATCGTCAAACAGATCTCTTGCTCATATTAGCATTATAAAATATTCGTTTCTTTTCTAACTCTGGAATTGTTCGCTTCTTTCAATCGCTTCTATTGACCAACTTGAACTAGAGACTTACCGTTTAAATAGCCATTTAAACTTGCCAAAAATTAAACCACAAACTTCAATACATAGTTTTTGGTTCAAATCATAATATTATTGGTAAGAAATATAAATTTGTTGGCCATTCACCAAAAATTTGATATATGAATTGTGCCAGACACAATCCCGTTGGTCAACTTACATTTCCAATAGTTCTGAAGCTTATAGCAAGCCATTGCCAGTAGAAGTTACATATTTCGCTGGAAATATGAGCTCGTAGCTGCAACAATAATAAAAAATGTAATATTCGTAAACTTGCAGAGGCACATGCCACAAACGCCAGAGCATAAATAAAATTTAAATAGAAATATTGAATTTCTGGCGCCTGCAGCGACCGCTGTCATAATCAAAATTTTCCGACCACGCACTGGAAAATCGATAAATGTGGCAAACAAAAGTTCGCTCAGGAATTCATACAAATTTATGAATATTTTTGCCAACAAAGAACTCGCCATGTTAACACACACACATACGTATATATCGAGTATTATTTCTACTTCTTGCACTCTGTCACAAATTTATTGAAGGCAACTGCAATTGCAGCCGTCCTTGTCGCTGGATAAATAAATTTCGTATGCTCATGAAATAAAGGATATGCAAAAACAAAAACAACAATAAAGACACCTTAAGCTGCATTGCAACTACAGCTTCTCATATGTATGTAAGTGTGAATGTGCAGCACTTTATCAACTCATATTGCACCAATGTGGCGGGCACCATGTTGCCACCACGCCAGCAGTGTGGTGAAGCCTAAAATAGCAACAGCTAAATGCACATATACATATACAAACATTTTAGCGGTAAGTGAACAAGCATTGTCGCAGAGGACATAACATTCTATGGGCGCAAGATGCCAACGCTGCGCAGGCGCGACAACGGCGTGTGTGTCCAACAACATATGCAGATGCCAGCGCCAACGAACAACATCAGCAACATGCGAGTACAAGCTGGAGTAACAAGAGGAATAAAAGCAGCAAGCAGCAAGCAGACAGCAGACAGCAGCTAGAAGTAATTGCAGCGAAGCGGGTGCCTGCCAAGAGTTGGATATGCAGTGGCCAGCCGGCACCACGTTCGTGTCATTTGCGTATGCGCGGCATGGCGTTAGGTGCGCGCATGCGTAGCGTTGACAATGATGATACGGCAATGGCGGTGGAGTCGCGCAGTGGCTCCGGCAGCAGCTTTGGAGGTGGCCCCCAACATGGTGTAGCAGCAAACTAAAAATAAACATTGCTGAAAATTGCAAGAAAAATAAATATAACGTGGCTACACATACATACATATGTACGCCAGTGTTAGGTGACCAGTTGAGGTATGGTTGTGTGTCGGTTTGTTTGCTTGTAGTTTGCTGTTTGGAAATTTGCGCTTGCGCACCGAACATGATTTTAATTGCAATGTGTAGAATAAAATAAATAAAAATCAGCAAAAACGAAATCGCATTGAAAGAAAATAAACACAAGCAAATCCGACAACATTGTTCACCACGTTGACAATGGTGGCAGCAGTAAAAAGAAAAGACCTAGAACCTGGTCTATGCTTGTGTGAGCGCCAGTATCGAAACAAAATGAACAGTTTACTTGAACCGCACTTGTGTAATTACATAGGGTCGCGGTTATCAAAAGCTTTTCTTTCTGTCAGATTCTATAATTATACTAAATAAAGTCGAAGTGACCAAATGGGTTTACCGAACTATGGTGAAACTGATTCCAACATCGGATGTAGAAAAAGATATAGACAAATGGAAAAATATGCCTGCATAACGGTCATCCTTCCAGAGACGATGTTAAACCTCCAATTAAATTTGCAAATATTTTGATTTAAGGTCTCATGATCATAAAAAAATATAAGGAACGTACCAGCTTTCGCATCATGTTGTTGTTATTTTGATAAATTTTTTAACCATATCCATTTAGTAGAGAAATCAATTGCCCGAGTGCCATTTAAATGTAGAAAACTGTAATAAACCAGTATTTAACATTTCTTCCTGCATACCAAAATAAGATATCCGTTAGATGGTGGACTGCAGGTAACACCTCATAAGGAAGCAAATAAATCTGTGTTACTATGCTCCCAAAAATGTTGTTGCCTTTTACACTCAATACGTTTTAATAAAAATATGGAATACTTAGCTTTGTATTGGTAAAATAGTAAGAAGCCAAATTAGGTAAAAATGTCAAAGTTTAAACTTAGAAAAGCGATTCGCTGCGTCAATTTCGAATTTGTTTTTATGTAGTATACGAATTGCTTTGCATTTCAAAGGTGTCAAAGTACAACATATCTCACACTAGGAGTTAGAAAAGAGCTCCGACGACTTCCGGATATTAAAGTATTAATGAAATGCGGATCCATAATAATATTGGAAGACTTCAGAAGAAGTACGAAGGCCTAAAAAGTGCTAACTTGAGTGCTAACTTCCAATAATAATTTTTAGCTACCGATATTTATTTAAAGCTTCTTTTAACTCACTTTCCCAAATATAGGTAAAATAATTAAAAAAATAGAAGTATCATAATACGTGTAATAATAGAACATGATTCTTTTCGGCATATCTTTCTTACTAAATATTCCATTCCATAATTATATCCCAAACTGCTGATGAATTTTTCCTGAGTTTTTGTTACTATATATGCGTCTTAAGAGGTTAGACCAGAGCAGAATTTTCAAAAATGGTATTATGTTTTACGTCCAAATACTCTTTAGGGTCCTGAAAATATTATTCAATTGATGGAATAATGAATAGTGGGATTTTTCCTGTCCAATCCGCTGTAACGTCGAAGCGTTTAGGTCAGTCAACTTTAACAAATTGAATTTTGAAAGCGTTTTTCTCAAAACTGCCTTGCTCAAACCCGGCGACGATAGTACTTGGAGACTATTGTAGGTATTCACTTGGAATTTCAGCAATAGCTTCAAAGCGATATCATCTAGTAAACAAGATAAGATTTTTGTCATTATTGCAACTTTTTTATCGTAAAAAAGTTAATATTTTTTTACAAGTACAAGTTTTTGAATAAAACCTTTAAAGCCTAACCTATTAAATAAATTCGGAAAAGCTGCGAATAGATGAGCTGTGGCTCTGTGACACATATCGATAAGGATGCCGTTCTATGACATACATCAGTAAGGATGTGGTACACTCACGAAGCCGAGGTTGTGGGAGTTATTATGGGAATATACTCGTCATAGCTTAACCTCCATCACTCCTTCGCCTTATTTGTTAAAAATGCCCAGTGATCTGATCTGATTCATTGAGAATGATCATGCTCTCCATTATTGCTCCTCAGTTTAGGCCTCATCAGATTGAAATTTAGACCAATAATTCATATCTGTTGTTGTCAATTTCATCCCAGGGATTGGCAAATTACACAATGCATACTCTCTGAGAAGAAGTTTAAAGACAATAACGTCGACAGCGAGCGCGTTACAAGATTCATATTTGATAAGAATTCTTCGCTTCCAAAAATTAAACAAATGGGCTGATTTAAGTACAAAATTCCACACCAATATACAGAATCCAAGCCAAAGTCGATAAATTACTTCACTGCTATTTTTTGTAGGCCGCAGTGTAGAACTAAACCGATTATCGTAAACATAGCGGGATAAAACCAGAAATCGTTACCAAAAGTTTGAAAATCTTGATACAGCCTGGTAGGTAGCAATATTATTGAAACTGCGTGTCTGAGACAATGGTCATCATGAAAATAAAAAAGATTTTATAAAGGATATAAAAGATTTTTAGAAATAAATTAATACTTTCTTAAAAATAAGTCACTGTAAGGAAAACATAAATTACCAACAGCTTACCACAACACAAAAAAAAAAACGAATTTCTATTAAATAAACCATTCATGATCTGTATATCTATCCGATTGGAAAACTCACTGAATATAAAGAATTTCCAAGTTAAGTAGACAACCAAATCGAATGTGACTTTAATGTGAATTACATTGCATTTCCACCAAGCAGCTAAAGTGCCGAGTGAAAGCCAAGAGAGTACAATAACACAGTGGGCAGATGTGACTATTCGTCAACAATTTTCTAGCCGCAATTGTGTGCACAAAAACTCATTATTTTAATTAACATTTAGTTCATGCTACAACAACAACTGCAGCTCCCTATAAGCGATATATGTATGTAGTAGATTTAAACGAGCTGTCGGTCATGCCATCCAATGTCTCCACAATTGGCATCCATTCACACGGTTTGCAAATGCGGGTTTACATACATATGTACATTATGAGCATTATATGCGCATATGTACATATGTATACGTAAATTGACGAGCTAGGTGACTGTTATTTAGCCACTGCGAAATGCAAAAGCAACACATTGAATATGGAATCCAGCTGGGACTGAAACACCAAATGCACTTTCGCATTCCAAATACATACAAATATGTAAATGCATGCATATAGATCTACTTTCAAATGTTTGTGTGTTAGTAAGCACATTTACGTTTACGTTGCGGTTATCCATTATACCAAACTAAATCGTATTACGAACCTGTCATGTGAAATGTCAACCGTAAAACGTTTGTTGATTGTTCATTTCACTTTTCCACTGTATTATTGGCAATATGTACATATATATAACCACAGATCTCTAGTACTGAATTCTAGTAGTGTGAAAATATTCTTTCATACACATTTGCAAAATTTTGCAACAAACACAATATTACCATGACAGCACGAGGCTCGTACTATGATTTCGCATTTACTATTTTACTGTTGTTGTTTTTGCTACGTATACTATGAAACACTTTCATGAAACGACAATTACATCAATTCATAGAAATGCATAGACGTGTAGGCCAGCGCACACTATGGTTGTCATTTGATTTGAGCCTTAGTTGGAGAAGCAGGAACGCAAGCATTCTGCAACCGTACACATATATTTTCTGTGCAAATATATATGCGTGTTTGCTAAGCCGCGATGATGTAGGAATTTCATAAATTCAGTCAATTTCATTCAATTTGATATGGTTAAGCCATTTGAAAGGATTAAGGTCATTGTTATTAAGTGTTCAACTGGTTATAGTTCAGTGACAGCTAAAACGTGGTAATATGCACATTAGGGTAGTTAATCCTGTTTGCAAATAGGAGTTTGCCTTACATGTGCTACAGGACATCAGCATACTATTTGCGGCTAACAATTTCTTTTTCTTGAAACTACATCAAATAAATAATGGATTCCTTTTCCGTCTCACTGGTGGGCAACAACAAAATATAATTATCCATATTTTTCTTAAAAATTATCTTTGTGATGTTCTCGTAGCGCATGATTTCGCAAGTAATAAAATCAATTTGTTAAATATTTATATACAGGGTGATTTATGCACTAAAATTCTTTAAAATTTGACAAAAAATACTAACTAATAATCTAACTAATCTAACTAAACTGGCAGTTGACAGCTGTAGCTGATTTATCTGGTTATACGGTAAAACATTTTGTTAACCTAGTTTCTCAAGAACTTGGAAATTTTCTTTGCTTTAGAGAACCTGAAGTGATAATGAACCATTCTGACATAGTCTGTATGGTACCTGCTGAAACCGTATTAATCCCAACCCATTACTAAAATTGTTAACCACATGGAATTGTTCATCATGTAGCATTACCGTTAACCGAAACGGTATTTTTCAGCACTGGTCCAATGAAAATTCTTGAAATTTCCAATGATGACACTACTCCAAAACTTTCACCAAACAAGCACTCATTTCCTACCGATCACATGTCTGTTTTCCAACTCCCAGATAAGACCGATTTTCTTACATGCCGCTGAGCCGTTTAAAATTGGACGAATGCGTGCTTCAATAAGATGGTGACACACCTAGTGTAAAAAAGATCTGTTTTCATGTTTCCATATTCTATAACATATTTCTTAAAAAATAACGTTCTAAAATTTTAAATGAATATTTAACATATACTTTTTGAGTTACAGCGTTCTAAAGTGTAGCCGCTTAGGTATTATAAAGATCAATCAATTCATATTTAGACGAGTTTTTCTCACACTACATGTTTCAAATTGGCAGTAGTTGAATTCGAAGATAAATTACCCCATCGCTTTGATATTTTCCGCTTATTTTGGATATGTTTCGCTTTACAAAGGCCTTCCAGCTTTCCGATTGTATGAAAACTGTAATTTTCGCCGGCTAAGAATCATCTAATTTTTGAGTAAAATGGATTTTTTTTGTCAAAGTCTGCTATTACGTTAAATATTAAATCTTTTTTAACAATGTATGTATATATGTTTATAACGCAGTAGTTTTCTTTAAAAAATTTTCCAAAATCACATTTTTTAGGCGGTCACACTATGTATGCCCCTTAGAAATATTTCGACAGATATTGTATATACAATTACACAGAATGGTAAATATTGTGAGCAATTACCTGTATATGATATGAAAATTTAGGTGGCAATCCTTTTAAATTTCGATATAGACAATATATATAACTTTTTAACAGTTTTTATTTTATTTAAATACCATCAAAAAGTGGAATCTAAAAATAACATTTAGAAATAACAATAAAAATTTACGCTATAATCAATCAGCACAGATTAGTGGATAACGAAATTCGAGATACTGAAATATTTCCATTTATATAATAAATAAATATTTTCAATCGAATACTTACTCACTATTTTACCATTTAAAATCCGCTTTCCTGTCCAACAATATAGTTTACCAGACTATTTTGAAACAGTCAAGCTGCAATCAATTGTTTTTCTACGCTAGTTTACAAAAATGTAAACAATGAAATTCCTGAAGGCATCACCATTGTCAACACAACAAATGACATGACATTTGCTTCAGCAATCAGCTTGTCAAATTTTCGCGCACTTCTCTTCTACACACATACACACACACACCCACTTGCGCTCTCTTCGGCCAATGCGCTCTTTCCACAAGCACGGCGCTCACAGCATCCTTGATGCGCAGTGCTGCTATTAAATGGCAAACAGCTCTGGGCACCATGCCAGGGGGTTGCAGACTAACTAACTCGCACAGAGCGGCAGAGAGTGTATGATTTTACAAAACCTTACAAAAATGTAAACACGAAAGACAGACAGAAGCTGAATTTTTTTCGACAAGGAGTCGCATACTGTCAAACCCGTTATGTGGTTAGTGGCTGGCTGCAGACCACGATTGTGGACAAACAATACGGCGAGGAAAGCGGAGCATGAATACGCGAAATTCCATTGTGTGGAGCGCCAGCCAACGATTAGTAGCGGCGACGGCGACAATGTCTGACACAAAGCGACAAGGCGGACGGGCGCCCACACCACGTAGCGCGTCAGGGTATTTGCCCACCGAAAAGGCAAGTTGCTGGCAGCGAACAGGCAACAGCGGGGATGTGGCGACGTTGCAGATGAGAAAAGTTATTAAAATGCTAAACATACAACTAATATTTACAATAAATTAATAGTGATTATTGAGAACGGTTAAATTGTATCGGTTACTATAATCTCACGGTTGACTTTTGTCCGGAAGTGGCACACACGTCGAGACAGCGCTTTCGCGATTTCTCTACAAACATTTGCAAACACACACACACTTCTTTTTTCTAAATTCACTTTTGGCAAATCATGCACTTACACTTTAACATTTCTAGGAACATTTATCCACGCCAAAGGGCCAGTGCAAACGTATTGCTACTTAAATAAAAAAAAACTCTTGTATTAAAATTGCATGAAAATATCACAAAAACTTCTTATTTCGTTCGATTTTGATTAGAAGTCGCGGCAGCAGCAGCAGCATCCGCACACACAAAATACAAAAAACAACTGACAACACACACACTCACCGACTGGCATGTGGACTAGGTAAGTATGTGTGCTCAGGCGCGCTCGCGTTGCTTTGTGTTTTTGTCAAAGTGCACCAAACCAAAGTGACAGCCAACACAATCGACAGTTTTAGCAGAGATGGCGTTGACGGCAGCGACCGCGGCAGTGGCAGTAGCATTGGCTCCACTGCGCCCTACTCATAGACCAGCTACAGCAGGACGCGAGCTGGTGGTAGCGCCAACGAAACGCGACAAAGCAAAAAGCTCAACTCGCCAAACTCATTTCACCACTGCTGATGGCATTAGAGGTATCGAAAGGGTGAGGTGTGTACACGAAAGGGTGGTCAATGTACTGATGAGGCTGTCAAAAATCAGCAAATGACAGTAGTTCAGCATAGTCGAGGTATAAGCTGTACAGCAAGATTGAGCGCAGGACCCGCGGTCTTCAATTGAACGATTGTTGGGAAAATATTTCGCAACTCTAAACTACGCATAAGTAGGAACGAAAATATTACAAACAATCATGCCTACGCAGTTGGGCTGTGACCCAGCTTCCCAGCAGTGCAAAATTATTTTGTCGACCATAGCAAGTTTTGGCTTTTGATCTCTGCTCGTCTCATTTCAGCGCCGCTCATCGACTCATCATTGAGTTCGACGTTAGTATCCCGTTCAGTGACAGCAGGCGCCCCCATCTCCCACTCTCTTATCACAGCTGGTCGTTTAGTGAGAGCAGCAGTAAGCATCCTTCTATTGCCGCTGCCGCAGTCGCTGCTAGAGCCTCTGCTAAACCCTCGAGGCAACAACATATCGCGACTGTCTGTCACTTTTACTATGATTATTATGTTTGTAAACACATGATCTGTCAGAAATTTTGAAGATGACACTGGAACATGATGAGCGCAAGAGAGCTGATGTTAGTTATGAATCAGTGAGGCGTTGACAGCCATGTGCCGTTATGCTCCCATTGGAATGTAGTCCTTTATTGATTTTTCCAACTATTTTGAGAGTTTTCAAATATTAGTACTGTTGTTGTGTTGTTGAAATGTTTTGCTGTCAGTGAACACATCACGAGAATAGGAAAATCGTAAAAGATATTTAATTTGCGATGCCATTTGCAATAGCTAATTAATCAAATAATTATGTCTGACTTTGTATGGGCGCCTCATTACAAGTGTGTTAATTGCGCTGAATTAATTTGTGTTGCATTTCAGTTAAATTACGATATGTGAATATTTTACTTGCGGTACAAGGATAGATAGCTACATATATAAGAAGCCGTTATTTATTAGTAATGTGGGAATTGGTGACCAAGTAGAGTACGTACCGCGGGTATTAAGCCTTTATCCTCAGAATTTTCATTCACTTATCGTCAGTTTATAAAACAAGAATTTTTATGCACAGATAATGATATATTTCATCAAGCTTTATAATAGATACCTTTTTGACAAAAGGCCCTTGGTACCAAATGTGTGTCAAATCTTATAATATTTACCCAACTAATAAAACTTGGGGGAGGTGCAAATGTGGTTTTAAAAATTTTTTAAAAGGGGTCGGGCAAGGGTCTCTATTTGATTTAACGTAGGCGCATCACAACATACAACCATATATTAGCATGTGAAAATGCACGTCGAGTTTTAAACACGCTCACCTTCTATATAATGCCATTGTTCAAAACTACTAGAATTACGACACTACTAGAACTACTAGAATTAAAGAATAATTTCTGAATAATTTAATTGAATACACACGAAAAATTCTTAAACTACAGGATTTAAGAATGACAAAACCCGACATTTTCAGTACAACCCTGATACTAAGGCAACACCATTCTAATTTATTAACTCACATGGAACCAGTTTTATTGCATATATTTTTATTTTTTCTAATTTTATGTTAATAGCGTGGGAATAAAAAAACCTTGCAAATAATATTGACTTCAGACATTTTAAATGTGATTAAATCAAATAAGTAAATTTGTTAAAATGAATTCAATTAAAATAAAGAAGTTGCAAGCAGAAAAGGCGTTCTATTTTCATATGCAAATGTGAGCTGATTTAGTTTATAATTTTATGAGTCAAAGCTAAAAATAAAATACCTTTCACCATCAGCTTTGTTAAACAAGTTTTAGCATTGCATAAGAAAAATGAGATTCGTTCGAACTTTTTAAATATTAGAAATCAAGATGTTAAAGCAGTTGTGATATCTCTGCGTTTGGGATCCCAGTACTATAGAAGGTTGCAGTGCACTTTGCATTTAGGATGCTAGCCAGGCCTAATGATGCAAAGTTTGTATTAAAACTTTGAACATTGTGTTTTCTATTTATCGCCATTTTGAAACCCACAAGTTCACTAGATTTAGGCATAGCTAACTTAATCCTCAATGGAGATGTGGAAACAAAACTTAAAAGGGTGTCTGAAAGCAACAGCGTTGAATTAAAATAGTAGAACTTCTGGATATTCCATATCATCTGTCACATGTACAAATTGATTGTTCGATTCGCCAGTCAAATTTTAAAATCAATTGCTTAAGAAACATTCTATTGTTCCCATTTTGCATTACTTTTTCCAGCATTATTTCGCCGGTAACATCTCGAAGATTGATTTCTTACTAGTCAATTCCCTCTTGACGAGGATGGTCACATAATTACTTAGCTTATAAATGGTGATTTGTAATAATATTAATAATAAACGTAACGATTACTCTCCTCCCGCCCAACCGACGCGAGCAGCGCGATCCGTATACGTGCGGAATTAGCCGAGTCATCACAAACAAGATAATTTTTAAGCGTCGATATACAAAACTGCTCTGCTGTAGAAACAAAAATTTCAACAGCTAAAATTTAAAATTAAGCTGTAATAAAATTTTTATTATCTTATTTATTAAGAGAAAGTAGCATCGTTTTTTTAATGTTGAGAAGTGAGTCAGATAAATCAAATGAGTAGGAATGAAAATTAAAGTCATGACATATGCGGCGGAAAGGTTTGTTTAGTTCAAACATTTATCTACATTAGTTTAACAAATAGGATCTAGACTGCCTGTATAAGCGAACAGCGATATTAAATTTAACTTCACACAAGAAAAGTAAATACAAAGTGATCCACTCAGGATCTTCACCAAGAATATTATGCCAATAATATAAGTTTTAAAACACTACTGCATGGCGGAAGAATTAATCAAGAATGCTATCGAAAATGCTACAGCAAAATAGTAAAAATGGCTTTTGAATGACCTCTATCTTGTCAGAATGGATTTGTTAACAGGATTCCAAATCACAGAGCTTTATTTCAATATAGGCCTAACCAAAGTGGTGAAAAGAGTTTTAGTAACATACGGAACTCTAAATACTTTAGACTATCTTTTAACAAAACTAAGAGCACCTTTAGCTTTCAAAACCGAGGAATTAACATAAAGACTAAAAGTAAGCTTAGTGTTACTCCCAAATCAACAAAGTTAAATAATTGTTCTAGGATATAGCTTCTTATTACATATAGAGAGGTGACATCAACAAAGTCATCTTTCAGCTTAATACACTTGACCTAACGTTTTTTTGGGCACCTGGGCTTGGCTCATCACAAACCGAAGTGTAACCATTCAAACTAATTTCTGACAGTCGCCTTCGAAAGAGAGGAGTCACCATATACAGCATCCAAGCACTCTTTGATTTCATTGTACAATTTGCTTTCAAAAACAATGATGGAATCACCAACCGATATTGCACCTTTCCCATTTTTCTGAAATCCACTGGTACGCCCGCATCCACACCGACCGTCGGGCGGTGAGGCGGTGAGCGCCTTCTACAAACATAACATCTCTATTCATACTTATAGTTATTCTTATCGACCAAATCATAGTCAACACAGTGGCGCACCAGCAAAGGTGATGACGATAATTACAGCAATGACATGTAGGTCCGCTCCGAGAAATGCAATATGACAGCGAGGCACGCAAGGGCCAACCGCCTAAAAGTATAAAAAATATAAAAAAACGGAAAATAAATAAATTGCAAAAGACAAAAAAAAAAAAAAAAAACTGTTTAGTCAATTGTTGTGATTTTAATGGTTATTAACATGAAATCTTCAAAGTAAGTAGCTGTTGTTAGCCACAAAACCATGAATGCTTACAGCGAGCATGAAGCGTTCCCACGCCCATTTACTGAAGCAAACAAATACAAATCTTGACACAAATACGCTTGTGTGTGTGTGTGTGTGTGCACATAATTACCTATGAGCTACACTTGAAGCAAAGTAAAAAAGTTGTTTTAAGGTGTTGTACGAGACATTTAGCTAAATTACATTTAAATAAAAAACCAATTCATCTTCGTTAAAATTTCACAAATGTATGTATGTATTGTATGTGAGGACGTACTACATTTTACATAAGTAAATAAGTAAGGAAAGTAAAGTTGAATGCGCGCCGAAAAATGGGCTGCAAATGAGACATTAAAGATATGTTTTTTTTTTTTTTTTCAACTGCTGGCCGCTGATGAATTATGAATACACCTATAGTATGTATGTAGTATGAGTGCTTGCTGGTTCTTGAGTTGCACTGTTGTTGCCAACGTGTGAATGTGATGTGTGGATTTGTAGCAGGCGACACATTTATGACAAACGCTGTCAGTGCTTCCACGCAAATTAATATAAATGACTTGAAGCATTTTGCGTTTTCGTTTTGCGCTGCGCCCGACTGCCTTACTGCCGGCAACTTTCCATTTTACTTTTTCCACCTAAGTTAATCAGTCAGTTTTAATCAGCGTAAAGTAAAAAACCGAAAATACAAATGTTCACCTAAAAAAAAAGAATTACTTTTTTTTGCTATTTATTTGTTGCAGAACATGCTATACTACAGTCTAGTGCGTCTACCGCCTCTATTTTCAGCACCTCACCCATTTAAAGAGAACCAGCGCACACACATCCGCTTGCTCGATATCTCACATCTGCCTCATCTGTGTAGCTGCCACAAGCGTAATTGCTTAATTATGGAAATATTTACGCGTCCACCCAGCCACACACCTCCGTCGACACGCTCAAGAGCAAGGAAATGAGGGGATATATTAAATACAAAACGGAAGTGTAAACGCAAGGACGAATTCTTCGCCGGCTGGCATTGGCGTTGGCGTTGGCGTTGGCGTTGGCGTTGGCGTTGGCGATAGAAGTGCGTGTTGGCATGTAAGCGGCCTATCAGGCCTCTGCTCTTTTTGGGCTCATTATTACAAGCAATTACTCGAGCATTTAACCTAGAAAAAAATTAATTTTCGTGTTTCTCTGTTTTTTTTTCGTGCTTACGCTCTCGGTAAAAAATTTTTGATAGCAAATTAAGTGCACATTCTCATATTAAATAACTGTTGTGTATGGTTTTAATATATATGCTTATATTTCAAGCTATTTTTCAACGTGTTTCGTTTTTGCTTTGCTTCTAATTGAATTATCCGAATTTCAAACGCTTGACATAAGGTCCATGTTTTCGTTTACCTTTCCTCATATTTTCTGTAAATTTCTAATATTATTTTTCCTTACCATATTTACATATATACTTACTAATTTAGTAATTTGACATTTTTGTGACTTTTATTTTATGCTGAATTTAATCATTTCCATTTCATTGCCACTAATTAGTACTTTTTTCTATGGGGTCACATCCTTATTACCTTGTTATTGCTTGCGCTAAATATGTAGTCTTATTTTCATTGAGTGTCCTTTCCATAACTTTTGCCATGTTTTTTTTTGTCGTGTGTATTCCGTTAGCTTAATATTAGTAAATTATTCATTTGCTGCTTTGTGACATTGTCTAATTGCTTTGATATGCACTTATCAGCTACATGAGCAGTAAGTATGGATGTAACTTTATTAGTAGAAAGTAGCAGTTGACTGACAAAAGGTTTGGCTTACACTAATTGACATTTAAAAATTAAATTCGTGTTCTTATGGTCGTTACAGTCATTCCTGGCGTTAACTACCAGAGAAGAGTAGAGGAAATTTTGCCTTGTTTTCATATGAGGAAATTAGAGAGTGGCTTTTAGTGAGTAGCGGTAGAGAAAGCTCATCTAAAAAAAGTTTTAAACCTAAAGAGAAATGTAATACTTAAAAACTCTGGAGCAGTATACCTTCTAAAGTGAAATCTTTTCAATAAATATTTTAGGACCGATGAGGACTTTACACGACCAAATAGCATTACTATTACAAAGGAAGTTTTGGTTAAGTTATACGAACATATCCCAGGAGTCAGCCAGTATATAGTCAGAATATATCCCAGGAGAAGTCCCTTAAATCGTGTGTTCGCCAAAATAAGCCAGCAACGGTCTGTCTTAAAGCGAGCGATAGAAGTGTATTCTTTCGCTACTCAAAATCTGAAGCCATTCTTATTACGACTGACATTCTCATTATAAAACTTTCGCCCCTTAACAGGTAATGAAAATCTCCGAGTCTATTTCGACTATGACGCAGTGTCTCATAAAAAATTAGTTAGCCGTTCAGGTTAAACTATGACGGATAGCATCAAGGTGCACTCGTTATGAAATGAATGTAATGAAATGACTACCTGGAATGATCAATCTTATATAAAGGAGGATTAAGCCCCCATCCACAAACCGCTTTCAATAGACCTAGACGTACTAAAATTACTGGAAGGCTAAGGCGTGTCAGTGAGTCTCAAAAAACATTTTCATCTTGGAGGTTAGGTTAGTTAACATCCCTTATGAAGGCCTAACCTTATCAATTTATTCTGGGAATAGGGAAATATTAATAAAGTTTCTCCCTCACATGCATTATTAAACATGTATTTGAGAGTATACAAAACCTTTTATATCGCCATTGTGATAACAACTATCGACTAATGGGCAAATCTTCGAAATCTCCTTTTTCAAGAGTGCTTCTATGGGCGACGATGATTTTAGGAACTCGTGCCAAACGAAAGAAAATTGAAAACCGGATCTTAATCTACATAAGACTTGCTTTTGAAGCGTGTATATTTTAAGTTTTACAACAATTTTTCGCAAAATGACGGACTTGTAAAAAGAAGGTTAAAATTTTGATCGAAAATAAGAGCAGTAAATTGTTTATAAAAAGTTGTTACTTACTTGATATTTGCTGTGAAGCTTACTTGTAAATATTACTGTGAAGCTGTAGTTAAAATTTGAATTAGATATGTGATATAATCTCCGAGCACGACAATGGTACCTGACTTGAAAACTGTAGTTTAGAGAAAAACGCGTTTAAAAATTTACATGCTGAAGCTGTCTGACCTAAGCGTTTCAACACTAGAGGCGAACATTTCTTTTCACTATTCCATCAATTGAATGACAGTTTTAGGATTTTTTAAAAATTATAGACTGGTCTAACCCCATAAGTTTGAAAGGAAGTTTTGGTGCAGTCGTGCGAACAAATTAATAGAGGGTATCTTAAAAAGGGAATCATATATCGGCCAGCAAACGCCCGTTTCAAAACTCGCTATATAAATGTGGACACAGTATAGTATCCAAGATCTGCATTCGACCCCTGTTATGACCAGCAAATAGAGGGTAAAACTTCAGCAGGTAATGAAAAACCTGAGATCCTATTCCTATCTTGGAAAAGCTTCTAATAAAAAATCCATTAGCTGTTGGCAATCGGCTCAAAACCTTATTTATTAGTACCAAAGCGCACCCCGGAAAGCGTCTAACTAAGGAACTAAGAAGCATAATTTAGGAGCGTGTACATGGGGTGATTGATCTTTTGTGCTAAAACACTTCCGGCAAAAGATTTAGACGTATCGAAACTACTAAAAGGTAGAGAAACAAAGTATAATCAAAGAGTCCCAGAAAGTGCTTTCTTCACAAAACTACGATCGTCACAAATAATAGAATATTTGGCAAACTCGTGAAAAAGACTATGTCTTGAGCAACATGGAGGAAACAGAGATATATTTGCAAATTGTTAAGGGCTCAGAAAACAAGGTAGACTTGCTCCCCATCCATCGACCAACCGTACAGCCCGCCCCATTCAACCAATATAAACCGAAATTATTTGTAAGACCCAGACGAGAGACTAAAATCTTCTACATTTCAACGCATATTTTCAGGGTGGTTGCAGCTAAATTCCTGAGTCATACAACACTTGCACACACACTGAGAAAACCAATGAATAACGGCACAATATAGCAATGTTATAAATAATAAACAACTTGATATTATCTTTTGCGAAAAGCGATAGCGACGTAATAACTCAAGAAGCTGGAAAATTTCTACATATTTTATTAGTTGATTGAGTTAGGTAAATAACGGTTAATATGCAGTAGAAGGTAATACGTAAGACGTAGCACAGACGACAGTGAAATCGACGTAAGAAGCGATTAAATTCCGCAAAATATCAATGACGAACAAACGGATGGAAGTTTTTATAGCACTGCAATCAGATTGTGTACACGGAGGAAGATATATATAAAATATACTAACGTACATTTTATAGTACGTTTGCATTGGCAATGAGCTGAAAACACCGTGAAAGCGCTAGAACGCACCAAACGGTGGCAATAAAGCACAAAATCAACAACAACAACAACAACAACAACAACAGTATGTTCGTATATAATATACTGTAGCGAAATAGCAACGTTTTGCGCGATAACCTGACTGACGACGGAATAAATATTTTATCTTCATTTGCTCTCATATTTACATACATATAAACATAAATATCTAGCCATATTAAATATTTATTAGTAGTTTTATCTGTGAGCATCTAGTGAAAATTCCTTGCATTAGAATTTGCAGTTTGGGCTAAGTGCATAAGTCAATCGAAGCGCAGTGTAACGTTCTTATAATATATTAGACATAGATAGGCTGTAATCTCATTCAACTACACATAGTTGGTAATTGGCCCACTTGTGCTCACATGCGTTTTATAATTTATGTTCCCCAAAGAACAAATCTGTCACACATTCAAATAAAATAATATTTATATTTAAATAGCGCACAACAGTAGCTACGATAAAACACATATAAGTACTAAAAGATTAACGCATATAAATTATGAAACAGAGCAATTTGCTGCGAGACCAAATCTATCTACACATGTAGAAAAAGAACAAGAATGAAATTCTCGGAAGAACAAAATTACAAACCCTCCTAAGTGTGGTTGTATTTATTATTGCTGCAATAAAGGCGGCGAAAGATAGATAAATTTCATGGAGAACAAAATTGAAGCTTTTTATGATCTATGCTATCTGTTACGAATCGAGCAATTGTGTGGATGTTGATATTAGAACGGGTCGTATACAACTTTGGATTTCACTAGAACTATAGTAGCAGTTTGTAAGTTTGGACGGAGCTGAAAATTAAATACTCCGAGGAAGTGTGGAAATATAAAGAAAATTTAATTTTGAGAAACGACAAAACAAAATTTATATAAGAAAACCAAGAAAAAGAGCGACAGTTGTCAGTATGATTATTTTCTATTTCGACTAAGGAAACTCAAATTCCAATTGCACTTGTTTGGGATTAAATTGCTTCGAACTAAGGATATATTGATAGTTGATTGAAAGTGACGGTGAACGGGCGGAAATCTATATATTCGTTACAGGTATTCAAATATCATGACAATCTTATATTCTAATTTTGGATCCGGTATATTTTAATGATGTATTTACTTAATCGTTACAAAATCCATTAAGATTATGGAATTCAAAAAAATTTTTTAATTTTCTTAGAACATAATTTACTCAATTTTGTTGTGCTTAGTGAAACTGACACCATTGGAGGTGTCAAAGGCTTAGTTCACTTCAAATTTCTAGACTTATTCATTACAAGGGAGAGTATGAAAATTTCGTTTCTCTTTTTTTTGGCAAAATTCGCTCAATTTATTTCAACAACTTTTCGATACCATTTTTGTAATAAACTTCGTTCTTTTGCTTCTCGGCGATAACCTCTTAATTGCTGCTAAATTTATTTCTAGCGAGAATCCTTATGAAGTATAGAAAATTAAAAATTGTCTCACTTTGGATAGAGCTTTCGCATACCCTAATAACCATGAACTATATGTCCAAGATGGTTCCTTTGATGTATTTAGAGCGTCTCTTGTACAACTCACTTTGAGCAAGCTATCTCGATTAATTTCACTTTATAGTAATCCAAAATAATTTTTTGGTTTCATTTATGTTTTTGTTCATAACAGCCACTTTTTGGACACTCACTGCGTGTATCGCATTCGGTAACCTTATGCCCTGTAAATTATACCACCTTTTGGTACCAAGAATAGGTTTTTCATCAGAAAAAGTGTTTCATTAAATCACGAAATTCCTATTTTTAAATAAAATTTTGAAAATACTAACATTTGCGTCACTCAAAATGCTATATCTCAGAATACAATTGTCCTACAGCTGTAAAATATATACTCGTGCAATTTGCAGGTTAGGTCTAACTATAAAACATATGGATTCAATTAAGAAATGTTACGAATGTTTTCGGCGTACTTGAGTAGAATATACTTTTGGTTGTTTAAACAATACTTTTTACTTCTTTTTACATATTAGGTAGGTGTGGTTATTGACAGATTTTACGGCTAAGTTCTTAGCATATCGGCTATAAATAGTCTAATTGAATATTATCTATCTGTTCCAGACAGAAACTAGACTGCTTTGCCAAACACCTGAAAAGAAATGCCACACTTCAGTCTACATTTAAGAATATCAAAACAGTTGCCTACCGAACAACTATGACCTAAATTATTCGGTTAAACAAAGTAAAAATTGTGTTCCATAGCATCTTACACTTCTTTTTTTTTTGGAAAAACTTTATTATAAGTGTCCACACACTTATTGCATCCACTATGTATTGTTAAGATGACTTTGCGCACCATCTTAAATATATGGGGTTGACAGTTTGGTGCGTGAGCTCTGAGCACTTGTACGAAAAGTCAAAAAGGAAAGGTCTTAAATATTAAAAAAGTCAGCAAACAAATATTTCTGTTCTGAGGCATAAACGAAAATGTCTCTCTGTTGTTGCTTTCACTGATAATTTGTCCAAAATACAGATTTATACTTCATTGTACTAATTTATTTAATACATAACGGTTAAGATTCGCTGGCTATGACCTCACCGCATGATACATGCTGCATGCATATATAGGTATGTGAGGGAGGCGCTGCAACTGTGACACGCTGTCAGCTGCTCGAGTTAATTAACAAAATTAAAGAATGCTAAGAGCCAACAAATAAAAATAAATTAAGGACATACAAAAAGACAGCAGCGCAAAATAAGTAAAAGTAAAAAGGAAAGAATTACTTGATATACGAAGTTGAAGAAACCGTAAGACGAAGGCTGTGTTGCCGCTTGGTTGCTTTTCTTACTTGTGGGAACTTGTGTATACCAACACCAGGAGGCAACAAAATCCCACTAATGTATTTAAATAAATTTCCCCCATTTAAGCCAATTAGTACGGCCAGTAGAACGTTTTGTTTCATGTCATCTTTTTTATGCTGACCTGTTCCACGGGAAACTAAGGCGGAGACGGTGGCTGCAAAAAGCCTGCTGAGGTTGCCGCTGTCCACTGAATCGCCGTATATGCGCGGAAAGTTCATATTTTTTACCATTGAACCAAGTCATGGGATTAAGTTCTTGCACCATGGCGTTCAGTTGTGGTTTACGCATTTGGATGCCACTCGCCGTTTTTACTCCTTCGTTGGATTTGTGCTCTTGTGCTACTTTATTTCAAACAGATTACGCACGTTATGCTTCGCTGGCATATTTATTTTATTTGTAACATATTACATATAAATTCATCTCTCTTTTTGCTAATTTCTATTATTTCTCGATATTTGCAATATTGTTGATTTACCTATCGGGCTTAGTTTGAGATGTGTTGAAATGCAATTAAAATCAAATTCAACAAAGCTCTTGTATAGGGAAAGAGAAGCGATGCTTCCAGGATGTTGATTACATAAGAATTATAGACCTTAATATTAACATTTATTTCATTTTGACATTTTATTTCTTGTTTTGAAGATGCCTCTCTTTTCTAGTTTTGTATGGTAATAATTATATATATAAAAGGTTTGCTATTAGTAGACACACCAAATTCATTAATTACGAACCCGTTTGGGTGTGATTCAATTTATAGTAATTTCAATAACTGTCTGACTACTTAGACTATCCAACTTTTCTCCTAGTGACAGTTATTTCATTTACTCTTTTAAGTCCATAAGAAACTTTTCGAATGTTTGTTGTCACCAAAAGCACGTTTATAAATAGCTGCTTGAGTATGGATTAATATACAGATAAATATATAGATATACAACCACATACAAGGCTGGTTGTGAATAAATATACCTATATCAATAACTTTAAAAAATATATTTCATACAAATATCAGCAAAAGACCTCATTACAAAAGTTTACCTTCATACATAGTAAACTCATCCGTATACATACCTAAGTACAACGTAGTGCTAGTTTACAATATTACCTTTAGGGATTAAATTCCCATATCCGAGTGCAATTTTTCATATGTTCTTAACATATATTTTATTAAAGAATTTTAAAGCTTTGTTTACACAACTTGGTATAATATAAAAGAAAATTGACTTAAATATCTCCTCTTATTCGGGTTGTGAACTTCGTCGAACTACATGATGTTCTCTAAGACTCATCATCTCATCGAACAGAGAGGTATATGTTTTAGTTTTTTCTTTGTAAAATGAAGTGTAAATATGAAAAAAGTTAAAATTTTTTACATCCGTTAATAATTTAATTTTTTTTTGACAAAAATAACTGCTGCTTATGAATGGGTCACAATGGTCACAAAAATTGTGGCTTTCATTTTCAACAATGTTTATATCGTTTCTCCATAGTTCGGAGTTTTCATCTGCTGGAACTATTAGAATAACAACACAATTTTCAGCCAAATTTGGTTTAAAGTAGTTAAAAATATCTACGACCGTTTCCTCTCCGCAACTTTCCCATTAAAATGTTCCGTAAATAATTTGAAACATTATTGTAAGCTTCTTGAACCTTTCTAGAAAATTGGCCAAAGAACAGAAAGCATATTTGACAGCTTGGCTTTCAGCAATTAAAATATAATATACAGTTGGGAGTAAGTTACATCATTGAAACTTGACCACAAAACACTATTCTGTACTTTATACAAAACTATGGAATTTTTTTAACATACATACATTACATACAATTTTTCCCTCGAACACTCAGGTTTTATTTCATCCTCATTCTCGTTCATCACCAGACCCATTCACTTCTTTTCGACATCGAATATAGCAAATACGTACAATTTTTGCAGCAATTGTCTAATGTTTGGAAACATGCACATACCCTAAATTTGTATTCGGTTCCAATTTTCGAACGAGATCAAAAACGTTTTACTTACTATGACTCCACCTCGGTAAACAATGGCAAACTTCGAATAAATTTCTGCAATGAAACAGCATCTGATATAAATCTATCAGTGTTTCGAACTCAACTTGAAACTTGTAGATCCCTCCATTTGTCCAAAAAGGAGGCAAAGCACACGCAATCAAACTTCAATATAATAACGTTCAGAAAACTAACCATGTTTGGCATCAGAAGTTCTTAAAATATAGGTCAGATAATGCGTTATACAGAAATTTAACAACAAAACAAAAGATCGTATCGAGATACTTTATTGATAACTAAAATCTTCAACTAATTTTTTCCTACTGAGTACCTTTATGGGCACATTCTATCAAGCCAGTGCCAACGTCATCTTTGTAAGTTCTTCTTTGCTAAAAACATCTACTCCTACAGTTGTGCGCGAACACATAAAGTGTTTTTCGAAGCCCTCAATAAACCTCCGCACTTCAATCTTTCTTCTTTCCACACCTAGTACGTACTCCTATGTCCTACGTACGAATGTTGCTCTTCAAATCAAGTTCATCCACTTTAACATTATCAACTCGTGTACCTTTGCAAGATGCGCCGAACATTTCCAAACGTGTATCGTAACAAATTGTAGTTTATGATCTCTGATTTCTGCACTCGTGGCGGCCACTTCAAAGATCGGCGGCTGTCCGTGCACTGCGCCAACTGGAACTGATGGAGCTTTCAGCCGCGGCAATGCGAATGCGAGTTCTCATCGAATCCAAGTTGGGCGTTTGCGCCAGTTTTCTACTACAAATACAAATACAAATGCATTTGTTGTTTCGACGTTGTTTGTGTGATCCTTTCATGCAACTGTGACCAGTCATCACTTGTTGCACACGTACTGAGCGATACGTATTATCTTCTTTTTTGGCTTCAATTTTTTGTAATTAAAGGTTCTATGTTTGTCAATTGATTTGATGCAATTTGGAGCTGGATGGACAAATTTATTGCTGGAGGAAATTGCAAATTAATACTAAAATGAATTTGTTACATTTTGCGTTGGTATCCTTTTAATCCGGCTCAATTAACGTTTATGGGAGGGATTTAATGCTTAATTGGTGGCATAAACTGCAGATTATATGGGCGTAACTGTGAAATGACATATTGATTTTAATAAAAGTAATATAGCATGTACACGCATAGGATAAGTCAGAATGATGGGAGTTCAAAGAGAAACAAAAAATTTTTGTTGACTTGGCAACACTGATTAAACATCGGAAAGCTGACCAATGGAACACCGAAAGTTTGAATTATTAGTTCTTATACTTTTTACTTGCAACTTGCAGGAGTGAGTGGATAAGTTTGTGTCTCACTTTTCTTAAGCGATAGTGTCTGAAAATATACTCTTGGAAATGCATGAAGACCACTGCATTTGAATTGATCGTTCTTCTCCACTGGCTTTCTTTGTTCAATACGGCGTACATTAAAACACGGAGCTCGTTCGTGACTTCAAAAAGCTTGATGTGCACAAATGCAAAATAATGGTTGCTACACTCGACAAAAATTAAAGATAAGTTCAATTTGCATAAATTTTTCTGAAATTTTAGCAATGCTTAGCCAGAATATGAACCTTATTGCTAGTCCTACGTAACTAAGGAAATAATAGAAATCTATGTTAATATTTCACAACTTATAAAAAGTTAGTTGGGACTCGTATTATTTTGCCACAACTTGCAAAAGTTTAGTTCGGACTCGAAGCAGATATAGCAGGGTTTGACCAATAATAAGTCAAGTAGGATAATATGAAGACAGTTTGAAAAGGAAAAGTGTATGCTCCTTAGTATGCTACTAAGGCCAGACTACTCAACAATTTTTGGGACACCTTAGATTTAATAGTTGCTGTGGAAAAATATCGGTCAAGTTTGATAGCTCGAAAACACTTAAGCAAAAACAGTAACTTAGCAATCTCTTGCCAGAGTTTTTTAAAAATTCGCTTTCATCTGACAAAACTATGAATTTTTAAACATTCGAATGTTAAAATGTGTAAATATTATGCAATGCCGTACTAATCATATAATATTAGAGGAATTCGTATAACCTCCAAGCCCTTCTTAATGAAAATAAAGAAATCAGCCTCTTCATAATGGCTGCAAGATAGTCTTCTTCAGTCTTCTTCAGAGATAGAAACCGTTATTATTCTTTTAAGATCAAAATAAACTGCTGTAGCTTCAATAATTCTCTTTATATCAATCATAATTTTTAAAGACCCGAAACCGTACGAATAATTAATGTAATATAATGCTTCCTATAATATTCAAAAGATGAGCCATTGAAATAATCCTTCCAAGGCCAGTCTTCTTCGATTTAAAATCATATACAATTTTTTTTTAACTATAAAACGAAACCACAAACAATTATATTCTGATTTCACTTAAACTAATCTAGAATGTTAGTCACCTGCAATATATGACTTAATTAAGGGAAGAATTATTATTAAAATAAAAAACTTCTCACACATCAATCATAAGAAACAGCTGCATACTTTAAAGTTGGTTAAAATTCAGAAGACATTCACAAAAGGTGGTTAAGATTTCGTATAGGCACACAGTTTGTTCACGATTTGTACAATGGCATTGCCACCTTTTCAAATCAAGATTTCGACAAGATCTGTAATTTAATTGTGGTTGCTTAATCAGCAGACACTTTGTATTTTTATATACACTTCTACTAATGTGGAATAAGTAATATTTGCGGTAGGGTGCGAAATGAAGTGGAAGTGAAGTGGAAGTGGCTATGAATGGTTAACTGCACTAAAGAATTTTACCAAAGTCCGAGTAATTTCTAATGACGCAATCAAAACAATGAAAAGAAGAAGACTTCTCCTAGTTTTCTCATGATCTGGTGCGGTTTGCGCAGCACAATAAGCTAACAAATGGTTTCGTCTATCGCTCAGCATCTAAGAATTTTTACGAGCGAATATTTTATGCGGTTATAAAAAGGCGGCGCGTAAATGCATACGAAAATGCTGATTTAACCACGATAATAGTTGAATATGTATTATATCCCATATATTTATGCCTGTTGCTTCCGCTTCACTACTGGGAAATAATGATTGCATATGTGGGACATTACGTAAAATGTTGTTGACGAAATTGAAACAGATTTTGAAGCAAACGGAAGTAGAAAATATTATAAGAGGATATCAAATTTTTTTATATAATTTAGATAAAATAAAAAACAACTTTTATTTGTGGGTGGCCAAAAACCTATATTATTGTTTTTACTTAAAAGAAATATCACTTCTGCTTTTAGCAATGACTTCTTATTTGTTGATTATAAGCAGTTCCACATTTCCTTTCAAATAATTAGAAAAATAAAAATAATTCTATGTTCTTATAAGGCTGACAAAAATAACCAAAAAAATTTTGAGGATAATTTTAAGCCTTTTTAATTCTTAAAATACTTTATATCTGTTATTTTCGGATAGTAAAACGACCAAATTTCTAAATCATGGAAATATCACTGGAGTTTCTATCAGGTAATCCGATATAAATTCCATCACTTAGGAGTTGATTATTTAATCACCATATGAAGAAAGTGGATTTTTGATACAAAAAATTACGTCGCATTCAAACTACCAGTACGCTCTAATAAATATTTATCCTCACCGCCCGGTGTCGCCACCATCGCAAGAGGTTTTTACTATCTCTATGTTTTTACATTCTCGTAGACGGCAGATTTTAGAAAAATGGAAAAAGAGGAATTTCGCTCGCTGATTAGCTGGTACACAGTAAAGAGCAGTTGAAACAATGGACTTCATCCGGCGAACCTGCTCCGAAGAAGGTGAAGACTATCCTGTCGGCCGGAAAGGTGATGGCCACCGTTTTTTGGGATTCGCAAGGTGTGATCAACATTCACAACATCGAGAAGCGCAGAACGGTCATAGAGCTCTACTATGCCGAATAATTGACATTGAAATGAAATGAAAATGAAATCGGCAAGCACCAGCTCATATCTCCGAACTTCGATTTTATTTTGCAGGCTAAATATTTATCGAACCGCCCTTATTTTTGGAAGAAACAGAAACATGTTTTCCATAAGAAAATAACTCCTTTACAATTATCCTTTGATAGATTTACGAATTGGAATACAATTATGTTAAAATAGGAGAAACATTTTAGAAGTTTATTTTGACCAATAAAACAGATCCGAAATTTTATATTTCCAATAATTTTTTTAAGAACAGTTAAAGAGTACTTTAAATTACCAACATAAATTCATTCCGTTAAGAACAGCGAAGTAAAATGTCTTGACTTTAGCTGAAAAATATTACGTTGTGTAAAACCATCAAAATTCGGTAAGACCAATAAGTCCTATTTGATTCTAAACAAGGACAACGGTGTGATTCCTTGTGATCTGATTTTTTTTTACTTATATAATGTTGATGAACACATCTGAGTAGGGGTAAAACGATGTAACATTTTGTTCTGATCGAATATGGCAATGCGTATGAGCTCTATGTACCAAAACATTACTATATCCACAAAGTTCGGGGAATTAAGAAACATGTTTGTAGTATTGACTACAATTTTGATTAAGCTTAATTGATATATGGAACCTATTGAAGTCTATAAAATCACTTCCGTATTTGAATAAAATCAAGACTTGTAACAATCAATGTGATAGAGAAAAAATGGGTCTCTAAAAAGACCAAGTCGAAGCAATAACTTGCGCTCTGTAAAGCAGTTTAAAAGGTTATAGGTAATCGAAAATTCAAATACTGTTTTTCAGGGCATTACCACTGATCATTGATTTGTTCTGTAAACTTCTAAAGCACTTTGATTGTGTCCACAAAGGAGGCATGGTTCTCCTGGTGACAGATGACAGGTATACTGTGTAAAAATTACCGACTAAAGCAAGTGCTAAACTGTAAACTTCGTCTATTTCTCTATAAGTAAAATCCGAAGTGTCGAACCTGCTAGATACACTTTTGCTCACGGTATAAGTGTATATGGTATGTAAGTGAAAAATATATAAAAATGAAAAATTACCTGCTCACTGCGGTTTCTTATTACCTAATTACTGCGCCTAGGAAATTTGCTTTTATGTTTTCAGATTTTTGTTTAAGATTTGACAAAGTTACTGTTTCTTTGCGGTTATTGTCATTTTAATTAGCTATACGCGTTTGTGACTCTGTAATTATGCCAGGCCCCTGGCAGGTATAGGCGAGCAAGCAACCACAATAAAAACAATAAGCATTACTACAAAAGTGTTGTCACAATCGGACAGCTTTCCATAACCTCCGGTGGTTCATACAAAATCTCCACAGCAGATTATTCATATTGTTGTAGAAAAAATTCTCACGCTTTCAAATTTGCGTTCATTCACATTTGTGGAGAAAGCATGGCAGCAAATACTTATGTTGTGTCTTAAATTATTTTTTTCCATTCAACCTTATGGACCCTCTTTATAACACTTCACACCCTCTCTTTTGGAAATCGTAAAATTTCTTCTGCCTCAACAAAGTAATTCTAGTAATTCCATTCTATTTTTGTAACAAATGCTTGGGCTATTCGGGATCTTGTTGTTACTATTGTATGTTGCATCACATTCAACCACCGGCAAAATCGTCATCGCCTCTAATAGCATTAGCCACATCAGCTAAAAGTGAAATCATTCGCTGCTAATGCCTGGCTTGACTTGCATTACCCTCTCCATCCCTCCACACCCTGTCGATCTTGCGTGCCGTATACGATGCGTATATGGCGTAGTCAGTGTCCTTTCTTTCTTATGCTCTACGAATTTCTTTCTTCAGCGCCGGGGATTGTTCCAGCGATATGTAGCAAATTGTTACTCCTAGTCTCCGTCATTGTCGCCCTATCGCCCGTTTTCTTTGTAGGCAATCGCACCACCACTAATGCTAAGCGCTATTGTTGTTGCATTCATAATTGTTGTTGTTGCGCTAGTGCTGATGGTGATGCTGCTGCATCCTTATTGCATGCACTCAACGCAATTTCTCTGGTAATAAATCAACCAAAGTCGACATTAAATCTTTTCAATTCTTTTGTGCGCGCACTTTGGCCCTTTACATTGATTGTCTGCGTGTCTTTGTGCCGTTGTGTGCGTGTGTTTGTGTAAATGTGAAAGACTTTTCCATTTCCATTTCTTTTATTAGAGTTTTTTATTTTTTGCTGCTTCCTTTATGTTTGACGCTTTGACTTCGCCTTTCTCTTTAGATTTCGGTTGCTGCCGCTGCCACTGCCGCTCTTAATGAAAATAAACACATTTCCATTGTAATTGCGACAATTTTGTCGATGCACTTCGATTAAGAAATGGCAATGGCACTCACATGAATTTGGAGACAAAAAACACACTTGCTCACTGTTCATCTTACATGCTGCTGTTGCAACATGCAAAGAGGCTGCGTCGCTTCAATGGGAAGTTAATTGCTTAAGACACACTCTGAATACTACGTAAGGATATACATAAAGAATTCACACATATGACTTTAGGTAAGTGTTCGGTTTATTCCAAGAAATTATTTAATATAATGTCCTCTCCATATGCACAAGTTTGTTCTCTTATGTGTAAATTTACATTTCAGACACCTAAATTGGTGAAAAAATTGTATAGTTCATAACTGGTGGAACGTATATTTGTATACAATTATAAATCTATAAATCTATGAAAGGTTACTGAATTTTTTTAAGAATATGCCCCGGTGATAACGACTTTGCATAACAGGTGTGAGCGTTATTCAAAACCTATTTCCCTCGAACTTTGCATCGGATTTTAATGTAGGGGTCTGAAAGCGCTTCGGACACCCTTTCTCAAACATAATATTTATTCTTCTAGAATTTGTTTTTTATTATATTACTACTCAGTAGTTTGGTGAATGTTTAGTACTTACTTGTTAAGATATTCGTACCGCAAAGTCGAACTCTCTTAACTTAAGTTAACTCAGTCAAGGGTTAAACAATATCCCTGCAATTTATTTCATTGTTATTTCAACTGTCTTATACTTCGAATATAAACCTAAAGTACATGACTTTACAAACAAAAGCCTATAAAACCTGCAAGCTATTGTTTTTTATCGACACAGACATATAGGAAGATATATCCAAGATCTGTAATGTTTATGTTAAATAACTGATATACATATATCAAGTATTTAGAATTTGTTTGAACCTTCTCAAATTGCAACTAGCCATATTCTAAAATATAATTTTATGCTTCTCGGTTTTCCCATAACAATATATAGATCTTATATCATATATATTTAGCATAGCACAGCTATGTAAGGTATTAAGCCAAACCTGAAGGCAAACATATTCGGTAATTGAGGTCTAAACCACCCAATATGCTACCCAATTTCATCCATTTTTGCCACCAAAACATAATCAGCTTAAGTAATTTTTTAAATTAATTTCATTAACATTCCACTAACTTATTTGATTTATAATATGTTGGGTATGTGGTGGCTAGGAAAGGTCTAAATCTATTTCATTCCTTGCTGGCATCAAACTAAATTATGCGTAGGAACACATACACATTTAATTTTATTACGATGGCTCACATATAGACCAATGTAAAGTCAATTGGCAAACCATTATATTGGGTATGTAAGGGGGAAGACCCAAACCATATTATATTTAAGAAAATATTCCCACTACCTTTCTTTATGAAATCTCAAAAATGCACCGATATCGCATGAACCGATAAACATAAGGTCATCCGAAAGAACGGGGTTATTCATATTGATATAAGAGCACTAGTTAAGTGTGAATCACTTTCTACAAAATTACCATGTATTGAATTACATTCAAAATCAAATTATTTATCGAATCACGTAGTATATGAGATCTGAAATTTCAGCTTGAATTGAACGCTGTTACGACCATTTTCTTATTTCTTACTGATGCTTATTGTTATCGCATAAACAGTTTCGATTCAGTCCATTCTCCAAAAAAAAACCTTAAGGTGCCTAGGAACGTAAGTACCAAGTTTCTTTAAGATATCGTTATTTTTACTCAAGTTATCACTTGCGCAAATGAGCGAAGAGATATCCGAAAATTAATTAGTACTAATCATATTGATATATTATATTCTATATGATTCTATAACTGAGCAACATAACATTTTCTTGATAGAATGTTTTTACTTAGTTGCACTTCATTTTTCAAATGTCACACAGTGTTGCCATATGTTATATGTTCAGTACATAAGGATAGACCCTTATGTAGTGTGTAAACCGACGTTACATACTGTTTCCTTTTTGCTTTCGACAGGTAAACACCTAAAACCTAAAACTAAAAATTTCAAAATTCTAACTTGAGTCTATAAATTATTTTTGCGACACTCATCCGATGATCGATTGATTAACACACACCGTTTGGGTAATGTAGATAATTGACACGACAATTCGTATTGCCTGCCAGCTGAGGTGAGGCCACAAAATGTCAGCTATCTTGTTTAGTTGTTAATCGCCAAATGTTTGGCTGTCAGTTTTTGACAATCACTGGACATTCGTTGACATACCAGCTGGCGATTTAAAATTTTCGCTCTTCACTGATCGATGACAATATAAAAATTCGTACCAAATTTATTTATGTATGTATATATGTGCTGTGTTGTCCAACCCTTCGTCTCTTTCTTTGCGTCGAACATGCTTCACAACGAAAAATTATGATTTGCTAAAGTGGCTGTTGGAAAAGCGGAAAAATTATGTCAACATGAGTATTTAGCTACATACGAATGGTATTTAAAAGTGAAACAGCTAATGGCAACTGATTAATTGCCATTGAACATTTTAAAAACGGGTAAATGATGCGTGAGAAATGAGAAATAATAAATTTGTTATGTCATCATCGCGTGGCAACAATGATAATTATTACTGGCAGCAAAAAGCGGTTGACCACTTGTACTTGTATGTTTGTGTGTGAGAGTCTATAATTTAATATGACAATTGCTGCCGTGCTGTCATGGTGCGCGCTAAACGCTATGCGCATGCGCAGCTACACGCACTCAAATAATTTTCGAAAACCACTAAATTTCTAATAAAAATCACATTACTTGTCATGCGTAATTTTGGCAATAAAAGTTTTGATTTATTATTTGCGTACGCTTGACAAATTTTGTCACACCGCCGACGATATTTTCACAAGCCATTACGACTTCCAAGTTAATTTGTCAAACATATTTTTTACATCGGTTGTCAAATGTATTACCTTTTACTACATATGCTATTAAATTGTTTATTTACTTGAGTAATGAGCTGTATGGCAAAACGTTTAAAATTAAATAGACAATATTTGGTTACAAAGATTATTATTTTCATTTTACCGCTTCACCGCTATACGCCCGCAGCGTGCTTCTATATGAAGCACTTTGATATATTATTGTTGCTAATAAATTTGCTTAAACAACTTTTTTTTGTACCATTCTAATAGTTCGCGCACACGCTTGTCGACAAATATGCCTGCCACCGCCGTTGGTAGCGGACAACAACAACCACAACGGTGATCAAATTTTTAGTATAGGACAGTAAGGAAGCTGTTGACTTGGCAGTGTCGACTAATGTGCGTACGTGCTGGCGCTGAGTTTTGATATATCGTTTAGCACAAAGCTGCTACGCCGTACCGTTGCTGGCTCTGCGAGATTCCCTATTTGGCAATGGAGAGGTTCATAAATTATCGCCAGCGCGATTTGTTTAGATTTTTATGCGTTGATATGATTTCAACGCCATCGCCATCTAACCCTACTCATATGAAAAACATGCAAATGTACTTACAAAGGCATATAAATAATATATTTATATTCATACAAACAGACATATATACAAACGTATAGAAAAGCTATATTTGAGTTATATAGACATTATTTGCATTCCAACCATGCCCATTTGAACGGCAATTGTTTCCCATGCCTCACACGTCCACAAACAACACTTCACACTTAGACGCTCAACTGTAAACTTTTTCGCTCTACTTACCCTCCAATCAAACGACGTCCTCTTCCTCAACCAATTTAATATTCGCATTCGACATTCGACATTCGTTTGCAATATTGTACAGTGATATATAATAACTCGCATATACCCAAGCATATGTATATACATACCTACATACGTGATCATAATAGGCGTTTTGATTAATGTTTTGTATTTTGTTGTATTTCGCTTGATATTTCGTTGCTACGCTTAATTTGCGATAATTCAATGCCACAAGGTTAATTGATTTCCAATTATTTATACCTTCATCAGAACGAAGTGATATAGTGATTGTTGTTTATTTTCTTTATTTCCCAAAAATTACACTATCTCTTTAAATATTTGTTGGCAGTTGAACTAATTTGGTAATCGTCAAAACGTGTAGCGTTAGATAAAATTGCTCAGTTCTGATTAAAAGTGCAAAAATTATTTGGGGCCAATTAGCTCTAGAAGCGCCATGCTGATAAACTACCACGTGACTTTAATACTTTCTGCTGTCACGAATCATCATAGTGTTCAAACCACTTGATATTTCCAATGACTTATGTTAGATGTTCATATTATGCATAACTCTTGTAGGTTTTGTATCAGATGGGGAAAACGTTGGTACTCTAAGGAAATGGAATATTGTTTTGTTTGGTTAGCGAGTTGAAGTGGCGATATCTACCGCGTCCGTAAGTCTATATGTACGTAAGTACAGTACAGGACAGTACTGTGTCCGTAAGTCTTCATCTGTTGTCGTTTGTCCTAATTTCATCATAAATGATTCAAATTTATTTGTTTACGATACAGTTAGATTTGTAGGTTCATTTGTTTTGAGCTAATTATTAAAATTGCAATTGCACGTTGCAAGAAAGAACAAGACTATTCATTACAAACATTTTATTATATCCATTTCGTTTTCATCAACGGATTCTCAAATCTTTCCCAACTTGTCAGCTCTTTAACTATCATATATGTTCTCAACATAAACTCCTTTTAGCTCATTTTACTTGACCCACTGATTCTCCAACTCCCTTAATCAACCTAAAAAATACATTTTCTGGAGATATTCAAAGCAATCTTCAGTGACGGCGATACCTTCCCAGTCGATTAAAATTTCTATCCGGTGAGTGACTTTTTCAAATTTGGAATCAAAAAGAAGTAGTACGGCGCAAAACTGGAGAATACGGTGGATGGGGCAGCACTTCGTAGTTTAACCAATTTGGCGACTGCAGAGCTGTGACCCGACGCGCTGTCATGGTAGAAGAGAAATTTCCCTTCATCAAAAGGGAACATGTTTTCTGCAATTTGGCGTCGATCAACCTATTAATTCAGCACAGTAGAGCCCCCTGATCGTTTTGCATGTCTCCAAATAGTCGATATTGATCATGCTTTATGAATACCAGCAAACGGAGGCCATCACCTTTGGGTTGATAGGACAGTCTTCGTTTTCTTCGGAGCACGTTGGTCTAGAAAATTTCTCTGTTTCGACTATTTATTGATCTCTGGTGTATACCAGTAGATCCATGTTTCGTCCACGCTCACAAAATCATGCAGAATCCCCTTCGGATCACATTTAAACAGCGTCAAACACTGCTATAAAGTAGTCTCCCGGTTGCGCTTGTTCTCCGTAGTGAGCGACCGCGGCACTGATGGCACCGACAGCTTTCTCATGCCCAATGTTTTACGCAGGATTAATTTATGCGGTCTTTTCAGATGTCTTAGATGTCTCCAAATGTTTACTGACTTAGCTATTTCGTGCACATTCATTCGGGCTTCTGTCAATACGAAATCGTGAACTTTTGTCATGTTATCCTACATGGTAGCTGTTTTCGAGCCCGTAGGCGCATCTCAGAGAAAACCACGTGCGACCATATTGAAACCCGTAGTAGCAATTTTGGCCGGTCGCCGTCGAAAGAGAAGAAAGAGTATATACAGTATCCAAGCAAGCTTTCATTTCAGTGCGCGATTTCTGTCCAAAAAGCAACTACCGAATCACCTACCGATATTGTTCTTTTCCAGTTTTCGAAAATCTGCCGACGCGACTTTACGAAAACGTACTTTTTGCCGAAGTGGCGCCACCGGCCCACGAGGGTAAGTACTTAGCGGACCGCCTTTGCATATCTAAACAAAGTATTCGCAAAAATGTGTAGTTTCATGTCATTATGCCTCCTGAACTAAATATTTCCATTTGTAATTAATTCAATACTCTATACACAATATTCTATATACAGTCAAAATACCTCGCAAATTTAATTTTTTACTGCTTTGCTATAAAATGGTACTTTGCCGCATGCATATGTGGTTGTTATTCTCTCACCCAATTCTAAATCGAATTGCCAATAATGAAAGCATTAACCTTCCCCATAGATCTATCCACTTAACAAAATGAGATTTTTATTCATTTTAAACCGAGACGGATTACAAACGCATTTCATGACCGCGTTTGTCGTGCTGTCGCTTAGTTGGCTCGCTGGCTCGTTGGCATCCTGTCGGGAGATCCGGTTTTTCAAATGCCACAGCCGAAGCGCATAAATGTCAAACACTACAACATGGAATGCAATGTAATGAAAGGAATAGCAACAGCAAATTAGCGAGTTATGCAGGATCGGTGGCAACGTAGGGTGGAAACGTGTGTATGTGCATGTGTCAGTGTGGTGTGAAAGTCAAGCGTTTGATGAATAGCGTGTTAATTGCTGACAGACAAACAATCCAGCTGTCAGCTGCTGCTACGCATACGAAAAAGCGCACACACACACAAGCACAAAAACATTTGTGTTTGTAAGTCAATATATTTGCATGGCCTTTCATATGCATTTGTGTGTGTGTGTGTGTGTGTGTGTTTGTGTGGCCATTTTAACCGACTACATCCTTTGTATGGGAGCCTTTACAAATCGCAACAAATATGACATTCATCCCTTTCGCTTCTTCCCCCTTCCACCGGCACACTGCACTATGGTGTCTTCCGTTGCCAGTTCGAGCGGCCATCCATCGTTTGTGTGACGTGTGCGTATTCGTCAAAATCAAAATGAAAATCACAACAGCAAAGTAGCAAAACTATCACATTATGGCAACATGGCCACCAGCCAAACGGGCGCACAGCCTAATAGCCCAGCAGCGCATCAAGGCAGCTGCAACAGTGCCACAACACTTGCATCCATCGGCGCACAAACACACAAATGACTATAACAATTGGAAATTTAATTCAAAATTGTAATTGAAATTGCAATCGCAATTGACTGCTTGACAATGATTAGCTTTGAGTGACTGCGTTCCAGCACGAACGCTGCCAAGTGGCAGACAAACACCATCCCACCACAAGACCACCACTATGGCAGCGTGCTATATTTGTCGCCTTTGTTTGTTATTCTTACGCTTAATAATTGTGTTTCCTATGGTTTCAGCTTGTTTGCTGCCTTTTCTGCATGGATTTCTGACAGGCTTCAACTTTTGCCCACTCTGATACCCCATTATCGGCTTATAAGCACACACACACACACACACAAATGCACATCTGCCGGTTTAGTTGTTTGTTGTTGCAACATCCATAAGTCGTTCGCTGGGGAGCTGCGCTAAAGTTTGCTATTGTTATGGTTGTTAATACTGTTATTGTTATGAGAGTTTGCTGTTGGCTTTTGAAAACATTGATCGCGCTAATGTTGTTGCCAGTGTTGCTGTTGTTCTTGTTGTTGCTGCCACTGCTGCCACCGGAAAGTGTTAATCCATCCACTGTGGTGTTACACACTTCCTTTTGTTGTTTGTTGCTGTTTCTGTTTCTTTTTTCTGGCGCAGCTGAATACAAAAGCGCATTCGGTTGGAAAACACATGTACTTATAATACCGTTGAAATACTAAGTAGTCGATATCGTATTTTCGAATTTGTCGTTGCGGAAATGTTTGATTTTCTGCTTCAGAAAATACTAATTTCTGTCAAAAGTAAATCACCGGCGTTAGATACGTCAAGTTGTGGTATTTACAGGAACGTGCAACTTGGAGAAAGATTTTTGTTCTAATTCAAGCAAATAATACAATACCAGTAGAAATTTGGGATTATGTTTTAATGTAAGACAGATATTTTGAAATTTTAATTACATTACAAATTTCATTAGATTACAATTACATTAGAAAAGCTCAAAACTGTGGCAACAAACTCCTGTACAATAATAGATGTTTTACAATATATTTGCAAATTCAAGGTAATCAAATAGGCAAGTTCCATCCATGTTCATAATCCACTGTTCTTGGACAAAGCACCTTGAACTTTTTAATAGTTCAATCAATATACCTTTGCATTGAAATATAAGTATACATATGTATACTCGATGGGTACCACCAACTACGAAAATGAAACGATATACAAAGGTAATTCTTACAGCGTTAACCGTTCGATTGTATTTCTATTATGAAAAGTTCTCATAATATCCGGAAGCAAAAACACAAACTACGTTATGTCTGGATAAATCTAACAAACACCTACTTTATCTATTTTGAATTGAAATAAGTCAGCAAAAATAATTAATTTTCCAAGTTGTTTTTTTTTTATTTATTATTATAATAAATTTATTACACTCATCTCACACAATGCCTTATTTTAGCCAATTAAAAGTCAATAATTTCGGATTTCTTATAAAAGGTAAAACAAGCAAGAAAAGTCATCACGATTGTCGTATAAGCCATTACCAATCGTCATGTTACTATTAAATTATTACCAGAGGCTCTAACTCTATCTCTTGGATCAAATCAGCAC
This sequence comes from Bactrocera minax, assembly GCA_021498325.1. Taxonomy (NCBI): domain Eukaryota; kingdom Metazoa; phylum Arthropoda; class Insecta; order Diptera; family Tephritidae; genus Bactrocera; species Bactrocera minax. The sequence continues at coordinate 1,969,868 of JAKEEE010000011.1, read as the reverse complement.
AATTTTGTTTATGATTTGCATATGACGCGACACACCTTCAAAGCCGAACTAAAAAACTCAGGTTTATTTCGCACAGAGAAAAGATAATTTAAGAGGTGTTTGCTATTAGCATCGCCATATTTATTTTTATTAAGCCGCAATTGCTCACCAATATTACGTTCGGTCCGAAAATGGACTGAAGCCAAAAACACGCTATACTCGTTGCAAGTCGGTGGTCAAAGTTTTCTTGAATACCATTATTTAGTTCACCATCGGTTTCTTAAGAAAGATTAAACGATCAGTAGAGAACACTTTGAACTTCCACGGAAGGTAATTCGTCCTAATTTGATTAATTGAGTGTATGAAAATACCTGCATATTTCACAACGACAGCACTCTAGTACACGCCATATCGATTGAAACGGAATGTTTGGCTCAAAAGGTTTGTATAGGTTTTTTTATGAATCTTTCTTACTTCCGAAACCCAAATATATGCTCTAAGGCATTATATTATTATATTACAACCCATGTCAGCCGAGACCTATAGCAAATTTATGAACAATATTAAATGTATTAGTAATAGTATCATTCGTTATAACTGAAATATTACAATGTCAATTTCAATAAGACAGAGAAATCCGAGAGACGCCCGAGGGTTATAAAAAAACTCTCATAAATTTCATTAGCTTCCGGGACGGCCGAAAAATAGTAGAACTAACAAAGGTGTGAGCGGAAATTATGTAATCAGCGATCGATATATTTTCGAAGTTTTATTTTTTTCACGACTCAATAATGCTAATTAATATAATATTAATGCTAACAGTAAAATTCTCAATTCAATCAACTGCAGTAGGTCCTTACCAACTTCTTTTGATACTCCCAAAAACGTTCCACCCAACATAGCCGCTGTGCTTTGATCCGCTGAAATATCTTGACTTCCACGAATGTTCATACAAGCTTGATTAGCTTATTTTGTCTTTCACCTATAACAATGGTAAAGATGAATTTTGTGTTTTGATAAAACATTGTGTCCTGATGGGGAAAACAACCATTGATGTGAAGCAAAGGCCTCATAATTGTTATGGTACATCTGCCCCAATATATTCAACGTTTAAGTCCTATTTTACTGAATTTCGTCATGACCTTTCTGGTAGAAATGGTGTACAAATTTCAAAAAGATCAAAAGAGGCAGTAACGTCAAAATATAACGCCAAACTTTGGAAATTTTGATAGGTGATCAATTGGGTGGTTTAGTTAACAGCATTAGCTTTTTCAAAAAAATCACCCTAAATTTTTAGAAATGAAAAAGTTTTGTGCGATGGTTACCAAGTTTTTTGAACAACGATGAACAAGACATCGATTCAAAGGGCAATCTGGCACTGGTCAAACGCAATAAGAACGTGAGTCCAAACGGTTGTCGGTTAAATGGAATTAATTTCATCGTCTACCTTGAACATGTGAGTTATTGGATCGATTGGACGTCAGGATAAAACCTAGGCAAAGTACTTTTCAACCCATGAAATAATTTGCCTGTTAAATTCATTAAGAGCTATTTGAATTATGTCAAAATTAAGTCAAAATTATGATAATTAGCTTTAATTACTTTATCATTAAGGAGTTACTTTAGGCGAAGTGCTCATTCTGGAACATTGAAACTGATAAACTCAAGATGTCCTGAGCAATCAACTAGACCATCAATACCGGTCTGATTAGAAACGCATAAATTCGACTGAACGGTTTACACTATATATTAAATCGGTGACTTACTTCGTTAGATAGGACTTTGCTCCAATAGCTGAAAACTTATATAACTGATAGGATGAGGGTGAAAAGTAAATACCGGAAAACGATCGTTAGTAATAAATCTTCTTCCCAAATTTGGTATTTCGTAGGCAATCCAACAATAATTTAGAAAATTCCATTTGATTTCCAAATACAATGGGCTGATCTTAACAAGGTCAATTTTCATTGGTTCACTTATACATGAATACTTCCAAATTCACAAACATTTCTCACAGCACTACGGGAGTAAAGTATTCATGAATATTACCAACCCCTTTGAAGTGACATCAAGATAAAGTCAACATTAGATAAAGTCAACAAATACCAGTCTTGTAAGTTACTATCAATGATAAGACCAACCCACACAAGTCAACACACATACTTAACGCAATGAGCCCCCAAACAAATTGAGTAGCTTTTCCTATCGAATTTGACACTTTCCGGGTAACAACACATTATCCGACTTTTCGCATATCAGATGCGGAAAGCCAATACCATATTCCAAAGTACAAAAAAAGTAAAACACAAATATCACACCATCGTGAAAGCAACACACCAGCACGGAATGCATGCATGCCCTGATATATAAATTCATACAGAAGTAAACATTTGTCTTTATATGTATTTTGAAACCTAGTGGATGGCACAAGGAGAGACTTTCGCGCTTACGCACTCGCATACGCAATTTAAAGAATAGGGAATTTGATTAATGCAAAGCTGTCACTGATATGTCACATGCGTGTCAAATTCTGACATTTGACATTTCGCAAGCGAGACCGGCAAGAGCGCACACACCCTCATAAAGGCAAGCATGCACACACATACATATGCATTATATAAACAAGTAAATACAAATGAATAATTTCAATTGCTGGTAAGTGTTGCTAACACATTAACATTTCGTCCCTCCTCACCAGCGGAGGGCAACGAGCAACATGCATAATGCGGCGGTATGGAGTGATATGTAGCAAAGTTTAATAAAACAAGTGAAATAAAAATGCGTATAAAAAATAAAATTAACAATTGTAACACATGCACACATTTTTATAATTTAAATCCGTTAATTCTTTGGTCCTTCTGAGTTTATTGGTACTGTTCTCGCAGTCACTGACACTTCCACTTTTTGTGAAACTTTTTACTGGTATTACACGAATGCATGGCTGGTGGTACATGACTTCACTTCGTGCCACCCTTTTCGGTCAGGTTTAGTCCTTCAGTCCGTTTCTGCTATACCGAAACCATGACATGATTGCATATATCTCCATGGGTTGGTCGAAGAAAGCTCAAAACACAGTGTCATAAGTTGTGTACAAAATATAAGAAATATTGAGCAATAATTAAAATAATACCATTTTTTTATAGTTTTAAATTTAATCAAATAAAATTATCAATAAAATTAGTTAAAAGTTGGACCTCTTGCCTTAGTAATATCTGCATATTAAAGGACAGCTTTTCTCGAACAATGATATCAAGTCCTCTAGTGCATTTCTCAAATGAATCTAGGCGATGTAAGGAACAATCTAGTTCGTTTAGGCATGGAGAGGAGGAGGGCATGTTAGATTGGGAGATTTCAGATAACAAATGTTAAAGTGAGCCAAATCAAGAACAGTCTTACCTTATAGAATATATTATAAATGATCCTTTTAAGTACAGGAAATTAATGAAAAATATTTGAAATTTTTTAGGGCATTTAGAATTCTAATCTCAATAATACCGGTACGATACAATATTGCTGCAACAAATTCAAAGGACGGCTGATAATCTTTTCTTGAATTATTATCGAAGTTATTTTTATTAAAATTCACCTCATGTGCTATTCACTTCAGACAATGTTATAGATAGATACTAAAACTATTTAATTTTAAAACAAATTAATTTTTCACAACAGAGGCGATTCCACACAAAAGTCTCAAGTTTTCATCAAAATTACTAGTATATATATTACTTGTTATGAAGCGATGAAAATTTTAATATATGTTATTTTTGAAAACAAGCCACAGTCATTTATTGTGCTATAAAATTATACCAAGTCGACATAAGGCTAAAAACATATGAACTTTACCAACAAGTCTTACATAGATTAAGTTCCCGTTTTACTTCTTTGATGCAGAAAGCATAAATGACTAAAATCAACGCCGATCGATCGATCATCGTCGAGGCCCTCTTGAAAGAGGCGATTCTAAACATTAGCCCGATAGCCGCCATTTTATATCAAATGTCGATATAAATCTTTCCTATACGCGCAAACAAATATTCATTAAAGCCTGTCAGAAACAAATCGATACCTTTTTCCTTACTAGCAAAATATATTTCCAAAGGCAGGCCTTTTTTGAGGGATCTATACCGGCCTAATCCCTTAAAACAAAAATTTTCTATCTGTTTGAATAATTTCTATTTCAATTTGAATTGTTAAGCAAACTTTTAAATTTGATAATTTTTTGGTTTTTATTAATGCAATGATAAAGTCTCACTGTGCCGAGCTGGTTATGCCATTTTTACTTTCGAAAGTTGACATTTTCTTTCCTAGCGCTGCTGCACAATATGTACTAAATGCATGTGTAATTGTTGCTATCTTTGTTGGTATTTTTAATTTCCACATTTTTTCCAGTAATTCCTAAAAATATTGCTTCTCACTATAATTGCTTGTTGCAGTTTTGAATGCCTAGAATTCATCACACGCTTATGAATTTCCTGTCTCCTTTCTTATACCACCAAGTCACACAATTTGGTGGGGCAGTAAGAAGTTTATTTTGACACGCTTCGTGCGACATTTCATTGTATGTGACAACAACAATTTTCCAGCCCGAAGAATTCAAAAAAGTTTCCTACGAATTAAGGTTGTATGCTTTGTTCGCTTATTGCACTGTTGTCGTGCTATTGTTTTTGTTGCTGTTTTTAGTCGGACCACGCTTGTCGCTGATGTTGTTGATGTGGGAAATGTCACTTTTCTGACAGTCAACCGTCATCGTGCCTTTCGTAGTGGTTCATACTTTTCCATTCCATTCGATTTCATGAATTTTTAAACATTTCCACTTTTCACGCGCACGAGCTCGCTCAAATTATTCAAATATTTATGTACATAGTTTAAAATAATACATAAACTGGAGGAAGAGCAACAAATTCAGCGCACAAACGTCAACAATTAAGTGTTAGTTGGTATATAGTCGAATACTTGAGGAACAATAACAAATCGCGCTCATCCCACATTCTCGTGCTTCGATTCCAAGAACAACAATCAACAACTTTTACATACACACATACATACAAAATAGGTACATGCGTCCCATCAATAACAGAATGAACAATAGCAGCCCTGAACTAAAGTGAAAAATCGTTAAAACTGTTTGGCCCATTAGATCAAAGCATTTTCCAGCGCGCTCTTAAGTGCAGAATGAAAAAATAAATAAACAAACACGATCGAAATGTCTAGGATGAGAAAAATCATCAATGAAAAATCTGTATTCGCACAATGGGAAAGCAGAAAAATATTGAACGTAAAATATCAAACAGGGGGAACTTTTGTTGATTTGACGGTTCAAGCAAAGCAAAACAATAACAGCCACAGAGGCAATCCCGCCATTTATCTAGACTAAAATATTAAAGTTTCAAGAATATTTTAGACGCTATAGATGCTCTTATTGCACAAATGTACTACTAATAAACCGTTTCCGGAGCTCAAGAATTAAAATATAAAATTAAATAATATTATATTCTATAATTTATGTTCGAACAGCATATAATTGTATACAAACTATTTCTCTGTTACGTATTTATATTGAAATTATTATATTTTCTCAATTACTTGTTTAATAAAGTCTAAAAGAAAGAAATTCGATTACTTTCTCCTTGCTCTCAGAATAAATTTGTCAAAGTTAGGCAATCTAATGCCTAGGATAAGACTGGCCTAACACCTAAGAGGTTTCTCTCCTAAACAGTTGGACGTCGCTGTAGAGATAATCAGATTAGCGGAATATTCATTATTGCCATTATTGATGATCTCAGGATGTATAGCGACGACATAGTAATCTCATTATGTTAATGCCGCTACGTTAGAACTAGTTGTCTGGTTAAAAAATTTGTTGGATTTCAAATGCACTGAAAATGTACTTTTTACTACCATAATTATCCTTATGCCTGAAAACTATGAACCGCATCCAATTAGTAACTAGAAGTCTGGTATGTTGTCTCGTCTAGTTGAAGCTACGAATGTTTAATATATCAATTACTATTATTTATCACTAAAACAAAAAAAAGTTCTGTCACAAATGATCCTACTGACAATGTGCTAGTGAATGCATAAGCCTTGCTGTTTTAATTTAGTAGTAGTAGTAAATTTAGTATTTTAGTGGGGCAAATTCAAGCTAAAGGAATAATTTCGAGATTTTAATTACTGTACTATTCGAATATTGTACAAATTTACATAGAAATATTTATAAAGTATATGTTTTAAAAATGCGGTACTACGGTACTAGACCTTGTTCAAGCAATGGATACAGGTTGGTGACCAACAGATAGATTTACTTGCGTTCAACAACTTCTCCCTTTATTTGTAGTGCCCGTTTCTATTTTAAACAAAGGGGGGCGTACGCTGTCCTCGAACTGCTAATGAAATTTATAGGATTATTTTTCATGATGACTATTCCCTCTAAGATCTGACACTTATATTACTTATATTACACTTATACTTATATTAGAAAAAATGATATTTTTAAAATCATATGCCTGAATTAATATTTATTAAGATTATAATATTTTAATAAACATATATAATTTTAATATATATTATTTAATATTATCTAATATTTAATACACATATTTTTTAATATATAATTTTTGCATCTAGTATCAAATATGTTGATTAACAATTATCGCATCTATTTCTGCACACTTTTAATCAAACAGATTCCTCTCTCTCTCTCTCTCTAACTTCGGAGTAGCAGCTCTTAGTGTTAACCGGTGTTTCACATTAATTATTTAATAGAGTAGTTGTAAAACGAGTTACAGTTATTCTACCACAAAAATAGAGGTCATAAAATATTAAAAAGAAGGCAAAAGCAAATCTAACACAAGCGGATATACCCAGGCTGGAAGAGGAAGCTGCTCCAATTTATCCTATCAAACGCGCAGTTGGTATTCGAACGCGCCGGAAGCAACGAACAAATTAAATATTAGCAATAATAACAACAAACAAGAATGCAATAATAATAGCAACAACATTAAAAGTGACAAGGACAATGATAACAACAATAACTCACACCAGCCAGTCAAAGCGGCTGACACATGAAAATAAAAGTCATAAAAATTCCGACGAATAAAAAGCAGCAAGTCCACAGCGATCCGAAGGAGAAGGCAAGAATTCATTGTAGTGCCGTTGAAAGCACCATTTTTCAATTTAAGCAGCATTTCCTTTCTTTCATTGCAGTTGCCGTAGTGCTAGTCGGACGGCGGATCGAATCGGTGGTGGTTGCAAACTCACATGTCTGAATATAACGTTGCATGTATTTGCGAGTGCTACCACTGTTGAACGTGTGTGGATGTGGCATTCCGGTATTCATCTGCTTGAATGGCGGATGTGACACTCATGCGATCATTCATGTGTTTGTGTTATTCTTATTCTTACTGTTGTTGCAAAAACGCTACTGTTACAAATGATAGTGGCAATACTTGGTAAGAACATAAAATATACCATGCTAAATACAAAAGTGCAAGTACTTGTCATGTTTACGTCAGCACTGTTGACATTTGAATGAAATTTAAAAGTTGTCATGCTTCCTATTCGCTTTGCGCTTCCTATCACACTTATTATTTCGCTTGTTCTCTTCAGCGAGTTCATTTTGCTTAGTGTTATAGTGTATCAAATATGTTCATTCCAATTAAACGTTTTTGTATTTCGATCACTTGAATTTAAAGTTAAGGGGATAATGAAAACTTAAGCCATTGTTTTTTCCGCTGGTTGACCACAGCTGGGGCATAAAATATGCGATAGTTATATAAGAGTTAATGACAGAATTCTTTATCACACAATTGAATAGATGAATAAAAAATAGCACAGTTTCACAAATTTCGTGTTCTTTAATTGTGCTTTATAATTTTCGCAATGTTTTAATGAAGTTGGTAAACATATTTGGGATAAAACTGAATGACAAACTTTTTCTTCCGTCTATTGTGCCTGTCTTTCAAACAACTGGAACACGATTGTATTCGTTTATCCATCGTCATTAATAATCAGATCTGATGAATTCTTAGACAGTCATAAAAAAATATGATGTCGTACTTTTACTGTGACATTATTCACCAAAAGGTATGATTTTTGTGTAATTTCGCAATAAAGTTCAATATCCATTTTTGCTAGAAATGAATCACAAATGCCGATTTTAGCACTCAAAAATTCAACGAAAAACCGTATGTTACTAAATATATAGGGCCGATAGATAACTATTTTCAAGAACGAAAATCGAATCACCAGCCGATATTGTTTTCTTTTCGATTTTTCTAAAATCATCGATCACGGCCGCTTCCGCACGGGCTCAAAACAAAACTCCGACTCCAATTAGGCTAAAATTTTCATAACTAAGATAAGAACTAAGATTTTTCGTAACTAAGGATGCAGTTTTACTAAATCGATGATTTATTGTTCACTAGCTTTATGGGCAAATTGTCCGATATTTTGAAAATGTGCGACACTTTCGAAACAGTTTTATGGAAATCGAAAGTATGTTCCTATGAAGTTTAATTCCTTTAGATGCCGCTGCAGTCAAGTTACTATGAAGACTCTAATTTATGGTCCGATATAACTCATATTCATAATATAAATATGAAATCCGTCCAGCTTTATTTCAACCTGTATTAGACGTGCATAAGACGTGACCTTTTCTTTTTCAAGACAAAATGTTCGTCAAATATTTATATACGCAGAAAAATCACTTAAAATGTGATATTCCAAAGTTTAGAGTTCTATACAGTACAATAGTAATTATAGAGTTTACAAATTTATCAACTGATTTCACTTATTTCCAGTCGAAGTCTTTTCTGCAATGGAAAGTGAATGGAGTTGTCGACATTAAACTTCGTAGTATGCATAAAATATTCCAACTAAAAGACTCAAAGTTTTTTCAAAATTTCATCTGCCCGTCGCCTCGATTATATCGTAATTGGCGAAAGCTTTAAATTTTGAAATATTTGCTAACTTATTGATCTTTTGATTAAGCAATGCACATGTAAATTGATTGAATAGATACAAATCACTGAGAAGAATTAAAAAGAGGCGTTTACCAACTTAATTTCAGAGGTTTTATTTTCGCTTGAAGCATGCATGTATAGACTTACGGTGGTTTAACCCAGTTAACAGCTGCTAAACATTTGCTAATCAATGCGCATATTTTGCAAAAATTATGTAAAAGAGCGGGTCAATCAACTTATTTTGTGCGCCAATGCCATTTTTAAAAGCCATTTCACACACAAATTTCGAAAAGTTGACACATCAAGAGCAGTAAAGAAACTACCAATCAGTAAAGAGGCTGCCAAGTGTTGGCCGATGACAAAGCTCCAATGTGAATATGTATAACTGTGTATATATCCGCACATAGATATAATATATATTATATATATACGCATATATAAGAGGCATATTTATCTCATGCCAAACATTTTTGCATGAATTCTAATAGAACCCTCTTTGGTGAAACCAGATCGCCTTTCCATTTACCGAATCATTTTTGCATATCAACATCTGCAGTTGTTATGCATAAATCTATATATTTGTTTTGTAGAATTTATACTTTTGTTCAAAAACTTAAATCACCACAACAGCATGCAAAAATAACTCAAAGCAACGCAGGTATCAATTGCGTTGAAACAATGTTAAGCCTTTTCATATAATCAGGCAAAATAGAATGTGCAAAACAATTAACGGAACGGAGCGGCCCGGATTCTTTCTTCGGGCCACAGCTCATTTGAATTCTTAATTAGCGAAGGCGTCTGTACAAAAACTAATCAGTAAATGGCCTCATGGAGCTTTCTGTTGCTTAAATACTTAAGACCTTTTCTCAGCAGGTACTGATGATGCATGCTCATTGTGTGATTTTTTATAACTGTCGTATACAAATTTATATAAAATAATGTATTCAGGCATAATCTTTATCATAGTGCAGTTTATTGCATTAAGGCTTATTTTGACTTAGTTGATTTATAGTTCTTGGTCGTTTATCAATTTACTTTAATATCATTAGTTAAATACTCGTATCATACTCAATAACAGTAATTTAAAATGCAAGGTAAACTACTTAAAACGTAATAATTGAAAAATTAAATATTATTTGAAAAGTTATATAATTTTAAGTCAATATTATGAGGCTACAATCTTGAAATTTCTAAACTTTTTTCTATTTGTTATCATGCAAACAAACAACTTATTTTACAGTCAAATCTATTTTGTAATTCGTTGGAAACTTGATTTCGAAAACTCAGCTTTTTATGAAAAATATTGGAAGAGATTTTTTTAAACCATCCAACAATATATCATTAAAAATACAGCATGTTAAGCCATATATTTAAGTATATTGTTTCTTTTTGATGATTCATAAAATTAAGATGCAGAAGCTAGTTCTAGTTTTGGCAGTTTAAAATACTTTTTTTATTTCTATAATGTACACTCCGCTCTAAAATAGAATAAACAAGTAATAGTTATATTAATTCTCAGACTCTATCTGGGATTTCATAGTGCAGATTTCATAGTGCAGATTTCATAGTGTAGATTCATTCATAGATTTCATAGTGTAGAATATCTGAGCTGACTGTATTGAGAGCTATTTATACCTGAATTTAACGTCACTAATGACATCACCACAGCGGTATGAAATTATTAAAAAAAACATTTGTCCAAATTGAAGCTCTCTGATAAACGAAGTTCATTTTTATTATTTCAAATAGCTTTCCATAGTTTTGGTCACTCCTCTCTAGACTACTCTAAGACTCTTTCGATATGGCTGCATCCCTGCATTCTCCTTTTCATGCGAAATCTAGGATCTATGAGATTTTAAAGATTCTTCACACTCTTCAACTGACCTTTACAGTACTGAACGCTTCTTTTAATAAGAAACGTTCTTATTCCATGTAAGATTCTCAACAGATCCAAATATAAAACACTATTTCTTCGCGTTCTTATTTTTTTTGTTAGAATACTACGATAAAATGCTTAACAAACTAATATAGACTACGATGTGACTTAATATAGTATTATAAATATAATATAAATATTTATTCGTTCGCTAATTTTATGTGGAACACCTACACTTAGCTCAACGTGTCGTATGAGTAACATATTTATTAAAATCAGCACATAATATTATTTGTGTATTGGGTGTCCGAGGGTGAACAAAGATTAGAATCTATTTAGGGTTGGTTGACAAGGTCTTCTTATATAGTCAGAGTGTCTTATATAGTAAAGAGGCGTTATAGAGTTGATAAAAAAAAGCGTTTAATATGAATAAGAAAATCAGTTAATCGCTTCTGGCAAAAATCAGGCAATCAGTAAAACCATCGCCAACGCTTGAATAAATTCATCGTCTAATCCTTTACTGTTTTCGAAGTGAAACTAGGTTAATTAATTTAAAACTGAAATCAATAAAAATTCCAAGCACCATAAACCGCTTCTTTCACATGGTATCATTCCTGGTTATTTCCAAATATTTAGAAATTTAGAAAAAATTAACTAGAAGACTTCGATGAAAATACTGGGATAATGGATGTATTTATTTTATTTATTTAATTATTAATATCATGTACACATTTGTTCACAATTTTGGGCACTAAACTTATAAACAAATAAAAGTATTCCAATAATAATTTCAGCTTTGAATTCGAAAATTTAATTTGGTTAATTTATCAGCAATAAATTTAGCAACTTATAACGGATTATGTAACACTTTGAACCGAAGTATTGGAATGTCAAGTGCGCATTTGGAATCTAACCAATTCAATTATATTAGCACATATCGACGAATTGTCGTGTTCATGAAAGTTGGCCGTACTATACCATGAACCTTTTATAAGTTGCTTAACCCCAACCAAGTGTTCCATCACTCAACAAGCGCAAATAGTGCAATAGCACTTCAAACACACACACACACACAAAAGACACATTTGAAATGCAATGAAGGTGCTAAATGTGTTGTATCCTGGAATTTATTGTCAACAACTACTCGTTTTTGTATTTAATAGTCATGATTGCGATGCACAGTGCGGCAAACCATACCAAATGGCAAAATATTGAATAAAAATTAAAAACAAAAATTATATTTAATACTATTTCATAACAAACAATGCTCAAATATTTTAAATTAATAATAATAAAGAAAAATATTTATAAATATGTCATAACCAAAAATATTCCAATTTAAAAAAGCAAAGCTTTGTTGTTCTCATATAGTATAAAATAGTTTTCTAAACGCTCTAGTTGCGGGTAGCAGAATGAGAAAACGATATTTAGAAAGCCATTATACGAAATTTTCATATGTGTTGTGCATTAGCAGAGAATGTTAATCAATAGAGAAGGCGAAATTGTTAAAAGAGCTTTCTTCATGTTCTAAATTGTAGTTTCCATATCATTATATATTCATACCTCATTTTAAACGTTGAGCTATTAGTATTATGGCTGGTGCTGATTGTTTAGAAGAAATCTATTTTGAAACTTGAAATATTTTGCCTGAGCTCAAAACCTATTCGGAATATATTTTTGTAGTTTTGGTGTATTATAATAATACCTTTTTTAATAAATTTTATTTCATTTTTTTTAATTATTATTTCATTCATTATTTGTGTGTTCTCCCCATAAGTAAGTCCCTTTTCTTTTTTGGTATTCTAATTTTCTCTAATGCGGAGTGGTGTAGTTTGTTGCGTTCCCTTATAATGCGTGGAAAATATTCAAAGTTCCAGTATAGAGTGGTATTATTTTTTTTTCGAAGTTGTGTTTTTTCGATGTTCCCTCATATGAAACATACAACTTTAGCATCTTCTCCATTCATTAACATTCTCTGGCATAGGGGCTTAATAATCATGTTAAATAAAAAAGTATAATATTTTGGCAAAGAGCTGACTACGTCACTAGCTCCTAATAATATTGACCGCTCCGCAAAAGTGGTTAAAACAGTCGGCAATAAAGCAATTATGTATCGGGTCTACGAATATGCCAGAATTTATTTTCGAGAGAATATTTTTACAGCAGTATATCAGGTTGATGTTAGCTCTACTATTCCCGTATACAATCAATCCGATTTTAATACATCTTCTTTATTATAATTAGTGTAAATATTTAAATTAAAAATTTATTTAACTTTTTCGACTGTGTCAAAATAATAATTATTATATTTATACCTTCCTTATTGCTGAATCACATTCAAATACTGCAATAACTTTTTTTCTAATATTTTCCAAAACCATTGCATAAATTTATTTTATTAATTTAATTCGATCATCGTGGTACAGACATCCCACCGTGCAACGTTGGCGGTGCCGCTGCCACAATGACGACTTAGTGGTGCCTGCTGCGAAAATAATCGCAAATAAATTGAAACGCTCGCGAAAATTTCGCTACATAAACACAAATGCAACGCAGCCACACATGCAACACATGCAACACAGGCGTGTAATGTAAATTTATTAACTGTCCCAATGCGGCAACGCTAACAGCTGCCCTTTGCTGCCCCACGACGGAGCGCACACCATAGCACAGCGATTTCAAAGGCCATCAGCTCTACGAATCGAAGCCACTGGCGGCTCTCTAAGCGATTGCCGCTGGTTGTGGCTTTTTCGGCTAAAACCAACTCGGCTATGTGTGCGTGCAGCCGCATTTCAATGCGTGAGTGCGTTTGTATGTGGTGCACATTTCGTGAATTATTTCGCCCGCTCCATAAATCTGCACGCCTAACGAGGCAATGATTTAATTTATTACAAAGTATCAATAAATTAAAATTTCCTTTGCGCACAAAATGAAAATGTGGCACGGAATCTGGCATAGCATAGAATGGCGCGCAGCATAGCAAAAACAACAACAATGTACTGCCAAGGTATTGCAAAGTAATATAAGCGGTAAGAGATGCATACATACACACATGAATGCCAAGTGAAATGAAGCGAAGTGAAGTTAAATGCCGCAGCCGCAACGCTTAGTGCAACGCAACCACGCAGCCACGCATGCTACATGTTGCATGTGCAATAATCGTTGTAGCATGCAAAATGCGTGCAATTTAGCTAATGCAAATGCAGCCAGCTAGCGGCAAATGGTGCGAGCTCAAGGCAGCGATTGTTTTGGTGGGCGATTCAGAATGCGTTCACGAGCGCTTGATGGCATGTCGCAACCTCCACCGACCCTTTACCTAAATTCACTAACTTCATCTTTGGTGCAACTAATGGAAATGCACATGAAAATGCCAGGCAATGCCACCTGCCACACACGCATTTTGGTACAAAGCGTTGTTGTCTACACACCGTCCGGCATTTTTCTCCGCTTTCGTATACCACGCAGGCCAAATATGCGTTTTGCGTGCTGATGTGGCAAATTTGCCAAACCAACAAACAAATCATTCGCGTTTATTCACATTGCAAATTCACATGAAATTAGTGTAGCTTAGCACAGCGCGAAAAAATCAGTCTCTTCCCACACGAATGCATAAATCAAAATGCGATGTCGGTGCAACCAAATCCAATTCGAGCAATTTTGGACTCGTTAAACATCGCCGACGTCGACGCCACAGGTCTAAAATCAAAGTAGAACAGCGTGTTTGCGGCTCTGGTCTACACGTGTTCCATGTGTCTTTTCTGTTAATCTATGCTCACTAATATTTATGTAAATATGTTTGTTTGTATGTACTTGGTCACAAATTGAATTATGTTTTCATCACCTGCATTTATTGCATTTAGCGAAGTGCGAACTTGCATTGTCGTATTAATTTCATGAGAATGCTTTCAAGCCGCGCTATTTATTTGAGAGTTTGTCAATTTGAACTCCAGTTAAAATACTGTAAATACCGAATTATCGATAACACATATGCTGACGTTTTAAATGAGGCTTGAACACACTTAATTTGACAGGTCGAGGCAATAGATCAGAGTCGGTTATATATAAGTGCATTCACACTGTTCCAAAAAATGAAAACCATTTTAATCAAAATACAGTTATATATGAGTATGTTCAAATAATTATTTAGCCTACAAAATAGAAATGAAAATTTTGGAAATTTCGATATACTGGACACAGGAATTCCACAAATTCTTTAACCCGCTAGAAAAATACGTTTTCTGGGTATCCTCAAAGTGGTCCTCCGTGGCGGCGATAACCTTATTCGACCTTCCGGTCTCTTTCTAGTTTTGAAACAAAAAGAAGTCGTATGGAACTGCATCTAGAGAAAAAAGTGGATGAGGCAGCGGTTCGTTGCCTAATTCAACCAATTTGGGAGTGGCCATGGCCGTGTTGAGGTGTGAGCCGATGCAATGTCTTGGTGAAAGAGAATATTTTCTTCGCCATTCTTTCTGCGATTCGGCTTCGAATCAGTCCAATACTTCGGCATAATAACCTGTGGCCATCCACTTTACGGCTGATAGAACAGTCTTCACCTTCTTCGGAGCTGGTTCGGCGGGTGAAGTCCGCTGCTTCGACTAATCCTTGATTTCTGATGTGTATCGATAGCATAACACCTCTAAGCGTTTTTGAATTTCACTTTCTAATTTTCCTTCAAAAACAAGAATCGAATCATCAACAGAATTGCTCCATTTCCATTTTTCTAAAATTTTATAAAATCCGCAGACACGGATGCTTCCAAATGCCATACTACTAGTCCGATTCGACTGATATTTTGATAGTAATCATCTAACAGAATATACGACACGATAACGAAGTTCTCTCGCGATAGTGGCGCTATCGGGTGATAATGTTAAAAAATTATTGGAAAGACCTCGTTTTATTGTGAAACTGTATTAAAAGTTTGTACTTTCTGCTTCTGTAGGAGAGTCATACAAATAAAGAGTAATGGATCAGAAATATATATTTTTGAAGGCAAAATATATAATGTTATAAGATGGAAAAAAGTTTAACTAACGATCGTTTTAATACTTCATATTATTTGGAATCTTAATAAAACATATTCGATCTTTGTTCTTCTAAAAAATTAATAATAGATATATTTGAATGAAATCGTTTTATAAATTGCATTACAGCTTTTGTAGTTTATTTATTTTGAAAGAATCCAAATAATCAAATAAGAGAAATGTTTTTCTTATTCCTAAGCGCGTAATTGGGCTTCACGTGCCGATATTTAGCTTAAATCGCCACCATTCTTCTTCCACCACTTCACTGATTTCAAAATTTTAACCTTGTCATCGATATCTACATATACGTATGGATATCTAAACATATATTCATAACAAGTGCCTAACTCAATAAGCTGCTTTCTGTCCATTTAAAACACCAAATATAATAAATCTACACCCACGCGCATGTGCACTTGCAGCCGACAGCACCAACAGAGCATGTCAACAAATTGACATGTCAAAACTGACAGCTCAAGTTACCAAATACTTGCATACACATGTGATTTCCAAATAGCTATTTCAAAGTTGAAGCGAACAATGCCAATATTGATTGCTAATATACAGTAATGATGATGACCGTAATAAATTTGTTTTCTATAAGTGCCAATAAATTTGGAAACAATTGATTTCTTTTACATATTTTTTTAAATTAAGAACAAAATGTAAAAATGCATTGTCTTTTAGAAGAGTTGGCTGCTCTAGAAAACTTGTAATATGTGCTTAAACCAAGTGTGTCGAGTTTATGACTATGTTAAATATCTAAGAGTATTTATAAAATTAAAAAAACTGTTCATAAAATTCCTGATCTCGAAGGCATTTTAAACTTTCAATGGTTGTATACAACAAAACAACAAACACATTAGTTATATCCATCATTTGGATGAACTTTGACGATTTCGCAACTTATATACTAATTCGATTCGATATAATATTCGATTGATAAAAGTCATGGAATTTATCGATTTTGAAGTCATCATTTTTGAAAGCACCACTTAAAAAAAAATTAAATATTTTCCAATCACGAATTCGAAATTACTGCATTAGTAATGAGCCAAAATAGAAATACGCCTGATATCTATAACAGGTACGTCATAAAACATCAACCACTAGCTTACACGCCTACCAATATAAGTCCCCAGTTTATCTCTTAACACTCCCATTGTACATTGCAGCCTTTTCAATTTAAGCAGACATTTACTAATGTAACGAAAATATTTTCGATTTATTACAACAAAAGTGCGGCGTCCGCATTATATGTCAGCATCCTTCGTCGTTCCGCTGAACAACTCAATTATTTCAAACGGCATCGCCTATAAAAGAATCAACAACGAAGCTATAGATGACTATAAAATGGGTGTTAACGTATAAGTCAGTAAGGTACATTGCTAAGTTGCATCTTTATTATACATGCATCTAAAAATAATTAGTAGTAACAACAAATGTTGACATTCCATTGTTTCGAATCATGGCTTTAGGGTGCCGTCGCCTTCTTTCAATGATTTAATGATGTGATCTTCCTGCGCATGTGCATTTCGTGACAGCTCATTGAATTAATCAAATGATCAAAAATGTGCATACATATATATATGAGCACATGTGTGGATTTTTGTGAGTGAATACAAAGTATAAATACAATGATTGTATCCAAATATGGTTCCTTCATAATTTATAACACTAACTAAATTGATTATTTAACTGATAGTCAAAAATAACACAAATTTCAAGGTTTTCCAAAACAAACATGTGCAAAATACGAACTTTCTAAGTCCATGCATGCATTAAATTAAAGGGCATGGCATTGCCCTGTAACCGTTTTATCCTTCTTTATGTAGTCGTTGTAGATCACAACTTGTGAATCCCTGAAAACGATAGCCTCACATTTCCGGCTGATAGTACTGTCTTCCGGCTGCAGTTCTTCAGTGAAGATTCGTAGGAAGAAGCCTACTGTTTCGACTTGACTTTTCTCGCTATCTTCCGTCGACGGTCACGAAATGCAACAAATTATTTGGATTGCGCTTAAGCAGCGTCAAACACTGCCGTGAAGTAGTCTCAAGGGTGCGTTTTTTATCCGAAGTAAACAAACATGGCACCCATCGCTACAGCTTCCGAGATCCCTTCATATTAATTATGTTCCAGGGTTTCACGCGAACTGGTTACCATATCTTGTTCAAGGCAAGTTTCGAGTTGATTCATTTGACTAGACAACCACGCGATCTGCTCCACCTTTTCTAGATCCCATAGGAAAATCGAAGCAATTGATGCCAAAGGTGACGTCAACACGATAAATTATATCTCTTGATCATATAAACAGTGGTTGCAAAATCTCCAAGTCAAAGTATATTCAACGCAGAGAAGGAGTCAAACATTTGTCGGATAGGTCAACTAGCGTACAATTTGGCTTCCGCATCATTGCTTAAATCTTTAGAAAATTCAGTATCGGTACAAGGTATTCAACCATCCGGATTTCGTGAAACATACATGAAGAGCCGAAGATCATGGTAATATTTTTCACATTGTTTCATCCCAAAAGCTAAGAAGTTAAAATTAAAGTCAAGTAGGAACAAATTTCATTACTCCTTTTTCCAGTACTACTTTCAGTCAGTTATGCTTACTGGCCTCATCAACTTGTACTTTAACATACATTTTCAAAATTCGGTGTGCCTGTTATATATAGTATTCTATAGTCTAAACTCACGTAAACTTATACTAATTTATTAAATAAAATAAATAATTTTGATATCAACAAAACCTTATATAACACTCATTGAAAAACCAAGTAATCATTTGAAGAATGAAAAGGACATTAACTATTCACTAATTTTACTAATTTTCACTGACATCTTGTGCAATCAAACTAACAAGTAGTGAGTTTCAATTAATCAATAGCGAGAACTTCTCATTTATCAAATATCCATATGCCATCAACTCAATAAATGTCTAAAATCGTACATTAGTTAGATAGTTGATAAAAACATCATTAGCTTCAAACCGATAACAACCAAATTCAAATGCTAATCAAGATATCAAGAACACTTAAGCAATGCGCCGCAATATTGGAAAATGCATTAAAAATATTTTTGAAAAAGTACAATTTTCTCACCGAAAAATTCGGCCAAAACGCTCGCAAAGAATACATTGAAAATGTTTAAGATTTAGCAGTTATACCCAAGGGTGCATGGACATCGCGTGAAAAAATTTTTAAAATCTCATAAAAAGTAAAAAATAGTACGCTTGCTAACACCAAACTGCAGTAATGTGAGTGAAATGCCCTGCAGCTTTTTTAATTAACCAACCAATGCAGGCAACAGCGCTGGCGACCAGGTAGCGATTACGCTGCCAATGGCACTACAAGTTGTTATAGCGTATAATCTGAAAACATTGTTTGGCGTCAATAATGGCTGTGAGCGTAAAGCGTAAAACGCGTGCGCAAATGCCAGAGTCAAAGTGGCGCCACGCACGCAGTACGCGCACAAGCTCCAGAGCAATGGCAGCAGCTGGAAGTCGGCAGGTCAGCAATGCGGCGAGTTGACGCCTGCTTTGTTGGCTTTGTGGTGAATTATGAACAGTTGAAATGTGTACATGTACATATATATGTATGCGTAGGGTCTTTCAAAAGAACACCGCCTTATTAAGCGTAGGCACCTAAATGTAGATATATATATATATAAAATACCTGATTACAAACCTTTTAGTTAGCAGTAAAAAACACTCTTGAGCAAAAAAGCACACCATAGAAATTCGAAGATAATAAATCACCAGCTTGAGTAGCCTGAAATTCGATCAGAAATCATCGGCGTAAAACACAAAATAAAACAGACATTGAAAATTAAATAATAAACATGGAAGTTGACGAGAAGCGTAAGCGTTCAAGTTAACAATCGCTTTCTAACGTCATTAAATTTATGACAGCAAACAATGTTAAGACAAATAGCCAAGCAGATTAAGATATGTGTATTTATACATCAATAGATAATGTTGTTGTAGTGCTTCTGTTGGCAGTAGAATATTCCATTTTAACATCGATTATTAGTTTGTTAGTTTATTTTCCTGTTTAAATTTATTATAAAAAAAAAACATATATAAAACTGCACATATTATATAATATTTGTCTTTTACTCTGGCATTGGTCATTAAATTTTTAGATACATGCTTTCATATTGGTTTGAACTGGCTCTAAATTAGATTAGATAATATACCTAAATGGTCTCATGTTATTCACCTTCCCAATATGAAAAGTGTAGAGCATGTTGTAAGAGAATACTTACCACTATTGATGACTTTACTGGTGAATCAAGAGCTTGTGCTTCTGAGACCATTTTCATGCAGACAGTAATTTCAAACGAAGTGACAATAGCAGTCTATTTCAGGCAGAGTTTGAGGAAAGATTCGTAAGTCCATAGACAGGTAAGCGACAACAAATGCAATCAGTCTCATCTACACCAAGTGCATCTACACGATGTGACAGATAGCACAAAGATCCAACAAATCGATTTTCGAAGGAAACGCCATAAATACAAATCGGGTGTAAAGAGCCAAAAAAGGCGAAATCGTCTTGCAACAGTGACGCCAGTAACACCTTCAACGGAAACTACCCAAAACACTGGTTGTATAGCTAGTTTGGACTGTAGAGAGACATAATAATAACTAAAATTGCCTTGTGGGAATGTAAGTGGAGCACAGACCATAGACCAGACCAGACAAATTTCTATACCAAGTAAAAGCTAATTTACCACTATGTTAGATGTTAACTCAGAGAATGGTAGAGTGCAATGGCTACGTTGAGTACGTTTTCCAGCGTTCCGCCGGTTGAGGTTAAGTACATATCTCCCACAAATTTAAGTGCTCAACGCTGGTAGAATCTCTATTACATTATATATGGTCTTAAACTAATTTCTTTGCCTTTACGTAGTAAACATTTTTATATCGAACAGTGAAATAAGTTAATGATTTGAATGGGTTTTGTCAAGATCACATCTTACGAGTGTAACACATTCTTTGAGAAACTAATGTAGAGTAACATGCAGTCAATAGTTTTCCTTTCCAGATTTAAACCCTCTACACTTTTCTCCAATAAAAATTATGAAGAAAAGTAGTGAAATTTTTTAATAAATGCTACCATATACTTTTTCAACATGGGAAATGATACATGCGATGAATAGAACTTGAAACTATTCCGATTTTGAAACACAGCTAACATCGCTAACTCACACTTATAGAGATGTACGGCAGGTAAAGTGCTTTCATAAATTGGCTTAGTAGTATGAAAGTTTAGCTCAAAAGAAAGTATTGTTAACGACTGGAGGAATATAAGACATTCCAAATTATTGAAAAGTGCGGAAAAAAGTTCCTATTAAAATTCACTTATATTGGATCACTCAAATTAGAGCTCAACTATCCAACATTAATATAAGATGTTATGAAATGGTTTCTACTACAAATTACAGTCAAAACTACTTTCATATCTGGCGTCTAATTCTAAGAAGCAGAAAGCTTTTTCTTGGTGTTACCATATTTACAAATGGTTTCTCCTGAATTTTGTTTAACCTCAGAAAAAGCGTTAATTATTGTACACTTACTACTTAAAGACAAATGTGCAGCTTTCAAAGCGTGAAAATTGCCAATGAATTCACAAAATAGTTGCGCAAGAAATTTTTCGAAAGTAGAAATTCAATTTTCAAATTACTTTAAATGCAAAATTCGAATGCTCCTGGAAATCACTTCTCGAAAAGCGTCAGTTTTTTTTCGAGAAAGTCGATAGCATTGGACTTGCCATGTCTGGCGACACCTTCAGTGTGTCATAGCTCATGGAAATAGTATTTAATTATACTATTCATATGAATTCAAATGTTTCAAAATTAAAAGATTTGCATTTTTTAAATGAATTTTTCAAATCATATACATATTCCTTCAGTGGTATATGAAAAACCAGTAAAGTAAGTATGTAAATATAATTTTTCTCCATTTCTCGCTCGTATATGTCCTCACTTGTATGGTCTTATAAAATATTTTAGTTAAGTTCATTAAGCACATTATTGATGGCATAATCTGCAACAATATTATTATTGTATCGAAGACTGAAGAATAGAAACAAGAGTATTTAAATAATTCATGCTACAACAACACTTGGCTACTGGCCACTTTAAAAATGCACGTATTTTAAATATAAATTGAATTGTTTTGACTCCATGAAAATGACAGGGTCATACACATCTCTCACAAAAATTCATAACAAAAATGAAAAATTATATTCGATCCTAGAATGATATGCAGTTTTCCTTTTATTGCAAGTGGCAAGTGGCACGCTGCATTTATTGTACCAGCAGCGTGCAGCTGATCTTGTCGCCACACTTACAACACTCACTCTCCTGCTCACATCCCTACATTGGTTCATCGTCCCCGTTCACCTAACCACGCCATCATCAACATATTCTTGTCCATGTTCAGGCCCTAAAAACCACAATTGTACGATTGTTTTGATCAGTGTCGGTTGCACTTAATGCGCATTAAATTTTGTTGCACTATTGTTTCGCACAATTGATGAATGATGACTTGCAGGCGACAAAATGGAGAGCAAAAGGATCGGATCCCTTCTGGAGCGCCATCAGTGCTTAAAAGTCAAAGGTACGCGCACGCACATCATACACATATATGTGAATATATGCACAATGAATGACATTGCACACTTTGTATAATTGATGTATTCATTTTGAGGCGCTGCGCACATGCGCGAAAGCTGCAACCAAAAAAATTTCTTACGAAATACAATCGAGTTTCACACAAAGTGGTTTGTTGTGTTTTCAAGAGTTTGTGTTTTTTTGTTGTTGTTTTTTTTTTTCATGTGAATATAAATTAAAATAATAAATAAATAATTTAAAAGCGGAAATATTTATTTTATTGCACTTTTATCAGCGCATTCTGCAGGGCAGCACCGCAGCGATCGCAGGCCAACAGGTGCTGAACTACTTTTGGGGCGTCCACCTAACCGGCTATAAGCTGTTTAAAGATCTGAGGTGCATCTTATGAATGCTGATGCGACCAAGAATGGCAATGCAAACAAAAAAAAATATATATATATATGTATACATATATATATACGTATAATTGTGTACATATCTCCCACATGCCTTCAACGAATTTCTGCGAGCATGCTCATGTTATAAACATGATCGATCGCACTTGAGCGTTTGCCCTCCCAAAATTATGCAGACACTCGCACACACACACAAACATACATTCATGTAAAATGAATGAGTTTGTTTGTATATATGGATGTGTGTGCAACGCATAACCCTTGTCCGATGTCTATTGAATGTCTTGTACGCCACAGGAATTTCACAGCATATCGTTTGAATTTAAATGAATTGTAGTGAGATATTCCTACAATTATAATCGTATATACGGTCTGTATAGCCACAGAAAGGTTATTTATTATTTTTATTTGTTTTATTTAAATTTTATCTGAGCGTTTTTTTTCCCCACTTCATATAGTATAAAATTAGCTGTGGAACTCCCGCCAAACACACATACGCAAATCGACGTAAGCGCAACTATTCACCTTAACTGCACACCTCGCACATCCTCACCGCGCTCCACCGCACTTATACCCATCATATACTATATGTACATATGTGTATGCACACACACTCTCATACATGTCACAAATTATGAAAATGAAATGAAAATATGATCGCGTTTGGCATGACGGTTTGACTTTATCTTGAGCGCGTATCGTCGATTCGCACCGCGGGATATCCGCGCTTATGATGCCCGTTCGTGCACAGCGTGAGCTCAGCTAACTTCAGTTTGCGCCGGAGTCAAATTGGAATTGTCGCTGCAATGGCAATTACACATTTACACACACCAATATATAAGCGCTAGTATGTTGTTGTTGGTATGGTCGATGTTGTAGTTGTAATGAGCAGTCAGTTCTGACTGGTATTCGGTTTCGATTTCGGGTTACTGCATTGCCATGCAACCAACCAAGGTGGCTATGACTGTTGATGTGTGCGATGATGGTGACGATGACGATGAGACGCTAAAGCTGTAACTAACCGAGTGGCTTGACAACGCTGTCCAGTGTGGAATTGTTAGAGGTGGAAAAGGCTTATAGAACAGTGTTCTATTTTTAAATGAAATGTATTCCCAACCTAAATTTTTAATTTAGGCAAATTCTTAATAAGAGCATTGAAATACAAGGGAATTTTAAAAGCTCATTTACCACATACCGTTTTTGCGACAATATTTATTTATATTAACAAAACCAAAACGGAATTTTATGAAACCTCCTTTCAATCAGTCCTTTAAATTAAAAATTAAAATACTGCCATATACTTCTAAAAGTATAATATAGTTCAAAATTAATAGAATATTAAGGATAAAGCTGTAGTACGTCCCGAAATATCATTAAAATGGTGCCGTATAACCTAATAAACTATTCTAATAAATTCATCTAATATAATAAAGGCTCAAACTTACAATGGAAGAGGCTACATCTAGTACAAAGAGAATGTGTGCCTACGCGGATCCCTTTACCCCCCATGTACAGAGACCGTAATGATTCTCGTTCTCAACAAAAAGTTGATGTTTCGTTACCTTCAGCGCATACTGGAGTGTTAAAGACCTAAAGTGCTAAAGTGCTAAAGGTGCTAGAGACCTCTCATAATCTAATGAGTTATTCCGACAGAAAAAGACAGCAATTAGACAAATAAATCCCAATCTGTTCTCTGCTCGAATATTCAGTACTGTGAGTGTGATATGATCTACTTCGACGTCAATGTCAGTATATATAAGTCTTTAAAAATTTAAGAGGTTACTGCTGCTTAATTTGACTTGACTCTTAGCACAATTCTATAGTCACGACAACGGAAACCTATGGTGGTTTACACCACATACACGCTCTCAACCATCATTCCACCATTTTTCTAGAACTTCACAGTTCCCAAATTGTATACGTAATTTTATGCTTCTTCTCTTCTAGGTAGTTGTGGGTAGTAGTACATTTAACCATGTAATACTCTAAAAGTACCCAAAACACAGAAATGTAACAAACTGATAACTCTTAGTTAGAGGGTGAGAACTGGAATACTTAAGCTTTCTCCCAAATGCATTAGAAGTATGTATTTCATAAACTACTTGAGCTATCTCAGCGACACTCGGTGATGAACTTCGAGGTTTGTTAAATTCTGTACTAGCCCTATGAGACGGTCAACGCAGTGGACGTTAATTTTTTTACTTGAATGGCGATGAAATGAAGTTGTTCGAGATAGCTAATACTCTAAAGTTATTAAAGGAATGTCTGGATATATCGTTCTTGAAATTTTGGGCTTGCGAAGCTCTGTACGAAGCGTGAACTCACAATCGACCAAAAACAACAACGATTGTAATAAACCCAGATTCGACAATCGATAGTTATAAAAGCGAACTGCACGTGATGAACCGAATCCAAAGTGTGGATAGACGCAACAATCAGGTGGCAATGGTATGGGGCCTTTATTTTAGGAGGCACATAATTTTCTTCGACAATTTTGAATAGGAAAAAACCATCAACAGCAAATGTTATATAACGTTTTTGAAACGTTTCGAGGACGAAATCGGGGAAAGAACTACCAATTTAGAAAAGAAGAACAGAAGTTTGGCAAAACAAATACACCATCTCACAAATCAGTGAAAACGATAGCTAAATTACTCTAGATTTGGCCCGTATCGGCTTTTACTGTGCTCAGACCTCAAAAGGATGCACGCTGGAAAGAAATTGGCGACAATGAAAAGGAAATCGCCTACACTCTGGCATATTTTAAACCAAAATACAGGTACTTACTGAGGTTACTCAAAAAGCTGGAAAATTCCTATAAATTGTATGTCGTCCTCGACCGCCTGGTGAAAATTAGAGCATTTCCTTATATATATCATTTTCTCTATATATTCTTGAAATTTGGGAGAGTATCTAATATTTTGTTTCATCCGAAGTTCGTCCTTCCGTATTTGTTATATTAGAGTATTCATTCGGGTTACAGTATCCAAATTTATATATGTATATATGCTTACAATTTGGTCATAGTAACTTCTTTTCATGAGAACATTACCCCTTGATTAGAGATCATCGATGCAATAACAACACAGTTATTGTCTTGTACAGCGGCAAGGAGCAGATTGCTTGTTGCAACATTAATACAACAAGTAGCAGTAGCTGTAAATGGCTGAAACAACAAACGTTGATAAATCATAATCGCAACGAGTAACGATGTGCGCAACAACAAAAACTCTTGCAATTGCTGGCGAATACGCTGAGAGTAGTCTATATTACAACAACAACAAGCAAGGTAGTGAATGCCGCAACGCTACAACGTCGAAGTAGCCAACCAACTAATCGGGCGCACATCTCGAGGCGTTACCAACTGTGCGACTTCTGTGCTGCGCTGCAATGCGATTGTGCTGTTGCTGCCGGCTTTGAGACGGTATCACCGTTCGACTGCACCGCCAATGTAATTAATTTCAGTGTGCACCGCTACAACTACAGATAATTGCAAATGCAGCCAACTTGCGCACAACAACAAAGCGGCTACTTGTGGTACGAGTTGTACCTAAAAGCTAAGAAAACTGCGCAGACACTTTCGGTTGGCCAAGCAGCTAAGAGCCTCGGAGTGGAGTTGCGCAAGCGCAGAACCACTGGAGACGACAACAACGTCGACACAAGTGCGAATTTGAGGTTGGAGCGCGACAGTTGGTCAAATGAGTGATGGGCAATAAAATGAGAATTTTTATATGCTGCAGATAAGAGTCGGCGTGAGTGTGAGCAGCCACTGGAATGCTTATCCACTTGAGTACTTAAACTGGCACCATCTAAATGCGTGTGGATGGAAATATTAATATATATTAAAACATGTGAAACTAAGCATGACCGTGTTGGGGCAAGCGGTGAAGGGCATGGCATATGCAACACATTAAAATTAATTAGAAACATGCGCAAAAAATGGCTAATTAAAATTCTTCTTTATTTGTTTTAACATTCTGATCGCCTATTGTGAGGCACGGAATATTTTACTATAAGTAATTGTTTCTGTATTTTTACTCTTATTTCCCTTAGGCATGTTTCGCGGCATTTCGATTCATTTTCATTTTCATTTGAAGTTGTAAATTTAGCTGTAATTAAAATAAGGTGGAACGCAATAAATATTTAATGTGCTCCGCTGCGCTTTCCCGCATTACCGGCAAATCCACTCTGCTCGCGCTCTCAATTAACTGACCACCCTATTTAACGGGCATTCATTTGTCATCGCGCACTAAATACACATTGGTAAATGGAGTTGGACTTGTATTCAATTGACCATTAAAGCCATATAAGAGTGTGTATTATGGCTTTTAATTGGAATATGCACATACGTACGCATAAACAAACTGTTGCCCGCACGCATGCGCTAATGCAAACGTATAAACAACACTTTTAGCAGTGAAGTGCAATTAAATATGGTATATAATATTCGCGACAACAAATAAAAAGTTGTTATAATGTTTATTATTATATTATGTACGTATGAGTACGTATAATGAAAATATGTTTTTGCTGTGGGACAAACACTATAAAACGTAGTTTTCGTAATAATATTTCCTCATGTTCTTCTTTTAGCATTAAGTTTTTACAGTGTAATTTGGACCTATAAATTCCCAATGCATCCGTAAAGCCTTCGTAGTTAATATGCGCCTACAAAATTTTTCATTATATACCTACCTAACTCTGAGGGGAACGCGTCTTTATCAAGACTTTGGCTAATACATACACTTACAACTTAAGTTAACTGAGATTTTATACTAAGCTTTCGCCTCTTATACAATATCGACTTAGAAAGTAAATACCTTCATAACAATGACAGAAATCCGATCGTTCTTTTATTATTTTCTTCCGTCAAAGAACGATCATATAACTCTTTAACGCCTAGTTCTGCTGGGAATTTTTTTAGTCAAATATCTTGCAGCTATTATTTCTAAGAGAACATGTTCCCTTATTGGCACTAAAATATCTATCATGAGAACCGAAATGTTCGGCAATGAATAGGAAAGAGTGGCGATAATTTAAAATTAAGTCTGTTGGTGCTGGACCATAGTCTGGACCGATTTCTTTAATTTTCGCATTAAAGTATGCTGGAGCACATATTTACATGCAACTTTATTATAATAACTCACAATTTGACCGATATAGTGGGCGTAGAGTTCACTAGAAAACGAAATTTGTTATTCTTAGCTGGTGTAATTCGTAGATGGATTTCACACATTTTCGCGTCCAAACTATAACATATCCAAGATTTTACGTTCACTAAATTATGCTAATGTAATTGATAATATATTCGGTATAAAGCTAATCGGAAATTTTAAAATGTGAGGCATGTGAATTTTATTAAAATTATTGAGGCGATTTTAGGCGCAACGGCACATTATTATCAAGAAAAGGCGCGCATTAAACTCCACTAAGATACCTCATAGATTGACCAATATTTTCGGAAAGTCAGTCATAGCCATCAGGTCCTCATATAAGGTATCTGGGGGTTGAGAAGTCCATTTTTGGATGAAAGGCGCCACACCCTGAAGGCATTATTTGTGCAAAGTTTTATTCCGATATATTCCTTGGTGTTTGATTTATATGTAGCAAAGTGAAAGAATCTGATGAAATTTAGTATTCCGTCATATGGGAAATAGGCGTGGCTGTATTCCGATTTCGCCCATTTTTAAACTAAGTAACATAAGGAAATCAATTATTGCTAGATTATTTTCTTGTATGTAAGATTTCACCTAAAAGTGGGCAGTGCCACGGTCATTATCCAAAATTTTAACTGGTTCATATGCGAACCTACAATACTATCATTGCTTTTAAATTTAATACTAGTATTTAAAATATTTATGGCTGTCGAGCAAGTTTAGTTCCCTCCAGGTTTTTCGAACCCTGTACTCATTCAAGATTCTCAACAGTTAATTTCGATAAGATTCTCAATTTTCGATTCAACCGAACTTTCACACTTTACCACCCAAAATAAAAGGAAAACAGTAAATGACGAAAGCAAGTTGTAATTGTAGTTGTAATCCAGAAGCTCAACACCGAAAGACACGGCAAACTTTAGACATTTGAACTGAATGTTGCCGTCTAACAAGAATAAGTCCCCTAAACAATCATTTAAATGCCAAATGTTGGCCTTCGTTAAACAAAAACAGGTGCAGCGTGACTATGTACAAATAAATGTGTGTCTTTTATGAGGTTCAACTGCCTGAACATTTTATGTTACAACTTTATGATGACCCCAGATATGTGAACAGCAGTGTAGACTTGACGGCAATGGTTCTCCAAATTTTTATTTTATTATTTTTTCAGCAAAAGACACATTTTAAATTTAGACGAAATGTCAACTAGTGATTTATGACTGACCGCACACAATTATATACATATAGAGGTCATCAACAGCCGGATACGCGTAGCGTAATGTCAAATGACATTGCTGATGGTCATCATGGGCGCATGCGCCGTCACAAGCAACAGCAAACAGCGGTGTTTATGGTGCCTTCTTGGGCCACTGTGGCCCAAGTGTTGCCCTTTTGTCAACGCTCGTAAAACAATAACAGCCAAAGCAGCAGCATGCCGCTCTTTGGCTTACATATGCACATAAATGAACGAATTTTTCTGACAATAATCCAAAACAGATAAAAGCACTTGACAGCAACTGAAACAACAAACCGAACACCAACACCAACACCAACACCAACAAAAATTGTATAGCTCAAGTACTCAAAAGTCAAAGCAAGCTGCCGAAAGAACAAATGTTAATCTGTTTTAATCTTCAAGTGTGCAAAAAATACCGACTGGAAATCAAATGGACTCTCACTGACTGACTGCCCGGCTAATGGCATTGACTGACTAAATGTCCGAAATGGTAGCAGTAGGAACAGCGACAGTCTCTCAGAATACTTCTTGACAATTTTCAGAATCGTTTTAATTTTTTTAAGAACAAACCTTAAGTCTTCTTGGTGCAATTCCATAGAAATACACCACAGTCAACGCGCTGCTCTTTCGGTACTTTTTTTATTGTTATTGTTATTGTTTTTTCTCACAAATGAATGAGAGGTCCAGTAGTTAAACGATTGCGTAATGTTGTCATTGTACATGCTCGTACACTTGTTGGCAGATATTTTTGGTCATCACCATCAACCAATGTCCCTGTCAACGTTTGCTTCAATTTGGTCTTGGCCCCAGCAATAAATGCGTTTCGGCATTTCCGTAGTTCTTGCCAGCATAAACATACTTATATGCAGCATGTGCATACACATTTACCGCATTGTAACTGTCGTTGTTTCGATTGTCATCTGTAAGCGGCTGTCATGTTTAGCCACATTTGTGCCTTTGAAGATAAGCGCCAAGTTGTGGCCGGCTTAACTTATTGTTGTTCTTGCCAAATTTAGAGTCACAATACAAGGAGTTAATATTAATCTTTCATTATTGTAAAATTAACCACATATTTACATATTACATTCTCTCAGACTACATTCCACAAAACTATTCCTAGAATGTTTTAAGCTACCCCTACAAGAAAACTAACCAATATATCAAAAAATCATATTTGATTTGTTTTATACGCAAACGGGACAAGTATAAATAAATTCAAAGCTTTGTTTACCCAAATTAGGGCTCAAAGATGTTGTGAGGCTGCATAGAGGAGGGTTCACATTTATTTAGATGGTAAAAGCTAATTCGATTGAAATTGCAGATTCAAAGTACTCTTCGGCAACGATTGGTATAGAAAACGCTGAAGCAGGGACAACTTCTTATCAGTCCATAGATATAAATAGATCTAAATTCAATTGAACATTAATGGAATTAATAATACGTGGTATATAAATACTTTCATTAATCAAGCAAATCCTGATGAGCTAGTTAACTTTAGGAAAGGAGCGTTATAGACACAGAAGAGAGTTATATGTGTTAGTTTAGGTAAGGTTATGTTCTATGGCTGAACCTCAAGATAGGGACAAGTCCATTGTGAAGCCAAAAACTTCTAGAGTTAGTTCTCATGTATCGACAAAGCTCCTTGAACCCATCACAAATATGCTCAGGACCTTTATTTACATTCACGCTGGTTCACCAGAAGGCTAATGGTGAAACGTGCAATGTTAGCTTTAGCCTTGATTTCATATAAACGATACAGTCAAGAAGACTGTATAGTAATGATTTTGCTTCGCCTTCTTTCAAGAACTCCTTCAACTAGACTCTGATAAGATTTCTAACCTTATCGCATGGACGCCGATTGAACAACAAGGAAAAGCGAACAATTTCTGAAGACGAATTACTTTAGACCATAACCGAAGTCATATCTGAAATGTTATAGCAATATAACTGAAATATAGCAGCGCCGATTTGAGAAAACTTTAAACGAATTCAAGAGCGAGCTTATCTGCCAATTTCTGTTATATGATCTAATTTTCTCCTCTAGTGGAAACCCTTTTTGAAAGACTTAATTAATCAACAGAAGAAATGAGCGACATAATAATTCTCCTACCCTATTTTGCATATAATATAAGCAACTATTTAGTGAATAAATGCAAGCAGTTTGAAAAGCTCGATTCATCGGTAGTCGAAGTAAGCAGTCCATATTCCAAATGTCGAGAGAAAGTTTCTAAATGAAAACAAATATTTTTGAGTGTGGAATATATTGAGTAAACCATTAAGTTTATTAGGTTTTATAACAAACATTTTTCCTTTCGAGGGTTTTGCCCAAAATACTTTCGAAACGTTTGATTGACAAGCAATTAAAGGGATTTACTGAATTCTTGCATATTTGCAAATACGTAATAAATTCAAAAAGGATAGTAAAAATGCTTCACTCATATTTGGCGAAATGTGACCCAAATATTTTTAATAAAAAAAAGAATAATTTAATAAAAATCAGAAATGCTTTTACAGGTACAGTTTAAGAGATACATGTGTGAATGCTGGATATAAACACAAGCAAATAAAAGACTGCTGCGTTGTTAGAAATTCCGCCAAAGTTGTATGGAAAATTAAAAGCTTAAAATGATTTTGAAGTAGCCGCCAAATGATGTTTGTGCATAAATTTCAATAGAAACACATAAAGGCGGTATCGATTGCTTTATAAGAGGTAAAAACGCTTGAAAAAAAACACAAAGCGATACAGAGTAAAGAATTTGTCAAAGGAATTCAAAAAAAACAATAAAAATCTAAATAAAATATGTAGTCGGAAATTTACAACAAATGCTACATAAGTAGATATATATGTATTATATATGTATATATATATATATATATATATATGGTAAATGTAAAAGGTCTGCAAGTGAGCGCTATAATTGTAATGGAATATGGCCACACTTTGAAGTCGCTCAATGAGCGCCGCGATCAATAATGTGCTTTATCAATAGATGGAAGGGCGCGCGCTGAAAGATTACTGGACAGATCGGCGATCTGGCTTATGACCAAAGTGCCGCTAACGTTTTGTTTGCTGAGTCTTTACCAGCACTGAATTTGTGAGTGTAAGTTCTTTTTCATTTCTAAGGGGATATATGCAGCCCACATATTCGAAAATATGCCTGATCATGCAGATCACAATTAAAATCTAAGTCATCAGCTTAAAGGAGCAGCAAAAAATTGCTTCAAAAGTGTTAAGTGCAAATTGTGAAGAGATATGCATGGAATTTGATTTTAACGCTTTTTATTTGGTTTACTCAAAGCATAGGCAGAGCTGAATAGGCGAACCGGAGAGCTTAAAGTATGCGCAGCCCAGTGCTGATGCTGATGGTGATCGACAAGCATTGAACAAGCGTAGCTCTTCAGTAAAGTGCAAACAAAAGGCGCTTTAACTAATTGAAAACTATGTGTATGCCACTTGAAGTTCTCAATATTTCAAACGACTGCGGCAGCATGTGTCAGCTGCAAACTACACTACCAACAGCAAACAAAAAACAAAAGCAAAAAAAAATAACAGAAAACAGAAAACAATAGCAACAAAAAAGTAATAGCGCATAAGTCACTAAAGCGATTTAGAGATCAGCCATAGCGCACAAACAAAAGATCGCTTGTAGATCATTTGTTGTAGATCGCCGGCGATCGACATTATTTGCATTTAAATTCGTGTGAAACGTCAATTCCTTCTAGCTACATACAATATATGAATGAATGTATGGTTTGTTGGCTTTTGTTTTGTTGCACAAATCAATCTTATCTATTAATATGCACAGCATTTGGCCGGCTTGCTCGCCAATGAGGTTTCCGAAACAAGAACACTCCAGTGTCAATCTCACACGTTTTTCGATTTAATTCTATACAGCAACTATTTTTGAATTTTTTTCTCGCTTTTATTTCGTTCGTTTTTTGTGAGCACATTTTTTCATATTTTTCGGTTGTCACCGTAGCCATTAACCTGATTTTCCACAATTTCAATCAACGCCAAGGCAAAAACCACAAAGCAGTTCGAATTTAAGCGGCAAGAAACTCTTATGTGCTTGTGTGTGTGTATGTGTTTTCTTTGTTCTAAAGAACAGTCAAGCAAGTTCACAATTTCAGCTAAGCGACCAATCTTTTGTTTGCCAACCCGAATTCAATCAATTCAAATGGCTCATTTTCTAGCCAAAATAATGGTATACGCGTCAACCGTATCCGTATCTATGTACAAATCAATATTTCTCAGATAGCGTTTGGTTTAAACGCATTAGTGGAGGCAGGTACAACAGCAACAGCAACAATCACAACACTGACAACAACAACTGCAGCGACAATTGGTTTGACGCAAATACATGGTCAAGGGTACAATCGAACGATCAGTCGGCCGATTGCGCACTTGAAGATGCCGGCGGATTATTGGATATACGCTTAGGGTGATGCATCCTTCGTTCGATGCGACAGACAGCTCGTCAATTCAATAAAATTATATCGTTATGGTCCCAAATTCAAATCCGCACACATTTGATGAAGTGACTGCAGTAAGTCCCACATACACGCAGCATGGGCAAAGAACGCGTAGATACGCACGCGTACACGCTCATCTACTTTACATTTTCCTATTTTCAGTTTTTAGAACAAAAAAATAATTTAATTTTTTTTTTCGTTTTTTTCTAATTAAATACTTAATTTCTTTCCAACTAATTTCTACCATGTCCCGATGTGGACCTTTTTCAAGTTTTTCCTTTAGCTATTTATATATGTAAGTAAGTATGCATACTTCTTTGTTAAGCAAGAAAAATTACCCACACCACTTCCACATATTTTTTTCAAGCAACAAAATGCAGGTTGTGATTGCATGTCATGTAGACGGCCCAGTCCTTTAATGCAGTCCCACCATTGTGCCTTTGCTCGCTCTGTTTTCACTATGTTAAGTGCCGACTGCTCCGTGTGTTGATCGTTTGATGGATTTCCAGCGAAGTTAAGTGTAGTTTTGTGAACTCACTTCTTCAAAAAAAAAATTAATTTTGCCTCTTTTCTGGATTGTTACTAAGTTTTTCATTTTCCTTTTGCTTTCAATAAGTGTTCACACTGTTTAATTTGATGGTTCAATTAGTTATGGGAACCTAGAAAATCGAAGAAGTTTTCAATCGTATATTTTAACATTTTGAACCTCATTCCAATGCTTTCTTAATTCACACAAGTGCTAAACTGTTTACATACTCAATCGCTATTAACTATCTCCACTATAAAATGGAAATTATTTTCAGAACACCAGCGCCATAGGAGGCATGTTTCACAGCGTTGCTATGAGATAAGATCATTTGTCAAATATGTAATTATCATGAAAAAAAA
Source organism: Bactrocera minax (assembly GCA_021498325.1). Classification (NCBI taxonomy): domain Eukaryota; kingdom Metazoa; phylum Arthropoda; class Insecta; order Diptera; family Tephritidae; genus Bactrocera; species Bactrocera minax. The sequence goes on along the minus strand of JAKEEE010000011.1, from coordinate 1,935,245 downwards.
ACGATATTAAAGTGGTGTACTGAGAATTAACGCGCTTTACAAAGAACTATTTCTTAAATTTTATTGAAAGCGAAATTTTGCTTTTCGGAGATTACACGATCTATATGGATATATCCAGAAAAATAAAAAAAACTTCTTAAAGTATGACGGAAAGCTTATGTTCACTTTAAAGACCCGATAAGGAAATATAAAGGAAATTATATAAAGGAATTTATAAATATAAAGGAATTTCGACGTTAATTCAGTCGGACAGCACACACTTAAACGTGAGCACTCCCCCGTCGAAAAAATAACTCTAAGAAGACGTGTAAAAAGTCAAGAATGCCTTGGAGTTACACTAAACTAGAATTTACTGATGTCGTTTCTGCGGTTTACAAAACATTTTCAATTAAACTACCTCAAGCAAAAATGTTTGATGTTATAGATAAAGAACCCTGTTTTTTGCTGGGTAGAAAGGTTTTCGTTCTTTACTTTTTGATGATAAAATAACATATATATACACGCTTACATCAAATAATTGCAAACATGTCGAAGTAAACTCAGAGTTTCTTAAATAATGTGTTGAGAAAATATACTAATTGTTCCCAAAACATTAAACATGTGTTTGACAAGGTACATGAAGTTACTGTTAACCACTATAGTATATATATTTGAAAATATACTACGCCGTATGCTATAGTAAATCTCCCAAAGAGGGCTCAAACGTCCTATTTATGGGTACGTCGGCGTAAACTACCGGATAATTGTCGATCGAAATACAGTCGAAAGCACGCATAGCACATTTTGCCCACTCAATGACCTCAATTTATATAATCGGAATGCGAAGTGCTCTCATGGTTTAACATTCACTCATTTTTTGTTTACCAAACTCAGCTAAGCTCCTTGAAGTAACCTCTTAGCTCATCCGATGGCCCGATAACGCGGGTGGCCATATTTAATAGTCAAATAACTGGCTTAAGCATTGGTAATATTTTAACAAATCCGAAACACATCTCTCCTTTATGTCTGTGGATCAAGCAGAATATCACAAACTGATAGGAAATAATTATGTATAAGATTTTAATGTACTTTATGAGAATCTCAAAAATGTCTAGGAATTTCCCCAATCACGATAATTTGCATCAGTGTTCTCAAACCTTTCAATAATGCATTTTGGTGTTAACACTTAGTGGTTGATAGCGAAATACTTTATTTATTTCTATGAAAATAATCGGCGTCGCATACCACATTATGCACAAAAATTATTAACATCAACTCTCGTAGCGTTCATTAGCATCATTAATCTACGATCAGCCAACACAAGTTAAACGAAATATTAAGTTAATTAACATAGAAATGTATACAACAACTCAGGAGACAGTCCAAATAATTTTATCTCATAAATATATAAATGTGCTTCCACTTTTAAAAATTTTACATAAATGCATAAATAATGGCATATTAACTATATATGCATAATACCGGTATGATTTCGTGAAGATAAAAAGAAAAGAAATATAAATTCATATGGGGACAAACATTTAATCATCAAATCAACTATTTGCGAAGGCAATCAATAGTCAAAGTAAGGGACCTGTTGAACCTGTGTTTTAATATAATATTTTGCACTCATGTGGCCATTATAAATTCTAATTCAATCGTAAATTGGTCATAATTGCCACAAAAAAAGTAAAAACAATAGAATCGTGTTAATTTGAATGCTTAACTGAACACATATACATATGTCAGTATCTATATATATACATATTTAATACATATATGTGCCTGCTCGTGTATGCAAAAATTGAGATCAGCATATCGTCCCTTCATCAAGCCATACTGGACAAATGGCAGTCACCATATTAGACTGCCAAAAACAATACATCCAACTCATTTCATCTTTAATATTCCACGCTAAATAAGCATAAGCAAGCAGCAGATAAACAACCGCAGCAATTACAGCCAAATAGCCCCAGTCAACTTATTTACATATTAGTTAATCAAGGTACACTTTGAGTTTGAGATGTGTTCGAGTCAAAAACGGTCGTCGGCCTCTCACTCGAATTAAATGACGCACAGTTTTGGACTCTCGCCAAACGCATCTGATGATTGCTTCGCTTATTGGTTGGAAGAAAATAGTCGATTAATTAATATTCCTTTGCAACATCTTTTCATCTGGATAAACAAATAAATACCTGTACTCTTTAAAATTATCCTTTGTGCCAAATTGAGCGATCTGTCTTTTTGCTATCTTCCCCTTTATAAAATATTGTTAATTTTGGATGTCTTTAAGCTTGACGAATGAAATGAATACTCGATTGCCACTTAAAGGATTATAGCCAAGCTGTTCAGGTGTGCGAAAATGATCAACCCTGAAAATTTCTTATGAGAAAAATTCTCCAAAAAATCCCAAGTTTTACTTTGTTGCGAAGAACGAGCGCCGTTAAGAAACTAATAATAATAATAAATAATTTTGGTTCTTCATTTCTACCAGAACTCAAACCCTTGAACCTCCTGAGGCGGGAAGGCACTTAATGAACTTAACGGACAGACAAAGAATGGTTGCATGGTAGGTTGAGTTATCATTTCTAAATCAATATCTGAGATTAGGGCCTGCCATTAAGGAGCCAGAGACATAACATTAAGGAGTTAAATTGATTTAAATATATTTGGAATAAGTTAAAGGTAATAATAGCTTGATTAAACTTTTGTATAACACCTGAAAATATTAGACATAAGGTAGGTAGAGAGTTATATGTCTTGACGAATTGAATTCGTGATCTTGTTTGTCTATCCGTCTGTGCAGCTGTGAGCGTTACCTGGTACTTTGAAGAGAGCGATTTTACAAATATGTATGGGTACCAATTTCACGCTTACAGAACAGTACTATTCAAAAACGATAGTCAAATTTATCGCAGAAGTTCGTTGATATAGAGAGATGATATATAATTTTAAAATATTTGAAAAGTAAACTGGGGTTTGACTTCTAATAAGATTAATACACACATCTCGTAAACTATTTGAGATTCTTTGCCAACCTCGGAGATGGAATGGCTTTTTTTATAAGGTGATAAAATCTACGATGTGAAAATGGAATACGATGACCTAACATTCTTATGGTTCAGTTCAAAAATTATGCTTTGGTCCTGACACCGCGCATGAATTATACCGAATTTGGTAGACATTTTGAATCTCATCAACTTATATAACCTACAGAAACATAACGCTAAACCGGAAAAAATATCGAAGCACAATTATGAGTATATTATGGTACCCCTGAAAGGTGGTGGCGAAATTAGTGAAATTGACCAATTGAAGAGAGCATGGGAATGAACTCTCATGAGCTCTTGTGACGTATCTCTTTCATCTTTCCGGTTGACTTTATGCCAATAAGCATATTAGTCAACATTTCTTATTAGTATTAGATTAGCATAGTTCATTAATATTATATAATGAGATTTGGTACCCAAAGTGGGTGAAGTTGGTCCGCTCATTCCATTTGCCCTCAAGTGATTAATATACTGATATCCTTCCGTAAAGTCTAAAGAAGTTAGTGTAAAGAAAAGTAATGGTGTAATCGGCTCACAATTCCACAATCGTGCAAAAAGTATTCACCGACTTAAAGATGGTATTAAGCCTGACTGGAAGAAAGGCGACAAAAAAAGTAATTGAAGAAAAATGGAATTGGATTACGGAACACTTAAATTTAAATACCTTAAAAAATTGCATTTAAAAATTGTTCTTTTACAAATGTTTTTGTGGATTCAGATCTTTAAAAAATTATACTTCAAAGTAAACATTTTTCACCACTGTATCTGCATAGTGTCGCACCGATCGAAAGAGAATTTTTCGAACATTGATTTATCACAAACAATTTATCACTCATTAGGGAATGCATTTTGTGGTGATTACAAGGTAATGATGATGTGTGCATGCGGCGTCAAAGAAGGAGGCGTTGAAAGCGCCTTGAAAAGCCCAAAGTGAGCAACGACTAGAACAGCAGCAGCGAAAATAAGAAAAAATCTACAAACTTTGAATTGAAAAGTGCAGAAATAAAGTAGTCCACACGGACAGCCTGCAGTTGGTTTGGTTTGCTTTGGCAGCGAGCAAATGTACAGGCTATGTCAAGCCAAGCATCAACAGCGCTGCGCCTCTACTCAACTTGTAATATGTAAATGAATGCGCTTTTAACTGTGCAGCTGACATTAAATGCCGCGCAGCAGCTTGTGGCCGCAGCATATGAATTCTCATAATGGCAGCACAATTAAGATAATTCGACGGCATTAATTATTCGTAGGTGCGCGCTGCAACGGAACACAGCTCGGCGTAGGCAATCGAGTACCTAAATATTGCCGGGGCAACGCCGCTGCGCGATTTCTCAATACTATAGCCCCGTGGATTGCGAAATGCGAAATGCAGCAAGCAAAAGGCTCTGCAAAACTACAGCTGGAATTTTTATATTGACAAGACAAACAAGAGACAAATAATTATGTCAATTTAATTTAAAAGCTATATAAATTAAAACCGATTGCAGAGTGAAAAAAGTTTAATAAATCGCATTCATAATGCAAAAAATTAAAAATTCACCATACGAAATGCCAGACTTCAGAAATCGCCGCTGCAATGTGTCATAATGTTGACAATGGCGCTGATGTTGATGAAGCCCCATTCACAACGCCGATTGACCGACAGACAAAGACATTAATTTTAAGCGTTTCGAAAAGTAAAAACCGAAAATTCCCAAAAACCGGAAAAAATATTCTTAGAAAATAGTTGGCAGTTTTGAAAAATTACGCTGTTTGCTTTTTTTCTCTTCAATCAGCTAATGAAATCAAAAATTGGCCAACTTCAATTTTTCAAATTTCGACATTTGTTCAAACTGTTTACAAATGTATTTGCAATTAAGTTAACTAATGGCTCAAAAATTAGCGAAATACAAAGTGCAATAATGACACCTACGCAAATTAACTTATACCTTGGAAGAAACAAGCCTTAGCCATGACAATGCGAACATGACAGCCAATTTGCCGCACACCTCACCGCTGAAAGCTTCCCGTCAAATTGCTTGTCAATTTTTGTGAATATACAATAACTTAATATAACTTTGTGTTCACACACACACACACGTATTTTTGCTCATTTGCAAATATTTATTGCTAAATGCTTCTTGTTTGTATCTTGCAGATACCTTTGCAATTGAGTGACTTGTGTGTTGTAAGCATTTCAGATTGTGGCATTAACAACTGAATCTATTGTCAAACGTACTTAACTCGTTACTTAACACTTTGTCTGTTGATTGGCATTGTTGTTGTTGGTATTAAAGTCACCGCTGCTGACGTTTTTTCCTCAATTAAGCAATGCCTCTTTTCGCTGTTGACGGCTAAATGTCAACTAATGACAGCCAACAAGTTGTTTTTTCAGAAAAAAATTAAGAATTACTTTACAATTTATTTATTTGAAAACTTTTGAAAAAAATTGTTGTAAATGAACATATGGAAAATAAAAAAAACCGATGTGTAACAAAGCATATCTTTTTCTATAGGCTGGAAGATGTTTTTAAAGGATCTGGAATTAAAAATATCAGACCATCACCAATTTTTACGCCAAACCTGCCTAACTTCTTTACCAAAATATTTTCGATATTCATAATAAGGACAATATAATAATGGAGTTACATAATCATTATGACTTCTTGGGTAACATTGGTGCTCTCTTCGCTGGTATATGTGGTATGTGTTTTTAAGGAATGGGGTAGTGACTTTAAGTTTTGTCGACTACATCATTTATCTACAATCATTTATTTTTTTTTTATATTTATGCTTGCCACGATCACTGCAATTTCATACCTCCAAATTTAAAAGCCTGAAGGCCTGAAAATATTGTACTATTTAGTGAGAACTGATATTAGTGATAACTGAAAATCTTGAAAAAATGTTGAAAACATTTGGTCAATCTTTCCATTGTCAACCTTAGAGAATACATCTCAGTTGGTGTGTGCCGGGCAATTCTTTCTAATGTCTGACATTTTATTCTTAACAAAGTTCTCAAATTCGATCAGACGAGTCGTCGTTAACATCGCACTGGAATTCTTAAATAACGATCTCAATTTGCTGAAAAAGGCTGTGACTGTTAAAGAATCACAGATAAACCAAGGAACACAGACTGAAACCGAAACGCAATCATACCCCCTAAGGTTCTAAGGTTTTAAAGCATTTTAGACTACAAAGGAAAATCACATTATCTCTCCATAGACAATAGAATACTCTCACTTATCAATCCACGTGTTCATTGCATTGGAAAACCAAATATGAAAATTTTTAAATAAATGTAGCGCCCGACGATTTCATAGCTCAAGCGGACGGATAGACCCACTTCTAAAAGTGCTTAGCTTAAGAACACCAAAAACTAAGTATTGCGAATATGCCCAAATCAAGATTATGAATCCGTTACACTTTAGATTTTTAAGAGGCCCGAGAATGCGAACGACGACATTCTTAACCGAATATAAATTAATGTCCGTTCCAATCATGTAAACCAGATTCTCGTGAGAACTCGCTATTCAAACGATAACCCCCAGTGATTTACTTTAGTGATTTGTTAGCTGTAGGAGTGAAGAAAATGGAACAGAAGTCACTTAATTAAGTATGTGAAATTTTAAATGTATTTGAGAGTATAAAAAGAGTTTTATATCCACATCTTTATACAATATGGGCGGCTACTGGGAAAATTTTGGAAACTTGCCAGCAAAGTACGTATATTTTTAGCATTTCATCAAATGTTCGCAAACTTGTTCGAACTTGTAAAAAATATACAATTTTTGATCGATAAAATGAGCAGTAATTTAAAAAAAAAATTTTTTTGCTATAATAACAAAAGCTGCAATTAAAACTTCATGTGAATACGCGCAATAGTCTGAGTACCATCGTCGCTCGATTCAAAAACTGGCCGAAACCTTTCAAAACTATCGCGAATTGGACAGGAAATTTTTTTTTCCATTATTATACCAGTTTTATTGTTAGTAATTAAGTTTTCGAAACTGATCTGGTCGTTTGACTATTAAATCGTATTTGACTACTTTATTAAAACAAATTTTCGTATTTTATTTTTTAATAAAAAATATAAAATTCAATAAAAATTCAGCAGCGAATTCATCGTAACAACGGATATATTTATTATTTCTGAATAAACGAGTTAAATAAACATTCCTGGTTTCATGAGTCGAAAATTTTAAATTATTACATCACTTCTTCTATTGAGAACATTCATAAAAAATGTATTAGAGAAAAGCCAAAGAAAACCTTTATGTATATTTATTATTAATTTATTATACAACAGCAAGCCATTTCACCGATCAAAGCACAAAATTCAATTGTCATTATGCTCAAGTGCAGCACTTCAACAATTAAATAAATCAGCGAGTAAATTATTTATTATGCAATTATTATTTTCATAAATTTATTCCAGTGCATACAATTATGCATTTCGTTTGCGCCAAAGCGTGCTCGTATTTCTTCGGCTCATATCATTTTGTCATAAATAACATTGCACTTATCAATATGTGTACAGATTTTGATAAACTTAAATATTCCGAAAATGTACGATACGCACACGTTTAGACTGTCAAACGCTCACAAAGAAAACCACACACTTTTCGAACACTTCAAATTTGTTAAAACTCACAGCATAAGAATCGCCGCTGGTGCAGCAAACCGAAAATCCAAGCGTTCGTTAATTTTTCCCTCAAAAGAGTCGCACTCACACATATGCACAAACCCGTGTACAATAACAGCAGCTACAACAGCTCGTTTGTCAGCCCATTAAAATGCTCATAGGCAGGGTTTTAAAATTTCATTTGAAGCGCACAAGCTATTCATAGTATCAGATATTGGGCAGCAAAAGCACGCTATATAGCAGCAACAATGCAGGCGTGGATGCCTCAACATGTTCAAGTCGAATAACTAATCGGGAGGCATGTGTAATGCCCCAAAAATGCGCGTTTCTTTTTATTTAATGCACTATTATGTGAGTACATATGTGTGGGTAACATGTAGTCATAACACATATATATATGTATGTATGTAAATTGGTTTGTAATTATATATTTACGTTTATGGTTGTTATAAGTCGACGCAGAGTATATCTATGCACACTTACCCTAAATTTGTTTCTTGTTTTAGATGTCTCCTTTTCAGCATATTTCAATCATAACAATAATTGGTTCAGTTTACTGGTTGAATTTTAATTTATAAATAACACAAAAAATTACTTTTGATTTCACCACCAATGCTACTCGTAACATTGACATTTTACGCAATCATTACCGTTGTTTGTACAGAACTGAGTTCTAAAGTGTTAGGCCATTCTAGAGCACTCAAAAATGGCCTAACTTTGAATATTTATCTCTCTTTCCCACTTTATCAAAAATATATCTTTGTATATAAAAGATTTTAATATTGGTATTTTGATTCAAAATCCCGGCTACTGTGCCAATCTTCGGAAACACCTTTTTCAAGAGCGCCTCTGCGGGCGACGGTGATTTTAGGAACTCGCGCTATCTGATAAATATATAAAACATAAAAATTGGTAGTAAAGCACGTATGTTTTCAGCTTTAAATTTAAATAAATTTAAAAAAAAATAGAGTAAATTTAAATAAAAAGTTAAAATTCTTACCGAAAAATTAAGCTGACTGACCCAAACACTTCGAAACTAAAGCGAATTGGGCAAAAAAAAATATTTTCAGTATTCTGAAAATTGAATAATGTTGTAGGTGAGTTGAGGATGAAGTGAATTTCAATAAAAAAAAAAATTTTTAATCGAAGAGTGGTCCAACCCCTTAATTTTAAGTTTTCACTTATTTACTTTTATTTTTATTTTTTGTTTAACATTATTTAACAATTTCTTCAGAAACATACGATATTCACAAATGCCTGCAGTCGTGTAACGGTTATGAGGTTATAAAACACATATTTACATACGAATATTATGCATAAACATCGCCACTACTCCGATTCGAAGGTCATTATGGTGGTCGTGGCCAGTTAAATTTTAAGAATATTTCTTTGCTAAAGTATTCAGATTTCTATATCATCGTTACGCCTTTGTATTTTTCCACTTTTTAACTTCCTTTTGTCGGCGCGCTAATCTTACTAATATACATTGAAGTACATATATACATGCATACATAATTAAATACATAGACATGCTTGAACGTATGCGTACTCAACATAGCTTTTGATTTATACATTTGTACCTGTTGATCTAATGCGTGGTAAATGTGTTATTTGCATAATTTATGACTGGAATTTTAAATCGATTGACGCACATACATACATATTTGATTCAGTTACGATTTTCTACTGTTATTCAAAGTAATCATAGAAAGTCAAAACAATCAAAGTTGAAATCAATAGCAGTAATGAAGTGTCGCCTTGATGGCTCTCTTTGTTCATTTTTGATATTCAAAGTTGTTTGCTTTTGTATTTACCTAAACTCCTGTAAAATTTTCAGGTCTTATTATGTTCATTCTTAATTGTTCATAAATTCTACGAGCACTTATTTCAGCGAGAAAATTAAAAAGTATACATCTTACTAAATAACTGATTCCAAATTTAACTCAAAACAGCTGTAGTAATACAAAAAAACAAGAAAAAAAGTTAAGTATACTTTTCATGTTAATTTTTGTAATAATAATATATAATAATACGTAATATTACAAAACAAAACTCCTTAGAATACTAGAGAAGTTAAAATAAATTTCCATAATTATTTTAGTCTTTATCAGAGAAAAATTTTCTCTCTCGAAGATTGAAATTATATACCTTTATTATTTTGTTGTGAGTTCGAACATAATCTACTCTGCTCTGTGCGCATAAAATAAATATATAACCTCCCCTATACTTTAAAAGGTATATTAGGTATATTTTTTAGGTATAGGTATATTTAAAAGGTAAAGGTAGGAGAGGCCTAAATTTTAAGAGCGAAAGAATAGTTTTGTTAAGTGTCATAAAATATATTGTATTATTTTCTGAACGAGAATAACTTTCAAAAAATCATCAACAACTGGATTGGGTAGGGTCTTAAATCCACTGGGTTAGACACATAACTCTCTCTGCTAAGTTAATCCATTTATTACCACAGTCTTTAATAGCTTCAATTTTTCACTATACTGGAACCTCCTGTTTTTCATTTCAATTTAAAAAAAATTAACTATCGGCACTAATAGATTCTAGAGATTTTCACTACTGTAGTCATCAACGAAAATCATGCGGTAAATGAGATATCAAAGTTTGTTCCAGATACGGAATTATTATATCCTAGCAGTACCAAACCCATTAATTAGCTGGAAAGTTATACGAGTCACCAATTAACTTTATCCGAAGCTATTGCATAGAAGTTATATATTGTATTTTTATTATATTATTGTATTATATATTGTTATTATAGTTATTGCATGATATAGTTAATACAGAAGAAAACTCCTATTTTGGTGAGTTTATATATAATTTGTATATCAAAATATTTCTTGAGTAAGATACAATTTGAACAAGTTATATATTATTAAACAGCAATTAACCTGGAAGAAAGCATAAAAATATTTACGAGGAATTCAGCACCGGGTTTCGTACCTTCTTGTCCAAATAATTTTGCGTTGAATGCAAACTTTTTCAGCGATTCGCTAACCTGTATTCTGTGCGACATTTGGTATATTGTGTTCTCTGTACTCTCAGTAACCGGTAGTTATGTTAATCAACTACAAACTCAACGACTTAAACGAAGCTTAATTTTAATTTTAGACAGAGCAAGTTGCAATAGCAACAACAATAGGATGCAGATTAAAGTTGCTTGTAGACATAATGAACACAAATGGGGACTCACAAACAACCCGAAACGCATGCAGTCAATGCAAGGCTCCAAGGCGATTTGTGCCAAGCAACGGAATAGGAGGGACCTAAGGAATGTATCGACTGACGAGTTGTTGGCGCTCATGCAGAAGTGTTGCTCTGTGGTTGCATGCAGCAGTGAAAAATTGAGTTTCGAATTTAAATTTGTTTTCAAATTTATTTTTGCTACCACTCGGTTTTTTGTTGTTTTTTTTTTTTGTCTGCATGTATTCTTTTCGAGAAATTTAAGGATTTTTCGAGTCTACATTGCTGACTTATAATGTAATTCATGTTGTTGTTGGTTTCACTACAATTTCAATTTTTAAATATTCGCTGCACATAATGAAATATTACTAACACAGGTACAAAAATACATACACACATATCACACATATAATACGATTGTGTGGGCACATCCTAATCGGTTTATTCAACACGAATTCCATTTTCATACAAACCGCTTGTTGCATGCAGTCATTGTATTATGCCTCATGTTGCATGCATCAGCATGTGGCTACCAAATCAACCTGATTGGAATTGCCAAGACTTCAAAAGTCGACGAACGAATTTTAATTTCAATTTCGATTGCTTGTTAGCCAAACACAAGGCGACGAACGGTGAGTGAGTGCATGGAATTCCCATTGGCGCGCCCCATTATGGGCACGTACAGCATGTGTGGCAATGTGCAACCAATATGCCAAACGGCTAATCGTTGTAGAATGAATTGAGTTGAACTGGGATTTCAATGTAGATTTGAATTTGTGATTGAAAAGGTGGGCAAAGGCGCAGCACATCAGTGGACACATTCGAATGCTCGGCAAAGGATAAATGTGAGCAAAGAGCTGAGAACATGTTAAGAGAAAGGAAGCCATCCGAAATATGGTATGCACGAGCAGTAGAAAGGTAGTTAAGTTAGCGCCTCGTCCCGCATTTCGCATGCATACAGCGTCGACCTTTGAGACACACTAATTTATGAAATAAGCGTCTTGATTGCTCTTTTTCTATTTTTCAATTCAAATTGGAGTCTTAAGGCGATTTTTACACAATATTTTTACAAGTTCCGTTTCGGCGACATACTTTTTGGTATTACAAAAATACGACATGTCTGCGTCCTGTCACTTGGCTCGTATATATGTATATTTTCGTCATTTTTCGTTCACTCTCATTTGGTTGCTTTGTTCCTGGCTGCAGAATTTATAATTAAGTTTGGCTTATGACTTTAATAATAATCAAGCTGCGTCTTCAATGGTTTTCTAATCAATCTATATAAATTATTATGAATTATTTATAGGAATTGTTCATGCATTTCAAATTTGTGTGGTGTTGAAAGTAGTTTATGACTCGATAATGAATTATGTTTTGTCGATATTTTATCCATTTATCGCTGATGGGCCGCTAACTCACCGCCGCACAAATTCAGGGGGTAAATCAACGATATGTAGTATTTCATATGCCAATTAAGCCACCTAACTGCTTTATTATTACTGATGTGTGGTAACTGATGTTGATGATGATGATGATGATGATGAACAAAGAAATGTTAGAGCAGCACTTTCAGGAAGGCCATAAGAGGCACTAACGCCAGACAACATCGCGAAAATTTGAATCAAAACAAAAGTGTTTTGCAAAATTTTTTTTAATTTCTAAATTTTGGAAAATGTTATATTTGTGTGTGGTTATACTTTCTACTGTTGTTCTACTATTACATACTATTGATGCTCTTGATATTAAATAACACCAGTTTTCAGTCAATTAACATTATTTCTAACACCAATATTGAACACATGAAGGTCGGTATTATTATTCTGAATCGAGTAACATTCATATGTATTCAGATTCATTTCAAAATTCATTTGTTTATTTCAAATTTATTAACTAAAATTTCCCCCAGTAGTTTTCCTTTATTATTTAAAATAGAGCTTGAAAACTTCATATTTTCTTGCAAAAGAATTGTTTCTCAGATAGTTAACTCAAAAAATTTTAATAATTGAATATTTAAGCGAAAAGTAAGAAATTTATTTAGTTTGAATTTGATGTAGGCTTGTTTAGTAAATCGCTCAAGGAATTTTAAAAATTTTAGAATTTGTTTGATGGTCCTTTTTTCCTTTAATGAAATCCGTTAGATGACAATATATTGAAAAGGGGTGTTGTAGAAAAAAATAAAAATGTGATAGGATGAAATAGTTCGAAATTTCGATGTCTTCAAGATTCCTTGCAACTTCGAGTTAACGAAATTTCAGTTTTCAAATCGTCGAAATCGTCATTAGGGATAAATCCTCCATTGATATTCAAACAAATTTTATTTTATTTTTCTGAGAAAATTTAATATTTTCGCAACTTCACGGTTGTAAGATATTTTCTTCATTTTATATTTTCTTGCACACGAGTATTCACAATATTGCTTCAACTCCGCAGCGTTTCCTTCGCTGCGTGTTACAACAGACAACTCTCTGATCTCGCTCGGTCAGAACAAATGTTTTCTAGCTCATTTGCTACAGTTCCATTATCACCTCGATTTTTCATCTCAGACCAAGTGAAACACACTTGAACTGAAAGCCCCACGCAAGGCATCAACATCAAAGGACACAACGGTATGCAGTGGCAGCGAAACAATGTGGCACCACAGTGTACTCGTGCACCTAGTGGGAGTTTGTTATTGAAGTTACGGATGCGACGGACACGCTATCAAACTGAGTTCAGCAAATCTAAGCATACATATGTACATAGTTGAGTTTGTATTAAATATGCCTACTCATAGCTATATGTATACATATATATATATATATATATATATATGTGTGTTTATTAGTACATATGTCACAATCATTGTGAGTGTTATTGTTGTTGCTCTGCGCTGTCTGTTTTTTGAACTGAGACAATGTTCCTGCTGTGCAGCATTTGCATAAGTTTCTTTGAATTGTATTCCTGCTTTCTTAACAGCCACCTGGTATTGTCTGCGGCGGCGGCGGTGGTGATATTGCTGGTGCTAACGAAAACATCTGAAATTGAAATTTTTTTGTACTCTTCGAAGGATAGATGTTACTAAAATGAATACCATTTTAATGGATTTTAAAAAAATTGCAAAATTACCAAATAGGTGATTCAACTCTCTGAAAAACTTATTCAAATTTGGGAACAAGAATTGATCACAAATTGGAGAATGACGAAAATCACCAGTCACAAAGCTGGTCCACACTAATTAACGACCTATCACAAATCTAACAAAAGAACCGTGATTTCTTTGGTCAACCTTCATCAATTTCAGTGACTATTTTCGACTATTGTAGATTTGTAGCAGTTTAAAAAACTTCGTTGGACATACAGTTAACCATAAATGAAAACAAAGGATGGTAGAACGCTTTCGTTGTGATTGACTCAGAGCCACTGAAGCATAAATTACGTAGAGACAATAACTTTATATAAGCCTCATATTGTGATTATAACTCTTTGGTAATCGATGGTAATAATCAATGATAGTGGTTATTGATACACATCATAGTGATTGAAGCGTAGACAGATCATCGATTACAAGGTTCCCAAAAGTTAGAGCGAACAATGTTTATACAGAGAGAGTTCATAAGTCTGGGTTTACACACGGAAACTTTTGTTGCTTATTGTCGAAAAACTTTTTTTTCGGGTGTCCATTTCATTCACACGGGCGGCACAAGCCCAACAACTAGAGTCGGATAGTATATTGCAATCCCTTTCATAACATTTTCGCAAATTCTTGTACGCTTCATTAGCACGATACACAAAAATTATTTTCATTAGCTACTTTTTATTCTTATATATTATACCCTTTTCTAAAATATATTGCATATTTGCATACTACATTAGAAAAATAGATGATAAAATAAAAAATTCCGAACATATTGTAAATATTCATTTGAAACCAAGCGCAATTGCACACGTGGAAAGAATTTCAAAATGAAAAGGAATGCCGAACTGCGTAGGAAGGAAGTGCTGCGAACAAGAACGCAAAACGTGTTGCCTAAGCACGACCAATTCAGTGCCTTTCTTCTTTCCCCGTCGCCCACTAGCCAACAAATCCGAGTATAGGCAACAAAAGGCTTCATGTATGAACGCGTTATAAGCAAACAAATTTGGAAACAAATTTACAGAAACTTCCATTCAAGACCTTTAAGATAGAATGACGTTTGAAAAATACTGCTCAATACTGAATCACGCATTATTAAAAAATAACATGAATTATTTTATAATTTTATATTTATATTGGCACTTTATTTTACTTTTAAAACTACTTTAACTGTAACTACTTTACATTTAAAAATGTATTGAGTAGAAAAAGACCTGAAAGCATGATTACTTCCACCAGGCAAGCTAACTCTTATACAAAATATAGAGTTTAGGAACTTTCTCCACTTGAAGTGTTCCACAGCTTCAAATACCTGAGCATTTGTATTCCGCAATATTATTGCATTGATCGTCTATTTTTGCCGTGTCGATTGTTTAGACAACCAAAACAACATATATTTTACGACTACATTTAGAGGCGAAAATTCTACATTCTGGCCAATATAAGCCAATATATCTTTATAAAGGCAAAATTTAGTATGAATGTCGACAAAGCTCATTTGACAATCGGTCTTTTGTGCTTCAACTACGTTTAAAGTATTATATTATCAACTATCTCGACGATGTCAATCAGCGCAGCGCCATCTAACTGCAAACAACAGAAAGTGTATTATTTTCATTGAGTACCGTATAGAACCGAGATTCTTTGAAAAATCTGTTACAGATTTAAGCCTTTTAGGATAATATAGAGCATGATATTAAATAACTATGTTATTATAATAAATATTAAATAATTAAAATAATGAATAAAAGTTAATGAGACCTTTTTCTGAAAATAATAAAATGGAATGAATGGAATGGAATAATAAAAATGACAATTTCCTTCCTTCCTTCAGTTACTTTATTTGCAGAATGTTTGACAGAAAATAACATTGCTTCGTGACGTCATGAATAAAAGGAGAGCTATGAATATTTAAGTGTTCTTATCGTTTATGACGTTGCGTTTCACAATCTTGTCACTATCATTCCCTATTCCATTTATAATGAAAGTGGTGCTCTTACAGAATATATTGATTATTGAAAATTATTTTTGCTCTCGAAGAAACCACTTTATGGGCCACTTTATATAAGATCTATATGTCCTGTCCCCGCCTATATGTCCCCACCTGTTGAATTAATTGTCTTTGACTTTTACCACAAACTAAAGATGCGTTCAACTCACTACACATGCTGGTTTCATTTGACAACAACAAGCAAGCAACAACCACAGCGAAGCCAATTTGCAAAGACAACGAATAGAAAACATTTCTGCGCCCACGAGCATCGAGTGAGGCAAAGTGATCATTGGAGAATAAGTTTTAGGAGATCAACACAAGAGCCATGCTGCATACAACATGCATTTGTATGACGCCCGCACAACTTGCGGCAACAACAATTGCCCTGTAACAGCCAAACAACAATGCAACAATCGCTGCGGCCATATCGGACAAAGGTGTTGGGTAAAAATTATGTTGGTCAACGTAACAACTTCATCATGGTGCATAAATTTGCAACTCAAATTTAATTTATGTGTGCGTGTGTGTGTTTGTACATGTATGTTGCAGGCGAGGACACATCAGTTTGTGCAAATAAAAATCGCAACTTATCTGTGCTTTGCGTTCTTATGTAACATATATGTATATGTAATGGACCTTAAAAGGCTGTTGTAGAAAAACAACAACAAGAAAATCGAGGAAAGGAAAACAAACAGATATTTAAGAGACAATTTTTTTGCCCCTTCCATATTATTTTATTTTATTTTTTATTGAGAAAATATATATATATACACATACGCATATATATGACAGCGCTCATGAATATAATCCTGCCGCATTTACAATTAAACAATTTCCACTAAATCTGCACCGAGTGGCCCGACGCGACTCAATTCACTTCCTTAGCAATTTGTTACTTGGCAGCAAAATTATGTGACTTTGAGCAATAAATTTGCGCTCCTGCAGCATCAACTAGCCGCTCTGCCAGTGTGCGCAGCCACTTGTTGTTTGTGCCGCAGTGTTATGCAGCAGACACGGTAGTAGCAGCACCAGTCAAAAAAACAGTCCAACTGCAACAACACAAACAATAGCAATAATAACAACAACACCGAACGCATGCAGTTAAGTTTGAAATTTATGGTGGACCGCTGCCTCAACGGGTAGTGAGTGGACCGCCAACCGCCTGCCACCAACCAACCGTGTTGGACTCGTGTACGAGTTGGATTTGCGTAGCGCTCAAAATTCGACTTCATTTTTAAGTCTTATTGCCACTGTCATTGCAAAGGTGCTGCACCGTTGCACCGTTGCTCCGGTGCACTGGTGTACTGGTGGGTCTGCAAACGCTTATGGATTTACTTGGCAGGGGCGTGCACGCATGCGCATAAAGTGCGATTAAATGGACAGACGCAACGTCCCAATTGGCGCACACGAACACACACTCAATCAGTTGCAGCGTACGCTGACAATTGCTGACCCAAAGCTGGCAGGTAGCCATTCCTACTCTACCTAACTTTTTTGTCTCGTTCTTGTTGTGTTGTTATTGTTTTCTTCGTGTCATTGCCTTAACAAAAATAACAAATGGCCGGCGTATGTCGATTAGTGAACTTAATTTGCGCGCCTTGCCATAAATTTCGCAAATTTCCAGCAAATTTTTACATTTTTAATTTAAAGCGGAAAAATGGCAGACCGAAAGACCTGCAGCGTGCGCGTTGTGTAAGTAGAAGTGTGCTTGAGTGTTACATACAGTGTGGCAATGTGCCACATGTGTCGTTTCGGTGATCGGTTGGCGGAAATGCACTTTGATTTTATTACTCACTCATATATTTAAATATAACAGTAATCATACTC
The DNA here is from genome assembly GCA_021498325.1 of Bactrocera minax. Classification (NCBI taxonomy): domain Eukaryota; kingdom Metazoa; phylum Arthropoda; class Insecta; order Diptera; family Tephritidae; genus Bactrocera; species Bactrocera minax. The sequence goes on along the minus strand of JAKEEE010000011.1, from coordinate 1,917,468 downwards.
GTGCAGAGTAAATGAATAAGTGAATCAAATTTCTTCGGAGTCGCAATTAAAGGTTCTTTCCACAACTCAGAGCGCACAACAATCTCACTGGTTCCCAGCTCAGCACAAAAATCTTTCACAAGTCAACAAATTGAGGCAAGAAAAGTTTTCTGGACTTTTAATGACCGGTCCCTGTTCCGTTCACATGGAAAAGAACTTATTTGGAAGTATACAGAATGATATTCGACGATGTTCAAAAGCACATTAAGCTCACTTTTTCCAAATTTCATATTGTTTCGAAAAATGGGAAGAGTTGTTTTGATTCAAAGCATCTCAAAAACTTTAATATTTCCCAAAAGCGGACACTACTGAGAAAATATTCATTAATCTTTATGTTTTTGGGCGTGGTTTAACTCAAAAGATATACAAATACTCAAAACTAGAAACGAGGAAGTACCGAAGTCTGAAGTCAAAATTCACTGTTTACGACTGATTAGCGGAATATGTTCGGGAAAGCGCCAATTTCGGCATGAATCCTTTTAAAGTCATCCACCAGCTGTTGTTATTAGAGTAACGTCAATGCTGTGCGAGAGAACTCCGCACGCCGTATTGATGCATAGAGATACTAAAAACATTTACTGAGGAGATTTTTTATACATCCATGGTGTAATTACCGCTGTTGGAATTGGGGGCCGTATATATTCATCTAAAATAAAACATCAACAAACTCTGCGGCTGTTTAAAAGATAAAAAAAAACTGGCTGAGTTCACAGAGCTGTTCGTAAAGTTTCGCCTTTCTTTAAGGAAACTGGGAAACTTGCCTTGGTTGCTCTTGAGCATCAACGAATAAACTATACAGTACAATATATAAACTTTTCCCTTCCCGAAAATCCAACTGAAACTGTTCAAAAGAAAGTGAAATAATGATTTATTGACCATTTTCCTTTAATTTATCATCCAATTGCTTTTTTTTTGAATTTTCAAATTCCAGAGGACTTCTGAATTTATCGCTTCGCAATGGGTTCAATAAGTTGAGCGCTGATTTCATCAAAATCAATGTACACAGTAAAATTTGAAATGTACAGAGTCAAGGGTAAGTATTATCTACAACTCTACAACGAGCGGGATAAGAAAGCTTGGACCAAACATAGATGCTTCACAATACCTGCAATATTTCCATGAAGAACTTACACCAAAGAAGACCAAGGCATTTTTGTTTACTAAAAAGAAATTGTTATGTTTATGAAGGCAAAAAACACTTTATAAAGGAACATTTATTTTGAGGCAAAAACTTTTACTAGAATTATGATGCCCTCAAATATGATTCGATGTATGTAAAAAACGCGAATCTCTATGCAAAAGAGTTTGAAAAAATTTATTGTGGAAAAGTTAAAGAATTCAATCGAATTAGAAAAAATAAGTTTAATGTATACTCGGATTCTTTGTAAACATAAAAATTGTAGAGTTGCACTTTTAAGATAATATTAACATTCATAATATTTTTATTATTTTATTATTGAATTCCAGTTTATAGAAAGTAATTTCTAATTATAAAGGAATATTATTTACACTTAGCGCTCTATTAAACATCAAGTTTAATAAATATATAGATATTTTGTAATTAACATAAATACCACTAATTCTCTTCCGTACTAACTAATTTGAATTTTTTATACAATAGCATACTATTATAATAATATGTTTTAATAAATAGGAGAATATTATGGTTGCACTTAATAGCAGTTTTTGCCATGAGAACAGGTTACTAATTGCAAATGGACTCGTACAAGCCAGTATTTGCATCCAATATCAATTAATTCACCACTTCCCAGTGAATTTGTTAACACAATTGAGCGCAGTTAATGTTGAAGCATTTCACGGGGACAGCTTTATGTAGCAACGCTCTACGACTTTCTAACTCACACACAAAACATTCGTACATACTTTCCGCCATTTCCTATTCAAGCGCCGTTGCTGGACATTCGTGTTGGCTAATAAATGAATAAAATAATTGTGAATATTTCATATCGTCAAGATTATTTTGATTTGCAATATTGCGATGGCATTTAACAAGACATCGAAGCAATAAAGACCAAGTGGTGCCACGCATTGTTTACACCACACCAGTAAAGCTACCAGGCATGTAGTTAGGTGATCGCCGTCGTCGCCACCATTCGCAGTGCTGCTGAGTGCATTAGTGTTCCTATCCAATGGCCGGTGCGTCAGCGGGTCCGCTCATTTATTACATACGTTGACTTGCTGCACGGCGACCAACCGCTCACGGTGGATGCGGTTGCAGCGCTAAACTGGCACTTTTGCAAATGACTATTTAACACGTAAATGTTAAATGTATTAGTTAACAAAGTTAGTAGTTGCGCCCAAGTTGTTCATAACTCTTTGAGTTTAACTGAAAATTTATTGTTTTTATTTACCATAATTGCAAATGAAATAAATAGTATAAGAAGAAGTCATAGAAAAATAAGCTAGCAATTATATTTAGAAAATATTAATGGTTAAGCTTATCCATATGTGGGATATATAAGTGTATTATATATATTTATTTACGGCGCATAAAAATAACAACTTATTTACATACGTATGTAAAAATTATTTGTGGCAATGCGTACCTCCTTTATACATATTTGGTTGTGGTGGCGCCATTGCTGCAATCACTGCGTTTGGAAATGGTTTGTGATGGCTTAGCAATGATGAAATGCTATAATGGCAACCGCAGCTAATGAAAAAAATGCATAAAATGTTTCGCATTTCGTTTATTGCAACAATTTCAGTGCAGTGCAGCAGCAGCAAGAAATGGAGAAACACGCCACACCAAAAGCAAAAGCAATCAAATGCGGAATAACTTCGCTTGGCTCCATGGCGGGCGCCTGGGGAAATATTTTTTAAGTTGAATGGCGGGCGCACTGTGTTTCAATGTTGATAGAAATGTTGCAGAAAAATTAGCATTGAAATTTTTTTAATAATATGCGGAAAGGAATAAAAACAGTTAAAAAAATACACAATAAAATGAATATTAAAAATAAAATCCAACATTTTTCTAAGATTAAAACCACTACAAAAATTAATATAATATTAATATCAAGATCTACCGCATACAAACCATCCACTTTTTCTCTATTTTTGTAATCTAACTTTAAAGATATTAAAGGGTTTGGCCAGTCTGGGATTTAAAAAAAATCGAATATATTAAGCTTAAAATACACTTCACTATGCTAAAAACATTATTCTATTCGTGCAATAGTAAAAGAAATTTCCCTGTAATATCGACTGGGGTCGAAAAGGCCTTCGGGTCAATCAGTTCGGCACGTACAGGTTCGTATAATCTAGTAAATTTTTTATTATTATTTCAACTTTTTAAAAACAATCACTTCCAATTTTTTTGGTAAAAAAAATTTTTTTTCAAGTCTGAAAATTTCTTACGATGTTGCGAAAAATGTGTGTAAAGCTAAAATATACGCACTTTTCAGATAACACAAAATGTAAAACACATGTGGAATAAAGCATGAATGAGAGAAATTCGATTCTTTGTGCCTTTTTTGAGTACTCTATGTACTCTATGTACTCTACACCCTTATGTGTTCTTCACGAGATTTTATTTGACTTAAAGCTATTAATCTCTTATGGTATATAAAGAATTTTGTTTGAAGTAAATAGCAAAAGATTAATTTTTGCTTTTTTGATTGGTCGGTTAGTTGGAGGAGATTTTGGAAAAGAAACCGCATGGAAAAGGTTTTTCTAGTTCATTAGTTAGAGGTTGAGAAATTAAATGATTGGCAAACTTAGAAAATTATTTGCAATCCTCTTTCAATATACGGATTCTTCCTTTCAGTGATAAGGCTTTCGAGGGATCAGCCTATATTTGTATCTGATTTTTACCCCTAAAGAGATGTTTATCACATATGTAGTAATACACCATGGTTAACGAATTATAGACTTTTTTAAAGCGCAACATAGCAACATGCCCTTTGAGGGAATATTCATATTCTCTGCACTGATTTTTCGTTTATCTGATTTCAATCTGATTCAACAATAATTTTTATGTGTTAATCAAAGTCGAATTTTTGTAGTTCAATTCAATTGTTTACCTGAAGGAGGATAAGACCCCATAAACGATCTTCCTTGTTTGATAAGAGTAAATTCCAATTTCTTCCCAACTGATTTCGTTCCTTGCCTATTGTTTCAAGACTAATTATTTGATTTCTATATACTAAGTTTGTACTAAGTCAACTAACTCTTTAAGACAAAAATAACTCTTATTATTATGTCAATTAAATATTCCAATATACATATTTTTGAGAGTCTACGCGAATAAAAGAGAGAAGGGAGACCAAAAATATGAAACTTTCCAAACTATAACCAAACATGATTTCAAGTTACTTCATTATTTTATGTACTCTTGGTGATTGGATTTTGAACATTTATAATAATTTTACAAATACTCGCAAGATCTTGAAATCATAATCTCTGAGCCACGAAACAAAGGATATTCACAAAAAAATCAATTGCAAACTCTGCAAACTCCCTTTCAGTTAACACTACTGTGCAAGAATATTGTATTTACATTTCTGCAATTGCAATTGCCACCGCCATGAAAACAATCATGCAAATTAAAACAAAGAAATAAAAAAAAAAAACAGCGCCACAAATAAAATGCGGAAAAGGAGAAACGGAAATTCGCCAAAAAAGTAGACGAAATCCATTCAACATGAATGCGAATACGAAATGCATTTTCCACTGGTTGGCGGCAAGCAATTTCAAATTGCCACTGCAAAAATGTGGCAACATTACAGCTATGTGGCTCTCACTATGGGGCGCTAACGGTGCCAAAGGCAGCAGTAAAAATTACATATAGTACAGAAGTAGTCGTGGCAGCTATTACCAACCATATTGCCATGGAGCGCCATGACATTTGGTCATTATGCCGCAAGTATGTGGTAAACACCAAAAAAATTTGAAAAACTTCACTAATACAAGAACAAATTCAGTGCAAAAACAGCTAATGCCATGACACCAAAAGCCTCACGAAACCACACCGAGCCGTTGACTGACCAATCGGTCAGCCGGCCAGGAAAAAACGTCCAGCGACCAACGAGCAGCGGTCACAAACTGCTGAAAATGGCCAAATAAATCAAAAGTGTGCGCACAACCGTTAGCACGGCCGTTGCAGCACATCGCAGACACCCCACAAGTTGCACAGTTGCACAGTTGCACGTAGCCGCCACCATGCAACGCCGGTGTATTGTATTTGCAATTGCTATGTTGCATTTGCATATGCAGCAGTGGCAGTTGCAGCGGTAGCGACATTCTACTTGCAAATACCTGGCAACAATCGCAGCGTTACGATCTCAAAGTGAGCGGAAAAAGGCTAACAGCCAACAACGTATCGCCAGCGCACCAGCGCGACCAGCGTCACCAACTGCGAATGCAAAGCCACCACACGGCTGCCGTCTTGTGTCTTTCACCCCACCATCTGCGAATACCTACCACTGTTCTAGCGCACCGCCGGAAGTGCTAAGTCGAAATTATTTTTTAGTGGTAACAGTAATACTTAGTAACGCAAAAAATTTCGCACACACACACACATTCACCTTTGTATACATACTTACAAATGCAACTGCTTATATTTGCACGCTTATAAGGAGTTATACGCGCATTGCATGCTTGTCGGTCCTATCTCGAGAGTGGCAAGCAAATGCGAATGTGGAGCGCGGCGGTGACGACTATGAGTTGACTTCATAAGCGAAGCTAAAGTGGCCTATCGCAAGCGATCTGCAAGCAAATGTTGTAAATGTGGCGCGGAATGTTTTCTTTATTTTTATCATGAAATACTATTTTTGCCAACATTAACCAGTTATGTTTGTATTATATGTATAAGGTTGGCCTTAATATTACCAAGGTAATTGAGTAAAAATTGATGTATCTTGATAAAACCCGTCATATGACAAGTACGGTGGGTGTTGACTTAAGACTACAATTCTGGTAGTGCGACAGTATTAAATTAAGCACATTTAGCGGCTAAATCTCATTTATTCTCCGATTCTTTCAATGAAAAAATTAAAATATTCTTATATAAGAACTGCAGACTTGGCCATAAGTTCCAAATTGTCATTCTGATTTACGATGTTTTTTTCGGAATTTCTTTCTTGTTAGACTCATATATTTGTGATCTTTCAGAATGCCGCACTAACAGTATAGTGCTGTTGTTGTTGTAATACCATTATTTAAATGCCCGAACTGGACACTTTTATACTACTCTTTTGCCCTACATTAAGTGCCAGAGAGCGTAAGGTTTCTATGGGTTCTATAAATAAAGCTTCCAGTATCGGGTAGGTTCGGTAAGCAGGCAGGTTGAACAAGTGCAGCATATCTTGCTTCCGAAAGGTGGGGTTGTGCTGGAGACTACAGGACTACTCTCCTAGCGAGTTACTAGTTTAAGCTGCTGCACTGTGCCGAACTCAGCGAGGCTAATGTGACGTGTATGTCGCGTACTAGTGTAGTAGAGATCGTTTTTCATCAACAATTTTGGGTTACCTCCGCATATGCCAATATTGTCGCGGTTACTATTTGTGATGAACTATTGGTGTAGGGCTTAAGGTCACTCCTTTACTATGGTCCTATGGTATCCCAATTGGAATTGAAAAAATAGGTGGATCCGGCGTGTATCCCTGGTTCCTATGGGCCAGCCATTGGCGACATATGTGATGAGCAGGTTGTTTCTATCTTTGCCGCTTTTAAGCGCTTGTTTTTTACTGATAACCATTTTTCTCATCGTGATAGTATGTATGTAGCTCGTCACCTTGATCCCGCATATAAATAATGTTACAGTGCTGTATACCTAACGGTTGTTTATAAAATTTAAAAATACTCAAGGTAGATATAGTGTTTTACTTTTAAAAATGTTGAAACAAAACAGGACTAATTAATTTCTTTATGTCAGCCTGTCACCGCGAAAAATCGCTGACCATCTCCAGGCGTACAAATGTTAACCTGAACCAGCTATAAAAACATAAAATTAATTCCCATAGGATGGAATTTTGTATGTCTTTTTCGTGCTTCTTTGTCTTTCCAACATATAACTGCGATATCGAAACGGATTTCAAAAACATCAAATTCAGTATTTCTCCAGCACTTGCCCCATATATATAACATAATGATTATTATCCGTTCAATTAATCCTATCCCGTATATTTTGGAAATGTTATGAAATGATTAAATAAAATTAGATGAGAATATTTCACAAAGCTAAATGAGAAATGGAACCAATAATTTCGAGAGTATCTTATGTTCAGCTCCAATGAAAGTTAACTCTTTTGTTCAAATATATAAGCCTATGAGTAATTCTAGCATTTCCTAAGCAAATCATTTCATTGCGAAAAAGCTTACCAGCGAACTGCTGTGATGATTACCCCCTTATGGTGTCCATATTAAGCGGAGTTCACCATTCCGATCCTATTAAGTATTGCAGTATTAAAATACTGTATTATATATTAAGTCGAGTTTAACAGAGCACAAGGAATTGCTATTAACCCCATATGGTATTTTCTCGAACCTTTTACATTTCTCCTTAATTTAAATAAAGCTACTAGATGAGAATGTTTAAAAGTGTACAAGACAAATCTTGTCGACCATCAAATAACCAGTGAGAATCATCCGCGTCTTGAACGCCCCTTTGTAACAATATATATAAATGTATCTGGAAGTAAACTGAAGATAGGTATTCCATAAGGCACTAAAGAGTGGTACTAGAAAACTATATGCACACACAGCCAAAAAAGGGTGCACTCTCGACCCGTGAGATTAAAAGGGAAAAATCAAAAAATTAGATGTATGGAAAATTTGTGGCATTCATCGAAATTAAGACTTAAGAGTTTTCTATATTGAATTTCAAAATGCAGAAAGCAATTAAAAACAAATTTATATACACACCATTTTGCGAAAACATGAAACCAAGCGTGTACATTACTTATGTATGATTACAGGATCCTCCACTCCAAGGTCCGCTCACTACTCAATACTCATGCTGGCGAATATTTAATGTGTAGAAATGTATTATATTTGTATAATATATGTTATTATTGTGTTGTCGACCGACGTGTAACGCTTCAAATTATTTGTACAAGCACTCTCGTACATGTCTATAGTCGCAGGCCCATAAGTAAGTACAAATATACATTTCGTACATATGTACACGTATTTATATCCACGGTAATGCAGCGTAACACGTTATGATAATCAGCGTAACACAAATGGAATGAAACATTAACGAAAAGCGAAAAGTACGAGAAGATCTCAAGTCAAAGTGTCAATCAAATGAACTGACAGGCACCACAGCACTGCCGCACAGCCGCCACGCCTTGGTCGACGTAACGAAAGGTCGAAAAAAGCCACCGTCGTCGATGGTTGGCTGAGGCAGGCAAAAGCGTAATATCTAAGTGATATTGCTCATAAGGTAGACGACGCAGTAAGGCTAAGCTGGGCGAATCAGCCGCCAGGCAATGAGCCAGGCGGCCAATTCAGCAGAGAAACAAACAAATAATATGAACAGTTGGAGCGCTCAGTAGGAGTATTAGTCTGGTGGACAAACAAACGCTCAGACGGAGCTTTGTGGTAATAGAAATGCGCCAATCAAACCGTTAGCTGATTATATTGCGCAAATAAAGCGTTTTTGGCATACAGTTGGAGATGCTGTCATATAGCAATCAGCTGGGTCATCCGCTGTGGCGATTCGAATATTCTAATTTGAATGTAAGAATTAAGTACTTTCTCAAATACATGCGGTGTTTTCAAAGCATTGAAACAAAAAGTATTCTGAAATATTGAAATATTTGCAAAATTGTTAAAAAAAATATTTCTACATAATTTTCTAATTAAAAGCTTTAAATGATTAATTTTGAATCGTTTATCTTTGACAAAATTCGTTTTGACGCTAATGACCTTAATTTACTAATAATTTCCTAATTAAGTATATTTTCATAAATACACATATATTTAGACTAGTCAACTCTGTCAAACCTTTTGAGGCGAATTCACAAGGTTTCCACTGAAAATCTGTTCACTCGATTCTTATCCATTAAAAACTGTTAAAATGGCAAAACACAACAACAAAATCATTTATATGGACTACAAAGATTTCATATTGTCTTCAAATGCAAACTCATGTATATCCATATGTGCTTGTTTCAGCCAATTTACATAATTCTTTGCTTTAAATGTTAATTACTGGTCGCTTGTAGGTTTTACTTGATTTATAAGGTATTTTTGTTTGTCAGTGTGATTTGTGAAATGGAATTTAATTACTGACGACAATGTGAGTACATGTTTTTGCTGCTATTATATTGAGTAATTGGCAAATACCTGCTGTCAATCGGATTGAAGTGGTTGGCAGCATTTTAAAAATCGTAACACATGCTGATCGCTTTAGTTATACATATATTAACATCTGTATAAAACACCGAGAATTTTTTAGTGGATACTTTATCTTTACTAAAAAAAATCCAGTAACAGTAAGAAAGTTTATTTCGGTAAGAAATAATACGCTAAGTAAAATTTACAATAAGATTTACCAGCTTTTAAATTTTAGCAAAATTACCAAAAATTGCTTTAAGCATGCATAAGGTTTTCCTCTAGGCATTCTCATTTCATTAAAATAAACATTCTAATTTTAACGGTATTATCTGAAATGCATCTAAGTACAGTTTGCATTCATGACTTCTCCAAAATATCGGGATATTATCCGTGAAACCGTGAAAAAACGAGCTACGCTATTCGCATTATACTATTGTAGGCAAGTATTTGACTTCTGAGAGAAGAAACCCTCTACCTGGAGCATAAAACACCCATGACAAATATGTGAGAATTTTCGACTAAACGGTTATTTAAATGCAAAGAGAACATTTGCACAAAACTCAATTGAAAAAAATTTTAAAACAAATAAAAATTATCAATTTCTTCACCAAATCTATTTTTAATCCATGTTTTCAGAAAACCTACCCAAAGTTTTCACTATTTTCTAATGATATATTCGAATTAGGAATTCATTGAGTTGCGTCAATAAGTGAAATTCTTTAGATTTTTTTTAAGAAAAGTCTCTTGTCGAAAGAATTTGTAAATTATAAAAAACTTTAAAAAAAATAAATTCAACTAATTAAGTATTTACACATATCGAAATGAATTAAGTTTGTAATATTTATATTTTTTTACTTCCAAAATTACATTTTGTAGTATACATACAGCAGAGAAATGAAAATGGTAATCAAATTTCTAAAATACTTCTGCGTTATAATTCAGGTTCAACTGTTAACAAATTTATGTTAGGTCTAGTAAAAATATATACATAATTTTTGCATTGCAATGAAGGTTTTATTGAGCATAGTTAGTTTTAGGTTAAATATGCACAGTTTTGTTTGATAACTTGTTGCCATTTCCAAGGTAATTTCATAATGCCACTCTCATAAAAATCCTCGTTCCCAATGGCAAACAACTGAGACAATCTATTTTCGCAAGCTTCTCTTGAGGCGAATTTTTCACCAACAAAAACATTCGCCATAGACAATGACCGAACAGGAAGTAATCACTTGGTGCTAGGTACGCACTATAAGGTGAATTCATAAGAACCTCCCAAGCAAGCTCCCGGAACTTCTGGCGACTCACTATCAATTTGTGTGACCTGGTGTTGCCCTGGTGGCACACAATTCCTTTCTTGTTGGCCAAATCCGATCACTTCTGAACGATTGCTTTCTTCATACGGTCCAATTATTGACAGTACAGATCCAAGTTAAGAGTTTCGCCGTACGGGAACAGTTCATAGTGGATGAATAGCCTATCCCACCAAACAGATAACAAAACCTTCCTGATCGTCAACCCTGGCTTGGCCACCATACATATGGAAGATTGGATCTTTTTTCTATAATGAATGCTATATCAAAAACTCCTTGCGTTTGAGATCATAGTTGTTCAAATAATCTGTTCAAATATTGAATGCCCTGTAGCCAAAAGAAGAGAAAGACTCTAATTGGGATCTCAAATTGCAGATAGACATAATATATGTAAAACACAGATAATGTTGTGTCCCTTTCATTAACTTGATTAGTATCGCTAGATAGGTAAAAAATTTTTTTACACGTATTTGATTCTGAATTTCAATCGACCAAAAAAATATATATCTAATTTGCCACAGCTGCATCCACATTGGCATGGAAATAAAACATAAACCCCTTAAAGTGCCGCTGACAACATTTTTAAATTGTTCCTCACTTAATAATTTTATTTCAAATATTATTCACGACCTAATATCACTAATTAAATGAGAGATATGTAAATGCCATTTTTAAGTGCAAATGTTATTTAATGTCATCACCGATTTTAGCTCGAAAACAACACAGTCACTTAAAGCCGCATGAATGTATACATTTATATGGAGGCAGTACCGTTTGTCCAACAAAATAACCCAACATATGGAGTGTGCATATAAATATACATTTGTATATATTTAAGTATAAAATGACAAGAAAAATTAAATCCGATATTTATTTAGCGCATTTCTTTCTAATCATGGCAGGCAATTAAAATTTGCATAATAAAATTTAAAATGATAATTTTGAATAATTAAAAATACATAATTTATAAGCACAAACAATACACACACACACACATTAATGCACTGCTGGCGCAAATCACAAATTAAGAAACAGATTTAATTCGAAAACGAAATCTACAACATCTGGATGTTTTATTTGTGCCAAAATAAACAAGAAATCGAAAATAAATTTTGCTCGACTTCAACTGAATCGAGACGAGTTTGTCGTGAAGCCGCGTGGCGTACATAAGCGTATATTAAATAAAACAAGATGAAAACAAACATAAATGAGAATATTAAAATTTAAAAAAGATGCTACAATTAACTGTCTGTGAGCTGTGAGAAAACAGTAAAAATTAAAATTTAAATTAAAATCCTTACGAAATTTACACAAACAAAGTGAAGTTTAAATATGTCCATAGTAAATATTTTTCAGTAGAGATGAGTAACTGAACGAATGCGCTGTTCTCGACTATAATGAGTTGTATGAAAGTGCATACTAAAATTAACATAATCATACTATTTGGTAGCTAATACCGGGGCACATGTGCTGCTGCGGCAGCAAGAGCACTGAATTACCGAAGGAAAGCGGCCGCCCCACACTACCTAAGACTACAGACCTAATGATAGAGCCCCAACTTAATACAAGTAATGATAATGACACATCATCAACACGTCAATTCGACGCGGATGATCAACGCCAGGCAGCGCAACAACACTCATTTTAACTCATTTTGGATGCAGCGGATTAGCTTTGTAGTTGCATTCGACAATTAAATGGCTTAGCTAGCGTGCGTTGAGGCGCAAAGAGGCACACAAAGCACAATTAGACACGTGTGTGCCCAATGTGAGCAGAAGCTCCACAGAGACTCCATGTCGTGTCGTGGTGCAGAGTGCGCAATTTATTGACTGTTAATTATTGACGCTGTCACGCGAAGGCTAATGCTATGTCGGCGACGTTTAGTCCGAACTATTACATAAAATAAATTCTAGACAAATTAGCGTTAGGGATTCGGATATTTATAACAGGTCAAATTGATGATAATTTGTCTCTGTAATCTCCACGATCACAATATTTTCTCCATAGTAATTCTAAAATTTCATCTTCTTATTTGAGCTTGTACATATAGATATGCGTGTATATAGGCCTTATATATTGTAGTTGCACAAAAAATTCTGTTTCATTTAAAAGTGTAGAAAAGCGCCTTCCCCATAAACGAGTTCGTAGATAAACTTGCCAGTAAATTTTTGTTTTTTTTTATAATTTTTTTAGGCCGATTGCCAATTCTGTAAAACATGACACAAACTCGCCCACAATAAATTTTGCAATACAAAAAGCTTCGAAGATTATTGTAGCAGTCTTGTTGAAAAACATGCTATGTATAAAATGAATCTTTGTATTAAAAATGTCAAACATCAAAACCTCTATATACGGATTAAAAAACACAATATAGACTTGGTTGATATATCAATATTATTGAAGAAATTCTCACATATATGTTTGAAAAATCAATTTAAAAGTGTAAAATATTTATAAATTTTAAATATATCTGAAATGTCTAAAAATGTCTAAATTAAATATCTTAAGAGTAAATCAAACATTTCAGGTACAACTTAACATAGATGAAACTTGCAGAGAGTCCGAGAGGTCCCTTTTTTATAAAGGGCTGTGCTCATGTCTTTTTCGGATAATCTAAACTCAGTAACTCATATTTAAATTTAGCGATTACATTAGAACCCTCTCCCTTGGATGTTTATATAGTATATTGTCCTATTATTTTTGTGATAAAAGTATTCTTCGAAACAAAAAGTTTTCACGTTAATCTGGAGATAAGAGCCTTAAGTGTTTTCTAGAACTATCCATGTTATTTGAGCACCGGAACAACATAGAGGAATCAGCTTGCTTAAAACTAAATAAGATTTTGTGACTGAACTACCAATTTCGATATTTTACTTTGTAATTTTAAATTTCACCTAAATCCATGCTTTTATATAAATGATCTTAATTTTTGCATATATACAACAATTGATTTAACCATAACCCATTTTATATGCATATATTATATTTCATAAAATGAATTTCTTGTGACTAAAGAAGGAAACAAGGCTATTTCCTCTGATGGCAACGCGCTTTAATGCGTTTAAATTTCATTAATTTTGGTGTATCCATTATTATTAAGTTCAGTCTAAAAACCGACGTCTTATGTAAATATTGTTCTAATAATATTAGCTTTTAATGGTTAAAATTCCATGTATTAAATATAAATAAAACATGTCCAATTGTTTTAAGATTATAATTTGCTGCTCAATATTTTACATATTTCACACATATTCCATAGTGCAGCATAAAAGTTGTCTGGAAAATTTTAGCAATTAATTTATCACAACTACACGCATGCGCATTATAATACATCCAGATTGATTATAAGAAGTCCACTGCTCGTGTATCCATTTTTACATATACATACAAATAGTGGAGACTATGCACAGCGGGCCTCAGTCATCGCCCAGACATATTTGCAAATTTTTTTAATACACCGAAGATTAATGAACAAGCCAACAAAGAGGGTTTTGAGCCTGAAGGCACGTATTAGCGTATCGCTTTACACGCAATTCAAAATATTGATTGAAGTATGAAAATGCAAAAGCAATTAACGACAAAAAGATAATGATGAGGATGGTACTGATGACGCTGTTAACAAACTCACAGCAAAGGTTCGTGCGTCACGTGTTTGCAAGCTTATACACTCCCACATTTATAATAGTTTCAAAATGAATTTGAAAACAATTGTCGGTTGAATATGAGCAGTAAAAGCAATAATAAAATATGAAGGAATTTTTCTAGAAAAACTACTAATATATTCACAAATAAGGTAGTATTATAACTTTTATGGTGTTCAGAATTTTTAATAAGTTTTTAGCATAGAAACATCAAGACGAAAAATTAATCCTAACTTAACACAGCTTATTTATAATCTAAATGAATATCATTAAAGTATTACTGTGCTATTCATTACTAACGATATCGCTAGAAATAAAGAAACTAAGCAATATAGTTAGGGACTCAGCTCTTCTTATTTCTTAGCTATGTCATTTAACATTTCAATTGAATCTTCATAAATTAATGCTTCAAGCAGGAACGCACTAAATTTCGCGAAAGATCTATGGCCGTGCTCCAAAAAACATGTGAAACTCACACTTCACGGACAGCTGAACTGTCAATGTGACAACTAAGAACCTTTAAAATGGCGCATATATGTATTAAAGAATGATGCGCTAAAAGTAACAGCAACAAATAGCGGACCAAAATACAAAGCAAAATAAATCTACTGAAAGGACTGTCTAAAAACAAAATGAAACAGTAAAGCTAGCACAGTAAATCTTTATATTCGTAGAAAAGTTGATTCTACAAACCAAAAAAGAAGCATTGAAAAGAATTGAAAAGAAGCCAAAACGAGATACCAATCAATTGAAATCAAACGATTTTGCCGCAACATACATCGAAGCAACTATTGAGGCTGTCAACGAGAAGTGTCAGTTCGGTGCGCTTGCCCAAGCGGCCTTAGGCGATGATGGCAGCCTCGACGATGTGGCATGCAAATCCTTATCCTTAAAAGCAATATCGAAAGCAACGCCAGCGGCTACGGTTCAACGCTCGCATGTACATACACTAGTTATTGACCGTAGCATATGGCACGTAATGCCTACAGCAGCGCCTTTTGTCGGTGAGTAGCTGCACTACGTTAGCCGTCATATTTCTTACGCCATCACATGCGCCGCTCAATGCCTCTATTCGCACAAACTAACCGCCTTATTTGGTCCGCTTGCATTCACACACGCTGTAAGCGTAGCAAAAACAAATAAAATACAGCAACAACTGACAGCTGCGAGACGGCAACTCGTCAACATCAACCACGCAACACACACGAGCGAGCGCACGAATGTCAAGCCTCTTTTCAATGACTGCTGCTATACACATACACACATGCACACACACTCATGCAAGCCGCTTGCAGTGTACCCAGGCATTGTGAACCCCTCATATTGCTTTCTTTTACATCCATTAAATATATTCTCTCTACTCACTCTCTCTGTCACAATCTCGCTTCAACATCTGGTTACAGCAGGGTGTGCGCAACTCCGCCTACTTTTCAACATGGCCTGTGCGCTGATTGGCCACTAGGCTAAAATCGTTTTCTTTGGGCGTTCTTCACGTTGCTTTACAAATGCTTGTGGCGTCATTGCAATACTGGTTTGTTTTCGTATGCGAATATTTGACGTGTCGAATGATCATTTTGCATTTTACTATTGTAATTTTTCAACTTCATGCTTTTCTGTTTACATTTCAGCGCCGCACGTTTACAACAACTACCACATTTAGCCTCGCTGTATGGCAAAGGAAAAGTCCAGTGGATATTATTATAAACAATTATTATTCAAATTGCATTCAATGCTCACGCAATCGCAGCTGTGTTATAATTGTGATTAATTTGTAAATTGTTTAAATTGCATTATTTTGTAATTTGTTTACATGTTACGTAGGTATGGATATTATAAATCGCAAATTGCTTCTTATTTTATGTGAGTTCTAATGGTAGCAGAATACGGAAATTAGTAGTTGTAAATACAATGCAAAGAATGTAATTTTTATAAAGGGCGATTAGCTAAATTATTTTATAGTACAACTTATTACGAATTAATAAAATAGTATAAATTTAATTATAATAGGTTCTCCGGGTAGATAATTTAATAGGAAAATACTATGAAATATTATATTATGAAATATCATATAAAAAAATAAGTTAAAATAGAATAACTAGCTTCTTCAGGAAGATAGATTTAATGGAATGAAAGCAAATATTTTCCTAATTCTATATAATATTTAGTGATTTAGAGCGATAAACAGAGCAGAACAGATTAATTTAGAGCGAACAGCAAATTTGTTCTCGAATGGCCATCATTTGTTCCAAACCCTCATTTCTACTAAAATAACAACAGGATAATAATTACTTGCTCTTTTTATTTTAACTTTTACATTTATATTCAGATCACATTTTTGTATGTATTCGTAGATGTTGTTCGGATTTATTCCAATATTTTTACTTGATAATGTACTTAAAAACATATCACTGACGTTGTCATAAAAATTTTGAGGGAAATAAATAATTTTTCGTGTTATGTTACACATACCATGAAGGGAAGGACTTAAGTATTGCGAAGGTATGTTATTGGTATAACGTAAACTATTCACGTAACGGCGGATGCTCAAATTTGTCTACTTGCATGAATGTCTGACATTTATGCGAATTCAGCACATTAGATATAGGCAGGACCATCCCTGTATAGCGCCTCTCTATAGGAAGCACACTAATGTGTAGATGTATTGTACAATAATGAGAATTTCATTCAATGTTACTAACATTGGTCTGAAATTCTACTACCCTTGTATAATTTCATCTAATATTACAACAATTTCCAAATTTGTTTTCTTCTTGAATATCATATTAGAAATTCTAATTCAAAATGTTTTTTATTTAAATTCATTTCCAATAGCATCTTCGTAACATTTAGCTTTCAATTCACACTATTCTAGTGATTTACTTGCATTTTTCTTTAAAAAAAATTGCAATTCAATGGTGCTATGGCGGCTTGGGTGAGTTTGAAATTTATTTTATTCTGCTTAAGTTTTAATTTGAATGTCTATCATAACTGTTACTTTCGTGGTCCGAAAAAAATTAAAAAAAATATTTAAGCATCTCACAAGCATTCTTTTCATCGGGGTACCCAATCATATAGGTAAAGAGGAGATGAAAAAGCGAATGAGTTGGCCCACTCAGGTGTGGCGGAACGCACTCCCCTTAAGCTATCCAAGATTGCTTAGCTCCTTCAAGGGTTGCTTGAAGTAATGGTCTTTAGAGGAACACATCAGCTCTTGGAGCACTACCAACATAGGGCGTTGTGACACGCTATATACAACTACTTTGTTCTAGTATAGATAGTTGACAGCTCAAAAGGCGTCTACCCCTAGAAAATATTGAATTAAGTAACATCGTAATGGTCATCACATGGCACTTACCCCCAAGGAATCACCTTCAGAAAACTGGTAGAATGGAATAGACTGAATGCAGAGCATGCACCGAAGATGCACCGAAGGTGCTGATACACTAGAATATTACTTTTGTGAATGTACAGCCTTCAACCGGTGGAGACGATATATATGCCAGGGCTCTCAATATTCCAATTTAAAAGAAATCGGACACATAGGTTGGAAAAATCTTAGAAATTTCTTTAAATCGTCAGAGTTGTTAACTTTTGATTTTATGACCTGCCTTTTAACCAACCATCTCCCAATTGAAAATCTTTCAAATATTCCTTTGAATCTATATTTTTGAGACCCCAAAGAAAATCAAATTAAATTTCAGAAGGTTCTCTAATTTTTCCAATACGCTCCCTTACCAATGACTGGAATATTAGAAAATTAGTGTTATACCAATATTTATCTTAGACAGTAATATTGATCTGAAAAAACACGAGCCTCGGAGTTGATCGACTAGGTGGTACCTTCAATTCGCTCGCACTACTCGGTTGCATTTATTTAAATGCACATTTTGTGTCAAAACCTTTATGTCATCATCTAACATACTTAAGAAACATTAAAAAATTTGCGTGCAACACTCATATAAAAATTAAACCCGAGCATCAAAAGTAACGGCATTCCAAGGTGGGAAGTGTTTAAGAATAAACTGTTTTTTTCGCAGATCCATATTTTGTATTTATTATACTAAGCGTAAAGTATATATCTTCATCACTTGGCATGACACAAGTTTCTAAATATGCATTACTGGCTTCATCAGCGTGCACACACTCACACACACATATACTCATATTTCTACATGCATGCAGGTATAGTTGGACAAAAAACCGCTGACTGGCACAATAAAAACAAAGCGAATCAAGGTAAATACGAGCATCACGCGACCAATAACGTAAAATCGTGCAAAATGTGGGAACCACAAAAATCCTACCAAAAGTGAGAAAAACAAAAAACCCAATTGGCGCACTAGCAACAACAACAAAACAACGGTGATTTATGCAACTACTTGCAAAAGCCATATGGCAACTTTTGTTGATGTAGGTAGGTGTAGGTAGGTGTAGGTATTTTTTGTTGCTGTTGTTGCTAAAAAATTGAGTTTACTTTTGGTTCGATTTGCGTTCATTCATGGCACGGTTGTGGCTGCAACTGCGGCTGATACTATGGCATGCAGCATGCGCGAGTATTTATTTATTTTATATTATATTTTTAATTTTTTTATATTTTTATTTTTTGCTTTTGTATTTATGCGGCGCTGTAAGCACGGCATAAGCTACAAAGCTTTGCATGTTGTGCAGATTAAAGCGCTTACTTATGTAAATATATGTGTAAGTGTGTGCTTACATGTGCTTGCCACTCGCATGGTGCCACAACGCGGAAAGCAAACAATTGAATTGGATGTCATAATTTCGGCCGGCAACTTCTATTACCAATTTAAAATACATTTATTTACAACAAACATTCTCACGTTTTTCAAAAAGCCACAAGCAACATGATTAGGCAGAAAACTTAATTGCGGAATCGCAACAAAAAAAAAAATCAACTTAAATATTTATTAAGCCATTTATGCCGCGATCGATACGTTAATTGTTTAATTCATTTGGAAAATACACATATATATATATTAATCGTTTGAATATTTCTCGGATTTTTCAAGCAGCTGGGAAATATTTTAGCTAAAAATCGCAGTGACAGTGATGCATGAATTGTTTCATTTGTACGAATGAATTATTTTGCGAACACACAATGCGCCAAATTGAGTTCAGCCATGGCTAAAAGGTCACATGTGTTGGCAATATATACTGGCATGTAAGTCTGTGTGAGTTTGGTCGATTGTAGTGTGTGGCACAGAAGTTACGGCGTCGATTTGTTGAGATAAATTACAGTGATCTCTGTTCGGTATATTGACCGTATGAAAACGTGAGCCACACTTAAATTGATTTGCATAAAAATATATATTTGTAGATAGATATATACACTTATATGCATTTATAATATTGGCAAATGTTTGCTGTATTTCAAGCATGGTTAAGTGGCATTGGCCATTAGGTGTTTATGGTCATCATAGGTTTTATTGCAAAAGGTAGGTGACTTCAATGGTTTTTTTGGAGTTTTTGTGAAAGTTGTGTTCCAACACAAGCTGGCAATGCGTGGGCGTGGGAACTTTTAGATAATAGTAGTTTTTCTATAGACGGTTGGTGTATGAAAAATCATTGAGAGCATATCTTGAGATGTTATATCAAAATAATTATTATAAAGCAACTTATTTTCAATAAATAAGAAATTAAACTTAATCGAATTCATTTCTGGACGCAAAAAAAATGTTATTAATAATTCAGTTGTTAGAAACTACGAGACTACTGGACTATACTGTACTGACGTTAAAAGGAAAATGGAAAGAATGCATAACCCCAAACTGCTTCACTTAAGCCAACATTAAGTTTGTTATAGTTCCCTATATCGCCAGGGGTAAATACCCTATAGATAGCCACACTAATATATAGTTTATGGGATCCATATCACCTACGGCGCCTACCATGAGATGAAACAAACTCGGCTTTTTCGTTACCTTCATACCCTTGTGGAAGCAAACCTTATAATGTTCACTGGATTCCTCTTTAAAAGTTCATAAATTGGAGCTTTGCTTTATTTTTCGCTGTGTTCTTCCTTGAAAGCCTATTGATTCCCTCTTTCCATATTTCTACGCAATTGAGATAATATACCTACTGTACTCTCATTACGAGCGATGGTCATGCGCTCGATTTATTCTTTTCTGTTGAGGATAGAGGTTGTTTTCACCTGACCGAAGTCTCATTTTCATGGTCTCATTGTCAATATAGCGCTAATTCGATAATAAAATCCAGTCCCTTTGACGAAGTAGTTCTCATTTCGCCAGTTATAACCAGTAAACAATCCCGCTACACTGCTCAAGAGGTTTCATGAGTTACCTCTAAATTATGCTTAGAAACTATATCAACAATTTTTATGTACAATAATAACAATTTGATTAATTTAAACATGTACACCATCAATCCTGCGTTCTTTGGATCGGTTATATAAGCGATGAAACTGAGGCTTGTCATGTAAAAACATAAAATGGAATCTCTTATACCTTCAAATAAATCTTCGGTCGATTTTGTATATATTCACTCCTCAAAGACAATGCCGCCTATTTGATAACCAACTTTACATAGGTTAATTTTGACACTTTGTATATCAATTGAAGTATCTTTCTTTCCAACAAGTCATTTTTTGAGTTGCATAAAGAAGTTGTCTCTAGAAAAATGGAGTGCTTAAGTGCAAAAGCCATTGTCGACAGAATTCGTGTACTAGACTTTTTTAAACTAGTCAATGAGTCTTGACTCACACTGTCTTCAAAAAAAAAAACTCATTAAAACTCACTCCCTTTGTCATCCAATACCTCTTTTAAATATAATACCATGCAATCAAATTGAGGTATAATGAAAGAACACAAACATCACCTGCGGACTTTACGTCTTTGTTGAAAGAGAGGGATGTTTAGTGGAGACATTATAATATACGCGTCGAAGTGAAGTCCATTGACAGCGTCTGCCCAATAAGATATGGCAATTAGATCGCCAAATAAATAAAATATATGGTCAAATCAACATCACGATTAATGATTATACTTTTGGCTTGAAACCCGCCACGTATAAACAATATATTCAACGACTTCGAACTCCCACCAACTAAATTGTGGTGTAAAAACATCGTAATAGTGACTCACAAACAGACCACTTTCTTTAAAAATGATCAATATAAAAGCATCTCAGGTGATCTTATCCCATCCTCTCTCACTAAGCTCTTTCACTTCTCGAAATATGAGCCCAATGAGTCCATAAGGAAAACTTTTACAACACTTTCCTACCTGTTCCCGCGGAATGTGAAAAATTCCAACTTGTTTGACAACTTATATTTACATATATTAAATAACTGTGACATTAATTAATTCATACATCTGTATATGCACATATATTCATGTCACATGAGAGGATATACGCCTGTTGACACGATATCGCGTAGCTGAAAATATTGTTTTGACTTCAGTGTCAACTTGTGGCTAATCTATTTAGCACTACCACGCTGTTTCGAACAGGCTGAGGATAAACAATTTGTCAGCGTTTCAAGTGACTGAATTCGAACTGAGCATATGTTGCTTGCAATTGAACAAGCATGGTATTTAGAGAATGCAAATGGAACGGCAACAACTTTGACTTGTCGATGATTTATCGCAAATGAATAGATTCGCACTTCAACTCACACACACACACATAGACATACATAGATACGCGTAGAAATGTTTACTTGAGTAGGCATTGAATGTTAGAAAAATAATGGCTTTGCAATGCAAATTGAAAATCCGAAGAGTTATAACTAGTTGGTTATTTGTGGCACTACCAGTTGTTGCCACATGGCATGAATTGCATTGGTGCGTCGCGGAAACCGCAATTTGAAAAATTAATTTGCAATTATATGCATATTTACACGCTTTTAAAACACATGCACACACACTCGCATACAATTGCACATAAATATGCAAACAATATACATATATATATACATATATGAACGCAGCTCACACATGAGTGCGTATAAATATTTTGTTGAGGAATTTCTGCATTGGCCTGCTTACATCGCGCCATTTGCCACTTGAAACCGCAAAACTGTGGTGGCAACTGTTCAGCCGTCTTCCGTAGCAAGCTAATTGAGTGGGTAAGCGATGTGGCGCGCACAAGGGAGGACTGCAACACCAGCACTTGTACCCAAACATACACTTGCCGGTGTGGTTTTCCTGTTCACGTGCCAATTTACCTGTCAACTCTTGGCCAATTAACATTTTAACTACAGTTTTACAAGTTGGCGAAATCGCCAAATAGATGCTTCGGTTAGATGGTGCGTATGCGTATGACCAAAACAACACCAAAGCACTAAAGCACCAAAGCACCAAAGTCAACAAACCAACGCCTTTGGCGTGCTGTTGTGGCATGCGTTGCACATTGCTTACACTCTCGCTAACCATTCGAGATGCTACATTACTGTGGCGAGCTGCGGGCAAATGCGAATTAGACAAATGAAAATACAAATCTCGCATTCTGCCCGCTCACCATTCGCCACAGCTAGTTGGCGAATGACGAAGTGGAAAGAAATGCTTTTTACTGAGTGAAATAGTGCATAGAAATACATGTATATATGTATATATACCAATAGCTATATGTAACTATATACCTGTATATATGCAATTTATGTAAGCATAAATCTATTAGTAAATGTTTGAGTACATTTTAAAGCTAAAAAAATATTGTTCAGTCATAAAATAACTGGTTTAGTGGCAAGTACATACTAGTGAAAGATTTAGTGAGCAATTAGTCTGGTAGGAAATTGGCCATGAGTTATGCGCCAACTGCGGTAGGTGTTTAAACATCAACGCGCAAATGGGAGAAATCCGTAAGCGAACCGTATTTGTATATACTTACATATGGTATAAAATATACAGAAAATAAGCAAACTAGTAAGTATTAGTATTTTAATTTGTAATTAAAAAATCTGAAATTGATTATCAGTATTTTTTAACACATTTACAGTAACTTTTAATATAACTTATAATTGAATGAACTGGAACTATAAATATACAAATTGAATTCGTTTTCGTTACCAGTCACCAACAATTTGCTTTAAAACTTGCTTGGTTCATGTTTATGCGACCCGTATTGGGAAAATAAATAAATAAAACACATAAATAAACTGATTTGGAGATTTATATTTCTGGTAAATAAAATAAAAATGAAATTAGAAGGCAATAAGTAGAAATTGGTGTACAAGAGCCATCCGATAAGTAGTTAACCTCACCACTCGATGGTGCCACTATCGCAAGAAAGATTTACTTTTTTATAGTAAATTTCAGCAGAATTTGGCTCATACTTTTGTGTCCATCGACGAAAGATGCATCCACATTTACACAAGAGATACGAGGGCGGGTCAATAAGTCCGTGATTTTTTGAATTTCTGACCTCTTTACTGAAAAAAAAAAAACACTACTCCTACACTACCTAACACTACTACTAAAAGTCACGTACTTATTGACCCGCCCTCGTACCAAGAAACATTCGAAACAGTAGACATTACCCGACGAACATACTCCGAAGAGGCTGAGTACTGTCCCAGAGCACTTAAAGGTGATGAAAAAAAGTTTTCTGCGGTTCATAAAGTGTCATCTACAACGCCTACCTGGAGAAGAAAAAAACGATCGCAGTGCTTTAATATGGCGAATTATCAGGCCGATTCGATTGCGGAAAAAACAACTTGGTTTGGTTAAGAAAAAAAGGATTTTCCATCATGACAACACACCAGCTCATACCTCAGCTGTTGTCACTGCCGAATTTGTTGCATTAGGCTATGAACTGTGTATCCATTCACCATATTCTCTATCTTAGGCCCTTGTCTTTTTATATGCAAACCTGAAAAGTTCACCTGCCGGCAAAAAGTTGCTTCGAATGAGAGGATTTTCGCTGCCACGGATGCCAACTTTGCAGAAGAAAGTTCAGAAAGTTGGAACATTTCTGGGATTTATCGAGCTAAACGGAAACAATGTTCAGAAATAAATCGAAATTTCTCCGAACTTTTCAGATTTCTATTGTGTGCTAAGTATTTACCGGACCACACTATTACAATTCATTAAGCTTTTAAAGGAATGCATATTTTATGGCGGACTTATGACACTACAGGAACTACCTTGCTGAGTATTGGCATTCTCCCCGGTTTGGGATATCTTGAGTCGTTCTTCACCTTTGCAGATAGAGTGCAGTATTTTTTAATACCTTGCAGATAAAATAGCAAGTCTTGACCAAAGAATTTATTCTAAGACAAGATTCGGGTGTACTAAAGGAAAATACAACTTGACAAAGTTATACAAATATGGCGGCCAAGAGTAATAGATCATAAAGAGCAAACATTTTCGGTACAGCCTTGGACCATATCAGTAAAATTTGGAGTGTCATAAATCTAGCGTCGGCTATAGATGAAAAAAACAATAAAATGCAGCGGTAAGACCTAAAATATTTAGATCAGGGTCAACAAAATATTACACCGGGAAGTTCGGTAATTGTGACTGGTGATGTGGGATAAATTTTCTTTTATGCTAATATGCATCGCTTTTAAATAGAATCATTTTTATCAAAACTTCCTTTTTAACTCGGCCTACTATAAAGTTTCCAGTTCTTGGAGTCTTCGTAAGAATTATAGAGATTTCTGAGTAAGCTATTGAAAATATCGCAGATAAAACGACGTTGTACAAGAACTTTATGAATTCACTACATTGGCTTAGCAAATTAACACGCAGTCACTGCATTGGCTAGAATATATTCGAAAGAATGAATTTTGGTAGTATCAGAAGAGAAGGATGGGAAGCAAGAGTAGAGATTTTTTCATTCCCACGAAAGGCAAGGGTATATAATTGAAAATTACCCAGATATATGCGAGGAATTACTCACATATATTTGCTATAACAAAAACAAAACAACAAAACGTAGATAATGCTAATTATCTCAATCGGCTTTGGTGATTATAAAGATATGATAAATATATATTAATATGATATGGATTTAAGCTTACAACTTAAAATCCAGATCCAATTGGCTTATAGATATTACCTTTCGAGATATCTTTTAATCGCTTTGCGTTTTCCCATGCTCCTAGAGAGTATATTAGTTTTGTTCACCTAACGGTTGTTCGTAACACCTAGAACAAATCGAGTTAGATATAGACATATATATATATATATGTATAAATGTTCATATGAATTCACCATATGAATGAAAATAAGAGTGGCAATCCGAGTGACTGTCTGTCCGTCCGTCCGTCTGTCCGTCGTCCGTGCTAGCGATAACTTGAGAAAAATCAAAATATCTTGATGAAACTTGGTACATGTGTTCTTTGTCACCGTAAGATGGTTGGTATTGCAGATGGCTGTAATTAGACATTATTATTATTGGTAAATATGATATTGAAGGGTTCCATTGGAATCTGTGTAAAATTGTGGGCACTGCCCACAATTCAGGTTAAATCCCATATCTCAAGAACGCCTTTACCGATTTCAACAAGATTTGGTATATGACTTTATATTTACATTCTTATGTCACATTGTGGAAATAACCGATATATACCGATATCGGATAAAAACAACGTCCACTTCTCATATAACACAATTTTAGGTTTCATCAGATTCTTTCACTTTAAAGTAGGTAAATCGAGTAACAATTAAGATATTGTAATAAAGCTTTTTACGAATAGTACATTCACGATATGCCATCTCATGCGTATAATAGTCGAAATCTAATTACAACTTTTCAAGCCACCAGATACACAATATATGTATATAATGTATATAAATATATATGTATATAATTATAACTAAGACCTAATAGACCTTATACCATATATTTCGGTTAATATCTTAGGTTAATCTTAGCAAAATTAAGTGAACGTGTAATATAATAATAATTGGATATACCATAGTTTACTACCGAAAACGTGTGAAATCGGCCAATGAATTATCCCAGCGACTATATACTACATATAATGATTTTCGCTATTCTAGCAGACTTTATGCCGAATATGTCGGTCACTCTGTGAGTTACCTTCACAAAATTCCGTGAAAACATGTTCCCTAATATACTTGAATAACGAAAAGAGCTAATGTGATCAGTGCAGATCTTCCTCTATCCCAAAAATGTCCAATATAAGAATTCCCGACTTTCCATCTGACTTTAAACCGTTTATGTTGGTCAATTTGTGTGATATTTAAATGAAATTAAGTGGATATGTTTTCTTAAACATAATGTGATTTCGCGCTAAATATGAAAGAAACCGGTCTATGCTATGGTCCAAGCCCCTTATACCTAATGTAATGACTTCCTTTTCTCTGGTTGAATTCCTCCTCATGTATCTAATATATTAAATTAAACCACTTTGGTTGAGTTTATATCGCATATATCACTTTTCAGTTAATTTGGTAGGTTTTAATATAAATATCTCTGACATGAAGCAAAATATAGCAACGAAAGTACATGAGTCTATGTCCTGTAATATAAGTTAATAAGATACCAAATATGATTGCAATCCATTGACAATTTCTTCGAATAATGAATGTGGAACTCTTCGGCAACAATTTTTAATATAAAGTTATGGCAGCACCTGAATGCATTTCCCCGCCTCTGATCCTTACATATTGCGAGAGTATAAAATGTTCGCTTAAACCCGAACTTAAGCCTTCCTTACTTGTTAAAATTAAAATTTCCTTTGTCATGCACCAAACCCATTACCAAACGTTTAATACCTACTTACTTAACTCATATTAATTTTGCATAATAAGTGTGATTTCATATACTGTCGAAATTATACTTTTAACAGTAATCAGTGCAGCTTAATGAACAGCTGGAAAAAGTACTTCAGAAAAGGAGAGCAAATTTACTTCTCAGCTATTATATAAACGTACTTATGTATGTATTCAGTTATTGAACAATAAGAAAATTGCAAAACAATTATTATGTTTAATTTCTTTTTCACGTTTTAATTTATTGGTATTTTATCCAAGTCACACGAGATCACACAAATGTCAAACAATGAACGTTCATCACAGACTTACAACAACAATAAAAATGTATCCACCCACGCTTTATTAATGTCGCCAGAAAATAATCATGTTCCATGCTAACCAGCGAACCTCCTTGCATGTTGCATGCCATGCTTGTATGTAGTATTACAAATTTGTGGCACAAGAGCAACAACATAATGAAATACCAACAATGCAGCCGACAACGACTGGCATGTACCACGACAATACTTGTACTTGTAATAATAATAATAATAATAATAATAATAGTAGCTGTAATAGCGCAGATCAGAAAGGCCGGAAAAAACATAAGCAACAACAACTCCATTAACAACACAAATTCATATGCAAATTACAACACGCAGCCCAAGCCGAGACAAGACACGCCGACGGTCTACACACATAACATAAAACACTAACAGACATGCCACAAATTGTGGCAAATTCTCCAAAGCGATCTCGCAGCAGCTGTGCCGCATTCGCCAAATTGCAGCGCACTTCACTTCGTTGCCGTTAACTTCAGAGCAGTTCACTAGATTACAGTTTAGCTCGGCTGAGCTTCGCTTGATTGCATGCAAATCGCCCGCAGAGGTGGGTGGATTAGCGTGAATTAGAATTCCAAAGACTGGTAAAAGGCCGGCGACGAGCTCAAATGTGAGGAAATGGGAGGAAATGGAAGGAAAAAGAGGGGGAAAAGAGGCGATACGAGGAAAGTTTGTGATTATTTGTTACCAATATACCGGCAAGTGAGCAGTCGGCTTGTGGCGTGCCGCACAGCATGAAATTGAAATTGCGATCAGTTGTCGGGTTCATATTGATTTCTTAATTTTTTTTTTTTATTTTTTATTTGAACTAAAATAAAGTCAAATCGGCGCAGCCGCCACACGCTGCTCACTACTCGCTGCTGGCCTTCTATGGAAATCAAGCAGTACTGCAGCATAGCAGAGGCATGCCGCATGAAGCTTCATAATTTATGGGTCCAGCTTGTCATAATTGCGTTACCAAACGCCAAATGAGTGGCTTAATATGATGGGTGGAAGTAAATTTATCAAAACGAGTTCACTCGCTCGTTATACACGTAAACTGATACCGACACTGTAGCCTCATATAGACATACATGTTTACCCACTAGTAGAAATAAGTGTTGAAGAAGATTGGAGAGGGAGCGCTGATCTATTTGTTGTTGAACGAATTGCAAGTAGGAAGGCAAAATTAAATAAATGTCGGATTAAAACGGTGGGCAGTAACTGTTGACTGCAGAACATTTATGCTAGGTCTAAATATATTGTTATAAAAGGCAAATTCATAAATGTGAAATTTTACTGCCTAAATACTGATTTAAAATTGATTAGACAAAATTTTTATAAAATATTTTTAATTAAACAAGATGTTATTATGTTCTTTTAGTAAATGTAGATGGAATATGGATCAGTTAATTAAAATTTGAAAAAGAGTTATCATCAGTTTTCAATACGAAATACTTGGTTACTAGGTAACCTTAATTAACCATTAATTTTTATAAATAGGAAACATCACACGGCGCCATGCCTGGCGACTATAGAGATGAGGCATCGTTACAGTATTGTTTTTGGCCAAGAATTCAGGAACAGGCAACGAAGTGTGAGCTGAATTGAGTAAAAGTGTGCAAAAGCCATGAATTCCTTCAAGCAAACGGCGTTGAACTTGTAGGTAGTACTTCTTATTGACCGTTTGGACTTGTGGCAAGAATTCATGATGCACTATGCCAGTAAGGTCGAAGAACACAGTAAGCATAACCTTCCCGTTATTTTTTGAACACACGTGGTACTTGCACTTGATATTATGATTGCAAATACCTTACCAGGCATGTGCTAGCTGAGTTCCGAATTCACGCGCAAATATTTGAAAATATTTTTTTTTTTGCAAAACCTTTAGAACGTACTCAAAGTCGTAAGTTGAAGATTTAGTCCAAAAAGACAGCATGACAGCCACTACCAAAACTTTAGACTTCATAACCATGAATACCAAATTGGTCAACCTAAACCATCGAAAAAACACCAAGTAGGCCAAGTAGTAGGTAGTAAGTGTACACATGTTTTTAAGTTAGGTACAGTCTTCGAAAGATACCCGTGTAAGCTTCCTAGCGGACAATTTACTGGTGAGATATATGTAGCATCTTGAGAGAAGCAAGTTTAAGCAATTTGTTAAAAATATATATAAAAATTAAAAAAAAGGTGTATTAATGAAGTATTACCACGAACCCAGTCCAACATCCCGATGAGGCTGCTACATAAACTGATTTGGGGGGATCATAAAATGAAATTGATCTAGAAATCTAAAGATATCAAGGGATTTTGGACATCTTTAATATTTTGGTATGCGAAATGTTAGCGTGAAATCGGTGCCAATTGAGCCTTCTGCGGTTAAAAATAACAATGAATTGATGATTCCGATTTCATTTCATTCATTCATTTTGGAGCCCCATTTGAAGAAGAAAAATGTGCTGTCACAACTCAATGAAAATAATGATAAAATTATGGACTTGAGAGCGTTACGCATTAGACATATCCTCCTGATTTGGCCGCCAGCAACTTTTTTCGACTTAGACCTTTAGAAAATGCTCGCTGGATCTAATCGCCAAGATTTTGAAACAAAAGACAAATCGTATAGTACAAAAATGATATTGAAAAGTTGGAACATTATTATAATCGCTATATCGTTCTCCATATCAACTATGTGGAATAATAAATTTTTTTCAAATAATAATAATAATAATAAGTAATAAATTATTTCAAAATAGAGTGTTTTTTCTTTAAAATTAGACGAACTCTTCAGACTTCGGGTATAGCCGTAGGAAACTCGTCAGGCATTTCAGAGCTACCGACACTCTAAAATTTATTTTCGTTTCATGAGCTGTAGTCTAATATAGTTGAGATTTTCTGAGATATTTAACTAAGGTCGAGTTGATTAATAGTCGATTTGTATAGTTTTAATGTCATAATAAGTTTTTCTCATCATTCCAATAACGGTGGGTACATATGTATACCATTTACAGAGTCTCTTTATTCCTATAATTAAGCCTATAATAGTCTGTTCAAAATTCTGCGTAAAGTTTAAAAAGCAAGTAAAAAGAACCAATGAAGTTTTAAATAGAATGCTGAGTTACTGTTGCACATCAAAGTTATAAGAAGCTCTGACAAATTTTTTAACAACTTGTATATTTCCCATAGTCTTGCTTTTAGCACACACACGTACAAGCCTCGCCCTTCATGGCGTGCATTTCTGCAGCTCGATTTCAAGCAGAACGACAAATTTATATTGCAATCGCAATTAAGTTCACTGCGGGCGATTTTTATTAAATTTTTATGGATTGAATTGACTTTGTGCCGTTTATAATAACACCGCCAAAAAAGAACAGTAACAAGCAATAGCAACGACAACAACAAACAATTACAGATTCGCATAAAACCATAAAAGCAAATGAACAACGGTCACATGGTAGAGAAAGAAGAATAATAAAAAAGAGAAAATCTTATTTTTAAAGAAAATGCAGAATAAAATCTGAATTGGTAGCAGTGCAAACTTATGCAGCCAAAAGCATCCTACTAAAATAATGGTGAATTTGCAGTCACAACGTATACGAAAGCATACAAACATACATACAACAGGTCTGATCGCTTGTTGCAAAACCCTCCAACGAATGCTCCTGCTGCTTTGCCATTGCTCGTTGGTTCTATCTGCATATGTATATGTGTGTGCATGCATGGTGACCCTTTACGATTGATTTTAATTGAACTCCGTCGCATCTATGGCACAAATGATGTCCAAAGCAAAAACGCTTTACAAGTTATTAAATTGATAATTTCCATTTTACAGCATTTTGATTATCTTTTGGCTATTCTTTAATGGTTTGTTATTATTGTCAACCTATCAATTTTAATACAATATTTAATTATTCCTTTACTTTTATGCATTTATGTTAATAAGGCATTGGAACAAAGAAGGCAACTGTAATAAGCTTATATAAATGTCGTAATTAAACTTACTTCTCATTTAATTATATATTGTGTACGGAAATATATATACATGCATGTGAAAGCATATATTTAATTTTAAGCGTTAGGACATCTTAGAGCCTAATTTTGAAAATATATTCTGTGAGTAAGGAAAAATTAATTGAATTTCTTTGTTTAAGGCCTTATTAAACGTATATTTGAATTTATAAAAAAGAATTTGTATTGAAATTTCGATACAAGATATCAGCAACTGGGCCAAACTGCAGAATCACCTTTTTCAAGGGGGCCTTTAAGGACTACCGTGATTCTATGAACTCGTGCCAATGTGATTTTAGTCTACTTAAGACTTCGATAGTAAGGAACGTACCTCTAGTTCACATAATTTTTTTTTAATCTTAGACTGTCCAACTTAAGCCAACAACAGATATTAAATTTTTCTGTCATATATAAAATTTTTAAAACGTTATTTGATCAAAAAAACTTCTTAAAAACCCATTAATACTTAGAACAAATGATAAATCAGATAAAAGGTCACTTACACATCACACTTTTGAAAAAATTACAAGCTGTTCAAAAGGAATTTAGAAAAATTCGTACTTTTTATTACAAAAATATAAGTGAATTTTTCTAAAGGGTCAAATAATATTCGCGAATGAAGTAAAGTGTAATTGTAAAGTGGCAGACCGAAATAACTTTAACTTCTTTAATGTGGCTACAGTTTTTAGGAGAGAAATATACTTAGTCCAAAACGATTTTTAGAGTTTAACATAGCAAAATAATCCTTTTATATGGCTATACAAATTCTTACGAAGTCAATATTTAACAATCACTGGAACATTGTTTCGTTCTTTTTTTATTTCCAAATATTCAAGCAAATACTCTCACCCTGTACACACTCTCTTGAGATGTCTATTGACTCAATTTACTAATAACTATTGATGCTCCGATCATCATAGATCATTTTACTGTTGTTGCCCTATTTCGAACATTACTCATAATAAGAATAAAGACACATTTTGTTAATAATAATAAGAAAGGAAAAATGAAAATCTCTCTATAAATTAGCAATCAAAATTAGGCTCAGCATAAATCATAGTTAACCAGTATTGAAACAGTATATTCTCGTAATAATTAATACCTAGCCTTCAAGTCATCACAAAAGCATACATTATATTCCCCATATAAATTTATTTGTTTTCGCAGGTACATTTCATTGCGCCTTCATATTCCATACTTGAGAATTTTTATTTGTAGAACAGCCTGTACACACAGCATGAAAAAAGGAACATAAAAAGTATATAGGGCGCCATTTTGATAAATTTTCTCACAAGATCGTGTGAGTGCATTATATTTGTGTAATTCAATTTTCCATTTCGATTTGCAGTTGAAACTACTGATGGTAATGATAATGGAGCAGCTGGTGATTTCTCGAAGATTTTGTTTAAGAAAGCAACACGTAATGAAGTGAGCTATTGTTTCACTTACTACTACCTGGTAACACTGACTTTAAGGCATGTTAGCCCAAGGGAATAGTGTTTAGAGTCCTTCGCCTTATTCAGAACAAGACTCATCTGTCCTGGTCTCATCATTTCAAACCCGTTTTGTTTTTTTAAATTTTTTAAATTTGATTCTTGTTTAACAATTTCGTGAGACTTTAGGTTTAGCCAACTCAACAATAAACATTACTGTTATTTTCTGCCTTTTTCTTTCCTTCCATTTTATTCGTATTTTTGTATAGCTTCGCGTATGTAGAATATCTTCTCTTCTCAAAGATTTCAATTGAAGCTTTTACGGAGATTTAAAGTGGTTGTGAATAAAATATTTTACTAGCATCCTCCTATCTTTTGCGCATTGTGAAAATGGGTGAAATCGGATTACAACCACGCCAATTCCTTCTATCACAAATTTAAATTCCCCTTGATTCTTTCACTTTACAGAATATAAAATCAGCATCAATGAATATGTCGGTATAATACTTTGCTCAAATTCCTTCAAGGATCTTCAAGGTATTCCGTCTTACATATAACTTTTGAAGTTTGCAAATACCGAATATATGGACCTTAGTGCCTTTGAGTGACATATTACCAAAAATATCGATCAGTCTGTGAGATATGCTATTACAATTGAAAAATAATAATTTCCTGATGAAAATGTGACCTTGTGGGAAAAACAGCTAAAAACGGGTCAATACTTTCCATAACCCCCATTTACCTAATATAAAAATTTTCGAACTTTTGGTTGAATGTTAGATTTTATATGTTAATATGTTGAATATTTTAATGGAATACAGGGAGCGTTTTTCTCCGAAAATAGTGCGTCCTTGTACCAAATATGAATAAAATTGGATATATATTTCCCATAGCCCCCATATACTACCTATAATGATTTTTGTAATTCTAGTGGACTTTATGCCGAACAAATCGATCAAATTGTGAACTCTCATATAAGATATTATAAATTATGGGAGCATAAAGTAATTAAATAAATATATATAATTGTATCGTATAAATAAAATCTTAAACTTAAAATGGTAAAAAAGATATTTGTCACTTTAAGAATAGTTTGAAAATAATTAACAGAAACCTTTTTTCCTAACAATTTGTCACTCGAACCAAAAAATAATTATAATATTCGTTTTCTTTTCATAAAAAAAAGTAATAACTTCACATAGGTACTTGTTTAATTTGTTTATTTATGTATAGTTTGTACATACATATATGCATATATAGAGTTCCCTATAATCGATTAAAAGCATAAAGAATAATCGTTTAACCAATAAAATCAGCGAAAGCGACATTTAACGAGCTTAAGATTTATTACTCGAGTACGTTAAGCGGCAATAAACATTTTTATGACTTACTTCGAGACAATGATTGGAAGACTTGATGCGGTCGCACAGCAAGCGTGAATAAGATTGAGAAATAGAAGAGATAATATATCGAGAAGCAATGAGAAAGAGAAGTAAAGAGTATTAAGAGACAAAATGGCTGCGTC
Source organism: Bactrocera minax (assembly GCA_021498325.1). NCBI lineage: Eukaryota > Metazoa > Arthropoda > Insecta > Diptera > Tephritidae > Bactrocera > Bactrocera minax. Next base: position 1,883,188 of record JAKEEE010000011.1, on the reverse strand, counting down.
ACACAATATTTTGGAGAAAAAAGATAAATTAGGTTTGCAGTTTTAAAAGCAGGGTTGAAAGACATTTGCGAAAACAGTTTTTAATTGCAAATGTTTAAATCACTTACTTAACCTCATATAATGTTTTCAATATTGGGCTCCGTCTTTTTCTTCTTACAAAAACTAACAGCTGCATGTCACCACCTAGCAGAAACCAACACTGAAGCTAAGCAATAGAAAAAGTCATTTAATTTATGCGCGTTTGATTTCGATTTCCATCTCAATGCCAATGGGAAAATGGTTGGAAATGTGTTTCTTTATTTTCTTTATTTTGAAAATGGAAACAAAAAACAATAAAAATCATAGGTAAACGAGGTGAAACCTCGAAAAGGCAGCTTCAAACCGCGAATGATGTGCAGAAAACGCTAAACAGTGAAACGGTAGCAATCACCGGCAATTGTTCCCTGTGCTTTACATTGTTGTTGTCGCCACTTTAATACATACAGCTCTGTTGTTGTTTTTATAACTATTTGACATACGTAACAACAACTAAAACGGCTCTTTTTGCACCACTCAGCACTTGCTATCGGCCTTGCTTCTTTCATATCCGCCTTCATTGGGTTTAGCCTGCTTCGCGTTTATTCGTCGGCGTTTTTGCTGTAATCCTTGCCGCTTTTTGTTGCAAGGTGCATAATGATTGTTTACTACAAAAAATTCCATATACACTTGCAACAACAATTGCGCTAAGCTACAAACGGAACAACTTCATAGTTGGTGGAAAAAATCGCAGAAAAAACGCAAATACAATCGCAATCAAAACTCCATTGTTCCGCATTTCGGCTTAACGATGCGAATGCATTACCACTATTATTGTTGTTGTCATTCTTATTATAGCCTTGCCCCTATAAAATTTTGTTGTTGTCGTTGTTGTTGTTGTTGCTGTTGCTGTCCGTAATTCTCTTTGCACGTCAGTTTCATTTCATGCACTTTTTGCTGCGTTTCTGTGCGCGTTCACAATTCCACTTTGGCAATTGAGGAAATCCACACAATGGCCGACCATTGTAGGTGCTTCAGACCAGGGCCAGGTTGTAATGGCAATAATAGCATGATAGTAACGCTTATTGCTTGCTGCCTTAGCGGTGGTTAGCATTTCGGCATGGCGGCAGTTCTAATGCAAATGTTTTGCCTTCAAAAACAGCACCGCCACGTCTGGACTGAGTACTCGTTGATTTTGAAAACCATTTTCATTCGGCAATCCCTTCTTGTGGTTTTGCTCATTCTGTAGACATTCTGACTCAAATCCAATGCCGTAATTGCCATTCTTATTTGAGTATTTGTTCTCTTTATTGTTCGTTGTTGTTTTTTGGTTTCATTTTTAGTCGTTTTCTGGGTTAAATTAAGCATACAGAAGCCGTAGCTTTTTCTTAGACGATATTCTTGCCGTGGTTTTAATTGTACGAAAATGTGCGGATTTGCTGATAACGAATTTCTGTGGATATTTCCTTTACAAAAGTTGCCAAAGCTGATTTTTTTCTTTAAACTCCCATATACATCCGATATTTACTATATAAGGTCGATGCAGAAAAAGAAAAACTATACTAGCCTTAGACTGAAATGATACAAAAAGATGGATCGGGTTACTTTTGGAAAAATGTTTATATTTTTTGGCCTCGGATATTAGTAAAAGCTATATTGTCCCGTTATACGCGTATTATCTCTTATACGTACTACTTTGATTAACCTACACTCTTGCAACCTCCGCATTCTCCACAAGAAATAAGTATTTTGACGACAAATACCACACCCTCAAAGACCAAGTCACATCTCTCCTATATAATGATGCCCTGTCATATTTACAGTCTTTTTTTTTCAATTTTAACTACAAAAATTTTTTATAAAAAACAAAAATTTTGTAATTATTCACCATCTATGGCCTCTTCGTTAATAAATATAACACGAAGAGATTTATAATATCGTTAAAATAATACCCTCATATAAGGGGAGTGAGTAAAACGCTTTTCGGAATCCCAATCAATTGAACAATGAAGCAAAATATCTTTTCTGATAAGATCGACAATTTTTGGTGGCCAAAGGTTTGCACTCTAGTACTCAGCCGTTGTCGATAGTTATTCATAATTCTGGAAAATGTAAGTTTAGATAAAAATACCGCAGGTTTTTTGAACCGAAACTCTAGAAAGATGAATAGATTATAAGAATATAAAGAGGTTATACAGGTATAACCTTAAAACTTAAGTAACATCTATCAGCATATATGGAAAGTTATAGTTCACCTAATTAAACCTACCATATATTCGGCCTTAGAGTCTGTGTTAATGGACAGTTTTGTGGTTTTCGAAAAAAAGATTTTGTTTGGGTTAAAGTACAATTTAGAGTCCCAAAAATCTTATTCAGTGAGTATAATAGTGAAAAAAGTAAATATAATAGTGAAAGAAAAAGCGTTTAGGTTAGTCAGTCAGCACTAACACTTTAAACGCGTTTTCCTCTAAACTGCACTTTCCAAAGGGAACGACGATGGTGCTCGTGGGCTATAGCAAATATTGAAATATTAACTATAACTTCACAGCAAAAGAAACCAATATTGCAACGTTTTGATAAGCAATTTACTGTTTAATTTTCTGTCAAAAATTTCATCTTCCTTTTTTTGCAAAGTTCGACGATTTGTGACAAATTTATTTAAAAAGAGTAAAAATGTACGTACTTTACTAGCACATCTTATGTACAATAGATTAAGATCACGTTTTTGAATTTGTTTCAAATTATAAATGTTTAGGAATTTCGTCGCCCGTATAGGCCCTCTTGAAAAGTTGATGGCGAAGGTTGGCCTAGCAGTCGCCATTTTGTATCAAAATGTCGTAATATATTAATGAGGGCTCTAGACTCGTCTAAGCCCTTAATTACACACTTTGGAACTAAACATAAGACTGCAACTCAGAATGAAACGATCTTACAGACCTCTGTGTCTTTTTATCAAGAATATCGCCTTCCGCAATAATAAAATATATTAGTTTTTAATTCTCACAGCCACTATATCAGTATATATATATGTATATATGTATATAACCGCTGCATATTTCAAATAACAATTAATGCAAATAATTTATTTGTACATACATAACTACTTGACCTAACTTGGATGCCGATAATGGATTTGTCAGTACCCAACATAAATACTCTACTCAACACTCCATTTTTCATACTGAAATAGTACTTGTAACGTAAACATTTGCGTTATAATCGATTATATAACAAATTGATAGAATTCGTAATAGAAATGATGCTTCCACAGACCACATAGAGGGCACAAAGTAGTGACTTTTGGGAATTCACGTGTATGTGTGTGTATGCTTTGTGCGGCAAGCGCCACATTTGCTGACTGGCACTCAGTGATTTGTTTATTTATTTAAGCAGCGGCAAATGCGCCAAGCGTGTTGCATTTTTAAGTGTTGGCGCCAGCGCCAGTGCGTCAATGCCGCCAACAACCGCCCTCCGTTGCCTATCCTTGAGAGGCGCGGTCGGTGGCTAGCATGTGTGGCATGATGTATGTGTGCGGTGCTGCCTCCGATATGCAGATATACATGTTTACGTACATATGTGTTTGCGTAATGCACTCATGGCAAAACATAAATTTTTCATTTTTTAAAATCAATTAAACATTCCGAAGGGTTTGTGGTCGTGCAAAGTGCTGAGACGCCACACAAGTCAAGCAGCGTCAAACAGCGCCCAGCAGCCAGCAAAACAATAAAAGCACCAAAAATAAAAGCTGAGTCTTTATTTCAGCCACAACAACAACAATAATATATGACTCAATATGTTGCGCTCTAAGCAGACGCTAATTGTTTGTCGCTATTTAATGTAGTAGGTATTTATTTATTGTAGTTGTTGTTGCTGCACATTCGTGCACATTTTGGTGGGGAATTAAGCATTGGGCATTCAAGCACCCCTGAATTGCGTAAATAAAAAACGATCTTCATCCAGTTGGCCACTGCGTATATCCGTATGTACGTATATATATATATATATATGTATTCTCATGCTTCATCTTCATCGTCCGCAGTTATTCGAACATTTTTCATCACCTCTTCAGATATCATTTGAATATTCTTTCTTTAGCTTTCTTACTTTTTGGCATTCGTTAAATACTTTTACCTTCCCTTTCAGCGTCGTAGCAACAATTGTGGCATGCCACATGTATACAATTTTTTTTAATTTTTATTTTTTATTTTTTTTGCTTTTCGTTATAAAACAAGTCAAATTAATCGCTTTTGTAGTTGTGCAGTAGTGTTGAAAGCGTTTGAAACTTGCACTGAGTGAAGTGTTTATATATTTAAGTTGAATTGATTTGTATATATTGCCTTTTTGGCAAAAGCTTCGACTGCTCCATTTCAGATTTGAGACGATTTGATGTGCATATCTAGGCAAGGATGCGAGGAATTTGTTTACTAAATTAAGAATTGGTTCCACATTGAGCACTTCAAAAGCTTTTTCGAATGCTCTTTTAAAATAATTTGCAGATAGCCAATTTAAAGATAGTAATTAATACTAACGTATAAGCACTATAAGAACGTAACTCCGATTTCTCTGGAATGGGTAAACAGCTATGTGAATGAGTCTCATAATTCTTGATAATTTTTATTTTGTGAACTCTTTATAGTTACTAGCATAATGATGAACGGGTTTGTTCCTTTATTAACAGTTATAATTTTCACTGATTAACAGTAATTTCGTATACTTAATTGAATATTAGCTTTTGAACCGATAATAATGATGATCTCGAAAAACCTTGCCAACAACACTTACTTTGGAGCAAGTCAAATGTAATTAGGTATCTTATATTGAGAACTATTTGAGAGCCTAATTCAAACCGATCACCCTAGTATAAGAAGATGTCAAGCATTTTCATTATTTATTTATTATCGAAACACTTATCTTTCGAAATATAATTTCTAAAAATAAACACATAGATGAAAATACATTAGTGTTTTCGATAAACAAAGCTGGTGTCCAAATGAGAAGATAGGGACCATTAAAACAAAAGTTACAAACAAATTTATTCAGATTATGTTCATGAGGTATTTTATTATCTGAAGGTGTTAAAATTTGCACAAACAATCCTTTTTGCATCCTGAGGATGGGGAACAAATTAAACAAATGGGGATGGGGAACAAAGGACAACTCTATCAAGAATGGTTGAAACATACAACGTGCTTACGATAACAAATAAGCGACTCTAAACATGAATGAAAATTTTGGTAGAAATAATCTATATTTACCTATATTCCCTACTTTTTTATAGTGTTACAATCAAGATTATGTTGTTAGATGAAGCACTCAACATATTGCGAAAGTATAATAAGGTGGATCTATATTACCAAAATAGCTCAATAATACCAGCTGAGGCCTACTTTTATAGGTATAACTGTGAATTTACAAAAAAAATCTCACAGCAATGAAAACCCGGAAAAGAAGTTTCGATTAACTATGTGGTACATCATAGCTTTTATGTCGCTAATACTATAAAATTCCTGTGATCTTCGTTTAAATTTTTGTAAGCAAAAATTTTTAATTTTGCTTAATTAACTAAAAGTATTCCTTAATAATTACAAATTTTAGGCATTTTAAATTTTCATAATTTATATAAGTCGTCTTCGATCCGCCATTTCTCTGCTCGCTAACGTTGTCATATGAACTTGTATATGAAAGCAAGTCTTAAAGTTTTCGAGTTAAATTTTGATATAAGAGAGTATGCGGATGTCGTATTAGACAAATTTTAGACAATTTTAGCTTTGTAAATGACTCCAATGTCAAATATATACCAAAAATGACATTAAGAAATGTGTTATTAAACAAAAAAGTACTTAATTATTGACTTTAATAGCTTAAGACTTGAATTTAAAAATAAATATTTCTTTTTAAACGACGTAAGCCCAGGTCGCTGCGTAAGGGGTCCAAAAGGGGGTAACTTAGTGTTATTTGACGTAGATGGAAAATTTTCTTCTCAAAAGAAAGAGGTCGCAATCAAGTATTAGAAGGTATGTTAGGGTAATATTTCACCGTAAGTGCTGCCAATATGTCTGAATAGTTGGTACAGTTTTTGCGATTCGCTACTCTTCAACGTTTAGAGAATCGAAGATAGGGATTGTTAACAGATTTTGAAAGTTTGCGTTCAGTAATATGTGAAATATATGTAATGTATATTACAACAACTAATGACTAAACCAAATATTTAATGAGAGAATTCTGACCTCATGTAGGCTACTGGTTTAAAGGGAAATGGTCTGTCCCATCAAAATCCTTAAATTTCGTCATTTATATATAATTTACTACCTTTTCTTTTTCACATTGATCTTTTGCCGCGAAATGCAAATTAAATGTGACAACTTGAATAGCAAAATAAGAACAAATCGCACTGCCAAAGATTTTATACCTTTTATGACCAAATTGTGACTTATAGTATACAAAATTTTTAAGCAAAAAATATTGACTTTAATTAGCAATTGATTAATGCGATTGATTTCGATAAATTATTATATCAGTTCTATAAAATATTTTTCACGATTTCTGAAAACTGAGCGATTTAAATAGCGAGACGAAAAGGGGACTTAGCTAGATCGACTCAGATCACTTTCTAACAACCACAGCATGATATTTTTCAGAAGTTTCCTCATCTGGTACTTGCAAATATCAGACTAAAGTGACGTTACCATTTCAGGCTCATGAAAGGTATATGAATTCTAACAACACGATATCCCTCCGATCTGAAGTCATACAAGAGTTTTACAATAAGAGCCAAGTAGCAGGAGCTAAATTTCTGCAAAAAAGTTGTTACAGCTTACAATCATCCATCAGTGCAACAATGGCCGCAATAGTGAGCGTATGCAAAGACGCGGCGTTTGTGGCGGCACAGCAATTGTGTCACCTTATTTGGGCACACAAACGAATGCTGCCACGACTTTTGGACTGTACCTGAGTGGCAGCGTATTGGCTTGTGTGTATGCAGATGTACAGGGATGTATCGGCGTGGCAGGCGCAGCGAATTTCCACGGAAACGCCATCGCAGCGCAACTCATCATCGTCAAAGGTATGTTATAGGCAAGCAGGGAAAAATACAAAGAAGCATAATGTGAAATTCGCTCTGGCACCACAACTGGTAGCTACGGAGAAGGTGAGCAAATATGGCAGGCAATCAACAAAGCCAAACCAGCACAACAACAACAACAACGAGATCACTACAAATGGCTTACGTTGAATGAGATTGTGAAGAAAATTCGCACAATGCAACATTTCGTCATGCTCTGATCTGTTTGCATGTTGCAAAAATGGTCGATTGAAGTAGCCTATATGCAAATATGAATGCTGAAGGTTTTCTTTTGATTTTTGCGACCTGTCAAGCATCTATGCCGTATTGTTTGCTTACGACTACTACAAATGCATACTTGTTGCAGTCCATTTTAGTAGCGCAACATCATTGTGAAGCGACTCAGCGGTCAACTGCACTTTTGTAAACACCACCGCCACCCCGTAGATCGACACTAATTGCATTCTCTGCGCATACTGATGCACTGTGCATCACTTGCACAATGCACATTTCGATCACTTTTACATACTCACATCTATCTAGCACATGTTGCATGAAAATTTCTCGTTTCAGACTTGACAAAGCATTTAGTTACGCCTTCTTGTTTATCGCACATTCCCGCTATCAGTTCTCATGTTTGCCATAAACAATGCGTACATGTGTACTTGTTGCGTCTCTCGGTGCTTGCCACAACTCGAGTGCATAAAATATTACTTTCTTCAATAACCAAAAATAATTTTTGTACATTACATAACCAAATATTTTGATTTCTTTTCTCACCAAACAATTTATGTGTGTCAAATATGCCTCAAGGTCTCTCAACTGCATGTGCCATGCGCCCATATGACGCAACCATTTACTTGCAATACACACATGTGTTACCGCAGCCACTATCCATCTATTAAATGCTTCATTTGCGTTTAGTATGTCGATATTAGCGATTTATGCTACTACTCTGTGATGTGCTATGCATTGTACTATTCTCGACTGCGTGTGGTCTTGGGCGCAGTATACACTGTTTAGTTTATGGGGTGCCCGGGAAAGCACTTGAAAAAAGTTGTTAACCTACCGCAGTTGCAGCCACTTGAATCTTTTAATCTCATCACACAAAAAATATGCACTTCCTTATTTTCCTTTGATTACATTCAGTGCGTGTTTCTTGTCAATTGGCCATTTTTTATGAGATAATAAAAATTTGTTTAGATTTGTTTTTAAGATTTATAATATCTTCTATTCTTACTACGAAATGGATAACAAGAGTACCCAATATGTAGTGGAAACTACCATTCCAAACATTCAAGGTTAATTACAAAAATACCACTGATGCTTAAAATGCTAATATAAAATTAATAAATATGTATGTACATATCTAAAAGTACATATCTATGTCAGCGTGGTATTATTTATTAAAGGATTGGTATTGAATATCTAAAATGCCTATACGCTATTTCTGTTCATCCGTGATTTTCAGCTTTCCTTGGTTTTTATTATAGACTTTTTTATTTTTTCGAAGTTCCAGAGCTAATATTTCGATTTTGGAGGCTAACTTCGAAAAACGGAGAAATTTCTGGTTACTTAGGACTAAATCTCCCAAAAAGAACTTAGTTTTGCCCAATACCCAGAAAAAAGGCGATTTTTCCGTACAGTGTTATAGACTCTATTTTATTTTACCTATGGACTGGAAAAGAAAAAACTGAAGTTATTGAAGACAACATGACCCGGTGAACTTCTTCGCAGATTGCCTTAATCTATGGTAACTGTGTTGTACTTAATTATTTTGGTTTTGATTACTTTTGGAACCAATTTCCTGCAGAACGGACAATGCATTTTTGATAACTTCCTCATAGTTGTTTAAAAAAATTAACTGTTAGACAGACTGTTTGGCATTATTTCAAACTGATTTGTTGGCACGCTAATCTATTTCCGGAGCGTAGCAGAATACTATTAATTCCAAGATAACAGGAATAACGCATACGCTGTTGATGTGTTTGAAGTGCCACAGCTTACTCCCTTCTCAGCCCATTCATTTAATTGATCTAGAATGCAACTCTGACATATTAAGAGGAATGTTATCAATATAAGTCTCTCGCTAGTAAATAGTGCTTAGTAAGTGGAATAGCTCTTCATATATCCGATTGATGTCCACAATCAAAGTTATGACGTGTTTTCCTTAGAATTGTAAAATTGTGTTACTATGAGAATGGATCGACATACTTCTTGGTTGTAAAATATTTATAAATGAGAATCAAAATTAGCCAAATCGATCAAAACGTTCTTCAGTTTTAACAAGCCTAACGAATAGCAATTCATTTACATGTATCTACGAGTATATATAGATGAGGAATTCAAATCTATTCGAATTTTCTTGGGAGGTATGTAGAAGCAAAGCTCAGTAGTTGATATTATTTGAAAACAAGCATAATTAACTACCTACTGATCCCCTATCATTGTTATCTCTAGTAGAGATTCCGACTTGTTTTGTGGTGTAGTTAGGGCAGTTAACAACAGGTGTCTATTATTAACACAATGTAAGCTCAAATTAGTAAATCGACTTCGCTTCTTGTTCTCTCAAAGCAATTTTCACCTAACCGATGTAAATGGTTTCTCATTCTCTGAGAACCACCGATACGACCCGAAAGGCCGCGCTATAGCAAAAATTAAGAACGCTGGTTAATCGGTTATGATCGGACACAATGCGAACTCCAAGTAAGTGTTAAGAAAAATGTGAATAGCGAAAAGGGCAAAGTAAAGAATGACCGAAATATGCAACTGCGAAGTGTTTGCGATACTAGCCAGATAGAAAAGTATACGAACTATAAGTACATTTGAAAGAAAGTTTTATAGTCGGTGTATCGACACCTCGCAGCAGTAAAAAGGCATAAAGAATTGATAATGAAAGTCTCGAGTATATTTAATTTGTGGACGGACCGCTCGCCAACAATTCATCATCATCACTTATTGAGTTGAACATGGAAACAGATTTGAATTTAAATTTAATCTGCCAATCCACAATTAGAGGAGTCCCAAAAATTGCAACAAAGTTGAAATTAAACAAATAATATTGGGAAGGCTATTTCTCAAAATGGTTCTGTTAATAAAATTTTAGGAATATGTTACAAATAACTTATATAATAAAATAACTTATATAAAAAATTATATAATAAAACTTAAGATGTTTATAGCATACATATAAATACAAGTGTAAGCTACTGGAGGTACAAGATCGTCTCTAATCTATTCTGAGCATTTTTTGATCCAGAGGAGAGGTGATATGAAAACAAAACTTATTTATTTATCTTCTACTTTAATTAGTGTTTGTTAGAGTTTTCTATAAGTTTCTGTGCTATTATTATATATATATTCATTGATACATATTTACATATATTAATCAAAAGCATAATCAAACATATTTCTCAGAAAAGGGGTAACCATACACAATAGACAACTGTGGAAATTATTTTAATCTACCACAATTTCACAGCCAACAATGGCATTACAAATGTACTTAACTACCGCGCCAACTCCTTCACTTCACTTTTGGTCACAGAAACATATCCATACATAGAAAAACCTTTGTTCGTCCGCTCGGCGTTCATATGCAAAGCGGCAGCCAACTAAACTACGAAGCAAAGCACTCAACTCATCAATTCAATTCAATTTGCATCTGAATGCAATTTTCCATGGTGCAAAGGATTATGGCGCATTTTGTATGTCTGCGCTGGTTGCGCCGACTGCGTATCGCTTTGAAGTTGTGCCGCATTCATTCAAAGCAAAGCGGTGGCGGCATTTCGCAAATGCAAGCAGACAACGACGTGATGCATTATAATGCATCACTGTAAGGAATAAATGCATGGTGATGCAACAAAATGGTGACGGACGCCATTTTTCGTTAGCCACATGATATAAGCCGCTTTAGATCGCACGACGCCGCTGCATACAACTGCGTGTATAGCGGTTGGCTGGTGTATTCTTGGCATTTTGTTGGCAACATCATAGCTTTCAGCTCAGCTACTGTTTAACACAAATCCTTTCAGCGGTACTTCAGCATTGCGGCGCGCTCAACAGCAGCTTAGCATCAAAAACGATTCGTGGAATCATCGATTTGACATTTCGCATGGCAAACGTTTGCGCCGCAGTTAGTCGGTGGAACAATGCAGCGAACTTGAACAACAAAAAAAAAAGGGTTACATGCAGCTACCGTGCATTGTTGCTGGTAGCGTCATTGATTGGTAATGCTACTGTAGCCCGGTTTGGCGACGAAATATCGCCACTGTGCGGACGAGAAATGTCGCCAATTGAATGATACGCTGGTTAAGGAACGCCAGCAACTAACCGCCAACCACCAGCCAACCGCCGCTCGCATCGGCCACAACGCAGGCGCATCTTTCAAAATGAATGACCAGTGCACTTTTTTTCGTTAAGCATTTTCCAATTTTTACTTTTGTCATTTTCTTCTTTTTTCATAAAACTCCTTTGATGTTGTCTGCCTGTTTTGTGTGAATATGCCGTGTTACTGCATTTTGGAGGCCACCGACAAAAGCCTCCTTACCAACAAGTAGCGATCGACCACAAAACTGCTTTAGAGATAACAATGTTGTTGCTGCCCTTTTTTATTTTAAATGTATTTCTTCCAATTGCTTTGTTGGGGTTTATAATCTCAACTTTGGTATCTGATTATGAGAATCCTTGCATTTTGCTTTAATTTTGTATTGTTGTCCTGCTAGTTTCTGCCACACTGCATTGTTTGTCTGCTTGTGTGCGGAATATTACATTTAAAGTGGATAATTAGCCTCGAAAATGGCAGCTGTACCACGCATTAATCAGCGAGCGATCGCGATGAATCTGTGATGACGGAGGATCACATCGCGTCACAAGAAGCGTAGCTCAACGTATGGTAACAAATATACGGAGAAACATATGAATGTACTTTGTAAGTATAGACAATTCTAAATGTGTGTGTGTGTATTTTTGTGCTTAAAATATTTCTTGTTAGTCGAGACGTATTATTTTTAAATATACAACTAATTTGTTTAAGCTGCCGTGATTTAATGATTTTGCCGATTAACGTTTGTAGTGCTTTAGTAAAAAAAAAAAGAGACACAAGCACCTGACTCTTTGAATTAAAGCAAAGTAATGGCTAAAACAAATTTGACTGAAAGCTATCAGACCCTACTCAAGATATTGATCTCTAGTTATGCGCATAGCAATCTTCGTTGTAGACTAACTCTAAATGAGAAGGGGAATTGGTATGCTGATTTGCAAAAACAAGTTAGTAAGATAGACTAATTTCGTGAGATATACGAGATAACTATTTTAAAGTATACATGGAAAACAGTGAAACATTCTATGAAAACCTAGAACAACGACAAAATTGTTAATATAACTACTTACATAATGATCGTAAGTACATCCTATATACATCTAAGATATAAAATTAAGAGATAATTATAATATTCTATATATTGGGGTAAAGAGTAAGGATTGCTTTCGCCTAATTTAGTAACAAATCATAGTATTTTATGAAAATGTTCGCACATTACATGCTTCAATCGATAGGACGGAGATCCAGATATTTAGTACATAGCCTTTACTTATGTATAGATAAGTACTGTTTCTTATTTTCGATCACACATATGTGCAGGGCTCCTCACACGATCTTCGAAACAAGCGATGCAACGCCCGCTTTAATATTTTACTAACAAACCATTTTTAAAATAACAATTTTATTAACTAAGCTATTTGTATTCTCCGATTTTAATTTTAATCACAAGAGTACATGTACACTTTGAAAAAAAAATGAAAAAAAAATCTTGGGTGCTCTAATTAAAAATTTATTTCATATTGGAGTATGGTATAGAAGTAGCTGTCTAAATATAATTATAAACAAGGTGTGTCAAACCATTGAATGAACTTCATAAAGTGAGAATGAAAGTTCTATTCTCTAACACATGGATCTTACACGGAATAATCTGCACAGTTTCCTTCAATGTAGCTGAAGTCTCTTATCTCAGATAAAAAAAAATGCATGCTTTTACCATAAGCTCAAAACATTTGGCAATCCTTGGCACACTATCACTAGCACTGGCACTAGCACATGCTGAGTATTTCGATTTTTGGTACAACCATTTCAAGGTTCGCCGAAAAGAAAACTTCCAATATTTTCTTGGATTAATTAGTTCTGAGATATCTAGTTGAGATTTATATATATTGGAACAATTACATCGAAATGATATTATTAGTAGCATATTCTCCCAATACTAAAACCCGGGAGTCCGGTGTGACAACATAAACATATAATATTATATATATATTTAGCTTCGGCAGTTCCTTTATGTTGCTACAAACAAGACAAACCAGAATAAAATAGCAATAAATGCTTTTAAATAATGTTTCGTCCGTATATAAGCGTCATATTACAAAATATTTAAAGGGTTGCCAGTGATTGTAGGAAGGACTACTCCTTTCGATTAGAAATTAATAAATTTTCGATGAAAGAAATTAAATTGTTATCTCTAAATTTAATTATTAACTAAATTATTATCCATTTAATACTTTTTGCGAAATTCCCTTTTGTAACAATCTTATTACTTCGGCGACTTGCTAAATAATATTCTGAGATTAACAAAACTATCTTTCTTTTTTTTCTTTTTTAGTTAGAATTTAATTGTGGCTGCATAGAAAACTAAGTAAAATCATTTCAGCCCTTTTTGGCAAATAATGCGAAAATGCCCGATTCCTGATTCTTGACAGAACGATTTTTGATAAAACTCTCAAATCTGTCTGTTTGATAAAAGCAAATGTTCTTCAATTTTAAAACGACAAGGCTCTTGTTAAATAACTAATGAATATTTTTTAAAGAAATATAAAATATAGAAGCTAGATATAAATTCCGGTGTTTGGCGATAAACCAATTCAATAAAATTACCATTAATGTCGAAAGTTCTAAAATTCTTGAAAATAATGTAATCACAATGAAGCCATCGAACAAAAGTGACTGCAAACGTTTGAATTACAAAAAACTGCCAAATCTCTAATGAAGTTGCAAGAGTACCATTCACAAATGTTGCAATTACTAGTGGAATTTTTTTCTCAGTTTTGCTGTGAGTTGCACGAAGTAAACACTATGCTGATAGCATTGTTGTACAAATTCGATTTCAGCTTTATTTCGATTGTAGTTTTTGTTGTTGTAGCATATGCAAATTATTGCAATACACTTTGTAGTGCAATTTGCAATTCGCAATTTACCTGCTGCGCCAACAACAAGAATTACAACAAACATAGCTGGAATAACGCAGTTGCAACAATTGGTAGCAACAATGGCCACTACATTACAGTACGCTACCAACGTAATCGCACTCGTCGCACTCAGAAGCAGACAATTACAAGTACGACCCTACAACGGGGTGAGCTGTTGAGCTGCAGGAGTAGAGTTAGTGCAGCGGGTGATATTTGGGAAAAATTACTGTTTGTCTTTCTTTTTTGTTTTGTTTTGCGCTACAAATAGCAACGCACGCGTAGTGTGCGAGATATGAACGCCTTAATGTGCACTGACAGTTACAAAGTCGCAAGAGATTGCGGGAGTAGCAGTTAGCAGCTACGGGCAACAAGTAACTTGCCACATGCGAGAACCAAAAAATAGCAGCAGCTAGCATTGAAAAGCAAAAGGCCAAAGGCGTCTGGCCACTGCCACACCACACACTTGACTGGTGGCGGACTAGAGATCGAGCAAACAGTTTACACAACAGTTGGCTTACAAGTTGCAACAAGCACCCGCTGAGTTGCACTCAAAACAGCAGCCCAAATCTAATGACAAACTGACGCTGCAAGAGCAGCCATATAACACATAGTCAGTTGCCACTTTGCATGCTATTAAATGTAGCATAATATGGCAATACATTCGGACCATAAGAACGGCCGATAATGTTTTATGTTGCAGCTGCTGTGGTGTTCGCAATCAGAAAACGCCCACAATACCAGAATTTCAATTGAGATGATTGCGTCATTGGTGGAACCGAAGAAATGTAATGCAAATTACAAAGTAGAAAGATTAAATCGGAAAGTTTAAGGCAAATACTTATGTGTAGTCTAAGGTGTTCTAAAAATTCGTTCAATTTATTTCTATATCATGAACATAATGATCAAGCAATAATTGCTCGGCAGTCAGTTATCATCAGACACATACATGCATCACGACTTTCTTCATCGAGAATTGCGTCCGCAAAAATCCGTTGCTAGGTTTGTCGTTAAGAACATTTAATGAGATTGTACCCACGAGAACATAATGGTTTTACTTGATTACAAAAAGGAAGTAGGTTAGGTATTGTTTCTAAAGGGATACTTTTAAAAGGTAAGAGTTTTCAGATTTTAAAACTATGTATTATATATTGTGCGGAAAAGTATTAGGTTAACCTGTCATAGACCCGACAATACTAAAGATAATCTAATCAGATTTCGTGAAGCTACTAGTGTTCTGTTCAATTATTTCACGATGGATGTAATTTCTCCAAATAGTGCCCGAACATCTGTCTCCAGTTCAAGATTTTCAAACAGAACTGCTGTCATAAAGTTAGCACAAGAGGAACAGCTCCGGAGTGTGGTCTCATTTAGTTAAGAGAGCATTCATTCCTGTCCGCATTTCGCAGAGCGAAAATATTGAACTTGAACTAAGACTAGTCAAGTAGTGTTTGACCTCATTATAAACTGCATCAAGACACTTCGTGATAAAACTTGTATGGGTGCCTGGCCATATTTGGTGTGCTCCGAAGAAGGCCTTTCGCCCCAATATCAACAGACCGGGAACGGATTGGAGCTCAGCTGTCCTCTTGCGGTCTAGCAAGAGTGGTAAAGAACCAGCACTAGATCCTTGCTCAGAGTAGAACACCGGAGGTTCATTAAACAACTTACTCTCAGCAAGGTTTATCTTGCATTAGTTGTAAAGGTTTTAACCGAATACCCTTCAATAGGCATAGGTGAGATTAGAAGTTTTGGCGTACGCTGACTTCCAAAGTCCCATAGAAGGAGCCCGATCAAAAAGATATCGACACTTTCTCTTCGGCTGTGCAGCTCTCTCTAGGCTGAGATGGAAACATCTTGGATGACACAATTTCGGTCCACTGGACGAATTGACTGGAATCGAAAGCCCTTTAGCCCTTCAGCTCTTTTAACAAATTTATGAAAGACTCAAAGCACTTACCTCATAGATGAGGCTCTCGTGACACAAAGGAGCTTTTGGCATTAAAAAGGAACAAAAAATCAAATGGATGGGGTGTAGTTGATGATAATGACCCACCACTAGCGGATTTACTTTCCGAACTGTCTCAGAATTTGGCGAAATAACGAATATAACGAATAAACAGCCAAAACAAAGTAAGCTTTTTTACAAGCATTCGTATAAACCAATATATGTAGTCCCGATTTTACAACCGATTTGGATTATAGAAGGTAACTAACATCTATGATGACTGCAATATGCTCTTGAAGTAAAAAGACTTCTTCACTGTTTTATGTTTCCATTAGAAGTTGGAGTCTTATTGTTCTTGGATTCCTGGCGGTATATAGGTGGCTAATGGATTTCTATCAAGCAATTTGAAAGTACGATTGAAGTTTAAGCTGATGGTACATTAGTGGAGAGGCACGTTCACAATAATTGACAAGGTTTAAGTCATCGCAAAAAAAAGCGATCGAAACTGCAAATTGACCAATAATTGTTGTCCATTAGAATTAGGTTCCCTTGCTCCTTTGTTGAGGCCATAAGAATAAAAGGTAATTAGTAGTGATTTTTACAAAATAAAAATGCTAAGCGCATTATAATTTAAAAAGTGTCCAAATCCGTTCATTTCCCTCTTTTATTGCATAAAATAGTTGAATATAAATACATACATAATAACATCAATATATCTACAGGTTTCTCCATCGGCACCCACAGTCTTTTATAAATTTTCTGTTCTACACAGATTAATCCCAACCATGTTCCTTCTGTACAACATGTTTGTAAATAGTAATTGGCACAGCATATGGTTTTGGTACTGGAATTTTTATGTGTTTCACCACTTCTACAGGATATGGGCGCTCAACTTCTACCGGATAGGGCTTCTCGACTGTGTAGGGTATACGTTTTTCGGTAACCTCCGGCACTATATTATATGTGGGTACTTGAATTTCATGTTCCACGGGCACATGCACTGCATACGGTTCGGGTATTTGTATGCGTATGACATTCGGCACCTTTACAGCCACCGGATGCGGTATGGAGAGTGGTACTTTCTCGATTACTTTAACCGGCACATGTTTAGAGATCTCTGAGTGAGTTTCAATTGGATGGTGACCGGCAAATGATGACTCATCAAAGCCATGATGTGAGGCATAACCTAGGCTCGTACACACAACCAAAACGGTGAACAGCGAAAACTGAAGGGGAAGAAGTATTAATATTGGTCAAAATGTTGTAATTTTCAGCGCTACCCACTTTATTTTCCATAACTTTAAATCGCACTCAGCTTATAGCACTATTTTCGGTATTAACTGCGTCTCTTTGAATGCACTTTGCTTTCGATACTGTAACAAGTTGTCCTCATAGCCTAGGCTTTTATACATTCATCTAACTTCACAATATTACTCATTTTTTAGCACCTCAAAAAGAAAATAATAATTGTTCAAATGAATGAAAGTGCGGCGCTCAGTGTTGCTCTTGAATTTCAAAAAATTACATTGTTGAATGAATGTTACAAGTATAAGTGTCGATTTGTTCGCTTAGATCTACGAGTTACTTACTTGCAACAAAGCGTATCGCATTACGAATTTGACCAATGTATGTATGCGTGTTTGGTTGCAGCCTGGAAGAGGGCTTTCATGCAACAATAAAGCAGTTGCACAAACAAAATAAGCTGTTTGTGTGTGATGCCATTTGAATTGCGGAAAAGAAAGATGCTGGAAATGAAAAATTACTTAATAGTGAATGCGTAACAATTGCAAATCGTTCGAAAGTTTTTGTAATCAAGTGATTGTATAGCAACTAGCTAAAATAGGGTTCCCAATTCTGAACAACAAATGCTTTTCTTGTGTAAGTAAAGTTGGAAACAATAACAACGAAACAACTTCAGACCCTTAAATTTATGTTATATATATAATATATATAGATATATAAGCTATAATGGATATATAAGCTGATTTAAGCTCCGTCACGGTTATCATAAGGATCACTTTTGGGTAGTTGTAAATCTATCTTCTATGATGTGAATAAAACCGACTGATGAAAGCAGAGCCACAGTTCCCAGTGTCTTTCTTTCAGTGTATGATCAAAGTTATCAACAATAAATTAGAGATGTGGTCATATAATGCAAGATACCATTATCTGCAATTTACACCAAATCACTCAATTATTCGCTGTTATCCTTTAGAATCTGTGAAATTTGGAACCTGCAATATATTCTTAATATTGAATGCGACATATGAAATATTTAAAATTCACTTGGCAACTCTAAGCGCACGTAACCAAATAAATTGCCGCTCTACTTTCCCGAAAAACGCGCGGACAAACGCCACGTTTAGGTTAAGGTTGCGCACTTGTTTTCTTCTCGAAGCGAATAAGCGCGGAATTGATTGCAACAAAAGAGCTTAGAGTCATAATCCACGGCTATAAACTCCCCTTGCTACCTCTTCCACCACACACATACCACACTTACTGCTGCGCCACCACCTGGCGACGTTAAAAGAGCATATCAAATGACTTTAGTGAAAAGTGATAGTAGCCACTTCAATAAAATACACAAACGGCAACAACTCACCGAAGACAACAACTACAACAACCAACAACAGTGTCGAACGCGAAGCATTACGGACAACTCAATAGCCGAACTGACGAAAATTGCTATCAAAATGCGAGTGCAGCAAACATTTGTTGTTTTTGTAGGCAATAAAACCATAAAAAATAACACCAACAATAAGCAGGTGGCATATTTTCCATGGAGTTGTTGTAAGTAACGTCATTGCTGCCGCTAACGACTGCCACGGTAGCAGTGCGGCGTTGTTAGCGGTAGATCGGCAATGCGATACGGAGCGTGCGCAAATATTTTCTTTTTTCCAAATTGTATCTCTTTTACTTTTTTCTTTATGATTAATACACCACCAAGCAATGGGGCTAACCACCCCATGAGGAATAGGATAGCAACATTAGTTAGTTGGCGGAGAAAAAGGCGAGAAAGCGAGCGGATTGCTTAAAAAGAGGTAAATGGGTGATTGCTGAGTGCTTCAACATTTATGACTTCAACACTTGCTTGCAGAGAAATATAAAGTATGATTTCCCATTGCTAGTTACACTCTCTCGCAAACATGGAAGTAGTGAGGAAATAGATTGTAGCAGACAGGTAGTATTACTCAACAAAAACCATATAACGCCATCAGATAACACGTAAAAAAATTAGTAATCGAACTGATTGAATTCAAAACCACACTCAATTCAAGAGAACTTTCTAACATCAATAGATGGTAAGAATATAACTCTTATGAAATCTAATCACTACCAAGAACCCATTATAAAAAACAGCCAGAAAAGATATTATATCTAAAAAATGGTATGTGTTTAATAAAGTAAAGGATTTAGGGATTTATAAATAATTAGTAATTATTATATTATATATTTTATTATATTTTAATATTTAATAATATTAAAATAATAAATATAAATAAATAATAAAATAATATTAATGTTATTTAATAACATATTATAAATAATTTATAAATAAAGGATTTAGGGCTATCTGCAACAATAGTGTCACGATTCTGTCAGTATTCCAATCAAATTTCCCACAGTTTTTTAAACGGTGGCATGTGAGCTATCTCATTTTAAATGTTTACTATACACCTAGGAATTATAATGACCTGTTTAAAATTTTAGTGGGAAAACCTTAAATACCCATGTACATCAAAGATGTTTTCCCAGTGCTGCAGTACTTTTTATTATGTGTAGTTTTCATTACGTCAAACTCGCTGACAATCAATTGACATTTAATTTTTATAACAATTTATGACAACATTTTCCGTTGCAAATTAGCAACACAGTGAAACTAGTAACATTTTCACGGAAGTAATAAATACTACTAACACTTATCAAACTACTGTTTAAAAATTTTGACGTTTTACTATATTTGGCATATATTTCAATTAACTAAAGTGTGATAAAAACATGGGATATGCCGATATTTCCACTCCCATATCCTTTAAGAGAGTGGAAGGAAGAATTAGGGTTGGTCACAGTGCATATATAGAAAAATGCTCATCATTTATTACTTACTCTTGTGCGATTTGTATAAATTTTACACAGACTGATCTATAACAGACTGAATCAACATCGGTCAACTTTCTTCTAGGTTTATGTAATCTCAGTTTACATACCTAGCAGTAATCACGCTCTCAAATCACGATCTAAGCCGTATTAAGGGGGTATTCTAGTCTAGACTCCTCAATTTCGAGCATTTTTTGACGCTCGCTAAAAAAGATACAAATAACATTTATTCCATCCATTTTGTATTAGTTACTTATTAATATTTGAAGAGTAATTAAAAGGAATTTAAAAAAATTTAACTACAAAAAGTTGCACATTGTTGAAGTAGTGGTGGAAAAAGGTAGATTCTCAATCAGTATAACTAGCTCGAGAAATCGCGGCTACTAAAAAAATTAGGTGGATTTTTTCTATTATTTTTTGCTTTTCGGAATTTTTTTAAATAGAACAATTTAAAATTTTTGATATTTTCTTGTTTTCTTGTTTTCTTATTTTCTACTATAAAAGGACAAATAAGGATAGTTAGTGCCAAATTTCAAGTAAATTGGCATGTTAGAACTTGAGATTTTTTGACAAACGCTTCGAAAAAAATTCTTTGGAACAATTATGTTTAAAGTTTTAAGTTCTGCCTAACGCGGCCGAAGTACCGCAGCACTAAAATGCCTGTAGCTTTTAAATAAATTCAAATTTCATAGAATTCTTTATTAGAAATAGTCTTGAATATTTAAACTTTAAACTATTACATATTTAATCTATATTTAAACTATTAAACGTTTTGATTTTTTAATTTCCAGGCTTAAATGCCTCCTTAAAGGCTATAAATATTGGATCAGTCATTTTGTGACTCAAAACAGCTTAATTTAGGGGAAATAATTAAGATTTTTATTAGAGAAAAACCAGTTCGGATGAAATATTATTAGGCATAAGCATAAGCGTATGTACCACTCCGTATATATCCGTATCCGTATAATCCGTACCGCACAATGCTAGCTTATAGCTAACAAGACCCACTATTTTTAGGATAATACCAAGGTGCGTTGATCGAATATCTGAGATTGAATTATGCTGTATGTTTTACTATATATTAATCTAAAATGTGCCTGGTGTATACTGTTTCGTTATGACCGAATTCAACCCTATCTTG
Organism: Bactrocera minax; assembly: GCA_021498325.1. Classification (NCBI taxonomy): domain Eukaryota; kingdom Metazoa; phylum Arthropoda; class Insecta; order Diptera; family Tephritidae; genus Bactrocera; species Bactrocera minax. The sequence continues at coordinate 1,861,693 of JAKEEE010000011.1, read as the reverse complement.
TGTATTTTAAATAACATATCAAATAACATGAGCATTTAAAAAAGACCCTCGTCTGTCATAGTATACCCGTAAGTATGTACATGTGTACATATATATTATACAATGCACTCAAATACGCCAAGTACCGTTTTTCATTTCAGATGCCTTTATAACAAACAAATGAACTACAAAATAGCCACATCAACTGAGTGACAGTTGCAATCCTCCAATGGATGTGTGCGGATATAAGGATAGCCCAGCGACAGCATATCGTTTACACACACATACATTGATATGTGAAAGCGAGCATGAATGGTTTATCCTGATAATATCCGTTTATGCTCAACACTTTCACATGCCATATTCATCCAAGGGAAGTGAAAATCGCACACACACACACACATGCATGCTCAAATGGTTTTGTGTTGGCACGTCAGCTGATGTATTCAAATCTATCAGCGATGCAGAAAATTATTACGGATATGTCAGTGTGGCCAGCTCTGGTTGTGGCGAGTTATGTTGTCGGAAATGTCCGCCTGCTAACCGGAGATACGTTCCATATCCGGCCATGGACATACATGCTTACGCTTCGATTTACTTGAGTATCCTATACACATACGAGCACTTTGCTGAAGCTGGGTAATAATATGTGAAATGTGCATTTTTTGCCGATTACACGTGGCTAGGCTTGGCATCAAAGGCTTGAGAAAATTGAAAATATTATGAGTTGTCTATGTCTTCATAGAATTGCCTTTCCATTTGTTACAAATATTTCTGAAATCAAAATTATCTGAATGCAGAGGGAGGACGTAACCATAATACATTAATAAATATGTGGACATAAATAAATATCAAAATGTAAATTGTGACATATATCGGAACCAAACACTACGGTATGATTGAGATATAATGAACAAATAAATTCAATATTTGAAGTGATTGCTTTTATTATCATTAAAATAAATAGAGAAGGACATTTGATCGTTGGCAATGTTTATCTAACTTTATTGTTATAGTATACGGAAACATGTTTCAATGGGTTTCAATGGAAGATTGCAAGAATAATTTTCATCCTAAATCACATATTTATTCTATCTGCGCTTTGGATGGCAGTCTAATCGCCTAACCTTTGCTTTATTCTCTACACAATTCGGCGGTGGCACTACGAAACAAGTAATGCCAATGTATATATGCCAATATTTGCCAATATATGCGCCAATAATTATCCCTTTTTTCGCCTTTGCTGTTTGCTCTGCCATTGTTATTCTCTTTATTTTTCTTCATATATGTTCATTCGTTTCAGTTCCTAAAACTCACCTTTACATCTTATGCCCCCAAGAGGCGTTTTTTTGAAATTTGATAACTTCAACCGATTCCACACTATATATTAGTACATTCTTGACGAGAGACTTATTCCCAGCTCCCATATGGATAAATTTATCTAAAAACTTCAAAATTTGTACAGTCAAAAGTGTCGTTTGAACACAGATGTATTGGTTGACGTTGTCAATGTTCTCATCGTCGTAATCATTCTAGGTAGAAACATGTTTAATAAATCCTTCACGGAAGTCCTTCTGTAGTAGCCTAATAAGCCGTCATCACAGAATATTTCATCAAATGTGAATCTTATTTTGTCAACTCTCTATAGTATTCCCTTAATTTGGTGTTATTCCGAATGTAGCATATATATACATTATATAAAACACACTTTTCGTTGCCGAGGCGATGTATTTCTAAACTTACCAATTGATCTATGAAACTCACTGGAATCTCGTCACGTTGTTGTTAATTTTTTAGCTATGATACCGAACCTGCAGAATAAGATGCCGCCAAGAAAGTATCTAATGGCAGGTGCCAGAATTTGATGTTGGGCCATAGAGAGAAGAGATGCAAACAAGGTCGGGATGTAGTCTACATCGATAGGAGTGTAAACAGAATACGATTAGGTAAATAGAGCTCTGCAATAAGTATTTCGGCCTAGGCCAGGTAGTTCATGATCCACCTTACAGGCTCTATAGCAGAAAGCTTCGGGTAGGGTAAGTAGCACAAGTGTTTTCATTTATCTAGGCATTTATGCTTTGATGGCACACTGCAACCGACGTAAACCATTTTTATAATTAGCTAAGCTCAAGTATTAAGTAACCGTCGGGAGTAACAAGGTCTCATGTGCCTGAACCACTGAAAAGGCTAGGCCTTGCAACGTTCCTTTTTTTGGCCCATAGCCAAGGCAAGGCTACAAATAGTGTGGCAATCATGGTGAGTTCCTGTATCAATGTTATCAGATCTAATAGATTATAAAGGTTTTATTTTCCTGATGTTAACTTGAACTAAAACACAAGTGTTAGTTATTTAACGCAGTCGCCGCATGACTCGACTTTTGGCCTTAACCGCCAGTTTTTATGCAGCCAAGAGATTTTATTTCGCTAACTAAACTAACCCTATATAGATCGATAACTCCTATTAGATCTACTTTACAATTAATAATTGGCATGTGTGTGTTCAGCGTCGGTAGAAAAGGTTGGGACCCCTTAAGCTGCTGAATATTGCTCTCAGAGAGCAGATAGTCGAATGGCTCGGTAGCCCGGTTTGCATACATCTGTTCGATGTCGAATATATTTAGATGACTACATTAGCTGAGAGGTTTGTAGGGTGTACCAGCACTTCTTGGCTTACTTTAGAAAGAGAACTTTAGAAGAATAGAAAAACTTTATACCAATAGATGTTGCAATTCAACAGTCATAAGCAAATATCTGAGAGCGTTTTTCTCTTGAAAAGGTTTTCCATAAATGTCTATTACTTATTCAGGGAGGATTTAAATTTGTAACATATACTAATTAAATGAGTTTAAATTAAAATTTAATGAGTTTCCTTTTGAAAAATAATTTAGAATTTTCATATATTTCTTATTAATTAAAAGGAATATATTAGAGGTAACATACTAATAGAAAATAAAATTTTCCACAATCAATCAATCAATTATATTTCAATCAACTTCCATATGTGAAGAGATTGCGTTCTCTTTTCAGCATTACATTGTCAAAAAAGTTCGAACGGACATTGTTTATATTACCTAAAAATTATAATTTCAAGCTTCAATCACAACCGTTTTTAACCATCATTCAAATCAATTTATTTAACGTATCAAGGTACAAAATCCATAAGCTTTGAATACGAGTATAAAGCACATTCTTCTAAAAAAAATCACATATTATCACGTAATCTGTCATTGAATTTTCGGTTCATTCAAATTTCGCTGATTGACATTAACGCGCCACTGGCAGTCGTTGCCATCACTTCTGCAATCTCACCAGCACGCTACACACCATTTTAGAGCGATTAAAGAGTGAAACTATTGAAGTGTGTTATCCGAAAATTACGAGCAACCACCTGCGAGGAGGACAGCGGAAAGCTGCTGCCATACGCAATCACCTACTTGCATACAAAAATAAGCGGTGGGAAGCGAGAAATACGCACACATATACACGTTCATATGTATGTGAGTTCGGTATTCAGGGCTATACACGGTCCACAGTCCGCAGTCTACAATACACGATCCGTCGCGGTCCGCTTGTCATCGACGATTTATGTCAGCGGCTTAGGCGGTGACTTTATTGAATTTAAATTCCTTGCATTTCGCGGTGGCATTTTGGCATAAAGACGAAGCGACAGCAGCCGCAGCAATCACAAAAGATGCGCACTCACATTTTTGTATGCCAATTGGCTTTTCAGTTTACTTCGAAATCATGCGTACTCTTGTTGTTAGTGTTGTTGCTTTTGTTTCTTTACACCGACATTATGAGCGCTGACATTCACTCCGGCTCGCTTGGGCGATTTATTTACCGCCATCAACCAACGCGATCACATACATAGCCACAACCATGTGGAGCGTCTTCGGCAGCGTCGACGCAATCGGACGGCGACAAAACCCTGTTTGGCGTCTTAATATGCACTCACACAAAGTGTTTCTGTGTTCCACTCCTGTTGTCGTCGTTGTTATATTTACTAAATGTATCTGCAATATGCATTTGCTGTTGTTGTTGTTGTTGTTGTTGTTTCACTTACTTCGTCTCCTTCGATAATTTCCCTACAAGTCAAATCAATTTTGTGCCACAAGTCCCATGGTCGGTCACACACACACACACACACACACACACGCAGACTAACGCACGTTGGTGAATTTTGAAATTTTCAACATGAGCGCTTTCGAAAGTTTGCGTTCGATTGCGTTTTTGACTGCGACTTCGATTTTGATTTGGATTACCTCACTCCATTCTACTCGTATATTGTATATATGTAGAAGATGTGCGCTACCCGGCCAAGGTGTGCGTGGCTTCATCCTGATGTCAATGCGAATTGACATTTAAAATGCGTCCATCACTTTTGGCGCTTGGAATTCATTTAAATACATTTCCTTCGCCGCAGGCCATCAATGTCATTGCGACCGGCTCAGTTTCACCAATCTTCCGCCAACGACTGGGCGGGCACACTTGCCCAACACAACCGGTGAATTGCTTCTTTACTCGTTTGCAAGCTTAGCGCCGCCGTTACTTATGTACTTACACACTCAACACACAACAACCACTGTCCTGCGCTGCCGGTAAGCATTGGGAAGTGCCACCAGCGTTGTGAGTAAGCGTACGCAATGGCATTGGCATGTCTTGGACCCGAAGTTGAAGTGATGCTTTGATTGACTTGTGTCATTTTGTCTTATTTGTCAGTTAAATTCGCTACCATCACCATCACCATCATGCCCAACGGTACAGGACAACGGCGCCATACTTTTGGTTTGCTACCTCTGGCCAGTCCGGTGCCACATTGTTGGGCCGGTTGTGCCAGTTGGACATTTTACTTATGAAGTAGAGGTATGGCACACCGCCGCACCGCTCTAAACTGCGCCGCTTCAGCTTTGTTACATTTGGCCCTTTGGTCATGTTATATTCTTGTTCTTCTTTAATGCACACCTTTGTAGTTGTTTTTGCACAAGCAAGAAATAGTTAGTATACTTATCCTCTACTCTTCTCCTTTTTGCCACATCCTTTGTGCTCACCTGTACCTGCTAATGTACCTTACACCGCACACAGGTATATATATATATATATATGTGTGTGTGTATGAGTATACTTTAGTGAGTGACAAGACACCCATTTCGCTGTGACTGTCCCTCAACTGCCAATGACTTAATTGAGTGTCCACGACATCATCCAGCGTCGCTTGAGGCGTTTGAGGTGTTGCCTTTCATTTTAAATTGACAGTTTGAGATTCATGTTCAAATCACGCAATTTACGATTTATCCTTTCATTTTGGCATTTTCACAAATTGATTTCGACCTGCTGCCTTTTGCATTGGCTAATCAAGTATGCTTGGCTATATTAAGATAAGCATTTGGAATGACAGTGCACATCGCGACACTTTTAACAACCAACTTTTTTTTATTCGAGGTATTGTTGTTTTCGATTTTCTAAGCAGTAAAATTTGTATTTACAAATTGGTAATTTCACTTAGGTTCGAAAATATAGCACCTCTATAATTAATAGAGGCACATTCATACTAGAGATTTTTGACATCATAAATACAATTTAAACTTGACCACAGCACCATCTGTCAGAACAAAAGCGATCCGCCATATGTTCCAAATTAGAACCAATAATACAAATACACACAAATAATTCAGAACAGTTTAGCGTAAACCGACACGACGAAGAATATTAAAGCTAGTAGTTCCTACGACAATTGGGTCTACTTAATCGGGTCGAAGCCCGATAATTAACACTACAAGCACTGTCAACGCAATAGCATTCTTCAAAATTATTTGGGGAATGTTTTCTACCGCTATAACAACAACAACTAAAGACATATGTGAGATGATCTGTGGGATAAAAGTTCTTATTGAACACATATTTAAGTAAAATTACTATTTTCAAGATTAAATCTAAGCCACAGCGGCTTGGTTGAGATTAATAATTTGAGTTTCAAAAGACACATTGGAAGTGTAAAAGACACCTAATAGACGCCATTAATTCAAATTCAATACACATCCATTTTTTACAACAAAAAATCGTATTACAAAGATTTGTAACTTCTTAATTATAGAAACAATTAACGCAACCAATATATTACATTTCTTGTTATACTGTCAAGAGTGAAACTAGCAAATCACTGCTCTAGAAACTGTCAAATACAAAACAGTGAACACACAAAACTTGAAGCAATTCCCCGTGTTAATTTCAGCGTGTAATCATTAAAGCTTTGGTAATTAAAAACGCTTAAATTTGTGCGCTTGTCAGCACGTTTGAAGCACTTCGCCTCACGTTGGACAGGCTGGACAGGTGTAATGCGACATACATACAGGAATAACAATAACATTTAACATATTTACAACAACGTGCTGCATACAACTGACGATAACGAAAGCAAATTAAAACAAAAGCCAACAACAATACAATCCCATTTAACATCTTCTCATGACCAATATGAAATTAACGCATTCCCATTACCGTTCGGATGGTCGTCACACATCAAACAGGGTCATAAATCTTAGTCCACCGATCCTCATCATTTACAATCTACATACACACCTCCATAGCTGTGTATGCGTATACCCACATAACGTGCATGTGCATGAACATTGAGGAGACACAGAGCGACGGGTGAAGATCGGTAGAGGACAGAAGAAATTTAAATCACCGAAAGTGTTATGCACGTATCAGTATTCCTTTAATGAACTGCACGGCAAAACGAATGTTGCAACAGCAATGTGGTGTTAATATTGTTGTTGTTATTTCTGCAACGCATTACTTGTGATACGAATAAGAATTGGTATTGCAGCAAAGACTGCGCTGAGAGCGACGAAAAAATTAACAATATGCAAAGGACACAGTGAACGGTCTCAAAAAGCTTAAAGTACAAATTCGGTTGCAAGCGACAACAACAAATACATTTGGCGCATATTTTCGCAATGTTATAAGCGCACAACGTTTAATAAACAAGATTCCATGTCGATTGCCACAAATTAGCCAAATAAATAATCAGCACATACATACATACATACATACAAACACTCGAAGGCTGTAACGTGCAACTTGCAACAAAAATAAAAATTACTTGCCGCTGGTATTACGAGTACGTTTACATAAAAGAAATTTATTGGATTGTAAGAGCCACAGCTTCCAGTTGCTTACAATTTTACACTTATATATGTGTGTTGTCGTCACTTGAAGCTGCCAACAACGCGCATTGCCGGACTTTGCACGTCGCGACGCATACGCAACCCGTCGTTTATTGCTCGCACATTGTCATCAACCGTCTGTGACCAACTGTGACTGCAGGCAAATACACACATACACACACACACACCATCATGCCGTCATCACCATCATCAGCATAATCGTCATCATGCACATCAGCTGCAGCAACTACATTATTTGATGCATAGCAATGAAACTAATACTTAGTTGGTATCTATGTGGCACAAGCATTCTTACGTTAGACGCATATCTGAGCATTAAATGCACGTTTTTTATTACTAATACCACGCTTCAATTGCAACCGCAGTCCAGCTCATGAGTTCGGCTGCCCTTCCTCATTGCCATTGCCACAGCCGTCTTTTTACCGCAGCTGACCGACAGTGAGCATGCGCAAGCACAAACGCAAGCTTGTCCCTTTAACGTTGACTAATATCATTGCCGCTTCGATCGTGTCCACTAGCTGGCGGCATATTCTGGCCTAATCGTCTGAGCGGCCATTGTGATTAATTTATTACATCGGCTTAATTGCTTGCAATGTTCTTTCATTTGCGTCTGATTTGGCTTAAATGCTTTGCGGCTCCTCTCGTCTCGTCTCACCTTGCGCCAACGAACGTGCCTTAGTTGATTTCACTGGCTGCTTTTGTAATTGCGTAAGTCTCTCAGTAAAAGGCACCTCACTGAGACAAGAGTCTTGAGTAACTGCAATGCAATTTCGAATATATTTCCATTAGGCTTTTCTTTCATTCCGACATGTTATTACCGATTTCATAATTTAAATATATATATTTCTTAATTTAATCATTTATTATTTGCAAAATGTTCCGAAAATATACCTGTCGTAAGTATATATTTTCGCTGGTTCGAAAACAACTTTATAGACACATATATGTTATTCAATGAAACAAAAGTTGTAAAGTTTATTTGGATTTATTTACATATTCGTAGTTTTGGCTTTTTGACAAATTCTCACTATTCTTATGACTTATATTCACTATTCTATTTAATAGGGTCACACATACTAAGAGTTAAAATTCAACCAGAGAAACTGGAATCCTTATATTAGGTATGGGGTAGGGGAAGATACAAACCGAACAATCAAAACCGGGCCTACTTAACGGGAACGGACATGGGAACTGACCCCGATTGTTATTTGGCCAAGGACTGTTAACTCAGCCACATTCCTAAAAATTATATAAGCAATGATTTCTATCGCCAAACAACAACAATATTTAGAATAAAGTTAGTTTCGTTTCTCAAGGATTTAGTTGTCTCCTGTCGATTGAAAGAGCCAGATGAAATTCGGCATTCTGTGGCTAGTAAATGTAGTTGTTATTCAACTTCGTCTGATTTCGAGGTAGATATAGAAATACATATATATAAATAATCACAATGACGAGACGAATTGAATTCCGAATGACTGTCTGTCCATCCGTCCGTCCGTGCAAGCGATAACTTGAGTAAAAATTATTGAGTAAAAATAAAAGAAATAAGAAAGAAATAAACTTGGTAAAAGTGTGACAAAGATGATGACAAAGATCCATAAAAAGGTTGGTATTGCAGATGGCCGTAATCGAATTACTGCCACGCCCACAAAAGGCCCTTAATCGGAAGCCTATAAAGTACTATAATTAAGCACGAATTAAGATATAAACGTGTTTTTGGTACAGAAAATCCTTACAAACTACTAAAGCTAATCGATCAAACTTGCTCAGAACAAGTTCTTCTAGCATGCCCTAATATGCTGGGAAAATAACTGAAATGGGATAATATCCACACCACCTCCCATACAAAGGTTATGTAGAACACTACTAAAAGTTCGTTAACTCACTGAAAAAACACGTCAGAAACACTAAATCTCACAGTAAAGATGATACCGAAGGTATGCATAGGAATTCATGTAAAAGTTGGACAATGAGTGTGACACCGCCCACTTTTAGATGAAGTCCCGTATCTCAAGAATGCCTTAACCAATGTCAACTTAATTTGGTACATGACATTATGTTTGCATCCTTATGTTACTTTGTGAAAATGGACGAAAAGCCGATTTCGAAAATCACGAAAACAACCACGCCTACTTCTCGGTGCCCTTATGTTAAAAATGGATAAAATCGGGTAAATACTTTCCCTAGCCCCCTTACACCAAATACAAGGATTTTCAAACTCCCGTTAAACTTTATGCCATACATTTCGGTCAATATATAAGTTATCCTCGTGAAATCCAGAGAGCTTATTCTCCTGATAACAACGTGCCCGTGTGTATATCCATATACCTAACATAAGAATTTCGAACACCAGATTGGCTTTATATATCGATCAATAAGTAAGATATCTTACAAAATTAGGTGAACGTGTAAAATTGAATACGCCATAATTTAATGCCGAAAATGTGTGAAATCGGTGAAATAATTATTCCGGATCCTATATATTACATGTAACGATTTTCGTTGTTCGAGCAGACTTTATGCCGAATATGTCGGTGAGTGTGTGAGTTATCTTCATAAAATTGGGTACTTGAGTAATGTCAAAATATGAAGCAGTCAGTCAAAACCTTCCCCTAGGCCAAATATACCAATGTAATGATTCCCGCCTTTCATTTAAAGGATACGTTAGAACGTTTAATAGATAAATTTCTTTTTTTCACTTCTTAATCATACTCGTGAAATTAATGGAGAATTATAAACCATGAAAAATTTCGAGTAAAATTTGGAGCGAAATATTATGTTGGCATTTTAATACGAAGTCAAATCACAATTCACTATAAAGATTACTATGTATAATTCAGTGAGGCTCTATATAATCCAACGTGTGAGACCCTCTATCTAGACTTGCAACAAAAAATTGTTCTAGTTCTTTTAGTTCTTAAATACAACTAATTATCAGGCAAATATATTTTATTATTGCTAATATGAGATAACTAATAAGACAACCAGTCTACGCCTATAGCATTCTTATTTTCTTATTTGTTGTTACTTCTACTGCATGCATGCTTTTCATATTCAAGTAAGGCACAGCCTGACGATAATGATCCTCATTTGCATATATCGCATATCGCATCGGAGATCAGTTTAAAATTTACTACCACACCACAAATATTAAAGTCACATTTCAATCACATGCAAATAAACTGCATCGATCTGCCTCGTCGCGGAGCAACCGAATCGAAACCCATAACTACAGTAAATAGATTTCAATATCCAGCAGCGTCCAACTTTAGTGAGCGCATTAAGTCTGCTTAACAATGAAAAAGAAGGACACGTTTCGATTGCTATTGAAAATTTATGAAAACCATGATTTCAAGCCATAAATTTTGAATTTGGCAATTTAACGCTGAGCGCCGAAGTAGACTGCCGATGAAGAGCAACGCTACGTACAAAACGGCACATTGCATTGAGCCAACGGCAGCTTGATTGTCAAGACGATTAAACTGTGCTACAAGACAACAGCGAAGGTACATGCATTATACTGGCTTGGAAGCCAAAGAAATTATTTTTGGTTTGTCCGTCTGGTATTCAAATACCGGCACATCGCCGGTGACAATAGAACTGATTTCTCAATGCTGATGAACAACCAATTGACAATGAAAGCAAATAACTCAGCCGATAGAAAGGAGTTGCCTGCTGATCATACTTGTATACCAGTAGCTCACAGCGCCACTTCTACCACTCCTTTCCTCGGTAAGACAGATTTAGGCTTACCACAAAAGATTTGCATGCGCTAGAAAAACGCATACTGTTGAAAATGTTTGCTTATATTTACGATGGATTAGCTTTAAAGCCACGCTCCTCTGCGACTCGCAAGTTGGTTCTAATTTGCATGCCGAATAATTTCGAGGAATATTTTGGGTAAACAAATTTCTTTGTTTTGGTTTTATTTGGAGAATTTCACGCATTTCTTAGATACTTTTATTTACTGAAAGTAGAACAAAGCTTAATTTCATGGAATTGAATGTTTTATGTTGAAGACAAAAAAGTTTTCATGAATTTGTTGATAGTTACAGTAATTTCTTGATATTACGTTCTCTCAGTGGCTCAATTTATTCAAATAGGTTTTTTTTCCGATAAATTTCTTTAGGATTTTAGTGTTTGAACTCTGCACTTTATGTAGACAATAATGGCGGTCCAATTCTGCTGGACTTCTTCTAGCATATCCAACCTTATCTTGCCAAATATTGGTTTCCAATAAATAATTCGTTACTGATTTCTCAGCATAGACGCGAATTATTTACCTATAACGCTCACCATTAACGATAACGTTGGGTTCATCTTCAATTTTGAAAAAGTATGGATCAATAACGCCTTCAATTGGCAGTCACTTTTTTTGGATGTTAGGCAATATAATGAGTCTCTTCAAGATATTTCACACTCCAAATATAACCATTTTGTTATTTGAAATACGCATTAAGTTAGAAAAGTGTCTGATTGGTGCAGCAAATTGTGACTATAAAAACGTAAACGCGAGTTTAGCGCATAGAACGTGAATTCTGAAAACAAATTTATACTATTTTTAAATGTTGCTCCGATTTAAGCTCTACATGACAATTTGCCAAAGTTTCCTTAACGTACATAATTATCATATGTTTACTTAGACAGCTACTTCTTTAGAGAATTCCATAAATACGTATAGAAAATGTATAGAGGATACACACATATAGATAACTGTATTTATACACATTAATACTTCGTTAACCAAAGTTTCGGCTCCTTTAACTTTTGTGCCAAATGTTATCTTTCCGATAATTAGTAGGCTTTCACAACTCACAATTATTTACTTTTCAAAGCCACACAATATCCATTGCCGCTGTTCTGGTGTTTCACTAGCGGCCGAAGCACAGTCCGCAGCGCAGCTACATAATTAACACCCAACAATCGCGATCACTTGTCACATCCTTTGGTATATTTAATTTTTTATAACCGAAAATGTGCCACCACCTAAAGAGAGCTTCCTATACATTTGAGTATTGCAGAGTTGCGAATGTCATTTCCAGTGGAAGCCAACAGCAGCACTCATGATTTTGGGCTTCCTTATAGTTCGCTGGCCAGCATAATCTGGTGATAAAGACAAAGATATGTATATGTAAGTAGGATGTTCAGCTTGTCGCTCTGCTGTGCCGAACTCTGTCTTCTGTGGACTTGGCCATATTTTTGTCCGGAGATTCGATACACGACACAATCGACATTTTGACTAATTAATAAAAACGTTATCCGCTTGTGCACATCATGACACAATATAACACCGCTGATTAAGGTTCCTGCTGTTGGTTGCAACACTGACTAACCGTCGCATCGCTGTCATTTCTCCACGTCAATATCGTTTACTTTGTGACTGTCGAATGTTTATTTCTTTACTGTCTTTTCTTTTATTCCTTTTTATAGCTGTTGAGATTTGATACTGTTTTTGTACCTGTTGTTGTTGTTGTCTTTACGTTGTTATTGAAACAAATTGTTATCCAAATTTCGCAGATATCCAAAACTGATAACTGACTTGCTAAATATTTTGCAATGCAGCTTTTTATATGGATAACTCTAAAAAATATGGATGTTATAAGAACCCTCTCTTTTTTAAATGCAGTTGATAATAATTTTTTTAGCCAAATTTTCCTCCTTTAATTTTGATACATTTACAAATTGAAGACAACCTGCCAATAAGTCTTTGAAATAGTTAATTAGCAAAAGGACCCCACGGAAAGAAGAATTCGAACCGAACTATATATAAAGTAATATCTGACATATATTTAATATTACTAGTATTAAATACATCTTATTGTCAAAATTATACCAAACTTATAATAAAGCATACGACGTTGGTTATTTTCGGGTTAAGTGAAGTCGTGGATTTCGTTTACAGCGATTTTTGGGACATCTGGTCAGAATGAACTTGGTCCAAAGGCTTGGTCAAGGTATGGAGCGATATTAGTCTAAACTATATATTGTTGCTTTATTTTATAAAGATAGATGCAGGTCTTGTTGAAGACAGAGATCCTCATATTCGGTACTTAGAGGCTAAAAGAAAGTATTGACGGATTTTCATCATTTTTGAAAGAGAGCCGTCACTTATCATGAGCACGATTTTCATTTAAATTTTTTTCCAACATTTTAAATCAGAAGGATTTTGCGGATATGTCTCTTATGTTTCAACTTGGGTTCAATCAGTGAAGTAGTTTTTAAGATAAGAAATTGTGCGTAAAAGAGATCAGTGTCACTACTCCATTCCACTGCTCCATAAGTGGGTGTGACACATCATCCTCACCATCAAATTATTTTTACTCAGAAAGTTACCACACTTCAATTATAAATTGATTGGTTTCTGAGTTATAACAACGTAAGCATTTGAAAATAAAACCGTTTTGCTGAGAAGATATTGGTCAAACTCCGCCATTTGCTAAAGCAGCCTTAACCTTTCGAGTTTCAACTGTGTGTCAACTTCTATCAAGCTATCTCAAAAATTTCGTTCGATATAACCATATATCTATCTCAAAAGTCATATGCAATATTTTACAAAAATTTAAATTGAGCGGCACCATGCCAACTGCGCACTTTTTCAAAAACTTCATCTATAAACCTAATATAGCAACATTTATTACAAATTTTATGTCTCTAGCACTATTGACTTGAGATTTATAGCACTTAATAATAATATTTAATTAACCATTTTAACGAAAACGTTGTTCGTAAAAGGTGTTTTTGGATACATAATTGTTAAATTGGATCCCTAAGTCACCTTACTAAAATAAGCCTCTTATTCTACTAAAATATTTATACTCGAAAAATTCTAAAATACAATCGGTTTTAACGAGCTATCATAATATCGTCTGTAATGAATATAAAAACTGTTAGGGATCCGCTGTTTTGCTGATCGCAATGAATTTCAACAAATACTAGAAATTTTAGTTAAGGTCAACTATTGCTTTAAAACCCTCAAATCGGCAAACTTTTTATCCATACAGTGTGAAAAATTATAATTATATGTTCGCGTTGTTTAATCCAATATTAGAGCTACCAAATGCGTTGTCAAGCTGAACACTCGTTTAGTTAGTTGTCTGTATATCGACTATGGACAGCGATCGCTTCACATTTTGCATTATTTAGCGGCGATGAAGCGACCCAAAAAGTCAGTGGAGCGCACAATATGTTTAACAAACCGACGAAATCAGCTTAAAATTTTGTGGAATGCGCGCAATGCGACCTACACACTTACAACAGTCGCAATCATACAGCAATAACACCAATAACAATACAAACGCTGACGCGAAAAGTATGGATAGCAGCCAAAGATGGCATATGTCGCTCTCGATGGGAGACTGACTGCTGGCTGCTTCCATCTCGAGCGGATGGAAAAATATATTGTGGCCAGTAGCCGAATGGCGTAGAGGCAACAACAAACTAAGTTGGTAAGCGGCAACCACTTATTGTTGTTGGTTTGGAGCACAAAAATGGATTTCAATCGAAATCGAAAACAGCAGCACCAGCCACAGCTCGAGCGATGACAATAACAACAACAACAACAACGACAAAAACAAGCGGCATCAGCCATTGTTGTTGGTGCAGTGAGGTGAGTTTGTAGGCCGAATGTTATGCTTAAATTAGTTGCAACCGTTGTTGTTGTTCTTGTTTAAGGTTTATTCTGTAGCCTGCAGCGCAGGAAGCATTACAACTACAAAATCAGAAGCCGAATGCACGCGTGTTCGGTTGTTTATCTGTCTTAACCGCTGCATTGGCTGCTTAAATCGCTTGTTGATCAGTTAGTTGCGCAGGCGCAAGGACATCAGGGACAGCAACAGTGCTGCATCACTACTTACTGATACCGAGTCTGCACGGTGTATAACGAAGTGGAACAAAAACCCTTAACCGCAGTTAATCAGATAATTTTGAGCTTTTGTACGCTGAGGCAGCAATTCGTTCATTGTATTCGGTCACAGTTAGAGTCACAGTAACTACAGTTGCAACAGTTTCACCGGCTGCAATGGTTGCTACTTATGCACATACAACTTATTAATTGTAGTTATTGTTGTTATTGTTGTTAGTGTTGTTACTGTTCTAGCCACATTGTTAGTAGGTACTTGCAGTTGCATTTGTCTGCAACATATCCCGCTCGATCATATTTCGCCAACACCAGCTACTTGTTGCCGTTGCTGTGGCCAGAGTGTTGCAGCGTTACAGACGCAAATACGAATGCGACACAGTAGCCAATTGTTTGCGCTTGTTGCTTCTGCACATTGTCGGCAATTGTTGCTTTGAAGTTTGCTCCTACTACACCGCAGTTACAACAGCAATTGCACACCACTATTCAATGGGTTACTTTAAGGCCGCAGCCTGCGAATCGTAACGTTCAGTTTACTATGCGCATGGGGCATGCAACGTGCAACACAACATGCGCACGGCATTAATTATATCATTATCCTTCATCTGGCAATTTATCTTTTTTGTAAATGCGCGGCATTGGCTAAGGTTAAGTCGAAGTCACTGGAATTGGAGTTTTTAGTTTTATTGTTGTTGTTGTTGTTGTTGTAAACGATCAAAAGAAGTGTTGAAGATCAGTAGTAAATAGTTGAAACGATGTTCATTACTATTTGAGTTCAAGTTTTAACTAATTGTGATTTCGATTTACAACTTTAATTGTGATCTACTTTAATCTGTGATTGATTAGGTTAGATATAGGCTGAGGCAAACTCAATTGTGATCGAGATATTTATAAATCCCAGAATTTTTGTGAAGTTCTGTTAATTTCATACTATTTAAATATATATTCTATCATTAAGTGGCTGGAAGTACCTACTTGTAATTCAAAGAAAGTGACCTTTAAGGTTAAGTTAGGCATCGTTTATAGATATGCTTTTACAAATAATTGGCTTCACGCTCCTTACATACTAGATAGTACGAAATTAATATTGGATTAATAGGTAGATTTATTTGTATACATTTTGCCGCAAAAACAGTTTAAGAAAATATTATTAAAATAGAGAAACAAATGCAAGAAAATATTTTATAGATTTATTTTAATAATATAATAGTTCAAATAATATTATAGTTAAGACATCATCTAGGTTTTAAGTTAGTATGATCTCCTCATTCAAAACTAAAACTTTGTCACTGCCCTACTTTAGCCATTGCTTCTTCCTACATATTTCTTGGTCCTATATTGCTTAGATAATTTATAGTGTGTCATTCCATATGAAATCACCTGCATACTAAAAATATATTTGTTGCCGAACTTTATTGGTCTTAGAACCTTACCGTGTAAAATTGAATCTATTCACATACAAATAATATTATCACTGGCATACATTATACTTGATAGTAGCCGCTCGACCAATAGTAATTGATTATAAATAAGCGACTTCAAGCACAGTCTTACTAAAAATAGATCCATGTGAAGGTGATTACAACTTAATTCTCCGAAGAAACTCCGCCAGGCGGGTCATGAATAAAACCAAATTCCGTGTATCAAACATTGCAATAGTTCTTGTATTTGAAGTCATTATTGAACAAATTCGGCTCTAAACGCCGCTCGCTTTGATTGTTGCTGCCGCTCGCGGGGTTGTTAAATCACTTCAGGGAAATTTTATCCTAGTTGAGCACTAGATGATACTCGCTTACAAAACCTCAATATACAACATCATCATATACAATATTTCTTCCGCAAATAATACAATATTTCGGTTCGGATTCCTGAATATGTACTTCAAAGATATCCCGATGTACTTTTACTAATGGATATACAGAAGATTCTTTTGACAATTCTCCCGAATACTTAAAAGATGTAATGGGAACATGAAAAAATGCAGACCCGTAAAACGCATGTATATGATTAAAATTTGGTGAGAGATTTGGGAAAGAAGAACTGATGGCGGCTTTACTGCCAATCAAGAAGAAGAATAAAAATCTACTGACATCTGGGTTCCAACATTTTTACTATAAGTTAAATCTCATTAAATCCGCACATTAAATTAACGCCAAAACATACTTTTGAACTATTTCTACTGCCACATAATACCGGCAGCCGATAGTACTGCCGCGAACAAACGTATCACAATGTCGACAAACGATATGGCGCTCATCAGGTTAATTAAGAAGGACTTGAGAACGACGCTAATTATTTTGAACTGCGCACATGTTCGTACAAGTGAACAAGTCGGTGGTAGGAGTGAGTAACTATACGCGCTTGAAATCGGTGACAGCGTGGACACCGGCGAATTGTCGAATAAGTTGGTGGTAACAAAGGGAACAACACAACCTACAATGTAACCTGGTGGCATGGCATTGGTGACTACTAAAAGCCTGCCATGTTCGGCGCAACTAAAATGTTGAACAGTTTATTTGAACATTCGTTTTTTCCCGCCTTAAGGCAATACTTTTTCATTAACTTTTTTCCAACTCCACATACCTACTCACCTATGTGTACATGGGCATATGTATTTGTTTAGCAAAATACGCGCTCATTATTTATCGCCAGCCAGTGCGAATGGGTCCGCGTATGTAGGAAGGACCATGAGCGCAATAATAAGAGGTCTTATGGTGGTCGCGGATGTGCGCGCGAATGTGCAGCCGCCGCATGTTGCATATGGGGCATGTAGGTAGGTCTCATTTGTCGTTGTCGCTGAACGAACAGTTGAACTTACTTATCTCTTGCAAGGCTGCAATTACCCATAAAGCAGCTCACTGGCTTAAATACTTTCGATCTTTACTGCAGTTGGCGGATCGCTTGGTCGTCTCCGCGTTGATGACGAAGTAGGTGATGGGGACGTAGGCGGTGGTATGTTCAGCCAACGTTAGTTGACTCGCTGACTTTTTACTCCTTCAGTTAGTTTCGTCCTTTCCGTATGTGGCAGCATTAATGTTGCTTTCAAATTCTCTAAGCGCTTTGTCTTCACAGTTTTTCCAAGCTGTTAGGCTATGCTACCGATGTAGTTGTGTTCTTTCTGCTGTTTTATGCTGCAAACGCCTCGTCTCCTTCGATACTCGTATTAGTTTTAAATAAATAATAAGCACAAGCACATCACATCGCGATGCAGGATGCTGTAAAACGGTGCGACAACAATCGCGTTACTATCGGTAATTAGCGACTGATTGATAATTAACAAGATACAATTTTGTAAGCGGTGATGTCTTCGCAAGATAAGCATACAGCAGAATGACGTCGCACAATCGTCGCGTTGTTGCTTCAGCCTCCGGCGACCAGCGGCTGCATGGTTGCTTAACTCCTCCATTCACCCCTTGCACCGTTGGCTGCTCATTAGCCATGGCACAGCGCAACTCCATAGCTCCCATATACATATACACCATATAATTGCCGTATTTGTGGTGCACGGATTTGACTTTATCACGCGTCGCAATAAATCATCTTTGCGGGCAAATGCTGTCAGCGAGACGTTAAACGCGTAGCAGGGACTACACGCTGCCTATAAAATGCGCAAAACAAAATCGCCAATAACTAAATGAGAGCAAAAAAGCTGTACAACATCCAGCGACATATCAGTGCTTGCTACAATAACAACAGCCTCTTGTACTTGATTGAATTGTCTCAACGCAACAGCGACGTTTTATCTGTATATATGATCGCGACTAACAAAGATTCCCCTAATTAAAATTCATCTGCACATGTTGTTGCTACCGAGATGGCACAGAAGGCGGTTCGTTATTTAAGCAGAGTGAAGTGGATGAACAAGTAAGCGATACTAAATGGACTCTGGACCGATAAATAATTGGTGATTGTACGAATAGAATAATATATGATATTGTAGAAATAAAAAGTGGGTTTGCCAATCAAGGCGGAAAATCGAATGAAGATTCCAGTTTTGCTGAGCGAATCACATATGGTTCTGTGATTATATAATAATAATATATAACCATACCCTATGTATAGGTTATATTTATACCTACCTATAAATATAATTATATAATTTTTTCTTATCCTACTTCCATTTGTATTTCCGATTTACATCTTGATGTTATTCCTACGTTTGTTTTAACAAACATTTTTCTTCTCAATATACTAAGCTGAGCCTTTGTAACGTCCGGCGTACGACCACAGCTCTTAGAAAAAAATATTTCCTATAATTTGTTATTTGAAACCACGCACCTTCAGCGACCACTATCTAAGTTTTTCCTTTATAAAGCTATGTCAAAAGTCATCATCTTACTATCATAATAAGTATAAAATAAAGCGCCAATAAAAGCTCAATTTCACCTCATCGAATAGTTCGATAGGGGAAGTTCTAAAAGGAAGAGTCGAGTTGCTTACTCGATTTTGTTAAAATTTCTTCATTCAAATTACCATTTAGAATGGTAACAATTTCCAAATGCGATTCCAATATCAAATTAATCTAGTCAGCAAGTACTATTTTGGCATACATTGTTGTAAATTTAGAAAAACCGTAGCCTCTCGATGAAATACATTTATGAGCTTTAGAATATCTGCTCTCAGTGAGTAAACAATCCAAAACAATGCATATTCAAAAGAAAGGTAAAGCAGTAGAGTTTCTGTGCGTTTCTTATGTCACCTAACTTCCCCTTCTTCGAATTCTCTCTCTCTCTCTTTTTATCTTTCAATAGACGAACCTCATATTGATCAAATAATATAAGAACTCTTCGATTATCGATTTTATACTAAAACTGTATCAAAAAAGAAGAAAAATTTAATCAATCTACATTTTCACTATACCTCTTATATCGTATTCAAATACGCCGAATATCGATAAAATACGACTATCCTAAATCGGTCCAGTTTTTAAAATTGATCTCGGAAAATATCGTAATGAAACAGAGAGTGTTAAACAATTGGATCGTAACTTCGTGTAGTAACGAATATTAATATCCTTCATTGTTCTTAGAAGTCATAAGATGTAACACGAGTGCAATAAATAAGTTCATCTATTGATTGCACTCGGCGTTTTTGATATATAGAAATCGAATTAATTTTCAATATATTTATATGCTAAATTTAATTACACATTTTTGGAATATTTATGAGTTTTACTCTATAAAATAAGAACATTTATAAATATATCTAAGATACTCATATATTCTTCATATTATTTTAAAGTTTAACTTGACGAGTTATTCGTTCGAAACTCTCTGCACGTATAAAAAACTGCCAAAATAGAATCTACTGAACATTTACCAGCAAATCAAAACAACTTAAACCCATTACCCCTCGTAAGCTCGAAATTTCCCACAAAACGGTATAGAAACGGTATAGAAGCAAACATATATCTAAGCTATATATGCAATTTTATTTACATTGATTTTAAACATAATTAAATAAATATTTATACATATATATGAATGTAGGTGCATGATACGATTATTGGAAGTTAGTTCTCTTCCACCAATTTCTCATGCTTCCATAAATTATATGATATTAGCGCTGAATTATAATCAAAATTAAATAACAAATAACAAACGGAGAAATGGTAAATATTGCAGCTAAAACAAAATTCAGGAAAAAGTTAAAAATTAATAACGTACTTTAAATTATATAATAATAAATATAATATATATATAAATATAATATAATATTAAATAAATTAGAAATTATATAATATATATTATATGTATAATATGTAATATAATAATTATTATTTATTATTATATTAATATATATTATGTATATATTAATATTATACATGTAACATAATTACATTATATTTTAATATTATTTTATATTTATATATATATTATATTTATTATTATATAATTATTTATAATTATATTATATTGTGTTAATATAATATATTAATTAATATATTAATATATAGTAATACATATATATATATATATATATATATATCATTATTGTATTGTATTATATTTCACGAAGTTACCTGAGGATAAAAAAGCAACAGAAATCTGAAACTGTTTAAGAAACATTTTAAATTGAATGAAAATATTCTTAAATTCTGGCTACATATGAAAAATTTCTGCGCTAAACAATTTAGCATATAATTGCGATATTTTTTTCAAATAGGTCAATGTCACATGTCTAAACTAAAGACAAAATATTAAAATTTGGTTTAAAAACCCAGAGGTATTATAGCTAGTAATTAGTGATTCTAAAGAATAAAATTTTCCAAAAAAAAAAAGAAGGAGTGAGAATATAAAATGTTCCAATAAGATGAAACTTCAAGAATATCAAAATAATCAATTTTTAAACATAAATAGTAATTTGTAATAATTTAATGAAGCCTTTTTGTGCACCCTTTAAGAGGTTGTTTCCCATAATCAAACAAAAATATCTGATAAAGCGATGAGGGCCCGGTTAAAATCAATTTCATTGTAATAGAATCTTCGGTAACAAAAATGCCCACAAAAATTCATGAAAATTCCCTACTCGAATATCTCAACTGTAGGAACATTCAAGTTTTCTTAACAAATAAAATCGAAAATGTTCACAATTTAAAAAAAAAACTTGACTAAAAGGGAACGAGTAAGTTCCTTAGTTGAACGTGCATAAGTTGAATTTTTTTATATAGGCTACAGTTCAAAGTAGGAGTATATTTTATTTTTATTGAAATTGCTATATTTAGAGCGAACATGCGTGCATATTTGACACATAACACCCGTTTTTCATACAAAATATGTATGTACAAGTAATAACAACAATAACTTTGGATATTCCGACAGCTTTTAAAAATTTTACGAATTCTCAAAACCATTGTAAACAAATAAACTACCAAACTGACATTCTCGGTAGTGCTTTAAATTACTAATAAGCCTATTCTATACGAGTGTTAATGGAACACAATACCTTAGCTCATCTAAATCCCTCTCCTAAGAGTTCCTATCGACAAAATTTAGGCGCTCTTGCGCTGCCTCCAATTAATGCTTACTTGTTTGTATAAAATGTACATAATTATAATGTAAAAGGTTCAACAACTCATGTCTTCACTCGCCCTCACGAACAAAGGCTTAATTAATTAATTCCCCTTAATCAATTTATCAAAATTTATCATTCGCACCAATACCGCTGTCACACATGCCCATTATATTTAAGCACCAAAAACATACGAATGATGAGTAAAGTCGTTGCACTCGTACACGCTGCCGAGCAACCACGAAAAAGGTGTTGATCCTGCACCGGCGATAACAACTTCATTAACAAGGTGAAACATCAAAACAGCAAACCTTCAGCCACTGCCAAAACTTCGTGCGCTCAGTGAGAGAACACAAGAAAAAAAGTAAGGTGTTAGCCAAGACATCGATGAATTAAGATGGCAGCGCCGAAATCGAGTGCAGCCAATTGAGTGTATGGGTGTGCGTGTGTGTGGATTTCTGTATACTTTTGCTGATCATACATCATTTAAACGCTATAACACGCGCATTAAGGACATTCATCTAAATGGGCACATTTTTTAACTTTCCTTCCTGAAGCGCTGAGTACGGAGAAAAAAGGCGGCAAGGTTTGTTCAACAAAAACAATAATAAAAGAAGAAAACATCCTTAAAAGCGGCACTTAATAAATTCAGTCAACGAACACAATGGAAAATTTATTCTTGTGGAGCAAACATTTGACGTTTTCACTTCTGGATTAAAGTGCACCCGAACGAATTTAGAATGTGAGCAGGTGCATTTTGAAATCTAGCAGAGGTTGCCTTCAACTTCTTGCTGATCATACATTAAAGAAATTTCAAAAACATTTTGGACAGAAGCATCTGTCAGGATCATATGTCATTTCTGTAATTTATTGAAGATTTATAAGATGTTTTGAATGTGCAAAATTATGCAATAATTCTCTATAGAAGGAATTCTATTTTCATATTCTTTTCAAACTTATGAATGCCAAATATTTAATTTAAATATAGAATAACGGAATTTCTATAAAATGTGTTCGAGTGGCAATCTATGTATGGTATTTACATTTGACATAGTTTCGAATTTCAATGCCTTAATAAAATGTTAAAGCACTCAGTCACTTTTTTCTCATATATGTACTTATTTTGTTATAAAATATTAGTTGTTATATATAGATACCAAAATTCGGCTAGCATAAATTTTACTAATGTTTACAGTTAGCCAGTGGAAACAATAATTTTCGGATAATTTAAAAAGGGTTTATATGTATATTAAATATTTATGACGTACATATTTTTGTGAGCATTGCCACCTGTTTAAAATATTATTTCAATATTACATTATTGGTATCAAATAAAAGGTACCTGAGAAATCTTTAGTGTATTTAGAAATATTAAAAAAGAAATTGACATTAATAGTTAAGATTGGAAATTTTTGTACTTTCGCAACGTGTTGGGCAGAGTTCTCCTAATGGTTGTTTGTAGCACCTAAAACAAATCAAGATAGATATAGAGTTATATCTATATATCAAAATTATCACGACGAGATGAGTTGAATTACGGATGTCTATTTGTCCGTCCGTCTGTCCGTCCATCAGTGCAAGTGATTACTTGAGTAGAAATTAAGACACTTGATGAGGCTTGGAAACATGTGTTTCCTGGCACTATGAAAAGGTTGGTATTGCAAATTTGCGTAATCGGACCTTTGCCACACCCACAAATTGTCGTTAAGCGAAAACATATAAAGTGCTATATCTAAGACACAAATCAAGATGCAAAACTGTCATTTTTACAGGGAATCGCCGAAGAAAGGGGCACCCGCAAATTAAAAGTTTTTCGAAATTGGTTATAACCCCGTCCCCTAATAAGTTTAATGTACATATATCACTAACCTCTAAACCTATATTTACCAAACCTACCGGGAACAAATCCTTCCAGCAGCTCATAAAACGGTATGAAAATGGGTGAAATCGGATAATAACCACGCCCACTCCTCACATAACGATTATGTTGAAAAGTACTAAAAGTGTGATAACTCACTAAAGAAATACGTCAGAAGCTTTAAAACTTAAAATCAAGATGGTACGGGAGGTTTGGGACCGCTCACTTTTAGCTGAAATTTCAAATCTCAACAACTACTTAACCAAACTCAACTAAATGTTGCATATTACATTATATTTAAATCCTTATATTACAATGTGAAAATGGGTGAAATCCGACCCAAACTGCGCCTACTTCCCATATAACATAATTTTAAATCCCATAAATTAAATTAAATAAAAATTATAAAATTTTAAATAAAAGTGATATTTTCACTTTACAGATTATAAATCAAACATCAATGGAGATATCGGAATAAAACTTTGCACAAATAGTGCCTTCAAGTTATGTCATCTCACTTCCAAAAATGGTCGAAATCGAACTACAACTTTTCAAGTCCCCAAATACTGAGTATGTGGACCTCAGTGTCTATGGCTGACTTTTTACGGAAAATGTCCTTTTTTCTGTGAAATGTATTAATGAAATCCAGAGGACACTTTTCTCTGACAATAATGTGCCCTTGTGTCAAAAATTAGTAAAATCGAGTCAATATTTTCTTTAGTACCTATACACCTAATACAAGAAAATTCTTGTTGACTTTATACCGTATATATTGGACAGTCTGCGAAATATCCTAATGAAATTCAGAGACAACTTCTCCTAGTAATAATGTGTCTTAATGCCAAAAATAATTGAGGTAGAATTGAGTCAATACATCCCGTAGCCCCCATATGTCTAATATACGATTATCAAACTTGCATTTGACTTTATACCGTGTATATCCGTCAATATGTAAAATATCTCAGCAAAATTAAATAAAAGCTTAAATCTTTGTTTTACTATAAATTGGTGACGAAATGGGTGAAATATACGAATTGTCCCAGCCCCCATGTACTACATGTAACAATTTCCGTTTTCTAGTGTACTCTATGCCCAATATATTGGTCAAATTGTGAGCTATTTTAGTACAAATTAGTGGAAATATGTTCTCGAGTATAATTTAGTTTAATGCCAAAAGTAAATGTTATCGCTTAGACCCCTAGCCCCAATATACCCAAAAGAGCGATTTACGGCTTCCCAACTGTCTAAAACGTTTATATAGGTCAATATGTGTGATATTTTAATGAAATTAAGTAGAAATAATTTCTTAATATAATGTGGTTTAGCGCTGAATACAAGCGAAATTGGTCTAAGCCCTTGATCTGAGGTTATTCCCAGAAACAAATTCGATTTCTTTTCCTTACTCCCAGAATAAATTGTAAAAGTTAGAATTTTTTTATGGCTCTAGACTGTCCTATCGCCTTAAGATATCACAATGCCACCTATCCAGAAGACGAACAATTTAAACGAAGAAAGTGTATGCCGATGAGATGGTTCAATTAAAACAAGTTGACATGAGAAACAATGCAGTGTTATTTACAATTTGTCCCATACTATAAATTAATGGAATAAATGATGTTCAGAATACCTTGAACAATGGCAAAGCGCTTCTTACCGTAGCCATAATATATATACCTATATGTATTTCAACAGATAAATAATTTCTAAGTATCATCCAATTCATCTTCGAAGTTCTGAATCTTCTCACCTTCCAAGGATCAGCGTTAACTGGTTTATAATGTGGTTGAACGCAGATGATGCCGAGTACAATTTCGCGGTGAATTTTACCACTAGAGCGGTGCAGCTATCGTTGGAATCTTTAGTTTTAAAATTTAGATGATGTTAAGCAACATCAACCACAAGATCTGAAACGGCATTTATGCAGCTTTTTTGCGAGGTTTGAATCATTTGCCAATGCATACACCTTTTGACAGCCAATGGCAAAGTACAGGGCGCCAATCTATTTAATTTCTACTAATATTCCGCCTTCAAAACACCCTCTACTCAGTTTTCACGAATAGATGTCGCGGTGGTGCAGGAAAAACCAAAACCAAGAATATGTTACCGCAGCATGTTGATATACAAAAGAATAGGGGCATTCAAGTTTAAGAAAATAAAATTGTTAATTAAATTGATTACGCACTATCTCTCATCGGCAAAATAGAAGAAGTATTACTGCAAAATAACTTTTAAACGATTTTCATAAAACCTATATAAATTTCTTTTAAGGGATCACGAGAGTCTAGGGTTAATAATAGGATTTTTAAAAATCGGAAAATTTTCTTTCGGCTTTACGTACACTTTAGATTCATAAAAGATTATTCAATTAGTAGAATAGTGAAAAAAATTCCCTTTGTACTCGGTGACTATAGCACGTATTCCTTGAAAATTTAACTGCAGCTTCACAGCAATATTATCTAGTTAACTACGTACGATATTATAATTACAACATTTTTCTCATGTTCATTAAGATTTCGTTTTGCAATTATTTCAGATCTCACGAATTTTTGAAATTACCTTCTCCCGTTATGACCCTCTTGAAAAAGTTGATTCCGAAGATTGCCCTGCAACCGCCATTTTGTATCAAAATATCAATATTAAAAATTTTTTACGCATGTTTAATAAAGCCCGAAAGAAAGAATGAATTGTATCCCATGATAAATTGTTAAAGTTAAACCGTTTTAAGACTCTAGACTGGCTTAACTCCAGAAAGGATGTGTTATATGAGGATTTATTAAAAGTATATATATTTATGTTTTTCGAAGCTATACTATATTGTCAAACTCTTCGCATGAGTTACTGGTTATAACCATTATTGATAGCTCTTCATATCATATCGAAATAGTATCGAAAATAGTATCGAAAGCCTTAATTATTTTTTGAGACACCATTATATGGGTTTAATTTGTATTCATCTATGCAAGGCAAAATTTAAATTCACGATAAACACGACTTATAAAGGGAGAAATATCAAATGTCTCAAAGAATTTTTGACATCAATTGCAAAAACTGCAAAACTGCTCAAAGTTGTCTCTTTAAGAACCCTCTCCTGGGATTTGTACAAACTCGTAAATATGTATGTAAACATATGTATGTAAATAGAATATAAAAGCGTAGCATTATCGTTGTCTGATTACTTAAATTTTCTGCTTTTGATTCGTAATATCGAGATATTACTTCTCAGAGGTTTAAACATTGTTTTTTTGTGGATCGAGATTTTTACGAACTATTGTTAAACATTAACTATGTTAATATTTATTTCTTTGCGACCAATTCGCCCCTCTGCTTTAACTATATTTCTGCTTAATTTTATTGAATGTCGAAAATCTTAGATACTGATACTTAACTTTTGATCAAATGAAAATGTCCGTAAACTTTATGGTCACTTTTAAAAGATACACGCTTATACAAATGTATATGAATTTACCATACGAATTAATTGAAAAATATTGTCACAGTTGGTCTTCCAGGCACTCACATTTAAGCTCAATCAGAGTAGAGATATATATGAAAACTAAATAACATTTATCGCAACATAAGTAAATTTTATTTTATTGCAAAATATTACAGTATATTATTTGAAATTGAATACAGTTTGTTCTTTATTGTCCACATTTGCAGCCGCTGCCGCAACCACAGCTGCCACTCTGAGTTTGAGAACCACATTTGCAATCTGAAACCATAGGCACAGGCATCAAGCGATTTATTAATTAAGGCAAAAACAAGTACGTATGTATTTGTTAAACAAAAAGTTTTGTCAACACACGTAGTCAAATCAACTGGAAACTGAAAACTTACCGCTTCCGCATGGACAGCACTTACAAGCCGCGCCGCAGCCACAATTACCGCTCTTTGGCTGAGTGCCACATTTGCAACCTAACAAATAAAAAAAAAACTCATTTTATATAAGAGGTATCCTTAAAGGACCCATATATATATATATATATATATTAACATATATATGTATGTATGTACATTTGTAACCTGTGTGCACTTACCGGTTCCACATGGGCAAGGCATTTTAAGTATTATTCTGCTTCTTTCCTGTTTGTTTGGAATTGGAAATTTAATACTAAAATTGAAATTAAGTTTTTATTGTTATTGTAACACTGGAAATAGACGTTGTAACTTCAAACGAAGACTATTGTTGTGGTTAGTTAATGTGTCCATTTTATAGTCTAAAGTATATAAACGGTTATGAAAAGCAATTATGGATTTATTGTCCAAAAGCATATGTATAATTTGTTGGTGTTGCGCGCAAAACTGTATTGTTGGCTAATCACCACGAAAATTCTTTGGTGCAGTGTGCAAATGATTTTCTGAGGGCTTTTCACACGGCTTTACCCAAAGTGTGATCTCTTTACTGGCTTTGCATACACACATCCCGATATGCATGTGTACATGTGTATTTGTGTTATTGCCACTTTAAGTGCAGTGACCGAGTAGAAATTACAGAACTGCCGGGTAACATTGGAGTTAACTTTTTACTACTACACTACTACTTTGATTATCAGTATAGTACGAAATTGGCGATTTAATGTCGTTTATGTATATAATAACTTTCATTCATTGACGATTAAGTGGTTTTATTGTGGAAAAGAAGAAGAATCGAATGCCTCAATATATATATATATATATATACATAAATTTGTCATATTGACATTTTGATTCAAAATGGCGACTACTGGGCCAATCTTCGGAATCATCTTTTTCTAGACACGCTCTATGGGCGACGGTGATTCCAGAAATTCGTGCCATCTGAAACAAAATAAAAAACGGCGTCTTGATCTACATAAGATTTGCCAATCAAATTAATTTACTTTCAGTTTTACAACAACTTTTCGCAAAATAACTAACTTGTTGAAAAAGTGTTAGGTTTTTTTTTTACCGAAATATCGTACGTAGTTTACTAGAAATCGTTACTGTGAAGCTTGGTTCAATATCCGAATACCATTGTAGTCAGATTTACAGTTTCGAGAAAAACGCATTTAAGGTTTTGCGTGCTGAAGCTGCCTTATAGGGGAAACAATGTGAAAAGAAGTGAACAATGTTTTAGACTTCTAAAGTGTACTTTAAGACAAAAACAAAATCATATACTGACCTAACCCCTCAAAGAATCAAATACCTATGTAATTTCCGATAACGCCTAGGATCTCATTCTAGCTTTAAAGCAATTTAATTGAGTAACATAATTTAATTGACTAATAAATATAATTAGAAATATATTTAAGTATCTAGTATTCAATTTTTAATAATAGTTAATTTGTATAGGTATAATTCATCAATATAATAAATCATCAATTAATTATAAATCATTCCTACTGGGCAATCCCACACACAATGTTCAATTGATACAATTACTCTTCCACTTGTGCACACCGCACGGCCAAATAACCAAATGCTACGTGCCCATAATCTATAGAAATGCGTAGACAGTTATGTGTACACTGTATTTTCGCCTCATATATAGATAGATATACACGTACATATGTACATACGCCGCACTGTAGGCAAACATATTGCGCACCGCACTTCAGCTACAGACTTCGGGCCAGCTTTTGCACACTGCACCATGTAACTCCTACAGACGAGCCCCGATTCAAGTGTTTTGATGTGTATAAAACCGAGAGGAGCAACAACGAGTCGATCAGTGTAACAACATTTGGCGTTTACAAAGCTAAACTTGAGTGATTAACAAAATAAAGATACTAGCTGATATTAGCAAAAAAATTTAATTTTTCTCAAGTGTGAAGAAAAATATAAACAAATTAAAACAACAAAATGCCTTGCCCATGTGGAAGCGGTAAGTAAGCAGATAACGATTTAATTATCACAACTTTTTAACTTCAATTTATACTTTGTTTTCCAACAACATATTTTTACACATTTTTTAACGCTTTTTCTTTGGTGTTCGTGACATTAGGTTGTAAATGCGGTTCGGAGCCTAAGACTGGCAATTGCGGTTGCGGTTCAGCGTGCAAATGCTGTCCATGCGGAAGCGGTAAGTGACCTATCTATGTACAATTCTACATGTGACATTAAGAAAAAGCTCATAAATCAATTAAACTTTGAAATTTTATATTTTGTAAATCTAATTATTTTACTTTCAGCTTGCAAATGCGGCCCACAAACAAAAAGTGGCAACTGCGGTTGCGGCTCGAGCTGTAAATGTGGCCAATAAAAGAATGCATCATTTGTACATATATCTAATATCATTCGCTGAAATAGCCGTACCTTATTATGTTTAAGTCACATATCTACTTTTAATTTATCCTAGTATATATATTCCTACATACAAATAATAACAGTTGTATATACACACATTAATGTAAAATATGTGCGTGATACCAAAATAACCCTATCGCATTTCTTTATCAATAAATAACAAAAAGAAAACAAATTCTCTCTTTCTCTACATACACTATGGTTTCGGTACTATTCGGGAAATCAGAGTTGATAGCGAATTATTGCTCAATTTCCGAACTAAGTTGGTGAGAGTGTTAAGTGTTAATATAAATGATTAAACAGTAATAAAGACCTATGAACATATATATATGTTCTTAAATAAATGTATACAAATGTACTTGATAAGTTTTCGAATTTATTTATAAAAATCGCTACGCCTTTGGAAAATATTCAATACCGACCACCAGAACTACTGACTAATTTTGCACCAGACAATGTTCACTCCTATATAGACATTCAACATATGCTTCTCAATGAAAATTCACTAGTATTCTAGACTAGAGCTATTGATTGTGTGATTCTTGTGAAAGCAGAAGCACACATTGAACCAATGATTGAATACTATAACAAACAGGTAGAAAAGTTTAGTAGTTTAGTATTAGATAAAGAGTAAAGAGCAATAGCAGTTTCGTATTAAACAAAAGCATAATTTTTTAAAGGCAAAAATCGATTGTATATTAAACAACATCGTGTCATAGAGGCCGATAAACCGTTTACAGCGAACTTCCAACTTTTCGATACCATATTTGCGGTACGGATTGTCTTTTGCTTCTAGATAAGCCTCAGTCTCGACGATTTATTTCCAGCTACCATTCTCTTGAGGTATGAGAACAGGAAAAAGTCGCTGGGGAACAGGTCCGGAGAATATGGTGGATGCGAAAACAATTCTCGCAACTTTGCCATCGTTTTCATTGACTTGTGACACAATGAATCCGTCGGTTGTGAGCTCTTGCGGCTCCCACTTTTACACAGAACTTTCGGATATCCAAATTATCGTAAAAGATATGTCCAAAACGTTGCTTTTGTATCTTTCATTTATCAGTTATCTTAATCAACCTCATTTTACGGTCTTGAGAAATGATTTTATGGATTTTCTGATGTTTTCGTCCGTAACAGCCCTTTTTGGACGTCCAAAGGGGCCTTCGTCTTCAGTGCTCATATGACCTGTACGGAATTCTGAACAAAACGTTAATGAAAGGTTGCTCCGCCTTAGACAGAGCCGAGATAACACTCATCAAATGTTTTTTTAATATCAGCAGATTTTTTCCACAAAAAATTGTCCAAATACCAAAACTTGCGTCATTAAAGTGCTACATCTCCCGAAGTAATTTTCCGAAACGTGTCTTCCGAAAGTTAGTTATAATTAAAAAACTATGAAATGATTGTTCAAAAAAGTCATTACTGGTGACCAATCATGGATGTATAGTTTCCTGCTTCCAAACTACATAGGTGATAGTTTTTGAACCTATAAATGGGAACACACTTGAATTTTATCAATTTTAGGCTACTAGAATTTAATTTTAATATATTTCCACATACATATGTGGTATAAACAAAAAGAATTTCGTGTCCAGTTCGCAACAATTCAATTTAAGCTTTGTTTTTTAAGAATTACTTAAGATTGCTTTATTTTAATTTTGGTTTACGTGTTTCGATAATTTCAAGCCGAATCTTGTCGTCTAATTATATCTGAAGTACTAAGCGGGTTTATATATTCTAATACAGAAAAGTATTACTTAGAATAAATATCCATTTGTTTATTAGACCATATACACGTATAAACATAATAAGCTCTTCGCAGACAATACTTTCGTTAGCAATAACTCTAACAACCAGAATCAGTACACGATTACTTGTCAAGTGAATTGGTCAGGAAGAAGAATTAAGTCACTCCTAGTTTTATTAAGAAAAATTTAAGAAATGAATTGTCCTTGTGGAAGTGGTAAGTAGATATTTTAGGTATGTAGAAGGAAAATACAAATATGTAAGAAAAAGTAGGCACAACGCCTAGTATATTAAGTGA
Organism: Bactrocera minax; assembly: GCA_021498325.1. Taxonomy (NCBI): domain Eukaryota; kingdom Metazoa; phylum Arthropoda; class Insecta; order Diptera; family Tephritidae; genus Bactrocera; species Bactrocera minax. Next base: position 1,829,496 of record JAKEEE010000011.1, on the reverse strand, counting down.
TTGGGTCAAATCTCGACCGGACCGAATCTAAAATTAGTTCAAAGTTTACCGTAACAATTCATCAGCTGCACATTTTAATTGAAATACTCAATTAATTTACAGGTTGCAAATGTGCCATCCAATCCCAGAGTGGACGCTGTGCTTGCGGATCTTCATGCAAATGTGCCACGAACAAAAAGTAATTTACAACTAAAAGAAGGAAGAAATAAAATAAAAATCATTGCATATAAACAATAAAATTATGCATCACATAAATTGTTTATTTACAAATATATGTACATGATATCTTTAACTTATGTCAATTTATCTTTGCATTAACAAAAAGCGATGAAAATAAACTTCATTGACCTCTAGGGAATGAATGTGAGCATGTTTAATTGAAGAAAACTCTTTCAATTGAATCTCAGCGCATGTATTTATAGTATATACTTATATATCCATATGGTATGTATGTACATTGATGAAGTGCATATTTTGTTTTCATGCTCTCGAAATTTGAACGTTGCAAGTTTTCAGGCAGCGAAGGGTATTCGTTACCATAGTGAGCGTCTCGGTAGAATTGTGCATTTGTTTGTATGTAGTTAAGTTTCTAAGCTTATGTAGAATCTTCTATTGGTGATTATTTATGTAAATACATATATACCTCCATATTTTAAAATCCAGATATGTATGCATGTATGACATTCTCTTGTACCTCTTTCTTTTTACATACATATTTATGTACCTGTGGGATAGTGCGACACAAATTGTTGACATGATCTACGACATGTAGTACTATATTGCGCTCTACTGAAGGGAGAGTGATCACCAAAAGACAGGGGTCTCCAAACGTTTATTTGTCGAAAGCAATGTAAAAGTCTATTAAGTATAATTTTTAGGAAACCTATTAGAAATTTAAGTAAACATTAACCCCACACAATCATAGCAAATTTAATTTATTTAAAATTATTTGTGAAATGATACTTTATAAATTGATAAAACTTCGAACCAACTGCATTTTTGTTGATTTTGTGAAAAAAAAAATGTACCTCACCTGCATGAGAAAAAATATGTTTAGGTAAGAAGGAGCCCCTAGGTCACACTTGGACGAATTATTAATACATAGAAAACGGTTGAATTTATTTATTTTTTGTGTACAGAACTTTCATAGAAATAATATGTACAATAGAAAATAAATAGAAATATCAGTTGAAGCAAAAGCTGCCCAATCCCATAGATCCAATGCATACAATCGAGTTCGACGTACTCAACTGAACCAAATATATAAAATATTTTGGAATGGCTGGTAAACGTAACAGATATCAAATCTATATGATCACGTAATTGTTTAAGGCGCAGATGCTTTTAACGATTTCGCACAAATGAGCTGTGTTTATCACCAGAATAATGTTGCGCACATAATGCACTATTATAAAAGCATTAAATTTAAAGTAAGACTATTTTGACAACATTGCAAAACATCTCACACAAAATTACAAAGTTCTTCCAATTTTATCAGTATAACGAAGTAAAGTTAGCATTTGTTGAAACTTCATGCTTAAGTTTAAGTTTTAGTTTTGTTTAAACAAAGTTGGCCTTCATTATAACTCTTAAATTTTTGAATAAACGTTGCGGAACGGGGTTAAGCTAGCTTATATTATATATGTATATAAATTATGAAATAATAAAGCTGCCTTCCAATATTAGAGGAAATTATTGCTACTAATAATTATTGAAATCTGCAGCTGTTACTCAAAGTCAATGAGTCACGTGAATAGTATGCGTTTGAGAATCGCTGACTCAACCCTGTGAAATACCTCATTTCGAGAGCATATAACAATTAACTACGATGTCGCGAACCCATAAGCCGCAGACTACTCAGTCGCCATCAGACAAGTATATACATATGTACATTTGTCACTTTGCACACCGCACTACAGAGTTACCGAACGAAAAGACGTGAAAGACGAAGTGGAAACGATCTCGAATCAACTAGAAAGAAGAGTAAGTTCTGAGAAGGTAGAAAAAAGAGCCTCTATAAAAGCATAACACAACCGGCTTTGGTGAACAGTGAGCGAACATTTGCGTTAGATAAAGTGCAAAGTGTTTTCATATCGCAATTCAGTGTTGAAGATTTTATCCAACAACAAAGAACATCAATTTTAGTGAAAATGCCGTGCCCCTGTGGAACTGGTTAGTGGCATATCGAAGAAGTTTTTTTATAAATAATCAATACTTTAAGAAAAACTTTTACTTCTAAATTTTTCAATAATAATTTCTCTTTCAGGTTGTAAATGTGGCACTCAAGGCCAAGGCAATTGCGGTTGCGGCAGCGGATCTTGTCAATGTGGCAGTGGCAAAGGTTGCTGCGGCAAATAAAGTGGTACGGCAGTATTGAGTGGTATTTGCATTGTGTAGCGTAGAATATTCAATACGCTGCAAATAACCATGAATTATCGAATCCATATTCATTTTTTAAACATTTAAAAGAAAATTATTTAGTATTAAACTCATCACATTATTTAGAAGGGTAAATTAAATTATAGATTACACATTAGATACTTAAATTATGAATGCATATGCAGTGCATATTTGGCTTCAATAAATGTTTATTTTGAAAATTTGAACTTTTGTCTGGGAAATTTGTTTTCATACCGGGAAATGGCTTTCTTTTTCATTCAATTTAACAATGAGAAATAAAATATGTAAAGTTCGAGAAAATTTTATAAGCTTCTGGGTAAAAATTTAATTTTTTTTTATCAACCTAATACTCTCAGTGTAACTCAAACTGTACTGTTGAAAGTTACTTTTTCATGTGAACAAAAGGAAAACAATAGTTTGGTTAATTAAAAGTTCTTCCAGAGATAAGTGGTTGTAAGAACACTTTGGGTACACAACTACGTCTGCAGAGCCCTAACATTGTATATATAAAACCCTATCAGAGGACATCGGCCGCTTAATCGTGGGTCCATACTTATTAGAATGGATAATGAATACCTACCGAATAAAAAATTTAATTTAATTCGCAAACAAATTAACAAATATAGCACAAGTTAGTAAGTTAATACCAAGGTTCGCTTGATATATCCATTCTCCACCAAATTGAAAGCATATTTGTCAGATCTACTGTAAGCCCTATATTTGACTTATCAGTGAGGAAAGCAATTTTTCTCTGTACACAATAGCGGAAAAGTGTTAAATGAAGCTAATGTGGTTATGAACAAGCAAGAATATACCATAACTTTTTGGAACTGAATTATGACAAACATTGTAAGTGGTGGACAGAAACCTTGGTGATGCCAAGAAAGCTCAACTTATAATTAAATGTATATTTACTATGTTGTAATAATAGTACTTATTCTAAAGGAGGAAGCCTCGAAAACATGAGCAATGACATGATAATGTAATTAAATATCCTAAGAGGGTCAGTCTGAAAAAAACGTATTCAATTAATTATGTTCAGGTAAAAAAAGGAGCTTGCGGCAAACCTGCTCCCAAGAAAGTGAAGACTATCCTATGGACCTGAAAGAGTAGCCACCGTTTTGTGAGATTCAAATTATGTGATCTACATCAACTACCTGGATAAGGTCAAAACGGTCATAGAGTTTTAATATGTCGAATTATTGACCTAATTCGATGACGAGTTGCTGGAAAAACGACCCCTATTCTCCCCCATGACAACAGACTTTTAAGAACTGAATTATTTTTTGCCGTTAGGAATCCAAATTAGACCTACTTTTTGCTACCATATTTTTGAAGAAACATTTTGTCTTATTGGTCGTAAAAGATTTTAGAGTATATATATTTTCCACTATGAATATGTTTCAAAATTATAACTATGGTATTTTGGTGTTTTGAACTATTTGGGTAAATAAGAAATACCTCGTTTCTGAACCACATGTTTTAACACTAATAATAAAATTTGTGATTCGGGTCCTATTTTCGAATTATTTTAACATTTAACTTTAGAATAAAACATCATATATTTTAAACCACGTTTATTACAAAAAGGATTAATATCACCAAAATGTACAACAACAACATTATCATAGAATATATGTATCCTCGTGCAAACAGAAATAATTATGATTAAATAAATATAATCACGCTTTTTTCATTTTTTCATTTTATGTATCTATATGATATTTACATGTATGTAGGTTTGTATGTGTATTTACACTTGACCGCGAATAATATACATATGTATGTATGTATGCTTTGAAAACTTGTCTGCTCATTTAAAAAGAAAAAAGCTTTAATAAATAATAACAACCCTAATACATTCCAAATCACTTAATAACAATATTTTGAGCCAGCCGTTTAACAAAATCCACATTCAGGAAATTCGCCATCCATGTAAGGAGAGATTTTTTGGGCGGACGACAATGCCGCAAACCCGCCTCTTGGCAACAAACATTCGGAAAGCAGTCCAAGGTAGATGCGCAAGTCTTTGGATGTAGATCGAAGATAGGTGGCGGCGGTGGCGTACATTCGAGGTACTCAGAGACTGTATGAGAGTGAACAATTTATTATTGCAAATTAATTTGTTTCACCGAAAGCCTTACGATAATTGAAGGAGCGCTTCACCGGTACTGGTACTGTCTCCAGCTCCGGCTGGGAGGTCCTGCAGTAGCGCTTCATTCCATCAGGGCAGCAAACTCTTGGCCAACAGTCCGTGTCTGTTTCACATTCCTGCACTTGCCACCATAGCTCGGCTAGTGGGCGGGTTGGACATTTACGCGGTATCAATCCCAATAAGGCTATATAAAATATTTTGCTTGAAAAGGCTTATTTATTTATTCAAATGTATTGCTTACGTGTATGTGAAGTTTCTTCAAGCGGTTTGGATATGCCCGAGACACAACTCTTTGCACCAAATATTTCACAACACAGTTCATCGCGGTTCCAAACGGTGCAATCTTGGTCGACTTTACAAATTTTGGGAAATAGCTGGAAGCGCACTTCACTCTCCCGTGGACAATCAAAAAGATTACGCAGATTTTGCGCTGTATTGCGTTTATCCTTTTCGCCAACCGCCTCATTGGACTTTTGCGCTTGCGTGCCGAAAAAGTTAAATGTTGGCAAAGCAATGCGAAATGGTCCATCCGTGTCGCTCTTCTTGGGTGGAAGCGCTGTTGTCGAAATTTGATTAGAGGCTAAGGGTGTTAACGTTGTCGGTTTCTCTTTTTGAAGAGTGTTTTTCTTATTTTTAACTGTTGTTGTTGTAGTTATTACTGGTGGTGGAGTATATTTTTTTGGTGGCTTTTTTGTTGACGATATCTTGGGTGGACTAGAAAGAGCCCAAAGAGAGGGAGAGAAAAAACTGAAAGGATTACTCGGTGCGTTGTTGAGAACAGCTGGAGCACGAACTGTAATGAAAATAATAATTTATGGAATATTTTATATGAGTATAATTATGAAATAACAAAACTAAAATTAATACGTCCAGATGTGGATTAGGTGCGTCACTAATATTTTTAATATATATCAGGCATAATTATATGCTTATATGAATAAATGTCCGTTCAAAGTTTTAAATTCATCATTATTTCTTCAGTGGTATTATTCGATAGGCAATTTTTAAAATTTGAAAAAAAAATTATTTATGTGCATATATATTTTTGTATATACCGGCATAGTGTTATTTGAGATATAGCAGTCTAAACTCGAAAATAATAAATTTTCACACTCTCGCAACATGTTGCAAATTTTTTTTTCACCCGATGGTTGTTTGTAACGCAAATTTGTCATAGATATACTTTTCCATATCAAAATGATCGAGACATCGATTGTTTGTGAAAGGAACTACTCGAACGACGCTACGCAACAACTCTCTATATAGCTCTGGCTTTATTATTTCTGATACAAAACATCCGAAAGTAATACAAACATTTCCTAGCCCCAAGTACCGAGTATGAGATATTCCGTCCTTCCGGTCGACGAATTAGCGTATTAGGTATTAGGTTCGTTGAATACGGGTGGTATCTTAACAATATTGGTTAAGGGTATATTGTTTAGAATGAAAAACACCTCTTGAGTTTTTTTTTAACCTTTAAATACTGTTATAATAAACAAACCAATATTTTAGACAATGTGACTCTTATAATTATATATATAAGTGCGATATAAACATGTAATATTTTTGGGCATGAATTTGATCACAGAGCTTTCCTGAAAAATCAGTCATTATATATATGCGAGAACGGCCCGTTAACGACTTAGCCACACCACCCGATAGCAAAAGAAATTTACCAAGGTGTGGAAAAGAACAGTATTGGTGAGTGATACCATTCTTGTTTTTGGTAGAAAACTCGCGCAGTGAAATCAAACAACGCTTGGATCCTGTGTATGGCGACTCTTTTCCTTCAATAGCAACTTTTTGTTTAACGAGTTTCAACGTAGTCAGATGCCGGGTTTTGATGAGCCATCAAATAAACTTTGAGCGAAAACAGATCACCACCGTTTTCGGGGATTCACAAGGTGTGATCTGTAACGACTATCTGGAGAAAGGCAAAATGTTCACAGAGCTCTATTGTGCCGAATTATTGGACTGATGCGGTCGAAGAAAAAAGTGCTCTTCCATCATGACAAAGCACCGCCTCACACCTCCGCCATCGCCACAGCCAAATTGGTCGAATTAGGAAACGAACTGCTGCACGACTCATTTTTGTTTCCAAACTTGAAAAAATCACTCGTCGGTTCAAAAAGGTTGTAAAATCGCTGGATCAAGTGTATGGAGATTAACGGAAGTTATGTTAAGAAATAAATCGCCATTTTTTCAAAATTTTCATTTTTTTGTTTGTAGGCTAAATAACTATTGGACGACCCTCGTATATGTAAATAGTTGCTTATCGCTCTCCACATACTAGCATACTACATATATGCATAAGATCCAGTTAAATGTATGACTCTTAAAAACGATAATAAAGTAAATTAGTGCAAATGCATTGCAATTTAACGAGCAAATGTCAAGTTCAGTAGCAACATAGGTGTATACAATGTATGTAAATGTGGTCTTGTTATTATACTCATACATATACTCATATGTATCATATGAAACCCACTTTGTTGTGACCATTTTATGGGCAGACAATTTTTTAAGGCGCAGAAATATTATTGCTACGAATACTTATAAATTTATCAACAAAACTTCTTCGGTTTTTTTGTGTAATTGGTTGCGGAAGCCAAAGGCTATGAAAGTAAATACGTAATTGTTCAGATAATTGTTATGCATTAAATAAAACTGTTCAAGGCTTTTTGTATTGAAATTGTATGAAATACTTTCCAATTTTGGAACAGCAATTAAGAAAAAAAAGTAAGGAAAAGTCAAGTTCGAGAGCAACCGAACATTATATACTCTCGCAATATGTAAGAATCAACGGGATGAAAAAATTAGCATTTGAGGGCTGCAGTAGTTCATTGACCGATTTTACCCACTTTTGGCACACAACTACAGTATGTCCCAGATAATTTGCTCAATTAATTTTGTTAAGATATCTTACATAGTGACTAATATATAAGGTATAAAGTCAACCAAAATAACGAAAATCATTATATTAGGTACATTGGGACTAGGGGAAGTATTGGACTGATTTTATTCACATTTAGTACAAGACCACATTATTAGCAGGAAAAGGTGCCCACTTAACTTCATTAAGTTGTTTCGCACATTGGCCGATGTTTTCGATGTAAAGTCATGCATAGACACACATATGGGGACTTGAAAAGGTATTGTCCAATTCCGACCATTTTTAGATGATTTAGTAGGCGCGGTTGCAATCCGATTTCACCCATTTCCAAGCTGCAACATAACGATATAAAGAAAATGTTATATCCCGTCCGTCCGTCAACTACTAGTAGTTGTTGAGATATAAAATTGTCCAATTTTTAAACCTCTTCATATGTAATCTTGCTGGATTATTTGTATGATTAAATTTATTGCTTATGACGTTTTTTTATTAGACAGTTATCGAAATCTAAGTAATTTTAAGCATAACCGTTATTTGGGGGGTGAGCGTGGATACCAAATGATTTTAACCATCCATAACATCCCATCATCCTATCCTATCCTAAGAAAAAATTTCCTAAGTGTGGTTGATATGATATGGCTTTAGAACTACACCCATTTGTCAATAATATTTAAACCACGGATGTCACTACTTGCTTAACGTCATTTTGTGTGCGTGGCAATGGTCCGATTTGGCCCATCTGCAATACCAACCTATTCTGAGTGCCAAAGAATACATGTACGAAGTTTCATCAAGGTATCTCAATTTTTACTCAAGTTATCATTTGCACGGACGGACGGACATTGAAAATAAAATATATATTGAAAACTACTAAAATTGCGATAATTCACTAAACAAATAGGTCAGTACCGTTAAATTTCACAGTCAAGACGGTAACTGAGGTTTTTATAGGGAGTGGCACCGCCTGCCTTTAGGTGAAATCCTCTATCTCAGGAACAACTCTATAAATTTCAACTAAATTTGGTATATAACATTATCCTTATATTTTGTTACAGTGTGAAAATTAGTAAAATCGGAGCACAACCACTTCCCATATATCAGAATTTTAAATTCTCTCCGATTCTTTCACTTTACAGAGTATAAATCAAGCACCAATGAATATATCGGTATAAATCTTTGCACAAGTTGGGTCTTCAAGGTGTTCCTTATAAACTTCTTCATAATTTATTTATAAAAATTGTCGAAATGTGACTAAAACTTTTCTAGTCCCCAGATACCAAATATTTGGACCTCAGTGCCTTAGACTGACTATTTACCGAAAATATCGGTCAATTTATGAAATATATTATTGAAATCCAAATAAAATCGTTTCAAAAGTAAGTAAAATCATATCAATACTTTCCATAATGCCCATATACTAATATAAAGATTTTCGAATTTCCGGTTGTCTTTATAACGTTATCCGTCAATATGTTATATATCTTAATAAAATTCAGGGAGTGTCTTTCTCTGAAAATAGGATGTCCTTGTACCAAATATAGGTAAAATCGCATAAATACTTTTCCTAGTTCCCATATACCTAATATAAGATTTTCAAACTGCCAGTAGACTTCATGCCATATATATCGGTCTATATGTGAGTTATCTCTGTGAAATTCAGAGAGCGTCTCTTTCTGATAACAGATGTGCGTGTACCTAAAATGGCTAAAATCGGGTAAATATTTTCCATAGCTCCCATATACCTAATGTAAGAACTTCAAATATCCGGTTGGCCTTATGCGGTATATATTAGTCAACATGTAAGATATCGCGGCAAAACTAAGTGAACGTATAATCTTGGATACTGTTTAGTCCGGTCGCTCCCATCGAAAATGGGTGAAACCGGTCCACGAATTACCCCAGCTTATATATTACCTATTCTCGTGGACTTTATGCCGAATAAATCGGTCAAATTGTGAATTAGCATAATGAAAGCATAAGATAAATTGCGAGAGTTTAAAATGCTCGGTTGCACCTGAACTTAACTCTAATTTACTTTAACTAAATGTTCGCGGACGTGTTTCTTGGGGATATCTATTAAATTCTAGCAAAAACGGGTTCGATCATGTTAGAAGTACTCATGTTAAAAGTATGTCTGGTTGATTAAATACTGAACCAACGCTGGCCCCAAACTCGCCACAATGGCATCGTAGTTTAAAGTTATATTGCGCACCTCCAGAGTAGAAGTTCGCTGACCAGAAGGTTTCAGGTAACCCCAACCACAACTTATATAATACATCCACTGTAATACTAGCTTAAACCTAAAATCCCACTAGTGATAGTCGTGGACCGACAGCAGGCTACTTTTTTTTACTGATATATACATATATATAGGAAACTCTCCTTGAAACGCACACTTACAAAATTAGAGTTCCTTTCATTTCAGTGGATCGGAATGCCATTTTCTAAGATATTTCAACGTTTTGGATTTTCATATATTTTCACATATACATACTTATCTATATGCAAATGCAAATGCACATACACACTTCTCAATCCGTTTAGACAGTTTCAAGCAATTCTTATGTGTACGAAACAAAAGTACTTTGTGCAACATTTACAGCTCTGGTCTAAAAACACGTGAGAAGAAGTAAAAATATTCCATAAAATGATTTTCACATATACTCGTACACATACAAGTGAGTGTGTATGTTGCTAACTTTGGTTGTACAAGCAATATCACAACGCTTTGAGGAGCTCCACGGCGTATTATTGAAATATTTATATTTACATAGTTACAAATAGGCATATGAAATAATTTTTACTACATTTAACTATTTGTACCAATTATTGAGTTATGAATGGTAAATTTCTAATTTGCAAGCAACAATGTTCAACATTTTTCAACATTTTTCGAAATTGCTATATCCCGCTCACTTTTTGCAACTTTATCTGTTGACCCACATATTGTGAAAAACAAAAGAGCTCTTCGCTGAACAGAAAATAAATAGCAAACTTCACGTTCTGTTTAGCATCGGAGTGTTTGCAAATTTCATTTGAAAAGAGGAAAACTATAGCAGAAGTGTATAGAGCCATACATTGTATGCATACATTGTATATAATAGCACACGGGATGTGCAGGCATATGTTTGTAAATATGTTTTAGCACGAATTTTGTAAGTGGGCAGATAATTTAATTACACAAAATTGGGGCACATGCGCAGGCGCATTAAACGATTTTATATGCACTTTTAAATACTCATAATACATAGTATGTATGTTGGCTTCGATGCAGTGTCGTTGTTATATAATTGTAACGTAATGCATATATGCTTAATATTACTAATAATGGCGATATAAAAACCAAAACAGCAATGTGGCAAACAATAATGGAACACGCACTAATGGGCATGCGCAATGGACATTGCTTTCAAACATAAACAGCTGTAAAACAAAGTGAATATAAGCGTTTATGCGCGTATGCACATGCGTACACACAGTTATCATATTATACGCGTAACATTTACCTTACCAAAATGGTTAAGTTGCGATCTTGTCCGCGCGCACCACAAATCACATCTATAAATACATACTTGCACATATGTAGCTATTGAAGTAGATAATTCCTAATGCTTAATACAAGTGTTTTAGTAAAGAAACAAGAGCAACGTAAAAGGTAAAAAGTAACTGCATCACACATAAATCTTTAATGCCAATTTTAGCATTTCAGCTAGGTCAGTGTCAGTCGTTGGTGTGTGCGTTTGTACGCTCGTTTGTACGCTAGTTTAGCAAATCCAGGCCAACCTTAGCTCACACGGTAACTTGTCTGAGCTTATACATACATAAGTATCTACACACATTTATATTTAGCAGCTTAAGAGCCGTCACAACTCCAGCGGCTGCACCCAAAGCGCAATCGCTGAACAAAAAGCGCAGATCTCAAAGCGCAATGCTGTTTTTTCTTGAATTTTCCTTTTCTTCACTTTGCACTTCAGGGGGCGGCGCAATTGCTGAACTATGTTAATTTGTTATTAGCCTCACAATGTGAATATTACCAACCGTTCTATGATGTGTGCATGCATTTATGTAAAAATATTCGCAGAGTCTAAAGTTTTGTTCTTTTCATTCGAAGCAAGTTTGCCTTTAGGTGGCTTAGCTCCACTAAAAGTTTTCGTATTTGCAGTTTTCTTTATTATTTAAGAGAACCTGTTCTGCGAGAAATTATTTTATGAGTTTAAGACAAAATGTTGGAAAACTGTGATGCATTGTGTGCCAATAATACGATATGCCTAAGTAAAAATTAATGCCAGTAAAAAACCGAGCTTAATATGGCTGAGCAATATAACAGTATTTGATTTATTCCCTGATAAAATATAAAGAATTTCCATTATTTAGTTGACAATGGTGAGGTCTTACATTGTCAACTAAATATAATTTTTAGCCTTTATCAGTTAATTAGGTATTTGGATAAACTTTACCTGCAACGGAGGCTTTGTTTTCAACCAAGAGATTACCGTTATAAAAAACTATTATTGCTCACTAAGCACTTGAGAGCAAAACTCTCTCGCGACAAAAAATATACTCACTATAAGTACTCTTCTATTGTGCGCCATACAAATGTGGACTAAATCGACAAAGATGATAAGGCACTGGATGCAATCCAAGAATGATAGAAATAGAGATTCCAAAAATTTCCCAACATTTTTTTTTGGCTGGGTTTGGCTGAAAAATACATTGATACGTGCCGTTGTAAACGAAAGGAGAGGATTTGTTTACAATTAGTTTGAAATTTGTATAGTTCCTTTCAATTATGAAGTGTCGCAATCTTGTCTCTATCATTCTTGGCACCACCTGTCCTTAATGAATGTCCTGTACACTCAATTCAATCTGCTGAATTCAAGATACTCAACTGGATAACCTTAACATTAGCGGGCCCTAACAGAAGTTATTTATATCCAGGAGATATAAAAAGAAACCGTTTTAGATTGTTTGAACTGAGTAGTCAACGTATGTATTATATTTCGAAATTAATTAATGTTTTTTTTTTCAAAAAATCCATGGCTTTTTAAGCATTTTACTGAAGTTGACCACTGACGAGATCATCCTCGGTATAAGTTTCCATTTAAAAGTAATTTTTTCATAACACACTCGAAACTAACAAGTTCGTAATTACTGAGTTTTACGCACAAAATTTAAAGGGACTTTTATCTGATCTTCACCCGGTGTCCATGTTTTTTACATCAAAGAAGGGGTACCTAAACTTTCTTTGAAAAATTAAAAGTTTTTAAACCCATCAATTTTAAAAGCTTGTCTAAAATACCCATTCATAAAAACATTTATAAATTGTTATACAAGAATCGACCACTGTAACTTGTCGTAAAATGCGACTGCGTTTTGGGATTCTCGAAGAGTTCATTGCATGTCAAAACTCAAAACCTGTTGAAGGTTAGATGAAAAATATGTGCAATAAATTTATTGCACCAGTTTTTCAAGGCCTGTGTGCCAATTCACAAGATTCTACAGGGTCACAAAAATATTTGTATAGTCAAATTAACATCATAAACTGTTTTAAGAACATTGAAGTAGTTAACTTTATTACATGAAAATATTTCTACTTCATGATTCATATGTGCACACATCTGTGCATTTTGATGATAAATCTGATCAAAAGTTGATAAAATTTAGAATGACTTGCGTACATATATAACAAGTTTTTATTATTGGACCTCTGCAATTTCTTTTGGATGGAATTTAAGCTCTTCATTCTGAATGTTTGAATAGAAAAACTCAAAATATGCCTGTGTTACCGGGGACAAAATGTTGCACATTTTCAACCCAAACCGAAGCTTTCTGTTCTTAAACTTACCAGTTGTGGTTGTAGGTAAGGATGAGGATATTGGAGTTGATGTTGTTGCTGTATTTAAGGTTTTGCGAGATTTATTTCCCTCCCGCCGACTACTAGCAACAACCGCTGGCGGTAATGTTGGCTGTGATGCAACTCTGCTCCTTTTATCAGCCCCTCTGTTCGTTTGATGGTTCGCTACATTTGTAGCATTCGAATTGTGAGCACGACTATTTGCCGGTTGTCGTGCACTTTGCGCTTGGGAATCAAGAGAATTGGAACGTTGACTACCTGCAACCGCAACTGTTTTGCCATCGCGTGAGTTCGCATGCGAATTATTGCCGTCTCGACGCTTTGACTTGGCTGTCGCTGTGGCAATCGGCACCGCAGTCGAAGATGCATTCATTGATGTGCTGCTAACGCGCTGAGTTTTCTTCACCAACGGCACGTCCTTTTGGCCAATTAGTTGTGAGGCTGGAGCTATGGGCGCATCATAACGTCGTGCAACCCTTGACGATGGAGCAATGTCTGCTGCATCGTTTATCTCCATATCCGTTTGCAGTTTTTCTTGTTCTTCCTTGTTATTGTCCGTATTGGCGGATTGTTGGTGGTCTGTGGCATTATTAGTTGTGATGTTACTATTTAATTCAACAACAGGATAATCAACAATTTTTGTACCAAATTTCAACGGTTTATTGGCGGTATGGTTTACTTCCGCATTTTGCGTTTGTTGTTGTTTTCTGGACGTTGTTGTTGTTGTTGGCCGATCTTGCTCTCGTTGTGTCTGAGGCTGTTGATGTTGCTGTTGCAGTTGCAGCGCACTTGCATAATCCACAACAACGGTAACAACAATGACTGCGAAGTAGATGTACAACAGCCGATTTGGCTGCAATATCGGCAGTACTTTCATTTTCCCATTCAACAATCTATTTGCCGAATGCTGATGGTGTGTGTTGTTTTATGGTTTATTTTATGTTAACTCGGTATGTAAGTCAGCAGTGTAGCGAATACTTTTTTCGGTTACTTTTTCTTATGTGTGTATCTGTTTTTGTTTTGGTTTTGGCTTTCTTGTACGTATCTGGCCCAAAGGCCCAACTAAGGTCACACTGACCTCAGCTACAATTAGCAAGTCATTTCAAATCGAATAACTAAACGTGGAAAATTAAGATTGAATAAATCAAATTTAAGTCAAATATTAAACTCGTTAAGCGACACCTTTGTTACTTTGTCGTCTTCGTTGCACTGCCCCACCGAGTACAATGGAAGATTATCTATAAACTTTATTCACAAATTTATGTGTTTTTTTCCATTGTTATATATTTTTAGCACCTGTTAAAATGTTTTGTAATGCAGTCAGTTCTTGTGTATGTTTATATGACCGTACACTGCAGTATCTTTCGCTTTGGTGATTCGCTTTTATACACTTATCGGTGCGCATGCGCAGAAATCGTTGCTTCGATGTCGCGGTTCGTTTGCAACTGAAACTATAAACTAAAATTGACTTAACTTCAAACTTTGTGGACATACCAAACCGCCATAAGTTATTCATACATACACAATTTAGCTCGTGCAGACGAAATCAACTATCTGACTGTTCGCTGAACACCTTTGAAGCGGGGCCAAAATTGATCAATTTCACCGGAAAACGGTGGTGCGGAAGGAAGGTTAGTTAAAAAAAAAGTTTATTTCAAAACATGTTTACTTTGTTTATAGTAGTTGTTTATAAAAATAACGCTGGTGTTTTGAGCAATCAAATGCAGTATGGGTTTACGTACTAATTGAATACACATACACATATATATGTATTTATTATACAAGGACATACACTTTACTCTGTGATTTGATACACATGATCCATTTATGTTATGATACATGAGCAGCTAAAAGTTTAGAATGTCACATACATAATTAAACATTTTTCTTAATTTTTGTGATCCAGTACATATTCTTTTACTTTTTCAATTCTCTGAATTCCAAAAGGATGTAATTTGGATATTTTGTTGCTTACATTTTCTTATTCAACGTATCGAATCAACGTTTACATATATACACATACGCAACTTTCAAATAACTTTTTGTTCTAGTTACATTCGAATATATTCGCTTCTCTAAAAGCCTTTTTCATGCTTAGACATTCATTTCAAAAACTTGGGGAGTACTCGAGAGTAATTTGTGCTAAATATGAAATTATTTCATAGCGACAAATGATGTAGACCATAAACTTCATAGCAATAATTGAGAAATTAGAAGCCAAATTAATCTCCTTCCTAATCTACGAAGATTTGCAATCGGCAGTCTCCGCAATTTGTCTCAATTAATAGATGTATGGTAAGCTACACAAATCTTTTACCTTGAATAACAATCCCTTGCAACTTATTTAACCACCACACTATGTTGTTGATATTGAAGATGTGTTGAAATAAAAAAATTTACAAATAATTCTTGTTATGTTTTATTTTCATCGGAAAGCTCAAATAAGTGTTTTCACTTTGTAAGTAAAAAAAAAAGTTATTTGTACTCGCTCTCATTCCCTTGACAAAATATTTTATTTTTCAATGCTATTGCCTCTTATCCGAACTTTCAAATGATGTTGTTGTTGCTGCTGCTGTTGTTGTTGTTGTCCACATATTAATTCATGCAGTTTGTTTCTAGGCTACTTGAATTAGTATGTGAAAGAATATTTCGATGACCCAATACAATGTTGGTGTCATCTGTTGAGATTTATCTCCATTTAATCGAGCTGTGGTTAGACAAATACGATACAATTTATTTTCTACTAAGTAAATTTAAACAATATAAATGAGTACCTTCTTGAAACCAATATCATTGGCATACTCTCTGAAGCACTGACGGCAGATGTTCAAACCATATTTGCGGATCAAACCATGTCGGTTAGAGCAGGAACGGCTATAAAAAAAAATATAAAGTATTTTAGGAACACAATTTTTTTTCCGAGCTTTGTAGATATGTTCCTATATTATGTTTGTACAAGTGTTTCACTGTATATTACTGTACCAATTCTACTTTTGCATTAAAGCAAATACCAAGTAGAAAGATCGTTTAGTAACTAAATTTCTTTTGCCACCCTCAATTAAGGAAATCACAAATGATAAATTTTACTGGATTTCCGTACTCAACCAGGGGCACACTTCACTCTTGCATAAATTCCAGTATATTATAACATGAAATATGAAGACGCGAATACTTAAGGCACATTTGGCCTGTATTTCGACATAACCTTAAATATATCCATATAGTTAATTTTTTGCGACAAGCTGGAATTTTTGCCTCGGTGGTAAAATTTTCTTGCAAATCGAATTATTTATAAAATATTTACCAGCATCTTGAGCCTTGGCCGTATTTACGTGGATGAGAATACCAGAGATTCGCGAAACCCATGCTAGTTATTTCACTTCAAAAACCCAAAAGAAGGAAAATTTGGCCGTCATGCTCTGAAATGTTGAAAAAGGTGTGGTGAACTTTCGAACACAAAACGAAAGTGGCAACACATAATGCTGCCATTTTATACTTTATAAGCTATCATTTGTAATTTCATTACACCAAATTTTTATGTCAATAATTATTTAACCAAAATGTTTTAACAAAATTCCCTAAGAACTTTTAAACAAAATAAATAGATCCATTTGTCACAAAAATTTTACACTATTATGATTAACAAACAATCACGCAAGATTATATAGCCAAAACGATAGAAAAATGTCAGACCAATGTTTCCAAAATAAACCTCGTTCAGCTATATTACTTTTCAAGATATTACTTTATATATATGTAAAATGTTATATTTCATTTATTTTTTCACTTTTATATAATTGAATTATAAAATTCTAAATACAACTCTCAAAGCAGCTGCGTAAAGATCTTTCAATACTTGCAACAAAGCAACCCTGGGCCAGTGTTATTTGGCAGGTAAGCGGCTTTCAAAAATTAACGTTTTAACAAACCCGAGGAAGAAGATTAAAGTATAAATACGATCGTAGCAGTCTTTGAGGAATTAGTTTTATATTGTGTGTTAATATTGTGTGAAAGTTTCGAAATTTGGATTTTTACGAAACTAAAATTTTAAAAATTGTGAATTGAACTTGAAAAACTAAAATATAATAAATTATCATTAATTCTAAAACCCAAAATGAATAGCTCTAGGCAAGCATTCAGTGAAGCTAATACTACCGGAGTATCCATGTATTTGTCGTTTGATTCAAGTATTTCAAGTGCAGCTTATAAAACATTAGAGGCTACCACGTGTGATCTTTCAATGTTGTCAAACATGGACCATGAGGAAGTAACTGTGAAAAATTCTCAGGAAATTCATCAAAATAGCACGTTAGAAGCATTAGATTCGCGCTTAAACGACCTGGAATCAGTTAAGGATATTGACACGTGTTCACAGCTCTCTGCTGTACCAAAACGTATTTTGCAAGAGTATAATGTTGTCAGCTCGACACCCACAAAGGAACAGTTACTGCGTAGTGTAGAAGTTGTTCGTGGTTCTAGCGCCGAGAAATGTGTGGGTCTGAAGTTCGCTTTTATGGACGTGGATGACAAAAATCTTAAAAACCCCACAGATAAAGAAAATGCTTTACCGCTAAAAGAGAGAAGTGCATTACCTAATGAAAATGTCGAAGACTCGCTGCTGACAATAACAGAAGAAACACAAGCTATTGACGAAATAAATACAAGTAAACATAAAGAAGAGATAAATATTGAAGAAAAAACAAAGGTAACGAATAGTAAAGTATCAATAACCGACAAATTACAACGGGATCTAGAAAAATTTGAAAATAAAGGTACATAAAAATCATTATTATCTAAAGAACAATTAATATAAACATTCATATACAGTTTCAGATATGAACAAAAGGAAATCAATGGCTAAGAAACCTATATGCGAACCTGATCTCTTAGCTAATCGTCCATCAAGAATTGCGATGAATTCAAACAATCGTTATTCACTTAAAAATTTTGCCACAAAAACAAATATTGACAATGATATAAAGGAAATTCCAAAATTGATGAACAAGGTATTGAAATTCGCCGAAACTGCAATCACAGTAAATGATAAAACTAAAACAACTTCGTTGTCGGATACACGTAAGTCTATTTCGTATAAATCGAAAGGACGCTCCTCAATGCTACCATCTAGTGTAGAATCTCAACGTGAGAAACGTCCTTTTGCATTTACTCAGCGTATGTCGTTATTGGTAAAGACCACATTAAACAGTCCCGCACGTAAAATAGCTCGACAATCTGTTTTACCCAATACGCAACAAAACAGGAAAAGTACCGTCCCTACAGGTCTATCCACCAACAATCGCAAAAGTATGTTACAAGTCGGTAGAACGGTACAAACTATCACCGGTTCAAAGCCGCTTACTGAATCTACTAAGCAAGCACCGGCCAATCGAAAATCTATTTACCCTGTAATGTCGCGCAGCGACATGGTCAAAAGTGTTAACATTCCACCAATATCTGCACCGAATACGAAAACTCGGCCAAGTACAACTGGGAAATCTGAAGGCTCATTCGTTTGCAAAGTTTGTGGCTATAAATTTAGCCTTAAATCACTTTTAGATGCACATAAACGTTCTCATGAAGGTGATGGTGTGCCCGTTTTTGTTAAGAAAACAACTACAAATGTTTCGAGCACACAATCAAATGATGGAAATAAATGCGGATATTGCGATAAAAAGTTTGTACTACTTCGTGCTTTACACATCCACCTTTTGCAAAATTGTCCAAAAATACCACCAAAAGATAAGCGCAAGTTGGAATTCCATGAAATGGATCATGTTGAAAAAGCTCAATTGCCTGCATTTTTCCATACAAACCCTACTGGTGCTAAAATAAACACACAAACACCAAATACATCTACAAATGTACCTCCACAGCGTTCTCACTCAGATTTGAGTAACATTTCTGTAAGTTCTACAGATTCCACAAATGATAAAAAAGGTAAAATATAAAATTGAAATACAGGATGAGTAAATTAAAGTAAGTATGTAAGTAAGTAAAAATTTAATTGTTTTCTATTTTTTACAGCGCTTGCTGAAATTACCATAATAGCCAATAATGCGACTGCAGCAGTAGAAGGTTCATTGCCGGAGATGGCCCCACCCGCAGCAAGAACGGTAAAGAAAACCACTGCACATGCTGGTATACATCGTACACCAAATAAAGCCATTATATGTCACATCTGTAAGATGTCATTTAAATGCATAATGGATCACATACAGCATAATATGACGGTGCACTTTAAAACTGTTAATGCGTCGTCGGCTGCAAAACAGACTGAATAATGCGCAATTATTTTATTTTATCTGACATGCCTCATGCAATTTTTATATTTATTTTTTATGTTAATTTTTCTGTAATTAATTTCCGTTTTTGTTTACAAACAATTGCTATGTGTTTAACGCCACGGAGTTTTTACGTTAGAATTTTTGTCCATTCACCTTTTTATTTTTTTTTTTGCTTTTCATTAGTAATTTATTTGAACATATTCATATCAGACACAATTAAGATTGCTTCGTTTTATGAATTTCATTAATTTATGTGCGTAACTTCACATGTAAGAACTAAATTTTAGTATGTAATTTCATTATGAAATTATCTTTTGATATGTATTGTTACAATTTATTTAATCTGACTAATTTTCAATACAAACATATCAATAAACACTCAAATCTATAATTTCACTAATATAATGAAGAGTTTGATTCATGATCATGATTTATCTGACATTTTTTTAATTGTATTATTATTTTTAAGATCCGTCGTTGGAATAGGTTATTAAAAATGATCATTTCAGTGCTTTAGTATCAAACGTTAATCAATAAATCGTAACCCACAAACGTTTCTGTAGTCCAGCCCGATGTTTTTTGTTGTTTTTGTTGTAGCGGCAAAATGATTCCCCAATTAATTGTTTGTGCATTTTAAAACAAAACCTTTTTACACATCAACGTCTGATAATCTATGCCAGTGGTCGGCACTATGCCACATGACACATACACTTACGCTCTATCGTTTAGTCGTCGAGACAGCGACAAAACATTACCTATGGCTGTGCCACTAAGTCAAATGTACCCTGCGCGAAATTATTTATGATTATGAGTGCTTTTTGGTGTTATGAATTACATTTTGTATTTTAGGTAATTTAAAGGCAATGAAGTTAAGGTCTAGGGTCCAATATATTTCTTTCAATCGTAAAATATATAAGATGAATAAAGAAGTACGAAAATGGTTGTTTCACGAGAGAACGAAAAAATTTCTCAAAATGTAAGGTTACATAGCTCTCACGGGTGTCTTTACTTTCGTGCTCACTCACGCAGACGCAGTTCCTCTCCTGCCGACCTCTGATCTATGCTTTAATCGTTTGCAAATCGTTTACAAATCGTTTACAAATGATATGTAAAGCAATTAAAATTATAAATTAGTGGATCGCTTATTCGACTATTTGACAGATAGATGATTGAAGTGAAAACGCCGGAAGTCTCGTAATCTCTCCGCCGGTGTCAAATCATTACCCAACCCGAGGAGACACGATGACCAAGTTGAATTTCAATTTTACAACCGTGCTTCCTCGGACCCGAAGAAGTTCGCGAGCTATTTTAGCCGACAATTTATACTTCACTCTTCAGTGGACAAGGTAAAAAGACGTGTTACACGACGAGGAGGTTCAGGGTGTCATCAACAAAGCCAAATCGTCTAAATCCTTGTCCCAGACGACATAAACATTTTGAAGTTAAAACAGCTAGGCTGGACGGGGGCAAATACCTCAAGGTTCTCAAGATGTCGCTGTCTACTCTTCACATATCCGATGTGTGGAAAATCGGAAGAATGGTACCGCTACTGAAACTTGGGAAACCGGTCAACTTAGGGGAGTCTTATTGTCTTATAACTCTCCAGACTATCAAAGTCAAAAGACAAACAAACTCTCACTTTCCCCAGTACTCCCGACCTTCACTCACAACCTGAGCCTAGCTGAACCCCAACACGGTTTCAGTAAAGCACACAGCACTTAGCGTCACAAACGCCCAGTAACTCATGGTCTAAATCAAAAACCACCCTGTGAGAGGGCCATCCTAGTAGCGTTGGACTTGTCAAAAGCTTTTGATACAGTCAATCACACAATGCTGCTGGGGTTGAACAATCTGCGCTCCTTCCAGGGCTGAAGAGATGAGCCAAGAACTATCTGAGCGATCACCAATCGTCCGCACTATTTCGAGGTCAACATTCTAAAATAAGAAGAATTAAATAGGGGGTTTCGCAGGGTGGTGTCTTCTCCCCATTCCTGTTTAATTACTATATCTTGAAAGTCCCTCAACTACCATAGCGAGTCTCCGTTACTTCATACGCTGACGATTGCACGATATTGACGATATTGGTAGAGTGACTCTTGCGAAACTTCGTTCTGGATACTGTGGCAGGTTAAACTCTTGCTTATCCAGAATAGATAATTAACTTATGTTCAGCATGCAAAAAGTACCCGTATGACTCTAACCACCTTTTAGCAAGTCCTTTGAAACCAACTCACTTAACACCCCTTTACCAATGGTACGACCCCGTCGAAACAGCTCGTCTTCTGAGCCTACCATTACGTGATTTCGATGACAGTTAATTTTGCGCTTGCCCCCAAACAGGGTCTAGATAATCGTTACAACAACAACATAAATTTGTAGATGCGATCTTCCCTTCTCTTCACGATAAATTTGCATTTTTGAATGCTTGCACATTCAAAATTGTCACAAACATGACAAAATAAATGCGGAAATTTTTGTGATCATTTCCCTTCCGGTGGCAAATTGGTGGTCATTGCCAAAAATTTAAATGCACATTTTCTATCCAAATATACACAAGCTTATGCACATAAATAAAAAATTTAATGTGCCGCAAACTTTAAGCACCGAAAATGTTTTCACTAGCCTACGAAAACGTACATACTCTCCTACGTGCACACTTTATATCTTAACGCTTAATGTATCATGCCAGAAACTACGGCAGATGTATCACTACATCTTTATCCATATACATATGTATGGGTATAAATATATGCATCCATATGTACTTTACATATGTATGTGTATAAATATATGCATCCATATGTACTTTACATATTTATCTCACCAGTGCTACGTAAATATATGTAAGTATTTTAAGCGCTTTTATTGCAGCATATTGTTTGTTGTAGCAATAGGCAGACGAGAATGAAAATAGCCAGGCGCAACCATTTCATCAACGTCCAAATTTCTAATCTAAATTGTTGATTGTCTTGTCGTGCTTACACAGTCTGCTTCGCCAAACCTAAATAGATGTTCTCGTACTTTTTTATTTTTGTCTTCTACTTTGTGACAAAGCATGCAACTGAAAGACGAACAGACAAACTTACATATGTGTTTGTAGGTTACATTATAAATAATATCGGCAATGTCTGGTGGTTTATGTCGCTGCGAACTTGAACTTGGTGAATGAAATTAGTATGCTATTTTTCGACCGTCTTGCTCTTCTGACCAGAAAAAGTATATTTTTATATGTGTATGATCTATAAGTGGTTCACAACATGTTTCATTTGGAGCATCTTGTATATTGACAAATGACCCAAATATCAGGATCTTGTGTGTACGCAAGAAATTATTTTCGGGTTAGTGGATAAATCAATGCAGAATATTAACAACTTAATATTTAATTATGTTTGTATGTGAGGTTTCGATTTTTGGTTACCAATAAAAGAGCGAATAAAGGGATACTATAAAAAATATGTACATATATTGAGGTATATATTTTAATACTATTTTATTTATTGTTATCAATTATCATCAACTCGTGTTTTATAAACTCATTGCGTTGTCGTTTACATATACATAAATGTATGTGGCGTTGTGTTCATTTAACTGTTCAGTTTTGATTTTTATTATAAATATGTATTACTAAAGCTACAAAGCATGTTAACAATTACATTCTTAAACAATATTTACAAAAGAATGTACTGTATATATAAACTACAAACATACATACACTATGTTTAAGTATTGTTGGAAGATTTTAACGTGTGATATTAATTGGCAGATACGATTTCAATATATTTCAAAATTGCTTTGATACGTTTACAACACATCTGCGGTTAATTAATTACCAGAATATCCAAAAATATTTAATTTCATTAAGCTGTAAAAGTACGCCTGATTAACAATGATAAAAAAAAGTGAAAAAGAAATATTGCGAGTGCCAGAAAGAATAATGCTGATAAAATGCTAGCATTAAGAAAGTGTTCTTTGTTAGCATATCCAAGCAGATGAACTGAAACTTTAATAAAAAGAAATACAATCAAAAAGCATTATTAGGAAATCAATCTCAGTATAGATGTATAGATATCAGTATAGATATGTAAATATGTATATTAATGGAATTATTTCTAGTACACTAAAGCATTTAACTGCAGATTCGCGAAACATTCAAAGAGACAGCTAATAGTTCACCGAGTTGGCGCAACATTCACTTCAATATCTTATAATATTTTAATCAACTTAATATTGCTATTTTACAGTCCGTAGTTCATTTCCTTTAATCATAACAAATTTAATTTGTTAATATCGTCAAAGGCTTGTGCGTTTCTTCGATATAACGTAATTTCTAAGTATATCTATATACATATATGTATGTTATTATCTTTTTAACTTTTTAAAAGCTGTAAAGCGTGTAAACATTGCCTCCTCTTGAAGTTATCTCCATTCTCTTCCTAATTTCGCAGATATCCCAATTATTAGTTTTCACTATGTCTTTTGTTTCGCGTAAAAATACTGGCATTGATATCTATAAGACTTTCTTCATGTATTTCTTTTTGGCATTCTCCAAACTAGGCAGTTCGCAATGACGCGGCCCATACATCGAAATGGGCGCGCAGTACTCATAGCCGATTCGTTCATAAAAACCGTCTTGATCGATGGTTGATAAGTAAATGGCTTTTAAATCCAATACAATGCGACAATAGTCTTCCGCAAATTTCATAATTAATTTGCCAAAACCTTGTCCACGACAACTTTTGTCCACCACAACCGACTCAATAAAGCAGGCCATCTTTTTGGACGGTATCTGGCTTAACTTACAATGAGCTATAACACGATTCATCCCGTCCGTAGTTAAAACTAAGCTGCAGGGAAGTGTATCACAGGAAGCTTCAAGGGATCGCATGCGAGCCGTCTCACTACGCGGCCATTCAGAGTTTATCAGCTCGCATGTCTTTTTCATTAGCTCGGGATAGTTGTGTATAGGAACAACGCTGAAGGGGCTACCCGACACATTAAATGGTGGAAGACCCTGAAATCAAATAAATTTATTGAATATCGTACCCTCACATCTAATAGAATATAAATATATATTGGCAAATAATATAAAAAAAATAATAATAAATAATGTAAAATGCTTTGAAATAAATATGGTGTAAGGAATACCTCATAGTATGGTTCCGATTTAATGAAGCGCATAGTCTGATAGTGGTGTAAGTATAGAGACTATTAAATAATATGATTATTTCCACCACTGTAGAAGGTAGTAAGACGTTGCTAAAATTCTAAGCATAAAATTTTAATATGTTTGTAATCTTAAAGACAGAAAAAGATGATACAGATATAAATAACATATTTACCAGAAAAATCTACTGAGTTAATGTTTATTTTGAACATTTGGTCACCAAATTTGTAAAAACAAAACAGAATTATGGATATTTGAATGGTAAATAAGCAACATACAAGGAATGACATTTACGTACATTCATTTTAAGAAATATATGTAGTTCACATTTATTATAAACACCTAGCAGAAAAGAACACATGAAAAAAAAAATTTTCAAATAATATATCGAATGATTAATAATACATACAAATCTCTCATTTTTTTTTTTTTGCTGCCAAAATAAACATTTTAAACAATGAACTATGGCTATACGTATTATTTACTCAAAATTCCAAAAATAAAACCATTTCATACTAAATATATATATGCTGATATTTTCTACATATCTTTTCTGCGTGCACATTAGTATCAATTATATATATGTAAAAGAAATCAGTTGGAGCGCAAGTCAGTTGTCCGTGAATTTCAAGGTTCTATCCATTCGCCTTGTATAAAGATCAAGTAAACAAATTAGAGGGGCTTAAAATCAAAACCCGATATATTACATAATCATTTATTTCTTCAATTCGAAAAATGCTATAATAAATTAAACCTACATATATAACTTCTACGTAGAGATTGGTTCTCGATGTAACATTAAGTTAGTAGAAAAGTTAATGGAGATTCTACAGTGAATTGTCAATGGGTCAACAAAATAGAAATTTCTTTAACTTTGCACTTAACTTATAACCATACAAGACAATATTATATTTTAATTACCAACTCAAAATATGAAACACAAATGTGATTAATAAATTGATTTTTACCATGATGTGATTTCTTCGTTGTTGCTCTTCTTTAGAAACGCCACGACGGACTGTAAAGAACGAACTGATTGAACTGCCCAAATTGGTACTGCTTCTATGCCTCTATTATTAATTAGCGGATGGCAAACTATTCTTTTGATTTTTCTTTTCTTGTTTTTAATGCTGTCACTTTACCCCCGAGTCGTTTACAATTAATATTTTATATATTTCATAGAATTTATATTTTGTATAATAATATGTTATCTTTAATATTCGTTGATAAGTTAATTCAATGCTTTTTGAAGATATTCGGTATTCCTGGCATTTAATAAATCAGCATAAATTTATTGCTGAAAAAATATTTTTCAGCTGGCGCCAAATCACCAATTAATAATAAAAAAAAAAAACTTTTATAAATAGATTTTTGGAAAAGGAAGGTAAAGTAATATAAAGAGCAATAACGATAGTGAATTGTCAAAAATTGTTTTTCTTATTTTCGTTTGAGTTGCTGATTCGGCGAATCAAGCGAATTTGGAGCATAAACTAAAACTGAAAGAAAGTGTTGCCAGAGTATGTGGACGTTCTCTGAGTGCTGTACAATGAAGCAACTATCAAAGATACAATTCCCATCCCAGTGGCTTTCAAATATTAGTTTTGAAAATATTTTATGTAAAACTTCGTACGATCGTACGGAAGAGTCAATATTCCTTCGTCATAAAGCTACATTAAACAAGTTATTTTCAAGAAAGAAAGTTTAATATATACAAATAATAATACAAAGTAAGGAAATTGGAAAAATATTTTAGCTTTGTAAAAAATCCATCAACGAGTAGTTGCATATTTCGCTGAGATCAGCAATATCAGCAACCAGTATAGCCGAGCCCAAAAAAATATATTTATTCGAAATAAACGGAAACAATTACAAGTTGTTTCATGATTGCTATTCAGTAAAAAATTTCAGGTACAATATGTAACCAAACCAAAAACCTCTTTGTTAAATCATAACTCCTGACTTATTGCTTCGTTAACACACATTGTCTTTTTCACTACACAATTTTTATTAACAATACAACCCAGTTAACAGATGTTTTCAATGCATTTTCAATTCGCGCATTTGTTATTGACAATTTTCATTATTGACGATTTCTTAATTTCTGTATTTGAGAGTATTTTGTTTATAAATAAAAATTTACAAGAAGGCTTATCACACAATAAACAAGAGAGACATACGCAATGCCAAAAGTGAAAGCATATCAGAGTGACTCACCAGATTTTGTGTCGCGTACCTGTTGATAAATTTATTTGCTATAACGCCCTCACGTTTTGTGCCAGCGTTCACTGACCGACTGCGATAGATTTATTACACAACAAACAATAAATAAATTTGTATTAAAAATAAGTCAACATAAACTAAAAATAAGACATAAACAACTTGCATCTGTGCAAATAGAAAGAATAGGAAGTGGCACTTGTCATTCAAGTTCACCGCATTGACCCTGAAGCGGTGTAATTAGCTATTCAGGAAGAAGAGATAAGAAAGCAAAGACATAACCGTAAAGTCGAAAGTGCTACATAAAATTTAAAAATGCTACCAGGTCGACAGATACCCCAGCCCATTACACAAGAAAACCAGCTATGGGTATCATGGCACGACACGCAAATGATGGCGTCTCTTAGTCCAGCCACTGTTATGGATTACTTTTGTCGCAAATCTAATCCCTTTTATGATAGGGTTTGTAATAATGAAACAATTCGTATGCAACGGTTGAGCCTGGAACACCTTAAGTAAAATATTTAAAATAATTAAAATTTTAAAACTTTTATTTACACTTAATATGACTCTGTAGTAATATGGTTGGTGTAGAATATATCCTGCTTCACGTTGCTGAACCTATATTATATGTTATACGAAAACAACATCGACACAGTCCAACGGAGGCGACACCAATGGCAGATTACTATATTATAGGTGGTATGGTTTATAAAGCACCTGATCTTGCAAGCGTAATCAATTCAAGAATCGTAAGATTTAATAAATTAAAAATGAGTATTGAATAATAAAGTAAATTTTAGTTAGCTACTGTTACAAATTTGCAATCAGCTTTCGAAGAAGCCAGCAGCTATTCTCGTTACCACCCAAACAAAGGCTACACATGGGATTTTGTTGCTAATAAAGCACGTTAGTAAATTATTTTATATGTTCACAAACATTTTTAAATATATCATAGTGTGTGTCTTTTACAGTTTCTGATAAATCCAAAGGTAACAAAAGGGACCCATCATCGAACAAAGACGACAGTGGGACAATATTTCAAAAGCAAAGAGTTGACATGCTTTTAGCAGAGCTGTTGCGCAAATTTCCACCTCCGATACCACCAATAATACATCAACAACAAATGCAAAATCAACAGCAGTTACAACAGAATCAGTTACAGAACACCGCAATGGAAGTAAATGCATCTGAGGCGAATAATGTTGCGGGCAATCCAACTACCTCTAATAATGTTGCGGTTCCCTCAGAGGCAAGTCCTTCGCCTAACACGGTGCAAGGTGGAATTGAGCCAAAGGTCGAAGGTATCGACATGAAACCTCCGCCAGAGAAGAAAATAAAAATGTAAAATAATTACTTAATAATTTATACTTTTTATTAATTTATGCTTTTTTTTATACCTCATCAAAAGAATTCACCATAAATAAATAAATGGGCAAAATTAATTGAATCCAAAAAAGTATGTTAATAGTTTCGTGCAAATAACGTAAGAGACCAAATAAGGCACGAGCTTTGAAATTGAATGTAATTTATTTAATTCAATATAACTGCGCTTTGAGCATACTGGAAAATTCGTCTTAGTAATATTCATTTAATGATTTACCATATATCCAAAATAATGTAAATATGCAAACGTAAAATTGTATGTATGTACATATGTGTTTGTTATTCCTTTTTGGTGCGTTGGGTTTGCATAATAAGAATTATATATAATGACAGATATATTATTATATTGGCCAACAATAAGAGCTTTTGTTCGCATGATTTTACTGTGCTATTTTCTTTGCTACTCCACAAACTTTGCAGAAGTGTTCGTCTTGTTCTAATGAATCCACAACGAATTTTGCTAAATCATACTTAGAAATAGCTCGGCCAGGTGCGTCGTCATGTAGCACCGTATAATCAGAGGAGGGCTCATCGGATATGTGCGGTGGCAATATAGCCACATAGTCTAAACCAGACTCCTTTGTAAAATCCAACATACGTTTGTGTTCCTCGTTTAGTTTATGAAATACGCCAGGAACTTCAGTGAGTGGACGGAATAAAAATGATGACATAACAATAGAGAAACGCCGAACATTTTTTTCTTTCATAGCAGTAATCAAGTTTTTCGTTCCACTTGATAATTCGGTGGTAGCCTCCAACTTATTACGTGTTCCCAAAATTATGCAAACTGCATCAACACCGTCTATGACATTTTTACAGTCTTGTAAATTTAAGGCATCGCCTTTAACTAATTCTACTTTGTCCTTAAAACGATCTGGAAGAGTCGTCTCACTGCGATATAAAAGACGGACCTTCAGACCTAAAAATCAAAAATAGTTTCAGTTATGTAAAGATGCCCACATACAAAACATATTTACCCTTTTGTAATGCGTAATCAACTACACATTGACCGGTCATACCGGTGCCACCAATGACTGCTATGCGTTGCATAATGCACGTGCTTTTTTCACAGGAACACTTCTAAGCGCAAAGAAACTACAAAAGGATTGCAATATATAAAGTTATCTTTACAGCTTACAACTTACTGAGATTGTGCACTCTATACAGATAAGATTGCTGAAGTAGTTGTATTTATAATAGACTGAATAGTTAACGATTGTTTAAGATTTGCACTTTTCAGACTGAAATGACATAAACGAATACTAAAGAAATGCCCACTACAATAAAGCATCAAAATAAATCAACAAGGTTAATTAAGTAAAAATGTTAGGTTTCACTTATACTATAGTACCTTAGCGCTGAGGAATGTGTGGTTCCACTTCAATATATAACTACAGCGACGAAACGCAGCAAATGAAATATGCTTTAGTTAAATTGCAGTGTAATGTTCGTTCATTTCACACGTAGAGCTCATTTATTTATCTTGCTTTGTCATGTTAAAAACACATTTACAAACAAAATGGTTTTGTCTGTGATATAAACAAATAAATTTACTTCAAAATCCTCATTGGAAAAAAATCAAATATGTATAGAATAAGTACACGTATTTATAAATATATCTTTAATAATTAAATAAATTTTTACACTTGAAGGAAAAATTATTATTAACTTCAATTTATAGAATTTCCGTATATATCGGAATTAATTTGAATACTAACTTTTTGCGACACATGCAACTTATTCTTACTTGGTAGGTATTTCCATTTTCTTTTGTGCTTTTCGTGATAATGCCATGTTTTCACATTATCTAACTTTAAGAGAAACAATTCCTAATAATTTTTTGGAGTTCAATTGGTAGAACAGTTTTGGAAATAAATAATAAACATAAAACAATTCGTTTTCTTTCAACATAAATAACACCATTTGTTTGAGAAAACCTAAATATCCTGTGATATTCTTAAATTTTTTCTTTTTATTGTATAAAATAATTTCGTTTGTATATATTTATTCTAATTTAAAATAAATTTAGATGTAATTTGAAATTTAACTTAACTAGCATTAATTTAATTTAATTAGATCTAAGGTTTGGAAGAGTTGCGCAGAATTTTTAAACAATTAAATGAGCCAATTAATTTTGGGCATATTTAAAGTTATTTAAAGTTTCACTACTGAAATTTTTTTAATTACGTACTTATGTGCACAAAGAATACTTTTCATTTTCATTCTTACAAATTATTAACACAATTTTATTTTTGTTCATTCAAAAGAAACTTTATCAAATAACATACAAATAGTAGGCTGGCTAAATTTGTCAAGACGCCATTTTTCTTTAGAAAAAACAATATATCTTGAAGCAGCATATAGCCGAGAAAACATTGAATATATTTTAATGAGCTACAATCTGAAATAAATAAATTATGATGAATACAAGTGAAGAAGAATTCACAAATTCCGATGCCTGGTTGTCGGAGCAACTTTTTGCACAATTGAAAGAATTTAATTCGGATTACAGAGAAAAGTCCGTTATAGATTCATCGGCAACATTTGTATTTCCTTCCGGAAGTCTTGGTTGCATATCTGAGGAGGAACCACAAGATTTAACAAAATCAAAATTGGAAAATTATGAATCGGTTTTCAAGTTACCAACACCAACAAACATTCCGCCTTTCGACATAAATGATGTTCTCGATTTAAGTAATATTTCTGGTAGAGGTACAGAACCACCATATTTGGATTTAGTCGGAACAGTCCCATTAACTCCATTTGCCACAACCATTCCTGAG
This sequence comes from Bactrocera minax, assembly GCA_021498325.1. Taxonomy (NCBI): domain Eukaryota; kingdom Metazoa; phylum Arthropoda; class Insecta; order Diptera; family Tephritidae; genus Bactrocera; species Bactrocera minax. Next base: position 1,798,360 of record JAKEEE010000011.1, on the reverse strand, counting down.
GCAACAGTAATGGCTAATGAAACTGTGAAACAAACAACGGGGTCATTCGATGCAACAGAAGAAGAATTGAAACTCTTGAAATTTTTGGAGTCACAACCACAAAGTAGTCCCCTTGGTATGTATATGCATACAGTAAAATCAAAGACTAAAGATCTGAGAAAAAATATATAAAAGATAATAATTAAAAATCCTCTATTCTAGATACTAAGTTATATATTCCACCCGAGGTTCCATCATCGGCTTATCGAATTGTGAAGTGTTCTAATTGCAACTGCCTCTTTGACATCATATCTTTTCAATCTCATATTTGTGATTACGATGAACACCATAATCTTATCATCCCCCCAGCTGCATCAACTCCTATTAATAAACCTATTAAGGAAGAGCCAATATTACCACCGGAACCTGCATGCATTCGTTTATTGCGCGAAAATCAAATACGCATTCGGCGATTCTTGAAAGATGAACTTAAATATGATGTTAATGCATCAATAAATAACATTACAAGCAATTCCAATAGTATTTTAGGTAATACGTCAAACACATCGTCAGGCTCGAATTCATCGAATAATGCTTCCAAAAAGCAAGATGGACCTCATGAGTGTACACTATGCGAGCGTAAATTTGTGCATGCATCAGGTCTCCTGAGGCATATGGAGAAACATGCAATGGATCTTATACCAACTCCAGGTGCTTCTTCAGGCGGTAAAACGGCTACATCACAAGGTAGCTCCTTACAGAGCGTTAATGGATTGCGAGTTGTTATTAAGTGTACTTTATGCGGAAGAGTATTCTTTGAGCCATTTGCTGCTTTCAAACATTTATGTTCTCACTTTCCTGGAAGAATGCAAGAGGAAAAAGAGTTCGATAATTGTGCTGAAATACCGTACGAATCCTATGTGGACGATGCTATGGATTTTTTGAAGATGGAGGTAAGTAATTTGGTAAAATAAAGTAAAAATATTTAAAAAACTAGAATACAGATACTGAATTAAACATTTAATACATATTTTGTTATAGACCAATACCAGTACCGGGCTGCTAACAGTTCATGGAGATAAACCACCTGTTTACCTTAAAATGGTTATTTTAAGTTGTATTTTGCAGTGTGAATTTTGTGATTTCGTTTTCTCAGAAGTGTCCTATTTATTTGTACATTCGGCTTGTCATTTGCCCGAACGACGTTTTGAGTGCTTCTCATGTGATATTCACATGCGCACGTCTAAAGAAATATGTGCGCATTGGCAAGCTGAGTGTGTATTTATGCGAGAAAATCTTAAAGTGCATCAAGCTTCTACACAGCGATACTTTGTTTGCAATGTTTGCGAGAATAAGTTTCAATCCCTTGATCAGTTGCATGAGCACAGGTAAATACTAAATCTAATACATAGAAATTTATTGAAGAAATTATATTTTTATTTTTAACAGATATACAGCTTATCATTTTTTTCCCCGTTTAAACAAATGCCTTGGTGTGCTACAGTTACCGTGTGAGTATTGTGATGTAGTTTTTGAGTTTGCGCAAGAGTGTGTGGCCCATTATGAAGAAAAACATTATAAAAAGTATAAACGCGATAAAGATGGAACAGGTTCATCCAGCAAAACCCGTCAATACTTATGTGATATGTGTGGGAAATCGTATACTCAATCGAGCCACTTATGGCAGCATTTGCGTTTTCATCAAGGTAAGAGTGTTATAATATATCTATGAATGTACCGTGATCATAAAAAATACTGAACTTTTACAGGGGTAAAACCTTTTGCTTGCAAGGAACCCGGTTGTACACGAAAATTTACCATTCGTCCCGACTTGAATGATCATATTCGAAAATGTCATACTGGTGAACGTCCTTATCATTGTTTGGTGTGCGGCAAACGTTTCTTAACTGGCTCTGTTTTCTATCAACATCGTCTCATACATCGTGGCGAGCGACGTTATGAATGTGAAGAATGTGGTAAACGTTTTTATCGGGCAGATGCGCTTAAGAATCACCAACGTATTCATACTGGTGAAAAACCATTTGGTTGTCTGTTTTGTACAAAGAACTTCCGCCAACGCGGTGATCGTGACAAGCATATAAGAGCTAGACATTCACACTTGGATGCAAATGCTCGACTAATGATGCAAATGCAAAAATTACAGTTGGAAGCAGCGGCAGCTGCGGCTGCAGCTCAAGTAGTAGTTCAACAGCAGCATGCCAATAATGCTGCAATTATGAGCGGCATACCCACTGTAACACCAACTCTTATGAGTATGCCATCTGTAAACAATGACATAATTGATGGTCTAGAACCGTCATTAGATCCGAACGAAGTTGTTATGATCGGAAATGTGGCTTTTCCAAAAAGTATGTTCGAATCCATAATTCCAGACATTGATGAAGAGTCTGCACTTAGAGCGATGGAGCAGTTACAATAGAAAAACAGACAATTTCTGTGATAAATAGACCTATAAATGTAATATGCTTAATAATATTTAATGATGTAGCAATATCCTTCTTGCAATCAACAATTGTTAATTTGTATACCACTTATTTGTTGTAGTAATTGAATGAACCATATTGTGCTTTTATGTTTAAATGTTGTAAATGAATTGTGATTTCACTATGAATTTAATTTGTACTGTAGATTAGGTAGGTTATGCATGTAATGAATTATAAATAAATAAAAACTTTTAATTCTTAATTAAGTCTGCCATTAATATAAATTAAATTTAATTTTAATATTGAAGGCAGTGATAAACTTTTATCTTTATCAGTGATTGAAGAATTACGTATGTGAGGTACAAATATTTGATTAAGTGGAATTTTTCAATATGCTGTACTGTAAAGCTGATTTTTTTAATAAAAGATCAAAAGTGTTATACAGTTTTTAGGAAATTGGGAACTCTACATTGGTTCAATCAGCTGTTTCATGTCACTAAAAAATTCCAAGTCACCGCGCTTGCTTTTTTATTATTCAATTGTGTATTTGCGGAAGTGAATACATAATTAAAAAGCATTGATTCACGGCTAAATAAAGTTATAGTTATTTCAAAGCATTTTTGAAAATTATTACCAAGGTAATATGCTTTTATAAGCGCAACAAAAATATAATTGCGTGTATAATACTTAGATGCGCACTTCGTCAGCTTTTCGTTCTTTTGATTTCATATTGTGAAAAACAGTGAATAATGTGAATAAAAATGAATGAATGAATAAATGTGAATAAAAGCTTATATGTTGTTGCATATACGCCGATTGAATAATTAACCGGTAAAGTGTATAGCGTGGCCATTACAGAACACGGAAGTGTAACTTGTTTTAGTTATATAGATTAATATATAATATATTTATAGTTTAAGCTCTTATAAGATCGATATCATGAGCTATACTATATAATAGGTAGCTTAGGGAACACAAGATGGTATTTATCTTCATCAAAGCTATTTAATTTATTAATAAATAGAAAAATATTAATGCTAAACTAGTAAATATATACATAACACTTATGTCAAGAGATTTGTTGATGGAAAATAACCCATTGACATGTTTCAACATAGTACATATGAAATGAAGAAAAAAAATAAAAAAATATCCCAGTCTTACAATAAAATCTAATAGATAAATATAACTTTATAAAACTTTAACAAATATAACTTTATCTATTAGATAAATCTCTAGATAAATATAGCTTTATTGAATTGTAGATAACTTGAAGCTACACTTGTGCATAGGTTTTATTTCAACAAGCGAAATGACTGATAAAAGATAAACAAATTCTCCTGTACTATTTTCGCAAACTTTCGTTGTTGTTATAACACGACTAAAAGTTTAATTAACGTATATATTTTTCTAGGGAATGAAATAGTATTTGTTTTCAAGAATTGTTTGGACAAAATTTTTCTTATATATATTATCCCAACTTAGTTCAAATAACTGAATTCTAAACTCGTACTGATTGATTTTGTGGAGATATGTTATTATTAACAATTATTGTCTTCTTTGTTAATCTAATTCTTGTTATGTTTTCATAATTGCTAACATAAATTTTTCGATAATTTCAGTTTATGCTCTCTTCGAAATATTCCACAAATCCCAATTAGATATAACAAATTTTCGAAAACGAGTACAAATGTAAGTACGAAATGTTTCCAATAATGCGACGTGCATTTTTTTAATCCACCCCTTTATTTTCAGTATTAAGATTTGAAATTAGTAGACACCCAAAAACTCAAAAATGCTTAGCGTTAAAAGAGCTTTAATAACATACAAAACAATTTGCAAGATCAGTACTCAGTTATCTGTCCCTAGCAGAAACTTGGGTGATGTGAGAAATTCAGGGAACTCTCGAAAATTTGGTAGTTTACTATTGACTAAAACTTCGAACATTAGTACAAGTAAATTAAATTTAAGGTATTCGCAATTTATTCTATATAAAGCATACGAAAATTCTTATAATACATTCTTAATTTGTTATTTCAGTTTCTTTTCATTTACACGCACCATGTCTTCCGCCAATGCAGCACATTTTGTTTTGCCCAATTCGCAACCGATAGCTGATTTGGAGTGCAAAAATGCATTCATGGGCTTAACTGAGAAGGAAAAACTCTACGCTCACTATTTCAGTAAAGCTTCATGGGACGGTGGCTTTATAGCTTTGATACAATCAAGCCCGGAAGCACCATTAATTTTCTCATTTCTACACCGCATTTTTGTTGCCGAACCATTGGAGAAATTGAAAGCAAAGGCTGTGTCTAATGGCATTACTGAAGATGAGTTCACCGTAAGTACATTTTTAATACTACTGTCAAATGCAAAGTAAATTATCTAATAATACTATATGCATGTGTTAATTGTGTTTAAATTGTGATGCTAATAAGCTTTAACATATATTTTAGGCATTCTTGGTTTATGCTTGTGGTATTTTTGCCAATGCCGGTAACTACAAAGGCATGGGCGACAGCAAAATCATTCCGAATCTGGACGAAAAAAAGTTCGAGACAATTGTTCGTTCATCAACTGCCTATTCAAATGATAAGCGTGTGCCAGCCGCCTACGAGAAGGCCGCTCCCCTCATTTACGCGCTGAAACCACGTGACGAGGTTTTGGGTTTTGCACCGAATGGTATAACGACGTACTGGTCAGATAACTGTACGAAAGAAGATGCCGAAGTTGTCAATGAGTGGTTAACTTCTAAGCGCATTGAGCCATATATGTGTCGTACATTTAAAGTTGTCGAAAACGGACAAACTATTTACGACATAAAGCTGGGTTCTGTGGATAATTCCGACAAGGATGGCATTACTTTGCCCTTGGAGAGTTACAATGGCAATAGTTTTCGTGTGACACGAGGTGATTATCAAAAGCTATTACAGCGTGTCAATAAAAATCTAGAGAAAGCAAAAAAGTATGCAGCAAATGAAAATGAGCAGAAAATGATTGAACATTATATAAAGTCCTTCCAAGAGGGATCATTAGCAGATCATAAGGATGGTTCCAGGTACTCCATATCAATGCAAAATGTTTTACATCAAAACAAATAAATGAATGCCTATTTTTCCAGATGGTGGATTAAGGATAAGGGACCTGTTATTGAAACTTATATTGGTTTCATTGAAACATATCGTGATCCAGCAGGTGGTCGTGCAGAATTCGAGGGCTTTGTGGCAATGGTCAACAAGGAAAGCTCTGCGAAGTTCGCCGAACTGGTAGCGCGTGCTGAAAAGTTATTGGAATACTTGCCTTGGACTGAATCTTATGAGAAAGACATCTATTTGAAGCCTGACTTTACTTCACTGGATGTGCTGACGTTTGCTGGTAGTGGAGTACCAGCAGGAATTAACATTCCAAATTGTACGTGTTCGGTTCTTGTTTACAAAGTTTCTTGTTCAAACAAAATTCCAAAACTACTTTACTTCTGATTTTTAGATGATGAAATCCGTCAAGATGAAGGGTTTAAAAACGTATCTCTTGGTAATGTGTTGGCTAATATCAACCGTAAAGACCCTATTCCATTCCTTTCTGATGAAGATCAAGGGCTAATGAAAGAATACAAAGTGAAGTCTTTTGAGGTATGCTTACTTTGTTTTCCGGATTAATATAAAATGAATTCATTCACATTCATCTACTTGACAGGTTCAAGTTGGCTTACACGAACTGCTCGGTCACGGTAGTGGTAAACTCTTCCGCATAGATGAGAGCGGCAAATTCAATTTTGACAAAGACAACACGAAAAATCTAATTACTGGTGAGCCCATAAAGACTTGGTACTTACCTGGCGAAACTTACGATACGAAATTCGGTGCAATCGGTTCTTCGTATGAGGAATGTCGCGCAGAAGCAGTTGGTTTGTATCTTTCACTGAAATCAGATATCTTGGAGATTTTCGGTTTCAAGGATCCTGCTGAGCAGGAGAAAATCATTTACATTAACTGGTTAAGTTTAATTTGGAATGGCATGGGTGTTGCTTTGGAAATGTATAACCCACAATCGAAACAATGGATGCAAGCGCATTCACGCGCACGCTTCGTTATTATGAAGGTGCTTTTAGAGGCGGGTGAAGGCCTTGTTACCGTCGAGGAGACTGACAATGGTAAAAATTTACGTCTCACTGTTGACCGCAAAAAAATCCAGACGGTTGGTAGGAAGGCCATCGAAGAGTTCTTAAAGAAACTCCAAGTTTACAAATCGACTGCTGATATCGCAGCGGCAAGTGAAATGTACGAACACTACTCAGAGGTCAGTGAAGGCGGATCGCACCCATGGGCGAAATGGCGTAACATTTGTTTGGCACATAAGAAACCACGTATAATTTTGGTGCAAGCCAACACTAATGTAGAGAGTGAGAAAGTGAAACTGAAAACATATGAAGCCACGCACGAGGGTTACATCAAGTCCTGGGTGGAACGTTATCCTGACACAGATATCGATGACGTTTTGGAAGAAATCGTAGAAGATGAGAAGAAATACTTTCCAAGTGCCTTTGGAAATTAACAAAAATACAACTGTTAAATTATAATAAATATATATAAGCATATTGAAGCGATAATGAGGAATGTGTATGTTTCTTTTATAGTTAAACAAACATTTTTCATGAACATTGCTGTTTTGTATTACAACAAATTATATATGAAAAAATAAATATACATTTTTTACTTAAGAAAAAACATTGTACAGTTAGCATGTCTCATATGAAACGTGTTTAAACCTTTCGTATTTGACAGGCCACAAAGTTGCAAATATTCGTCTCATCCTTGTTTGTTGGCCGTGTAATGACGAAACGTGCGAAAGTACCGCCATTGCTATCGGCCAGACGACCGGGATTTATAGCCAAGCAACCGTTTACCATCTACAAGTAAATAAAAATTTCTTCATATAACCTACTGACAATAAATCCATCTATATTATAATCACCCGTATGAAACACTTCTGATCACTCGGCAATATTAGTATGTTTGGTATTTGTTCAATTTTAGCATATCTTGCAGCTAAGAAGCTGTCAAAGCTGATATCATCACAGGCTGGCGGATGTATCGGGTAAAATGAGCCTTGATTGAACAGGTGATTTACGACACGTTTTACTTTATCGCCTGCATTGCTGTAAGAAAATATAACTAAAGCTGTCACTTTATTCAAATATTAATTCATTGTAATTTACAAGGCCAGCTCATTCGAAATTATATGTTGCATTATGTCCGTGGAGGTCATTCCCATAACGATGCCATTCAAATCAATCATCGATGGATCGGGCAAGACATGGACATTTGGATATGACTTTCGTAAAGGTACTGACATAGTGGGATATACAGGATCGGCGTTGGCGTCCTTATGTGAAGTGACAATTACAATTTTTGTGAAATTTCTGTTAATAGTAAACAATACATTATTAAGATAAAATTTTTTTTTAACTAAAATCACCTAAAAATATTTAAACATTAAATTTTAAAATGGAATATAGTTTAACAAAATACATAACTATTAAGTATACAAATTATATATATTATTAGCAGTATAACTACTTGATCGACAAAAAACTAATAATATAAGGAATCTGAAACAAACTTTCAAAAACGAAGTTTCTCTCCAACGATTGAAAAATGTGATTCCAGCGTCCCCAAAAAAAAACTATCCTGGCCTTAGATAAGATAACATAACATTTCTGTGAATTGTTCGACTTTCAAAGGTCAATCTGCCACTGATCAAATGTAATAAGAGCGTGTTTTTGCACCGGCCACCGGCATAGTGGCAATAGATGAAACATGTATACATCGATACACCTATGAAAATTGTCCAAAACGTCTGAAAAGCCGATTAGATTTTAGTCAGAATTCTTTGGAATTTACATGGAATTATTCTCATCGACTGCCTCGAACATGGTAAAAGAAATCAATAAACAATATTATTGTGCGTTATTGGATTATTTGGATATCGGGGTCAAAATTAACCCAAATTCATAGACCAAAGACATTTCAGTCCATTTCATTAAATACTAAATTGAACCTCCATTATACAAATGTAAATGATGACGATGATGATGTAAATGTAAATGAACGTAAAATCGTTTTTATACTTTTATCCTAAAACCTCATTAACATTGCTTTGGATTCCATCTTACATTGGACCTGTTCCTAAATTTTTTTCAAGAAGCAGCATTCTCAAGAGAATCTTAGTTGCATATTTCTGCTCTCGAGCCTCAAAGGTTAAATGGTTGTGAATTCTCCGACTCGATCAACAATTTTTTTTCGGTAGAAAATTTAAAGTGTAAATAATTGACCTCGTTGCGTGTAGTTGGGACACAACAGTAGATTCTCTATTGCAACAAGGTATTGGCTTAAGGGTTTTAAGAGCTTTTTGACAAGAGCGTAATTATTTCTTTTCGAACGAGTAACTATAACTATAACCATTATTAAGATAGAGGTAAGTGTGATTTCGTTATCTTTGGATTATCCTTGGAACCCTAATGGGATTACTTTGACATTGTCAGTAAGTCTTAGGAATTATGATCACGAAGACAATGCTAAAAGACTACTAGAAAAATATAATATACTTATTATATTATAATACTTAAGAGAGATTACTTAAGAGTATTTATTAATTAATGATTACTAAAAGGGTATATAAGCATTACATTACTCACCCAATAGCTTCCACAATGCTCGTAATCATTTTTTCGAAGAAGGATTCAAATGATTCGGCCAGCGTAACATTTTCGCTGATTAATTTGTGTTCGGCATCCAGAAATGGTCCAGTTAATACTAGTACATCCGGTTTGTGCTCTTTTAAGTACGCAATCAAATCATGCAATGGTTCATAGGCAAGATCATCGTCATGTGTATATGGGCCGGCAACGATAACAAAACTTAATGGATCTGTAAGTTTGGGGGCTGTAGGTGGACTGAGTTGCCGCTCGGCTAACACTTCGTCCACAATGAAAGTATCCCCTTTGGGATTCTTCCCCGATATGATCGCAATTTGTCCCGGAAATACCGATACCGATTTAGCTTTGGAGAAGTTCAAGCGTACAGTTAGGCAACGCGCCTCATCAGTACCGGCTAACATAGTCGAAGAAGGATCTAACGGCCCATCGTGATCACAGCAAATTGTGCCAATTGTTTTTGTTAATTCCTGTGTGGTTGAAAAATAGATATTTTAAAATGTCTGTTTGGCAACACTAGACGATAGCAAACAACGGGAACTAGCAGTGCACATACACTCACCACTGTACGCCCACTCTCTTCTACACTCTACCACCCACCTGTGAATGTTTGTCCACTTGACTCAGCTCATAATCGTCCGCGTTTGCGCCAAACACCTTTTTACACAATTCTCTGCCAATGTGAAAAATGCGATCAGCTGCGATATCACACTTCTCGCGCAGGCAGTCGTACATGTAATTGGATTTGGGCTCATCGAGCGTTGCACCGTTGTGGCACAGTAATTGTTTAATTTGGATTTTCGCTTGCTGAGTGGATGCCCATTTTGCGGTGCCGATAAGCGTAGGATTGCCAAATGTGTAAACTATCTTGCCTGAGCTGGCTATGGCACTATGGGTGCGTGGTGTGCCAGCGCTGTTGGCAAAAGCATTCAAATATATTTGTAAGTATGTATGTGTTCATATCAGTGGGTAATGAATAACACAAGATTACCGCTGCAATCATAGTGGGTGTTTGAATTTAACGGAAAGAGGTGATAAAATAAAAATTTATTTGATCACTGGCATATTGTCTGGCGAATAAGGATTGGAGAATTGAGCATGTACTACACACATGTGGTACATAAATTTATGTGAACATTAATGGCAGATACATCTGTAACTAACACCCCGGCATAGTTCTCTTTTTGCAAACTAAATGAGACAACATACGTGTGAGAGAATATTCATGGTTGGATTGAAGTTGTTTGAAGTTAGAAAGTTTGATGTTTCAAGGCATATACAGTATAATAAACAAGTAAGAAAGGGCCACTATTTGTACAAAGTTTGATTTTCATATCTTAATTGCTGCTCGATTTATCTACTTTAAAGTGAAAGGATAAGATGAAACTTAAAATTGTGTTGTATGAGAAGTAGGCGTGATTTTTATCCGATTTCGTCCATTTTCGTAGTGTATCATAAGAATACAAATGTAATTCCACACCCCAAATTTTGTTGAAATCGTTTAAGGGGTTCTTGAGATATGAGATTTCTCCTAAAAGTGGGCGCTGCCACGCCTATCACCATAACATTACACGGATTCCTATGCAACCCCTCCGTATCATATTTTCTGCAAGATTTATTGTTTCTAACGTGTTTGTTCAGCGAGTTATCGCAATTTTAGTAGTTTTCAACATAACTTTTGTATGGTAGGTGGGCGTGGTTATTATCCGATTTTACTAATTTTCTCAGTATATAAAGAAATGCTAGAAAAACTTACTCGTAGCAAGTTTGATTCATATAGCTTTAACAGTTCCCGAGATATATATATTAAGCCTTTTGGGGGGCGGGGCCATGCCCACTTCTACAACAATTTTTGCCCACAGATGCCCCACCCTACTAGGATCCTCTATACCAAATAACACGTTTATGTCCTAATTTGCTGCTTAGTTATAGCACTTTATCTGTTTTCGATTCATGGCATTTTGTGGGCGTGGCAGATGTCCAATTACGCCCCTTTGCAATACAAACAGTCTTACGGTGACAAAGAACACGTGCCAAGTTTCATCAAAATATCTTAATTTTTACTCAAGTTATCGCTTGCACGGACGGACGGACAGACAGTCACTCGGATTTCAACTCGTCTTTTCATCCTGATGATTTATATATATATGTCTATATTTGACTCGTTTAGTTCTAGGTGTTACAAACAACTGTTACGTGAACAAAACTAATATACTCTGTAGCAACATGTTGCGAGAGTATAAAAATTATTTTTACTTCTTGAAAGAGAAAAATGAGATAAAATCAGTTTATTTATTATGAAAGGGCTTTAAGTACCAATTTTGTTTTTTTAGGAATTTCGTCAACCACCTCTGATCCTTAAATTTTTTTCCACAGTGCTGCTGTTTCAAGGAGAAGTTGCAGTTTTGCGAAGTGCTCGGCGACTAATCGCAAAAATCATACGTCGTTTTAGCGATGGAGTACATAACTGCTATAGTATGGCAATACTTCACTGTAACAGATTGTTCAATTTGAAGAATCATGCCATGTCTGAGAAATAAGTGTTGACTCAGCTGATATTTCGATGGAGGTAACAGATTTCTTATAGCATGGTCTTGGATATTATATTTGTATAGTTGGAGTTTTGTACCCACAGACCGGTTGAAAAGTTCGCATCAATTAAAAAAAATTAGATTTTTTGGCTGACTTCTATTTCAATTTATCTAACATAGGGCCGATCAAGGCTATCTTACAATTTTTCGATACCATTTTTGGAGTATGATTTGTATTTTGGTTCAAAATAGGCCTCAGTCTCATTGTTGTTAAATATTTTCCGATGAGTATTCTCTTGAAGTCAGAGAGTAGCAAAAAGTAAGTGGGGATCAGATTACGAAAATACCATGGACTCAGAAGTAAGTAATTTGAAGCCAAACTCATTCGATTTTGTAACGTTTTCATTGTTTTGTGACACGTTGCTCTTCAAATTGGGCCGTTTTCTGAGATTTCATCTCCAATTACTCCAAGTGTATCCCAAAATAAAGACGCCTTCCCACATTTTGGGTTCGGTTCAACACGGCAGTCTACTCGGATGACTGTCGTTTAAGTTCAGGAGTGAAATGATTGAGCTATGCTTCTTCCGTTGTCACATGCTGGAGCAAAAATTCACAATTTTTTATGGTTGAATAGTTCCAAACACCGAATGGTCGTTTTTAGGACGATTATGAGCTCGAGTAGGTCCACCTTTGAATAGAGCTTCAGTATTCATTTTGACTGTCCTTTCGTGTTGTAAGCTTGGTTGGCTTTGTTCTTTTTTTCGGACGCCCTTTTGTAAAACTCTCCATTTACTATAATTAATACAAATACTATACTTGTCTAATATTAATTACGAGGCACCTTCCGATTTTGGCATTTTCGGACATCAGCAAGTTTGTTTTAGGTTTGAGTTGCAAGCTTTTAATGAACGATCTCTTGAAACTATAGTGAGGTATTGAGTACAATACAAATCTTCCTACAGTTTTTACGTAAAGGAAGCCTTGCGTCTGCTGTGCTAGCATAATGAGGGTAATAAACTGGATACTGTGGCATTGTTTAACCACACTTAACTGGAATAATATTTGTCCGTAAAGATGGATCCAACAGATTTTACAAAGAAACGAGAAGTAGTGAAATAATTGGATTACTACGGGAAAACTGGCAAGAAGGTTGTTATTAACAACATTTTTTTTCACTGAATTCACATGTTGATAAACAGATTGGGTCAAACGAAAGTATTTTGTAGAACCCTGTAAAAATATGTAAAAAAACAAAGTAAACTTTTCATTCAAAATGTCATTGACTTATGCAACTGCCTTGGGTACAGGGCCCATACCCGTATGAGGCCGTTTTTACGATTATATCAAAAGCGCGATTCCGTTCATCATACGGCTCTTATTATTATTACTATTTATAGTATTATTGTTTCCAAGTACTGTTTGCATTTGCATCACTATGTACATATGGATATGTATATTTAGTACTTGCAACTTCAAATCAAATTATCCATAAACTAGAGAGTAATTGGATAGGCTAAAACAAAAACAAATTCCGTAATTGTAATTGCATATTCGACAGCGTCTCAAATACTGACAGAAAACTCATTAACTGTGCATTTTAATTGAATAACGCTGCAGAAAATGTCATCGACGAATGCAAGCAAACAAACAATCAAGAAGTGCGCTGTCAGCCATGTAGGCAACACAACAACAACAGCAAATCAACATAAATTTTCAAAAGCTAAAAAAAAGAAAAGCAAAAGCAAAACAATATGCTGCGCAATGGTGGAAAGTTACTAGCACTGGTACCGTTTTTCAATTATTGCCCAAAAATGAAATCGAAGGAGACGCCATAAAATTTGATTATTATTATCAACATTATAGCCCATATCGCTTTAATCAAACTGCGAGGAAAATTTGTAGACTCACTCGTGCTTTGGAACTACCCCACTTATGTACGTATGTATGTATGTGTATATACGTGCACATGGATGACGTTTGCAAATCCGCTTGTTGTTGTTGTTTCGCAGAAGAAATGCCTGCCTTGGTATAAATAAGCCAAACAGAACTAAATTGGCACATGAAATGACAGCGACACGGCATACGGCAAGCGAAGGAAAAATTAGGAAATCGACAAACGCCGGTGACCGCAGTCATCACCCCACACGAGCGTATGCATCAATTCAACGCCATCATCACCAACCCGTTCAGTCATTCAATGAGTCAGTTGGCCTGCCGATTTGTCTGTCCGGCCAAATGTCCGCAAGTCCAGTAAACTAGGCAATGCTTTGCTCAAATGCCGCTTGCAAGTATCGTTATGGCCATTCGACGAACTCTTTTCGCAATCCACTGCATTCGATGCAAAATTAAATAACAACAAAAACAATACAAGCAAAACAAATTCATAGCCAACGAGTCAGCGTAAAAGGAGCCAAGAAATAAAGAAAATCTAACGTAACTGTGACCTGTAGCAAAATGCCAGAAGCATAACCAAATGTTAGACGCCGCTGCTGTGTCGCCTTACAAACACACACACACACACACATGCACACACGCACGCACGCCTGGATGGTCATGCATAAGACTACATGCCATAAGCTCGTGTGTGTGTAAGTAGGTAGATGGTGCCGGCATGTGAAATGAGAAGCGCCAAACGTCAAGCGCCGCACGATGCATCACATTATGCAGAATAGAAAAATCATATAAAACATTACAGCCTTATGTGCCAAACGCGGCTGAGCGCGCGCGTCAAGATGTGGTCGGTCGCTTGGCGTAATCTGTTGGATGGTGATGGCGATCTGTGCGCTTCACCACGGAGGCAGCATAGTGTTTCGCAATTCCCAGAAGCGTGAGTTGCAACTTGGGGGAAAATGAACCAAAAAATAATATCGACAATAAGAAGCTGAGGAAATAATACAAAAATAATGCAAAAACGAATATACGAATTTGTTCAGGGAAAGGCACTTATTTTTATTTTTTGTATTTTTATTACCGATAAAGCGGTGTGATATGTTGAAATAGTAACCTACTTTAAATCTTGAGAACTGTAATCTTTCATCATATGGTAAACCATTGTTATTCACAATTGGTCGGAAACAAATTATTAATTAATTTTAGTTTTTAGAACTTCTAATTAAATTTCACATTAAGTTTAAATATGAATTAAACATAGCAGCTGTTTGTTGCATCATAAAATAAAAAATTTTCTAACACTTGCTCTCACCATGAGTGTCCTAATTATATGAAAATAAGCGCCAACGATCGCAAAATTCGAGAATGCGGGCTTGGACTGCTCGAGAGAAAGAATCTGCAAAATAATGTCCTGGCAATGACGAGTATCACATAACATTTAGCGTTGAGCTATATAAAATAATTTTTAATATATTGGGTTGTTCGGAAAGTCATTTCGTTTTTTTCCCGCCAGAGGACTTAATTACGTTTTTTCGAAACTAACTTCACACTTAAGCCCCATAACCATTATATGTCATGAGAGCTGATATTGCAAGGCTTGTGTGTGAAAAAGTTCTATTAATTCTACCCAGTAGTTTTTGGTTGGTGCCTTTTTAAATATGGAGAGCAATAAGCAGCATTTTCGTCATATTTTACTTTTTAACTTCAGAAAAGGTAAAAATGCTGTCCAAGCGAGAAAAAAATTGACGGATGTGTATGGAGAAGGCGTGTTAACAGTACGCCAGTGCCAGAACTGGTTTGCAAAATTTCGATCCGGCAATTTTGATGTCGAAGATGCACCACGGTCTGGAAGGCCGGTCGAAGCTGACAAAGATGCGATAAAGGCATTAGTTGATGCAAATCGGCGAATCACCACACGAGAGATCGGTGAGAGGTTAAATTTGTCGAATTCAACTGTTTATGGCCATTTGAAAGGCAAAAATATATAATTTAATAAAAAAATATACGGTGGCTACACTGGCTAAGAACCGCCATCCGTATGGAACTAAATGCAGCGGCTCTAAAAGTACTTATTATGGTACCAGCTATAAGTAGCTGAGGATAACGGATGTCTGCAGTGTTTTGGAAAGAAAAATGAGGTAGGATTTGTTGTGCTTCAAATTGGTACACAATATAGAAACAAAGAACGAAGAAGTTTGTTCAAAATCAGTAGTATCTACAGTTTCGTTTTATAGCTCGGGGTAGTCTAGAATTTATTTGTGGCTTAAAGTACATTTTAGGGTACAACAACTGGCAGAATAGTGAAAAAAAAGAATTAATTTAAAAACAAAAGTATAATATTATTCTACCAATTCTTAAGTAGATTGGGACTCCGTTTTTTATTTTGTTTCGGACAGCACGAGTTCTTAGAATCACGGCCGCCCGTATAGGTCCTCTTGAAAAAGATGATACCGAAGTGACCCAGTAGCGTCCATTTTGTAAAAAATTACAATATAAAATTTTTCCATACACTCAAAGACATGTTTAATAAATACAACAAATCCGTCAGTCGCACATTCACACCATTTGTTTTATTGTTAATTTGATCTATTTTCTACTATAGTGTATATGTACACATCTGAACAAAATCCACGAAATTACTCCTACATGTGCATGTATGAATGAACATACTAATTTATGTATGCACTCATTGATTTATGAAATATTGCAAATGCTTTTTGCAATTGCATACTTTTCATGATAACCCGAGGTGTTTGATATTGATATTGAGGTTCGATTTCATATTTTTATTGCTGATGCGGTTACAAAAGTGAATAAGATTTATTATAAAATCACGCGTAACACTGTATGCCTATGCACAAGTGTAGATAAAGAATGGGAAATACATTAAAAATTTAAAACAAAAATAAAAAATATTAGAATTTTTGTTTAAATAAATAAAGTTATGGAGATACTCAATTGTCAAAGGAACAGTGCGGTTTCATTGTAGGGTTAAGCCAATCTTGCACGAAAGTTTGTGAAATAATCCTAAATATAAATGACTCCGGAATCTAATAACCACACTTTTGATGGAATGGTTTCAGAACACCTATTGTTGATTATAGAGCTTTTGCCATTTGGTAAAAACTTTCCATAGAGAAGATTGGATATACCAGCAAGATTCCCGTCGGAACCCGTTAGAAAAGTATTTTTATGACATGAAATATACTGTTGCACCAGAGGTTTACTATAATCCAAGATCTCAATTCCATGTTTTCGACCTTCCAGTTTTCTGACCACAAGATGAATTTTTTTGAAAATTTTTAGCGAAATTTGGAACTCCATATTTTGATTTTTCAATATTCTAACTTATTTTCTGGGCAACTAATGGATTTCCAGTCTCAGTTTTTTTTTTTCAAATACTGTGAAAAGCACAATCACTGCAGCAGTGTAGGTCGTTTTTTTGGAGCCTTAAAGCTTGCGAAATATTTTTTCCTCAAAAAAATTTACTTTATTACTTATTTTTCTTATTTTATTTTTACTTTTGAAAATTTTTGCTGATGTCTAATAGTTTATTTAATAATTTTATATGTATGTCATTTATAAAAATAAAATTCTTTAGATTTTATGCCTCATCTTTTCTCACCACCACCATAGTTGCTTACTTTATGTTAGCGAGTTTTCTCCATATGGCTGACCATTCTTCAGTTTCCAATTGTAATTGGCCTTCTTATTCATAAATCTATATCCTCCGGATGCTCACTTATTAAGATTTACTAGCATTGTTTGTTTGTGTTTACCTTTACAAAATTCATTTGTGGCATATATATAGTAATGTGTGTGCATTAGGGAGGCTCTAATTTTGTTTAAGGAAGTACCATTTGTTTTTAACTGGCAATCAATAAAATATTATAGGAAAGAGACATAGAATGAGAATTATTACTTTCACCCACAGAGAAGAGGAGAGTTCCTCTGTTTTGTTTGTTGCGTGTACCTTAAAGTTATTCAACGAATGAAGGATTGTATAGTTTTTAGGCGCATTTTAAGACTTTCACCGCTCACTAACCTCTCGGCCTAAATAATTTGGTTTGGTGAGGAAGCACTGTGACTTCATGTGACCCTTTTTTACCAATCTGCTGTCTTCTTCTTTTAGTTTACTTTAATAAAGATAAGTACTTAAAATACAATTAATTTATTTCGGTTATTTGTAAGTTAATATGTTCCAACCTTTCCTTTTACAGGTTGATTAACGGTCATAAAATCTCAGCACAACAGCACCCGTATAAAATTATCTGGGGAATCTTTTATGGTATTGAGCAAGGGTTTTTCAGATAAAAATATAAATACGAGGCCTTAGTATTTTGGATCAGGGTTCCGGCTTTCTGCAAATCACCGAACCAGTCTAATAGGAATGCATATGCAACGTATTACATATGAAACGAATTATTTATGATCTCAATATATACGAGCATGTTAACAAATTCATGTACATTTTATATATCTTATATATATATATATATATACAAGATGCAATAGTGATGCTTTATAGCATTGCCTACTTACATGGGCGAATAACTAGCTGGACTGAAGAGTGGTGCATCACCGTGGCGAGCAGGTGTTCTTGCCAAAGCCTTTCTAGCCTGAAAGCATAATTCAGAGAGGAAACAATAACTTTAGAATATGATTTCAAATACAAATAAAAGAATGTACATACAAAAATATATATTAGGTAGGTGTGTATTAGTAGAAACATTAGCAGAGGATAACCGCCATTTATTTGTGAGAAGAAAAGAATAATATATGCAAAGTTGCAGCTGCTTCGGAATATGTTAAAAGATAGATGCATATTTGTATAGACTCAAATACTTGGATGTTGTCTCTTTAGAGAATCAGTCAAAAGATACTTATATAGAATACAAGATACTTATATATTATATTACATATTTAGTCGTCGTTTTGTGTCTTAACTTTTAGCATACAAGTAAATATGTATGTGATTGGGTACTGTTACATGTTAATGTAAATGCAAAAATTTCTCACTCAATTCATCACAAATATACAAATGATTGTATTAACTGGAAAGGCCGAGCCAGTATTTTAAAAAAAAATTTTGAATCAAATCAACTATAAAGGAACATATACATACATATGAGCACACAAAATCCGGAATATCGTAAACCACATAATTCACATAAACACTAATTTTATATTCCAAATCTTGAGCCGATTGCATAACGGATATAACATAACATATAGCTATAATATAACATAACATAACTTATGACATGATATGGGTAATTTATAAAATATTAAAGAGTATAATTTAAAGTCGATCGGACCAATTGCAATCAGTGATCAGTGCACAATGTGATGGCTAAGAGAAGATGTTGACTGATTTCCTAAATGTATGAAACTTCAATATATTATGCCAATAGTAGCTTTAGCAACTAATTTTATTGAGATATACTCATATTACTCGCAATATCTAATAATATATATTTACACGCTTTTTTTTTGTTTAATCGCATCTCATGCCATTTCGATCAAACTTTTTCATTGTATTGTTTGCTATTTGAAGAAGGTTTGAAATAATCAAGTACCGATACCGTTCAATAGCCAAATTATTCCTAAAAATCGTACTTCTTGTCCAATTCGGTCCATATTTGAAATATATAAGCCATTGATTTAAGAAATATATATTTATGAAAATGGTAATGAAAGAGATGAAAAGTTGGCCAATGTCTGATCATCTATCGGTGAATTCGAAGCATATTAGATGGATCTCTATTTAGAATTGTTAATTGTCAATAAGTTTGATACCACAATATGTACAAGAGAAATTATCTATTAAATAGTTGAAGGGAATTTGTATACAAACTTATAGTCTGTATATATATGTAAAATAATGGGTAATAGAGTCTGTTTGGAACAGGCATTAAAAACAGACCTCCTCTAAAATACTAAAATGTCACAATTGAAGAGAATTAAGGAAACGGATAGTATTTCCTCTGAGAGTTCCGGCTCTTTCATATATCAGATATAGTACATTTGTACAACATCAAGTATAAACCAGTAAGAAAGGGCTAAGTTCGGGTGTAACCGAACATTTTATACTCTCGCAATGTGCAAGGATCGGAAACGGGAATATGCTTTCAGGTGCTGGCATAACTTTATATTCAAAAATGTTGCGGAAGAATTCAACATCCATTATCCGACGAAATTGTCAATGGATTGCAATCATATTTGGAATCTTATTAATTTATATTACAGGCCATTGACTCATGTACTTTCGTTGCTATATTTTGCTTCATGTCAGAGATATTTATATTAAAACCTAACAAATTAACTTAAAAGTGATATATGCGATATAAACTCAACCAAAGTGGTTTAAAAAAAATATTAGATACATGAGGAAAAGTAAACCACAGAAAAAGAATCCATTACATTAGGTATGAGGACCATAAGCTTAGACTATAGTTTAGACCGATTTCTTTCGTATTTAGCGCGAAATCGCATTGTGTTTAAGAAAACATATTCACTTAATTTCATTAAAATATTACACATATTGACTAACATAAACGGTTTAAAGTCAGGTGGATAGTCGAGAATTCTTATATCGGGCATTTTTAGGATAGAAGAAGAACTGCACTGATCACATTAACTCTTTTCATTACTCAAGTATATTAGGGAACATGTTTTCACGGAATTTTGTAAAAGTAACTCACAGTGTTCGACATATTCGACATAAAGTCTCCTAGATTAGCGAAAATCATTATATGTAGTATATCGGAGCTGGGATAATTCGTTCACCGATTTCACACATTTTCGGCAGTAAACTATGGTATATCCGATATTACACGTTCAATTAATTTTGCTAAGATATCTTACATATGACCGAAATACATGGTATAAAATCTACACGGTGGTTGAAAATCCTTATATTAGGTATATAGGAGCTAGGAAAGTATTTATCCGATTTTCCCATTTTTTTAATGCCAGAGCACACTATTATCATGGAAAGATAATCCTCCAATTTCATTACAATATCTTACAGATTTCCCGATATTTTCGATAAAAAGTCATATAGAGGCACTGAGGTCTTAATATTGGGTATCTGGTGGCTTGAAAACTTATAATCAGATTTCGTCTATTTTTATGCATGAGATGGCATATCTTCAAGCACCGTTTGTACAAAGTTTGATTTTCATATCTTAATTGCTGCTCGATTTAACTACTTTAAAGTGAAAGGATCAGATGAAACTTATATTTGTTTTATATGAGAAGTAGAGACGCGGCTTTTATTCGATTTCATCCATTTTCACAATGTGACATAAAAATAATGTCATGTACCAAATTTTATTGAAATCGGTTAAGGCGTTCTTGAGATATGGGATTTCTCCTAAAAGTGGGCGGTGCCCCGCCCATCATCTACATCGCGCTTTTAGTAGTTCGCAACATAACTTTTATATGCATTTTCTCAGTATATATAGATTCCAGAAGAACTTAGTCGGAGTAAGTTTGATTGATATGGCTTTAACGGTTTCCGTGATATGTATAATAAACCTATTGGGGGGGGCGGCCATGCCCACTTTTACAAAAAGATTTGCCCACAGATGCACTACCGTACTAGGATCCTCTATACCAAATAACTCGTTTATGTCTTAATTTGCTGTTTAGTTATAGCAGTGTATCTGTTTTCGATTCATGGATTTATCTACTTTAAAGTGAAAGGATAAGATGAAACTTAAAATTGTGTTGTATGAGAAGTAGGCGTGATTTTTATCCGATTTCGTCCATTTTCGTAGTGTATCATAAGAATACAAATGTAGTTCCACACACCAAATTTTGTTGAAATCGGTTAAGGGGTTCTTGAGATATGAGATTTCTCTTAAAAGTGGGCGCTGCCACGCCTATTACCATAACTTTACACGGATTCCTATGCAACCCTTCCGTATCATATTTTCTGCAAGATTTAATGTTTCTAACGTGTTTCTTCAGCGAGTTATCGCGCTTTTAGTAGTTTTCAACATAACTTTTGTATGGTAGGTGGGCGTGGTTATTATCCGATTTTACTAATTTTCTCAGTATATAAAGAAATGCTAGAAAAACTTACTCGTAGCAAGTTTGATTCATATAGCTTTAACAGTTCCCGAGATATATATATTAAGCCTTTTGGGGGGCGGGGCCATGCCCACTTTTACAAAAAAATTTGCCCACAGATGCCCTACCGTACTAGGATCCTCTATACCAAATAACTCGTTTATGTCTTAATTTGCTGCTTAGTTATAGCAGTGTATCTGTTTTCGATTCATGGAATTTTGTGGGCGTGGCTGAGGTCCAATTAAACCCATCTGCAATACCAACCATCTTACGGTGACAGAGAACACGTGTACCGAGTTCCATAAAAATATTTTAAGTTTTACTAAAGTTATCGCTTGCGCGGACGGACGGACGGACGGACAGTCACTCGGATTTCAACTCGTCTTTTTATCCTGATCATTTATATATATATATATGTATATGTCTATATCTAACTCGTTTAGTTCTAGGTGTTACAAATAACCGTTAGGTGAACAAAACCAATATACTCTGTAGTAACATGTTGCGAGGGTATAAAAATACAATACACAAAATTGTTATCCACAAAATACATAGTAGAGTGCCAAAATAGCACTCTAGCACAGAAAAATAAAGCAGATGGTGTCTAAATACTATACAAAAGTTCGATTATGCCACTAATGTCTTGATTAATTGAATAAATTTATGGAAATCTTTCAAACATACATATGCATATGCATATGTAGTTGAAGAAGGAAGTTTTAGCTTACTTTCGAAGCACAAGCGTTTTGAACAGTACCAAACTCAAATAAAAATATGCATGTGTGTTCGTGATGACAAAACATAATTGAAGGTTTTTCCAAATTTGTCAGTCAATTAAATAAAATGAGAAATTAATTAATGAAGCTTTTAAAATAATTTAAGCTTTTATTTTAAACGATTTGCTCTTTTATTATATATGAATACATATGTCGCAGTGTGTCGCGTAGTCTTAAATAAATGTTAATTTTATTATTGGTTGAGCGATTAATCAACACACTCCTTACTGTAAATACACAGTAATAAATCATAATTTTCAGATGTCTATGCACCGATATATAAACGCACATGTTAGCCATTTAGCCGCATCGACACGCATAGCATACGACGAATTCAAGAGCTGGTGTAAATCTGCTAATGAAACCCAAAGGAAGCCATTAACTTTTAACAGCGAAAAATATCAATTGAAAATTGTCTGAAATGAGCGAAACTGCATGTTGCCGTTGCCGTTGTCGTTGCCGTTGTCGTTGCCGTTGTCGCAGACGGTGGTGCAGCCCAAGTGTGAGAGATTGTCGCAGATTAAATTAAACATACCAGTGGAGTTGTAGTTACTACTTTCAAACGGTCTGAGAATAAAATACGAAATACCAAATAAATGCATAAACAAAACAAACCCCAACATCAGGTAAGCAAGCAAACAACTACCAAATAACTAACTAAGCAGCATACGGTAAGAAACACAATAACAACAACATCAAACGAATCATAAACAAACACCAATATGGAGATCGATATGTTGCAGTAACATGACAGTGCAGCGCAACAACAAACGTGTGGGTAGTGTGGAAATAGCTGTAGTGGTGATTACTGTTGTTCGCGCACAAAATTTTACGATGCTGCCGTTAAAATACGAGTGAGCAAAATTAAAAAAGTAGAGTACAATAAAATAAAATTAAATAAGAAAAATACATACACACATAAATAAAACTATATAAATGAGAACTATGGACCATAAAGGAGCGGACGCACTTGTTATTGCTGCTGTTATGTACGCACACATATATACTTATACCCACACACAATTAGAAATGCAGCTTGTAAGTAGAAGAAACTTGGACATTTCGCCTTCATGTTGTTTTGTTTTCAGCTCTGATTGGCATCACCTGCCAGCCAGCTATAGAGCAACGCACCAGCTGCGGTACTAGCTCGTGCAGGGTCTCTGCAGCATAACACTTTGAGGTTACTTTACTGCTACTACCGTTGTTGCTTCCTGTATTGCGCGTTGTAAATATTATATTATATGTATATATGTACATATGTATGTAACTAGGCAGCACTATTTCTATGACTTTACTCACACACCGATGCTGGTATGTGTTTATACATGTATGATTGTCGTGTTGCCCTAACATTCTGCTGCAATCGTCACAGTTGTCATCGCCACTGTCCTGGTTTGAGACCAGCACAAATGCGTCTTGAAATGTTTTTAGGTTTTGTGAAAATTGTTAGATCAAAAGATATTTGCTCCCGCACTTGGTTTAGCGACAAATATAAATGTTAGTGTGTTTTCATATGTTTACTCTTATGTAGAAATACATATATGTATGTATGTTATCTGTATTGCTAAACTTATTAAACCACAGAAGATATTTTTTGATTTTCGGGTTCCTTGGATCCTCAATGAAACAACCTGATCCGGGTATGGCATGCTACTCTTGCAATAAATACTATATGGACTAATGTCCAATCGACACGGTAATATTGTTTATTGATTGAAAAGAATTTCAAGTGAATTCCAAAAACTACTGGCTAAAAACTTGACGGCCAACTACTTTGCTTACGGGCGCTTTGTACGACTTTCACCAGGCAACAAATTGGCACAGAGCCTCGCTCTTATTACGTTTGATCAGCGCCAGATAGTCCTATGTTCGATGTTCAAAAAATGTGATACCCATTGTGCGCAAAACTTTTTGATTCGTAAATGATATGGCCTACACATCCAACAAAGTCATCAAATTTTACGATATTTTCTGGGATTAATGCCTATTGTAACCTTCATGAGAAGGGTACATCATTAGTGCTGGGACGGTTAAGACGAAATTCAGCAAATCAGTACTTACTCGTTGAATATGCTGGAGCAGATTTGCCGTACCACATATCAAGACATTGTTTTGCATCAACGGTATTTTCGGTATTCCCATCATGAAACAATGTTTTATCAAAGTACGAAATTCACTTTGACCCTTTGAGACCAATGACTTGACAATGATTATATAACATGCCGTGAAACTTTAAAAGCATTCTAGTTAAAACCAATACTCTAAGCCAAGATTAGATATTTTTTGTCTTGTGATATTTTTTTGGTTTTTTATCGATCAGGCCAAAGACTTTTCAGTCCTTGTGGTATATGCGGTATATTCTGAGGTCCACAGAACAATATCGAGGGAATCACAATTAAGTATAGTGAAGCATCTGACTTTAGGACTCCACAAAAAGTCCATTCTTTTAATTACAGTTTTCACCCACAAAATATTTCACAGAGTGTAAAAATCTACGACTTTCACAAAAAATTGTACAAAATAGCCGTCGTTAGCTGACGTCAAATCTCCGGATTTTTTGCTGACATGAAAATCGAACTTCTCACAAAGTTCCAAAACATAGAAGACACAAATGAAATGAAAATGTTGGCAATGATGATCTCACCACCATCCCTATTATTATAGTATAACAACAATTTGTAAAGTATAATTTTTAAGCAAAAACAAAAATTTCTGATTGTGGATTACTTGGCAAGAGTTTCCTTTGCGTGGCATTTCCGGTGAGAATTTTATTAGAAAATATAGGGCTAAATTGTATGAAAAAAGAAAGGAACAAATTTGAAATGTCTACTGGACTACCGGCATATGTGCTTAAATTACAACAACAAACATTGATAATAGTCAGTGGAAGAAAAATGCTCACTCTTTTGCAATACCCTACTGTTTGTTCTAACTTGCACTTCACCAACTCAATAGAATTTCCAAAGCAACACTTCAATTCCACCGTTTAACGATATGTGTAAATTCTGCGGAAACGCTTGCACACTCGGATGCATGCACAGGTATTTGCGTTACCACTTGGAGGCTCCGATGGTTTTTACGACCCAACATAACAACGCCTAACGCATTGTACGGACAATCTTGATTTTTTATTTAATTTTATTTCCAGAATTTAAGAAATTTGTTTTACTTTTATCTAACGCTTAGTAATCTGGCAGGTAGTTAGCAGCAACCGGCGACAGTCGAACAGGTGGAATTTAAACCCCAACTACCTATAATTGCAATTGCGTTGTGTGTATGTGTGTGCTTACAGCTAGCGTATTTGTCGATGCTATTGTAGTCATTTATGTGTATTTACTCGTAAATACACACATAAAACCCGGTGTACACACTACCGACTATTGGTTCCTTATCATTTGCTCTTTGTCAGTGCGTGGCACAACGAAAGGTGGTAATGTGGCAACAAAAACGCATTCGCTGTGGGAAATGCTCGGACGCATGCAGTTGTCGCTGTCGCTATTCGCAATTCACGATTGTCAATTATATTATTCAAAGGCCTACATACATGATGAGCATATGTACATGTAGACGTGTCCACATAAGGGTGTATCATAAATGAGGTGCAGCTCTGGAAAACATTTAGATAAGCTTGGCAATGAATCGATTTGTAGGCTTTGTGAATATTTGCATTTTATAAATAATTGGCCGAAAAGTCAGCTGTTAAGGTTAGCATTGTCGTCACTTTAACAACTCGGTAGCGGCTTCCGTATTAAGTGTTAAGTTTGCATGTAAATAGAAGAGCTAAAAATTATTCGCTGCAACAGATTTAAATAACTATAAAAGAATTTCAATTCAGTTATTTTGTTTAGATAAAATATGTGGTGTACAGGAAAGTCGGAATATTCATACCCACGAAATAATGGATATATGAAAATTATATAGAATAAGTCATATATATAAGAAGTTTTAGTGTTGTTAGGGTAATTATAAGATCATAGACATTATTATACCGTTGCTGCAGCGAATGTTTTCGTTGTTGAATCTGCTGTAGTGTCGATGATTACGGGTCGGTCAGCTAAAGCATGTAAAAATTTGAAAGCGGTTTCATTTTATTTCCGAAACTTTCTGGAAAAAGGTGATTTCGAAAATTGGTCCAGCAGTCTCCATCCAGCAGCTTCAAGATGTCTATATGAACAATTGTTTATACATGTACGTATTTGAGATACATGTTTAATAAAGCCTGATAGAGAATAGTTCGATTCCTTTTTCCTTACACCCACAATAAAATGTTAAAATTAAAAATTTTTTGTTGGCTCTAAACTGACCTAAACACTTCATCAATATCGCTTTTTGTATTAAACCATATTTCGGCGTGTTTTGCTTTTGACTTACTATCGATTTATGATATACTAAAGTATATGATATGATTTGACAAGACAAAATACGTAATTTCGGCATAAATTAAGATTTAGCTCGAAATCAAGTTAATGAGAAAACAAAACTAATGTACTCTCTAGCAACACGTTGCGAGAGTATAAATATAAAATTTTTGGCAGTTGGGATTAATTTAAGATCTCACGTTTTTAATGAAAATCCCATTGATTAATTATTATTACATCCCTTGAGGCTGTTATTTAAAGTTATTAAAATTTTGATTTTAAATTATATATCTGTCGTATCGGTTCGGTCAGAAAAGCAATGAAGAGCTCATTGCTCATGCCTTAGTTTTAGTGTACAGATTTATGTTCCGCTAAAGCTTACGAAACCTTTGTCATAACCATTAATTTGAGTGCAAAAACATTTATACTCGTAAATCAAATAATTACAAATATCAGCCACGAGAGAGCACACGATATACATTGAACTTCTTTAAAGTATTTTTCTATTACAAAATCCGTCAGTTATTACAAAACATTTCAAATTACATGATATAACAATTTTATATACATACATATGCAAATACTTACGAACACACCAACTGGTTTCAATGAACAACGATTTGGAAATTATTTCCGCAAATAACACACAATGCTAAAAGGAAAATAAATTGCCATTTCAAGTGTCACGATGTACTTGGGGTCGCTGAACTTAGTTTTGTGACTAAAGAATTTGAAACGTTTCCACTATTTTATATACTTTTGCATGCATATTACTAACCGTTAAACAATGCATAAGCGGTTATGGTGGGTGTGCAATCACATAACGCTAGCTGTTAACTTTAAAAGTAATACCCGTATGCATCAGCGTATGAGTCAAATGGAAAAAACTGAAAATATTCGGTAAAAATGTCACATATTTTGGCGTTGATAATAAGAGATTTAACATTATTTTTGATTCGGACTTCTAGTATGAACCCAATTGCAAGTTAAGCTTGAAATTGCGATGTAGACCATTATGGTTTTGGAATACTAAGTTTATTTTTGGGAATTAATAAATGTTATTGAATATAATTTTTTAAGATTAAAAACTCAGCTTAAGAACCATCAAAGGAATATGTGTTTTAAATAAGTTGAAAAGTTCTTGGCCTAATAATGGAAGAACGTTTTTTGAATGAAAATATGGCTTCGTCTCCCAACATTTCATTACCGGTTTGACAGGGTGAAGCTTCGAGGCCTTCAAAAT
The DNA here is from genome assembly GCA_021498325.1 of Bactrocera minax. Classification (NCBI taxonomy): domain Eukaryota; kingdom Metazoa; phylum Arthropoda; class Insecta; order Diptera; family Tephritidae; genus Bactrocera; species Bactrocera minax. The sequence goes on along the minus strand of JAKEEE010000011.1, from coordinate 1,770,348 downwards.
AGGGGTTGGGAAGTCATGACATTCTCCTCTGAGTGAAAGCTTTTTTCAGCGAACCATTTTTGAATCTGGACAGGAGGAAATAGTTGTTGGGGGTCAAATCTGGCGAATACAGTGGATAGGAGAACAGTTTATAGCGAAATTTATCATAAACTAAATAACCAGGGCGTTGTCTTTTTCAAAAAGCAATAAGTCCAAATTGTGCAAGTATGCTTTATCATACGCATTTAAGAAAAATGGCTTAGTCATTTAGTACATATTAAAAATATTTGTGTACATTTAGCTACAATAATAAAGATTAAATGAAGTACTGTAATATTTGTATATACATAAAAGCTGTCCATATATATGTGCATGAGGTAAATAAGCTAGGCTTTTGCCCCACTGGACCCCACACTGAGTTTACACACTTTCCACGTCACGCACTCAAAGTGGAGATTCGTAATTATGATGCCAACTTTATGATAACACATAATACAACTTGTCTTTTTTTGTAAAATCATAATGGTGGAACTGGAAAAAGGTCATTTCAGAGCAATTCTTCGTGACCGATTATAATTACAGTTCTTCTTTATCGCATTTTCTCGTACACAATGCATCTCCACTATTTTTCAGTTGAAAACAAGCTAGTTTTGTTAAAAATCATTGTGTCGGAAAAGCTGGTATACGAGCTCATGTTTTTATTATGCGCTTCAGTGTAAAGTTCACATAATTAATTGGTCTATGTATGATACTTTAGTATCTTTCTCCATTAAGTATTTGGAATGTTCCTTTCTTAGCGCATTCAAAGAATTTCTCTACAAAGTATTTAAATAAAGGTCGGAGCGGCGTAAATGTATTTGATTCATTGTCTAACAATTAACCATGAAATATGAAACTAGTTAAATTTTCCGCCTTATGTTATACGCGGATGCGCGCTTTGAATTGGAGTCAAGATTTGGACTCTAATCTCATTGTTGTATTTAATATAGCTTTATCAGTACTAGATCAAATTGTAGTATTGTTTCTGTAGTAGTAACATTGTCTTGTAGCAACATTTCTTGAACTTTACTCTGCAATTAGAAGTATTTTCAAACCAATTTTGAGAAAGCATTAATTGAAAGCTGTAAACAAATTAAATATTTAGATATTTCTAAAACTGAAAACATAAATAGAATAGACACACAGAGGTTTAGCGTGTATTCGGAACTCTGACTCTGATCGTTGTAACTTTTTATTTCTGTTTGGCTCAAAGTGCTTCCTATTGCTAGTTCAAAAGTTAAAATGATGATTTGTTTTCTAAAATAGTGACCTTTCAGTCGGCAATGAAGACGCCTCTCATTAGCATTCATCAAACGTTTGGAAGCGACATATTACTTGTAAGGATTCTAAAGATGTCGAATACAAAGAGGCTAATATATTTAGAGAATAGCGAGGACATAATTCAAATAGTTGGGTTAACACTTCGGATAATGTAAAAAGATGGTCACTAGTTAAGAGTTTTCGGGTGTCAACTCTTTATTTGGCCGTGGATTTCAATTGCAATTCAAAGATGAAATAAGCACAAAGTGACTTATAAAAATGGTCATTTCGAAAGTAAAGCTGAATCCAATCAACAAACATGTTATGGTATAAAAAGTTATTAGAAGAATTTATTCAACGTTTCAGAAGTTCATAAGTATAACAAGGGGAAATTAAAAAATATGGTTCATTTCCTCTTTTTCGGTTTGACAATTTATTCTCTTCTTTGTAGTGTGTACAATACCGTGAAATTGAACTGACAGTTGAACTATTGTTAACTGTTCTACAGCTTTTCCAAAGTTAGTGTTTTTTTCGTTGCCCTCTCACATAATTTATAACACATTTTACATAAATATTTATCAGGGTTTAAGAAAGTTGAATTTGCATTTGCGGCAATGTAAGACAGAATTGCGTTCCTTTGCTTTTCATAAAAAATAAAAATATATAGTATTTAGGTTGGGGTGTAGATTCTTTTTTTTTGAAATAAGTAAATTATTCGGCTCTTTTTTTCTTCTTTTCTTCTTTTTTATATGGATTATATTGTATTTTGATTAAAAATAAAATATGGATATACATGTACGTAAAAAAGAGGTACTTTGTCAAATAAAATATTCGTTTACTGTAAAAACTGTGCTATAAAAATGTAATTTATGCTGAAAATATTGTAAATTGAAAACAAAATTCGTCTATGCTAATCAACATGTTGAACATATTATGTGCTTTGTTTGATTAAATACTTTTATTACCGACATTTAATGTATTAAAACTAATATTGATAACTGAATTATATTGACCACTTATTAGCTAAGTTATTTATGCCAATTTAGCATGTACATAAACATAGATGTTTCAGGCACATACCTATATTTATGTGCACACCTATGCATTTATATGTTGTTACATAAATTAATGTAAGCGAAGATCCTTTTGTTTTTGCTTTTTGTCCTTGGTTAACTGTTGTTTGGCTTTTTATAGAAAGCACTCTGACAATGCTTATTTGTTACTTTTTCAAAAACACATAGACCTATAGATACGTCCATACTTTCCTTTAGCGCTGTAATAACAGCGTGACAGCGACGAGGAAATCACAAACCTATTCTGGAGACTTTTAAACTTAACTTTGTTTTCGTGTTTCTCTATCGCCAATCGCGATGGTCTTCTAACATCAACTTATAAAAAAAGCTACCATATACCATAGTATATATGAAGATATCAGCAAAGATTTATCAGACACAAAATATATACTACGAATATAACTACATACATACATATGTACGTATATACAGAATGTGCTTCTAATGAAAAGAAAAAGCTGCAGCCACGCTAATAAATAAAGAGTAAATGAAGTGGAAAAAGTTTATCAAAGCGAATGGCCTTTCCCGTGCACACACAAACATAAGTGGATGCCAGCTGAAAGCGGTGAGTGACTTTAAGTAAGCGAAACGATATCCAGCAGCGGATTAGTGTTAGTGCTGTTTGTGCGCAGGCGCATCAGGCACTCCCTCACCAGTATAAGTATGGTTGGTGCAATTTTCGCAAGGAGATTGTGGTGCCAACGCGATTGTGTGGACCACATTCAGATGATCAACCGTTGAGATTAGAATCGTCGCTTGCGGTTAATGTCTAATACTCCCCTACCTTAACGTGGTTACATCTTTTGCTGCTGCTACATGTTTGCAATAGCCTTTCACGTTTACGTTGCGAATATGTGTGTGCATACAATCCGCCCCATTCCTTGTAGTTGTAGTTGGTTTTGCTTGTAGTTGTGGTTATTGTTGGCTATGTTCTGACCAAAATGGCCTAATGTGTCCTATATTAATATGTGTTGTAGTTGTTTTTGTTGCTTTAGAAGATGGTGAGGGCGCAGCATCTCACGAAACAGATTACCATTTGCAACAAAAAATAAATATTAACAAATACAGATATACAAACGAGTTCAGTAAAGAATATAGTTTATACACATGTATATCATGTTAGATGTCCATAGATTTGATCACCAACAATTTTTTTGTTATTTTTACATGCTCGTGAGTTTAAAGCAAGTAACACATGAGCAAATTTAATATCATACTATAAATGAATTATCTCAACTAGTATATACTAAATTAAGTTTTACCCTCTAAGTTTGGTAATAAAGCCATAATTAGAGTATAATTGGTTGAAATAAAATATTAAATAGCTCAAAACCAAACATCTGTACCGAGGCATAAAAAGCTTTAGTCGACCAAATTTCGAAGAGGAAATTTAATTTCAAACAAAAAATATATATTTGCATGTATTGTGTAGCCATGTCTTTGTGGATTCCAAAAGAGAATAAATTTGTTTGTCATGTTTTTTCCGATAATGATTTACTTGTTGAATATTGATGAGCTATACTTTTAGATGCCACTACAAATGTCGATAATATAAACAAAAATGAAAAACTGTTATCCCTGGGGTGATGATGAAGCTTTTTTATCCGACAAATGGAGGCTCTAAAATGTTTCAGCTTCCTCCTAACGTCTTATGGCTAATTTTTATAAAATATGTACCCTCGGACGTTTTCCTAAGATTGCCGAAGGGCGACCGCTTTTACAAAAATATTTTTTTATGTTGTTCGAGAAATGGTATCGATTCCATGTGCAACGGGCCAAATAATCAAAATCAACAGAGCTTAGCGGCTAGTTTAGAAATGATTAGTTTTCGATCTTTTACGGTTTTTGAAGTCTAAATCTCCTAAACCAGAGCCATCTGGGAAACTTTTGTACAGAATCTGAAGATAGGCTAAACAATATGGTATAAAAAATGTCTTCTGGATATCCATATGAAAGCGGAAGACTTTTGTAGTTTTATATATGACCGTTAATTTTGAAACGAAAAATCAGAAAAATAGCTCTTTGCTAATTATATGCAAACGCTTTTTTTTTTAAATAAAGATTGCAGCATAATAAAAAGTTTCTTCTCCTAGTTGTGGCATTCGACTTGATATTATTTAACAAATTGTGAGTTCTGTTGGTTTTCAGCTGCATTTCTAAAGCTGATAGGATTATCAGAAGTTTTTCGATATTGCCTGCCCAGCGAAAAAGTGGCATTAGCGCGATCACAACTTTACTAAATCGAATTTTAACAGAATTTGTGTCTTGTTTTCTTTCAATTTTATAGTTAAGCTGAATGTTATCTCACATTACTTAGATACACATCTATGTTCATAGCATGTTTTATCTATTCATGTTGAAAGATAGAGCTGTATTTCAAGTATACATGTTTGGGTAGTTTTTTATTATCTTCCTTAGATAGATATATAATTAAGATATGAACTGGATCTGTACTTTCTTTCTGAATTTTTACTTTTTCTCTATTATTTCTTTTTTTTTAAATACATTTCTGTGCCATGTTTTTTTTTATTTTATATTAAACCTATCAATAGGAGCGGTTCTAGTGTGCTAAGTGATGTAATATAAAAGAAAAAATTTTGATTAGTATATTTTTACAATGTTTTTATAATTTTGTAATCGCATCAACAATAAAGAATTATAATATCACTGGTTTATTTACATAAGCAAGCTTAGCACATTCACATGCACACAGGTAAATATGTATGTGGATACATGTGTAAGTAATTTAATGAATCCAATAATAATTACTATTGCACGTTCATTGGAGCTCTGATAAACTCGTATGCACAAAATGTATATAATTGTATGTAACGCTTTTTGATTTGCACGACGTTTGGTGCTCGCCCAGAAAAGGAGCCACCTCAACACTACCAACAAACATCTCATTTGTTTAAATAAATAGCAAACACACACATCATATGCACTCGTGCAATGATACAATCCATCAGTGATCAGCGACGATCAACAACAGCGCTTAAATAAATCACGCCACAAAATTGTAAAGCATCAAAGTCAAGCGAGTCGAATCCTTTCACCACACTGTGAGTACACTCCCTTCGGTCTACGTGCAATATTTGTATGTATCTGCACTGTTGGTTGCACTTTACCGAATTTCGCGCAAAAGAATAGAGCAAACACCACCCATAAATACATTAACTATACAAATAAAATAAACTAAAAAGATTTGGTGTATAAATATGTGACTATGTGACTTTGTCTGCTGTCGAGGACCTACCTCAAAACATCAACGTTAACTCCTTTCACAATAAGTTTTTCGAAAATCAGCATCATCAAAGTATCATCAAGTTCAAGTAAAATGCTGACAAACCGTGACATTGTCATCGACAATGCAGGAATGACTACACCTTCACACATCACCCTCCACGTCAGAGAATGATGGCCGAATAAACAAAAGCAACCATCGACAACCTAAACAATATGCAATACTTAATGCTCGTGCAATGTGGGTACAAAGGGTTATATGAGTATGAATGCACTCGTACAAATGCTAATATGATTACGCAGTAAACCATGTTAGAATAATTTAGTCGGTCGAACTTTCCTTATTTTTTAAGGTACGGACTTTGATATTCGCCGAATTAAAAGTTAATTAAATTTTAATTGTTATGAGATCATTGATTTATGATTTATTGATCCGTTATTAGTGATTATGAGATTAAGTTACTTTAGGGTGGGGGTATCAGCCTGAGCGTCAGCCTGGTAAAGATACCAATAACGTATAAAATAATAAATAAACCCCCGCTTGCAGACGCTCAGGCTGTTGGCTTATGAACAGCACATTGGCTTTTAGAAATTCTTTTCTGAATATCACGTTATATGTGAGGCTTTAATTGGTGTTAGTTTTTTCAGCAGTTCTATCTAAAAATCTCAGATAATTGGGTTCAGAGTAGGAGAATCAGGGCAGGAGCTCTTTCCTTAAATAAAAATCGTGGCAGATCAAATTCAGATCAGAATAAGAATCAGACTTACAATGTGAAGCGATCATTAAAGTAGTTGGTTGTGGCAAATGTCCAAACGAGTTAAAAAAATACTTTATAGAATCTATAGTGAAGAAACCAAAAAATCCGAAGAAAAAACAGAAACTCAAGTAAAAAGAAATCGTTACTATAGTAGGAGATATCGCATTTATAACCGCGCAGAGGATGAGAGCAGAGTGCTAAACATGAACTGAATTTGCTCAATTACTTATAGGCATCGGGCCTATATATAATATAACACGATAAAATGAATTTCTATTCACTTTATCTATTATTTTCTAATTAGTTTACGCAAAGAGCTTTCGGCAATGATAAACTCATTAGCTTTTTTTGTCGAAGATTTTTTGAGGAATGCTGCCGAGTTGAGTCCATTCCGGTTACGTAAACTCGACTGTCTGGGAAACGGTACTTAAATTGATTACGTTACTTTCTTTCTACAATTTCTTTTCCATTGGTCTCCTTTATGTGGAATTCTTTTCTTTTGGGAAGAAACTTTACGTGAAAATCGATATTAAATTAACGTACAATAGTTTCTCTCGTCATTTGTTCGTTGGGTTATCGCTGTTTAAACCTGGTAAATACTTTTGTATGTATCACTAATCGCATTCAAAGCACTTTAAACGAATATGTGCTTTCAAATAGTAAAATACTTTGCTTTCGATAAGCATTATTCTTGCACTGAATACTCGCTGCTATGTTACAATGAAGCATGTATGCATACCTATTCACATATGTACAACGGTAGTAGAGGGAGAAAACGCGCATGCGCAGCCATACGAGTATGTCATTTAATTTTTACTACTCCTTTTTGGGGCATCACACTTGGTACCGACAGCAGATGTGACTACTTTGCTGCATTCTCACACACAAACAGACATGTATGAATGCAAAAATGCCGACAACTATGTAGTGTTGGTGGCATTATGTGAGTATGAGTATTTATGCTAACATTGACGAGCATGAATTGATGTTCAAATGTATATTAAGCCTCTTCGGTTTTTCCCTTTGTCTTATGGCATATCGGAAAGTTGGTCGCTTTGTTAGCGGCTTGGTTGACTGACTGACATTACTGTTACCGCATTGCTTCCATCAGAACGTTGAGGCAGATGACGACGATGATGATGATGTGAATGTGCCGCTTGCAACTGTGCGCACGTGGAGAGGGCTATTCGTTTGTATGCTACATTTAACTAAGCGCTAAGCGTTAGGCATTTCTGTTTCCTTAGCTTTAAATAGTTGGTTTGTTGCAATTGTTCGCTGTCGCGGCTATTGCAATTGGGTGTTGCCCTTTGTTGTTGTCTATGAGTAGAAAGAGGAAGCGAAATGCGATTTCGCATGAATATTTTGCTAGCTGCTGATTTATTGAATATTATTTTTAAAGTGACAGCATACGTTTACCGAGCAGCGCTTTGTCGCATTTCCAGAATTGCAGCTAGGCTTCAAAGCAATGCTGACTATGCGAACTATTCGCTATAATCACATACTACATATGCACACATGTATGTACAGAGGGAGATGTTAGTATGCAATCTTCCGCCTTTTGGATTTGGGCTCAGCCACAGCCAAATACAAGGGGGGCTCTCGATAAACTTGACGCCGCGATGCTCCAACTTTCTAACCCGTCTCAAATATATGTTTTCTGGAGGTCTGGAAATTAGGCCATCGTGCCGGCGATAACCACCTCATTCGTCTCAAAATTCTGCCCGGCGAGTGACGTTTTGAAGTTTCATACACAGCCAAATCTGAAGAAGGCGGTGGAGGGGCACCAGTTCGTAGAACAGCTTGAATAAATGGGCCGTGGCGACGATGGAGGTGTGATCCGATGCGTTTTCATGGCGGAAGAAGATTTTTTTCTTCGCCAAATAGGGTACTTTTTCTGGAATTCGACGTCGAATGACCCTTCTCCAGGTAGGTAATGTGATCACACCTTGTAAATCCCAGAAAACAGTGGCCATGCTCTATCCGGCCGGTAGAACCATCTTCGCCTTATTCGGAGCAGGTTCGCCGGGTGAAGTCCACTGTTCAGACTGTTACTTGCCCTTTGGTATGTACCCTACTGTTACATGATATCCATTTTTCTCGACGGTTACGAAGCGAGGCAAGAACTCCTACGAATTGCTATTAAACAATGTTCAACACTGTTGTGAAGTGGTCTCATAGTTACACTTGTTGTTCGGAGTGAGCAAACGCGGCACTATCGCACCAAAGCTTTTTTATGCCCAATATTTCATATAGTGGCAGACTGCCACTACGAGATTGCAGACTTTTTAAGTTATCCTCCTTGTTGTCAAATTATCCGCCGTTTTCGGTGCAACTGGGAGTGGCTTATCAAAAGCAGACGTGCGACTACGTTAAAACTCGATAATCCAATTTTTTTTGGCCATCGAAGGAGAATAGGTATATAGCATGTAGATAGCATGTAAATATTCTTTGACTTCATTGTGCGATTTCCTTTCCAAACCGTTGAATCGAATCGCCGGTCGATTTTGCTCTTTTTAAATTTTTCTAAAATCCACGGATACGACCTCTTCCACATGCTGTTAAAACAAAACTACGAGTCCGTGGTGACGCTAAGTGATTGTCGGTCCGCCCTCGTACTTATATTCATGCCTAGTATTGGGTATAATAATGCCTAGTATTGGGTAGTACTGGGTATTGTGGAGAGGTGTAATGATGAGTGGATCGTGGCTGTACGACGCGTAAGTGACAATGTCGTTTTTCATGTAGCATCGACTATGTGCTTAAATATAATACACCGTTGTAGTTGTTGGTATTGCATTGCATTGTTATAGCCACAACTATGGTGTTTTTTGTCTTTGTGGCTTTGTGATATTTTCTTCTTCATATTTATTGTTTCAGTTTTTCTTTGCTTTGGTTTGTAAGCGGCTACTCTTTCTGCTTTCCTTGATTGCCAATTGTGTTTTTTGCTATTGTTGCCGTTGATATTATTAATATTGTTGGCGTTTGTTTGATTACTGCTGACGCTGTGATACGTGCTTGAATGTGTGTGTGTGTGTGTTGCGTGCATGTAGGTCTGTGAAGATGCAACAGTAATTGCATCACATTATATCACGAGTACGTAAGCATGTGACTATCGGCTTGTTTAATAATGTACATAAAAGTGTATATGTATGGCATGCATTGCAGTTTGCTGGCAATTTTTAAAGCTGTCTGCGACTAACGATGTGTTCATTATTGAATAATGTTTAATAGTAAAGGCGCCGATGCAAGTAAATTCTAAATGCTGCGACACCGCAGCGTGTTTGTAATTCGTCAAAAGCGTAGATTGTTAAAAAATATATATTGTGCGATAAATGACCGACAGAAAATCTAATTTTTAATGAGATTGAAGAGCGCGTGTATGCGCAAATTTATATGTAATACAAAAAAATATGCCGAGATAATTAGCTGAAATTAGTTTTAAATCTAAAATCATGAATATTTAATGGAGCTGGGCTTGTGTGTGTTAATTCAAGCTAGTTGTTAGCAGAGAGTATGTGTACAGTGTGTTTGTTAATATATTGATTGAGGCAACAGTTAGTCTTAAATGTAATTTTGTAAACTAGTAATATGTATATAGTCGAAGAGGCGTCAGAAAGTAATAAAAAAAAAATGTTTACTAGGTGAAGCACATACATTAATAAAATTAAACCATATGAAAATACTTAGCTCCCGAAGCTCTGGTATAATATTATATTAATCGAAGATTATTATATATATTTTATTTAGAAGAATTGAATATTAGAATAATTAATAAAGAATTAGAATAATGCTTTATTACAATTAGATTAGAAATTATGAAAATATGAAGTTTGCTCAGAAAAATTTATAAACTCTTAAAACTGAAGGTCCCGCAATTGAACATCTCACAAATTAAATTATTAATTATAAAGACTGTTATGGCTTCGGCGTTTTTTTTTCTATCATATATTCAGAGTAACATTAATAATTCATTTTTGTTCTTTACTTTTTAATTATTTTTGAAATTTTTTGTAAGATGAGGCACTAACGATTTATGAATATATAAAAATCAGAAACCACAAATAGTGTTGTAAAAGGAGACCAACGAAAAAGTGCAAATAGTCAATGATAGTGATTCTTATAAGCGAGTGGCAAAAGAATGCTCAACCCAGATAAAAAATTCTTTATAATGTTTAACAACACTGGTAATATCTCAGCTGTCAAACTCAAACTCAAAATCTTCTTAGCTGGATGATGAATAACACCAGGACTCGTTATTTTAGAAGCATATCGCTGCAACGCCAGAAGGAAACCAAGCACAATGGTGCATACGAAAATAAAATTTAGCTATTAGGTTACATGTTTCTTAAAAAATTTACGATTTTTGAAAAAAGTAAGACCGCCTCGAATTTATTTTTTTAAATTCAAAAATCAATTATATATAAGTAATAGCATGTTCTCCCATAGCGATAACCTGTTAAATTTTTTTGATTACCTGATTTTACAGTGTTGTTTGAAATACGTATTTTACGAAGTTTTCTTTGAGCTAAATGACATTTTTCGAAAACATATTCTCATGATGAACCTTTTGAAAGATAATTCATTCACATTTATTACCCCTTTTTTGACATATTCGCTGTAGTCCGGTGTTTCGTTATATATAGATCTTGATGTTTTTCCACATTCTGTTTTTATTAATATTATCCAACAAATAAAGGGTCACATAAAAAAGTTGGTCTATGATAAAAATCTCTGGTAGTCTCTTCGCGTATAAGTACTTATGTATATTATAAAATATATTACAATATTTTAAAGTAAAAAGTTTCGCACTATAATTTATGTTCAAAATAAGAGCATGTTTTATAAATTATTTCTATAATGTGTATATATGTATTTAAAATTGACATTATTTATTTGGTACTATCGAATGTAATCGAAGAAATCATAAAACATAAAACACTGACATGACAAATTAATCTATAAAAATATAAAATATTCGAAATTACAATTTCAATAAATCATAATACACAAGTGGAAAGGTCTATCAATCGCAACATAAAGCTTTTTAAAGATTATTGTTCACAACTGTGACTAATAACTGCTCAACTAGCAGTTATAACTTATAATCATTAACCAGAGTCATGCCATTGTGCCCGTGACGTGGTATTACTTAAATAAAAATGCATACATACATGTCTGTAGTACTGTTACAAAAACGATGAGGACGATGATGATGTGTTAGACCAAAAACATCAATTTAACACCCACATAAAAAATTATCGACGACCAACGCCAACTATGGTGCGATGTCCATCTGAAAGAGTTGAGTTGAGAGTTGTTTTTGTTATTGCTGCTGAGCGCTATGATGCGCCTCAAATTTCATTGCCACAGTATGCCACTTCCTTGTGTTTTATCGTAAATAAAAATAACGACGAAATGCTTTCTAGCTAACATATTTCTGCAAGTCTGAACGCCTCCGACGGTGCGTTTGGTAATCTTAATGCATTCTGACTTCCTGAAGTAAAAACAATCATGACTATCCGGCTATGAATGGCCACCGCTGCGACGACGAAGGCGACCACAAGATGCACACAGTTTGTCCATGTAATTTGAATAGGCTAACTTAACTTTACGAATAACCATACTTGTACTTAAATGATGCAGACAAAAAGAAAAAAACAAAAAAGGAAGGCACCGAGATGAAAAATATTAGAAATGGCAAGCAAAGGAAGCAGCAATGAACTATACATAAAGTTGTTTGCTATAATCTTTTAGCGGATCGTGCAATTCAATGGCCCATATACGAGTAAACGCCCTTAATGAAGACTGGAGCGACTACAGAGAACTCATTTAGCGTAACTTTCAACTCAACAAACTCTGAATTCGAAAAATTTCCCCCGATAAGTTTGGTTATAGGCTTGTAAATGCAATGAATGCTTTTTAGTGTAATTGGCATTTAGAAATCATATTTGAAAATTCATTTGTTATATATTGTTGTGTTCAAGTGTGTTCAAGTTCGTTGCTTAAGTCTTTTATTTTTCATATCGGCGGCGTGGCAGAAATCCATTGAGGCATTGCGTTTGTGAACGCAAACGATGTCTTCCGCATTTTGCCAGCAAACTCACTGACCGATTGATAGAAATATTTTTGGATGTGCATGTATATGTGTATGTACGCTTCTATGTATGTAAAATCGACCTGCTTGCCACATAATTGATGATGAATGCGATGATAGCGAGCAAAATGATGAAGCTGATAATAATGATTGCAACCTTGCGAGTTAAACAGCACATACAGTAAACTCGAGATATAACGAACACACAAATATAAATAGTTGTGAATAAAATTTGCGATAGGGGTTAATAGTAAGGGATTGTGCGAGTCCAGAGCCTTAAAAAAAGACCTAAAAAAAGGAAGTATGAATCGAATATCTTTATTTCAGGCTTTATTAAATATGTACTTGACTGTAATAAAATATGCTATATTGATACTCTGATACAAAATGGCGTCTATTAGGCTACTCTTGAGATTCATCGAAGACGATTCTAAGAACTCAGGGGAATCATTTTTCATTATTCTACAATAGTTATTGAATAACGTTTTTAGGGCTCTTGACTTATCCTGGCCTGGCCTAACCTCTGTATAGAGTCATAACAACAAATGGAGAATAATTTTAAAAACAATTTTGATGCTTTTTTTGTAATAGTGATTGTTGCGTTTTTCCACGATTTTCATATTTTATCTTTTCATAAATTTCGTTGATAACAATATCAAGAAGAAAATCTGGAAAACTGTATGGGTGAAATAATTCATTATTTCGTTCAAACTAAAGTGGTTTTCACTGTCTCTCATATTTACGCGTATTTGAAGTTATGCGCTAGAAGTTAATTTTTAATTTAAATTAAAGTTATGCTTATCTTAAAAGCGTTTCACCGGATTTTGATGCACAAACCGAGAGTCCATGGCGAATTTTTCAATCTAAACGTAATTTTCTTTGGCATCATTAATTTGAGAGATATCTTATCGGCGTGCGGAAATGCTGCATGCGCTTTGCTTCAAAGCTCATTCTTTGCGATTAGTTGGTGTTTGCGTTTTGTACAGCTAAATTTATAAATATTAATGTACACATGCACATACAAACAAAGCGGCGGTTTTCAGTAAAGGAGTTGAACATTGCAAGCTAATCATAAAGTATATTAGAAGACATACATACACATATACATATCTACAACTGCATATGTTTGCATGTAACGCTTAGAATGTGAAATAACAAATAATGCCATAATTTTGCGAAAATCTTTATGGTATTCTTTATCAACGCCGCCGTGCCTGCAGCCGAAACGATTTGTTACGCATTCTTCAAAGAAAGCAAATCATAATGGCTTTGTAGCAGTCCGCCGTTTTATTATTTACGCATATATACATATGTATAAAGATATGCATACATATAAGCACGTGACACTGTAAATCAAGTGTTTGTATCGAAGTTTTGATGTTGCACATTTCTCCATTTGATATTTGCATACATATATATATATATTGCAAATAAAAATGAATATGCCTGCTACGTCTGTTTGAAAAGAATTCCAAGATACCGCAGAAAATGTGTAGCTGGTTTGCGAATTTGTAAAGCAGAAACTTTGAAATTGCTTGAAAATCACAGTTCCTGGCATTGGATTGCATGAAGGTAAGTAAGCTTCTTATTACTTTTATTGTTATATTAGACACACATATTTATACTTAAGTTTCTTTATGACTCTTCGAAATGCAGCAGTGCAGTTTGACTCAGTATGGAGCTCAGTGGCTCAGTATGGAGCTGAATCATTTATTTCACTTCAGATTATATTTTGTCGGAACATAAATATTCCAAAGCACAGTTAGATACTTTTCTTGAGATAATTATCGAAATAAGAACAACATTGGCACAGTTTTGTTAGGCGAAGGACATATTCATAACTTAACTGAAATATTCCGAAAATTACCACTCTTTGATAAATGAGTGTTGCCATAATTTATATCATTAAAATTATTTAAAATTATTGAGTTAATTTAGTAAAACTTCAAAACCTATAGATGTACTAGGTGAACACATTGTCGAAAGGGTCCTTACTGTGAAGCCATGAAGAATTGCGAGTTAGACGGCCAAATGAAATATATGTTCGATTTGAGGATGTTAAGCTTTTTATTACTTTATTATTAATATTATCGACATTATAACTGATCTCTTTGTTTTGATGCTTGCAAAAATGCTACCTTGCTTATAGTATAATTTTATATGGACTTCATAATTTTTTTTAGTTTATCTTTGTCATTTGAAATAGGCCCTTGTGCTCGTCAGCATAAATCTTTATTTATAATTTTAATTTATCTCATTTAAACACCCGAGTACAGAGCTCCTCAACATATAGAATTTTGATAACATTATTTCAATTTTGTTATAAAAGTGAATAGTCTCAATATTTGTGAACGGTCGTTTCAATATAATTATATACATATAAAAGAACCATCAAAATTTTTTTAATACTATAACTCAAAATATTAAGACATCTTTTTACAGACCGAAATATGGATATACCAAACCAGTTCAATACATCTTTAAAAATATCATGCCTCCGATATGCTTCCAAAATACTTCAACGGAATATTGAAACAATTTCAAAGATTTTCTTCTTAGTTGTCAACCGTTTTGATTTTTAATTTAAACCTACTTCAAAAATAATACTGGATTATCCTTATACTCAATAAATATACTGTTATTTCTTAGCTAACGTGTCAATTTTTATTGACCTTCTTCAGAATATCTAGTACTATATACACAAATTGGTTAATACGTCCCTTCGATAGGATTACATGCTTAAAATAAATTCGCTTATTGCAGAAATTGTTAAAACATACAAAACCAAATCCGATTACACATCCATTAAATTGAATGGAACCCTATAAAACAACAAATTCGCCGTTAATGAGCGTTTATGAGTGATCACAAAAAAATATAATCAACCCTAAAATTAATAATTAAACTGAAACATAGCACAACAAAAACTCTACAAATTAAATCACAACAAACTCATCCATAGACCTCAAAATGCCTGTGCAGATTACACACACACATATATATCTACATGCATGTATGTCTACTTACAAACATATTCATCAATCAAGCGCGCAATGTCTGTTTAGTTATTAAATGCCACGCGTTTCTTACTTTCTCAGGCCCACTTCGAGCACACGACGTTCACAGGCAGAAAACAGTAGTGGTGGCAAACAATCGAAAACCGCATATCAGCCTCACCCACCAGCAAATCGCATAAAACAACGCGAGATAGCAGCTATAGACGGGACTCCTATTAGTTTTTGTTGTAAAACCAAAACCCTAAAAGATATGTTAGAAAAAAATTCTTTTTTTCTACGCTAGTCCGCTTTGACCCGCATAGTCGGCTGGTGGAGTATCTGTCAGAGCGCTGTTGCGGCACTGGGCTCTTCGATATAACAAGCTTTGCTGGCACATTTGCTGATATCGAAATGAACATAGTGTGGTGTGGTGTGCTGGTGCTGGTGGTGGTGGCGCATGCGTTGTCAATATGAAGTTAGATATCTCGAAAGGAAACATATAACATGACAATAAACTCTAAACGCTGCAATGGCACACAACATATGAAACATGAATACCACTATACATTTATAGGAGCGATACGGTGTGTGTGTGTGTGTGTGTGTCTGTTCATCGCCATCGCATGCAACGCAATCGATCAGATGCAATCGTTTTAATAAATTGCTGATGGCACATTAACGGCGCAGTGGCATTAAGTCCCAAGTGTAGTCAATACATATTGATGATTGCCAACTTATGGATGTGGATATGAGAACGCATATGAGCGCAACAGGAACATTGCATCGTCGTTGTGACGCCCATAAGTGCAGCCTGCTGCAAGCGTAGATAGTGGTAGCAGCAGCAGCAGCAGCAGCAGCAGAAGCAGCGACAGCAATAGCGGTAACACAGCATGGTGCTCGGCAAGCGAATGTCAGTTGATTAGACAAACCATGAATTTGTGAGCGTGTGTGTGTGTATGTGAGCGTCTGCTGTTATTTTGCTGATTTGGCCCCTATGTTTATATATCAGAACATATACACACCTATTGAAACTCGAAAGTATATTTATGAATATTGTAAAATGATCACCGCATGCAATATTTTCATGCACAACATTTGCAACCGTTTTTTGTTGATTGTTGCTGTTGGGCAGCATAGCCAACGAACTACGGTGTGACATTTTCAAACAATGAGTACACAAATTAAGCACATAATTGAATATTGGTTATAGCTTATTTAGATAATAGCTTATTCCGCTATGAAATATGTCTTAAAAAATACATATTTATAATAATAAGAATAGTAAATTCTATCTAGTATGGTTTGTAGAATAAAACAAATTTTTTGAGTTTCTGCATAGATTGTATTATCAGAATAAATTGTCAATGTTAAACATTTTTTAAGTTCTTTAGACTGGCCTAACCAGTTAACCCTTTGGAAATAAAATATTTTCAAACACTTTATGATCGTTAATCCTATGAATCTATTAAATCAAAAATTTAGCTTATTATTTATTATCCTAATTGATATCTGGTAAATATTGACTTTTTGTTAACTTCTGTGAAATATAATTTTATTTACTCTCTCCTTTAGGTAAAACGAAAAATGTAGCATACGTTTTGAATGTGATTGTAGAGGCATTATGAAGTAAGTGTCGAAAGGTAAACTGTTCCCACAACATTCGGTTCTACGTACCAGAACGGACGCGGATTTACTATATATTAAGGACTGTTATCTCGGCAACGTTTGCTACAACAAAAATAGCATTGGCAGAAAAAAAATTTCTTTCTTTCAGGAGCTTGCCTCAATTATTTGAATGCTAATATGTTTTATGAGAGTTGTTGAAAACAATTCTTAAATGTTGAAAAAAATATGAAATCCAGTTACGGTCCTTCAACGTGGATCCTCACCCTAAGTACACTAATAACACACTTTTAAATGAAATTTAATTATTATAAACACTGTGACTGATGACCGTTAGCGATTTAGATTTCCATTTCTAGCGAGTAGAATTGCTGAAGTAGTAACAGTAGCACAAATAGTAGAATAATGCATATATTGTATTTCATTTCATTAAGTGTTTTTGCTTTCCATACTCTATCTCTTATGACAACAAAAGCAGCATCGCACAGGCGAAACGAAGTCAATGATAAAGCGACAAAAAGGTAAACATTGGAAAATTTATTGACATACAACACGCGACCTCAGCCAAAAATGTATGTGCCCCTTAGCCGCTAAGCCAAAAAAAAAAGAAACAAAACACAGCTTACAACAATGCGCTCATTTGCGGCATTAGTGAAAACATTTTATGTTTGGCGTAATTAAAATAAATTGAACGTTAGTAACACATTTACGAAAACGTAGGCGAGCAATTGCAGACTCACACACACATACACATACAAACAGTTGTAGGTAAGCATGAAAAAAAGCGTTAAACACAATAAATTATAAAAAAGTAAAGTGTCCGCTGACAGGCAACAAGCGCAGTCAATGTTGCATATTTGGGCATACATATTGTTGTTGTTGCTAATAAATTCGTTTCGTTTTTTCACAATTAGGTTCAATAAGCTTTTTTTGGGAATGCGATTCGTTTTTTATGCAGCATTCCACTTTAAAATATTGTTATTCGATTTTAGAGGCGTAGGTTGTAGAGTAGTTTGGCGGTAGTCGCATAGTTCTTGCGACTTTTTGACCGATTAACTGTTTGCCGAAGCGTGTGAAAAATCGCCAAAACCTCTTCATGGTACTTGAGTTTACTTAACGCCGCCATTATGGTAGATACATAGATGTTGCTGTTGTCATAACAGACAAAATAGGGGATGCCTTAGTTCACACCCTTTTTCGGCAGCGAACGCCTCATCGCCCGTCTAAAAGTGCGCATAGCGCAGCAGTTTGGCATGTCCATTCGTTCGATATATCAGCGTTTGCGATCGGCGTTGGTAGCGTTTTCGTTTCGGTTTCAGTTTTGTTTTATGTATTTTCTTCTATTTAGCAGCGTATTTTGCGTTTCGCTTCCATGATTCTCACACATGTTGGTGGGTCGGTTGTTGGCTTGGTGGCACAATAGCGCCATGATGTGGTAATCGTGCGCTTCGTCGCTTGTTACCGTTTTCACAAACAAACACACACACATACGTTTACAAATTGCTGAAATGTGTGTATAAGTATATCGTTTGTTTTTCAAATGCTTTCTGCCTCGCATCGCGGCATTTTCGAAAAATTTTCATTTCAATACACAATGCAACAAAATGCTTGAATACATTTCCATGACTGGGCGAAAAGTTCAACGAACTGCTTAAACAATAAAATCATGGGAAATTGTATAATTCTAGCAATTGTTGCAAAGAAAATATCTTGCTTAAGAATTGAAACGAATCAGAATTAAATTTCCAAGACTTTTCTAATTGCTTCTTGTGTTTGTAAAGTTTAAAAAATTTAACAAATATAAAATAATAGGCCAAAACGTTGGAAACTACCAGCTTTGCTAAGAAAACTCAACATTTCTATACTTGCAAAGTTGTGGTAATAAATGGAACGCATTCAGAAATCTTTTCGTGATATGTAAAAAATTAAGTCGACACTTCGAAGTCGGTCTTGTTTAATAATTATATTATAATTTCTACCATGGCGTAATGGTTAGAGCTGGACATTGTCATCACGCAGGCCATTTTTAGGTTTTAGTAACATACAAAATAGTTGTTTTTTATGAGAAATGACTAACCATAGAGTGTGTTTTCGCCGTGAAAACAGTCACTCATAAACTCCAAAAGCCATTACTAGGGGTCCTTAAAACTAGCTCTTGATTTACAGCTCCAATAAGAGGAGTTCGCTGAGCGTTTATTTTTTGGCAGGAGTTCTTTTGTCTTCTCCAAATTCATCGCAGATCATTTTGCCTTGTTCCCTGAACTTAAGCTTAAAAAAGGCAAATCTTACAGCATGGTTGTTTAGAATGAAGTTAATGGATCACGTATCGTTATATTCTATATGTACATATAATCCCAACGGATCTAACATCAATTCGCAAGATACGGGCGTTTTCTAAGTGTCGGGAACTACAATATTGAGAATTGAGTTTATATTGATAAGCGAATATAGATATATATCCAATATATCCAATTAAAACCACTTAAAGCTTAAAGGAGAAACTTGAGACACGGATTCTTGGATTGTGATACCTTGGAGTATTCAAGAATTATTGTAACCAGTGTTTTAAAGAATATTTTAAGGGTAAGTAATAGAAGGAACACTAATTTAAATTAGTGACGAAAGAAACATTTCTGACACCTGAAACAGTTTGTTTTAAAATTGCTGTTTGGAATCTGTCACATAGGTATAAATAGATCCGTTCTAGAAACATGAGCTGAGAACCGAATATTGAAGAGAACACTAGATTATATCAACCGGTCATAATTACAGGTCATATGGCGCTAACACTAACATTTATATGTATTTTGATAAAAATTATCTTTAGACATTGGCACATTTTGTTGCACAGTGTTATGCTCTATTACAATGTGAGAACTCACTCGAATGCAACAGCGCACACACTTTTAGTGATTGCTTTATTTTATTGTTGTACTTTGTTTTAACCACCTTTCCCTATATTTCTATGGAATATAATGCAAGTATGTGTGTATGTATTACAATAAATTCACAAAATTTCTCCGCCCCCATAGAAAATGGCATGAGAATGTGAATATATGTGCATATTTAAGCGCGTTTGTTGATATGTAAATTGGGGAAAGCAAGCAAATGTCGGTGCGAGAGGAGAAAATACAAGGAAGCGAAAACAATAATAGAAAATATTTAATGCAACTGATGGTATTCAAATGGTAAGAAGAATTTGCATAATTTTCTCATTTTTGTAACGAAAAAAAAAAAACAATTATTGTAAAGGGACACGGCGCAATTGCTAACGCCAAATGTCAGTCAAGTGTTACAAATATATGTGCATCTATGTATATAAAAGCATATATAGGTATATATAGTACAGCTAACTACCATAATTTGCAAATAATGCATATGGCTGAGATGTTTCTAAATGAATATTAATAATAATAAAAATAAGGCAATACAGTTTTTTTATAGAAGAAATGTTTATAATACTACACACTATCATATGTATGTAAGTACACATGTATATGGTGAACATTATCACATTATGTAGTTAAGAAAAGCTTGTCTTTTTCAATTTTTTGTTTTCTACGATGATAAAGCATATCGCTAAGTCTTCCACTAGTATCTTTTTCTCAGTTCAGTGATATTGGTCAAATATAGAACACTTCACTCTTTGTCAAAAAAACACTATTGTGAATGGGGTCTTGAAAAGTACTAGGGGAATCTTGTACAAATAGGAACAACCAACGTCAACATATTTTATATATACATATATGATTGACATCCGCTATGTTCTCAGTATTGTTAGCAGTCTTTGTCAAATTTTATCTGTTATAAGCGTTTTTTTGCGACTCGCTAAGGAAAAGAATAACATGTTATACCATAACATGTGAACTAATGAGCGATTGCTTAGCACCTGACTATTAGTAATAGAAATTTATTAAAGGACTTCCTTCCTCCAGTATCATAAGATCAGGAACGAGTCTGTGATCCTCTGGCCTCTTGCATTCTAGCACTGGATACATGGATCTCGCGCGAGCTCAGCAAGCGTCAGTGGGCAACTGTCACCTGCGTGGCTGCGAGGTATTTCTAGCCCAGAGTGGAACGTAAGAGATCTATCGAATTACTTGTTCTTAGCAAGATGCATCTCACCGCTTCTCATCAAGATCAAACTCATTGCCTACCCTAAGCTAACCTAAGAAAAGCCAATTTGGCATTAGACACTTCAGCAATTTGTAGAAAATGGAGCCGTATGAAATATTTCGTTACACTTTCAAAACTTTATTACAAAAATTACACATGACTTCAACATTCGGTACTTATGAATTTTTGGCGATGATTAGGAGTAGGTATGAACCAAACACATTATGCTGAAGAAATCTTACCTACTTAATTTCTTTCCGCTATATACCGTATAGCAATTTGAGGTATTTAAAAAAATATCCGCTGATTTTGTGCTAAATACAACATTCCCGTCTAATTTTATTGATACATCTCCCTAACCAACTGATATAAAGACAGCAATAAGAACTAAAATATAATAAGAAACTAAAATATAAGAACTAAAATAAAATAAAAGATATAAGCGGCTATGGGAACGTATAGACCAATCGGTCACATTGGATACAAGGGGGCTACGGAGGATACGCACCGTTTCCAAAATTTTTTTTCTTCAAATCGGTTAAAAAGCATATGAAGAAACAAGAAAATGCTCCTAAGAGTGCTTTATGTTCACTGCCTCATTTTTTAATATATGCATTTATTTTAGTTAATTTTTTTTTTTAGTTCAATTGTCGTGCTTTTTAATCTTTATATGGGATTAAGTATACCAGTAGCGGATAAATTAGTTCCGCGTTGAAGCAAGGATTAAACGTGAGCACTACCACCACACACGACCTATTAATCCCAGTCTAGACTAAGATTAAACAGCGCTTTCTCATATCGGTCGTTCTTCGGTAGGCAAAAAGAGGCCTCCAAGAATATTTATGCCATGAAAGAGCTGTTTGTAAAATACATTAGGCATTAAAATTTGTGATTTACTGCTTAGCTTGCTAAAAATTCATTTTTTCTCGAAAAACTAATAGCTTTAATGTGCAGAACAAATACTTTCAATGAGCAAGACTAGAAGCGTTAGACAGCCGAACTGTGATGAGATTAGAAAGCGTGTATGTATATACAGATAGTTTCAACGGCGATGTATTTGAGTAAAGAAATATTATATTACTGTCAATACTGAATATATATATATATTCACATACGTATATAGTAAGCCCTATGCACTCCATCTGAAACTCAATAAAATGAAAGAAATGAGAGAAGTATACCTACTCGTATGTTGTTGCTGCCTACACGTCGCTATTACTGAAGTAAGAAAGATGGCTTGGAGGCAGTTGAAAGCATGCTCATCATTAATTTTCTAAGCTTATTTTTCATGCAGATGGGTTAAACGAACACAATTAATAAAACTAAATACTTGATCTAAATATACAATATCTATATGTCAACGAAGTCATTTTTTAATTTATTCTTTTACGATACAAAGTAGAAACTTTTACTATTACTTAAAAAAGAGTGTTTAAACTCATTTCAACTTTTTCATTCTTACCGGTCGGTCATGGAATATATCATCTACAATTTGACCTATTATTAAACAATTATATATTTTTATATTTAGCGACCACGTCAAATATATTTATGATAATTCGTTCAGGGCTGGGATCAGACGGAGTTTTTTGTTGTAGCGGTAGACAATAAATTGCGTAAATAATTTCCAGGAATGAGTTGACAGTCCTTGGAACGATATAAATGCTGATAGACTCAACTGACGTGGGAACGGGTTATTCACATTAAGGTGCCTCTAATTCAATTTTTTTTTAGAAAATTTAAGCTACATGCTGATGTAATTACATTTTCAAGATCCAATACGATGTTGCCTGCATGCTAAGCATTATAATATGTGGTGTTCTTTTCGGCTTGGTTAGCTAATTAGTAGCATATTGCTGGGAGGTTATCCTTTATTTGTCATTATTATAACTTATCAAATATGTTACGATTATAACATATTATACATTATAACATTAAACATATTAACATTAGGTCTCTTCTACATACCTCACGGAACTATCGCAAACGGCTTGTGTGCCACACGACAACTACTTTTCACATTTTAGATATGTTATGCATGTTAGTTTCTTGTGAATGCCTGAAAAGCCTAATGTTTACGTCCACTTCAACCTCTTCAGGAATAATAAAATACATAACAGTGATTTTCTGAGAATTTTTATTATATTTGCTTTAGTTATTTTAGTACTTTTTTCTATGACGAAATGGAATACACATAAATAAGAGGTAATAAAAAGTTTATTGGATGTTTCATTATAACTGGATAAACACCGTAACATTTACAAGATCTTTTGACAAGACTGAATCCTATATGTTAGTTACTTTTGATTTAGGTTTTTATATGTTCTAAGATGAATATATTCATTTTCGTAGCAGTAAAAGTAAACTTAACAAAATTTGTCGTTAATATAAATATATAAAATATGAGTAAACTTTTAATTTATTACTTTATTACTTTCGAAAGAATTTACTGCACTACATATCAAAAATATAATTTATTTACTTAGAAAAATTTAACTTTTGTCAAATTGAATTTTGGAAAATAATTGGTTTCTATAAAAAAAGTTTTATAAAATACAGTTTTAGTATGTATATAATATATTTTTCGCCTGACGCAACTTTTCTCAAAATAGATATATAACTCAACTTAAACACAATATTCTGACATGCCACCACTGAAAGATTGATATAAAGAAGAATGTAGTGGTTTTTGCTTCATAAGCTAAGCAAAATTGGCGAATAAGTTGGGGTTAGAACATAGGATAAAAAAATATCTCATTTAATTATATGTATATAATACTTAGATATGTATGTGTGCTAAAAAAAAGATATGTATTTAAGCATTTTATAGAATAGTTATTTGTGACCAAAATTTTAGGGTGCAGCCATAAAAACTATTTCTACATAAATCTATAAAAAGCAAACGCTTACCAAAGAACAATGAACAAAGAGATTGTACCTTTCTAAACACAAAACCCAATCACATATACAAACAAGCCCTACGGTAGAGAAGAAGCATCGCTAAGCAACGACGCTGTTAAGCTGCTGAGCGCACATTAGATCGTTTGCCTTAAGGAGTGGTGGAACATCTTTCGCGAGCTATCGCAATAATTTCTAACAATACAAAAGAAAAGCAACACAAAGAACTTTGCAAACGAACAGAAGAAATGGCAGGAAGTTGGGGAGGGAAGAAAACTGATCCTTTTGCGCATGTGCAAAGTTCAATTGCATCGTCGACGTTTGTGCAGCAGCGGCGGTAGTACTGCATGGTAGCATAGAAAGTACTAAACAAGCGAATATAAAAAAGTAGGAAGACTTAAAAGGCGGTTGGTACTCCATCAGCAGAAAACTCCGGTAATCTTCCTCTTCACTGGCAGCGATTATAAATAACGTTAAAGCCATTACTTAATATTAAAGTGGAAAACGTTGTTACCAACCGCCAGCCCAACGACCGAGTGAACAAACGCTGTTGTTTATATTCCAACCGTAACATCAAGATGCTGTTCTGGGTTTGTATATATGTATGTATGTGAATGGCATAAGTTTCCTTTTCAGTGTTGTTGTACTAATCTTAACTACTGCTGACTTTCTACCTTTTGCTCGTGCGCTAGTGAAGGGTTGCTGTATGTATGTATATATATAGACTGCTATATATATTATATTGTTATAATATATATATATATATGAATATTTTACTATTTTATGCATGGCTAAGTGTATATATGGCACCACCTTTTCTTATGCTACATATACTAGCATATTCTGCTTAATTTCTATATTATAGCACTTAAAACTTAGATTTTAATTTATTCAAGTAAATTTAGTGGTGTTAACAACGTGTTGCTCCATCTATTTCACCTCCCGATTATATGTATGTACGCATAATAGGGCACGCTCGGCACTTGAAATTTATAAATCTGGCTATTAGAGCGATTGAGAGTGTTGTCTCAATTATAGTTCGATTACCATTATCACAATAATTATTGGCTATTAGAGTAAGTTGTACTTTGTTGGCTGGCTGGCTAAACATTACAATATATACTTGTGTTATTTTTGTATAATTTTCTTCTTTCTTGTCGGTAATGTTGATCGAACAGGCGATTGTCGGATTATCGGCCTATTTATATTACGCTTTCAATGTATTCGATGTATATCAATGTTTAATGATTCAAACTATAAACATATTTTAAAATATCTTTAGTATTATTTTCCCTTTCTTTTTAACTGTTTGTAAAATCTTTTCCCTAGCCCCCATACACCTAATATAAGGATTTTCGAACTTCCGGTTTGCTATATATAAATATGTAAGACATCTTAATAAAATTAAATGAATCTGGCATTTACTATAGTTTGGTGCTGAAAATAGATGAAATCGGTTCATGAATTACCCTAGTCTCCATATACCCAGTATAATGGTTTTTAATGATGAGTGGATTAAAACTACATCATTGGAAGCTTTTAAGATGAAAATTTTATTTTTTTTGAAAGATCGATTCTTCTAAATTTTAATTTTTCGAAGTCCTCTTCAATTTCTTGTTCGTTTCTAAAAAGTAATTGAGTAAAAGCTATATGTGTTCGTTTTTTATAATTTCGCACTCAAATAAGACAAAAAAAAAAAACACTTTTTTATCCCGCGAATCACTGTTAGCGAAGATTGATGTTATTTTCTGATGTTTGTCCTAGGTTTGAGTGCAACAATCAGCATTTCTTGAGGAAACGAACTCATCATTAAGTGAATTCATGAACATACGCTTAAAATTTAATAAAAAAAATATTTCCGTTTAACATAATTTTATAATTCTAAAATATTATGTAATAATATAATATGAAATAATTTTATATGATATAATTTTATAATTCTAAAATTAAATGTAAATTAAATTTTTATGTTAATATTGGACAATTGTATAGAATCAACTAATTAGTGCCGATTTTTCTTTAAAAGAAAACGTAGTTTAAAACTAGTTGAATTACTATTAAATGATGTCTTCCATTTTTTGCATACATCTAAGTGAAAATACGAGCATTTTTATACACGGTTGTGATTTACTAAATAATGTAATAATAAAAAACCCAAGTAATAAATATTCTTAAAAAGTGGTTGTTATTTTAACTAAAGTAATTTTAAAATGCTTTCAATTTAATATATTTGTAATGTAAATATGTAAAAGTAAATATTTTTTATTTTGAATGAAATAAACTAAAATTAAGTAAACAAATAAAATAAATTAATATAAAATGTACATAATAATACGAAATCGAAATGAAAATCAATTTGTTCATTTAATGATGGAAAGTTTTTCTGTGCGCAAATTGATTTTATGGCGCTTCTCTGAGACTCCAACAAAGCATTGCTGTCACCCTTCTTTTGTTTACGACTGTAAAGTACAGTTAAATATTGCAAATAATACTTTTTCTTCTCTTTAGTATTTATTTGATTTTACTTCATACCTTTTTGCAATACAATCGTTGTCAACTCAGTTGGCTGACTGGCAATAATTGCGGTTAAATACGTACCTAGTTACACATATAAACACACACGCTAAACGCCGATTTAAACGTCATTGTCGTGCTGTTCGGCTGCCACCACCATCATCATCAGCAATGCGACGTCAATGATTTCGCGCAGCTGCCGAAAGTCGCTAGATCGCGCCGATACATTCAAAGTGATATCTTCTCTATTGAACTGAACGAACATTTAACAACAATTTAAACGTTGTTCGAGTACTTATTTATTAACTTGACGATTTTTTTGTGCGCAGCATCGCAGTATTTGCTTTTTACCTCACTATTTGTTTGATAATGCTTTCTGCTGCTTCGTATTTTAATGGTTGTATTCGTTTTTGTGTTGTTTCGACCCAACTTAATAGACGAGCATGAAATCTAGTCACGAACTTGATTATGAATAAACCGTGCACTAGATCCATGTTCGCCGACAAAATAGAGCCGCAGAAGAGATCCACAGGCAGCATATACACACATACTCACATATACATAAATGTATATATATGTATCTATGTAGATGCTTGCCAACTGTCAGTTGTTGCAACAACAACAGTAACTGACATCATCACCTCCAACAACAGCTGAGATAGCTGGAGGAACGGCCATGGATTGGCAGTTTTTTGCATTACGATCCAAAGAAAAGGATCGTTTGGCGTTTGTATGCTCGTGTTGGTAGAATGAAACGGTTTGAAATGTTGGTAGAAAAGTAAAAAAAAAAAATAAATAAATAAGGAAACAAACGTTGCGTTGTAAATTGTTGGCAACAATGATGACAAGAAAATTTTTCAACTCCAGTGAGATGTTCAACGTTTTATCCTAATGTAACGAAGAGAAAGGTAACTGCGCAAGCGCAACGTGAAAGATAGGGCCAGAGAATTTTACAAAACCAATTTGAACCTAATAGAGCGGAAGGAATTTGCACTTACGAGAGTCATTGTAACAACATCATAATAGTGTAACGACGCCATGTTCAACACTGTAGCAACGTGAAAGAGGAAGAGGGCGGATCATTTTCAGACATTTCCATTAAAAAATGAAGTTCGCCGCTGTTTTGACAACGACCGCCACCGCCGATGTTAGCTTGCGAATGCGCAACGAGCGAGAAATAAAAGCAAAAAATATATATGCCGAGGGAAATAAGTGCTTTTTAGAAGCGTTGTCCGAAACTCAGTGGAGACGACGAAATTTAAGATCTTGTTAGAAATAACTAACCACTTACAACGTCATTCGCTGCTACGAAATGGCCGAGCGGTGTAGCGCAACTATTGATGTGAGCGCGTCGTTAGTTGGCCAGTTAGTCAGTTAGCTGTGCTAGCTAAATTCACTTTAATTACAACACTTAACATGGCTTTCATTTCTTGCTCTCTGGCGACAAGAGGGCAATGTCAGTTGCGCCTCAAATGCGCGCCAGCAACATGCCACAAAGAACCAACCCACCAGCGATTGTTTGGTTGAATAGTTACACGCCCGCTGGCCGGCAAAGATTGACGCGGGGTTTCTCGTTTCAGTTTAGTGGCAGTGTGCAACAGCAAATGATGTTCAAAACTGATGCGACCGACAATCACAAACACAATAAATACAATATGAGTTCGCGCGCGTCATTCGCGCTCACCGCCAACCACTGTGCCGCGCACAGCTTGGTCCTGAATTTGACTTTTTGTGGGACCGCACGAAAAATTTCTACCACTTTTGAGCATTTCATTTAGTGTTTCGTTCGTCGATGATTACTTTTGTTTTTACTCTTATTGCTTTTTGCTTTTTGCTTTTTTTCTGTGCGCTATAGTTTTCCGCGGGAAATCGTAACGAAAATTGTTGGAGACAAAGCCAACAATTACAATTTGTTCGTGCCATGTGATATGCTGTGGCACATCTAGCGGCTTACAATTTTTTTTTCGGCAATTTTATTTCACATTTTATTACCACACCACAGTATTGGAGTTAAAATGTTGGAGGAGCGTCCAGGTCAACCCACCACTGTCAGGCGAGCCAAGCGCGTCAGCCCAGCAGCCGCTAGAGCAATGCGCGCTTACGTTGTATACGCTGTTAGCTGACACGCCAATGAACTCTGATCGCCGCGGCCGGTCAGGAAGCGCAAAGAGAATAAGTTTTATTGCACGATCACGATTTTGTGGCATTTGTTGTGATTTCGCGCAACTACACTCCTCGCGCCACACATACCGCTTGCGCTTTACGACGAGCCAAAGCGGCGCTCATTTGCGCGTTGTTGGAAAATGTAATTTGTTGGCCAAATTAGTGGTAATCGTGTTGCATACTAGAAAAGTATCGTATGTACATAAGTAGTAACCGAACTCTTCCTCCAATTCTTTTGGAAGCGCATAGTAGGTGTAGCAATTGTTGGCCAAAATTGGTTTAATTTGTTTGCTATGCTGTGGAAAATGCTAGTGGAAGTTGCGCGGAGTTAGCAGCAGTGGGCGCGGTATGATGAGCTTGACATGTGAACACGATTTGGGAGTGTTTACTCGAAGTAATATTGTTTTGTGAAACCATTAATTAAGTGTGAAAGGTTGAAGCTTACGAATTTATAACACAGCGCCGTGATTTTGATTTTGAAGGCAAAATGTGAAACTTTAAGAGAAATATCAAAACTAAAGACTAATGAACTACAACACGACTTGGCATAATTGTCTTGTTATTAAATAATACAAGTAAGAGAGCGTAAGTTTGAGTGCAAGTGGACTCCATATACAGACGGTGTAGACAAGAAAATATAAGAATTTTACATAAACTTATATTTGTTTTGTTGTATACAAGACGCACACCATAGAATAGCTTGAAAGCTTTAAAAGCTCGACTAAATTCTATCTTCTATATATAATATATAATAACATATATTATAAAATAATATAATATGTATAATAATATAAAATACTATATGATTCGATGTGGTGATTTTCGAAATATATATATATTTGTATTTTTTAATATTTAGTAATATTTTTTTATTGGTATTTGGTTTTTCATTTCATTTTCATTTAGGATCTTCGTTAATTAATTATCTACTCAATATATTTCCATGCAAATTAGGGGTAAGATAACTATGTTTCTCAAATCTTGTGACTTCAAAAATTATTTGAAATTAATTCGCTGGGGATATTGAGTTAATGTTCTAAGAAGTTGTTTACAGGACATAATTCTCAGAAAATTCTGATTTTTCTGTTTTAGAACAAAGAAAATAATATATAATAGATATATAGATTTATAGTTAGCTTGTTAGTTAGTTTATAACAATCACTACTTCTTACTTCCAACTTTTCCTATAGATCCCATTGAAAAGGATCATCGAGTGCAGGTGGAAGGACAAATATAGATGAATAAACAAATAAAAAAAGATAAAAAATGAAATTGAACAAATTACCTCTGCTCAACTATCTACTAGAATAAAGAAACTAGGAAAGAACTAGGAAATTTTGATAGTTCGTTTCATTTATAACGTAGTGTTTCTAGACTAGGATATGTACATATTAATTAATGGGTACTATTTTATCTCAAATTAGAATGCAATATTGCACTACGCTATGTTGAATGTGTATATTGATCTTAATTTAGATGTTATTTATATAGGAAATTTATGCAAACGTTTGCTGATTATTAACATTTGAATAACAGTATGCAAGTCTACTAAAAAATATCATACCATTCATGAAGAAAATATCATTAATTTTATAAACAAATCTAAAGCATTTTCAAAATTTCTAAAAATCATAACAAGCCAACAATTATATAAAGTTTAAGCTGATGAAATAATTATGGAAGATTCTTATTCAATCAAATTCCTAGTGTGGGCATCAACTTGTTTGAAAATTCTCTCACAAACTATTTTAACATTAAGTTTAAATGGAATTAATTTAAAAAATATTTTTTTTTATTAAATCACAAAATTCTAATGTGATAATTTAACTATAATTGACCATAAATTTCCTTTAGTGTCTAAAATAATTTAACGAAATACTTTCAAATTTTAATTCTTATTAAATTCAGCCGTTGACGGCAACGGCCTTACTTTTTGTTTGCGTTTTTTCGTCCTACTTAGAAAAGATTATGTGAAAAGCTGCAATCAAGGCAATTATTGCAATGAGAATTATTGACTAAAGTCTCATGGAATTGAACAAGTTTGTCACAATTTGCTGATGCAATCACACAATTTTTGAAAACATCTAATTCCTATAAAAATGTTGTATATTTTAATTGTAGAGTAAAATCAATTAAACACATGGGCTGATGCACGTTTAATGCTGAACGGACTCCTTATCTTCTTATGCACGTCTGTATATATGTATCCAGTATGTGCTTATATATAATAGAATCGTGTTAAGTATAAGCGGTCTAGTTTTCTATGATTTCAAAATACTATAACTTGTATCACTTCGAAACCCTTTGAGCGACAGACGGTTTTACGGAATAGAAACTTGGCAGCATTCTCCACAAATATGGGTAGTATTTTGTCATTACAACAACAACATGGTTGCAAAATAATATCATCTACTCCAATATTAAAAAGAAGCTATCTTATTCTATAATGAGTTCAATTTCTAACCATATCAAGCCACAAAAATATTCAAAAAACAGTTAAAAAGCAGTTAAAAAAGTAGTGTCGGCTTCAATCATTAAAAGAATATCATTAAACTGACCGTCGAAAATGCTCAGGCTGCAGCAAAATGTGATCTTCGATGTCTAAAATTTGCAGTGATGAGAAGTCGACGCAGTTTCCGACATTGTTGAAATATTTTTGTTTCTTTGGCAAGGTGTTGTAAACTAGTGATTAAAAAAAAATAAAGAGACTTAGAAGTTTCAAGTCTACACTGAACGAACTGAATTTTGTAAGAAGCTTTGCCTACTATAATTTATTCCGAGTTTTTTTCACAAGTCGAGATTTTCAACGCAATAACCATTGAATGTCGCACACTCAGCTACTATGACCGTCACTAGTATATTTATTATTGCTTTTGAAAATTATTTTCTCGGCAGTTTTCTCCTTAACTTGCTAAAATTTTGCCCGCCGCTGTAATGACATATCATATTTTATACATATATTACTAAACATATATACATACATATGTACATGCATTCCCACACGCTTCTATGAATATATATTGGGAGATTCTACTGAGGAGTGAATAAAATAAAATTGGAACGAAAATGTCGTAAATTAATAGTGCATATACATATGCCTTAAACATACATAAGCGTAGACAGTGGAAATCATCAAAGAGAAAGATAGAGAGCAAGAGCGAGTAGTTCACATATTCAAGCGTTACTTACTTATCACATCAAAAACCACTTTGCATATACATACAAACATATACAAAATTACTACCTACCGCAAGCCAATTGATATTGTGCACAGTTAGTTGTCTAGTTTAGTTGTTACAGAGGGGAATGTAATAAAAATTACGCCACAACATTTACATACTTGTCAACTAAGCGCATAATAATCAGCTAAAAGCTCTCATCAGACATCATTACAAAAAATAGTAAAAAATAGATTTTCTAATAAACTAAAGCAATTAAACAAAGTGAAGGTGCGCAAGCCGGAATCGAAAATTGTACGACAAAAAAGAAATAAAAAAAATATATACAAATAAAAACGAAAATAAAATTATATGGAAAATATTAATCTTAAATTGCAGCAGACAATTGCGTCACTAGACTTTCGTGAGAAAATTTCTAAGCAATAAAGTAAAAGCTTGCCAACATTAATTATTCGGATTTTATAATGAAAATAATTACAATATAACGTTTTTATAGCAATTTAACATTGTGGAATCTGTATGTATGTATGCAATAGTTACACGTCCAATCACATGCAATTGCGGGTATAGCACAGCAGCTCACCGTGGCCCATTGTCAGTTTGAAATTTGTAATAAAACTATTGCTGATTTACAGCCAGCAAATAAGCAGAAAAAATCTTTGAATCAGTTAAGAAAGGAAATAAATTTTTATGCACATATAAAATATCAAAAAAAAAACAACAAAGTCATAGAAAAAAAACAAAGTAAATCGAATGAAATAAATTACAATGTAAGCCCCATAGTAACTACATAAAAAGTATAGATAAAAAGAAGTATAATAAGCTAACGACGTTCCATTAAAAATTAGGTTGGTTAAATTGGAAAAAGCCTTCAGGTTACTCACGCATTTCAATTGAAAAAGAAAAATAAAGGCAAAACTTACATTTTTATCATACAAATTTTAAACAACAATAACGTCAAACTGTCGAACGACTGCTTAACAATAAACAAACAACAACAAAAAACTGTATCATTCCACTTAAATCCGCCTTCACAGCGATTTGTTACTCTGATGTTGAGGGATTTAAATAAGAATATACATATATACAAACGTTTATTGTACTCAAGTGTGTGTAAGTGCCGATCAGAGGAGAAATAATATATATATATAATATGGATGTTTGTACACACAGTGCTTCACCTACTTGTTGGAGTGTTTACAGAGCAATCATATTTCAATGCTATCGAGATTTGATTTCGTTTTTTTAATTTTTGTAAGAATTTTTCATTTATTTACTTTAGAAATGTTTATTTGTAACGATTATGTTACCACTTGTCTAGACTAACTAATATTGATATTCATTTTATCAATGTTTCTGATCAGAGTATGAGAGTAGAGAGAATTTTGCTAGTCTTAATTCATTTATGTGAGTTATTTGTTCTATTCTTCACTCTCAAAACTTAGACGAACCTCTTTCCAAGCTATACTCATTGGTTATGATATCATTTGGCATATTTGATGTATGCTAGTTGTTTGTTCGATTTCGATTGTTCGCCACTCTCAAAATTGTTGATGAATTCAAAAGTTATTTTAGAAAAAGATTGATATGTTTGTGCGCAATTTAAACTAAAAATTAAGTGTATATTATTAAATAATCAGATTTAGATTAAAAAATTTTTAATATGCTTCATTTTGCCATTCTTTACTCACTCCGGTAGGGAAACATAACAACTTGTTTGTTGTTGTTTCGGGAACAAATTTTAAAATATTAAACAGTTAGGCAAGAATTCTAAAATTTCAATACTCTTGTATACAATACTACAATAATAAAATACAAATACTCTGCTACACACAAAAGTTAATTTAAATTGGATTTCCGAAAATGCGTCCTCAAACACGTCTCAGCCTCATGCTTTGCATTTAAAGCGAAAGGCGTTAATAAAATCAACATTTTTTTCTAAATGGACACACATACTAACTCAGGCAGTAAATCATACCCGTGCTGATGAGAACATACCCACAAATGGCTGAATGAATTGGGATAACAGTGACAAGGCTGCGTGCCACTACACCATCATTGTAAACGCCCTCACTGAACCGCACAACAAAACACGGCTTGACGGTCAGTTAGCGGGCAAACAGCACGTACATAAATACATTAATGTATGGGTATGTACATACATATGTACGTGTGTATGGCAAATGGTGTTACATGAAAACATTAAACTCGAAATAAATTAGCATATTACTTGTGCGAGTAATATTATTATTATTGTTGTATAATTTTTATAGCGATAAAACACAGCGTCACATGGTGCGATCGCTTGCATTCCGCTTTCTTGTTTTTGTTTTAATTTATTTTTGTTGCTTTTCACCGCTTCAAAAGGCAAATACTGATAAGCATAAACGAATTTAGACTTTTTCGCTGGAATCTAAAAGTTCTCATATGCATGCAAATATATTATACTGCGTTATTATGTACATATATTTGTATGAATATAACCTATGCTACAAAATATGAAATTCGTTATAAAATTTTACGAAACTTTTATGGTTGAGTAATTATGCAAATTGAAATTGTGAAAGTTCGTAGTTTTTGAAAAAAAACAAAATTGAAAATAATCAATTTTAACACTATTCACCATTTCAAGTGTCATATTTCACAAAACTAACATTTAAAAGCAGAATTTTATAGGATTTTTTCTCTGTTTGCTTGAAGTGATCATTTATGTCCTAAGGGATAGGATTACATGACAAAAAAAAAATAAAAAATAAAGAACAAACCAACATCAAATCAAATAATTCGGATATCAAAACACTTTATAAATCTATCCATACAGCTTTAAGTTCCTTCATTTGGTGGAGAAATCAGGGTAGTGTACTGATTTAGGGCTTAACAGGAAGCTACCAATCAAATTATAATAAATATTTCGGTCCTTAGAGCTCTAAAAACTTTAGACTGACTGTTGGCATTTCGGAGAAGCTCTTTCATGTCAAAAATACACTTTATGCCTTGTCGTTGCCTAACGAAGGCGAGTATTTATTAAGACAACCAGCCAGCGATATCCGCTTACTCAACCCTTTCAGTTACGACGATCATTGAAAAGATCGTTCGCTTCATAGAGCGCGGGATTGATGAATGTTATAAAAAGTTTCTTCTAATAGATTGTTAAACAGATATATATGCTGTTGTGAATATTACAAAATATAAGATCACTAATTCCAAATCTAAAAACAAGAATTTTGTCAAAGATATATTTTTTGAAATTTCGGCAGCCAGATAAAGGAAAACTGTGTATACATAAACTTAGATTGATTCATATGAAAGATAGTTAATCGCACTCCGACGTGAACCAAGTCGAGCATATGGTATATACATATGTATACATCAGACCCATGATTTTAAGCGATGTTCCCACGAGAGTCGGGTCTACGTAAATGGAACGCACCCGGATTTATATCCAACTAAGGACTTCAAAATTGTTTGGAGAACTTTTTGTTCTGTTTTAACAACTGTATTCGTTAACAATAAATCAACTAAGTACAAATATTCATTGATATTCGCATGAATTACATTACAATAGATATGTATATAATATATTTTGGTGTGATTAATCAGAGCCGGATATTGTTGTCTATAACATTTTTAAAATAGAAAATCGAAATTGTAAAGAATTTTGAAAAAATAAATATATACCACTGGTAAGGTTTTCTCTTCTTGGAATCCCGAAAATAGCGGCATAATTATGAAAATTATAAATTTTTGGATTTATTACGAAACATATGAAATGTATTCATAAATTGGATTGGGAGAAATTGAAAATAATATAAGCAATTTTCCAAATTTAAGTAACATACACTTCTGTAAATATTTGCTATTTATTTTTTAACTGTATTATATTTTTTAGCTATGGTTCTTTGAACTTTTGTATATATTTATGTATGCTTCGGTTATACAAAGATATACTAATCAAACTGGTTTTCTATTTGAACATAATTTAACATGTATTCAAGTGTACTAACTCAGGCTTAGTGCTAAAAATCAGGGGATCGCAAATTTCCAAAAGAAAATACTACTAATTAATATACAAATATATACATACATATAATTGTCCAAATGCAAGCTGTCATATATTTCTCATTTAGGAAGCACTAACGATCAGATGATTAATGAACTTATAGAAAAAAAATCATATTTTTTGTTGGGATTGAAGGGAAGTATTTTTCGGAAACGAACATTACTTTTCATTACCTCTGCACATACATTTTGGTAAGAGTGAAGAATTGATAACTTTTTTATTTTTTGAAAATCGATTTCACACGAATGTTTTTTACAAACAAAATTTTTAATCCATGGATAACATATCCTCAGCTTAATCCTGTACAAACACCCACAGAGTTTTCGTGCAACAGGTGCGGCGTATAATTTTACCACAGCACTACAGTCATCATGACGATTTGCAACGTTGTCGTGCCCGAGTGTCGAATTGTGAGTGTAGAAGCAAATAAACCTTCCCTGCCTGTGGCTATACTTTCCTGCGACTGGGTGAAAACAACTATTCGTACGTATGTTGTTAGCAATATTTTGGAAGCATTAGAAAGGCGCGATAGGCACCGAGAAAGGAACTCAATGCGGCAGCAGCGCAGCTGAAGAGTACAAGTGAAGGCGCACAAAAGTGGCAACACCGCAGGTGAAACAGTTGACGATTCTTTCGTTAATGTGCAAAATATGGAAAAGCTACTTACGCTAAAAAAAAAAAATTAAAATAAAATTACGAAAAAAAAGATAAATGACGACGCCACATGGAAAAGCACTTTAGGCGGTGAAGGCAAAGCGCATATACTAGAGTTGAGCATGCATTTAGCTATAACTAAATGTAAGTATGTAATGGCCTAGAAACACACACACACACACAGCATAGAATGTGAGGACATAAGTGTGTTTGGGTCTAAGTCAAAACATAGCATCCAATGCGCTCATGACAGTCAAGCTGGTTGCTTCGCAAGTAGGCAAGCAATAAACGCCTCAGCAATCAGGTCGCAGCACTGACCAAGCCACAGTTAACCATTTGCGAAGCATAAATACATTGCATGAGAAATGCCGTGACACCTGTCACTTAATTGGTAACAAACTGTCTGTGATATCGAAATAATTGCAGATTAAATATATTCAGTTTTTTATTTTTCTTTTGCTGCACGAAGCTTTGAGTTAGATGGCGATTTGACTTGGTTCACGCTTACACGCTAACAAATTGGACAAACTGGTACTGGTGCGCTTGACGAAGCCACCAAGTGTATGCCGCATAGGCATATACTGTATTGTGCAAACATACATACATATATACATACAAGTGAGGTGTTAATAGTCAGCAAAGCGATACTGTTAAAGTGTTTTAAAAACCAAAGCGAATTGAACTAATCAACACTCGCATATTTACTCGCATATTTACAATATAAATCTGACAAACAATACACTAAGCTATATATTTATCTGCGCCAGTTGCGACTTTTGACATGGCCACTGCTCTTGACTTATGGATTTTATAGTGTCTACAATAATGAAAATAATACAAACATAGTCGCATAATTAATATAGAAGCATATAATTGCTTTATAGTTGGTTTTATGTCTGCTTTTGGTAGGTGTCTGTTAGTGTGTTGAGAAAGAAATAAAAAAATATGTGTTTCGAATTTTCTAATGAATAGGTGGTTAATGAGACGAAGGCGGCAGAAAATCAAACAATATCCGCATCTGTAATAAATTTGCACAATAAATAGCATTTCAAGGAACTATTTGCGGTTAGAAAGGTAAGTTAAATATATACACGATCACTGTATGTGCATAAATTGTATATGTGTGTGTGTTGTTCAAAGAAAAGAGTACGAGCAGACATACAGTATATTTAATTTGTTGTCGTCTGAGTCGTACCAGTAAGTAAGGCCGACTGATTTAAGCCTTTTCAGCACGAATAGAAAGCATATTAACATAAGCTCAAATAACCGTTAAATTTTTATTTCACCCCTATGTAGTCTCCTCAGACTGTTTCTAGAACTGCTTGAATCAAGCACTTGAAATAGTAGTTCAAATTTTCTGTTAAATAAGTTTACTAACTTAACATTAGCCTTATATTGTTTGTGACCAAAACAAAAATTCTAACCAATTTAAATACTTTTGGTACCAAATAAATGACATGACCTCCTATGATATTCCCATGGTTCATAAACATTTCAATATCATATATGTATATGAAAAGAATGAAATAGAAATAAAATTGAAATAGAAAAAATTGCTATTATCTAAACATTTGGGAGTGATCTCTGCCTTTCAGTGAGGAAAGAATTTGTGTAAATAGTATTTCTCAGCTAAAAGCTGTATAAGCTCTTCTCTATTATTTGCTTCAACACGAATTTGTGTTACTTTTATCGTTTAATATACAAATAATACATATAAGTAAACGCTATTTAATTATAGCGCTATATATATCACAAATGAATATATTATATTGTGTGAATAACTGAGAAAGCCGAACAAAGAACCACCTGTGATTACTACAAGCAGCAAATCAAATAAATTGAGAAATTTGAAACTGACTCAAATAATTCCAGAACAATTGGAACAAGCACAAACTATTTACTTACATATATATATATATATATATATGCATATATGATACATATGTATGTACGCATTCCATATAATAAGCAAATGCACATTTAAAGCCATGCACGAAAATGAGCTGCATAGCAAAAAGTCAATGTAATCAACTATTACAAGTAACATATACACAAACAAAAAATGGAAAAAATAATTATCAAAACAAGTGATGGATGAAAACAACTCATTTAGAACGATAATCTCACATGAAATGCACAAAGCGGCGAATAAGTGAATAAGTGCAATATATATATATATATATATATATATAAAAGTTTGAAAAATAATAAAAAAAGAAAAAAAAAAGAAATTAAAACTAAAAAATAAAAAATAATAAAAAATTAAAAAAGTGCTAACAAAAAGTGTGCTTATTTGGAAATATAACGAAATGCAAGGAAAGTGTTAGCAGCAAAGGAGAAAAGGGAAAACAAAAATGTGGAAAAGTTATCAATCCCTACAGTGTATGAAATGTGGACACAAACAGTTACACAAAGCGACTCATACAAATGTCTGATTGTCATATATGTATGTGTGCTTGTATATTTTATGCCTCTGTATACACGAAGATAAACTCGTAAATAACCAGCAATACCAACAACAAACGCAACAACATGTTGGTAAAATGCAAGATGCAACGAAGAAAGAAGAAAATGAAAATAGCAATCGAAAAAGGTGGAGTGCAGGGAAGACAAGATATTGCATTGACAAAAGTTGTCGGCTATCAGTCGGCTGCTTGATCGCTTAATCAGTCAGTCAAACAATCGATGTGCAATTCACACACTCGAATATACGCAGCCACACACACAAGCTAATGAACCGATAAACCCACTTGCGTACTATATGATACTCACATTTAGATATAAACATAAATTATACATATGAATACGAATAATATTTTATACATATGTATGTATGCATTTAAAAGAAACAACTTAAGTAAAGATCTCGGCAAATAATAATGCAATATTACAAAATCATAAGGAAGCAAATAAAGTGAAGAAAGAAGACGCGTAGAATGAACTCACACTTCCACAAGAAAAGAAGAAAAGGTATGACTTCAAATAAACGTAGATAAATAAGTGAATACTTATGTACATTTACATACATACATACATACATATGTAGGGATAAATGAGTAACCGGCGTACTTGCACAAACAAAAATAGAAATACACATATATATATATATATATATATATACCTCGTATGTATATAATGCGCATACAGATATGGCCATCAATAATGAACAATAATGTACATATATACATACAAGAGCACCACATCTGTATGTATGTATATAAGACTTCAGTATGCAACGGTGCTGTACAAAAGTAAAAACGAAAGAACTCATAAATCTTGTTTTTCTTTCCAAAGTGAAACAGCCAAGCCGCTTTCCGACTATTTTGTACTTCTACATATCCACTCTACGGCGGTATTTGAGTGTAGATATGTGTATGCATGAACATAGTAATAACAGAAAATCATTATATTTAGGAACAATGTGGACTCACTTATTCAATGCGAAATAAATCCATAGGATTACAAACATATATATATACGTATGTACATGTGTACTCATACATAACAACATCCTTGCAATTGTTGAGCACTCGTGCGTTCTTCTCCATAAGGCAAAGTCGATCTTAACGCACTTGAGAAGACGGGCATAAAATTAAATTGAAAAGAATTCAAAGTGAAAGAGAAGCGCTTACACAGTACACAACAACAAAGATTAAAAAACAACAAAAAAACAATCGCAAATATGTATGTGTGCATAGACCATTATGTACTTATCCTTATGGAAAGTTATCTATAGAGTAATGCCAGTTTGTACTTTTGAACAACAATTGAATACATGTGGCAAGCATAGTCCGAA
The DNA here is from genome assembly GCA_021498325.1 of Bactrocera minax. Lineage (NCBI taxonomy): Eukaryota > Metazoa > Arthropoda > Insecta > Diptera > Tephritidae > Bactrocera > Bactrocera minax. The sequence continues at coordinate 1,729,903 of JAKEEE010000011.1, read as the reverse complement.
TCTATGTATTCATATAGGAATGGATAAATAGTGGAAAAAATAAGAGATTGGAATATTTTTAGACCGAAGTGTTGTAAATCGATAAATTTAACACACTTTAAGAATACGAAAATAATATCTTGTGATATCCTTGAACCTTGAAGTGGTTTCAAATAATATTAAGTTCTTTTCCATGAATCACTCGGAAAATGTTCTGATAGAAATAGAAATTACTGTCTAAAAAGTTCGTGAATTTTTAATAAAACTCTGTAAAATTAACAAGCAGTTTTGTAGTTCATAGGATATGGCATCATGTTGATTGTCATGTGAAAAAATACTTAAGGAAGTGCTTGAGAAAAAATGGTACAATTCCATGGTTTCAGGTTTTTCTATGAGTTCGTTTTCAGAGAACGGTGGTATCCTTTTTCGATGAAGGTATAGAGAGTCGACTTCTTTTAAGCGAGTAACAAAAGAACGCACGCTAAAATAAGTGGAAGCAAAAACTTGACAATATTATAGTGTTCAGGTACGTTTATTACACATAGTATTGCAAAGCAAAAACTAAAAAGGGATTCATTGCATATGAATGAATCTTGAACCTTGAAAAATACTGGGGATATTTCGGGAATATTGAAAGGACCCCAGTAAACTTTGCCCAAAATTCTGCAAATGAGCTGTAAAATTTACATCCATGAATTCGGTCACAGCTTTATCTTGCCTACATTTAGGCGCACTGTGTTTCGGTAAAAAAAAACTCATAGACACAACCTACTGATTTTACATAGAATGCTATTTTTTTTATTGTGTTAACCATTTATCGAAAAATCCTTGTAATCGCTCCATTTGTTTGGATTTTCAGACTTAATTTTTTAACTATTGCTACTATTATGTACTTTTAGGGTAATTTTCAACTAGTTCAGTATTCTTTTCGCACTCGCTTAAAAACGCGCCTAGTATAAACTTTCAATCGTGACCAGTCACAAGCAAACAGATAAATCAATAGAGTTAAAGTTAGTGTTTAATCAAACTCAGCATTCATTTTACTTCTTTTTTAAGTTTTTTGTGTTGTTGCAAATAACTGTTGGATGAACAAAATTATTACATTGTTGCAATATGCTGGCTTTGAGTGATGAATAGTACATTTTCGCACATTTTTTTAACTTATTAGAAGGTTCATATCGGCATATCATTCGACTTCGAAAGAGTTTGAAAAGAAATTAAATCAGGCATAATTTTTCCGAAGAAAGCGATTACGAGGAAAAGAAATGTTACGTTGCGGAAAACGCATTTTGACTGGAGATATAGATTTTTTTCTTTATAAACAGAGTGCAACTCCCATAATTTTGACTGGGTTTCAGTATTTCCTTTTTATTTTTCGAAATGAGTGAAAGGAAATTCTAAAAAATATTTTTTCCAAGAAGATATACAGAGTATTTTGTTTATTTGAAAAAATTTTCAATTCACCGTTACAATACAACCGTTAACAAACCGTATATACAATTTTCTGTGGCTTTCACTTACTGATATGTAATCTCTTCTGTGAAAAGTGCACCTCATGTGTGTTTCATAGGGTGGTACATACTGTTAAATACAATTAGATGGTGGGAACTTCCTACATTTTGTTGAAGCTATCGTGATGCAATTATAAATGCAAAACGCTGACTGGAAGATATAACAAATGTGACCGAATCACATGCCAACATACATATTCGCTAGACTAGCGCTGAAGAAGCTGCGGAAGTTGAATATACGACCGTGTAATCATAAAGTATTTTTTTTAAAGCAACGCTTAACGCACGCACACGGAAGGCACGCATGCTCAGCGGTTGACGAGTGGCATGAAGCTGCACGAAGCCACTAATGTGCAGCAGCATCAACTGACATTTGGCGACTGTTAGTCGTACTACTAATGACGGCGAAAATATAAGAAAGAAAATATTATATATGTAGTTACGCGAAATGTATATAATATGTACATGGATGCACGATAAAACAAACGACTAGCACTCGATTAGGCGGAAAATGTATAAAAGAAAAGTATGACAGTAAAATGGAAATACACAGTGCGTTCTGCACGATCAACACGCGTACATGGCTGCAACAACAACAGCTCTCAGGCGAAGTGGAGTTTGCGACTTTGAAAAGACAAGCTTTGGAAGAATACGCATGGCCAATGATCCCAATTAGTAGCAATAATATATTTGTACTCATACTATAATAAAAGCAAGTTGTTGTGGCACAGAAGACGCAGCTAGCGCTGAGGAGGCGAAACGTCGACGCCACTTTAGTTGAGCTCAGATGCGCCAAGTCGAGCGTGTGCGCTGACCCTTGAACGTCTTGACGTACATACAAGCATACACGGTATGTTCGCGCATAGCTTAAGCCTGAGTAATTTTGAAAATTAGGCTTGCAGATAGCAAATCTGAAATAACAACGACCTAAAAATATGCGCAAAGATAATAAAGGCGGTGTTATGAGGTGAAACTTCGTAAGCAAATTACTCTGCACGCATACATACAGACACTTGCCAGTCCGTTATGTGTGAGTAGTCATATTTCAGACGAAAATGTCAATTACATTTAGCTAAGAATTCGTGCGTAGAAGTAAGGAAATATGTTTTCGTTGTGCAAATGCGAACAAAGAAATAAAAGAAAAATAACAAGTGAGAAAGGGCTAAGTTCGGGAGTAACCGAACATTTTATACTCTCGCAATGTGCAAGATTAGAGCCGGGTAAATATTTTCAGGTGCCGGCATAACTTTATATTAAAAAATGTTGCGGAAGAATTTAACATCCATTATCCGACGAAGTTGTCAATGGATTGCAATCATATTTGGTATCTTATTAACTTATATTACAGGCCATAGACTCATATACTTTCATTGTTATATTTTGCTTCGTGTCAGAGATATTTATATTAAAATCTACCAAATCAACTCAAAAGTGATATATGCGATATAAACTCAACCAAAGTGGTTTAATTTAATATATTAGATACATGAGGAAAGTAAACCACAGAAAAGGAATTCATTACATTAGGTATAAGGACCATAAGCTTAGACCACGGTGTAGACCGGTTTCATTCATACATATTTAGCGCGAGATCACATTGTGTTTAAGAAAACATATCCACGTAATTTCATTAAAATATCACACATATTGACCAACATAAACGATAGAGGAAGATCTGCACTGATCACATTAATTTTTTTTATTATTCAAGTATATTAGGGAACATGTTTCCACGCAATTTTGTGAAGGTAACTCACACGGTGACCGACATATTCGGCATAAAGTCTCCTAGATTCGCGAAAATCATTATATGTAGTATATGGGAGCTGGGATAATTCGTAGACCGAGTTCACACATTATCGGCAGTAAACTATGGTATATTCGATATTACACGTTCACTTAATTTTGCTAAGGTATCTTACATATTGACCGAAATATAGGGTATAAAGTCTACACGGACTAGAGGCACTGAGGTCCTAATATTGGGTATCTGGTGGCTTAAAAAGTTATAATCCGATTTCGTCTATTTTTACGCATAAGATGACATATCCTGAATGCACTATTTGCACAAAGTTCGATTTTCATGTCTTAATTGCTGCTCGATTTATCTGGTTTAAAATGAAAGAATCAGCTGAAACTTAAAATTGTGTTATATGAAAAGTAGGCGCGGTTTTCATCCGATTTCGTCTATTTTCACAGCGCGATAGAAGAATGCAAATATAATGTCACGTACCAAATTTTTTTCCTTTTCTCCATAAAGTGGGCGGTGCCACGCCCATCATCTACACTTTACACGGTTTCCTATGCAACCCTTCCGTATCATATTTTCTGCAAGATTTATTGTTTCTAACGTGTTTGTTCAGCGAGTTATCGCAATTTTAGTAGTTTTCAACATAACTTCTGTGTGGGAGGTGGGCGTGGTTATTATCCGATTTCCTAATTTCCTCAGTATATGAAGAGATGCTAGAAAAACTTACTCGGAGCAAGTTTGATTGATGTAGCTTTAACGGTTTCCGAGATATATATATTAAGCCTATTGGAGGCGGGGCCCAGCCCACTTTTACAACAATTTTTGCCCACAGATGGCCCATCCTTCTAGGATCCTCTATACCAAGTAACACGTTTATGTCTTAATTTGCTTCTTAGTTATAGCACTTTATCTGTTTTCGATTAATGGCGTTTTGTGGGCGTGGCAGATGTCCAATTACCCCCATCTTCAATACCAACCGTCTTACGGTGACAAAGAACACGTGTACCAAGTTTCATCAAAATATCTTAATTTTTACTCAAGTTATGAATGCACGGGCGGGCGGACGGACGGACAGACAGTCACTCGGATTTCAACTCGTCTTTTCATCCTGATCATTTATATATCCAACTCGTTTACTTCTAGGTGTTACAAACAACCGTTAGGTGAACGAAACCAATATACTCTGTAGCAACATGTTGGGAGACTATAAAAATTACAAATATATGCATATATAGAAAAATTTTTATGGATATAAAAAAATTTATGAATTTGAAATTAAAAAAATGTGTTTTATATTAAATGAAATATCTCTTGTTTTATAGAAACGCGTAATATCAGCGAAAAGCAGTTTGCACAAATAAGCTAAACTTGCGCATATGTGTGTGTATGTATGTATGCAAAAAAAAAACATATAGCAAGAAACTAATTCACGAAAAAGCGGGGAATATATATATATATATATATATTACTCAGATAAACTTAGTTATAACTGAACACATTTAGTATTGGATTATTGGATTACCCTCGAATTTTGGATAAGTTTTAAGAAATATCACAGCTTTATCCAAAAACAAAAACTTGCCGATTGATAAGCAGAAGTAACCGGAATTTTATAAAAATATATATTTTTTTAATAATTTGATACATAGAAGATTGAAGGTCTTCAGTGAAATCATAATCCAATATATTCAAAAATTATTTAAAATGACTGAGGAGAAATAAAGTAAAGCAAAATGAACAAAATTTCCTACAGCAAAATGAATTTACATGCATAAGTATGCAAAAAAGAAAAATTTGCGCAGATAACTAGTCATCACTGTAGCTGAGTACACCTGGAAGCCAAATCGGCAGCTGCAAAATTCTGAATACAGTAAGAAATAACAAATACCTACAAACGTAGTATATTTGTATGCGGGAAACTTTAACTTCACAAACGGTAGCAAAGCCGGAATTGACGCCAATGAAATCACGCATTCTGTGCGTTAATTATGCACTGACAAAATGATGCTAAAAAAAACAACGGACAAAAACAATTATCTATCAAAAGTATATAGATATTTATTTGAAGAGCCGAAATCCTAATACAGAGTTACATTTTAAAATGTTCGAAAATTATTCTGTGTCGATCAACTGTAAATTCCGGGTACAAACTCAAACGGAACTATTAAAACTTTTATTAAAAACAAAACGATTAAAAAGTTCGAGAAGATTACCATTTCTATAAAAGTCATCATTTAAGGGTTGCCAACAATTCATTTCAATGCCAAACGAAAAAGCACGACATAACCGCAACTTGAACGAGTCCATTCATCTCTCGAAATATGCTACAACTACCGTTTTTAATGAGTGTGGATCTAGTCACAATAATAACAAAGAAATGTGAAAACACTGGACCCTCACCCACTAAAAACAGCAGCAAGAGCTCGATTTTCGTTGAACGGTATAAAAAAAAATGAATTAGATCAAACACTTTTTGAATTTTTCTTTCGTAAATCTCACGAATTTTTAGAAACTTTCTTTAAGAATAGAACTAATTTGTTTAAAATTATTACGATGTATAAATACAAATATACATTTCAAATTAATTTGTTAAGGTTAATAAATTCATAATTATACGTAATTGTCTAATTAATAAAATTAAATTTACACTCTTTTCATTATTTCGTTCGCAAAATGAGTCCTAATGCTTAGCATAATTTTTTAAATTATTTGTCCTTTTTTTTTTTTTGTTATACCTTAAAAAAAATTTGTGAAAATCTTTATTAGAAGTCGATAAACATAAAATTCAGTCAAGCGGTCTGATTTCGTTTTCAATTTCTTTTGCCACAAACTGAATGTATATCGCTTATATTATATATAAATATGTATGTATTTATACCTCATTTGCCCTTTTATCGTTTGATTTAGCTATTTCTTCACACACATGTGATATACATATCTACTGTTTTCTATGATTTACAATTATGAAAAGTGAAACCATTGCATAAAGCAGTTGTGCGAAGATAGTGGAAAAATGTACGCCCTTTTCGCTGAAAGGTGAAGGCATTCAAACAAAGTAATTTCATTTCATGCGACATTATTTGTTCGTGATAACAAATTCAAGTGCTTTAGAAGCGCTGTTTTTATTATCGGTAAGAATTCTACACATACATTCCATGCATGTGTGTGGTACGTATTTAAATGTGTTTTTTTATACAAAAATAAAACTTTTAAATAGGGCAAACAGAGATAAACAAAATAAACAACAAAAAGTAGCAAATGATCTAGATTGCCAATATAAATATTTAAAGAAATCTCCCGTCCTATGAATAATATAATTTAGTATAGAAATTGGCAGCGATTTGCATAAGGTTAAAGAATATATATAAACTGTGTTACAAAAGTAAAATAAATTAAATTAAGAGCAATAAAATAAAATTTAACAAAACTAAATTCAATGGAAAAGTATTAAATTACGTAACGTGTAATAAAATAAAATAAAATAACAAAAACTAAAATAAAATAACAAAACTAAAATAAATTGAAGACAAATAAATTAAATTCAAAAATATACGAAAATAAATTAAAAATAAATTAGATAACTTAAAATAAATTAATATTAAATATTATATTAATATTAAATTAACTGTAATATATTTTTATCGAAACTCTGCATATACAAACAAAAAAAAACAGATAATCTTAAATGAATGAAATTAATTTTGAAATTAAAAAAGAGTATTTTCAGTCCTTAATAAACATATAGAGAAATATTGCCAAGTGGCTTGATTTAAGGTCTGTCTGAATTTTTATATTATAATATTTATTATAACAATTATTATAACAATATTTATTATATTGTATTTAAATATTTATTATAAAAATTATTTAAAATAAATAAATTAAATGCAACCTCTTTTCGTAAGTCTGCGATTGCTTGATTTTAAGAATTTATTTTTAATTTTGGATGTAATAAAATAAACAAAAATTTACGATTATTTAGTCTAAGCGATTAACAATCCTTAAATAAAGTATTTGAATAGAATTTTATGAGAAGTAGGTCTATGAACCTCATCAACTCAAAAAAACTTTAGAGGAAATTTAAATGCAATACCATAAATAAATTTTATTTACATAGCACAGATATATATTTTCAAGCAAAGATTTTAAAATTCACTGCACTGGTCAATATTTTAAGCGAAAATATTTGATTGAAATATATATTTTAAATAGCAATAAAGCATAAAATTATTATTAGGTGGCAATAATTATAAGGTTTGCATTTCCAAAATTACCACGTTCTACAAAATTATATCACAATAAAAAATGCTTAAACGAATTAGTGATCATATTTTTTGGAGCAAAGCTCACAGTAAAAAATTTAAATGTTTATTGAACTCCAATTTTTATAACAAATTTCGCAATTGAATATTCTTCAAATCAACAATAAAGCGAATTTTTTTAAATGGTTGTAGAATTTCGAAATAGCAGAAATTTGCTAAATCAACAAAATTTTTTAGAGTTTTTGTATGTCATTCCATTTTCATAGAGTTTATTGCAATTTATGCATTTAAAACATATGTTCTTGTACTGTTTCTCAATTTCTCTATTGCAATTCACTGATCTACTTTCGACAGCCTAAAAAATTGCTTGTAAGCGTTTTGTGTATGCAAATTGCAGTTTACCCTGTGTATGTATACATTAAATTTTTTATTAAGACAAAATCAAACGTTGAACGGACGTTAAATATTTTTATTTAAAATTTCGTAATACCCTCGTGTTCATATATACACACATACATATGTACTGATATAAAATATATATAAGTATACGCAAGTCTATAATTAATGTACGAAGTCGCGCACGAAATAATGAAAAGTGAAGTATAATTTATAATTGCTGATATTTGCAAATTATTTAAATGAAATAAGAAAATTGTACATAAGACAACAAAATAAAATTATTATTTCACACAATATGTAGAATATAGTGATATATCAAAGCCGAAATAAATAATGGGCTTACATTTACACACTTAAAGCATTTTTATATACCTACACAAATGCATGTACATTATATATACATACATATACTGCTATATGCACATATAGGGTTACCAGCTGGCAGTTTTCGAGGCGTTCGTGTTTCGCTATTGTTTTGTTGGTATTCGTGACGATCGGTTGTTGCGGTCACCCGGCAGTGTGAGAAAAGATTGTGGATTTACTGCTGATGGCGTGAGGTGGAGTAAAGTGTAGCGGTGGTGGCTATGACTATGGCTATATACAACGCTGCTGCCGCTGTTGCTACCAATGTTGATGATGCCGATGGCGACGATGATGATAATGATAATGATGATGATGATGATGATGACGTTGTGGACATTATTGTTGAGTTGGGGAACACATACAGGTATGAATTTACACACATTCACCTTTCTCTCTGTATGTGTGTGTTTACAAGCCGGCTGTCGAAGGTACTGTAGCGCCGCATTGAAGCGTTAAATCAAAAAATAATGTTTGTCATTACTTCAGGCCGACAAGAAATCGTATGCAATATAGAGAAAATGTCTCCAAATTAATATATAATATTTCTGTCAGGTTCAACGCTTCTTTGAATCGAAAGTGATTATACACATTTGGAATATTGAATTTCTAATCTCAAATTGTGACTCCATTATTCAATAGCGAGCATTACAAAGTCAGCAGCTTTTTGTAGCTGTTTCAAATCTTCTTGCATGCAAATCTTGTGATTTTCGGCAAATTGAAAAGTGAGTGGATATCAGCAAATGGCAGATGACGTACCGGTGTCTGCGAATTTCGTGGATCACACGCTCTACCAACAATGCATATGATCGGTTTAGTGAGATTAGTGTGCATGTGTTGGTGCATTTGGAGACAGTCTTCCAGCCCCTTCAGCGTGCCTCTTTCTCAATTCATAACGTAGATTGGTTCTCTACAATATTTTTTAATTTATTTTATTTTTTCCGCTTTTTTTTTGTTGTGTATTGCAGCTGTTGAGATTCCATAATGGCGTGTGTTGTAATGGTGGTGGTTGTCGTGCTCAGTACGAGTTGGGAATGTAGTGGTATGCGCTTGCTTCGCTTACGCATACATTCATAAAAGGCGGTAAATTTCTCTACACTCAAATGTACTGGTATTTTCTGGCATTTTACGTTTGCTTCTTATTGCTTTTCGTGTTGATTTTTTATTTTTTGTTGTTTTTCTACGGTGTTTTATTTTATTTTTCAATACTTTTGTTACTTGTCGGTTGACGTGTATCAGTTTTGTTGTTGTTGCTGTTATTTATTTATTAAATTAAAAACGTATCAAAAATTGCGAAAAACAATTATCTTGATTAGAAATGGAAAACAACAGGCGAATAAACGTGCATAAAAGGGCACAACAAGGCCTTCATTCTGCAGCGCTTACTCTTTTTAAGTATAATTTAAACAATGTTTTTTTTTCTACACCGTTTGCGAAGTAGTAGTAATTTAGAATATTTGTAAGTGTGCGTGTCCAAATCAAAATTTTCATTAATACTTTTACACTTTTTAATCGTTTCGTTTTTATTGAAGATTGAAAAATAAGACGTAAATGCATGTAAGTGTTTGAAGATCGGTGATATGGGCTTGCGTTGCAAACTACATATTTTTTACAACTCGCAAACTTTTTATAACACTAAGTTTTTTTTCGGGACTTGCGCTTAAAAAAAATATGTACGCCAAGTTTCAGTGACGTAGAAAAATTTTAATTTACATATGCGATTACACAACTTTATTTTAATGTTTTTTATTAATTTATTTCATTTTTGCATTTAATTAGTGCGACATTTAAGTCGAGTTTATGTGAAACTATGATTCGGCGCACTCGCAGCGAAACGCGATCTACACACCAACATCACTCTTATAAGACTAAACTCTAGTTTTGAATTGGTGTAGCTACAAAGTGTCCGTTGGCAACCCGAACCCCGTAGATTTTAAAACACAAAATGAAAAAACAATAAAAAAAAACACCAACAAAAACGGAATGGAAAACAATCAAAAGACCGACGAGGGCAATACATTCAAACTATAACGTACTGTAATTTTACGTATATACATTACTACGTACAATACGCTGGCATAGCCTGGCATACAAACAATCGATCTTTTTCCCTCACTATTTTGTTATTACCCGTTCATTTTTCCACACCCCGTAACAAATGTGTATACTTTGGGCATATTTTGTTGAATGTAATACTATATGTATGTGTATACTATAGTACATGCAACTTATGTACTCAAGTAGGTGCACTTCGTATACGATGTTCCAAGCACGAGACTAGTCGAGTGGAGTACGGCTCAGTATCTGGTCACTCATTATACGCTGGTCACCACCACTACTCATATGCTCTGGGTAGTTGGGTGATCGCTGATTTGGGCTCAAACATATTTGTGCACTATATACCTCGCTTCTATCTCTCTCTCTATATATACACATATAAGTATTTTTTGCGTACACTTTTCCAAAATGCTTGAAAACTCGCGCTCTGTAGCTTGATAAAGCCTTTAAACTCATGAGTGTGAGGCCAATAGGAATTTGATTGGAAAAACAAAAAATAATTTAAATTTATAAAACACCTAACACTTTAAAATATATTACAACTAATCTTCAAGTATTACAACAAAATATTTTCCCATAATTATAATCATAATTAATTAAGTAATTATAGAGTATAGAGATATAGAGCAAAATATTTTTCTCAGTGTACACAATGTTTAGAAAGTAAGTAATGATCGCAAGCACTGAGCAATGATTACCATCTCAAGCGTGAGAGTAAAAATAAATGAGGGCTTTGCTGCAAATATACACACGCATACACACATTTGAGTATGCGCAAAAGGCGAACAAAGCGTAGATTCATATGTATGCGTATATCTATGAGATACATTCTAAAAACAAGTAAAGTTAATGACAAACCGAAAAATACAACCCAATAGTGGTGGGTAACAAGTCGAAACTGGAAAGGCTGTAGCGATTGAAGCACGATTGAGAGGAAATCTTTTATACGAAAATTCAGCGGTAATTATTTGAATAAGAGCATCTAACACTTTCTAAGTGCATATATGTATGTATGTTACTTATTTACGCATGTACTTTTGAAACATAAATTGGAGCGATTTTGTAAAGAATGTAGATTTTGTATACGCACTCGAAACCCATTCTTAAAGAGGCATTCCATTATGACTACATACATAATTACTACAAGTTTACTTTTAGTTAAATTTTTTTTCCATAATTATTACTAATTAGGATATTTGTGAAAGCAGGTATACACTTCAGGGTAGAAAATCTTTCAAGCATTTACTTTGACATTTCGGTTTAATTTTAATGTCGCAATGGATTCGGATGGGTTTCGCTTTCCACCACTGTATGAGCGGAGAAATGTTTATAATATAAATAAGCATAACAACGTTCCAACCATAATGATCTTTAATTTCGATTAAGAGACCTAAGATTCCATACATGAGATATTTGTAATCTTAAGAAGAGTGTTCTTTAAGAAATATAATATTACTGAATCTACTGTCAAATCGTTAGTCAGATTTTCTCCTAAAAAATTATGATAGTCGTTTTCGATTCACCAATTTATATTCACTATGTTTCAGCTCTGTTCTTTTGTCAAAATTTTAATTCGGTTGTGGCTCGGAGAACTCGGAGAACTGATCTCTTCATTCTGTACCTGCTTTATTCTGTCAATGACTTTTGACTTATGCTAGTGACTTGTTCGATTCGGCACTCCACAAGTTTTGATGCATCAAAGGCAGCTACTATGAAAATCAGTAATTGGACTTTGTTTAGTAGTTTTATGTAAAACAGATGTATAAAAATATATATTTTACCTTATTACCACAGTTTTTCTGTGTTTTGTTGACAGATCAGCGTTGAAAGCTTTGATATTTCCAGATAAGTGAGATCTGGGATCTTTGCCATTCAAAAAAATATGTTACTATAAAAAATAGAGAAGCAATACTAATACACTCAAACTAACCTAATTTATCTGACCGTACTTAAAAATACTAAATTATCAGAAATAATAGAAATTTACAACTAGACAAAATATTAAGAATATAGTAATTAACAAATAGAAAGAGACATTATAAAAGGCTTATTTCATTAAGCCACAAAGAACTTGTGTATATATTTACCAGAAGTTCAAAGAACGCGCAAATTTTGGTTTGCCCTAAGCGTTTTTACTACTCTTAATATATGCATAGAAAATAACCAGATTTAATGAAGAAGTTATTGACCGCTGTTGACTTAGTCGTAGAACAATGACATAACTATACATATACATACATACTTGTATATTTATTTACACATGAACAAGAGCTAATGATGATGAGCTGAAGAAACACTTGGTCTTGATTTGATATAATTTTAATTCGTTACGTTACGATTGATTTAATTTGATTTGATTAAGTTACTGAAATGACTTACATACATACTAAATGTATAGATATGAGTAACCAGTTAGAGTTAAACACATATGCATGTACATGCATATATCTAATTTAAGTGGCATTTTAGCGTTGACGAAAGAAATCACCGCCCAAGTAGCAAGATAGAGTATAAATATATTAAAATCTCATTTGTACTTGCAAATTCATTAGTTTTTGTTTTTGTTTTTTTTCTGCGCTGATGCTTCTCAGCTTAAGACAAGATGACAGCTGTCCATGAAGGCAGCAACAAACAAAAAGTAGAGAATCAATCAAGAGGCGGCCGGTCAGTCAACCAACTGTGGGTTGTGGGTTGAATGTACGCACTAATGAATGCTGAGCAGGAAGCGAGAAGAAACAGTTTAGTCGTGCATCGGTGCCTATTTATTTGATGTGTGTATGTATGTATGTAAGTCGCACGCTAAAGTAGATCAATGAATGAAAAACGAAGCTACTTAGAAGCATTTATTGTATAAGATATCTGCACACATCCATTTGTATTTATACATACGAGTACATATGTATATACAGACATGCGAGTGTGAAATAAAATAATTCTTTGGGAAACATTCAGAAATTCAGAAATTCAGAAAGAAAGAAGGATTCAGAAAAAGAATTTTTTTTTTAATTTTAATTTTTAACAGTAAACTAATTACAAGAAGCGAATATATCGTCAGCGAAACGGGAATGCTCGTATAAAACTTTCTGCGTTATCTGAAAATCACAGACTAGTCTTATCGGTAAATTACCTACATTGTGCAGATTGCAAGCCTCGTGTATACAGATACTAAAATGAAATTGAGTAATTGAAGGTAATTATTTTTAGAGAACAATATATATATAATTTTTTCATGTAGATAACGGTAGAAAGAACTATAATAATAATCACTGGAAGTTTATTCATATGAAGAGTACACTCAGAAATTTAATAAAAAATAAAATTAATATGGATATTAGAATCCTTGCGAGCGAGAAAAAAGATATCGATGGGGCTACGAAGATTAATTCACTTTGCAATGATGTCTTTTGATTCCCTTTGAAAGAAGAGCCAGCTTTTGCTTGATATGTAATAAGGGGTATAACTCCTTTTATAATTTTAGATTTTGTCTTGACCGGGAGTCGAATTTATGACCAGAGAAGGCATGGCACAATACTGGTTTAGATAGAAAACACGTTGATTGATACAGTAACACTCGGATTTTATAGCGTCAGAAAATATATTCCATATAATTTTGAGAACACTGGTGAGTTAACAATCCTTGGTTGGACTCAACTGTCGTGAAATTCAGCCTGGCATAAGGATCGACAGACTAAAACTCTACTTATTTGTGTAGTAGAAGATCTAAGTCAGTGATCTAGTCAGTTTTCAGTGAAATATAAGACTAAAGTAGGGGGTCGAAGTTTTAATAGTGTTTCACAAATATTTACAGTATGAATATTTTGGAAGATACATTTATCCTGCTATAAAATCGGAGACTACGCTCTCGGAAGAAGTCAGTATAGTTTTCGGTCGCCTATTCCGAACTACAACGAGATGTGCCACAAGTGACACGCATAATACTTCTTTCATTTGCTTGTATGTATGTATATGTACTTACTATATACTACATACATGCGAGTTGATTTATTTATGTAAATACTGGAACATAAAAAATGTTTCTTCGCAAACCAATACCAATTACTCGTATTATTCTAGTGTTTTTCCTGCCAAACTACGATCAAACTTATGTAGATATGTATGGATGTATGTATACATTTACATTGCTGCTTTGGACGCTGCTGCTCTCTATAACTTGCTTTCTTTTTGTACGCTCTTCGATATCGCCCACTTCCTTGTAGACCATAACACGACCTCTGCCCACCGCCACTACACGAATGCGTCCAAAGTACTTGAGAAAACACCTACATACATATGTATGTATGTATACGTATACATATGTACACATTTACATGCATAAGTATACATTAGAATACAGATTTTTATGTGCATTTAAAGACGTAAATATATGTATATATATATATATATATATAAGTATGTATGTATTTGGGCATTCGCACAGTTATACTTGGTATTGTGTGTGTGAAAGGGGTGAAAGGGGTGAAGCCCCCAAATTGTGTATGTGTTGGAAGGTTTACAAACGGTTTCAAATTCAAAACGGCCAAAACCGAAGCCAGAAGTCAAGCCAACAAACAGCAACAAACAAAAAAAAACGGCTGTACTTTAGTTATGGTTGCTGTTGCCGCCACCGTTGCGATGTTATTGCCGTTGTTGTTGTTATTGCTGTCAGTTGGCCATTTAAAGTGCTTGCTGCCGCTGTTGTATCTGTTGTTGCTAGTACCAATATTTTCATGCTTTTTGGTATCATTTGGGCTTTCAGTTGTATATATCTATGTAAGTTTAAGCTACGCTATATATATATATATATCTGCGTGTGTGTGCATGTTTGTTTAGCAATGCGTTTAGGTACACATAAGTTTGCAATAGAGTTACCAAACTTTAAGTAACGCTTCAAACGAAATATATTTGTAAGTATGTGTGTATGTTCTTGTATGACTATGAAGAACACTCTCCACCGATGTTGGTAAGAACGGCGTAACAACAAAAACTAAAATACTTCGAGTGGTGTGTTTTTGTTTTCTTCTTGATTTTATTTGGTTCGTAGTAGATGAGTTCTGTTGCTTTAACTCTTTAAGCGTATTTTACGAAAAAGCCAGAACCAGTTTTGCCCAAAACGAAACAGGAGCGTCGAACAGTAAAGACAAGCGTCGAATTCGTACAACACAAGCATACTTACAGGTTTATGTTTGTATGTATAAGTGTGTATATGCGTGTATGAGCATCTATAAATCGGCAATGGGTTTTTCTGACCCCGCAGGAATGATTAATGCAGTCGACATAAATACATATTAAACTATATGAAAAGGCTTATGATGGGTTCTCACTCAAATATCGGAGTGGTAGTGGTTTTTTCTATAGAAAACGAACGTTTCTCTTATTTCTTAAGAGAAGATCTCAAATTAAGTCCTTCCAAAACGAGAATTTTTCTTTCTAGAAACGGATATTCTACTTCCAGCTAACGGTGTCCACGCATGAGGCCAGTTCCTTTTCGTCAAAGAAGCTACTTTTATTTTAAACTGTGTAACTATTCCTATATTATACTTTTGATGTCTAATATATCCGTTTCATATACATCACGAAACGTTGTATATTACTTCTTGTATTTAAGAAAGTGTAACACCAAAAAAAATCAAGTGTTGTTGAAGTGGTTAATAGAAATCTGCAGTGAATTTATGTCTTCGACATCGTCTACGAAGCAGACTAAAAAATTAGTAGCCTTCCCATGAGAAATAAACATCAGAATTGAATCCACATGTATAATTAAACATAATCTTCAAAAGATACGTGAAAATATTTCACAGCTGTCTGACAATTGGTTTGTGAGATATTGCTTTGAGTGATGCAGATGAAATAAAACGCTCTGATATCTACAAGTGGTCACAACATTATTTTGAAAAGACCGTAAAATGAAGTTGATCGATATAGCTGGCACTTCGATATCTTCCGCATACAGTGTGTACTGCGGAACTGGCCCGCAGCAATTTATTTCTATCCTCAGACCTCAAAAAAATAATCGCTGGAAAGAAATTTAGCGACGATGAAGAGGTACTCGGCGAAGCTGGGGACTATTTTGAAGCACATATTATATATGATGACTTTTTTGTATATAATTCTGTTGTATTACTTTCTGAGAGTTTGTCTAAATTGAAGCATTTCGTGTTTCTGTTTTTTATTATGATTTCATTTCCCTTATACGGGTTATTTAAAAAATGTTTTGCGTCGAAAAACGAAATAAAAGTAGACATGCGTTGACAATAAGATTTCCTAGTTGTTTTCTACTATTATTTGTTAATAAGTGACTACGTTTCTAAACCAAAAGCAGTATAAATAGATCAGTGACCGATATATCTGAGTTTTTCTAAAAGCGAACGGACCTGGGTCTGGAACTGTGGCTATAACTTCTTATGGAACATGTATATTGTAGGAAACTTCAACACACATATCACGAATCGGGCAGCTCATGCAGATCGGCCAAGAAAAGATATTGTAGAATGTATTATAATATAGTTCCTACCGACGTCTTGAAACAAATCGTGAATACATATTCATAGGTAGTAATGTACATATATATATATATATATATATGACCATATAAAAAATACGAGTTTATGACTTTGGAGGTACTCACTATGGCAAGACTTTGATCATATGAATTTTCATTTGGGGGCACTTGGGCATCAAACGATTGGCAAACTAGTCAAAAAAATAAAAACAACTTAGCTTGCAGGAACAATGATGCTGTGCCCATGCCTTTACACTAACATACATGTGTATACATGTATGGACATACAGGCACCCAAAATGCGGGCGTTTCGAGGGGGTAATAGAGGTGCTGCTGTCGTAATTCCATTGATGCAGCCGCTGCATAAAGCGGTACACATTACAGATTAGAGATGGAAACTTTTCATACACATACGTATCCTAGACAAGCAAAATTCTATGTACTTATTTGCATGTGTACTCGCTCGTGGCACAGCTGAGAATTTATTTGCTACCGGCAGTACAACTGCAGCTCAGCATCAAAATAACGGTTTAACGAGTCCCAAATCGGTCAGTTCTAATCGTTAAAAATTTGCATCACCCACCACCAAATGCTCTCAATAGCGCTGGCGAGTTCATTACACTTTTATAACATTATTCTAGCTGGAGTTCCACATTGAAACTCGTGACTCATGCGTACATATGTACATATATTTATGGCGCAGAGCGACAAGAATATCATTGAACCGAAAGCTCGGAATAATTTGCCAATTATTTACATACACCTGAATAACATGGTGAATAAAAATACCAAAGTAAGCTATAATAAGCCACAAACAAGTTTGGAAATCTGTAAAATAGATTTAACAACAATGTTAAGCTCTAAAGAAAAAAATTGGCAAATGATCAAATATGAAAATGAGTTTCTAAGTAAAATTTGTTTTCTAAATAGAATTGACGACAATTGATAAGGTAATAATAGAAGAGTAGATCTTTTGACGATCTAGAGTAGGTGACGAAAAATAAGTTTTGAACGAAAAACAGTGGTGCGAACCCTTAAAAATTTGAGATTCTTCATTAAAAAAATATCAACATAGGTTATCTCACTAAAAGGGTTACACAAGCATATATTGATTTAAGCAAAAGTGACTTTTAAGGCGTTAGTTAAGGCGGGCCTAGAAGTTTTAGCTTAAAGTGTAGTTTATGGCCCCAAAACAGCTAGCGCACGTAAGCTTTCACGTAACTACTTGAGATTTTGACTGTAGCTTCACAGTAATATTATCTGGTAAACTAGGTGCGATGTTTTTTGTTTTTATTGCATTTTTTATAAACAATTTATTGGTAATTTCAATCAATCAAACATCTAATCTTTTAAATAGAAGTCCGCCATTTAGCAAAAAGTTTATGTAAAGTTAAAACCACTTTACCAGCAAGACTTATGTAGAATAAAATTACCATTTTTTATTTTGTTTCAGATAATAAGAGTTCCTAGAATTAGCGTCGGCCATCGCGGTCCTTTCACTCGAGAATTCCAATAAATATAATATATATATAGTATAAGTATGAAATGAACAGGAATATGAGATGAGTTATTCCAGGCCGGTATTTATTTTCGAATACTAAACTCAATGTAAAAAAAAAAGGTTTGACAAAAATTTTGTATATGCGAACTGATTAGATCGGAAAACTACAATATTTAACTTCGCACAATCGTTTCGTTTCACAAGATTTGAGTTTTCGGATTATAATCCCGAAATTGAACAGTTAAAAATACAAACATATTTTATTCATCAATTATCGTTCACATTTTATATATACATACATAAGCACGATTAGTTCATCTCATTAACATCCTTATCTCTTAGTCGCATAGGAACAACATAGAAAGCATTTCAAACGTGCTTGCCATAATTAAGTAAGCATCCGCTGGGCCAACTGTTAACGATTGTTAGTAGTGGACAAAAACCGCTCGTAATTGAGTCGGTGAGTTGCGCAGACGTGCAGAGAAGCTGTCAAATTGAGATTGACGCACGACGACGTCGGCCTGACAACTCGTGGACTTGACAAAAAGGATCAATTAAAGTGGCAACTAAAAGTTGATCCATATTTAAATGCAAATACTTGTATTGAAAACGTAAAACGTATTCCCACGACACAAACGTTCGACATTCAACCGAAGTTGGCTAATTTTTGATTGCTCTCACTGGAATGGAAGGCGCATGCGCGCCAATAGTCAAAGACAATGTCGTGCAGAAAAGAACACATTAAAAATCAAAAGCAAACAAATCGTATTTCCAGTTCAATGCTTCACTTAATTTTATAGTGTAATGACTTGTTCCCCCACAAATCAATTATCTAACAAACAGTCAGACGAAGACGAACGACGAACGACGAATGAATACAAAGCGACAGCCGACCAATGACATAACGCTAAAAAAAATCGTGTCTACATACAATGAAAGTGTGTTACAGAGGAAATTCAAAATATAAGATCCAACCATTGGACTACAAATGCTGGAGTGATTGGCACAATGACGACGATGATGACGACAGCGTTGCAGAGAATTCTGCGAGTAATAAGCCAAAGTAATGGCAACGCCGTGCGTTGGAAAATTTTTACCAGCAGGAAAATGGTAATAGAATAGAGAACTTGTGTACAAACACTGACACACACGCACACACACACATACATATGTATGTGTTAGCCCGCAAGCGTAGAGGTAACCAAGCAAGTCTGTCTTCGAGCCTTTGATTAACGTCTAAGCAAGCGGCCAACTAAACTGCATCAATTTGAGGTAAAACCAAACGACAATTACAATAATTACAATCGGCTACGCGCGAGCATCGATAGAAAACAAGACGAAATTGAGTTTCAGCGCGAACAAAAGAAGGCAACAAAGCAACATCGAAAAAAATTGAAAAAAGAGAAAATTACGAAAAATATTAGATTTCGAAAAGAAAAAAATAAAAATAAAAATAAAAATAAAAAAACAAGTAAGAAAGGGCTAAGTTCGGGAGTAACCGAACATTTTATACTGTCGCAATGTGCAAGATTAGATGCGGGTAAATGTTTTCAGGTGCTGGCATAACTTTATATTCAAAAATGTTGCAGAAGAATTCAACATCCATTATCCGACGAAGTTGTCAATGGATTGCAATCATATTTGGTATCTTATTAACTTATATTACAGGCCATAGACTCATATACTTTCATTGTTATATTTTGCTTCGTGTCAGAGATATTTATATTAAAATCTACCAAATTAACTCAAAAATGATATATGCGATATAAACTCAACCAAAGTGGTTTAATAAATATATCAGATACATGAGGAAAGTAAACCACAGAAAAGGAATTCATTACATTAGGTATAAGGACCATAAGCTTAGACCACGGTGTAGACCGGTTTCATTCATACATATTTAGCGCGAGATCACATTGTGTTTAAGAAAACATATCCACTTAATTTCATTAAAATATTACACATATTGACTTACATAAACGGTTTAAAGTCAGGTGGATAGTCGAGAATTCTTATATCGGGCATTTTTAGGATAGAAGAAGATCTGCACTGATCACGTTAACTCCTTGTGTTATTCAAGTAGATTAGGCAACATGTTTTCATGCAATTTTGTGAAGGTAACTCACAGTGATCGACATATTCGACATAAAGTCTCCTAGATTAGCGAAAATCATTATATGTAGTATATCGGAGCTGGGATAATTCGTTCACCGATTTCACACATTTTCGGCAGTAAACTATGGTATATCCGATATTACACGTTCAATTAATTTTGCTAAGATATCTTACATATGACCGAAATACATGGTATAAAATCTACACGGCGGTTGAAAATCCTTATATTAGGTATATAGGAGCTAGGAAAGTATTTATCCGATTTTCCCCTTTTTTGATGCCAGAGCACACTATTATCATGGAAAGATAATCCTCGAATTTCATTACGATATTTTACAGATTTACCGAAATATATGGTATAAAGTGTACAGGAAGTTGAAAATTTGTATATTAGGTATATGGCTAGGGGAAGGATTTACCCGATTTTCCCCATTTTTGACAACAGACCACATTATTATCATAGAAAGATAATCCTCCAATTTAATTGCGATATCTTACAGATTTACCGTTATATATGGTATAAAGTCTACCGGAATTTTGAAAATCCGTATATTAAGTATATGGGGACTAGAGGAAGTATTTACCCGATTTTTCCCATTTTTGACACTAGATCATGGAAAGATAATATTCCAATTTCATTACAATATCTTATTGGATATCTGGGGACTTGAAAAGTTATAATCCGATTTCGTCTATTTTTACACATAAGATGGCATATCCTGAAGGCACTATTAGTACAAAGTTTGATTTTCATATCTAAATTGCTGCTCGATTTATCTACCTTAAGGTGAAAGGATCAGATGAAACTTAAAATTGTGTTATATGAGAAGTAGGCATGGTTTTTATCCGATTATCCGATCCATTTTCACAGCGTGACATAAGAATGCAAATATAATGTCACGTACCAAAATTTGTTGACATCGCTTAAGTGGCTCTTGAGATATGGGATTTCTCCAAAAAGTGGGCGGGGCCACGCCCATCATCAACACTTTACACGGATACCTATGTAACCCTTTCGTATCATATTTGCTGCAAGATTTAATGTTGCTGACGTAATCCTTCAGCGAGTTATCGCACTTTTAGTAGTTTTCAGTTAGTTGCATGTAAACATCCAACAAAACTAATATACTCTGTAGCAACATGTAGCGAGAGTATAAAAAAAAGAAATGCAAGAAGTAAAGTGTGCATAGAGACATACATATATACATACACTTATATTTAAACGCCATCAAGCGCGCTACAACGATAATAATTTAGAGTCTAGCGCTTTGCGTCAACTCAAATGATACGTTTCTTCTATTCCTGCTTCCAAGATTACAGATACAATCGTACAGATTTTTAAACCTACGTACACATACATATATTTTTTTCTTATAATATATATGTATTGTATATATGTATATATGTACGTACGGATGATCACTTAGGCAACAAGTATCTGTTGAGTCAGTCGATAGCAATTCATCTAAAATATTAACAACAAACCTTAATCAAGAATTGATGAGCGTTGCACTTACAAAGCCATACCCACACACATACATACAAGCGCATACACACACTTACACATATACGTTACCTGTGTGTAACGATTTCTTTATGGGAGTTTTTCTTTGTAGTGCGCAAGTATCCCTAACGCTGGAACAAATCTGTAAAATCACATAACCTACGCTAAATACAGCAACAACAACAACTCGAACGTCATTACAACCACCATCACGCTTCTTCACCAATTCATTATTACACTCTTCGTCAGCATCATCATAATCGTACCATTTCCTTATGATAACTCATTATTTGCTCTACCTAGCAGAAACTCTCCAGTCTACGCAACACATTATTGCTGTCGTTAAAACTTCATCATCTGCAATTCGAATGTCATAATGGCGGTGCGTTCATTGCTGCTTTCTTGCCTTCAATTGTATTTGTTTCGTATCGCTTGGGTGCGATGGCCAGGCTGAAGCGTCGAAGACAAAGCAAACAATGTGGAAGAAATTGCATAAGTTGGTGCTAGCATCAACAATGACGATATTGCTGCGGTAACAGCTTTAGCTACAACAATAACAAATGCAATAGCGTCAACATCAATTTAATTCAAGCAATAACTATGCAAGACGACGTTGTAGTTGTGCTTAAAAAGTAGAGAATATGCTCGAAATCCAAGGAGGCAACTAGCTGTTGCTGAGATGCTGCTAAGTGTATATATGTATGTATGTACATATGTGCTAAGGCAAGGATCTAAGTTCATAAATATGTACATGCGTGGAGAGGCAATAGAACCTGACTTTAATGTCTTTTTTTTCATTTTAGATGGCAACAGTGTAAATTCTCTACACTAACTTGTATATATTCATAGATCAAAAGTAAAAAATCGTGATCTTGGTATACATGAAGATGCTATGGAGAGTGCTTGCATGACGAGTAGGTATCGTATATTTATGTATACGCGTGCACATAGAGTGATGGAGCTTAAAGTTGAGGCAGAGAGTAGAGTAAACGACTGAAGAGCGCACGATGCAGCAATTACTTTTTTTCCAACTTTCTAAACTCAAACTGAAATATACTTTAATATTATTGTTTTATTTTTTTTTATTACTTACTGAGTATATGTAGTGAGTTTGTTCCTTAATAAAGTAAAAATATCTCGACGATAAACAAGTAGCAACAGATTTTGAGCGAACAAAATCCACAAAAGGAGTGCATTAACGTCAAAAGTCTACAAAGAACGTGAGAAGTGTATAAGATGGTATCCAACATTGCAACAAACCAGTAAATTTGTACTACGGATGTATTTTAAGTGCAAGGTTATTTCCAAAAGTTCAGAGTAAATTCATGAAACAGATCTAAAAATGTGTAAAGCTACCTAATGAAATTATTTTATGCATGTAAACAACCTACCAGTGAGTCGTTAGTAAGCATTAAACGTTAATACAGGATTACCTACTTCGGTTTGATGGTGACCAGGCAGTAGTGCTATTGGGTCCTCAAGGTTCACTCGATTCCGTTATAATAAGTAATTTGGAAAATTAAAATTCAAAATGATAACATTGGCTTGACGGTGACTGGCTCTCATTCACCTAGCGAAACGCACAGAACGATGAAAGGTTGATCGTTATTAGTTCACTGCGGCCAATAGAAAAGTGTTTGGGATCAAAGTATTCTTTGTCATTCCGGGAATGTTTCCGTAGTTGTCGAATTTTAGACAATCAAGGTATCAAAACACTTTATATCCAAACAACTCTATTAATGCTGCTCGGATAATTTTCTCTGATCTCGGATAACTAAATATACCCGATATAATGATTCCCGACTTACCAACTGACTTTCAACCGTTTATCTTGGTCAATATATGTGATATTTTGATGAAATTAAGGGTATATATTATCTTAAACGTAATATGATTTAGCGCTTAATATGAATGAAATCGGTCTAGATCGTGGCTTTAGCCCCTTATCCCTAAAATAATGATTTAAAATTCTCTGGTTGACTATTTCCTTATATACCTAATATATTTAATTAAGCCACATTGGTTGAGTTTCACATATATCTCATTTCGAGTTAATATGGTTGATTTTAATATAAATATCTCGGACACGAAGCAAAATATAGCAATGAAAGTATGTGAGTTATTAAGATACCAAATATGATTTACTCTGACAATAAGACATCAAATTTGTGAACTGTTTTGTTTACAGTTATCAGAAGGAGTATGCAGCCGTCGTCGTAGTCGTATTCGTAGAAAAAGGTCTATATCAAACGCAAATGGGTTTTTTAACAAATTAAAGACTCGGGAACCTTTGTACAGGTGAGTTTGTCAGTGGTGGTACTATGGTGAAGTTTTCGACTAGTGAGAAGACCTTGAGGTTCCACTGACTATTTGTAGTTTAATATTTCAAGTGCTAATTATTATTGATAAAGGGTAACGGAATTCCAAAGTATTTAGTTTGTAGAATAGCATAGCAACTTTTATTTTCAAATCACCAAGAGAAGTTGCTCAAAGATTACGTTAGTATTCTGAGGTAAATAATTAAAATATATTTGTTAAAAATTGTAATATACTATTTGCTCTTTGTTTTACCACAATGCAGCAAGCGATGGCGTAAAACTAGTAAATACTATTCATAATATATTTTTAATATGTGCTTTTCAAGATATTTTTATTTAAGATTTTTCCAATTTATGTTTACGTGCAATTTTCCGCATAATCGACCGTGATAATTTTAAACTTTGTGCTCAAATGGATTAGTTCCTTGTTATTGGGTTTTAGCTTATTTTTTTGTTTTGTATGAAATCAATTTATATGAGTAAAAGTGTGAAGTTATTAACTGCCGTTAAAAGGGGTCGCACTGAGAAAAAATGCTTATCCTACATACATGCATAGTTAGGCATGGAAGTGTATGCTTCAGTGGGACTACAAATAAATTTTACCTGATAGTAAATCGACCGCCTCCAGATTATGGTTAACATTTTTGAGAATCTATCAGTTAGGTTAAGGTTAATTTACAACAAATACTTTACATCAACCATTTTATTAAAAAAAAAGACATGTTAACTGTTCTGAAAAGGATATGTCTATGGGTTAACTCTATTTTGAAACCCCAATAAGTTGTCGAACATGTGTGATACATGTGTAGGCCTAATTAGGTTCTTTGGGAATCAAAGTGATTATTTTCAAAGGGAACGCATTCTGGAAATCTTAAATAATTATATTTTGTAATGGAGTTCTTACATTTCAAAATAGGAGAACTAAGCAATAAATTAAAGTTTAACACATCCAAATAAGCAAAACACAGAAATATATAATTAAATTTGTGAATTACTGAAGTCGTTTAAAATAGAATATGTTTGAATGGAGTTACCACCTATCAAATAAAATAAAACTGCAAATTTTATGAAAATCGTGTCGAAATTGTCAAATACTCTTTATAAAAACTTAAGCTTACATAAGTTAGGCTTCATTTTTACAAAAAATTTAAAACTATTTGATGAAATCTTAATATTGTTGCCTCTAATTGATAATTTTATTTTATAGTTTTCGAATAGACGAAGTTTTTGCTATTTTTCTCTTCTAGTAAAAATATAAATATGAGTACTTTACCTATCAGTAACAAGAAGCCTACGAAATATCATATAAAAGGAATTCTTGAAGAATTTGGCTTTAAAATGAGAAAAGAACTGTTTCAAAATAAATAAATAAATAAATAATTTGCAGACTAGCAGCAAGCGACCACTAATTGAAAGTTTGGAGTTAGAAATTACTTCTGTTGGGAAGAAAGGGAAACCAGGAATGCCAGGTCCTCTCATATATAAAACGTAAGATGCGAATCACGAAGTCGGTCGGTTACACTTAGTTACAACACTTAGTTTCACGTATAGTTGTTCTGATTTTATAATTCTTTAAAATCCGATGGCAAAACTTACGGATTGGTTTTAACAAGATTTTAACAGGCAGTATTTTCCAAGGGTTTCACACTACTCCAATCAAATTCTACCAATTAATTACTGCCTCAATCTGCGCCTCAAAGAAACCGTCTGCCTGATTTCCAAGCAGCGATTTACAGCGGAAATTATGGGTACTTTTTAATTAGCCACAGGTAATTTTCGATAGCTGGATTATTTCCGCTAGTTCCCACACATGCCCTGCTTCGTTGCTTTCCCCAAGTTTAAATAAATAAGGAATCGTATATATTGATATGAAGAAAAAAAAAAAACAACATTGTTATCACAAGCGAACTTTTCATTGCGAGTTGAATAGCCAACCGTCTTACGCATACTCACGCGTGCATACCCAAGTGCATTCGCACCGAACAATAAAACTTAATTGACACTTAAACCAAATGGTAATTTTAAACCGGCAACTGGAAATAATAGCTGAAAGGGGAACATTGAATTGGCAATTTTCAAATGCGAAAAGGCGGCAACAACAATAGCAACATCAACAAATAAAAAGTCAAGCCACAAAATGTAAAATAGCAAATGCAAAATGCAAAATGCAAATATTTACAATGCATTGTAAAATGCGTTATCTGGATAGCGAGATGCATGCGCATACATACATATGGACATATAAGCCATAATTTGTTTACGCATCAAAGCGATCACTGTTCGAGTTGTGGGTTATTTATTTGTTTTCATTTATTTATTCCACATTATTTTGTTTTTGTATTACCTTACAAAAGCCACCCATCACACCCACCGGTTGATGACGTACAAATTCACCATACATACACATCACACACATACACATAAATTGATGGGGCAACCGTGAGCTGTGGCGAAAGAAAATGACATGTCGTCCGTGTATACATCCATGTCATTGTCATTATCATCATCATTACAATTGGTGAGGCCGCAGCGAGCATTCCACCAAATGCGTTCGGCCAAAAAGAACCGTCGGCAACAATAGACACAAAGGTGCTGTAGTGCTGGCAATGCCCTTCCTGCAGCAATCCATTCAAACATTCCCAACCAACAATCCTTCCAATAGGCAATAAGATAACCGTAGAAGGTAGACGGCAAGAAATTCTGCGAAAACTAGAAACTGCTGAACTGGAGATTCATCTTCAGCACACAAATGTGTGTGTGCGTATGTGTGTAGGGAGCTATGCTTCAAACTGACGCTCGCGCTGGGCGCGTAACATCAAAGGCAAAAAAATGTTGGTGGAAATTGGGTTTGGCGGAAGGCAGGCGCAGCGAAAGCGACAAGAAATAAGCAATAGCTAAAGCAGTAAAGTGGCGGTAGGGTGTAAAGTGCAGGAATACTACATGAAATACATGGAAAAAGTCGAAACTGCGCCCGCGCGCACGCGCAATGTCACAGTGCAATACGTTGAATGCAATGAATGCTTTTTTATGTGCGAAAATATATATACATATAAGCTACACATACACACCCACATTTATTACATCTTAGTTAGCGATAGAAACCATTCAAAGTTAATTTTTTTTAAGGGGTATTGCAATTGCAATTGCAAATTGAAACTAAATCATTATCTGATTCGGCGTTGACGCGTTGACGATTAACTTGACGAATTGATACAATGTGTGGATTGAAAGGAGAAGGCAACGAAACACGACAATTAAAATTGGGCATAAAAGCTCAATATAACACATAGAGACGCAATTAGAAGTTCTAACGACTGCGCATGTGTCAGTATTAATACCATTATAGGGGTAACGGATATATCCAACCACGGATCTCTCAAGAAAACGTCTAAGAATTTCAATCATTTTAGCCTGCAGAAGGATAAACTCCGTCAAACGGTCACTGAACGACAAACTCGTACTCTTCTGTATAAAAAAGACTGGACACCGGCATACCAAACTTAAGTCCTGCATGCGACGAATCCTCTTGCCACTAACAATGACCCTTTAATCCCCTTGATTCCATACTTGTTGTTGTTGTTGTTGTTTTTGTTGTGGTAGCGACAGAAAGCATACCCCAAATTATTTTGGACTGTAGTCGAGTTGACAATGTTTGAACGGATACATATAAATCCAGGTCCATTGCAATTACATAGACTCCACTGCATTGAGGATGGCAATCTAATCTAACAGTTTTCTTCCTATGATCCAACCCGGAACCCGGATCTCAACAGCTCTTTTTCTGGAGCTTGTTAAAAGACGCCAATGACAAGCTCAAAATTCATTCAATACGGTTTACACTGCCACAAAAACAAACAAAGTAAATCTGTTATTGTTGCTGTTTTCTAGTAATAACAAAAAACGAAAAACAAAAAAAAAAAACAAAAATTTGTTGAACTCCAAAGCACCATTGCAGCAAACTGCCATCGAAATACATTTCAAAAAAACTTCATTTGAAGCCAGTATGCAATATCATTTACGCCTCAATTTCCTTTGCTAACTGTACTGTTACGCAGCGCTAACCCAACGGCCCCAGACGAGTCACTCAACTGGATTGAAACACATTTAATAGCTCAAAATGACTAATTAACTACTCTGCACATACATATTTACATATTACACTTGTAAGTACAGAGCAATGGTTAGACGAAGGTGCGAAGCGAATATACAAAGTTTAGATTTAAAAAATTAAAGAAACCAACTAGCAATTCGAAAAATTTCAACAAATCATAAACGAGTTGAAACACATAAAAAAAATGTGTGTACTCGGCGTTTTTAGCGTTCGAAGTGTTGCGGGAATTATGCACCAGTGCGCAGACGTAAACGCAACACCATGTGAAATGTGAAGAAAGAAGCAAACGAAAATGTATGTTTTGTGTACATATGTGTAAAAAAAAACAGCCAAAAAAAGTGATGACTAAAATATATTGCTGAAAGCAATGTACTATTTTGAAATTCGGTAAATACTACACAATCGGTTTTATAACTAGAATTTCGGACAGCCTATTTTCATTAAAAATATACTTCTTACATTTTTTAAAAGCATTTTTGCATTAAAATTCTCTAGGAGACTCAATATATATCTACCTGTATATCTATTCATCTATTCATAAAATCTATTCATAAAATATATGTATGCATACATACATACATAATGCATACATATTCATCATTCATATAACATATAACATGCTTTCATAAATACATACATACGTATGTAATATATTTGTTGTGAAAATTTAATGTATTTGTCTCATTAGCATTTCTTTATTTTCTCCAAAACGGTGGAGCATAAAAACTCACAATTAGCAGTCGTGGCAATTAACATAATCATAAAACTGATTTATGTATTATATCTAGATAGCTGCCACAATTAAACATACGTATATAAGTATATACATCATATGAATGTAAGTGCATAAACAGTTTAAGAATAATAATTAGAACATAAATATAGGAAATCTCAGAATACATTTATAAAAGGAAAACAATTTTGTTGTTGTAATAGCTTCGGGGATTTCTGCTGTGTTAACAGTCCTTGGTCGGATATACATAAATTCAGGTTAGTATCAGGTCGGATTTCAAAATATTATTTCAATGAGTTGCCCTTTCTATAATTGTAATATTCTAAAAGCAATTTGAAGGAATTAAATGGTTTGATATATTTTTGCTTATATCATATTAATAATGTGAGCCTAGAAGTATGCAACATCAGACCATTTTATAAAATTTCTACCTTGTGCACATGGAAAAGCGGCCGTAATGTAAAATTACTTAGTTTAAAACCTTAGCAATGTAATAGAAATATTGATTTAACCCGTATTTAGTTGAGTTTAAAATATTTAAAATTCTTGTTCAATATATATATATATATATATATACTATATATATAGTATATATTGGATGTATGTGTATAAGTATACTACATATACATATATGTATTACTAACCAAATCTTTTAAGTCGCAATGTTTGTGTAATTGCAAATAACAAATTAATGCCTGCCAAACTGCTTAACAAGCTTGAATCTGCGCAACACGGTAGCTCGCATGAACAAAAACAACACAATGCTAGCACGACAGTTGATTTTAGAAAACCACCATATTAACAAAACAAAACTTTTAAATAAAATATATGTTTGCATATAACAAACGGGAAATAATTCGCCACGAAGAACTCGAGTTACACGTAAACTAGAGCTGCCTTTGCGGCTTTGTATTGAAGAGATGTTACGCAGAGAGAAAGAGAAATGGGAAATAGCTTTGGCAATTGCAATAAATGTCAATGTAGCAGCTCATTCGTTGCACATTTGCAATTGCCAAAAATAGTGGAATGGTTGGTAAACAAAAAATCAAAAACTGCATTGCAAATCGGTAACCAGCAGCGTGAAAGGTACCCCGAGGCAGCTTTACGGCTCTTGAGTTTAATACATACGTATTGGTTTATGTAGATGGGTTGTACTGGTGGCATTTAGCGTCGCTGTTGTTATAGGTAAGCAAATAGAAATAAGTGAACGCAAAAGCAGCATTTTATCGCAGATTAGAGGCAAATGCCCATTTTGCCGATGAAAGGTCAATAAAAATGGGCAGTTGAGCTTCTATTTTGGACTTTAGCACGGTCACAATTCTTACTTGTTTGCTGCGAAATTGGTTTGGTGCACATTGCTGCTTTTTGTGTTTTTTTTTGCTAACATGGCTTGTTATGCCCACATTATAGCTGCAGTACCTCTTACCCATTTGGCCAGCCTGTAGCTTTTTCGTTATATGGATGTGAAATGCAAATACTGAGATTCCCACGAAGACTAACGGTTCATGTGTAGGATCTATTTTAATCATGTATTTATTTTAACGTTATTTTACTATAGATCAGCAGGAGTTACCGATTTACAAGGAAAAATAAAGTTGGCGCATGTTTCGCAGTGATATTCGTTCGTTCGTTTTTATTACAAATATATACTGCAACGAAATCTTTTTAATAGTAAAGCATGTACAATGTATTGAATTTATGGCGCATCTTATAAATACAGAAAAAGAGATGCTGTCAACTCAAACCATTATAAAAATATCCTGCATGCAAGTTTTAGTGTAAAATTAATTGTAAAAATGTATCACCACTTACCTTGGGTTTTGGTGTATAGCAAACATTGTAGGAGTCTAACATTTGTTCGTCGTCTTTGAGATCTTGACTAACACTATTTCCATTGCCACCACCAATATCATAGTCTTCAATTACAGCACTATCTTGTACACCATATATAGCTAGTGGATTTGAATCCACAGGCGGTTCGTATATTGTATTTGTGCTTGGCGTAGCATAACTGACGCGCTTGCGATTTGCCTGTGTTAATTCTTTGTCACGCTTTGCCTGAAACACTTTACGCTCAAATTCTATTAAATTTTCCACTGATGGCTCAGCACCATTTAGATTTGAAATACTAAAAGCCATCCACTGTTCCACGAATTCAGCTGCGTCATCCACACAATAGCTGGTGCACAGTTCCAACGCTGTTGTATATGGAGCCAAATAAAAAATACTAATATTAGTCTTATTAAACTCGTACTAATAAGAATTTAACTTACATTTTGTAATTACATCTTCATTGGCCTCTACACCCATCTCTTCGAATTGTTGCTTGATTTCTGTATCCATTGTATATTAAACTAACTTCTTCTTACTTGCAATATTCAGTGTTTTAAACATATACAAAGATGACAATAGTATAAGGCCGAACAAATGTATAAAACAATTGTTTTCTTGAATTTGTGATTTTGTTTATTTCAATTGTCAAAAGACAGGGCAATTGGCGCCAAAAACACAGCTGTTTGATGTCAAATTACAAAAGCTATATTGACAGCGACATCTATGCATTCTTATCCAAGTTAACATTTAACATAAATTTCAAAATCAAAATTCTGATTGCAAGCATTCGTTTATATTTTTGTTTGCATTAAATTTAATTTTTATATTCAGTTCTTTCAAAGACTATGAATTTCCGACAGTTTTTTCTGTAATATTAATTTTGTTTTGTTTTTCATTTCTAAACAATTGCAATGGCTTTGATGACAGTACGAATATTGCGTATGGCTGTAATCGTTGTTAAGGAATTTACTCAACCCGTTAAAAAATTGTTTGTAAATGTCGCCCAACGCAATAAATTTTTTCGCCAATATATTATCAATCCCCCCGCCCGTGGTATGTGCATACATAAGTATATATATCCAGATGCTCATTCAGTCAAAGTGCATTTTAAATTCCAAGGATATCAGTGGTGTGAGAAATCTCTCCTTATGCTCCTATCCAAAGATAAGCATTTGGAACAACTAACCGAAGAGGGAACAATTGATTTAGGAGCAGCAATTTGGGCGGAGATAGTGGTATTTGTAGGATGCTCCAAAGTTGTACTTGTGGAAACGAATAAGTAAAAAAAACAAAATAGTTGTGTTACTTTTAAACAAACACAGTAGACAGACTGTCTTGAAAACTTATAGATTCTCGTTTTATAGGCAAATAAAAAACAAGGAAATGGCAGAAGAGGATTTAATAAAACAAGAGCAATATTTAACTGAGTCGGTAGAAATTTTGCAGAATATTTTAAAACAACAAGCGATTTATATTGAACAAATAATAGTCGCTCTTGGAGAACTTGGTATTATTTTA
This sequence comes from Bactrocera minax, assembly GCA_021498325.1. Lineage (NCBI taxonomy): Eukaryota > Metazoa > Arthropoda > Insecta > Diptera > Tephritidae > Bactrocera > Bactrocera minax. The sequence goes on along the minus strand of JAKEEE010000011.1, from coordinate 1,697,452 downwards.
TTTATTTATTTATTTAATTATTTATTTCTTTATACATACATATATACATATTATATGTATATATTTTCAAATTCTATCTGCCTTATTTTAGGGAAACCAATCAAGCGCTTTCCGCTACGCAAGGAGAAATTTAACTTCAAATTCGAATAAATATTTATAAAAAACCAAGTATTGCTCGTGCCTTTTGTACAAAAAATTGTTTCATTATATGAAAGGAATTCTGATTTAATATTTACATTAAGTTACATTTTTCGATATTTAGACAGTATATTGTTTTTGAAATTTCAATTGTTCATTACTTTCAAGAAGAATGGTGTTAATTACACTACCAGTTTTAAAGTTGAGTTTACTGGGAATGCTACAACTGTCACGTCATTTTAGTAATTTTATACGTAAAGAAGCAAAGCAAAGCGAATTATTTCGGAAATACATTTGTATGCCTCCTGCTCAGTGTAAGTAGAGGGAGTAAAATCTTATGTAGGTGAAATAATGAAACACTCTCATTGGAAGGTTTTCACTGGTGTGAAGTCACACTAAAGATGATGCTATTGAACTTGGGTCGACCGATTAAGGTGGAGCCACTCAATGAAGCAGTGGCTATTGAATTGGGTGCCGAATTATTGGGTGAATTAATTGTATTTTCAGTTGCAGCTGCTGGTTTAATTTTTGAAACGAAAAGGTACGTAGAAGGAAATTTAAATGACAAAATATTATATTATTTATGGAACAACTTCATTTAAGGCAAGCTAAGAAAAGAGATATCGAAAATAAAGGTGTAAATGTCCATAGTATGAATTTGATTGAAGCAACAAAAGTATTAGAATATCGACAGCAAAGGCAAAATATGTATATACAGGAGATCGCTCAAGCTTTAACCGAACTAAGTGAGTATGTCAATAGTAGTTCAAAAAAGTAATTAGGCAGCTAAATTAGAAAATAAGACTTTGCCGGAATATATGTGGTTAACATTCTTTTGATAATTTAAAAATTTTCATTTTACTTAATATTATAAATTTATTTAACCTACTGCAGATAGACCCATTAAGATAAACGAACTGGAAAGAAAAACTGTGCAAGAAAATAACGATAAACTATTTGAATACATGTCGTGAGTGCATTTTATGTAAACATATACAAATTTACAAATGTTTATAATTAAATAATTTAATAACTGAACTGTTCAATATAGAAGAGAACATTAATCAAAACCATTATTTATTTGTAATATACTATTTGTAAATATAAAATTCCCTTTTATTTGCTGTTTTTCGTGGTAATTCACTTGAAAGAGTAGATAATTTAAAAAAAAATGTATCATTGAGAACATTTTATTTAAATGAGTCACAGATTTGAACAATTTGCGAATCAGCCACCAAATGAAATCTATTTACATATTAAAAAAAGTAATATACACATGCTTTGCTATACAGAATATTTATGTATAGTAAATTTAACTAAAGACTCAAGTTCTGTACTAATACAATTCCACTGATTAACAAGTTTTTGCTTTTAACGTCTTGTTTAGTTCGCCTTTGCTTGTTGTACGAACCGATTTTGTATTTTTTGTTATCGCTCTCTCAACGCGAAGCAAATTGGGGGGATCTTTTTAAGTGAAGCTATATAATTTCAATTGACTTTGGTATATTGTTTGAGTGTAATGCTGGCTTTCGCCAAACTTCGCTTTTGTTTATCAACGAGTGTCGTGTGGTGCAGACGATATAGACGCAAAGAATCTTCTCTACAGTGAATTGTACAGTTTTGTTGACTTATTTCCGGTGTCAATATTGTCTAAATATCGAAAGTTGTTGCAATATTGCAATCTTGAAAATTTTGAAAAATATTGAAATTAATTTCATAAAGAATGAAAGGTGCCACATTTGTTCTTATATTTTACACTGCTACAGTGATCCAACTGACCTCTACAGAGGTAGTATATCCGGAACGTATTCCAATGGAAAAGGAGAAGTCAAATGCGGCAGTGAGTATGAATTGATGTTTTATAATTGAGTAGTAACATACATGATATATCTACAGTACAATAAAAAGTTTACATTCGGACTCTTACAGATGTAGTAGTGTATGCATGCATGGTTGCATATTTGTATGCATATAGATTAATTAATTCTTTTTCTTTAGTTTTGCTCGATCGATGAATGAATGGAAGAAGGTGATTAAATGAATAAGAGAAGATACAAGATGTAATCGATACACTGGCTTTTGAAATTGTATTTAATAATAAGTGAAACATCCGAAGTCAGTCTGCACCAAAATCGAATCCTTTAAGTGATTTATAAGAAATTCTCAAAATAAATGCTAATTTGTTGGTGTCGTTGACATACATCTAAAATATACTTTTGAGACTGGGTCCACACACATAAATGAAATGTTTGTCCTCAATTTGCTCTAAATTAGAATAACCTGCTAATATGCTGATAAGAATATATTTGTAAACATTATTACATGCATACACACCTACATCTAAGCTTTAAATGATAAGAATTTGAGCTTCATCGAACTGAAATAATTTCTTAACGATGTTTTCTTTTTAAAAAGGGTCGCATTCCACATTACTCCCCATCACGCTGTAAGACATATGAGCTTCTTTACCCGGGAGATCATGCTGACGACTGGATTTGCGATTGTGCACCAGGTTCGATAATAATAAATAGAATTTAGTTATCAATTTCAATGTAAATATCTTCTTCTTAGCTGCATTATACTATCCCGACTCGGATGCCTGCCACCTCGCCTTCCGACGTGGCCCTTGTGAAGCTGAACACATGCTTGTATTAGCACCCAATGCAGTTATACCTCAATGCATAAAGAATACGTGTAAAGTAGATGGATTGGTAAAAATTAATAATGTGTGCTATGAGATTGGCGGTTCCGCGCCATGTCAAAATGCTCAGTTGTCGTACGTGCTCGGTGTTAATACGACGACATTGCTGTTGGATTGCATAAAGTTGTCGATTTCTGTGAAGACGCGTGTAAGCCTAGTGGATGATGATGAACCGCAGTATGATCTGAGCAAAGTTGATTTGTGTGCACGTGGTTCGCAACGGTCGATAGAAGGCATTTGTACGCCTAGCCTTAAACAAAGTAAAATGTCACGAATTTACAATAGTAAAAAGTAGTGTTTTTTTGAATAAATCCTTTCAAACAAGAATGGTTTATAGTTATTTCAGGCGTATAAGATTAAACTTTTTTTTCTTTTTATTAACTAAATAATAATTTTAATTACACATAATTTACTTTAAATATAACTATGTAGTTTATATGAATTTCAATATGACCTTAAATATTTTAATTTGACGTCGCAGAGTTACGATTACTTTTCGTAATTGGTTTCGCCGTGCTACTTTTAGTTTCCTTGACATCGTCAAGAGCTGCTTCTTCGTTTGGCAAATCATCCTCTTCCCTAACGCAAATGTTCTCATCCGGGGTTGCTTCCATTTTTAACAAAGTATTTTCAAGTGATGCCACAAATGTACTTTCACTAAATTCGGGCCATTTTCGAAATTGTGTGAATAATGTAAGCATTTGACTTGGAGATAGATCACCGAATTGTGTGAAAATGTTCATGTTTGGATAAAAATCAAGATTGCTCATAGTTGTGCAGCGCGTGGAGTATCGTGGCAGTTCTACACCATCTTCATTTGGATAAAGAGGCTTTAAAGTCTCTGAAGGCACACCTTTAATAATTAGACGTGGTCCACAACCTGGTATCCATTTTCTAAAACAAACATTTTTTACATTTAGTACATTCGTAATATAGCATATTCATTACTTAATATACTCTAAATTCGGAATTATCCGATTCCGACGGCTAACACAATTCTGCTTGACAAAGTACCAAAGTGCTTGTAAGTCTTCGATAGGACAAAGATCTAAGAAGTTTCGACGAGGTACTATTCGTACCAAATATAAGTACTCCGGGTTAACAGACTGGACCTGCATACATGAAATTAAGTAATTCAGTATATATATCTACAAGTTGATATTCTTTACCCTTTTCAGACGACTACCTTTAATGATTTTATGTTCAATTTGGTTTGGTAGAAAATATTCACGTGGTAACTGCGTGATGAAACGATATTCAAATATCATTTGAAAAAGCATGGATGTTGATCTATATATCAAATAACCAATATCGTTATTGCAGGTCAAATGCTGAAATGGAAATTTTAGCAATTGCGTTAAATCATTTTAATGAAGACTTACTATGTAAATGGGCGGTGGAACTGCAAGAAACATTTCCATACGTCCCCAGCTGAACAAACCATTTTGAAAGATAATTGAGTTGATGAGATGTTTGAAAAAATCGTAACAGCCCACACCACCAAATAATAAAGCAGTGGGATCTAAAATGTTTCGAAATAAACATTTTCTTTTTTGTTTAAGTAAGAAAATTTCTTCAAACTACCTTCATTGTATTCACGTTTTGGCAAATCAGATAACATATCCGAAACTCGGGTACCATTGTCCATTCTGTCTTGGAATGAGAGCTTCCATAAGCTCACAATGTCATTGTGCTTCACTTTGACTCGTTCCGGATAGAGTGTGTGAAATTCATGAAGAGCAGGAAGAAAATGTTCCATAGGCTCTATAAGTATAATTTTATTTAAACGGTCATATTTATTCAGTAGTTTGCGTGTAAATAAACCAATTCCTGGGTTCATTTCAATAGCGGTATCACACTTGGTTTGTTGCATAAAAGGCTGGATGGCATTATCTATTTGTTCAACCAATTGGTCCTCGGCTACATAGAAATGTGCCGGAACTTTGTGCCTTTTGTTGAATATTTTCACCGGAAACAGATTTGCGTGTAGAGATCCTTTATGTACAAAGCGTCGAATATTAAACATCATTTCCTTAAAAGCCATTTGCAGCCTCTTGCAATAACTTTATTATAAATGCATGTGTTCTAAGTAAAAGAATTAAAATTAAACTCATGGAAATCAGCAATATTTACGAATGCTTGAGAAAAGAAAATCGCGAATACAGGCATTATAGTGCGAGGTGCGCCATCCGTTGGAGGTTAGTTCAAATATTTCATCGGCACAGAATAGCTCTTCTAGTAGTGAAAATGTTTATATTTAATAAAAATAATTTGATATTAATGTAAAAACCATGGTTTCAATAGAATATTTCCGAATTCCGATCAAATTATAAGAATCCTTGTTTCCAACTTTATCACAGGGTTGCTTTAAATAACCTCTAAATTGGCGTACGTATAACTAACAATTATTAATTATAAAATTATAAATAACCTTAACACCAAAAATTTTTAGCTAATTTAAGTTGCATCTAATAATAATGCCGAATGTTTTTATAAAAATATTAACGTGTAATAATCAGATTGTTTATTTTCAAGTACTTTTTACAAAAAGTGTTCGACCCAAACGAATTTATAGTTCAACCCTGCCTGAAATATGGTACTTTCATAGAGCGTAAAGTGTTTATACGTTCTTCCCACAAACTGCGAACGGAAAAGACTTCGAACGTCCAATTATAGTGTTAGCGGAAAATAAACTCAATGCATTTTTCAATTAAACTTTAAATAACAATGAATTAAAATAAATTGCGAAATTTAAAAACTTGCAAAAGTTACTTAAAATGTTAAAATAATATTTAAAGCCAGTGTGTAAAGAATAAAGTAAATAATTCAGTGAAAAAGTAATACGACTTGCAATCGAAGTATGAAAGAAGGTGTGAAAATCAATAACAAAGCACAATTGGGGAAAAGGTGCATTTCTACTGGAGCAAATTCGTTAGTTGTCATAATTGGAAAGCATTTGTTTGAAAGCAATACTGTCAATCTTAATTCATAACTAATTGGAAAATATTAAATCCCAATAGAAATGTATAAAGCGTGCAGTTAATAAAAACATTCATCGAGCCGATAAGTCAAGAATTAGCTAACGCGTTTTTCAATCCGGTACGGGCGTTGGTATGAGTATTCTTTTATGAGAACAAGCAGTCCATGAGTTTATTCATTTCATGTGCTTCAACAATGCTTTTGTTTTTTTCACAATGTTCGTTGCGTCCCGGCTTCCGTGATGTGAATTAATTATTTTTCATTTCCCTTATTTGAATGTACATACTACATATAAACGTCAGATGACGGTGCTTTGGTGTGTTGCACTGTAAAGTTTGCCAGCAAATTAAATTTCATACGTACATACACATTACCTTACTTTATAATTTTACTAGAAACTAAAATAATCAGTGAAAAGATTTTGACATTTTATGTAATAAACAGAAAGCCAACAAAATAAGAGTCACAATTTTAAAAGTAAAACAGTAAATAAGGTCAAAGCAGAACCACCAACTTGTTTTGCTTATTGGACGAACGAATGAAGTGGTGATTCATTGTCGTATAGTCGCATTAGACCAACGAACGTTTGTATTATTCATGCGCTACGAAACTGGGTAAAAAACAGACAGCGTGTCAACCAGTAACAAAAACGGGTAGTGGTCTAGCTTATCGTGCTCCGGTGTGTTGTACATTATATTACGACATAAAAACAAGCAAATTTTACAACATTCTGGTATTCCTGCTACTTCTTTAATTTTTGTGTGTAACTTCACAACTAAACGTACCTCAGTTGCCACACTCGTACAGTATGGACGTTGCATCGCGAGGAGGTAAGCTTCTTGAGATCGTGACTCACGCAATGAAAGTCTCTCTTTTTAAGTTGAGATAAGTTATCATTATTTTTTTTGTACTAGGGATCGAGTGTAAATGTATTTAGAACATTTAAACCGGTTTCTTTAAAATCGCTTTCATTCAAAATTTTTACTACAAATTATAAATTATTATTTTCTCCACCTCAAAAATGTTTGAATTTGTCAGCTGTTTTCAATGACGGTACTTTCATAGAAGAAGTTAATTTTTTGTCACTTAATATTTATTATTAAACAATTTGGCAGTGGCTAACTAATTTTGATTACATACACATATTTTTATGTATATTTTTGTGATTTGAAGCAATATATCAAATACTATGTTTATAATGTGTGTTTCGTGGAATTATTATAACGTATTTCGCGCATTTTTATTGTTTTCGCAGACGAAAATGTGTTCCTTAAGCAAGTTTCATTATTATTGTGGTAATTTGTAAATTTACAGATGTTTTGTTTAATAATATTATATAAATTTTGTTGGACTACCAGAGACTAAACAAATCTTTAAAGTAGTTTTACTATTTGTAGGTATATTTATGCCAATTCAAATTCATAATCGATACAAGTATGTGTGCTTCAGTCGTTAACCCAAATATGCCAATATATTCATCAAAGTGTTTCCATTTTAGCCAAACACCTACGTACATAGTTATGTACGTTTAAATGGCAACTGTTGTGCCACAAACAAGTTTTAATTTTTTGTAATTTCGGTCAGATGTCACATCCATTTGTATTCAAATACCAATAGATGCATAATATATGGTTTGTGGACATGTAAATGTACATTTACAAGTCTGCAATGATTATGAAGCAACTGTGCGCGCCCAAATGCATATGAATCAACTAATTGCAAAATATTTATGCAATAAAATCTGTGGGCATGTTGATGACTTTAGTTTTGGTGTTGTATATATTATTAATCCATTTGTTAGTTGTAATATTATACTTAGGTACAAGTATGAACATAAACATTTTATAAAAGTGTAAACTCTACAATATGTAAGTGTTTTCGTAATAAAAAAAAAATATTGAGTCATAAAATTATCATCTTAATTTTTTTAGTCAGTCTTTTCAAGTCTTGGAAATGAAGTCCTAATGAAATTATATATACAAAAATTTTCAAAATCGCAATTTTCTTAATTTTTTTAATTAAACATTATTATTATTATAATGTGTATTCTTCTGACAGTTTACGTAATTGGAATAAATCTAAGACATGATGTGCTTTGTACTTCTACAACAACAAAATTTCTCAAGCAGATGACGCCAAGCTATTATTTCTTTTATTTACTTCGATTTCAATCGAAGGTTGCATAAGTAATAAGTCATCTTTCGTGCTTGTGCTTTGAAATATTGCTTTAAAATATTGTTTCACCATCAGTAGTTATTTTGAAGTAATGAAATAATAAGTTCATTTCCTTCGCGTTGACGAAGGTATGTCATGGTATGTAAGAAATCTCGTCGTATCTTATCTGACTTAATACTTAATCTGATAAATTACAAAAGTATGAAAGAGGGCAATAAAAAAATGTTTTAACATACATATATATGTATGTGTGTAGTTAAAAAATGGTAATATACATATTTGCCTTTTATAATACCGATATGCAGAACATGTTTTAAATGTTTGAAGATTGTGAAAGAATTGTTTTCATTTATGTATTTATTTGAATTCATTTAACAACTTTACGCATTAAAATGGATATTTTTGATTGCATTCTCAAAAAGTCCTATCAGTCCGAGCTAAGCTCTCTTTACTTGTTGAATGTTGGTTTTGTTGCAGGAGTGTGTAGGTGAATTGAATTTTTCTAGAGTATAAATCGGATAAAAAGTTTTCTTACATATGTACATATGTATATATATATTATTTTCCATTTGAGAGTATTGTGCATTTCATAATGAATCACGCTTACAGATCAAACTATGAATATAATGCCAAGGTAGAATTTACAATACGCTTCTAAATGTTTGAATAGATTACTTTTGTACATTTGCGATAAGCCTAAATCATCTCGATGCATGCCACACCCTCGATTTCGCCATCGACTGCTTATGCCTAAGTGTAGGTTATTTCGGCGCGCTTTTTCTTCACTTGCGGCAAGCATGCAAATCTCCGAGTAAACACAAGTTTCATACATACACATATACATTTATATATGTACAAATAATTTTAAATACACAGGAATGTATGTGAGAGTAAAATCAATTTACCAACTTCATTGCGTTTTGCAACCGGCGTTCGTGTTGGCCGTGACGTGAATGAACTCTCTAAAAGCGGTCCGCGATTTTGTCGGTTTTGCTGGACTAAGATTTGCGTTCATTTGCGGCACATGCGCACGCGGTGTGTATTCGCATTGTATGAGTATGAACAACTTTATTATGCCAAAGTTGTCGCACATTGGTCTGGATGATGACTGGCTGCCTCTGCACAGCCTGGTCGCTGCGCCGTGGCCAAGCCCGCTTGCTTGATTGCCTGCGCACTCGTATGATTCATTCAACGCTGAAAACAACGTACGAATTATGCGCATACTCGTAAAGGAAATAATAAAAAAATTAAGAAAAAAAAAATAATACTCCATTGAAGTAACATTGATATACAATAAAAGAAAAAGAATAACAAAGCGAAAATGTCGTAAAGTTGTTTTTATACTCTCGCAACATGTTGCTACAGAGTATATTAGTTTTGTTCACCTAACGGTTGTTATATATATATATATATATAAAATAGACATAAAATACATATACATATATAATACATATACATATATATAATATATAATATATATAGATGACCAGAATGAAAAGACGAGTTGAAATCCGAGTGACTGTCTGTCCGTTCGTCCGTCCGTCCGCCCGTCCGTGCAAGCGATAACTTGAGTAAAAATTAAGATATTTGATGAAACTTGGTACACGTGTTCTTTGTCACCGTAAGACGGTTGGTGCGGCTGATGGGCGTAATCGGACATCTGCCACGCCCACAAAATGCCATTAATCGAAAACAGATAAAGTGCTATAACTAAGCAGTAAATTAAGATATAAACGTGTTATTTGGTACAGAGGATCCAAGTAGGGCGTGGCATCGCTGGGCAAAATTTTTTGCTAAAGTGGGCATCGCCCCGCCCCCCAATAGATTTAATATATATATCTCGGAAACCGTTAAAGCTATATGCATCAAACTTGTTCGGAGTAAGTCTAGTTTCTAGCATCTCCCATTTACTGGTAAAATGAGTGAAATCGGATGATAACCACGCCCACCTACCATACAAAAGTTGTGTTGAAAACTACTAAAAGCACTCGTTGAAGGAACACATCAGAAACATTAAATCTTGTAGCAAATGGATATAAGATATAAGATATCTTAGCTAAATTAAGTGAACGTAATATCTGATATACCATAGCGTACTGCCGAAAATGTGTGAAATCGATGAACGAATTATCCCAGCTCCCATATACTACATATAATGATTTTCGCTATTCTAGCAGACTTTATGCCGAATATGTCGGTCACTCTGTGAGTTACCTTCACAAAATTCCGTGAAAACATGTTCCCTAATATACTTGAATAATGAAAAGAGTTAATGTGATCAGTGCACTTCTTCCTCTATCCCAGAAATGCCCGATATAAGAATTCCCGACTTTCCAACTGGCTTTAAACCGTTTATGTTGGTCAATATGTGTGATATTTTAAAGAAATTAAGTTGATATGTTTTCTTAAACACAATGCGATTTCGCGCTAAATATGAAAGAAATCGGTCTAGACCATGGTCTAAGCCGCTTATTCCTATTGTAATGATTTCTTTTTCTCTGGTTGACTTGTTCCTCATATATCTAATATTTTCAATTAAGCCACTTTGGTTGAGTTTATATCGCATATATCACTTTTGAGTTAATTTGGTAGGTTTTTAAATATCTCTGACACGAAGCAAAATATAACAATGAAAGTACATGAATCTATGGCCTGTAATATAAGTTAATAAGATATGAGATATGATTGCAACCCATTGACAATTTCGTCGGATAATTAATGTTGAATTCTTCCGCAACATTTTTTAATATAAATTTATGCTGTTACCTGAAAACATTTCCCTGCCTCTGATCCTTGCACATTGTGAGAGTATAAAATGTTCGGTTACACCAGAACTTACCCCTTTCTTACTTTTTTTTTTTTTAGCTTTTTTGTGCACATCTTGCATACATGTTTGGATGTGTGTGTGTGTAAGTATGTGCGCGCAAGCATTATTATTATTGTTAATTTTTTGTGTATAAAAATCAGGGGAAAAATTAGCGATAAGAATGGAATTAAAAGTATTATATTTCATTATGTGCCATAGCGGAGTGTACCTACGTGGAATTCTAACAAGTAATTCTGAGTCACACTCCCAACGTCTATTTATGCATGTATTGATAAATATATGTTTTTAGATTAAAAATAAATATTCCAAATATAAAATAAGACTTAGGTTATCCCAAGTACCGGTTATCCCAAGTATACCGCCAAACTTTCGTTATAACATTTAAAAATAATTTTTAAAATTTATCAAATCAATAAATTAATGTTTTTTTTAATTTATCACCACTTCATCGTTCTTTATATGTTCCTCTCTCTCTCTCTCTCTCTCTCTCTCTCACCCTTTCTCTCTTTCTGGAGAATGTAGCTCTATAAATATGAACAGTACTTGTTATCTTATCTTCTATTTTAATTACTCATTAACATAATATCGTAGGTACTTTTTTGTATAAGTTTTTTTTTTTTGTATTTTTTGTTTTTAAGAATCGTAACTAAATCTCTCGCACTGGCACGATAAGTGTGAGAATAGAACATAATTTGTAGAACATTGATAAGAGGAATCTTTGAACATTAAAGAAAGCCCTATTGGAATATCTATCCCATTTGAGACGAACCAACTTGGTACGGCTTAAAATTCCGATTACAAATTTATGTCAATATTTGGCATTAGTTGTTCTACCTTGTAGAACTATCATTTATTGTACATGTAATCATGTCCAATTGGAAATGTTTCAATCAGTCAATAAGACTGACCGACAGCACAGAAGACAGTGTAAGAGCTCTTCTGCACACGCATTTCTTCGAGGCCGTCCCGAAGGACCAATTTCGACCACTCGGATTGCAAGAAATACATCCACCGTTAGATAGTTCGACCGCGTGGTGGAAGAGTTTTCTATAGATAGAAGAATTTTTAAATCTAGAACAAGATATACCTTAAAGCTCTATTAAATTTACTATACCAAAAATATATATATTTATACACCATTCTCACATGTTGACGTGTAGTTTTGAATTTATCTATTAATAGTATGAATACATTTTTCTCATGAATCACTTCAGAATTGTTCTAGTAGTATAACTAATATGTTCAAAGGTCTAGACTCAAGAGAATTCGTGATATCCATCAACTGAGAACTTACAAAACGTGGGACTTAGGATATTCGAACAAATCTGTTTTTGTTTTATATTTTAATATACCTCTTCAGACCTCGAAATGATAAATTAAAGCTTTGTGACAAGTTTTACAATTAACGAATGAAAGACAGAAAGAGAATGAGAGCGAGAAATCTACGCTAAATACCTCGACACTGTAACTGTTCTAATTCTCAAACGGTCCAATTAAACAATTGGATCAAAAGTGTTTTTACTTTTCAAAGGAGAATAAAAAAGCGTAGAAAGTGAGATCAAAACGCCAATACATAAACTCCATCACTGGTCCAACCTGGAACGGTTATTTTTAATGAAAGCTGGCAGGCTATTTGTTTGTTTTACACTTACTCCCGAAAATGTTTTTTTTTTGTACCTACATCGATTTTTATAATTTTGCTATTAAGGTATATCCTAAGAAACAAATTCGATAAGTCATGGCTACGAGATGGCCGATTATTGCCATCTCTCTTTTCCCTTGCGCTGTAAATGGAGAATATTTTCGATTGTACTCGCACATCCCTAACCCATATTGTGCTCTGCTAACTGTCTCCCTATCGCTGAAATCTTATTGGCTGAAATCTGCTCTTACCCGCTTTGCCTGCTCTATTTTTAAGCTGTACAAACTTAACTTAATAGTAGCCATTTTGTTCTACGATCACTAAGCATAAAACTAAAATTAATCTTTTCATAAAAGTTATTCCTCAACCTATAAATACATGATCGCATACTAACCTCAAACAATTAAATGTTAGGGATAATAATTAATTTTGCTGATTTGACCAATTACCGTTGCCAAGCTTGTTTGCATAAACATTTGTGATAACATATTAAGATAATAAAACCCACTTATATATTGCTTATATTGTTAACAAATTTATGATTTCATAAATATAACAATATTATATATAACGTTGAAATATGTATATTTAATTAAATTGCTAATTAAAACTAAAAAGAAAAAATACCTTAGAACATAACAACATAACAAACTTAAAAATATTATGGCAAAAATGCTCGTATTTAGGTCGTTTGGTCAAAAGTCCATCAATACGAAAATGCACATAACTACACGACAACTGTAACTGTGCGAAATGTAAGTTAAAGTACTCATAAGCGAACATAAAAACATGTGTTGTGAACAACAACTTATGACGTTATACACTCGGTAACTGATACGCCAAAGTGTCAAAATAACGAAAAAGCTATGAATATGTTCCGTTATCATGTGACAACTGAGCGCTTGGTCATTCACACCCATGCATGCTGACCCTAAAATATAACAGAGATTTTAAATGCGCACAAACTCTTCTGTTGTATTTTAATATCTCGATTTGACTATAGAATGATGTTAAGTCAACAGTTTTAACGCGAAAGGGCTAAGTTCGGGAAAAATCGAATCAAAATGGTTCCTAATGTTTAAATTTCTTAGGATTGTTAATATCTGCACTCTGCACTCTCTGCATTAGATATTACCCTTGATGCAGTCGGAAGGCAGCTACTTATATATATGTATGTATATATTGCCGAAAAATTCCATTATAATAGGAGGGTATGGGTGTGGAGTTTGAGTAAAGTGAAAGATTTTGTTCGATATTTGAGACTATGTGTATATGTATATGTATATATTTATGCTTATATATCTACAATATAAAAAATGTGTCTTCTATCTTCTTGGGAAGGTTAAAATTTCAGAAACCACTAACTAGCTCAAGTACATACTTAAAGATATTCAAGGTATATGGATAGAGTTGGTCCAAATTCTTGATATTTGAGTGTTATTATTGTAACTGTTGTTTTATCGAAAACCTATTATCACTTGCCTCTTAAAAATTTAAAGAACACATAATAAAAGAAGGGATAAGTTCAGGTGTCACCGAACATTTTATACTCTTTCAACTTATCTTATCTTGTTATGATAATTCACAATTTGATCTATTTATTCGGCATGAAGTCCACTAGAATAATGTCCAATAAGGGTTGGGACAATTCTTAGACCGATTTCACCCATTTTCACAACCAAACCATATAGTATCCAGGATTACACGTTCATTTAATTCTGTTACGATATTTTACATATTAATCAATATAAACTCAGTCGGCTATGGGAGGCCGAGTTGGTATATGGAGATTATGGGAAATTTATCTATATTTGGTACAAAGGCACAATATTTTCAGAGAAATATGATGGGTATATACTGTACAAAGACATCGGAAGTTCGAAAGTATTGATCCGATTTTATCTAATTTTGACATAAGAGCATATTATCATCAGGAAATCATATTCTTTAAATTTCAATAATATATCTCACAAACTAGCCGATGCTTTCGGTAAAGTGAGTCATATGCACTGAAGACCAAATTTTCGGTACCTGGGGACTTGAAAAGTTATAGCCCAATTTTAACAATTTGTAGACGTGCGACGGAATACCTTGAATGCCCTATTTGTGCAAAGTTTTATACCTTTATTGGTGCTTGATATATATTCTGTAAAGTGAAAGAATCAGAATTGTAGGCGCGGTTGCACTCCGATTAGCCTATTTTTACATAACACATATTTAATATATATATTTTTATAATACTTTTACGTAACATGAAAATATCAGGATAATTCTATTTACCAAATTTATTTGAAAGTGGTTAATAGTTCTTGAGATAGAGCATTTCACCTAAAAGTGGCTCCTACCGTCATGACTATGAAATTTAATGATTCTAGCGAATTATCGCACTTTTAGTAGTTTTCAATATAGCCGTTATGTGGGAAATGGGCCGAAACTGTATTATGAGGTGTTGGAGGGATTTGACAGACAAACACGTCACCCGGAATTCAACTCGTTTCGTCCTGATCCTGATCATTTATATATATAAATATATCTATCTCCATTAGTTTCAGGTGTTACAAACAGCCGTTGGGCGAACAAAACTATTATATTCTGTTGCAACATGCTTCGAGAGTATAAAAATATTACTCAGTTTTAAAAGCAGTATCAACATTATTTTTCAATGAAAAACCGTAAAAGAATTAGAAAAGATGTAATATAGCGCCAGCTAGTGAACTTTTTCTGCAAGTCAAAATTCAGAAATGAAATTCTTGACCAAAAAAAAAAGTAATACCTTCTAACTTTCCCAAATAATTATATTTTTGAACGAATTTCACTAAATGTTTTCTGAATACAGGGTTAATAACTTTAAATAAGGGTAAAAAGAAACAGATATATAAGCCAAATATCCTCAGAAGATTTAATTTTTTGATTTTAACATATATGGAGCTCTATGACAATAATAATTTTCAGTGTTTTTCGGTTAGATCGACAGAACTCGACAGAACTATTTGACTCATAAGATTGGCAGAAAAAGTTTGATCTAAAAAACGTTTTAAAAGTATTTTGAATCTGATATTATTTAAACTCTTTTCCAAAAAGAAAAATCCAACAAAATAAATTATTAGCTAATATTTAAATGGTTTACAAAATGCAATTCTTCTTTTTCGCACATTGAGCGTGTGATAAGTTGTGAAAACAGTTTGCGAATTGAGTTGAGTTATGAAAGAAAGCGCGTCGAATGCACCTCACAACAATTTGTAAATTATTAGACATCTTTGTTGTTGTGTGAACAATGAGCAAAAAGTAGCTTATAAGTAAAAAGTAGTCATTTAAAATTTGTTGCACTGAGGTTGTTAATTTGCAAAACTAGTGACGGTCAGTGTCAGCTGTTGTGATTGTCTGGGTTGCAGTTGCCCGTCGGTCAGTAAATGAAGCACGTTTCCATTCCGTTTTCATTATCAAGGCGCGCGTGCACTACTTACATGAATACACTACTCCTATATTTGTGCATAAGTATTGTTCCGCTGACGAGTATATCCAAAGTCAGCCAAGTCAGCTCATTTGTTTGCATACAAATAGTTTAGCAGAGTATAATCAGCTGTTGTTGTTCAACGGATATGCGCTCAAATGCAGCTTTTTTACGACCGAAAGTGATATTCTCAACCGCAGCAGAGCGACGGACCAGAGCGCAGCAGACGCCGCTGATTAATTAATGACACACTGGGGCTCTCGGCATCTGCATAAATTCATATTTTTTGTCTAGTTGTTCGGGTTTTGTACCAGTAAGTACATATGCACAGTAATGTGCAAAATAAAAGAAGTGCTCACATTAAAAGTACACACGCACAAATGCTTATTATCGCTTCACAAATGGGTACGTGAAGTTTAAAACAAGACTAATGTTATATTTGTTAATGGAGAATTCAATTAACCGACGAATCAGTGAAGCTTAGTAATTTTAATCCTTTCGTATGTAAGAGCTACTATTTTAGTATTCACTATGATTATTTTAAAATGATTTTATAAAAATATTACAAGCATAGTAAGCAGGGTAGTTGACTTTTAAATAAAATAAGAGTAAATACAGTAAAAGTAAGAAATAGAGAGATATCCTCTCTAATAGACAGACAAAAAAGGGAATTTTTGTGCGGAAGAAAAGTGAAGTTAAAAAATAAACAGATGAAGGAAAAACAAACTCTGAGTGTGCACTGTACAAATGATAACCAATACCATAAAAATCAAAAACTATCTAACTAACTAACAAATAAACCAACTAGTGGAGTCAGAAGAAGGAACACGAGTCCGGCCAATGATCTGTTTACTGTGCACAATGGAGCCATTCGTCCTTCTGCGTCTTCATTTGATATACAAGAGCGCCTTAAAATACACTTATGACCAGTAATCATTCGTAAACGTTCAATAGAGAAAGAATTATATAC
Organism: Bactrocera minax; assembly: GCA_021498325.1. Classification (NCBI taxonomy): domain Eukaryota; kingdom Metazoa; phylum Arthropoda; class Insecta; order Diptera; family Tephritidae; genus Bactrocera; species Bactrocera minax. Next base: position 1,680,569 of record JAKEEE010000011.1, on the reverse strand, counting down.
CCCAAGTCCGAAAAACAAAACAGTCTAACAAAAAAGCATGACGCTAACCGTTTTTCATTTGCAAAAAATCGTGTAATCTGGACTGTAACACATGAGTTGTTCGTTAAGTTTAGGTCAGCGGAATTAAGTTCAATCCTTCGCGAACCTGTGGGTGAGAGAGAAGTTTCAAAGGCAAAACCAAACAATAATCGTGAATTTTGGGCTCTGCCGCCCAAATCTAGATTTTTGGGTAACTAATTTAAATATTAGTAAATTTTAGTTAGCTCCACTACTTACTTTCATTCACTTATTACATATATTTAAATCTACTTTAGTCTTATCGCCACATTATTTTTTTTCCAACTTCAAGTACATAAAATGTACATAAAGTATGAAATGATGATTAAGTTTCGTTCAAACTACGAACATTTGAATGAAGAAATTAACCAATAAATATTGCAGATAAACATTTTTGAAAAGTTTATAATATTGACTTGATAACACTACTATTATTTTCAACAACGTTATATATATATGAATAAATACACATTTCAAATTTCTACGGTCATGGGTATGCATAAATACATTTAAGTGAATAGGAGTATGATTATTGCAATTGTATATAATATCTTGTCTTATTTACAATATGAAAGTGAATTTATGCAAGTTATGATTATACATCATACTTTTAGTAGTATAATAATAGTACGTTTGCGCAAAGGGGTACGTTCTCAGTTATTCCGATTGCGTAATTTATGTCAGAACACGAATTAAGATTTTAATTAGATGTGGTTGCATAGTGTACTTCTCAAATATTAATCCAATTATTTTTTGAATTCCAACGTATAACTGTAAAACAAACATAACCTAAATATGAAATAATATAGGCTTATTTTCTTATAATTTGTCTAAAGAAATTGTGGGACGGATACTATGGTTTTTCTCTATACCACACATACTTGCTGTATGTAAGATAAGTTTGTGGTTTTTCATGACGTCAATTGTTTGATTTTGTTCAGTCATGCTAAGCTATCAATTATCCACATATTTTTCTTGATTTACTTTCATGATTCTTGAGCTATCGACCAGCATCAGATACACTTTTTTTTTGTTGTATATTTTTGTGGGGAAATATTTTCCTTTTAGTTTCCATACATTTATAAATCCAATCAGTAACTTATAAAAAAAAAACTTAATAAATTATTGAAACAGTTTAATTGGTCGGAATGCCATCAAAAATTCTTCAATAAATTTTAATTACTTCGAGAACTGCGTATACTATGCGATCAACAAACACCAATTGCGTAATTGCTTAAATAGTTGCAGAGAAAACTAAATTTATTCCTGAAGAATGTGTATATTGTGTATTCTTTAAAGGAGTTTAATAATTATGTTAATAGCACCAAGTTTCTTCATCCCTTTTTGCACACGTTAAAGGTTATTTCCATTATTTCCTCATCTTAATATAAATTCATGTACATTTTTTGATTTAGTTGCGTTTCCGAATATCTTCTTCAATAAGGACTCTAATTCTGAGACCCGTTACGTCACAAACTTGAATTTATTGACCAACGTAGTGTCTGAAAGTAAACAACACCTAAAAATACGAAGATAATCATACCAATAATTTCCACAAACTCGGTGTTTATGGTAGTACAACTCTGTTTCATAAAAAAATTTTGTTTATAATTGGATATTTTATAGGCATTATTGAGTGTATTTACCGTTCATAAAGTCTAAACTTCAAGTTCCAGTTTGTTTCAGAACATGAACCTGCCATGTTTTCAAGAATTTTAATTTTAGAAAATTATTGGATTCAAAGGTAACTTTTTTACATTTTCATAACTGGTTAAAAAAAACATAACAAATGAAACGCGATTCTTTTCTTGAGTTTTGTGCAATTATTTTCATATAATCTTATTTTCTTTTCCATTAATGAAATTTTAAAAGAAAATTTTGCTCTCTATTTATCGCACTTACCTTGAAGAAATCAGCTGTCAGTGTTTCATCGAAAATATAACTAAATTAACATTTAATTAAATACTAATTTCGTCAGTAATATTCGAAATTGAGTGCAATTAACACCTTTATTAAGAAGAAGCACGCAATTTTTTAATTAGTAAGATTGTGCCGTAAAGATGAAATGAAGAAACATTTACCTAAATATACTATACAAAGCCATAAAATAAACATCTTAGAGAGATAAGAATTTAAATAAAAATGAATTAATTAAATTAGTAAGGTTTATCACAACAATTAATATATAATTGTTAATATAATACAAAATAGTACCTCTTAAAGCGATATTTAAAAAGAAGCAGACAATATGTGGTTTATATTAATCCATTTAGTCACTTTAGTTTTCAAAACTATCACCTTACTTTCTTCCAACTTACACAGCACTAACTTTTCGACAGTTTAACCAATTACAATTGTAATCTAATTTTCATCGCTTTTAATTGCTGCAATTCATCCAAAACTCAAGCACAAAGTGAGCCATTACTCCGTTAGATGCATGAACACCATTAGCACTCCATGAGCATTTTTCTACGCATGTGGGTAAAGAGAATTAAACTTTGTTAGGCTTTTGTGATTTACATATAAAATCCACCGACATACATACATATATATGGACTATATAGCAACTATATAGCAACTATATGCTATGCCAACACGGAAAGCTCGAGTGATTCATATGTGCTGGCGTGAGTAAGCACTTCGAAAGGAAAACATACTTATCTGCCAACCAGCGATTCACCCTCCCTTCGTACATCCAGCTAACCAACCACCTTCTCAACGCTGCAATTCATTTCACCTTCAACTCAAGTGCACTAACTTTTGTTGTTGCTGCTTTTTTTTTATTGCTTTGCTGTTACAGTTGTAGCTGCTGCCATCAGTCGAGGGCTGCACTTGACTACGACTTATCAACATTACTACGATTACATACGCACTCACACCTATACAAATGTATATACATGTGTGTGCGGTGTAGGGTGCTTGGGCGTCTTGCGAAGTATTTCACATGTCTGCATTTGAATAAAGCGAGAGTTAATACATGAATTTCTTGTTTGTTTGCTAGTCGAAAAAGGATTAAAAGAGAACTAGAAAAAATCAAAATCCAGTTAGCACACCAGCGCTGAATTTTTACAACTTTGTTATCTTTTTTTTTATAACCGAAATGCAATAAATAATATTATTCATATGCGACTGGCTCTAGTATTTATTATTATTTTTCATCCAACTTCATGCTCTTGACTTTAAGCAGCCTTGTAAAATTTGTCCAATGCATATTCGCTACATATGTCGCTACATATGATCATCTGATGCCTCAGCTGTTGAGATAACAGTTATGTAGTTGCAATAGTGCCCGTGATATGTTTAATTGTCGTTGACAATTCGCTTTCGTAAATGCAAAATAATGCGCTTATTCTTGTATTTGTTCGTACATGCACGTATTTGTTGCTGCAGTTCAAGGCGTGAGTTGTTAAATTGAATAGAAGCCAATATTTAAACCAATTATATGTGGCAATTGTACCTGAAGAGTCAGCTTTGTTAGAATTCTATCTTTTTGTTGTTGCTTTCATAGGTGATTTTTCATTTCATTTCATTGCGTATTAAATTTACAATATATTTTTTTTCACATTCCTCGCTTGCTTGTAGTCTAACTATTTTGTTTTCGTCTTTATTATTTGCTTATACGCTCACCCGCCGTTGATAAAAAGCGTTTACCTATTTGTAAAGCCGGTTAATTGTTTGCTTGTATTTTTTTTGTTCTATTTGCGAGTTCGATTAATGACACCTCAATCTTTGAGCGCGTGATGATTTAAAAATTTTGTTATTGAATTTTGTTTGTATGCCACATTTTTGTAGCTTGTGTGCAGTTGGAATCATTAGTTAAGTTTTAATTTTTTAAAGCCGATTTGTTAGCTAAAATTTTTACAAGAGCTAAAATCATTTATTGCAAATATGGTGATTTCAATGAAGTTACTGCTATTGAAAATTTATTTTGCATATTGTAAAGTATTTTGGGAAATCTAATTTATAAATAACGTATGTATTTGAGTAGCATCCAGCACATAGTAAAGGTCGTGAGAACTTAGAAAAATTGGCTGATGTAAAATATAATATATCTATTTTGCCATAATATTGAAATAATATTGAAAAACGACGTGTTAACTTAAGATAGTTATCAGAAACTCTAAACATTTTTATGGATTGACAAAAAATCCATGAAAGAATTAAATGCTATAACGGTCGCGGCCAATCAAAATTTTTTGAAAACTAGAATTAGCCTCAGAAAAGTTTGTATTGGTTCAATAGTGGTGATACAAAATACTTCTTTGAAGAAATATTTAAAAATGGGCCCGAATTTAATTATCCATCTCGTGAAAGAAAAAGAAAAAAGCTCCAGTGGAATGCAAGAGAGTAAACTGTTTTCAATTCGCAATTTTTCTGTTCACTAGTTGATTTTGTTACAAGAGAGTATGCGGATGGCGGAGTCTCACTAAAGTGGTATAACCGTCATCTTCAATGTTACCAAGTTTTGTTTTGCATACCATTGTGAAAAAAAAGATAAAATACTATCAAAAATGGAAAAAAAATATTTTTTGATTTAGATTTTAAAAAATTAACACTAATTATAACTATTTACAGAAAAAGTACGACATGGAAGTGTTTCGGAACTTAGGGGTTACCAAAATGTGGTTTATTCGATTCGATACTGCCCAACGCTTGGCAAATCGAAGACAGCTTATATCTCATTGAAGTGGTGTAACCGCTTATTATTCTATCCTTATTTGATTATGCCAGTCTGTGTGATTTAAAAAAAAAACTTTCCAAACGTTTTGCAATCGAAGATTTGTTTGTTGATATATTTTATTAGAGTCATTCACACAAACACAATTTGTTACTTATATTTCCCTTGGAATGAAATAAAATTTACCTATAGGTATGTTGCATATCTCACTTTTAGTAAAAAGAAAATATGAGAGCATTAAAAGAGCCATCGTTTTTATTAACTTTATGCGCTCTTCAAATTAATACTAGAGGTCCATTGCTCTGGTAAAAAAACGCTCAGCATTCTAATTAAATTTGCATTTCAAACTTTACCACCATTCAACTTAACCTCTAGCTATGTAATACTAGCTATGTATATTATACAGGTATATTGCCCTTAAGGGCAGAATTTCTCCGAAATTGCCCCACTGACATTGGTAGTTTTCCTTTTTACCGGTGGTCTCCACTATGTGACTTTTGCATGGAAAACAAGTTCTTTGTTGGTTATTTTGTGTGATTAATTTTTTTTTTCAACCTTTTTCACATTTTACGACTTCTTACGGACGAGCTTTATTACGTTGGCCGCACTATCATTTCGACCGGTTGCTTGTCTTTTTATCTATCTATTATGCTTCTTGAACGTAGTTCGTGCGTTTGTTTGTTTATTTTTATTTGCTTTCTTCGTTCTCCATTCACCTCATTATACACCTCCACATTTTGCTCTTGCCTTTTGATACTTACCCCATATGAGTATCTCGTACTTGCTTTGTGACCAGCGGTTTCTTGCCACCACCGTACCACCTCATGTACATACAGACACATACAATTATCGTTTACACTTTTTGTGGTTATTTAAATTGCTATATCTTTACAATCATACACGGTATATACATATTCATAATATGCTTTTTACAATTCAGTATCACTTTGTAGGATTGCAATAATAAAATGGTTAAAAGTTTATTCTACTTGAGAGAGGGAATACGACCTGAGTTAATGCCGTGCTGTTATTATTGTTTGTGTGTCTGGTTTTACTTATTATGTCAGTTGGGGAGTAAATCCATTTGGATCTCGTTGTTCCTAAAGTTTCATTATAGAACTGGTCTAGTTTTTGTATGTTTTATTATAGTCTGTTCAGTAATATTCGCTAATTGTGAAAACTAAATGATATTGTAAGTAGTGAGTAGATAATAAATTCGTAGATTTTAAAAGTAAAATTAAGAAACAAATACAATGTTTTAATGACCTAACTATCAAATTTAACATTATCAATCTCTTCGATTATTTCATCGGTGATCAATAAATTGGCATCATAATCATGGATCGGAATCATAAATATTCTGACGTTGGACATCATGCTATTGTCGGAAATTATTGATTAATTTTTTAATCTTAACAGATTACCACGATTGCCTGCACTTATCTCGGATCTTTGATCAGGATTAATTATGTGAAGGTCATGTTTTGAACTTTATCGGTCTCTTTAGGAATACGAACATATGATACATGATACTTGTCTCTGCTGTTCTCTTGTTATCGATTAACAAATCTTCCTTGCCACTCTGAATACTATCATTCATGTTTGTCTGACTTTCATAACAGTCCATTTTTATTTTCTCCTCATTATCGCTTCACAAATACTGTCTCTATCCAGTGGCTGTGTTTTGTCATCATGACCAAAAACATATAAGTAATGATATTTACCTAAATAAAAACAAGAATGAAATCTGATATCTGAAATATGAATAAAATCTGCAAATAAATTTTTAAATCGAATCAGCGAATACGATGTCAACACAGACTTATTTTTGTTTACACCGTCTTTGGCAGATCTTTCGTAGCTCTTCAGTAAAGTATTTATTTGGTTTACGTTTGGTTTTGGTTTGGTATCTTTTGGATAACGTCTGTACACTGAAAAAGGAAAGATAATTAAATAATTTATTTAATGATAGATAAATTTTTATTAAGATTGGTAGACTTGAATAGCAACTCAAATTAAGTTAATTGAGTACTAGTTAAATATAATTTGTAAAATAAATTTGGCTATAATTAAGATAAAGGATGTTAAATTTCTCCATATTCCCAACAATATGTCATTTTAAGAGCTGTGATCGTTTATCAAGTTAGTTTTATTTTACAAGAGAGATATTATATATCATATTGTAAAATAGTGACCTAATTTTCACTGCACCAAAATAGAAATATGGACACAGGAATTCGTTCAAAGACTACTGTCTCTTACTATATTCTTATAAATTAAAACGTTTATTCATTCGTCTACATTAATGTTGCCGCCTTCAAAATAGTCTCCATATGCACTTAAGGCAGCACTTCTTCCAATCGGCGAAACACGAAACGAAAAATCGAAAACTCGATTTTTGGAATAGCCGTTAGCTCTTTCAGCAATGCGCTTTTAATGTCGTCTATACTTGTAAAGCGACGGCTCTTTAAAGTTCACTTTATTTTTTGGAAATTGAAAAAGACTTGCGGAACCATGTTTGGCGAATATGGAGGCTTTGGTATCGTTACAGTATTGCTTTTGGCCAAGAATTCACTAACAAGCAACGAATTGTGAGCAGAATTGACCAAAAACCATGCATTGTTTTTCCACAAATCCGGGCATTTTTTTCGGATTGCTTTACGAAAACGTCGTTGAACTTGTAGGTGGTACTCCTTATTGACCGTTTGACCTTGAGGTAAGAATTCATGATGTACTCTGTCATTAAAGTCGAAGAACATTCCCGTTATTTTTTGGACACAGTACGTAAGGAAGATGAGTGAGAATGTTGTCTAGTATTGAATTATTGAATTAGTATTGAATATTATTTGAGACGAAGATATATATAAAGATATATATATATATAAATCTAATCTAAATAAATCTAAAAGATATATATAAATCTATATTTTCACTTATAATATAAATTTTCTCCATAGTTTTCTTCGGAGTCGGACAAAAGGAAAGCTAAAGGGTCAACGTAACCTATTACCTTAAAGATAAACCATAAAGAAATTGCTTTGTTGACCACTGGCCGCCAAGTCCGACTGGGATTTGTTATTTTTGTTGCTACTTATCAACATTTGGTTTTCGTCATTTGTTATTTATCGTTTGCTTTTCAACATTCGTCATTGTGGCTAAGTAACTTGAGGTTAAACAGCAACATGGCTGCATTGGCCTAGTTTTGTGAGCCTCCGCTTGACACTCTTCACCTGACCGCCTGCTTGATTATATGGTGTACTGAGAGAGCGAGAAAGATGAAAAAATGGTTACTGAAAGGCTGCAAGTCTTACAAACTTAGCCATTTGCATGAGCAAAGTAAATTTGTAAGTTTGTACAATATATAAGTATGTATGTATCGGCTACATTCGAATGCAATTTTGTACTATTTAATTATGCTGTTCCGCTCGTTATCTTCGCCGTTGTCTTCATTGCTCCCATCACGTCCAACCGATTGGTGGCAAAGTGTCATCGTGCATTTCGAGCAATGCAAAGTATATATATATGTATAGATATAATGAATACCTTTGTATCAGCCGGCAGCTGTTGGTGGCCAAACGACTTTAGTGAGTTAGGCCAGTTACGAGCATTAAAAGGCGCCATAAAACTTGGTCACTGCACTTGTTCGCCTATTTGCTAGAGGTTGCTGTTATTATACATTGTTGTGTTATTTTCTAAGCCTACTTTGCTGATTAAACGTTGTGTCTTACTAAATTTATTCATTGAAAAAAATTAAAAACTTTAATTAAAAAAAAAATATTAATTACAGTTTTTAATTTTTTCATAGTAAATATTCAGTACAAAATAATTAAATTATTTCCCTAAATGGTTTTTTAACACCACCAGTTCCACCAGGTTCATCATCATGCGATTGTGATCAAGCTTTTTAAAATTCATTGTTAGCATCTCTGTTGTTTTCGCATTAATAAGAGCATACAATTGATTTGTTTGTAAACAAACAGTTAACAAAATGTTCATTTCCATTAAGCTAGTCATTATATTTTTCAAATTAACTAAAAGTTCACAAAGGCAGACTTTTAAATACATACAATTTCAATAGCATCAAAAAACTGGAATTATAAAATTTGCAAAATTTTTTATAAATACTTTAAACTTTTTAACTCTAATTCGATTGATCTTATGACCCTGTCTTACCCTAAAAGTCTTTTGGGTTCGATACTGGGTTCGATTCCAGCTTTCGACTAAAGGTGTTTTTTTATTAGTAACCGCCCCTCATCAGGTATTGTCCAACCTCTGTCCATACTGCTATTATAATAAAGCTTAAACATTCGAAGTCGTCTTAAAACTTCTAGCTGACTACATTTGGCGAATAACATCAAGGTGCATTCCATAAATACGATTAGAAGTTCTGTCAATCGTCTAGAAAGTCCGATAAGTACTTAGCCTACAAAATAAAAACGAATATTTTGAAAAAACTACGTTTTATTTCTCAACATAGTCTGCGTTTTGCTCGATACTGGACCCAGCGATATTCCAAGGTATGAGAGGGTGCATTGTCATGGTGGCAGAGCACGTTTTTCTTTGCCAAATGGGGCCGCATTTCGTGCAATTCGGCGTCGAATCTGTCCATTAACTCTGCATAGTAGGGTCTTCTAACGATTTGTTTTTCACCAGGTAGTAATAGATCACACCAGTAGTAGAAACCCAGGAAACGGTGACCATCATCATTCCGGTCGATAAGACAAAATTTGCCTTCTTCGGAGCAGATTTGCCCGGTAAAGCCCATTGTTTAGAATACTACTTGATCTCTGGTATGATCCATGTTTCGTCAACATGAACTCCTTCGGATTGCGCTTAAACAGCGTCAAACACTGCTATGAAGTGGTCTTGTGATCGATTTAAATTTCTCTTACTATAGAGGCTCTATCGGGCAGGGAGGTTGAGTACTTATCGGACAGCACTCGTGTTTGGTGGTAATAGTTTTATCAATAGGAAGCGTTACCTAAAACATTTTGAGGAATGTTGTCGAGTTGACAGTCCCATAAAATACCGGGTTTGTTCTGGAGCTTCCCGACTGTAATGGTAACGGTAGAGACAAGTCTTTCATTATGGTAGTTCTATAGGCAAGTGAGAAAACTATACACATTTTTCAAACTTAATTCCAATGTCAATGTTGAAAATATTGAAAAATTATATTTTCTGACAAAAGGAAGGTTCGCTAATTCTCTACGTAAAACTACCCCATCTGGAGTTCGAAAACTTGTACGTGATCGTATATAAGATAACGCATCCTCAGAAGTAATTATTTGTCATTTGAAATCTTGACATCATTGCAAATGACATTTACATAACAGTGCGCGTCTAATAGGTATGATTAACGGTTTTTTGTAACCCATATTCAAAACTATAGTTCTGTACGAACTTTTGGTTCATCTTGAGATGACACCAGTAGTCTTCTTTGTCCAGTACTGTGAAGGATCGATATTATAATATTCTAACATTTGCTGCGAAAACTGAGTAGGCAATTTGTGCGACCGCCTCAGAAACCGGAAAACTTTGTTTGAGAATGTCTTAAAACGAAGCTACATGAATGGTTTTTCTAATAAAAATTCGAATTTAATTCATTACTAAGAATTTATAAAAACCACACTTTATGCATTTGATCTCGAGATAATAAATAAACAGTTTCTTTTTCTTAATTAAAAATTATTGTAATTAAAATTAAATCGAATTAAATTTCTGAAAGCACCCATTTATAACTAATTACACAAGCTCAGCTTTACGGATAGAATTTTAATGAAAACTCATGCAAATCTGAATTTCTACTCTAAAAATAAGGTGCAATATTCATATAACGGCATATGAACAAAAAAGTCAATATTCTCACGTAGCTTACTAAGCCTTTCTTGATTAAATAAACGTATTTATAAAGAACACACGCTTTTAGAGTAAATATATTAAATTTACATAAGCAGGTTAATAGATGTAAACACCATTCATATACGTATGAACTTAAACCGTAAGATGACTTGTTCTAGAAAATCACAACGAAAACAATATTCACAAATGTAACGATTCTCTTTTTTTTTGCTTTAGTGGTTAGCGATTTAAAGCATATTTATTTGCTCTTATTTACATTTATGTAACAAAACAGTTGTTACAATTGTTAAACAAGAAGATTATAGGTAATTAATAAAAATAATAACATGAGAGAGTGTGCCAAATATTTTTTCATTAAAGTGGATAGGAAATTATTTTTATATGGGTTATAAGCTAAGTTCAATAGAGGCATAATACACAATTTTTTGCATCAATAAATTGGAAACATGGGAATGGCCTACCTTTTGTCAGTAGAATGGCGCGTCATTACATATTGCCCAAACCATCATCGTCATAATACCGTAATACCGTCAGCCATCTCGGAGATTTCAAGGTGACTTGTAATAGTTGTAGGAAACTGTATAAGAAAATTGACTAGCTATCTATAATTATACTCGAAAGTCATTTTAGTTAATTTTTAATGAGTCGTGAAAGTTTGCAACACCTTTGAATACAAATTCGCATTGACATAACTTTATCACTTAGGTTTAGACTAAGGTTTAGCCCGAATTCAACTTACGTTCACTTAGTTTTGCTAAGATATCTCGCATATTGATCGATGTATGCGGTATAAAGTCAATATAAATATAATATAAAGTCTTTATATTAGGTACATGGTGGCTAGGAGAAATATTGACTCTATTTTACCCATTTTTGGCATAAGGTCACATTATTATTAGGAAAAGGTGCTTTCTGATTAAAGTTATGGTCCGTTTTCGACCATTTTTGGAAGTAACTTGAAGGCACTATTTGCGAAAAGTTTTATTCCGATGACTTAATTGGTGTTTGATTTATGTATTGTAAAGTGAAAGAATTAGATGAATTGTGTTGTATGTGGAATAGGGGGGTGTGGTTGCAGTCTGCTTTGATCATTTCCACACTGTATAAATGTGTCGGAATAATGTTAAGCTCTAAAGTTGGCTGAAATCGGCTTAATAGTTACCTGGAATATGAAAAATCACCTAAAAATGGGCGAAGCCACACCCATTGGCCAAATTTTACACAAATTCTTATGAAGTCCTTCCGTACCATCTATATTGTAAAATTTAGTGCTTCTGACTTGTTTCTGTAGTGAGTTATCGCCCTTTCAGTAGTTTTGAACATAACCATTGAATGGGGGTAGGCGTGGTTATCATCCGATTTAATTTTCACTCTATATGGGGTGTTGCTAGAAAAACTTGTCCTCAACAAGTTTGGTTGACATAGCTTTAGTGGTTTGTAAGATACCCAATATATATTATAGGCACCCAATATATGTTATACCTCGATTAGTTTTAGGTGTTACAAACAACCAGCAAAACTATTATACTCTGTGGCAACTTGTTAAGAGATTATAAAATCGTATCTACGGTTTGAGTAGATTATTCGATAACATGCTCTTGCATTTTTGAGGTTATGTACAAAGGGTCATTATATATTTATAGTCCATTATGCAGTTTCAATTTCATTAGATAAGAAGGGCGTCAGGAGTTTTTACACACTTTTACATATATGCATACATATATATAATCATGTGCCCATGATTGTAGAGCTTTCACGTTGTGGTATTTTCTTTAAATTGACTTCAACATTTTTTATTTGTGTCTTAGCAAGGTTTAACTGACGTTTATGGGGTTTGCTTTCGACGTCATCTTCACTTATTTGTGATAATAGCACGCTAGAAGCAATTACGCGCAAGACGATTACGGTGTTCGGCTAGTTGGTAGGGCTGGTGTTAGCGCTGCCCACGTTGTGTCTCAAATTAACTCATTCACTTCATTTACTCCATTTTACGGTATTTAATGTACGCACTGCCTGTTTTCTAATTAAATGTTTAATTCATTACTTCTTTGCATTAAAAGCATTGTTAAAAAAAACCATTATGAAAAACAAAACCTTAATCGGTTTTCTTTTCTTATTTGCTTTATAGTCTCCGCCATTGTTGAGTATGATTACGAGGCCAAGGAACCCGATGAGTTGGACTTAGTCAAAGGGGCGCTCATACACAACATTAAACAGATGCCGGGTGGCTGGTGGGAAGGCACACTGCAATCCAACGGCAAAATCGGCATGTTTCCGGATAATTTTGTGCGGATTATTGATAACAGTGACGAAAATAAAGTCACAATGAGGTTTGTATTCGTATTCGTCGAAGAGCTGCATTTTGGTGATAAGAGACTTGAAAAAATTCAAAAGTTCATTTTATTATGTTTAGAATACCGTATCTCTATATTTCCTAAGCAATGAAAACACATACGCCTTCACTCTTCAATTGCACTAATCGCACCACAATTCTCTTATCACTTAACTCTTTGAAGAATTTTTGTGTTTTAGCTTTTTTTTATATACATATTTCCTTTCTTCAAATACTAAAATTTATATTCTCGTTACAGGGATAAGTCCGCAATAGCCAATCGCCGCTGTAAAGTCATCTTCAGCTACACACAAGTTAATGACGACGAGCTGTCGCTGGCTGTGGGTGATGTCATTGAATTCCTTGGGGAGGTTTGTACATTTACTAAACGCATACATATGTATGTATCTGTAAGCAGTCAGCTAGTCGGCAACTATGTAGCGCCTATAACTATTACCCAAACATTTACGTCACTTTGACAGTTATGACTGTGCTAAGTGAAAAAGTGTAGATAGGCACAGAAAATCATTCCTATTGTTGCCGTGGCTGGCATATATTTTACACAAATGCTTACATACATATGTGTATGCTACTCATTCATAGAAATTTCGCATTTTCCACATGATTTTCATATACTTTTCTTTATTATACACCATTTAGGTCGAGGAAGGCTGGTGGCGTGGACGTTTAAAAAGCAAAGTCGGTGTATTTCCATCGAATTTCGTTACCGTTATTGAACCATCACCTATTTTTGCTAGTAAGCGACCAGCAGCCGGTCCTACTGCTGCCACATCAATAGCAAAATCAGCGGTGACCACTACTGCAACATCTGTAGAGAAGTCGAATGTCGGCGCCAGTAGTTCCATAACGTCAAGCACAAGCGCTGCAACCGCCAGTTCAACAACGAAGAAAATGAATCGCTTTAGTTTTCATAGTTCCAAAGAGGATCTATTAAATAGCAGTAGTGTTAGTAGTAACTCCGGCACGACAAGCACAAGCCTTGCAGCTGTGGATGATACTGCACCATCGTTGCCACCGAAACCGCAACGGGAATACTGTCGCGTTGAATATCCGTATACACCACAAAATGACGATGAACTGGAGTTAAAAGTTGGCGAAATCATCACCATCATCAGCATGGAATTGCCGGATAAGGGCTGGTGGAAGGGTGAACTACATGGCAAAGTTGGTGTATTTCCTGATAATTTCGTTAAACTGGTAGAAGGTATGTATAAGTGCTTTGTGCGGCGTATGCTTTACTTTTTAACCTCTGTGTGTTTATGACGACGCATTTCATTGTATAGTGAATATTATATAATTATGTGGCGCTGTAAATAATAAAATTTAAGCAGGAGAAAAAATGGCGATGTTGCAAATGTATTGGTGCAGTGAATATTGAATAGGTATACGCAAGCTGCTTCCAATTTTAAATGAATTGCAGGAGAGACTCAAGTTAGTTGATTTTCAGGATTTCCTGAATACTGAATTTTATAAATAAAAATTTCTTTTCTAGTTAGGAATCACATTTTTGTTGGTTTAAATTGTTGGTAATATTATGCGATCAACACAAACAACTATACATAAAACATGGTTTTTGAAAAATAATACCAGTTTGAGATGATTATTATAGAAAACTGTGATAAAGGTCCTTGTAAAATGTGGATATAGCTTATTCTCAAAATTTCCTCAAGTTCGTTGAGCTGTTTTCCATGTTAACATTTCCAGTGTTCAAATAAGTGAAAGATTTCATAGTAGAACATTTTCTTATTTATCGGGTGTCGAATATTTCGATGTCAATACTAAGTGTAATGTTGAAATTTCTGCTCTAGCTTGATAGTAACAAAAGTTTTTCTAATTAAATAACATTTAAAATTTGTGAGAATATGTATAGTAATATTCTTAATCTTTAGATTGCAAATTATAAACCCGTATTCGGCAGAATAAGTAAAAATTATCCACTATACATTTATAAAATTTCTTTGTAAATATTGCAATAGTTTGCATAAACATACATACATACATATATCATAAATAACTTGTTGTTATGGTATTATAACAACAAAACAACAAATACTACAAATTGATTTCATTTCATTTCTCATTTTTCAACAATTTCATATGCTAATATTCACAATTTAAAATGTAAATGCACATTCTTCGATCATTAGGCAATCGTCAGACGGGATTCTTCTTTTTCAAATCATTTACATTTGTATGTACGTCTGTACGTATTTATGTTGCCATATATGGACTAAAGTATGTCTACACCGTCGTGAAAATGTCAACACTTCATTTACCCACATTCATTTACATACACCCATACCCACAAAGCACAAAGCACAAAGCACAACAAATTGCATTTAAAGCACGCTGACACCGCACAGTGGTTCATATAACTAAGGAACTTTGTGCAATAGTAATTGATACACAAAATGTGAAAATACTTTTAGCATTAAGAGCACAAGGTTCTTATCATATTCAACTCGTAAAATTATATTTATTTACAATATGAAATTTGTGCAGTAAAATGAAGGCAAAGCAATATTGTTGAGCTCTTAAGATAAGATTCGTACAAACAGATTAGGTTTACGAGTGCATACATTAGAGGGCAGACTTTCACCAAAATTAAATGCAAATTTACATCACCAATATTATGGTTTAAAAGGGATTTTTAACTCGAAGGTTTCTTTTTTTTAAGTAGGTGAATTTTTAAATTTGAAGAATGAAATTTTTCGAAACATTTGTTTTTTTTACTTTGTTCTTCATCGAAATATAGTAATTTCAACTGTTTTTCATACAGATTAATCCATTTTTGATGTGTATTTCATAGTAGACCTAATTTTTGTTGGAAACATTCCAAAAAAAAATCGCGTTTAGGGGAGAAAAAACCAAAATAAACAAGTAAGTTGAAGAAAATTAATTCATTGACAAAAAAAAAACAAAAATATATTTTTCTGTTTTTAAAATTAGATTTTATTAACTGTCTCCTACATACAGTGTATTTAAAGAATTATCTTTGAATACACATAAAAAATATAGGCTATCGGCTAGGTTATGGCAGATAATGTCAAAGATGATAAAAATCGTTAATATTTATTATGTACTTGTTTGTAATCGAACCACTGTGCGACAGCCGAGTGAGCTTGGTTGCAATGAAAGTCGTAAGTCGAGAGACTCATATGCAAACAAACTGTTTGAAGAATTTACTTAAACGATCTTTGTTTTGGTGCAATCGTAAAAAAGAACATTCTTTACTTTTTTTAAAACATTTTAGGATGCGCAATTGTGCTGCCACATTTATTTTTTAGTCATTCGCACAGAAATTATAGACTTGTCCATGCATAATTCATGAGCTCTATTTTGATAAATATTTTGTAAGATATCACCCTTCAATTCATACAGCCATTACTCAAAAAAAGTTTTCTGTTGGAATTAAAATACTAATAAACACCACAAAAATTCCTTTTCTTATACTCTCATTTTACAAACGACTTAATACACATATACATGCACTCACACGATAACAACTATATAAACATGTATGTACGTAACTCCCTGTTGTTGGCGATTTATTCTGCGATCAACGCATTTGGATGCGCCGACCGGATAGCCGATGCAGTGCAGGAAAGATCATCCATTGAAATTTTAGGCTCGCGCATGGCCAACTTTATCAATACGTTCATTTGTATGTAAACGAGTTTTTCCACTGTGCGCGTATTGTTTTTATGGCTACAGTATTAGATTCGTTATTGTTATCTTAGTTTGATTTAAATTTTTAGGATGTTATATATTTTTAATTGTTTTATATTTGGTTATTTTATAACAACTAGACATATACAGTGGCTCTCTGTAGTGACACATCGTTTGCTAGAGACGTTATCACCAGTTGCTCATTGTAGTAAGCTGGTCGTTTTGTTTTATTTATTTATTTATTTTTTTATTAATTTAATATTATTATAGTGGTTCCTCATCGGATGAAAAACGAAGCACCTCAACGTTGCGTGTGATATTTGTAGTTATATCTAGTACCTTAGTAATATCAACTATCTTTAAGCCTTTAATAAGTTTTATTATTTGGATGTTAATTTGTTGCTGATATGCTTAAAATTTGCTCTTCTAAATTCGGTAAGTTTAAATATAATTTGTAATTGTATGAATAAGTAATAGAATGTATGCTACACATATCCCAAGCCATACATATGTTTTCTGTTGTTATAAAATAATTAGTGCCACTATAGGCAGCAATATCTTGCCTTAAATTACATTTTTCAGAGTAAAGCCAAAGTTTGAATACTCCAAATTTATAAAACACTTTTTACGACATAGTATATGCGTATGTATGTAAATATTTCGTAATAGATTTTCAATAATGAATATTTTGAATGGTTGCCCGATTTTATAAAATATTGTATATATTTTTCAAATTTGTATTAAATACGAGTGTTGTCATCATGCCCTTCAGTATAATCCATTCCATTTGTTGAAAATGTTTATTTGGTCAAATTCAGAAAGCAGTTATACAAAATCAAAAACTTCCCCAAGTAATATGTATGACATCTAAGGGCTTTGCAAAAGCTGAGCAAGTGCAACATTGGCTAAAAAGTCAAATACTTCAGGAATCTGGTTCGCGTTCCCATGACAGTGTATTGAGAAAAGGTTTATGTTTTATGAGTCGGTCTATATTATGGGAATATAAATACGTACTCGAATTGAATACAATTTTGTTGTTATTTTAATCCGGATGCTTTGAAATTGTCCAAAGTTGTTCTCTAATCTGTTCTTGTTTTCGGAATTTTATTGATTTATTTGTCATACCATACAATTGTGACTGTGTTTTCATTTAAATTATTCCAAAAATGTGTGCTAAACGTTTGACTTTTATGGCATATGTCATTTACGGCTTTCGCCCTAGAACTGCGACGTCAATATAGCCAACAAAGAGACATTTAGCGGGATCAAAATTTGATATCTTTCTTGGCAGCAACATCATCTTTTTATACAGAATTTGAGATGTGGCACTACGTACCGAACCGAATTTCTAGAACCACATATCTTCGGATTTTTAAGAGAGCATCTTTCATTTATTATACATTTTTCACCATTTCATTATTTACGACTTAAGTCATTTTTGTGCAAAAAATGGGCTAAATAATATTAATTTGGAAGTAAAATACTCTCACTTCGCGCATCGGTAATTTTTTACAGTCCTCAATAGAGCACTCATTTCTTTGGTTATCCTTAATACTAATCCTACATTGAATTTGTTGTTCTACGTTCCAGTAATATATTTGACGTTATTTAGACACCTATTTCGTGCGTTTTTCTTTTATACCATCGCAACAAGTTGCTATAGAGCATATTAGTTTTGTTCACCTAACGGTTGTTTGTAACACCTAGAACTAAACGAGTTAGATATAGACATATATATATATATAAATGATCAGGATGAAATGACGAGTTGAAATCCGAGTGACTGTCTGTCCGTCCATCCGTGCAAGCAATAATTTGAGTAAAAAATTAAGATATTTTGATGAAACTTGGTACACGTGTACCTTGTCACCGTAAAACGGTTGATGTTGCAGATGGGCGTAATCAGACATCTGTGGGCAAAAATTCTGGAAAAAGCGGGCAAGGCCCCGCCCCCCAATAAGTTTAATATTTATATCTCGGAAACGGTTAAATCTATATCAATCAAACTTGCTCCGACTAAGTTTTTCGAGCATCTCTTCCTATACTAACAAAATGGACGAAATCGGATAAAAACCACACCTACTTCTTATATAACACAATTTTAAGTTTCATCTGATCCTTTCACTTTAAAATAGATAAATCGAGCAGCAATTAAGACATGAAAATCAAAACTTTGTACAAATAGTGCTTTCAAGATATGCCATCTCATGCGTAAAAATAGACGAAATCGGATTATAACTTTTGAAGCCACCAGATACCCAATATTAGGACCTCAGTGTCTCTATCTGACTTTTTGTGGAAAATATCGGGAAATCTGTAAGATATTGTAATGGAATTGGAGGATTATCTTTCCATGGTAATAGTGTACTATGGTATCAAAAATGGGGAAAATCGGATAAATACTTCCCCCAGCCCCCACATACCTAATATACAGATTTTCAACCTCCCGGTAGACTTTATACCATACATAACGGTAAATACGTAAGATATCGTAATGAAATTGGAGGATTATCTTTCTATGATAATAAAATGGTTCCCCTAGCCCCCATATACCTAATACAAGGATTTTCAACCTCTGGGTAGACTTTATACCATATATTTCAGTCAATATGTAAAATATTTTGGCAAATTAAGTGAACGTGTAATATCGGATATACCATAGTTTACTGCCGAAAATGTGTGAGATCGGTCTACGAATTATCCCAGCTCCCATATACTACATATAATGATTTTCGCTATTCTAGCAGAGTTTATGCCGAATATGTCAGTCACTGTGTGAGTTGCCTTCACAAAATTGGCTGGAAACATTTTCCCTAATATACTTGAATAATGAAAAGGGTTAATGTCTCTGATCCTTGCTCATTGCGAGAGTATAAAATATTCGGTTACACCCGAACTTAGCCTTTTCTTACTTCTTTTTCTTAATAATCTTCCAGAGTTTTCTTTTGTAGGTCTCTTAAAAGATAAAACAAGGGAACGGTCCTACTAATATTTCTAACATGCGTGTAGGGTGTATAAAATCTACCTATCCCTCTCCCAAGGCGCTCCTACCATGTATACTGATGTACTCGCTACAATTTTGTGAATGTTTATCGATCGACGCAGCCATTTGACATTTAAATGTTGCACCTAAGCTTGATGTTGCTGCATGCAGATACGAGAATTCTCTCCCTTCTCTGCCGTAAACCACATTTTGTCTTAACTGAATAGGTAGACGGCTTAAGAGGCCACACCACAGCCACAGACAGTCAGACAGTTAGCTAGCCGTTCAATCCGTAGAGCTGCGCGCCTAAATTATCGTCAACATTATTGCCGCTTTGTTTACTTATTTTGTAGCTTGTCATTGTTTTCACGATTTGTTTTTGTATAACGGTTATTGCATTTATGTTTGGCGTTGCCAATTCGACGTGTGTTTGTTATTGCCACAAACGTTTGCATCGTCAGTACTGGTTGTACAGTACTGTCTGTTGTCGTTTCCAAATCTCGACCGCTGTGTTGCCGTTCCGTTTATATTTTTATTAAAATGTTTGTTTTGTAGCTTTGTATGTATGCATGTATGTATATTAATTGCAGTGCTTATTTTGAAGCTCACAATTTTCGCCATAACGTGGTTGCAGTCGCCGTTGTTGCAAACAAGAAACCAGTTAATAATAAAAATTGATTTTTTCCATGTCACAGTTGAATTTGTTTGGTGCTTTTGCTGTTTCTTTGTTATCCTGTCCCAGTGGTGAATTTGCAGTTATATTGCGATGCCGTCAAACTCGTCTACTGAGTGTAATTTGCCTTACATTGCTGTGGCTGATTGCTGTTTAACTTAAAATGCTGACTTTTAACCCTGTTTTGGTTTTTTTTTTTTGACTTGTTTATTATTTTAGCAATTTTTCTCACTTTTGTTCCTGAAACGAAATAAAACATAAATCCGAAAGTTTCTGTTCGCTAATTATGGCTGATTTTTAAAAATTAGTTAGTAGTCTTCATTTCATTATTTATGGGTTTAAGCTGATAAATTTAATTGCAATTGTAAACAGGTTTTATTGAAAACAAGAATTTATTAGATAATTCTAAATCAATTCAATATTTTTTTTTATTAAATTTCGGCTTTTATACAGGGCGCACCATATGTCGGTGTGTAAACTTTGTAAAACTTTGAAAAAAAAAACAATCGCATTTTATATTTAAGATATTTTTATTTACATCATTACTCAAGTGGCCAACTGCAAAATTATCTCTTTTTGCTATGTTTTACATTACTTTGCATTGCATCTCGGCTGCTGTAGCGATGATTTCAGCACGAATTTGCCTTGAGCTTGTCAATGGTCCGAGCATTGCTGACGCTTTGCATTTCAAATAACCGCATAAATAAAGTAAGGGGATTCAAATCTAGAGATCTGGACAGTCAATGTCTTTTCAGTCAGTCTTTTTGATATCCAGGAAATTTTCTTTGCGGAAACTAAGGTTTTTGCAAATATTACAAACTAAGACCTTTTATAAATATTTGCGGGCCGACATAATTAACTAACAAACACAGATAGCGATTTCCATCGACTCTACCTTTTTATTTGAAAAAATATAGCCCAATGTTGGTTTTGGTGTCAATATACACCGAATCGGACAGATTTCCTGTTACCCAAATACCAATTTTTTGCTTATTAGCGCTGCCAGACGGTGTGAAAGGGGCCTCACCGCTCATCAAAACTATTTTCGAAATAATGCGTCACTATTTCGGCTATGGCAGTCGAATAGATTACGTTTAACCTGCAAAACTAGGGAACGAAAAAAACTCACCGTCTGTTTTTAAAACCCTTCACTATTATGTCCGGTGAAGTTGGTTAAGTATTATTCCTAAAGTAATTACTTATCTTTTGTACCTTATATCTTAGTTTCTGTGAAGATTTTGGTGTAGTTTTCTAACGAAAAAGTAATGCGTGATGACCTCACGAAATTTATGTGAAGTTATAGTCATTATATAATATTTTTTGAGTTCTATCCTGATAGATTATTCGATATTTTGTTAAATTTTTGTAATTAATTTTTTAATTTTTTAAATTAAATATTGTTGTTAAATTCGATATAAAAGAGAAGTAAACAAAGAAAGAGTAAAAGATTATATTTTTCGGAACTTCGATCAGTATTTAAATTGAAGAAAATGAATGACTTTCAAAGGTCCGAAGCTTTCCAAATATGGTCTTTTGATATTAGCTGTTTTTACAAAAAGGCTTGAAGACTATAAACTATCTAATCCGTCAATTGCTGTCCTATTTGGTCTTCTTGCTGAAAGGCAAGCGCTTGTTTAACTTTTTCACGTTCACGTATGAACTAATTTTTAGTGCGTCCATTTTGAAATTGTGGCCCCCCGCAGTAGTTTTCCCAACGAACACAAAATCGTCATTTAAGTGGTCAGAATATGACTAACATAAATTTAGAAATTCATAAAAATAAAACAACTGTTTTTGCTTACAATGTTTTATTATTGTCTATTAAAAAATTATACAGTTATAGTAATAACAAAAGCATTCTGCAAGTGGATTCAGTTTGCAACTTTATCTTCACAAAATTATAACCAAATGTCTAAATTTTTAAAATGTCTTTCATCTGTAAAAATTTAAGAACAATTGGCTTAACAAGCTTACGTATGCTCGTCAGATATGTTTGTGTGTAAGCCGCAGAAAATAATTAAGTCAGCGTAGGCTTCGCCGCTAGCACCTACGTCGTCGCCAGCGCTCACTGCCTGATCTATTACCATGGACACCGTAACAGGTTTTATACCAAGATATTTTTTCGAATTTGACTTTACACACGCTTTCTTGTTTACTTTTCGTGTTTTCATTATATTCAGCTTTTTTTTTTTTAGTCCACACCCTCGTTTTCTACGTTGTTATTTACGCTTTTGTTTTGTGCTTAACATATTGCATATTCTCAACAGCGTAATGCTCACGAAAGTAGTAAGAAACTGAAGTGAGTAAGAGGAGTGAGGCATAAGAAACAAAGAAAAAAGAAAAAAGATGAACGAATAGAAAAAAAAAAACGCTCAAATCGCCACCAGAAAAACGCTCATTAGCAGCATTATCAGCGCTACCCTCGAATTTCTTACATCATCGGCTGGACGGACTGTGGCGGCTACTGGCAAGCTAGCTGGTTGGCGGACAGCTCAATGCTGGTCGCTAATGGATAACTTGCTCGCGCAACTGGCATGACGTCCAACACTGTGAGGGCTTAGCGCTGCTGAAAGCTGTTGTTGACTACAGCTTAACGATGCGCGCGCTTTGACAACGTTACAAGCGCGAGCGTTTTTTGATTTATTCACGCTCTTTACATTGGGAATTGAGTGTAACACTTTTGGTTTTCTTTCGATTGTTTATCACATAGTTTGCTTTGTTTGTCTATTTGTTAGTATTCTCGCCGCGCGACTGTGCGCTGGTTTTGTTGCTCAGTTGTATTTGCATTTGCCAGCGCGTTTGTTTGGTCGCTTAGTTTGTTTGGTTTATTTTACATTTTTGGCCTCTGATTTGTGTGCAACCGTCGTGCCAAAGATAATTTTTTGGTAGCGCAAACACATTTCTTATAGTTAATGTCAGTAGTTTGACACCAATAAACATTTGAAAATTCACCAACATAAAATTTGGTCATTCAGTCAGTGGTAGTGCGTCCGGTGTCCGTTCCGTATTACAGCGCCGCGGCCGCAACGTTTCGTTTTATGGTATGAAGTGTTATCGTGTTTCACATTCTGTGTCCTTTTCATTTGTCTCATTTTGCATTATTTTTGGTTAATTACGCGTTGTTGAGTTAAACTGATTATTTTGCATTGAAAGTAGCTCAAAAGTGTGTCTAAAACGCTTGTACTGAGCTTTTTACCTAATATCAACAATTAGTTTATTTGTTTAACTGAAACACGTGCTGCGCCGAAAATGTGAAATTGTAAAAGTTTAGCCGATGACACACTAAAACTCCCCACTTGTGGGAGCACACTATGCCCCTACTGGCGGAAGTTCGTTCAGGTGGCTATCTTGCAACCAAAAATGTTCCAATGAAGAACACCGTGTGCGCGTTGCTGAAGTGTAAAAAAAGTTGTGAGAAATATAAAAATATTGCCGCATTAATTGTGGAAAAATGTGAAATTAAAAAAAAAACACATATTTTATATGCGGAAAAGCGACGCATTCGTCCATTGTTCATATAAATTTGGCGCCCCATCAAAGTGTTATTACTATAATTACATATATACGACATTTTTGGCTTGATGGATGCGTGTGAGCGCTTGTCATACGGACATTCAGCCGGTCTTGTAATATAATGTACAGTGGTGGGCATAGAAAAGTGAAGAAATGAACACTCCTTTTTTAATTTTTTCTGCAATTTTGAAAGTTTAATTTCTTTATTTATTTATTTTAATTAAAAGCTTTAATACCAAACGTTCCTTCAGTTCCCTATCTTATATTTATTTAATAATTTCATTAAAATCTGCGTCCGAATGTTTATGCAAATGTATTAGTATATTTAAAAGAGAAAATTTCATTAACGTCGAGCACTTTTTAATTAAGTAAAATATCATAGAATCATTAGTTCATAATCCGATCCCATTAAAATAAAAGACAGAACTTTTAAAACTTTTTTTCGAAAAGTAGATAAAATTTTTTTTACAAAAGGTCATTTGTATGTGGTTAAATTCTAGGAAATAAAACAGAATTTCTAGGGAAATTTTTCGCTTTTTACAAATAGAGTTAAAGAAAATCTGAATTTGTGATAAAAATGTTCGACGTTATTTCTCACGATGCTACAGCAGGAGAAGGCTACAGCATAGACCCTCATGAATATAAGCATTGGTGTGGGTTACGCTGGCTATAGAGACAGAGGTGGTTTACAGATAAAGAAAAATATCAGCAATAATAGAGTCGTATCTTCGAAATGAAAGCATACTTCTAATAATTCATGCAAAGTCGATCATAGGTCTCTTGTTTTACGGTGATGAGAATAATAAAAGCTCCATCGAAAGGTTAGTCCCAAAGTCCGAACATACCGGCACCCATTTGAGACAAATTATAAGTAAATCTTATGTTGGTTTGCTTAAACTCATATACCGCTGTATTGTTTGTTAATATACATACTAACAAATTTAATTCAATTTGCCTTTAAATGTTCTTCCATATTGGAGATGGATTCCGCAAAAGCACAGGGATTTCAGAGAGTCAATGGATTCTAATGGATGCTTTATGGAAGCCCTTTAAATAATGAATTAGTTTGCAGCACCCAATAAGGCGATGGGGATCGTATTTGGGGAAATTCTTGGTGTATCAAAAATGCATTAAGGATATTTATATATTTGACCAAGAATGCTAATGGGGTGTTAATTTTAAGCCCACCACTGTACTTATCTGAAGCCAGTTTGTCGCCAAAATCTTCAGTTTCGATTTGATCGCGCTGGACTTGTGTGTGATATCGGTACATACGAGTAGGCACATAATGTGGCCAGTTATTTGAATATTATATGTGTATACATTCAAATGTGCACACGATCAAGTATGAGGTGTGTCGCGCTTACCTAATGCACGGCAACGTGATTTCATCTAATTTTTGCAACACAAGTTGATTGGCGAGTTTTTTTAAAATATTAAAAAAAAAAATTTTTTTTAATATTTTTTTTTTTTAAATTTTTTTAAATATTTTTTTTTTAATATTTTTTTTTAAATATTTTTTTTAAATATTTTTTTTTTAATATCTTTTATTTTTTTTAAATATTTTTAATTTTATCTAATATTTTTTAAATATTTTTTTTTAATATTTTTTTTTTAATATTTTTTTTAAATATTTTTGTTTTATTATTATTAAATTCTCAAGCAATATTTTTTTTTATTTTTTGCATATAATACTAAAATTTGGGTTGCTTTTAGTATAAGTTCTTTTGCAGTTGAGTTTATGCTCTTTTGGTTGTTTTTGTGTCATAATTTTTTATTTGTTTTATTCTTTTTTTATTTTTAATAAACAAAATTCAAATTAATTCATTCAGTTAAATTGTTGTTTTTAATTCACATATTTTTGTATTTGGTTTCAATAACTCGTTCACCCGCCAGTTTCAGTCGCTAGCCCGCTAACCTGCTGGCTTGTTGCGTTTCAAAAACTCTAACGGTTAGGCAGCCAGCTAGTCTCAGTTGTGTGCTCAGTACGCTTGTGGAGTTAATTACTGGCTAATATTATTAAGTCCAAGACACCCACAAATTTCATAATTAATTGTTTCATTATTACGCGATAAATCTCATGAGTAAGTAAGTTAAGTGTTTTCCTCAAGTTTTCTCAAGCTTATAAACATATTTAAATTAAGGAAGTATTGTGTACTTGTTTAATATCATTTAGTTGGGTGAATTTAAATTTTTCCATAACAAAGCGAATAATGTTGCAAGAGCATTAATGACAGTGGCAACAGGCGCCAGGCGGCCTTTGAGTGTTTCCGAATCGTCTATTGTGGCTTTGTCTTGCTTGCCACATAATATGCTGTTTAGCGCTCGTTTATTGTCGCATAGCCAACAAGGTGAAACGCATTTTTTCCTCGTCATCTCATTTCCACATTTCCTTAAAAGCGCCTTAGTGTGCAGACTTTAATTTTCGCTTCTTTAGGTTTTGGTTTCAATTTCGATTTCCATTTCGAATTTAATTCGTGCTACGTGTTTTGAATTGCCGTATGACTCAGCCACCATCTTTGTGTAAAGTTTATTTTATTTGATTTTTTGTTGTAATTTATTATGCTTTTCTTCTTCTTTTTTACTTTTGTGTTTGAGTGACCTTTAAAAGAAGTGCTTTTGTCTGGAAAGTGTTGAGTGTTCAGTTTCTCTCTCATTTTTGTTGCTATTTTTTCTGCTGACCAACCTGTTGTTATGTTTACTTTACTGCGCTTTGTTGTTATTCAAAATGTGTTTCTTTGCATTAAAAGTCATATTTGTTTTTTAATAATTTGTCAAAGTTGCTTCTTCTTTCGGTTTGAAGCGCGGCATAAACGAATACACTATATTCTTATATACATACATGTGTGAGTAAGCGTCTGCTTTATAACGCCAACGCTCAATTAATATTATTTAGCAGATGAATATGATTTATTTTTTCAATTTGTTTGCCGTTTTCTTGATATTGTATCACAAAAAAAGATAAAATAATGAAAAATGGAAATAAAATGTCGTCATTTCGCCGCAAATAGTTTTAGTGCGCTTTTTGATTCTTACGCTTAGATTATTTGAGTTTGTTGTTTTATTTCGCAATTTATTTGTATTGCAACTGGTTATTACAAGAATTTTAAATACACGCTAGATTAACTTAGCATACTATTCGTCCGACGTGGCCACAGATAGTAAAATATAATTATATTAAATTTAGACAGTTATATGTATATAAGTAGTATATAATATTGTTATGTAGCAATGATATTTTTCGATATTTTTTGCTAATCGTTTCCATTAACAATGTTGCATATGAATAAAAAATGAATAAAAGAAAATAATCATTTCAGCAAAGTTCATAGGAAAATAATACCTATATATATATATATTAAAAATAATATAATATATACTTTTAAATGTTAATATATTTAATATAATAATATAAATATTATATATAATATAATAAATATTTATAAAAGCATATAAGTATAAGAAAAAATAATATCTGTTAAATACATTTTGCTATATATTGCTATGTATACGTGTACACTCCACAAGTTATCATTCTAGTAAGCTTTTGAACCCAAACGCACCAGTGGGCTGATAAAGAATTGGTTTCGGGACTGGCCAGTTTAATGTCTCGACCTCAGTCCTATATAAAGTATTAATTAAATAAATTCACTGAAAACACTAAGTATTGACAGGTTCCCGAAATATATTTTTTCATATCCAGTATCGGACAATATATATGCAACTGGA
Organism: Bactrocera minax; assembly: GCA_021498325.1. Classification (NCBI taxonomy): domain Eukaryota; kingdom Metazoa; phylum Arthropoda; class Insecta; order Diptera; family Tephritidae; genus Bactrocera; species Bactrocera minax. Next base: position 1,653,055 of record JAKEEE010000011.1, on the reverse strand, counting down.
ATAAAACAATACGAATTTTGTGAATTGCACTAATGGATGTTTATTTTTGTGAACAAACAGGATTTGTTCACATCAGAATTGCATCATTTTATAAATGGGATTAAGAGAATGATATAACCACTATATTTAATGAGACAAAACAAATACAACTAAAAGAAAACGAAGCAACATTTTGAACAAATTAAGAGAAATTTAATATTTTGTAACATAACCCTTTGCATTGCCTTGGTATTAAAGCCATCAAATTATCGCTAAAGTTTGGAGTATATTTGCCACTTCTCCAGAACCCTTTGACTTCAGAATTAAAATTCTTCAGCGATCAAAAGTCCCCATTTTTTATACAATTTCCCACATGTAAAGTGAAGGTCTCTATAATTATTTTATTTTTCCGAAACCGCGTTTGTAGAACTCTTGAAATGTACTTCGTGCCATGAACCTGTTCTCGCCAGTATTGCGGATTTTATAATATCTACAAACTATACTGCTAATTTGTTGAAGTGGTCCCAAACTTGAGATGGAAACACATTCGCAGACCATACTTAGCTGTTATGCTTGTCTATGATGCACTACTAGGGTGGTTTCGTTCTTTATAAAATACGAAATAAGTCAAAAACTTTCAGAAAATGTCTGTAGGAGCTGTTCCGTTATTATAGTCATCGATAAAAGGCATGCACAGCACCTTGACGATTTAGTTTATAATCCTTACATGATTTTCACCAAATATTTCAATAAACAAATTCATAAAACCAAACGAAACTCGACTATTTTTACCGTTGTATAGTTAAACAAAGAAAGCTGCAACTGTTTTATCGCGCGATATTTTCATATATTCTAAATTGTAAGGGGATATTCTAGTCTAGCGTCAAAAAATGCTTGATATAAAAAAAACTATTTTTGTTATAAATTTTTTCATCAGTTATTTATTAATATTTCAAGAGTTTGCAAAAGAGCACAAAAAATTAAATTTCACAAAAGTCCTAATATTTCTGTGCACCATAATTCCATGTGAAATAAGAAAGCATTTTACATGGGTGTCGAAAATTTACGTCTTACTCTGGTACTGACAAATTATTAAATATTGAAATTATTTTTTTGCATAATTATGGCAGCATTAAAACAAGAAGCGCAAACACTTCATTCGTACAATGACATCAAGAATCACAAGAAACGCACAACAAAAAAAATTCCCTTCAAAAATAAAATAGTGAAAAATTATGTGTTTCATTTACACAAATATTTTTTAAATAATAAATAAATATTGGTGGAGATAGCAACAAGTATAATTTTAGGTCATTAAAGAGATAAAAGTAAAATAGTACATTGCTCCATATATTTTTTTTTTTTTATAGAAAGGGAGGACCTAAAATCATGTTTTTACCAGATTAAGAATATATATATTTTTTTAAATATCAAAATCATTAAATTTAATTATATTTCTGCTTTTCGTTTTTAAAAATATTCAGTCGATTTAATTTTGGTTTGATTTATTTTTCTAAATATATTACAAAAAATAAGTATATGTTAAATTATTATGATATATAAAATTTAAAAATCTCTAATAATTAGAAATAAATACCAGATGTTTGTAATAATAATAAAATATTATTCTCTAATAATACACTTAAGTCAAAAATTATGACTCAAATTGTATATTATATACAGTATTTCGCATATTTCATTATTCGCATTTATTCGCATTTATTTACTTTATATACTTCATCGATCACTTAGTAAATCTCCCTCCTGTAGTATAGTTCTAACGCTAGCAATATGTATTGCAATAAACACATATATATTTGCGTTACGATAAATATATTTCTTTGATTTTATCATGATGGAACACACATACATACCTACATACCTACAAAAAATAGCAACAAAACAAAAATAAAGAAATGAGTTTATTAATAGTAAATTTTGTTTGAAATGCCTTAGCTCGTTGCTGATTCAATTTATATATATTAATGATTTTTTAAATATACTCGACCAAATATTAACGCTTTGCCGGCGACATTGGTTTGAATTTGTTGCGGTTTGTTGTTTGTTGCCGTTTCTACTTGCTGCTATATATTCACATTCAAATGTTTTGTCTTAATTTAGCTAAAAGCCTTTTACTCTAGCGTTCTTCGTTAATTATAAACTGAACAATGCTTTATTTGCCTGTAAATTTAACAAGGTTTTTGTTTCTATTTTCTCACCCCCATTTTAGTCACCTCACTGAGCGACTCGCAACATCCACAGCGTACTGCCAAAGCAACAAATGCTACAGCCACCGCCAACACAGCACACCTAAAATCAGCCACCGGTGCGGCAGCCACATCGGCGGCGCACACCACAGCTGCCACATCGAAGGTGTTCATCAAGAAGTCGGGCAGTAACTCGTCGACGCAAAGTTCAAATCGTAAGGACAGTTTCGGCTCATATGATTCACTCAACGATATACTCTCTGAAACAGGCTTGCAGAGCGGCAATGTTGCCGCACAGCGCAAATCGTTGGAGAATAAAAATCTAGATTTGACGGTGAATGCAGCAGACGCCAACAGCCGCTTGGCACTGAAGAAGCAACAATTACAGCAACAACAGCAGCAGCAACAACAACAACAACACTTACAGGAGACAAAGACCATATTGACAAATAACGGTAGTATTACAACAACAACAACAACAACAACAACTAGCATGTCGTCAAGCGTAGCCGCAGTGACAAATGAATTGCGCAAGAGTTTGGAGAGTCTGGATGAAAAGACGAAGACACCACCGCCAGTACTGACGAAGAAGCCCACCGTGACCACGAAGAAACCATCGAGCGTTTCGGGTGTAGCTAGTAAGTTCTATGAATAGTATGCAAGCTTAAATAAAGTTGTTAAGTTTGAAATTTAAATTTCCTTCACACAGGCAATCTTTTCGGCTTTGGCAAGCAAAAGACGAAAGGTACTGAGAGCAAACTCACTACGGCTGCTTCACAAGATTTTGCCGATGGTATGGGCTGTAGCAAGATGTCAGCAAATAGCCAAGGCGAAGCGGTTGTGATGCGCCGTGCCGCCACTATAGCGGTTGAAGACTCCGATTTCGATCGACTAGAGCGCGCGTCCATATTACCCGACATGCGCGCGGGTCGTGTAAAGGCGCCTAAACGACGACCACCTTCGGCGGCCATTAATATAATTGGTGAAAGCAATAATAATAACACAATTTACCTCAATGGTAGCAGCAGCGGTGGCGGAGCATCTGGTGGCGAGCTATCACAAGAAGAAAGCAAACTGCACTCCTCCGATGATAATTCCACAGGTGAGGAGCCGTTGGCAAAACCGAAACCACGTGAATGGGAGAAGAAAAAAGCACCTTGGATGGAGGAACTAAAAGCATCGCAAGTGAAAAAGAAGGCAACTCCCAGTGTGGAGCCGCGCACGCAAGCAACCACCAGCTCGGCAACCGACCGCACATCACGCCTATTAGGCGATGATATCAAAATGACAAACAGCAATCACAACTTTGCCAGCTCCTCTGCCAACACGGCGACCGTAAGCAGCAGCAGCAGTCACAGTAGTAGCAACGCAATCAATAGCTCCAGCACAACCACCACAAAAGTGCAGTCATCCTCTTCGGTTACGTCGAGCGTTATGCAGCAATCGATGACTGTTGAGAGTAGCCAACAACTACTGAAGAAGGAACTAAATTCAAACACAATTGCTGACATCATGACCAAAAGTATGAGCAATAAATTCAGCACTGACTCATCGCTAACGGCTGCGACGACAGCACCGAGCGCCACAACCACCACAATCGCCAGCGTCGCTGATGATGTACGCATACGACCTAACAGCCTTTCGATACGTAATCGTAGTATGTCACCTTCGTTGTTAGAAGGTGGCAGTGGTAGCAGTGCGCGCACAACTGCCATGAAGAGTAACGCTTTTCCAGCATCGGCAGTTGTCAATGAGCCCAGCTCCAATGGCACCGCTTTAGCGACATCCACAGCAACGGCAGCAGCGTTCAGCCAAAATTCAATTGGTACTAATAATCATTATCAGCCGCGGTTCAACAACATCTCTGCGCCTGCAGGCAGTGATAACACACGTATAGGCGAACTGGAACAACGTGTGGGCAAATTAGAGGTGACTGTGGTGCAACAACAGCGAACCATCGATGAACTGATACGCCTGCTGCGCGAGGAGACGGATCGGGTGAAGGTTCTACGCGGCGAACTGGACAAATATGCACAGTGCGTGACGCAAGTCTAATTGTATAGCCATAGTTATACCGTTTGTATGTTGTTAGCGAAATGTAGAGCGGTTTATGCGCTAGTGATGTTCGTTAGTGTGGATGTGCCCCAGTCCCTTACTGCTCTGTATGACAATGCGCTTGCATAGATAAAGTGAAGAGAGCATATTTTTTCTTATTTACTTGCATATTTTACTGCATTCCAATATATGTTATAAATAATTTTTGATTTTCCTTCTTAAATTATAATATGTGACTAATTTAATACTTTTCGGGCATTGTAAAAAAAGTCCCATACTTAACATATAGCAAGTTCGTTGAGCGAAAAATGAACCCATTAATCTTTAAGTAAACCACTTATTTTATTAAGTACAAGTATCTATAACCATATAATAATTTTTTTTTTGTTTGGAACAGTTATGAGTTTGGTTTTGCATGTCTTTTCTGGCTGCGACTACGATTGGATCGTACTACAGTAGTTGAGCGTTATATTCTGCTTTAGGTTAATTGTTTAAATCGATTGCTGAATACAAAAATACTTTGTAGGCATTATTGTAAAAGTGTTAAAAACATAAACGATATTAGTAAACGATAAATGTACCATATCAAAATGATTTTCAATACATTTTCTAAATATAAAACAAGTGAAGTGAAATAAAAATAAACTTATAAAGCAGTACTTAACATAAAAAATGCTCTTCTTTAATATAAATTAAATTAAAATACAAGTTCAACTCGTGCATCGGAACATAAATTTAAGTAGCTAAATAACTAAGTATTTTTCTAAAAAACACCTAAAGTTCATTAAAAGCTACGATTACTATTTTAAAAGTGAGTTGAAGTTAAATTTCTATTTGACCTATGCATCCAAATACAAATGACAAGTGATTGCCATTCTTTTTTGTTAAAATCCCCTAGGTGACGTAATCTTTCAATCATTAGCTCCGTTGCATGCTAATTACCTATAAATAATCAAGACCGATTATGCAGTGTAAAACATTAACAAAATATATTTTCTTTTTATTTTAGCAATTTATACTGCGCATACATTTGTAAAGCAAATTAGCGACCTTTATTATTATTATTAATTTTGTTTATAATATTATTTACAGCAATCATGTACTATATTAAATATACGATTAAATATTATTAGTATATAATACTGAAAGTGAAATAATAATAAAAATTCGTACGAATATAATTTTGTTTTTGTTTATTTTTATTTGCATGTAATGAATTTAAAGTGTTATGATAAATGTGGAACTGGATAATGCAATAATGTTGACTATAATTTATTTTAACAAAAGCAATTTCATTTTATATTCGTTTTTGTTTAATATTTAATTTTCCGAAATTATTGATTTAAAAATCTATATATAAATAAATTTTTTTTTTTAATTTAAATATTGTTCCTTTTATAATGTAAAAATACTATTGAAATATTTAAATATTATGTAAAATGTTTTCGTAAGTTTTCTTATAAATTTCTATTGCTTTAAAATTAAAGGTTTTTAATTTTCTTTAAGATAGAATATTGTATTCAACGCAGGACCAAAGGAGAAAAATTTATTTTTCTTGTTGCTCCTAGGCAGAAAAAGTTACATTTTTTCATTTTATTTAGAATAAAATTATAATATTAAATAATAGTTTTCAATATTTCTTAAAAATAGATTTTTCGAAATTCAATTTGTTTTTCTTCTCCATTTAAGCTTTTTGAATACAGTTTTCAGTTCCGGACAAATACTTGTACATATGTTTGAAGTTCCTTATATATAATATTATTTACATTTATATACATAGTACATAAATGTGTGCACGGAAATTATTTAATGTGCGAAAAAATTAACACATTTCTAATTATAGTGTTTTTACAGTCTTGTTTACAGTATTGTCTTAAATATTTCTATGCTCTTTTTAAAAACTGAAAATACAAATTATTTGTGTTATCTTTTCTGTAAATTTCTCTGTCTATTTGTTTCAAAAATCTTCAGACAGCAACAGGCATCACGTCGTGGCAAATTCGATAATTGGATGTTTTAAAATACGTTGCGATTTTCGTTGGTTGGTTGGAATATTTCCTCAAGTAATTGAGCTGAAAGGGTGTGACCTACAACAATAAATTAAATTTAAAAGTTCGAAATAAAAATCTTTCAATTTAAACGTTAAATAAATTGTTTTATTATTGTAACCATATAAAGAAATTGTAACAAATTATTATAAATATTTATAATGCCAAAGTTCAAAGTAATGAAAGTTCGATTTATTTGTAATCTATTTGAATTAATTAAATAATTCTGACAATCTGTTAACTTACAAATGTGCTTAATACCATACAATAGTTATTTAAGTGAAATTCAACAATATATTAAAGTAATTATAAAATATATATTTTATTAAAGTATGTTTTTAGAAAGAAATACTTTAAATATCACACAAAAATGGACATTATCTTAAAAAAGATTATAAATAATATACACTACTGAAACTTATACCTACAGGAATACTTACTAAAAATACAACAATATAAACAAATACATAAATTTTTTTCCACAAGTGTGGTTTAATTTGTAAAAACTAAAGCAGGAGAGCTTTGGGCAATAAACTTAATAAAATAAAAAAGAACTCCACAAACGCTATATATATGTTCGCATATATAACTATATAAATATCAATATATTATATGGAAGGCTGCATTAATAAATCTGGGAAAACTTCTTATTTTTTAATAAATATTTTTCATTGAGATGTAGCCTTTTTATTTTAGTAACCTTACTATTTTTTTGGTTATATTTAGATAGTTTCCGATGTAAGCTTCAACAAGTTCTAGTATATCCAATAATATCAAAATTATCAATTTAAGTTCATATGTGCATTTTGTATCTGCTTGTATGTTGATTAATCGTTCAAAAGTAATTCCTTGTCAAATTTTCAACCGAAACTAGAAAGGTCTTGAAAGTTATAAAAGTTCTAGATAATTTTGCTCCCTTATAAGCGATCATCAATAGAACACTCGCTAAAATAAAAATATGTTTGCACAACAACAACACAAACCCGATTATATTTTTCAAAACTAATTTTTATATTAAATTTAGGTACCGAATACAAGCAATACACACTATGACATATATATATATCTATGATATATATATGTGTATATATCTATGATATATATATGTATACATATGAGTCTATGAGGTTTAACAGCTAAAGTTTCGTTAAGAGTCTTCGTTTATAGCTATAAACATAAACTTAGTACTTATCAAATGAAAATTTTTTAAGTGCAAATCCAAAGAGGATGAATGAAATTGCGGAAATAGTTGAAGCCATTAAAGAACGAGAAAGAAGAGAGAGGCAACGGATATCTTAGTTAGCATTAAATTATAAACAAGTATGCGGACTAACCTCTCTAAAAATGATAAAGTTTGTCCAAGAAAATTTTAATTATAAAATGTCAGAATAATATAAATAGTCATGGAGTCACACTCCACTGACCTCCATTTATTTGTTATTTTTCTGAATTCAGTATAGAAGCGTTAAAAGGTATCGACTTTTCCAGTATGGGCTGTTATATGTATATTCAAAAAGAATAATATTTGAATGCTTTTAATGCACAGTTCACGAAGGATACACTTCAATACTTACGATTTCGCAATATTCCCTCAAGACTTAAACCAGAATTCTTTGAATACTTATTTGATAGGTTTCTAAACCAATTTTTGGTTATAATATAGAGATACAAAAGGGATAATCCCCCTTTACCTTCTGAGAAAGGTTTTGTATAGGCAACACTTATATATTTAAAATAATATTTTTCGAAAAAAATAAATTAGTACCACACATTTACTTCTCATATAAACAGCACTATTTTTGAAGTACCCAATATTGTTCATATTAAATTGTTCATGTTTAGATATTGATGAATTGCTAATTTTTTTTTGGTATTTCGTTAAACAAGCTTGAAAGTAATCCAGATTAAATATTGTTTTGGTGTCTTAATTTTTTAATTTTAAGAATTTAAAAAGCACTACTTATCATAATTATTAGCTTTTAGAAAGCAATATTGCGCATATATTTTTATTGTACATATTTGTTTCGCATATCAATTAAATGTTTATTAGAATAAAGTTTTATTTCACTTTCATTAAATACCCGTAATCTCCATTTATTTATGTTTCAAAGGATACAAAACGTAAACTAAATTAAAGAAATTAAAATAATTTTAAAGTTATTCTGTATATATTAAAGATATAGTTTAGTTATTACAATTACTTAATGATACTGTTGGAAAATATCTAAACATTTTATATGAAACTATAAGAATATTGATTACAATATATTTACGTGATTTTAAAATAAAGTATGCAGGACAGATTACATATAATAAATAAGTATTTATATATTCAAACACATAAATTTAACTAAATATTAAGAATATTATGTAGCTTAAAATTTTATTTTTATATGTATGCGAATAATTTGAATTTGACACATAAGCGTAGATGCTGACTAAAAAAAGATATCTGAGATATAAAATAAATTAATTTCTAGAACTCAAATTTACATAAATCCACAAAAACATTTTTTTCAAAAAAAAATCTAGAAATTAGTGTATTTCAGTGAACTTTGTATTACCAAAATGATAAGTTCATATCTGGATATAAAAAGCGAAATGTGTTACACAAAGTTGACGCTAGATATAGCATATATAGCAGTAAAAATTTGCGACTAAAATTAAGTACGCTAACTAAAGTATACATAATAATGTATTTACTTCTACATTTGATGTCGATACGCGTATGCAAAATGTTCAATTAATATGTATTGTACATATAGGTACATATAATTACCAAAAATAAACTCAATTTGAATACAGTAAATTCGTGTTCTTTATAAATAAATACATACTTGGTGAAAAAAAGACGAAAAAATTTGTCAGCTAATAAATGTTTGTATGATAAATAACCTATGGCAATTCTACTCCCTCTAAACCCCACCTTACCGTAATAACCTTGACGTGTTTAGCGCATTAAATGTACTGTTTCTTATTTTTAGTTACTAGTATTCTATTGTTGTTTTACCACTTAAATAAAATTATGTGAGGAATTTTAATACGGTTTAAAAAATATATAAACACTTTTGAAAATAACAATAAAGAGTGGTTTTTATTTTAAAATCTTTTTTTATTCTATATAGTATGTGGTACTTCCACATACATGGTATATGTTTGGGAGCACTCTGGTGTCTCATTTGATATTGTTGGTGTTAAAAGCTTAGAAATTATTCGTTTTATCCAAAAATTAAGCTTATTAAAAAAAAAACTCTAAAATATTTTGTAGATGGGTTAGAAACGTTTACCTCAGCTATAATACTTAGGCAATGATTGTATTTTGTGATGATCACTATATGACTAATTGAGGCTATCTGATGGAGTTCTCTAACCGATTCATGACAACGAGGTTATTTCCTTCTGAAATAAGCTACTTCAGAAAGAGTCTACTAAAGTATTCTTGTCTAACTCTTGAACGATTGTTTAAAGTCGATTAATCCACCTCATCACTCCTTTTACAGCAATTAGGCACAGAAATCTTCTGAAGGGATTATGCTAGTTAAGAATTTTGAAAAGATTAATATTTTTGTCTTGAAGTGCAATTTTGGTCCTAAAAGTATTATTCAACTGATAGAATAGTGAAAAAAAATTCACTATCAAATCCGTTATAGTGTTGGAACGTTCGGGTCAGTCAGCTTCAGCAAGTAAAACTTTTCTCGGAACTGTATTTTCAAATCGGGCGACTATGGCCTTTAGAGTCTATTACATGTATCCAATTGAATTTATAACAGCAGCTCCACATGAACATTTTCTAGGAAACACTACGTATGATCTTTTTGTTATTATTACAACTTTTTTCAACAATTTACTGCTAACTTTTTCAGCAAAAAAATTTACCTTTTTACAAGACCGTTATTTTACGACTAATTAATGTTAAGGTGGACACACATGTTGTTTACCAGCAAATCTTATGCAGATTAAAATCTCGTTTTTAATTTTGTTTCAGATAACACAAATTCCTAGTATCACCAGGCCCGTAGAGCCTGCCAGAAAAAGATATCTCCGGAGACCGGTCCAGTAGCACCATTTTGTATCAAAATGTCAATAGACAAATTTCTTGTACACCCAAATACAGTTTTAATAAAGTCTGGTAGAGAGAAATTCGATTCCGTTTTCCTTACTGCCAAAAAAATGGGTCAAAATTGGACCTTTTTTGAGGGTTCTAGGCAAGCCCAACCCCTTAAGTGTATCTGTCAGCGAAATCCCGAAATCAATCTTATTCATGAAGGTCGGTTTAAGGTTTATCACTTCTACAAGATCAAGTTTCACTAAAATTTATTAAATAAATCGCTAAAACCCAAAACTCTTTAAACTATAAAGACCTATTTGGAATTTAAAGACACTGAAGTTAAACAATATAGTATATAAACTTGCTTCAGAAGATTAATTCGTAGCTAATATCTGAGTTGGAGTAAAATGCGTACTTTGTTGCAAACAGAGATGCGCCTAAAAGCATATGCTCAAAATATTTTAATCATTCTAAAAGCCTTACTTATATATCCACAAACATACATGTTTTTTTTACAAATCACAAAGAAGCTGCACTTGATACCCTCTAAGACAGTATTTAAGTAAGGCAAGAGATATTTATGTACATATTTATTCTTATACACTATATAAGCATATTTGAAATTTCGCCACTGACACTAAGGAGTCAAAGAGAATGAATAGTTGTATTCGCCCGCGGTATATTATATATGGCGACAACTACACTCCAACGGTCTACTTGAAAAGCCGGTCAAAAGTGTGGTCACACTATGACACATGGTGTTACTATCCGTCCGTTCGTTCATTTGTCTGTCCCTCCGCTCGGTTGGTTTGTTTCGATTCACTTCGATTTTTTTTCGTGTAAGCATAGCGAATCAACTGTTGTTGTTTTTGTTGTGACAGCGATATGATCAACTGTCACATAATTCGTTATTATAATTATTTGATAATTGTGCGCTTAATTGAAAAATTATTCCCCTTAGAATTGTAGGGGCTTTTTTTGTATGTATATACATACACACGGGATTGTAAGTGTACTGCTTGTTGCCTATTGGCCAAGTTAAATGTTAAGTAGGGGGATTATTATTAAGAAATTGACACATACAAACACTTAGAGTATATGCTGTTAATTCCAGTTTGCAAATGTGCGGATTTTGTGAGATATTTCTTGCTACTGACCGGGGTATTTGCCAATAAGTATATTTGTGCAAATGTATGTGAGGCTGATTACCAACCGAAAGACTTAAGACACGAACTCGATATCTGAATTTGTGTTAAACGGCTTTGATATGTGTTGACACGTGCAAGTGTCGATGTGCCTGTGGTATAAGCTACTTGTAGTTTTAAACAACTATTAAAGATTCGAGAATGATTTATGAAAATCATAATTTCATCATCATCAATATATAATAATTGCCCATACGATAATCCTTAAAAGTTGGGCACAATAAACGGTGGAATTTCTAGGCTTAGAGTAAATAGTGATCGACATAAAATGATACTATAAGAACACCCAGTTCAGTCACTTACTTTTTTTTGAGCCATATGCAAATATAGCAATGATGCTTGGTATGTGTGTTGTATGGGCTAAAGTATGGGTGACTATTCTATATAACTTTCAGATGATTTGTGTCAGATGATGCTTGTGGCTCCCAGCAGTAAATTTAGTTACTAAGGGAGCCGTGTTTAAAAGGCGTTAATAAATACAAACCTCTGTATTAATACATAGTATTTATTATAATTCAGGATACCGAAGCAAATTAAACTCTCAGGCTCCCTATTTACGACATACTGAATCCAGACAGAGATGATGACGAAAGTAATTATTTCTGTAGTCAAAGAAGTTGACTTGTCTAGTAGCTCTCTCCCTGCCACCTCCATCCGAATAGCACATTTTCTGGTCTCTTGAGCTCTAAAAATTATTATTTTTAATCCAAATAGGTCCAAATTGGGTACTAAATGAGTAAACAAACATCATCAGAAGTTATAAAATTAGTTATGGAAAGAGAAATGAATGTTTATAATTAGCTCATACATCTCTGATAGATGTTGCGCTCATCTGCTCTTCTAATTTGTGATCTACCCAGAAGACTTGAAGATTCTACTTGAAGATCTCAAACCGCACTCCAAATAAAGCACTGAAAAATCGATTTCATGTAAGTATAAGTCAGACTCGGTTTCCTTTTATCAATCGGGATAGGAAGTGTTTTTATTTTGTTATTCCTAGCAACCAAAATGCAGTTTACAAACGGGAGAGGTTTGAAGATGGATATATTTATTGTAGTAGGAGGTAAAAAATTAACAATTGAAGTTATGTTACTTATGCCGGTATATTAAAAAGCGATGTTCTCTAATTATTACCAATAGAATATGGAAGAAACACCTTTACAAAAAAGTAAGAGTTATCTACATTGGAGCGCATCATTTATCCAGCGATTGGGGAAAAGTAAATGTGTATACTAAATTGGATTTTAAATGGGCTGCTAACATTCTTAGGCAAAAGAATAAAGTTCAAAGAGTTGTTTAAGAATATAATTTTTCTCAGAATTTGAAACGCCTATGGGAACTTCAGATGCTTTTATCGCAACTTATTTGTATCTTGAATCTTTAGACTTCAAAACTACTTGAGTCATTGTGTTAATATTTTAACTTTTTGTTTTAATATTTTGCCTGAACGAATATATTATTTAATTATTATTATATATTATATATTATTTAACATAGTTTAGCATAAGATTGCCACCATATAATGTAAAACTTAAATAAAATTAAAATATTACTAAAGGCTACTTAAGAATTAATAAAAAGGTTACCAAACGTAAGTTATACTGAACATGTTTCGGCATGTTGAATATGCTAATACTAGAACTGAACAATAAAAAAAAAATATATATTTTTTTTTGCTTTACACATATTTTTATCATTAATCCAAATTGTGTACAAATTATTTTGATACGTTATCAACTCCAATATGATCTTTCTGCAGCTGAGATGAGATTCTCTTAAAAGTCGACAAGTGCTATCTCTAAATAAGAGCCAAAGAGCGGGAAATAAATTCATAAGAGTTGTTTGCTCTAAGAGAATTTCATAAAAATAAAATGCAAAATATTAGATCTGAGATTGCGCCACAGAGGTGCAAAACAAAAAAACTGAACACAATTAAAATAAGCAGTTAAAGAACGAAAACAAGAAAATTATTAATAGCCTGGCAACAAAAAAGAGTGAGAGTGATTTTCCTATTGCCACCGCAACAACTGAGCTGAGGGCGACGTGAAGTCATAAAGTGGTCAAAGTGGTCAAAGTGGTCATAGGAAATACAAGTATTTGACGGTTTGTACATTTATGCACATGTGTGTGTGTGCTTGTGGTTCAAAAACCTGCACATGTGTGTGTGTGCGAACTTATGTTTAATATGTAAGTGGCCAATTCAAGTGAACTTGAAGTCGCGATTTGGCTTGAGCACAAGAAGTGCTATTAGAGCAGTCACATTAAGACGGCTAATAAAACAACAACAACAACAACAACAACAACAGCGAAAACAACAAAACAGTAGTAACATTGCAACAACAAATATGCAATGAGCGCATATCGCGTATCGATCTGTTGAGAGCACTCAATGCAGTACCAGTTCAAAGTGCTTTGCGATCTCCAGTGGTTGAGTTAATGCAGCATTAGCAGCACCAACGGTAACTGCAACCATTGTTGAGGCGAACTTTTTCGATATTCGCCGAGTTTATTGCAAGTGCTAACTTTACACTCTGTTTGGTTTTCGCGAGTGCCATGTGCTAACATGCTTGCGCTTAAATTTTTGTTGTATTATTTTGTTGTTGTACGAGTTTTGCTCTGCATTTTGATACGGTCCAGCACTGCGTTACTCCGCTCAACTGTTATGAGCGTTATTTCTGCTCGTGCTGTTGTTTGCCATTTATCGTGTACCTTTGCCTTAGCCTTTTCCGTTTTCTTCTGAGACTTGGTCTTGGTCTTGAGCACATATTCTGCAGATTACAATGCGGCTGGTCTAACTGGCACACATACACACACAAATACATACAAATTTGGACTTGTGCGCCAAGTTTTGCTATCAGTTTCAGTTTTAGTTTATGTCTCAGATCGTTTTAGTAATTCAGTTAAATGCGGACGCTGAAGCGATTCGGCCGCAGAACTTGACTTGAACGGAAAGCATAAAAACACTTCGTCGTGACGACAGCAAAAGCAGTGCATAAGCGCAACAGTAACAGCAACAGCAACATCAGCAGTGACGGTGACTAGACTAGAAAGACGACTGTGCTAGCAATAATCAACATCAACAACAAACACATATCTCGTTCGAGTGCTCTAAACGAATTCAGAGAATTTTGGCGTTTTTCTTGTCATTTTTCGATGTTGAGAATTTTCGTATGTTATTTTGTCGTAACAAAAGCACTTTTTCTAAGTACAATTGGTTTGTTAGTAGTCTTCTTTGCTGCTTTACGTTATGATGAAACGTGCGCATTAGGAAAAAAATTTTTAAAAAATCATAAAAAATAATAATAATGCAAAAGTAAAAGTCAATGCAACCAGCGATAAACGAGTCAAACAAGCGCTGGGAACAAATTAAATATAAATTATATATACACATATATTGATAATTGCAAATCACGCATTTGTATGTGTGTAGTGAGAGTGTGCAAAAAAAGTTGAAGGTGGTGACAAAGTGAACACACAGCTGAAAACCGATTTAAGGACATTTTAAACCAACAACAAAAGGCCGCAACGTGTTAATTAAAGCAGAAAATTTTTTAAAATTATTCGAAACAGTCAGTTAGATTCAGTTTTCAGAGTGTGTGCCGCACGCATTTTAAAGCATATCACGTATGTAAAATAAACGCTAATATTTTTCACAAATATTTCGTAAATTTGCAATTAATCGAAATACGCTGAAATTTGTAACAGAACGAAAAATACAACAAAATAAAATAAAACAGAAAAAAGAAACTTGTGTAAATTCGAAAACTTGGTCAAGTGAATGGGAAGGAATTTGTGGGTAGCAGTAGAAAACATAATTAAGCACAAATAAGACACAAAACAAAAGAAAACAATAAATAACATACGCAAGGCGCAAAAAGCTGCATAAATCTCAAATCAGTCAGTTAGTTAGTTAATCACTCAATCAGTCAGCAGACTCTGGCATTCAGAGCGGCGATAAAAAAAAACACGAAATTTGTACAATACATTGCGAAACCCCGTTGCAGCCATATTTATGCCAAACAATTACACATTTTGAAGTGCTTAAACACAACAACATTGCAAAAAAATTAAAAGAAAAAGGTATTTTGAAAAACATTTACGTTTAATAAATGCGATAGTTAAAACAATAAAACACCAAAACGTAAAACACCGAAATTGTGCCAGAAACAGCAACAACAATTTGACAGTGTAACGTTGGAAATCGTACAGCGCATCCGCGACACTCAGCTGCTTTGTACGCTTACAGAATTTCGAACGCAACTCGAAGTGCTTTATGTGTGACACACAGCGAAATCCGCAAATAAACAAAATACAATCATATTACAAACGTATATTACGAAAACCAACAATAACAGTACACTCAGCAAACTCAGCAAACTCAGGTTCGTCTTAAAAGTCGCGTTGAAACATCTTCGGTTAATGGCGGCTTTCCACATGAAAATTTTCTCGCCAAATAAATAAGCCACCGACTTGACACTAACTGCATTTTGAGAACCACAAACAACAGCGCTGCATAAAACAAAACATCTTCAACAAAAATTAAAATAAAAAATCAAACACTAAACATTAAATACACAAAAGCATCTTCTTCGGAATTTCAAATGCAATAAATTTGGGATTAACCAGCTGCATTAATCGCAACGGTGGCGTCAACGGAAATCGCTGGTTCAATGTTGCGTCTGCGTTTTGTTGGTAAGTTTTGCTGTTGTTGGCGCAAAAAATTGCAAAATTGCAAAATTGCAAAATCACAAAATTTAAATTTAAGCGAACCCTCATTGCATTTGGAGAATCACTCCGCATTTACTTAAAGTAATTTTGAACATTTCAATCCATTAAGATTTCTGTGCTGTACGCGACAAGTCCCAAACCGCCATGATGCTGCAAAATTTAGTTTAAATTTCTTTGTGTTTTTATTGTTTTTGCTTATTTCTGCCCATTTCTGCTTATTTCTATGGCAACAAGGTTTATTAAATACATAACATACATAATAATATTAATTTGAAATTATCGACGCGACCATTGCGACGCGCACCGAGTCGTTGCAAAGTAATCGATCAGCTACACTCACTAGTACCAAGAGTTTGTTTGTGGTGCCAGCGCTACAGCTGCTACCTTATTGTTGCCACACCACTTTTGCGGCACTGTGTGTTGGAAGCGTGAAACTTTTTACAAAAAATATTTCCTTTGCTATTATAATGCTAGGTAGTCTCATTTGTCTCATTTATTACAGTAAAATGTGTATATTCTGAAAATAACTGGCATGCTCTCGTCTCGCTTATGCTGTTCTCTACTTTTTTGAATACTTTTAGTGTTCACTACGACCTAACGGATCTATTCTTCTCCATCCTGGAATCCTACATATTGTCACACTTAAGGAAATTAAAACATAAGCACGAAGTTTATTAATATCTTCCTACCAGCGCCTTATTGAAAGTTATTTTACTAGCATTATCTAAACCATTTTTTACAAATATACATCATTTAGATGAACACCGGGTGGGTGTCTACTTTTTCAAACATCAATAAAAATTTGCCGCTCAACTAGATTATTCTATTCGATTCGACTAATTTAGTCAATTATTGGGGAAAATTCATGAAGTAACTAAATTAAGGAAATGTGGGCAACGTATTTTTTAAATTTCACACGTTTTTAGCCTGTAGAAAAAATTCATTGCCGTGTTTTATTCCAAATTATCAGCAAAAACATAATCTTAGTTTTCTTTGAATACCTGATGGTAACTGATTGTGCTTTTGAAAAATCTCTTCAACTTTATCTCTTTATTCGATGAATCAATTTTCTCAAGTTCGTCTGGAACATCGTTTTTCTCCAACTTTCCGGATTTAATTATTATTTTATAAATTATAGATTTCTTAATTTTTTTGTTCTAAATTACCTAAGAGTGAAACAGTATAAATTTTTCTATAAAATATTTCAAGTTGATCACTTAAATTACTTCCATTTGTATTGTGAATGAATTGATTTAATAATTTCTGAAAAAATGAAATGTTATGTAAAAACGTTGCCTAATTTTTTTGGAAAATTAAATTTGTAATAAAATTTACCGAATGTTATATGTCATGATATATAATTCAATTGGAAAAATCTCTTTTTGATGGGAAAAAGCCTTTTCGAATTGAACAGGCTAGGTGTGCTCCACCAAGGAATGTAATCACAATTTCGTAACTTGTATGTTTGTGCGTTTTAACTCGAATGAGAGAATGTGTAAACAGTCAACAAATTTTTTTCATAAAAACAATGAACCTTTTTCAGGCAAAGTTCAGGCTAAAAGTGCATAATTCTCTGGCCTTACTATCTCACAGCCATTGCAATAATCATTGCTAAGGGATTGCATGTTGTATGTCTAGTGCTCCATATGAGAGGAATAGCTATATAAAGCTATCAGCTAATTTCTCAGGAATTCTATTGCTAAATTAAACTTTATGAGTATCTTATCAATGAGAACAGATAGGCTGGTTTAAAGGCGAATTAGCTCGTTAACGTCGAGATTTGGTTTGTTGAGGCATTCTCCTCCCGAAATTCCAAGACATTTTGATTGCGATCTTAATTAAAGAAATTTATTGAGTTTGTCTCCTTCAAGTAGAAAAATATGTAGCGATATGAGAACATATTTCTTACATATGAATTGATTTCTAACTTAGTAATTATTTTTGTAAATTATATTGCAATTTCGTCTAGAGGGAAAATAGTGCTTATATTAAATTTCAAATTTCTCTATGTTCTGCGTGCGAAAATTGCGGCACTGGTTGAAGAAAACTAACTACAGTTATGCAATGAATTGTTGAATTGTTGAATTGTTGAAATGGAACGAAGTACTCTGTTTAAGGACTAAATATTTATACAACATTTAAAATAAGAAAACGCTTCTATAAAAATATTTCATATACTGAATAATTCAATTGCGAGCAAAATTATTTGGAGGAAACTATTCAAGGATGCAAAAAGTATGCATAAATAAAATAATGAATTGACCGACCATCTCAATAAATTACAGTTTTGTTATGATTCTCAATAATAATATTTTTTTAATTCCAATCATATTCACCAAATAGTTTAAAAAACGCAAAAATTCACACCAATTCAAATAAATAATAATAATTTAGAACCACTGTAGCCGTGTTATAGTGGTGTCAGCTGGCCTTCTCCGCTACAAGATATTGCCATTCCTGCACGTTGCTTTGTGTTGCAGCGCTTACTGCTTATGACTACTGTAGCACCAACACAAATACCATAAACGAACATAAATATAAATATGCAAGCACATATGTGCGATTACATTGTCATATAAATACAATTAAGCATAAACAATTTCATATTTCTGTGAATATATAAATATATCCCTGTGTGATTGTTCGTCGCTGGAACAAAAGAAATGCCATTGTAAAAAGAACAAATTTGCTGCACATTCGTCGAGCGCGCCAGATTTGCCCCCGAAAAGCGTGAAACCGAGAGCTGTGCAACTCAATAGCTTAAAACAAAGAGCGCATAAAGCCCATAAAACGGTAAAATCAGGGCAAATGTGCTATGCAAACAAAAGACTTCAGACAAAAACGCGGCGCTATCTATGTGTATGTATGCTGGCATATATACACTTATACACACTTATACTCACATACATACTCTCTTATATATATATATAAATATAAACCGTATTGCTTGTATAAGCTCACTTATATATGTGCGCGTCTGTGTACGCCTCAAGGTCATGGATGAAAGTACAAGCCAATCGAATAGATTTATGGATTTCGGGCGCGCACAAGTGTCGATTTCAACGCATTGCCACAGTGGGTAACATAAACAGATGCAAAATTTAGCTTGTTACACATTTATGTTATTTGCATATTTCTTTTCTGGTATATTCGTACAAATTGGAAAATCAATTGAAATTTGTGGTTGCTCATGAAACACATACACACACACACACACATATATATATATATATATATATATATAAACGAAATTCTTGCGTGTGTGCACGCTCGCCTACTAAGTATGTTAGTGGAGTAGCGTGCGATAGGAAGTGCCTGAGCGAATGATTGGCAGGCGTGTATGGCATGAAAAATGAAATGAAGCACAAATTCGTGGGTAACAAAAACAATAACGCCCAATAAAAACACAATACATACATACATATGTATTAATTATGCATTGCAAAAATTTTCAGGCAATTTTTGTTATTTTATTTTTTATTTAACAAAAAAAAATGCTTATCAATGGCAATATTATGAACTAAATTTGGTCAAAATGCAAACAAATACCAACTAGCGTCTATATATAGATGTATGTATGTAAATAGTGCACTAAGAAACTTTTAGGATTGACAGTATATATATACATGTGTCTGTAATAGTAGTACATTTTAGCTAATAATATGTTTAGTTTCAATTGCTTTGGTCTTTTATCGCTTGACGATTACACACACTAGGAGCAGCGGCGAATGGCAACAGCGGCGCTAGTGTTATGTTAGCCATTGTGTGTGCGGTATTAGTGCATGATAGTCAATTCACTACACTATTTGTTGTTATTGCTTTCGAGTGTTGCTTACATGCGGTCGAGTCAAATCAAAAACCAATCACTGACAGCTACGCTATGTTACCAATAAATATGTGTGTATATAATTATATAAATATGTGCGAGCGTGTCAGCTTGATCTTATAAGTTTACATTACACACATACAAGTATTTATAAATATTTTCGCGTGCACACATGCACACATACGCGATATGAACACATTATAAATACTTGCAACAACACGGCGCTCTTGCACTCCGCTTATTACACACGCTGCCATATATATGCTTATACATATATACTACAATATATATATTTAAAGCAGTTATTGGCATTTGAGTGATGTTAGTTACAACAACATTAGCTCCGCAGCGCTGCTATTGTTGGCGCTATTGTTGCTGTTGCTGCTGTTGCTGCTGTTGTATCTGCTTTGTTTTAGTTGTTGCCGCCGCTCGTTGGCTTGTATTGTTGTTGAGCAAGTACGTGTGTACTTGCCGCATATACATTTCATTACATATTTATATTATTGTATGTGTATGCATCTAGCTACAATTTCATAAATGTACAGGCAATTGTGCACTGCAACAGCTATGTTGCAACATGTAATGCAATGCCGACAAGCGGGTTTGTTTGAGAGTGAAATATACAGAATTTAATAGAGAATATTATTTCACGAATCAAATTAAAAATTTATGTTTATTTGTATATACGTGCGTAAAATATAAATTTTCTAGATTGCTAACTATTAATATTCATTTTGTTGTGAAGGTTTAAGATAACAGAAACTGGTTTCAAGAATCTTTCCAACATTTTGCTTTAGTATTTATCAGCTGTGGTAATTTTGATTGGAGAGTTTTAATTATTTGAAAAGTATGCTGGTTTTGCGCTCAAACTGATTAGTGTGCTTCAATTCGACGGGCTTGTTTTGATATATCCAAACCTTGGTTACAATATGTTCTAATATGGAGAATGTTCAAGACGATACAAGGTGTATATTTGTTGTTTCATTGAATCAATTGTATCAATGTAAACTATGTCAAAGTTACGATCACTATCTCAATTTTTAAAAGTATTCTTTTCCTTAAAATTTTGATTTTAAAAATTTCTAAAAAAAAGTAGCTTAGCAACTAGACAAACTGTGCAAACATTATACATGACAACCGGCTACTTAACATAGACAATGTATTATGTATTACTAGCAACTCTCTAATGTAGATATGCAAATGCCAAATATCAATTGTCTTAATATAAAGTTCTGTGATCATTACTGAGCAACTATCATTCACTTTTCATTTTTTCACTTTTTTTCATCATCAAACTTTTTTCTCTTAGTTTTTATGAGAAATTATGATATAATGTTATTTTATTTCGATATGTTTCTTTTCATATAAACTAAGAAGTACTCAAATAAAAAGCACATACATAGTTTGAGATGGCGATTGATAAAGCATCTTACCACAAGCTGCCTTGCATAAGCTTTTAGTAAACTTATCGTACTCCCAAAGAAAGATTCCCCTTGTAAGTTACATTTTTGTTATGGCAGAGTCCACAGAAAATGTCAATATCCAATTTTGGATTATTATTACGATATTGTATTTGGTTTTAGTATCATTGATTGAAGGTTTTTCGAAGATAGAAAATTTGGATTTTCGGATTTGTAATTTATTCGAAATAAGCTACTGAATTTTCTGTTTTTTGTTTTTTTGAAACTGTACGGAAAAATATATTATAATCCTGTTGGAGGTCTTGTTTATCATATATATATCCTTCTATAAGAATCCCTACTATTATATAAAGTTTTTTAATTGGAAAAAAGTGTCTAAACACTCTTATTAACATCTCTAATCTAAATTCTAAATCAGGTACTCTCCGACAATGAAAATGAACTCTTCTGACAAAGTTTATTAAAACTGTCTTCTGGAATCCAGCTTACCATTATGAAATAAGTTCTATAATGAAATCATTATGTTTAGCTTCTTGTAAAAAATTGTAGCATTGACCATTATTTTGTTTAATCAATTCGTAGATGACCGTCTAATCAATCAGGTTTTCATGAAATATACCAATCCTGAACTAAGGATTCTCTAAGAATTTCGCAATGCTACGCTTTGTTCAAGAAAAAAGAAATAGTGACATCCTCCAAATTTTGGCACTGAAGTTGGAACATTCCTAATTTTGATTTTAAAGTTAATCGGTGAGTGGTAACTGACCCTAGCGCTTCCATTAACGGATTATTTGTGTTTCTTGACTATATGAGTGTTGTTACTACAACTTTTTACATGCAACCCTCGAATTTTTTATTTACACACGTTAAGTCCAACGATTTTCTTTAATAATTTAACTAAAATTTTCCACTGGTCTATGAAACTTGTTTTGATTGCCACAAACAAGATGTGCATATCTGTGTAAATTTTGCTTATATTATTTCAATTTGAACAAACAATAATAAAAACAAGGCACAGAGCGATTGGCAATAAATGCACGTAAAGTGATTAATTGTTGCAGCTAAAGCAATCTCTTGAGGCGCCTAGCAAAACACCAATACAAGTGCGCACTATACTACTCGAATAAACAAAGCAATAAACAGACGTTGAAGGTGCATTCCATTGACAAACAACAACAGACAGAAGCCACCAACAAGCAGTTAAAATTAAATATAAAGAATGCAGAAAATTTTTAAAAATGAACACCAACAATCTCCCTTCTCTATTGGTGAATCGCTGCTTGGAATTGTTGACGTTGCACTTGTGCTGCTTTTTATTGCTTAGCAACAATATAAACTCAAGTTTAAAATCATAAAATTAAATACAACTTGCACTAAACACTTAGTATAACAGGTAATTAGATCTGGTTATTGGCGAAACGTAGCAATGACAAGCCTAAAATTAAAATTAAATTATATCAATAATAAACGTTTAATTACACGTATAAACTTACAAAAATTGTACTAATCAAAAGGCGTCTATTAAACACCCAAGTGCAATAAACTCCACGAATTTCATTCAAATAAAATGTCAACAAATCATACAATACAAAAGTGCAAATAAAAAAAATATATCACAAAAAACATTTGTAAGAAAGGAATTTATGCTAAAAAAAACGGTGCTATTAAAAAATTCGTCAGCTAAATGCCATCAAACATTTGTATTGCCGGTATAAATCACCACAATTAGAGGCCAAACAAATGTCAGCGCTCAAACGAGATACCCATGGTACATGCTAGTGCACACATACGCATAGTCGAATGCCAACAACAGCAACAATAGCAATAATACCGTATACAATAGCAATCGTATTTTCTTTTGCACACCGCTTTGCGAAGTGTGCGCGAGTAATGGTTGGCGGTGGTAGCCCATTGCCTTCTGCGACGGCGTGCACCTATGTGTGTGTGATCGAGAAATCGCACGCACTCATTGCCAGCAGGTGAGCTGCCTCTGCAACAACCCAATGCCTTAAAAAAACTGCAAATCAGCTGACACAGCAGCGAGAGCATTGACAATTTTTCCAGTTTTTTGCTTTTGTCGTGTGTTACTCATACGCACTGTACTTTCAAGTGCACTTGTACTCAAGCCAACGGAGCTGAAATTGCGTAAAGAGCGTAAAAATTTAATTTTTTCTATAAATTTTTTGTTCCTTGTCGCATGGAGTTGCACTTTTTCATTATAATTTGCTAAGTGTTGTAGCTCGCAGCACATTCAGCAGCTGTTTATAATTTACGAGTTCACAGACTTACTCAAATTCTGCATGGGTTTTAATAAAAATTCGTTTATAAACTGCTGTTCTTCGATTTGACTCTACTGCATAATTTTGCCTTTTCTGGCAAATTCCTAATTTTTTAATTGTATTATTAGCATATGTTTTTGGTCTAAGAGGTGATTGCGCTAATTTTTCATTCGTATCATGCTTGACTTTTAGCCATGGTCATTTTGAGGGTAGTGAGAAAATGTTTTATGAGGTGTTTAACATGTATTGAAAAGTTGGAATGTTGTTTATGAATAATGTCAACACTTAAAGTGATTTCATTTGAGTCCTTTTAGTAAGCGATATTTTCGAACTCAGTACATTTTTAGGTCACTGAATATCTTATGGCTCTGGATTTTACCATCATTTCATCAGGATTATTTATTTGATTATGTTATTTATTTGTTGTGTACATACATCATTCTCTGACCCGAATATACCGAAATGAAGCTACTAAATATAAATATCTTCATGAATAAAGAGGCTGCCAACAAAATTGAAGGCGGGAAGAGAGAGTAGGTTGTTTGAAAGGTCTTTTATACATTCGTTTCCCTTTCCTAGTTTGGGATCATCAATGAACGAGATGATCAATAATAATTTTTCCCTTTTTAGCCTTATAGGCGGACTATACAGTTTTCCATTTTTGAATAAGTTTTAAGTCTTAAACTATTCAAAAAAGTCCTTTGATACGTATCTCACATCATGCTATCCTTTCCTCGAAATCATTGAAAACTTAAGGGAAGCTAAATGTTTATAGGATTAACAGCGTTATTATTCTTGGAATTAGGCTCTTCTTGTGAAGGGAATTAATTATTAATAATAAGATGTTAATCTCCTTTTAACCAAACCTTCGTAATGTCATGCTTTTTGCCATGTATATCCATTGAAAAAATTACAGCAGCCTGCATCGATTCGCCATTTCTCAGCACGCTATCTTTAGAAGCTGCTCTCTTTTAAACAAATGTACAGCAACAATATTAGTGAGTTGAACTCGATACAAAAGAGTATGCGGATAACTCACCAAAGTGGTATAACCGCTTTCTTCAATACTACCAAGCTTCGTTTTGCAGATTTTTGACAAGTTTTATTATCATGAATTATTTAAATGAAAAATTACTGTCAAAATTGAAAAAAAATTTTTATTTATTTATTTAAAAATTTGAAACTTGAAATAAAATTAAATCTCTATAGGAAATGTAAGGCATGAACGCTGCCCGACATCAAGGGGTCACTCGAAGATGTTCTTTCTTCTTTTAAGAAGAATTACTAATAAATAAAGGAGTATAATAATTGCGTTAGAGTTCATGTTATCGCAAGGCTGCTTCGAAAGTATTGCAGGTCTGAATTTCGGCGAATCGACGAGGACAGCTAGTATTACGAATATATGTATAGTATACACATTTAAAGATGTCATCAATTTATCTATGATGATATGTTAAGTGTAGTTTGGTTATCCAGCTTTCTTCTTACTGTTAGAGTTAGAGTTATTGTTTGCAAAGTATAACGTACGGACAAAATCCGTAAATCTGTAAAATCGAAAAATGTATGGTAGACAGGAAATGCTGAGAACACTTATATGATTTCCTTTTCCGATGCTTTAATGAATTAATTGGATTGAAAGTGTAGTTGTGTAAAGTTGAAGTGATATTGAATTGACTAAGTATTAAATTTGGTTGAGATTGTTGAAGGAGTTTGTGGTATTTGATAGTTCAATAAAAAATTAGTAGCGTCTCGTCTATACTAGTATAATTTTAGACTAATCAGTACGTAAAATCGGGGAATTACTAATATTATTAGTAAACGATTTATCTTGTACTTAATGACTTATAGTAAATTAAAGACTACCCTTATTAAAGAGCGGATACTTTCATAGAGTCAAGTTTAGGATATGACCGCAAAGAAGTTAATTGCTAAGTCAACTAGTTACTAAGCATTTCACATGATTTTTAGTGAAGCTTTAAATATTATTTGATAATATTTATTTAAAACATTAATCCTGAATCATAATTCCGTAAACTTTTTAAGAAAAAAAAGAAAGATGATACATTTCATTATTCATTAACTTAATGCGACAGTTATAAAGCTTTCCGGTTTCTTCCAATAGAAAGCATTTTTATTAGTATGACCAGAAACATCTTAATCTAGTTTCTATATTATTTGTTTGTTTTCTTTTACCTCACATAGAAATTTATTAATTTGCAATGCGAATGCGTCAGCTAAGCCAAAAAAATTCCTAATTTCACTTATACCTACAATTCTCTGTAAACTCGAAGAAACAAGTTTGGGAAAGAATGGTTTCTGAATTGTTGCTGTTGTTGGCTCTCAAATGACAAGCATGTTAGCTTACGCGTTATGCTAATTTTCACCGCGAATACGGTTAATACGGTATAATATATGGTTTGCATGTAGCATTTCATGCTTTCTCATTAAGAAATATCACTTTTCTTCATCTTTCAGAATGCTTTTGTATAGAATTCGACAAATGGAGTTTTTTAAATAAAATTTAGATATACATACATATGTATATATAAGGTTGTTTTTTAATTTTCGGCTCAGTGGCTACGCATTGGAATTGAAAATTTGGTGAATGAAAATGAAAAGTATATTTCTTTTGTTATTCAAAATTGAAGTAAATATTCAAAGGTTTCTTTGACATCTCTGTTTGAACGCAAATTCTTTTTGTGAATTGTGAAAATGGTCAATGTCGGACATTGACGTTTGGATAAAAGGTAATTTTGGTTAGAATATGTTTAGTAAATTCTTTGAAACATAATTGTATTTTCTAAGCAGAGTGTGTTTATATTAAATTTAAAGTTTTCATGCTTTTGGAAAAATCTTTAAATAACCTTGAACTACAGTGAATTTGTTTGCATACAAGGAGGCAAGATATCAACTAGTTCCAATCTGGATCAACCAAGCTGAGTCCAATTTATGTGGCTTATTCTTGACTAAAAACTATCTTATATTGGTAACATTGAGAAAACTATCAGTAGTTAAGTAAAAGTAGTTAGATATTCAATGAAAAGTGTATAAATGGAATATTGTATTTTTGAACCTCAAAGCAGTAGTTCAAGGCATTTTGCTCCACGGCGCACTGATGGGGGAAATTTTTTAGACGGGATATCTATATTCCTTAAAATACGGTAGCCTGCCTACGGTAGCCCCTTGGATTCATCCCGAAAAGTACTCTTATGCACGAACAAAAAGGTGCTCCTTCGATACCACTATACCATAATAAAATAAGTTGCAGTTGGCCTTAATTCTCTCTTAATCTTAATCTTAATTCTCTTTTTTTTTTCTTTTGTTTTACGCCCAAAGTCCTATCCTATTACTATGTCTAAAATATATAGGACTATATAGGACGTATAATCCTATCCTATACGTCTAAAGTCCTAAGACGACATTATAGGAAACTGGCAGTTTGAAAGCATTGTGAATAAAAGTTAGGAGTTTTAAGGTTTTAAAGACGAGAGTTTTGGATTTATATTAAAATATTAAAAATTCCTTTCTGTTATACGCACCTGGAGGTCATGAAATATGCTTAAAAGCAGTATGTTCTCTATGTATTTTTGAGGAAATTAATGAAATTTAAATATATAACTTTTCTAGATACTGGCTGAGCTGCTTGCTAACGTTATCATTTTTGCTTCGATTCATTCATTCAATTGAGTCTGTTTAAAACTTTAAACCTACTTTGACCCACATATGACATTTTTTAGATTTTTTTCAATGTCAAAACAAACAATAGCAGATTCGTGAGTGCCTGCTGAGTAGCGGAATCTAGGATTCGAGTCAGGACCTGTGAGAGGAAGTGAGCGTCTCTTATCATTGTCCATCTGCCACATGCCTTCATAAAGTTCATGTTACCCAATTTGATTTTTGAAGACATTTTGGCGAAGACTGAATGTTCGAACTATTAATACACTTCTGGGTCTAATTGAAGTGCAGTTTTTGTTTTTGTTTTTGTTTTTGTTTTGTTTGTTTGTTTTTTTCGATAATACATAAAATTATTTCTTTCGTGCTCTAGAGAGACTTGAATTGAATAATGTTAAATGAACCTACGAAGATGAATACTGTGTATTACTTTGCCGAATTTCATTAATCTTCGAATACTCAGTATGAATTATGGGAAGTTCTCCCTATATTAGATTAGCTCTATACTGCCTTCTTATTAAATATACTTCTTACAAATAACGTCATAGCTTTGGGTATGTGTTTCTTTCATGTTTCTTTCATGTATCTTCATATCTTACATCATTCTTGACTTAAATGATAAAATCATATATCCTGTTACATGTCCAAAAATATACAAATAAGGGTATATTTATATGATCAAACTATACTAAATGTTATAAAGACAGTAAGACGATATTAACCGTTCGTCATGCTTTTGAAGAGTACATGTAAAAACTAATTTAAATACGAAGGTAAATTCACACCTCATAATTCGTGAGGTGATGGTGTTAAGTTGAGATAACAAGGTTGCAGAAAAAAATTAATAAATACTAATTCTTAATATTTGCTGCAACGGTAAAAACAAAACGAAAAGCTGACAATGCAAAAGCTATTCGAACAAATGATGCTCAATCAATGACTCCGCTGTTGTAGTTGATTGACTGATTATCCGATTGACTAATTATGAAGTGGCCCAGCAACAATGCTACAGTAATAATAAATAAGCTCTGCTGCTTGGTTTTTTGAAGTTTTGCACCCATAGTGAATCACAAAATGTTTTTATCGGAAACACTGAACTTGTCCTACTAATTTGTTAATGTTTGTTGTTCTGCAACAACTGTGGAGGCAAGAAGTTTATTAGAAATAATTTTATATTTATGTATATAAATACATAAACACATAAACATTCTAGAAAGTCGAAGTTAATTAGAATATATTTCTGAAAGATTTTCCAAAATCTATCATGTCTATTTGATTATACTATTCCCTTAATATTTCTTGTTTTGATGAGAACGAATTAAGGATTTCATTAAATTTTACTCGGACTGATAGACAATTTTTATATTTGTAGAGCCTAAAGAGAGATTAACCATTAACAATCTCTCTTTCTCAGAGCTGATATTTGAGTTTCGAAAACAATAAAAAGCCATAGAGAGTCAATTCTTGAGAGACAAGTCTTGTCCGAATAATATCCAGTTCAATACCTGTAACGTAGAACCGGCCGTCGAAAGGATAAAATTCTAGTATTTTGATATGAGGCGATGTGTTTAAAACTCAAACATCAACAAAATTTTTCAATGCAGTAAATACCTTGAAAGCAGAAATTGCATGCAAACGATTACTTAAACTATCATCTACTGGTAATGACTTAAATCAGCTGGAGCATTTGTAAGGCATCTTAAGCCTACCATCTTTTAAGCCTCTAATAATCATTTACTACCCATCTTCTATATCTTGTTCTAGAACATTATTATCATTATATTGCGGCATATCCCACTGCTTTAGTAGGCTTAACGATCTCCACATATCTGATGTTATAACCATGTCTATAAATTTTTAGTTCTTAACGGTATTGGAATAATTCGAGTGTCGATGATTAAAACATAACTCATGTGCGGCAAAAATCTTTATGAATAAAATTTGAATGGTTTTAATCATCTTTACGTAGTTAGCCGATCATGTTTCACCACCGCGTCCGTTTCTAATTTGCATTTGATAGCACTCATGATTTTGATGTAGAAATTAATTTGTTTAATGATTAAACATGCATCTTGAAAATTGAAGATTTGACAGCTTCCACTCATCCGCACTTTGATAGAAAAGCGTAAACTTATACGAATGGATATACCTACGCATATGAATGAGTTAATATCCAATTATCATTGAAGGTTTTGATGACATGAAACAAATGAAAGAAGAAGTGTTAATTGGCCACGCAGCAGGTGTAAATTGGAGATATCGATAAGCTTAAAAGAATACCTTTGTACAATATGCTTAAGATCTTCATAAGAGAAGAAGTCATTTATAGTATGATTTCACACAAAGTCGAAAATACTTGCAGAAATGGTGATATTAAAATATTTATGATGAAACAAATGTTGAGTAACATTGTAAAAATTGTTTCAGAATCGAGCTTGACAAAACAAGCGAGCAACATTAAAATTATCATAATTTTTCCAAAGATCTAAGCTTCGATATTTTCTTTCTGTAGAAAGTGCCTAAATTTAACATTTTATTGTCACTAAATCTCTTAGATGGTTGGTAGGAGGGACGACCGAGATTTTACCTCACGGGCCCTAAGTAATACAGCACCTTGAACTATTTGATGTCAATAATGAAATTGTCTTCCGAAAATCATTTTAAGCTAGATATCTAAAAGCATCCTAATTTTTTTGTCTGATGTTCTCATGGGCTAGACATTTCCGAGAGGATGTGAAATTGTCCTTCCTTGAACCAATATGGAAGCTTGGTTGGTCTTCTCATCTATTCTCTATTAATATTTTCAAGGGACCAGTTCTTATGTTTTTTTTTTAAATATAAATAAGTATGTAATATTTTCCTATGACAAGGAATCCCAGATTAGACAGCCTTCGTATTGTTTTGGCATAGTTTTTTTTTAGTTTTGGAGTTTAAGCGCATGTCGATTACTGAATAGGCTTTGATTCAGTCAACACTCAGCTGTCTGAGTAGGCAAATCTTCGTGAAAAAGATGTTATTTTGCTAAGATGACGCCCTACAATTATTTAAATTTGAAAATATCATTAAAGTACAACATTCTCCTGCGAAGTATTGCTTTAGTTTATTAGGAAGAGCTTATCCAGTTTTTCTCTATAATCTTTGTTTTAGCATTTGTTTAACACCGCCTACTTTTTGGTGAATTTCTTTCCCATAAATATTGTGAACAAAGTAGACATCTATTATATACATAACTTTATCAAATAAAAATTTTCGTTCGTGAACTATTGTAGCTGATAAGAAGCTCTTGCTTAAAATCAGCTATTCAGCATTAATCAACCTAAACAAAGAATTTCTCTTATTTAGAGAGAAATCTAAGAAGAATCTAGAAAAAAAAATACTATTTAGCATGAAGTTAATGTTAAGATGTTGAGATATATATAATATTATCGGAGTTTATTTAAAAACTACCCGTATTCATAAGTCGTATTCACTAATTATAAAAAATTCTTTGTAAAGTTCTCATAAGTTAATATATATATATACATTAAATAGAATGCATCGTTGTTAGTTGGCAGACCGAGTCCCTCCGAATCACGAACAGGGAAATTAGTTTGTTTTTTCAACCTTTTGTTTAAAAGTTATTTTGTAAACCAGTCAGAAAGGGCTAAGTTCGGGTGTAACCGAACATTTTATACTCTCGCAATGTGCAAGGATCAGAGGCGGGGAAATGTTTTCGGGTGCTGGCATAACTTTATGTTTATTAACATAATGTTTATTTATATTAAAATGTTGCGGAAGAATTCAACATTCATTATTCGACGGATTTGTCATGGATTGCAATCATATTTGTTATCTTATTAACTTATATTACAGGTCGTAGACTCATCTGCTTTCGTTGCAATATTTTTCTTTGTGTCAGAGATACTTATATTAAAATCTACCAAATTAACTCAAAAGTGATATATGCGATATAAACTCAACCAAAGTGGTTTAATAAATGTATTAGATACATGAGGAAAAAGTCTATGGTCTAGACCTATTTCATTCATATTTAGCGCGAAATCACATTGTGTTTAAGAAAATATATCCACTTAATTTCATTAAAATATCACACATATTGACAAACATAAACGGATTAAAGTCAGGTTGAAAGCATTTTTGTGATAGAGGAAGACCTGCTCTGATCACATTAACACTTTTCATTACTCACGTATATTAGGGAACATGTTTCCACACACTTTTGTGAAGGTACCTCACACACTCACAGACATATTCGGTCTGGCGAAAATCATTACATGTAGTATATGGGAGCTGGGATAATTCGTAGACCGATTTCACACATTTTCGGCAGTAAACTATGGTATATCCGATATTACATGTTCATTTACTTTTGCTAAGATATCTTACATATTGACCGAAATGTATGGTATAAACTGTACCCAGAGGTTGAAAATCCGTATATTAGTTAAATGTGGGCTAGGTGAAGTGCTTATCCGATTTATCCATTTTAAACACTTGGACACAGTGTTATCAGAAAGAGACGCTCTCGAAATTTCAATGAGATAACTCATATATTGACCGTTATATATGGTGTAAAGTCTACAGGGAAGTTGAAAATCCTTATATGAGGGCTATGGGAAGTATTTACCCGATTTTCCCCATTTATGACACAAGAGCACATTATTATCATGGAAAGATAATCCTCCAATTTCATTACAATATCCTATAGATTTCCTGATATTTTCGATAAAAAGTCAGATAGAGGTAGTGAGGTCCTAATATTGGGTATTTGGTGGCTTGAAAAGCTATAGTCAGACTTCATTTATTGTTACGCATGAGATGACATATCTCGAAACCTCTGTCTGTGCATAGTTTGATTTCCATATCTTAATTGCTGCTCGATTTATCTACTTTGAAGTGAAAGGATCAGATGAAACTTAAAGTTGTGTTATATGAGAAGTAGGCGTGGTTTTTATCCAATTATCTCCATTTTAACAATGTGACATTAGAATGCAAATATAATGTCACGTACCAAGTTTGGTTGGTTGAAATCGGTTTGGCATTCTTGAGATATGGGATTTCTCCTAAAAGTGGGCGGTGCCACGCCATCACATCATTAAAACTTTACAAGGATTCCTATGGAACCCTTCCGTATCATAGTTGCTGCGAGATTTAATGTTTCGGACGTGTTCCTTCAGTGAGTTATCGCACTTTTATTAGTTTCAACATAACTTGTATGGGCGGTGGGAGTGGTTATTATCCGGCGGCTAGACCATGCCCACTTTTAAAAAATTTTTGCCCACAGATGCTCTACCCTACTAGAATCTTCTGTACCAAATAACACGTTTGTATCTTAATTTACTGCTTAGTTATAGCACTTTATATGTTTTCGATTAATGGCATTTTGTGAGCGAGGCAGAAGTCCAATTATGCCATTCTGCAATACTAACCGTCTTACGGTGACAAAGAATACGTGTACTAAATTTCATCAAAATCTCTTAATTTTTACTCAAGTTATCGCTTGGACGGACAGTCACTCGGATTTCAACTCATCTTTTCATCCTAATCATATATATATATATATATAATTTATATGTAATATATATAATATATAATATATAATTTATATATAAATATATATATATATAATATATAATATATAATTTATATATATATATATATCTAATTCAATTAGTTCTAGATGTTACAAACAACCGTTAGGTGAACAAAACTAATATACTCTGTAGCAACATGTAGCGAGATTATAAAGATTGGAGATAATGTGATGTTGGCCAGTTGCTAGTTATATAGATACATAAATTACATTAGTTTATTCATAAAATTATTGCACATAGAAAAAGAATTAGTATACAGTTAAAATCTGTTATAACAATGTTAAAAGAGAAGTCTGCGAAAGCTGATTTGTTATTCAAATATTTCTATTAAAATTTCCACATTATACGAAGACTTCAAGAATTTTTTAGTAGTACTAGTCTCTAAACAAATTATAGTATATCAAATTGTAATTGGAACTATTTGCTATTGGTACATTTCAGAAATAACCAAATATAATTTAATTAATTATAGTTGTGTGCACATATTGGTTTAAATGAATTACGCCACTTCCATATATCACTAAAAATATACAAGTCATACAGCAAGTGCGTGAATTACCTTTATTTGCCACATATTTTTTATTGATTTAAACTCTCAATTTCGTTTAAGAGTTCGTTATATTGATTAGAGCCATTTGGCTATTAGTTTGGTTTCGCTTTTTGTGACTTAGTATTTCCTGTTTATCAAACAAGTCAAAGGCTATGACAGCGGTGGTATTATGAGTAAGCAAAAAATTCAAAAAGGTAATAATACGAAGAACTCTGACGTGCACATACAAACACCAATGTATGTGAACTGTAACTCCGTAGAAATTATAATGGCTTTTAACTTGCGGACTCATGTGAATTTAAAGGAGATGATGGATATGCTTTTTGTATGCAGTGTGAGAATATTTGAAACTATTCAAGTTATAATTGTAGAAATGTCTAATCGTGATGAAGAAATCTATAAAGAATATAGAAAATCTAGGGGCTGGCTGTGTTTAAATATTAAAAAAGAGAGATCATTAAGAGGTTACTCCAGATTAGAGACATAAAAAAAATGTTCTGGGCGTAAAGGAAATGAAACCTTTTTATTTTTTTTCTCTTAAGCATTATTAAATATATATTTAAGTGTGTAGAATAATTTTCATACAGACATTTTGATAAAAATAGGCGGCTACTTGCCAATGTACCAAATCACCTTGTCGAAGAAAGCCTCGTTGGCAAACGGTGATTTTAGGAGCTCGTGCTAACTGAAACAATTTAAAAACCGGATCTTGATATACATAAGTCTTACTAGTAGAGTTGGTAATCTTTGAAAATAGGCAGACTTGAAAAAAATGCGTTTAAAGCTTTACGTCCCGACAGCGCCTGCTCCGAACGGTTCGACACTATAGCGGATTGGACAGGGAAACATTATTTTCAAGGTTCTACCAATTGGATAATGGTTTTAGGACCCTAAAGTGTACTTTAAGCAAATACTGTAATCGATTGCTTAACAATTCTACACTGACCTAATCCCTTAACTAAAAACATCAACATTACACCGATTCAATAGTTAAATCAGTTATCATTGGTATAAAACAAAAGGGCTTGAAATGGGGATTATATTTCCTAATAGGTACTTTGAGTAGATCTGTATACTTCTTGTTCTTGTAGTTGAACATATTTAAAGTCTGTAAATATGGCGTGTGTTATATTGAAAACAAGAATCTATGTACCGGTATGTACGCTTACTGCCATAAAATAATAAAGACAAAATGAGGTGTAAGTGAAAAAGAAGTATAAGTCAAATTGTTAAGACTATCACTTCATTACATAAGTAATCCTTTTGGAAGAATTTTAAATTAAATTTAAAAAAAAATAATTATTTTTGGTACTTTCCTCCTAAACTTTTCATACGAAATTGAAATTCTTCAAATACTATTTTATTTTCCATTATTTTGTATTAGTCTCCAAAATTTAATGTAACATCATTTTACTTGCTGATTGTAAAAATTAGGGAATTTGAAGTTTTAAAAGGAACAATATTCGCAACACAAAATTCTTCACAGGGGTAGATTTTTTTAAAATTAATTATATAAAAATTAAATAGATCGTAAACCTTTTTTTGACAGCAGGTGTACCTGCATGCATGCCCATACACAACGTACGGCAAATACAAATTAACACAACCTGTTTTTTCTTTAATCATATTTAATTAAGAGGTGGTCTACAAATTTATGGCAAGCACGCTGTAAAATGCGGGTTAGTCTGAACTTGGTAACGCAGCGGCAAATTAAGTTCAAGTGTAAATATATTTTATTAGAAAAATAATAATTTCTTGGGCATCATATTATAATTTAATTACTATTGTAGCATATCGCCGCGCAAATCTGTAAATAAATTAATTAAGGCTGAAATAGTCATATGCCAACAATTAACCAACGTATGTACATACTAGAAATGCCTAACTCAGCAGCTGACCGTTGGCTGCTGACTGCGAAAATCAGAAATGAAAAGTGAAGGTGATTATTTTTTGGTATTTAGTGTGCTGTTGTTGTTTTACCTGCGGGCAACTGTCTTGGAGGTAAACATTTAATCAAGTTAATTGTTCTCATCGAAGGCAAAAATAGGTGCTGGCATGCTAACAGCTTCAGCAGCTAGAAAAAAAAGAACGACAGTTTCAAAAGAATTACAAATACTGATGGTCGACTGGTAAACGTTCGTTGGGGTTAACAAAACAATTATAACGATTAGTTAAGGCGAAAGATCATATTCGTAAATTTTGGATCATTGAAAACACAACCACAAAGTAGAATGCCACTAAAACTAGATTTGCACTGAAATACTAAGATCTATCCCACTCTTTGTGAGGTATCCATATGGAGAACACTTATGATGTAACATAAGTATTTGCTAAGCTTGAATAATGGAAGGCATTGGACCTTCAAAGCTCCTTCATAAAATTTTACATAATTATTTTCTCTGTTCGGAATGCATGCATTACATTTGAAGATTGTAATGAACAAAAATTCAGTTGAAAATCGGTTCTAAGTGTAAACCAGCATAAAGTTCTTAACTTTACATTAATAACACTATTGGAAATAGTACTATAGTACTTAGAACCGATTGCCGTACAGAAAAGGATTACTTTAAAGTTTCTGAACATAAGGAACATACAATAAAGATCTTGAGATAATGATATTTATTCATAATGCCTTCTATTCTTACCTATTCGCCACATTAGCTTTGTAATAGAGCTTAAATGCGTGAACAACAGAGAAAACACTAGCTTCAAACAAAATCGGTGACTTAATCTCAAAAACTTCTTCACAATGATTCTTTCCCTTACTTAAGTTGCATACACCTGAAAATTCGCCTTTTATATACCGTCCTGTTAGTTTATTCGAAAAAATGCTGTGTTAAGTGAATTTTAGCAATTTTGGAAGAAGTCGCTATTAGAGCAGAACAAAAGTTATATTTAAGGGAATACAGAAACTCTGAATAATATCACAGAGTTATTAATGAAATTATGACTACCTTTGAAAAGAAAAACTAATTGACTCTGGAATTTGTTAGTGGTCAAAAGATGGTTAAGATGGTTACCGGGTTTGGCTTAACGGAATCTTTTACAAGATAATGTATTTCACTACTTGCCATTTATTTTTCATTAAAGTCGTATTTGGGTAAATTGGGTAACTTGGTAAACTTACTTGACTAAATTGGGTATTTGTAAAGCAATATCAATGGAAACTTTCAACTTTGTCACCCCTTTCGATATGAAAATATACCAAATAGGGTAATAACCACACCCTTATCCTATATAACGGTGTTGTTCAAAGCTACTGCAATTACTATAACTTTTTAACTCGTGATACCAGAAATGTACAGTTAGAAACGCTTATATGCTATTCATACATTCATGTGAGTTCAATTCGACTCAAATTGGTGGCAGAGTATTCTCATAACACCCAAATAATACACTTTAATAAAGGCCCACTTTCCATATAAAGCTTTTGTGAGTCCCGTTAGTTCAGGCAAAATAAAGATATCGAAACGAAACTTATAGTAACCCCTATATGTACTTCATGGCCAAAAAATGAAACAATTCGGTATATATCCTCGTGTTCTCCTCTTATACCGAAAGAGAGGATCCCTGTCCTTTTATTGAATGTGTGCTGTAAACAGCGTATCGAAAATGTTCGTATGTGAGATATC
Source organism: Bactrocera minax (assembly GCA_021498325.1). Classification (NCBI taxonomy): domain Eukaryota; kingdom Metazoa; phylum Arthropoda; class Insecta; order Diptera; family Tephritidae; genus Bactrocera; species Bactrocera minax. The sequence continues at coordinate 1,615,811 of JAKEEE010000011.1, read as the reverse complement.
TTAATAAAAATAAGGGTAAATATTTAGCATAGAAGATAGTTGAAATTTGGTGCTTATATTGCCTTAGTACGATATGTTATTGAAACCACGCAATCGAGTTTATCTTAACACAATAGGCGCAATAAGCTTATAACTTCGCTAAGAATAAGGAATATAGATTATGGAAGTTACAATTTGGTTGACAACTCGATACATCAAATACTCCTTAAATGCTAACAATTTGCAAAGTTATTGTTGTTGTAGCGGCATAAAATGTTTCCTTATAAATTTGAGTAATGCTGTTGAGTTCACAGTCCTTGGCCGGATAAAAATCCGGGTCTCTTCCGAACATAGGAACCCGAGTATCGTAGGAACGGTAACGTTTTGTTCAGTTTCAGCCGAACTAAGGTCTCGCTTACTTTAGTTTCCTTAAATTCGAAACAAAATGGCAATTATATATAGACACATACTACATATTATCATTATACATTATATATACATATGTGCAAATATTTTAAAATCATATTTAAATATGTGAATTTAGAGGTAAGAGCATTCCAAACGTTTATCCATATATTTACATGAGGGTATATGTGTATATTTTTAGAGGAACGTTGATATATGGATTTGACTTCTCAGCTGTTAACATCACAGTTTAAATCTATTATAGGCATTTATTGGCATCTTGATGCATACGTAATGTTATATTGTGTACATGTGTATGTGCAAGTGTGTGTAGGTTGTAACAGTTGTAATTGTTTTGATTGCTTTGTAAAACATGAATAGCTTTTGTTACACTCATTAAAACGTTACAAAGGGGTCTTATACAATTCTTTTTTCCTTCAAATAACATATTTTTTGAAGAATGTACCTAGTAGTAACATCATTTCATTGCGATGAATTATTAAGAAAAGTAAAAGTTTACAATCATCGCTGATTGACGCGCTGGTAGGTATGCCAGTACACATTACATACTTGTACATATACAAATATAACTTCATGAGTTCGCGGTTATAATTTATTCATGTACCGTCTGTTATTATTAAAAATTAATGAGTTTTGTGGGTGTTGTCCGAAGTGAGGTGCCGTAATTTCAAAGCTATTGTTTGATTTTGCTACGGATGAGCAGTATATGTATGCGCGTGCGCACCTGTCTCGATTATGCATATTTAGCGCTGAGTTTAATGTGGTAATATATGTATAAGCTTGTATCAAATGTTTATAATAGGCGTGTAATCCGATCGCTAAGCGATTGCAGGACGTCGCTTAAGTCTGTAATAGATATTAACTGTTGTTTCCAGTGTTTTTTTTGTTATAGAAATATTTTTCAATATTAATGTAGGCATGCTCAACGAAATGATTGCTAATTGTTCGGATTAATGATGCTGTTTAATGGAAATCAGAACGAATTTGTAATTCATAAAAAATCCACATACAATGGATACATAAAATATGTCAAATAAGTAATTATTAATGCATGCTTCATAGTGATTTTACATTGTAAATATACCAGGACTATTTGATAAGTCTGGTAGCTTTTGATTTTGATTTGACAACATTTACCACGCAGTCTAAAAAGATCATATCGTTTTATTGAAGGTAAGGCTAGGTTAGGTTCTATGGCTGATCCCCAAAAAGGAGGGTTTCTACTAGAGAGCTCTACTAGAATTTTTGTCCTTATGTTTTGTAGAAAGACCTATCCTAAAAAGACACTTGTATAAATCACTGGTTACAGTTGGGCGGCTGTCGGATAATTGGTTTGTCAGAAATTTTCGGTGACATATTTACATAATTCGGGGAGTTTAAGGGCTATTTTGAAGCAAATTATTATAGTTGGAAATATAAGAAAGTGTATATTTCGTGAGTCCAAGAAAATATATTTATATATATTTGTTGACACTGTTTGATTTTGGTAATCCCCGAGTTAACGGTTCGAAAAAACTTAGTTCAGATATTCCAAAGGGGTTCATTAGGGAAAGTGGTAATTTCAGATATGAAACGATAATTGATAATTAGAAAATAAAAGTACCCGAGTTGATTAGTTATAAGAGTTGGCAATCGATTACAAACTATTACATGTAAACCTGAATACATGACTCTTTTTATTTTATTGCTGAGAACAATACATGCAGTGGATTTATTTATTTCAATTTACCCATGTTAAATACTACAGGAGTGTAATGCTTGTTAAGTTTTGACAAGATAATTTCGGTTTGATCTAGCTAAAAAGTTAAATCCGCCAGTAGAGGTTTAAACTTCAATGTGTAGAAGTAAAATCTAGAAGAGGTTTTAAGAAAATTCCCTTCCTTTGTTCAGTTTGTTCCACAATCTCATGAGATATGAATATTCACTTAACAGTTTCCGGTATCAAGGTTTTTAAATATATATCATCCGGGACAATTTTTCTGAAAATGCTGAAATAATGAAAGTGAAAAAGTATTCTTCTCTTTATAGTACTGAAGAAGGTCATTAGAAAAATATATATAAATATGTAAGGTTATCCCTTGAATTGGTTTATTTTGCAACCTTGTAAATAACGGTTTTTTGGAATGTTTGTGAATAATGTGATACCGCATCAAACTTTAACCTTTTAGCTAATTTATTTAGTTATATTTTGGAATATGGTCAATCTTACTTTAATTTAAGAAGCGTAAATAAAATTATTCTTCATCGACAAAAATTAATTTTTTCTAAATCACCCCTGATTTTTAAACTCTTCTCGTGTTTGCATACTCACATATCATTCACATGTAGGGGCATAACAAAAATGTGAACTAAATTTATTAATGCATTTGTGTGCAAATAATAACATGGCCAACTGAATGTGGTCAGAAATGTATTCCGCATCACTAACTCGTTTTAATTTACTTTTTTGTTTTACCTTTCGCCCACTCCTTTAGCCAGTAAACAACAGTAAGCAGCCAGCAGCCAGCAGCCAGCAGCCAACAGCCTTCAAGTGGTCCAGCGGCAATTGCATATATTTACCGCTTTCCGTACTCATTGCCAGCCGCCAGCAACATTTCACACGCAACTTGCGCTGGTTCTACTCTCGCTCCTCTACGCTCCCACCTACAAGCCGGCATCGCGCTGCATAATGCATTCGCTCGCTACAAAAAACAATAATTCAACCAAACTTTGTACCGTTGCAGCGGTATTACCAGTATGAATCACCGCGTGACGTGCACGTGAATCATAAAGGGCGAAAAGCATTTAGGTGGTATTTGATTCACCTTTTGTTGTTGTCTCATTTGAATACCAAATTTGCGTGGATCAAAAGTGCAGAAGCAGCAACTAAAGTAGCTGCTAAGAGTGGAGTGGAAGGAGGAAAGTGATCTTCGGCACGTCAATAGTGGAAAATATCGTCGGGTAGACGCGCAAAATAAAGTCAAGTGCATAAGCAGCAAGGCGCTGGTGAGTTCTTATCGTGAGAACGTTATGGCATCACATTTGAGTTGGTTCGTGGAACTACTCTTCCTGCTACTGGTGAGTTTATATGTATAAAATTAAATATTTATAATATTCCTGTGCTCATACAATATGTTTTAATAAAATTTTCCTATTTATTTATACATACTTTTTATTTTGTTGGTAAAATGGTTTCCTGCCTGAGGTAGTATTCTGTCTCGTTTTAGTAAAGGCATGTAAAAAGATAATTCGATTGTGAAATATTTTTATTATTGTATACCCTCAAATCTTCTGGTACCCTTTGGAAAGCTCCCACCTCCTATCGCGAATTAAAATCTTTATATAATTTCACCATGGCTACCTTCGAAGAGATGTGTCTTTATTTGAGTAAACGATGGTTGTCTGTTTTAATATTTAAAAATCTGTCAACTATTATATGAGGGACTAAAAAAGCTTTTGTGGAAAGAATTTCATCCTTCGATAAGGTTATTTCGATAGTAGGCTCTTGAATGGTGAAGGAGTTCCAATACACATCATTTAACATAAAATCGGTCTTTCTGAAATATTATTTTAAAACATCGGAATAGGTTCAAACAAAATAAATGACAACACAGTTTTTCTTTGTAGTAACTACAAAACAAAATTTGTGTGATAAAAAATATTTATGTCTTATGAACGTCCATAATTATGAAGTTTGGTGGGCATTCTCCATAATAAAACGTATCCTAATCGAGGAATGCTGCCGAGATGGTAGTCTTTGTACATCCGTTTTCGTTGTGGTTACGCAGGTCTAACTATTATTCAAACGGACATTTCGTGGAATAATCTGCATTCCATGGCGAATATTCCTTTTGAATTTTCAAGAGACACTTTAGTTTTAAGGTATCCCAAAAAAAGCTATAGGGGATAAGTCTGAGTCACGACGTGACCCGTTAATCTTACCTCATTTGGATACTACGTTTTGCTCAAAGATTTCACGAATTAAACACAATGTGACGCCTTAATAAAGTAGACTCTCTCTACTTTTAGCAGAGAGTTGTACCCATAGCGTAAGCTTTAATTGCGATATTATCCTATCCTATAACAATACTCTTTCCTTGTACTTTTCTTTCTAGTAAAGGGTTTTACTTGAAAACAGCCCGTTGAAATAGTAATATGTTTCTTTTGTTTTTCAAGCATCGCACTCAAATGCGGCATTTGTTTGTACAGTAAATTATTGACTGGGTGATAATTGCACATTTAAAAATTTTTTCCTTGTAGGAGGACATGATGGAAAGTGTTGAAGTAAGATTTTAAATTTTTCGTGACCAATAACTAAACCAATGGGTTGATTGAAATATGCATTTGCTTATGGTAAAGAAGAATTACAATAATTTTGCGATATTAATTCAAAAGCAAGAATATTATTTTCCTCAACGTAGATGATACTAATTTCATTCGAATCCAAACTTGTTTTAGAAGTACATGAATTAATTTTCAGCGCATGGGATTACATATATCAAGTAGAATAATATACACAAAAACTTTGTAATGCAAATATAATCTGAAACTGAATACAAAATCTGAAAATATGTGGTCACTTCTTCAAATCGTAATTAATTAAACAATTAATGCAAGACCCATTATCTGTGGTGTACCCCTAAGCCATCCTGCCCAATCTAAGTAAAGCAATTTATACGAAAATAACACCGATATAAATTACCACCAATAGAAAATTGATGGTTTTCGAAGAATTTCGCTAATATGCTAATAACGGTAATAAATGCTTCATTAATTGTGGCCAATAATGTCGGTTGGATTTGTAAACTTCGACTTTCGACGGATGTTCGTGTCTGTCGTTGCTCTCGTTATATTGGTATTCATATGTATTTTTAACCGTTTGTATTAACGAAGCTCGCCTTTGCGGCCACCGCTGCTGCTGCCGTTGTTGTTGTTGGTATTACATAGTTGAGCTGGCTGTTGCAATTTGAATTGATTGAGTTGCAATTACAAACGTAAGCCGCCACTGCAGTTGCCAACGCTTCAGCTTCGGCTGTCGTCTATATGTTACTAGTTACTAGCCATTCGCCGATTGTTGTTGTACGAGTGTACAATGATGGCGATAGTGACTATTGCCGCTCACATAATTGGTTAATTGCATGTGGTATTGCAATATAGAATAGTAGAGCCTGCTAAAGTGAGTTGTACTGAAGTGACCAAGTAGAATTTGTTGTCTTGCAAAACACGCACACACATTCGCACACATAGGGGTTAGTGTATCGGCCATTCAGTACGTCAGTTGGGAAGTTTACTGCTTGATTAACAGATCGTTCGAGCGAATGAGGCGCATTGTTGCTATCCTTTTCAGTTTTTTCCTTCCCTCTATTATCATTAGTACTTCGCTTTGACTTAAATTGTTTCGTCAATGTCGTTAGACTTACTAGTTACAATTTCAAATTCGTGCTGGACAGTGCCTACTGCTTTCCATTCTACTGCTCTTTCTTCGCATAAATTTACATATTTTTCTATATATATATATAAGGTATATGCATGTATGCGTGTAATGCTACTGTAATGGTATCAGTTTCGGTTGCTATTTGAACGTTCATTAGGTATAAATAATTGCACGCGATTCTGCGCATGCGCAACTTCTGCCAAGACACCGAAGCAGCTGCACACACAAACAAACATTCAAGCGAATTGCAAGCGTTCAAAACAACTATAACGACGTCGCGACGCGTTGCGTCGCCTGCGCCGGTAAAGTATGTTGGCGCTGAAATCGCACACAATTATAGGAAAGCCATTGTATTGCTGCTATACTATAATTTGTGAATTATTATTGTGCGCCACTCAAGCTTGTAGCCATTCTATGGCGTATTGTAAGAGTAGCAGCCAAAGGTGGCAGCAGGAGTGACTAGTTTTGTGCAAAGAAAACTACTCAAACTGGTCGCAAATAAATGGAAAATAAAAACAAATCAAATTCTAACTCCATTACAAACAAAACATTAAACGAAGTATTACAGCAAAGAAATTATATATGCATTACTTACATACTGGTGATGTCGGCCCCGTAGCTTAGCTTATATATGTGTTTTTAACATATTGAAATTATTTATCAGTTACTATTGGAATAAAATAATAGAAGAGTCCAATGCATTAAACAAAGGCATTCTTACTGACGAACTTTCTTCGAAGGATTTTGCTTGTCAGAGTTATGTTCGAATCTGTTAGGAGCTTTTAAGAGATTTCGGCAACCCTAACCGTTTTGAATAGTATTAGTAGACTCTTGTAAAAGTTTTTCAACATGTGATCAGGTCGGAAAGGGAATCTTTTGGTTAGTTAGTTAGTTAGTGGTTAGTTAGCGCGTTACCACTTTCTTACGGCGGTACTTTTTAGTACGCTCGCTTTTGTAAGCGAGTGGCAAAAGAACGCTCAACTCAGATAAGATTTCCTTTAATCTTGTCAATAGTGTTAAGCGTAATAATATCATATTTAAACTTTAATCTTGGATTACCGAAGTGAATTGCGCCTCACAAATCTGGAAGTAGCTGGAAACATTTTTGGATATCATCACTGTAAGCTCTCCTGATGATTTAATATCAATGCGTGGGGCATATCAAGTGTTTGCCTCTGTTTTCTTTTGTTTGTTGTGTTGACTGCGGTTGTTAGAATTACGATAAAAACTGTACAGCATTTTTACAACCCCATTCACAGTAGAGCTGTTTTTCACTTTACTACACAGCGTTCGAATTCGCCAAAAAAATAATAATCGCCGAACGGAGGTGTTGCTTGAAATTATTTTCTTGGTTATTTTATTGTCACTGATTTAAGGAAATATTTTTTTGGCTGAAAGTATAAACTCTTACGTTTTACTTATTTTCTAGATTGCTTCTAAATGTTGTATTTATTTTTGCATTATAATATTCCTATAAAAGTAAAATCGCGTTTAGAAAACCAAATTTATTTATAGACAAAATGGCAATCCCGAAAATTTCGGTACTATTATTGCCCGTTCCCCAATAACATTCGTGTTTACGAATTATTATTGCCGACTTTTCTCTTAAGGTGAATGTTTCGTAAGCACTAGATGAGGACATATTCGTAACTTTTAGATGCCGACTATTTGATTTGTTCGAAGATTTTGATTAAGTTTGTCAAATAAATTTATACAAATAATGCTATGTTACGATTTTGGATTTTATTGGGCTTTGGATTTTCAAACTATTACTTCTCAAAATAATTCCGGAATTTGCCCTGTGGTAGATTCGACATTGATACTGCTGTAATTTTAGTACGTTGCTTCGAAATAATCGGAAGAAGAGAATTTGAGGAAAAGCACTCTTTATATGTGTATGTGTAGATATCTCTTATAGATTTCAATACTCAATCTTAAATTTTATGATACATTTTCAAAATTGTTATACAAAATACATATAGATGATATGAAGCGAGAATGACTTAGAAGTATTAATGATAGCAAAGTGGGTAGTAAATAACGGAGTACTAAATGCATGATGTAGTTGGCTATTATTTTGTGGTGAAGGGATTTAATTTTTTTACATGCTGTATGCATATACACTCGTTGCTTGTTTTGTTGGGTGTTACGGAGGTGCTATTAAAATAGACAAATGTGTTATTATGTCACAATAAAAGGATTGCCATGTTGTACGAACATTAACATTATTATTCTTCAATTAAGAGAAAATTAGAACACCTTATAATTAATTTTGTAATGAAATTCACCTTAAAAGGAACTTAAAATAAATTATGAAAGCTTTTAATGGATTACCTGAAATATGTAAAAATTCAGACTTTAATAATGAGGTCTTAAACAATTCGATGTATTTAATTTTCTGGAAAAATTAAATCCGAAAAGCTTTCAGTCAACTCCGAAGTGCTAATAGGCTTGATTTTTGCGAGAAGATTTTCTATGTCGGAGAGGTTTGTAATTCCCTCACTGAAGGCCGACCGCACAGAACCAAAGTGTAATTAATTTTTTTCCGTATATTTCTATATCCCCTATATAATATATAATTACTCAACTCATTCAGCTGGGACGGCCTTTGTGACTCAAAATAACTGTTACTTTTCCAAACAAATTGTTGAAACTTCAAACACCGCCACACATAAAACGACTGTCTCTAATTCAATAATTGGCAACTCTTTGCTTAGGTACATTTACACATGCATTTCTAAGTGAATGTAGTGCGCACACAATTAAAGTCCAAACTGAGTAATAAATGTATGTAAGCGCAGCTTGGCTATCAAAATCGCGTAACAAAGCTCACCCACAAACGAACGATCATGACAAAGGGAGGGTGGCGACCAACAAGAGGCTTACGCGGCGCTCAAAGTGACTGCTCCCATGTGGCGTACTGTCATGCAATTCACCACTTCAGCCATTTTGCCGCCAACAGTAAACCATTTACAAAGCGGTGACGACAAATCCATGTTGTGCCTGTGTATATGTTTGTGTGCAAACGTGTTGGTTTGCGCGCCGTTGGCAACTTGACAGCGTGGCAGATTCTAGTTTTAGTGACAGGCCACATTCATAGCGTCAACACTAAGCGACCAACAGTTGCGACTTGTTGATAGCTGGGGAAGTGTGGATGGATGTCTGACGATGCTTTCGACGACCTAATGGGCTTTACCACCACTTACACTTACACTGAGTGCAAATTTTGTGGAAACTTATTTTTTTGTTATACTGGCTTTTTCTCTTCTAAGTTATTACTTTATTTTCCATCAAAATTTTCTACACATAGTCACCGCTCACAGAGTAAGCTCACGTTTTATAATTTTTATACTATCACGATATGTTGCCACAGAGTATAATACTCGTAGTTTAGTTCACTCAAGTGTTGTTTGTAACACCTTAAACTAATCGAAATAGATCTAGAGTTAAATACATAGAAATGATCAGGATAACGCGATGAGTTGAAATGCGGATATCTGCCTGTTCGTCTGTCCGTGCAAACGATAACTTGAGTAAAATTTACGATATCTATAAAATTTAGCTGACATATTCCTTGGCACTCTAAGGAAGTTGGTATTGTCGATGCGACACAAAATGCTGTTAATCGAAAACCTACAAAATGTTTTAACTAAGCTCACAATTAAGATATAAAACTTAAATTTGGTACAGGGAACCGCAGTAGGGAGGGATGTCTGTGGATCGATAATTTTGAAAAAGTGGGTACACCCCACCTCCTCATATACTGAGAAAACAAGTGAAATCGGATTATAACTGCACCCACCTCCCGCACAAAGGTTATGTTGAAAACTACTAATAGTGCATTAACTCGCTGAAGAAATGCGTCAGAAGCATTATATTTGACAGCCGAGGTGTCACTAAGGGGTTTCAAAATAATTGGTACAAAATTTGACATGGGCGTGTCACCGCTCACTTAAAGGTGAAATCCTATAACTCAATAACTATTGTACCAATTTCAACCAAATTTGTTGTATGAAATTATATTTGCAGCCTTATATTACGGTGTGAAAATGGGCGAAATCGGAATTCAACCGCGCCTACTTCCCGTATATCACCTGCTTTTAAAATATGTCGAAATCGGAATATAAATTTGCAAGCCCCCAGAAACCGATTATATGGAGGCAGTGCCTATGGCTGACTTTTTACCGAAAAAATCTGTCAATCTGTTAGATATGTTATTGATATTCAGAATGAATCTTTGCCTGATAATATTGTGTCCTGCCAAAAAGGGGTAAAATCGGGTAAATACTTCTTTTAGCCTCCTTATACCTAATACACACATTTTCGAAATTCCGGTTGACTTTATCTCGTGTATATCGGTTAATCTGTGAGAAAACGAATTGAAATCCAGATAACATATTTTTCTGGTAATAATGTGCCCTGATGCCAAAAATTTCTGAAGTCGGTTAAATACGTTCCCTTAACCTAATATGAACAATTTTTTAATTTCGGTTGAAATTCGATATCGATTAATATGTAAGATATCTTGGCAAAACTAATTGAACATATAATCTTGAATGTAGTATATTTTGGTGGTAAAAACTAGTGAAATCTACGAATTACCGCATACCTCTTATACCATATATTATTTTTCTTGTTCTATATATATTTTCGTAATTCTAGTGAACTTTGCGCCTGGTATATTGGTGAGGATGGTACGGATGAGTTATTTCATTAAATTTGCGTGGAAACATGTTTGAGTAATGATAAAAGTGAAAGGCTTAATCAATTTTTAATCAATAATTTAATATACGTACAACTAAGTAGTTATTTCCGAATTTACGGTTCCCTCACACGGCTCGTATTGGTCAATATGTGTCATATTTTAACATTTATGACATTGACATTTATTGGCTTTTGTTGAGTCTATAACGCATACATCTCAATGGGAAATGTCTCAATGAAATAAGATGAGAATATTTCGATTAGCATTATGTCCTTCGGTAGTAAAAATTATGGGTACTGATATATACTTTCCTATGCCACTAACATGATTAATGTAATGATTTGTGTTAATTAGGTTAATTTTAATATAAATATCTCGGGCATAAAGCAAATAGTATTAATGAAACTAAGTGAATCCATGACATATATCATAAGTTAATGAGATACCAAATGTGATTGCAATCGATTTACGGTTTCATCAAATAACGAATATTGAATTCTTTGTAATATTTGTTTTTTAATTTAAAGTTTGCTAACACCTGATAATATTTCCTTGTCATTGATCTCTGCAAATTGAGAAAGTATGAAATGTTTAGTTACAACAGAAATTAGCCCTTCCTTGCTTGTTTGTTTTCATCTTTTTTAATTTGTGGCAAACATATGTGCTATCTTTTTTAATGGATTTTAAAAATATTAATACATTTGAGGCTGTTTGAAATCTCATCTGTTGATTTTGCTGGTGATATAAGAGATTCGTGATTTTACTCGCTAAACTAAACGGGACATTATGCATTATGAGAAAGAAATAAAATCGCCTGCAGCACAGTTCCCATGCACAAACGTATATATTTAATTTTATTGTTATATTTCTTCATGTTATGCACAATTTTAATTTAAATTTTCATGTTCAACTATTAATTGAGTAAAAGCGAACACAAAAGACTTAAGCAACGAACTACAATAACAGGCTCATTAGGGTGGGGAACAAGTTTGTTTGGTACACATCAGAAGCAATTGTATTGTTGCGGCCATAATTTCTCGTTTTACGGTCTTGCTTATGTCATGTATTTCACAGAAAATCAATAAAAAAAAAGCAAATGCCTACATACTCAGTGCCACAGATAAATAAGGCAGCAACACATAAAGTACATAAAGCACATAGAATACAAGTAAGTATTTAATGTTGAAAGCACTATGCATAGTTTATTAATTGTGTTGTGCTACAACTAACTCATTAAGGCAGCGCTGTGAAAAGGTTTCAACAAGCCTTTATGGATTTGCTGATTTTTTGATTTTTAGTGTTGCACTACGAGCGTGATATTTGTTTTTCTGCACAGCAAGTATCTAATAATAATAAACTTCCTGCTTAATTTCAAACACTAATTATGCTTTGCTAAACTCTCAGCTCAACTGGACTGAACTCAAGAAGTTTTACGAGAAAATATCTTATTCGGCGTGCAAACGAAATCAATCAGTTTAACAAGGCTAAAGTTTAAATTGTAATTAACAGTCGCTAAGTATCCTAAAAATTAATTAATTTCTTAATTAACTACTAGTTATTCATAGGCAGCGTCTACGCTGTTGGCAGTTGACACAATCTTAATTGGAGAAAACGGATTCGTCATAAATAATTTGATTTATTAATTAACTAATTGATTAACCATAATTTTTACATATTTCTGCCATAAATCACACTTCACAGTTGGATATTGGAAAATATGAATTGAATGATGATCGCAGATGTTTTAAAATATGTGCACTCTTCCAAATGTTGAAGCACAATAAATTTGAAATCGATTTGGAAATACAAAAGCAAACCAAGCGTATGTGCTATGCGAAAACAAAAAAAAAAAATAATAATAAATAATAAATAGTAAATAAATCGTAAACTCATCAGCAGTCATATTTATTAACGATAATTGGAAAATAGATGTATGAATAATACAAATAAAATACAATTTGAGTTATGCAACCGGAAGCAGTTTTTACAGAATTGCATATTAAGCAGGCTGACTGGCTCTTGTTTTAAAGGAAATCAAAGTTTTATGAAAACTCTACTATATTAGTCAACGTAGATGACAACGGTACATCAGTTATAGCGAATAGTATCGAATAGTTCAACTTTTCGATACTATTTTTGCAGTACGATTTTTGTAAATATGTTTCAACATAAGCCTGATTATCTGAGTTTTTTATTTAAGGTTCATTTCCTGATTTCTGGGAACAGGAAAAGGTCACTGGGGATCAGAGAGTACCAGTAGAGGTGGTAAAGCACGTCATAGATTTACACCATATTACGATATAGTATTCTGAAGACATCCTGGTGTAGAGTAAAATTGGGCGAAACACAATGCCAATTTGTATGCACACTTATGTGACTTTACGATATATAACTTAAATATCAACAATAGAAACAATAACAAATAACATCAATAGAAACAAAACCTTGCTCCTAAAATGGTTTCCCATTTTCTCCTAGCTTCCATCCACTGAATGATATCGGAAGAAGGAAGATATGAACATAGCTATCACGCAACAACTTTCTTATTGGCTTGAATATACGCTATATTTCTCCAACCAATATACCAATATACCTATAATACTTACGCTTTTTCTTTTCTTATGGACATATTCGATTGTGAAGTTGTATAGGATATGCTTTAATACACATGTAGTCACTTGCGATACTTAACAGCCATAAACTTGCAAAGAAAGAGCTCAGTTCAACATTTAGAACGCCAACTGTTAATGAACTAGCGATACAATTGCTTTATGATAATTTTTTAATGATTTTTTGTAATTTTATCATGTTAATGTATACTCAATTGTAAGGTTGTCTCTATTATTCAAATTGGTGCCAGTGTGACTTTTAATATTTTGAAGTCAACTAAAATTGCTTATGCGATTGTAGAGTCATTCAAAAATAATCTGCCGATACTTAACAGGATAAGAGAGCTATAATCTAAATGGAACACTGCACGAGCTCAAGCATAAAGCGTTTTGAGTTGTTAGTATGTCTTGCACCGTTGCAGCGATTGACTTATAAGACACCAGAAATGCTAATAAGCAATTTGCATAAAAAAATGCATAAAAAAAAGCACAAAAAATTGACAAAAAATGGAATACAAATGGAAATAACCAGAACACGACACTTGGCAAATCGCTTAAGAACTTCCGAAATGTGTATTAAGCCATTATGACAAATTTAATTGCAAAACGCGGTGAATTGAAAACTGCATGTCAAATTGTCAACCAGCAATCAAATGTGAACCTATGTTTGGATATATTAGTGTGCATGTGTGGTGTTTTACTACTACATATGCTATAAGTGAGTTTAAGAGTATCAGGGCAATCTACAAGTAAGCAATCAATAATGGAAACCTGGAGTTGGTGGGGTAGTGAACTATTTAACAGCTATCGAATGCAAATACGTGTTTATACATACAAGACATGTTAGTCTTTCTTTACTCTCGCAACATGTTGCACAGAGTATAATGGTTTTGTTCACCTTAATAAAGATTATGTTGGAACAATGGGTGAGGCATCGCTCACTTTTATGTGACATCTCAAACCATAGGAACCACTTGACCTAATTGGCTTGACAACTAAATTTGGTATAAAATATAATATTATTTTGACATCTATATCTTATAGTTTGAAAAATGGGTGAAATCGAACTGCCACCACGCCTACTTCCCATATCACCTAATTTTAATTTCCATCATTTTCTTTCAATGAAGATATCTGAGTAAAACTATGCACAATTGCTGTATCCATTGTATCTCACTTATCATCGAAATTGGGCAATAACTTTTTTTTTTCCTAAGATATCCAGGCAAGGACGTCAGTTCCTATGGCTGCCTTTACACCGAAAATACTGGTTAATCTTTAAGATATCTGAATGAAAATAAATATGTCTAATGCTAAAGCAAGTAAAATTATTGAGTAAACTACTAAAATGCTAATTTTAAAAATTCCGGTTGACTTTATCCAGTTTATATATTGTTCAATATGTGCATTATTTTAGCTTTTTTTATTTTATTTTTAGGTTTAGCTCCGAATATGAATGAATAAGGTTTAGACTTTGGTCTCACACATCTCAATAGTAGATGCATTAATAAAATTAAGCGAGAATATTAAGTTATTCGGTAATGAAAAGTAAAATGAGAGATAAAATGTTTGGCAGCACCCGAACGTAGCCCATCTTTACATTTTATAATTATATTTGAATGTTGCGAGGGCGATTGGAGTTCTTAACTGAACTGATTTGAACTGAAAACTAGTTAGGTAAGAATCTAAATATCTGTACATATAAATTTGTACAAACTCCGAGCTCTACTTCACAGCCAGTCGCTGATTGCGGCTAATTAAAAATTATTTGTTTGCCACGCTGCTACTTAATTCTGCTATAATTTCACTGTTTTTATATATTCTGACACTTAAGTGTCATACATACATACATACATACACACTTATGTACTCGTATGAAAAATTGCCACTTGAAAGCGGCACCTTAACTTCTTGCACTTGAAATCGGTAAGAGAACAACGTGCTCCCGATTGTTAGCGCAGCAGCGAAAAGAAATTGAAATTGTCAACTAATGTATGCCAATAAGAATAAAATACCAATACTTATATGTGAAAAGAAAAATAAGAACAAGTTTATTGCAAAAGCTGTAAAGAACCGCACAGAGTAAAGCTGGGAATAATAAAATGTATGTGTGGTATAAGAAATGGTAGAAAAAATGGCGATAATGACTTGATTGGCATTTATGAGGTGCCAAGACACGTGGGTGTCTGTACTAGGTTTACAACCCAAACATAAGTAATAAAACGATTTCTTTTTGGTATTGAGTAAGGACGTGCGGGGCTTCGCTGAGGAAATCATCGTGTGAAATATTGAAAAATTGTACTTACTTCCATATAAATATATATAATATTATTAGATATTAAATATTTGGAAAATAGTGAATATCATTTTGATTATATCTCTAATTAAGATTGAAATTATTAAAAATAGAAATGTACTTGTAGTACTACGCCCAACAGGAATGAAGCTTCACAGATTAATTTATATATTAAATAAATAGGTTTTATTCATCATATCGATTACTGTTTTTTTAGAAATCAAATGATTGGTTTAGATGAACGGAAGTGCTTCAACTGCTGATCTTTCATAGTATACCAAAGTCTTCTCAAATGCCATTCTTTTTTTTATCATTATTTTAATATTTCATCAATTTTATAAAATTCTAAACAACTGACACCCCTTCTCCGTGTCTTCTACAGTCAACCTTCTTAAAAGACTTTAGTTGCTTAGTATATAGCCCATTATAATAATTCATTTATCTTATAAATTTTCTTGAATTACATCTCGTAAACGCTTAGCAACTAAACTTATGCCATCTATAGCGTTTTTCATCTGTTAATTTTTTTTAAACAAATTTTTACTAAACGCTTCAGTTTGATTTGCTTATCAGATGTTTCTTTTGTTATTAACATTTTATATTTATATTATCAATTTCAAACAGGTGGTAACCCTCTTAAAATATGTTTTCAACTAAAACTCTTCAGTTTGATCTTCATATTGTAGAATTTCTTTATATTTTATTTTTTTGGCTTTACATTTTCAAATAGGTGGCAACCCTAACACTTTTTAAGGTCTAGTTAGTATTACACCGAACAATACCAAAACGTTATTAAAAACTGTTTAGCCATATGGTAACGTTCTGCACACTGAAATTACTACCATAATCAGGGAAGTCTTATTGCAAAACTGTGTCAATGTAATGTTGCTTAGTCCATACCCGTTTTAATTGGTTCCATTGCTGTGGCAATTCAATATCAGAGCTTAAAATGTTATTGAAGAAACAGTAATTCTTTCTTTGTCTTTAAATAATAATATAAACTAAAGAGAAAATTGAGCCGTACTTTTTTTTCTTGTCTTAGCTAAGCACACGTTACTCATACGGCTCTTAAAATATGTGATGTATAAATTATTTAGTTCTAACTATTGAATACGAATATAGTAAGTAATTCATTTCTCTGACGATGCCAGAATATCGAGCTCATTGAGAATGAGAATTTTGAAGGCAATCTTTGTGACATCAGAATAGCAAGATTTTTAAGAGAACTATGCATAACTATCAGTCAACTAATTTGTAAATGCAAAACAGCCAAAGGGACGTAGTTAAAAAAAAAAAATATTTTCGCTTGCATCTAAAGACTCTGCCAAATATCAAGAAACATTTTGCAGTCAAGACATTGCCTAAATATCCAAATTTGGTAAAAATTATGTGATCAGAGTCTAGATTGATGACTAAAATGCATAAAAAATTAAATTCAACAAAGTTTTGAAACTGTAATCACTTCAAAGTACAATTGCATTTGTACAAAAAAAAAAAACTCTGTTCATTGCGGATATAGTGACAAGATTAGTCAACACCTACGCTGATGGTGGTATAACAATATTAAATCCACTTTCAATTCTTGTAATTTTAATAATTGTATTAATCATTCATTGTACGCTGCAATATTGATTAATTAAACAGCATTGAACTAGCCCATTTTGGCACGGGACTAGCCTGCGCGCACACTGCAGCAAAGAAGCCTGTCACGAAATGTGCGAAATATTATACATACATCCAATGGCACTAATCAATCTGTGAGACCTTTTCATTTTCGCTGCAGGGTATTAACATTAACATAACGGCACACACACATCGACTTGTCCACGATAGATAGGTGTGTGGTCCATTTTGCTTGTTTGCTGACAATTTACATGCTCAGTTTGTGATTTTTGTCTTTTCTTTCTTCTAATATTTTGTTGTCGTTGTCATGAGTAGCATGTGCGCTCAAGTTGACAAGAAACGTTTGGTTGTCATCATCGGTTGATTGAGTGAATTACAATAATTATTTGACATCTACTCATTCAATTACGCCGTCAATTAATCAACTGATCTGAAGTTTTTTCGAGAGAAAATGCTTTACATTATTAGAAGAATTACTTGGATTTGTTTGCTGTATATATTGATCGTTATTTATTATAAATGCTTTAAGTAGTAGGCAATGTACGGCTTTGGGTGTCGCTACTTCCGCTAAGTTGACAAGCGTGAAGTTTGTCGCATATTGATTACATTGTTGCACAGTTTCGAAGAGAGGCAAAATTATCAAACTAATAAAGTATTGTTTCAAATTCTATTCTTGTACAGCAAAGTCGGAGAAAAAAACTTTTCGAAACAGAAGTGTAATGACACTTCCTACAAAGTTCAGATTGTTGCTAAAATTCGCTGGCTTTTTGTTTTATTTTCTTCCTCCATCAAAATGTTATAAAACGCATTGTTTAGCTGATCAATGAAAGTAAATGAATTCAAATTCTGTTTTATCTAGATCTCTAGATCTAATCCCAAGCTATAGGTCGTTAATATATTTTGTTTCAATGGCGGATTTAGGAAAGAAATTCCTCAAAATTTTATATTTAGAATGGTTTAATTGTGAAATGAAGTGGACCTGAAAGTTGACATAATACTTTAATGTGAACAATCCTTTGCAACAATGTATTTTTTACAACATATTGAGTTCGAGGAATAAGCTGGCACGTGTTTCAGAAATTGGAAATTTCAAAAATCAAAACAAAATTCAAAACTGTAATGGGTTATTATTAAAATGTATATGCTGCCGGAAGTCATCGTTTCGACCAGATCGGTACTCGGCCTAGTCGTAAGGGTATTATAAAAAATACATATTTACTTATTACTTCAGGTTTTATGCATAATTTTTAGCATCATTTCGAAATGTGTACGAAATTAGTTCATAAGGGCATATGGATTTAAACTTTTTTGTTGGTTTTTCAATCAAAGGTATATTCAGGGACTAAATATGTTTGTTACATATTGTAATCCGTTATATTGCAAATTATTTTATGTACATTTTTTGCACTTTTCCTTGGAAAGGGGTATGAGGAGTTCGAGGGTTAAAGTGTTCCACAAAAATAAGCTTGTTGAACACATTAGCAGGTCAGGATGTCCAAAATGAATGGCTGGAATGATTTCTTAAGCAGATGTTGCAAAAAATCAGCAAATGGGGATGTTTTCGATACTCTAAACTAAAAATCGGAGGTAAACTTTAAATAAGTTAAAATAAACTATTAAAATACTGATAGACTAATAATTCTAATATAAAATAATTTGTAATAAGAATAATCACATAAACTTTTTTCATATTTTACGAATTTTACCTTAAAATGAACCCTTAATTCTCAACTCAAAAACTGCAAGATTCGTTGCGGTGTGCTGTTTTCGTGCAATTTACAATTTGATAAAGAAAATTAGTAGCTATTGCTAGTCGAGGTGCGTTTTTGCAACTGAGAAAATTATCTAAAAAAAAAAGAAGTAAAGTGTTAGTAGTCTTAGGGAAGACAGGAGGAACTATTTTGGTGTTGTTAGGAAATAGATTTTAAGCCTATTGCTTTTAAATATATGTATTTACATTTATTTATAAATTTATACATATATTATGTTTATATACACATCACCGTAGAACGAAGTTAAAATATAAATATTAAATAGTTTGTTAAAATCATTAAATTAACGACTTCATACGTTATAAAATATTACATATTACATGGAAATAAATTTAAAATCGATAAACACACCTTCAATAATTTCCAATTCTTTCTTAAATATTATTATTGTATCTAAAATATGTGGATTTTTTTTCAATCTTAAATATTAGCTAGCTTAAAGAGGTGTATCCAAAGCAATCATTAAAATTTTTACAGTGATTTAGGTATAACTAATAATACTAAAGGTTTTTTCCTCTACTTTGCCAATAGACCGCATATAATGTAATTAAAACTCAGCTCAAAATTTATTAAAATTAATTTAAATGAGTTTTCAAATTAATAATATTTTTATTTCAATTTGCACATGGCTCCCATAATTTAATTATGTACAGCTTCAATATTAATTACATTTAATTGAAATTAGGTAATAATTTTATAGCAACATAAAGCTTAGCCTGACGAATAGCATACGTTTTTGGTAGTTTTGGCGATTTGACGCGGTTTCGTTTGCATAATAAAAACCCGATGGCTCAAATTTAAAAAAAAAAAATACAATTCGTTACAGTTGACAATTCCGCGGTACAGGAACGTGCTAACTGTTATTGTTGTTTTTATGTTTAAGTTTTTTTGCAATTGTTTGCAATTTGCCACAGTTCCTTAACATATTTGTGACACGAAGCGTTTTAGATGCTAGCGAGCACGGCACATAGCTATTGTATATGTACATACAATATGCAAATGTGTGTATGCTTATGTGTATGAATGTAGGTGTGTGTATATGTATGCTTATATTGTATGTGACACCCAAGTGATGAATTGCATACATTTCTTGAGGCAAAGGTAACCGTATATTTTTGGCATCGTTTTTTTTAAGTTTCTTAAGATTTTTATTTTATTTAAATTTCAATTAAATTTTTTTCTTTTTCATATCGAATTTTTTGTTGTATAAATCCACTAAAGCGGATTATGCAATAAAGGGAATGCTTTTGTTCATATTTCTTTTGTGCAGCAACCACTTGTTCTAAATACATGCGATCATATTATATATACAGATTAATGCGCGTACGTATGTTTTGTTTTTTTTTACTCAAATTACTTTTGTTGTTACAGTTGTTGGCTTTTTGTGTGTAAGTGTGATTTGAAAGCGAGCAATTAAATACCTTTGAGTGATTTCATGTCAATGTTAAATTCCAATTCACTAAAATAAAAGAATGTAAACGGCTTTTCAATCCAAGCAAACAAAAACAAAAAGTTGCATCTATACATACCTACATAGCATAGCATATGTGTTTGCAAGTCAATGTACGCTTATGCTATTAAATTAACTGTGTGTGCGTGTCGTGCCATTTTACAGTTCAATGATAAGTGGCACTTCTGCTATTTTGTGCTCTTATGGCAGCGCCAGCTAAAGGAACACCCAACGCTTAATATATTTATATTTATATATATATATATATATATATATTCATACGTACATACATAGATTGTTTACTGCACTGTTAACCCTCCACGCCTTGGCCACTTTGATACATATTTGTTGTTGGTTTTCATGTGTTTGTATGTTTACATAAATATGTGTTCGGTTTGCAAGAGAATGTAAATGTTTTGTAATTTTACCACATATGCGAAGGTAGCTAAAAAGGTGTGCGCACTCCTTGCTGATAAAGCTGCTTCGTGTTGTTGTTATTATTCTAGTTTGTTTACATTCAATTGGCTATGTACTATTATCCTATTAAGCAACTGAGAGCTAAACTTAGATTTTCTAATAATTTTATGCATTTGTATATCCTATAGCATAATTAGCTTTGTTGTTGTTATTGTTTCATTCGGTTAGCGCTTTTGTTGCATTAACTGTAAACCATTGTTTGCAACTAATCTTTAAACTTTGATCTGGAATTTACGCCCACATAATGTTAACGGCGTTCGGGTGCTGACGAATGAAGCCAAAACCAAAGATTTAATTAAGACTGATTTCGAACCAGTGCCTTAAAGAGAGGAATAAATAAATGATTGCTTTATATTTTAATACCATCAATGCTTAAAATGCTCGAAACTCTAAAATACATAGAAAGATATGAGAGGACTTGACCTTCGGTGTTATATATTGTAATTCTATTTCTGATGCAATTACTATTTACACTCATCGTTTCACTTGGCCCTGTACCAGCGTTGGGAGGGACATGTATAGTAGTAGAATTAATTTGAGCATTGCCAATACTGCCTATATGCCTGAAGATGTATCTTATTCATAGTAATTGGGTTTATAAAAACCTAAGCGGTCTTCGCTTGGTCTACATTGCCTCACATATCATTTATTTGTTTCGAATATTGGCATAAAGGAATCCTCAATACGAAATATCCTTTCTTGGGAAGAGTATTCTATTTCAAAGTTGGCATTGTTTTCGGTGTTTGTGTCGGTTCCAAAATAACAATATCTTCAAAGTTCTAACTGGCGACAGTAACGTAAATGCTAAGGCGTAACTGTGCATGTTAATTTTTTGATTTGAAAATATTTATTATTGCTCTAGTTCACCACGCTTTTCAGGAAAAGCGGGTCAAATTCGGGTAAGAAGGCATAAAGGTAACTCTTTTCTCACTGTCGAAAGCGGATGTGGAAGCTACCAATGCATGATGTTTGTTGATATGTCTAGTTAATTGTGTCCGTCTCTCTCAATGTAGACTCCCCAGGCCCAAATCCAAACTGATAAGGTCCGATTCTTTCATTAAGGGAGAATCTCAGTTGTTCACACAACAAGAATTATTTTAAAGGGCTTTGAATGGTTTTAGCCTCAAAGGGCTGCCGAATACGGGGTAATAGTAAAAATGAAAAATTTAAGTTGAACTTTTCGTCCGAAAACTTGTAGAATGGCCGGAAAATAATATAATCCGAGTAGGTTGCTAAAACCATAATATAACAAAATAAAATAATAAAAAGGTATGGAAATACTTGTAATTCTGTAATAGTCCATTTAAATTTAGAATAATATTCAAAACGAAAGAACTAAATAAATGTAAAGTTTCGACAGGACTTTACTCTCAACTTCAAATTGGTTGAAATGAGAGGCCAAAGGATCGTCTGATCGCAAGCCGCAATGTTTAAGCCATCATGAGTCTAAACAAAGCATTGTGCAAAAAGGTCGATGGATTTG
This sequence comes from Bactrocera minax, assembly GCA_021498325.1. NCBI lineage: Eukaryota > Metazoa > Arthropoda > Insecta > Diptera > Tephritidae > Bactrocera > Bactrocera minax. The sequence continues at coordinate 1,593,578 of JAKEEE010000011.1, read as the reverse complement.
ACAAAATTATAAACTTTTTCCAACTTAGCTGCTCATTTTTTTTATATCGAAATATTGGAAGCCATCCGATAACGCGTTTTAACTGGCTGAAGGCTGGGAATTCGGAGACAGTATGTCCTGCATTTTATTATCATGTTTCTTGGGGGCACTTATCTTCTTTGATGACGCCTATCATGTCACTTAATTCCCTTTTTTTTACGAATGCCATCGTTTTGGTTTGTCTAATATCCACACTAACACCAAGTAGTTTTGTGGTACACACTGTATTGGTGGTGTCCCATGAGCTGAGCTGTTCCTCTACTATCCATCAAATTGGGTTAACAAAACATTAAATGTTCAGTAAAAATTAATAATTTGGTTTCAAAGCGAATACTTATGTGGAGAAATTTTAAATAATTGAGTAAAAATTGTTAGTAAAAATTTATATAATTGCCGGTATTATCTGTTAAGTCAATGCCTTGCTAATTAAAATAGTTTTGTTTTGATGTATAAATTTTAAACTGCTTAATAAATTTCCGCTTAGAAATTTTGTTCAAATAATTCAATCATTCCGGTACTTAATTGAATGTGCATAATTTCCAGAATGCCATATTTTTTAGCATATAATTAGTAATTATGTGTAGTATTTACATTATTTTTTTATTACTATCAGAAATTAGATGTTTTAATCTTATTTTTTGCACTTCCGTAGATGAAATTGCCTCCGCTCTATAACTGACAACTATATAAATTCATTAAAAACTTAAACTGAAACTAAATTTTATTAACATTTTCAAAATAATAGAGTGGAAGTGGTTTCCTCTGAAACCAGTTATTTATCACTTTAAATTGATTGACTGTTGCCAACATACTATATACCCGCTCAGCTTTATAACTCTCATACTATATTATACGAATATGCATGCTGCCAGAGGCATCTAAGGTCGCATTAGATTTCCTTCAATTTTCTATGTTTATGTAATATTTCGCAATAAAAAATTGTGAACACATTTTCTACAATATTTTGCTGGAGCATTTTAGTCAGTTTATGTGTTTTAAAGTGATCTGTCAATGGCATTAGTTGTTCACAGTTTGGCACGTTCGTTGCTTATGTCTTTTGTTCTGGTGCCGTTGTAATTTGGTAACTTGAACCGTTTGTCAACAATCAAGTTGAATTAAAGCCATATACTTGGGTGTTGTCTAACATAAGTTAATATAAGAACATATACATGTAGTAACGTTTATGTGTGTGTATGTGTGTGTGTGTGTGGAGTCAAATAAGCTGGAAAAATGATTGCATTAATGATATGTGTTCAACGTCAATTATTCAAGGTTAGGCGCAGTTGATTGAGAGTAGCGAGTTCCTTAGCAACAAAATGCATATATTCACTCTTTTGTTTATTATCTAAGTATGTATTAGCAGAAAAATTGATTAGGTGCCCATAATAATGGCGGAAATGCAGAGCGAATTTTTGTGAAGAATGCAACATATTAGAAAATATTTAATTTCACGCAAATATATGTTGTGTATAAATACTGCAACTGAAATACTTCAGATTGGTGTGTGTGTAAAATAAAACATTCTCATAATAAATTATTAATAAAATCTTTGTATGCCATTTTATAAATAATATTAAATACAAACACTATTACATACAACAGTATTAAATACAAACTAATTATGAGTAATATTTTGTTTCTGAATATAATCTAAGAATAGAAATAAAAAATGAATTTTCCAATTTACAAATAGTCAAAATCGAAATAACTTAAAAGGTGTTTGGATTTGTCTGCAGGTATTAATAAAAAGTATTTTAATTACAATTTGCTAGAATAACATATTTGAATAACTTTTAAATAAAAAAATAAATTTATCAAACAAACTTATAAATTATTCAAACGTTGAAAATTTTTATGACCTTGGTACTTATACGTTCTAAGCATAATATTAAATCAAAAGCAAGCACACCTTTAAATATAAATAAATATACGTCAAGAAGTAAATACTACAATAATTGTACCTATATTCTACTAATAATATGGCATATATATTTATACAGTGAAATAAAAGTTTTGTTAATTAGAAGGATATCCCCAATTGGTTGGTTTAAATTACTTTGAATTTTTCTCCACTCTGAAGCATCTTGCTGAAGTTCAGGCGTCGTCATAGGAAAGATTTATTTGACGACTGCCATAAGTCATGAATTGCTGACTTCGCAGCTTCGTTTTTTAAGAAGTAAATCAGATATACAAAATATGTTTGAGTGAATTCCATGAATAATAAAAATGTTGTTTTAATTCCTAAAAAGTCGATAAAAGTCTATTAATAATCCACACGAAAAGTCAAGTTTAATTTCAGAGAAAAGAAGAGGTCTTGAAATTGAGCTGCCGGTAGTTTAAACCTGAAAGATGTATGTACGCTTTGATACAAAGATTATATTGAGAATAATATGGGTATACTTGAGCAGGTTTTTGGGTTTTGTTCGCCAAACAGAAATAACAGTTGTTGTTGTTGTAACGGTTACCCAGAGTCTAGGTATTGTCATCGTCGCCATCCAACAGGTGGTCCAGCTCCTGTTTCGACGGGGTGGTCATAGGTAAATATGCCCTAGATGTGTTGGCTAAAGTGGCCATTCAAAGAGATGGTTAGCGTCATTCTGGGTCTCGTTGCATGCAGGAATTACATATACGAAGCATATGAATGAAATCTGGATAGGTAGAAGTTTAATCTGCAACAGTATATATAGCGTAATTGCGCCAAGATTATTTTAGCTTCTCGACCTTTCTTTGCAATGGGTGGGGGCAATTTGACTCCTTGAACTCTACAGTGGGGCTGAGAGTGCAAGAAGGTATTGATTGCATCTCTGTGAATGTCGTTAAGTGCCTGTTGATAGATTTATATATTTTCTTACCAAATGTCTCTATTGTGGAGACCTGCCACAAAATTGATATATGTTACTAAATCTTTTCGTGTTCCCTATTTTAAAACTAAAGTCAAAATGAACATATTTTAAATATTGCAAACTACCAATTTTTAATAAATATGGGGAAAATCACTTTTACTGAAGAGTTTTAAGCAATATTTTGCTTTCTCACAAACCAACAAATTGTAAATAATTTAAAAAAGACACATATTTTACCAACATAGTGTGTAACCTCGGTAGTAGTTTAAATTTCTGACTTTCGAGATTTAATTTATTTAGAAGCAAAGAAGAGCAAGACAAATGTTCTTCCCCATTATTGCCCTTAAGTCACTTTTATAAATGAAGCAGGTTTCTTAGTCATGTTCACAGTCTCGTCTTTTAACTGTTTCACATATGAATATCTTACGTTCCACACATCGAGTGCGCAAGTAATGGGTAATGTGAGTGAAATTACATACTTGTTGACTAAGAAAATTGAATGTGTGGTGCCGTTACAACAAGTGTTATAGCCGACTAATTATCGTAAACATGTGCTAAAATTGAATTTCTCAAAAGATCGGCGCTTTAAGAGTATGACTGGACTGACACCAAAATCCCAGTTATGCTCAGCAATCATGCCGTTATTCTGTTGAAATGCAAACATTATAAAAACGCAAGAAAACAAATGACTTACCATAACACTAAAGTGATGCCAATTAATTTTTAATTTCTTTACTTAAATTCACAGATGTTGGCGCGAGCACCGACGATCGACACAAGGCCCGCCAGTGCAGGACCAACAGTCGATCTTATTGTGGGGAATGAGTTTCTCAAGTTGCTTTTCGAACGTGATGAATCGCAGCGCGAACTGCATAGCGGCGAACACGATGCAAACGAACGTGTGGTACGCGGAGTGGAAGCACGTATCGGCAGCAGCAGAGAGGCTGCGAAAGGCGATGCAACCACGAAGTCAAGCGATTTTGGTAATAGAGGCGCGGCGGCGCGTAGTATTAGTTATAAGAGTCGTAATGTGCAGAACGAAGCGACAGCAACGACAACGGCAAAAACAACGGTTGAGGAGAGCAAACAAGTGGTGAAGTTGGTGACATCAGGCAGTAAAATTGTGTTTCTCGAAGAGTACGACGACAATGACGCCATTGTGGATGCGGTGGCGCATGACATTGATCTAAAAAAAGAAAATACTTACACACAGACCTCAAAGAAAACTGCTACGCAGCAAGTGCACATGCAAGAAAGGTCTAATCCCAGCGATGAAGTCAAGGTAGTGGCGGTGAGCGTGTCATCATCGAGCAAGCGTGGTGGCCAAAGTCACACAAACAATCAATATCACACAGCTGACACAGATATGTCAAAACAGAGCAATAAATTCTCCGAGACACGTGTGTCAATGCCACACACAAATATAATGCGAAAGCCGTACAAGCAAACATCACATGATAACAGCGATGACAAAAGCCATAGCGATGGCAACATGTCCGCCATGACGGCAACAGTCACAACAACGGCATCAACCGCGCCGATGATTGCGTCGGCTACTTCAACGATGGACGACTTTGTGAATCGCTCACACAAAAGCGAATTTTCAATTGAGGAAGCCGAACCGTTGACAATGTCGCCAAAAAAATTGCGCGGCGCACCGCATGCAGCACGCGTTAATAGTCCGCGCTCACTGCACACGCCACATGCCGTCAGTGGTCGTGCCGTCAAAATGGTTGCCAACATGGACATGGTTGACTCAGAAAATAGTGCTTCGTCGAATATACAAAACGTGTTGGCAGCGCCACTGGCGCAGTCCGCTTCAACACGCACCGCTACTGTCACCGCAGCAGCTGCGTATCAAAGTGGCAACAACAAACGTAACGGCACGTCCTCGCCCATAAATCACAACATTGCAAATGCAGCGCGTGCACATGTCGACGCGCAAATTAGCGGTGATGATGACATGAGCGATACCGTTATGCGCGACACGTCCGCACCGGTGGCCCACGAAGATGTCGCCCCTGCTGATATGGATGAAAAATTATTGCCCTTCCAAACAGTGATCTATCACAATACAAAGGAAGGACATGGCCCACAGTCCCGCTCCATATCTTATAGCTCGTTGTCACAGAATGTGGATGATTTGCATGCGTGGCGCCATTCGGGCATTTTGGCGGAGGCACAGCGAAATGTTAGCGAAAGCTTAAAGCCTATACAGCGTGCGCAGTTGGCGCACAACTCAGAGCCTGCGAAATTTTATTCTATGCCATCGAAAATGTACAGCGAACCCTCAAAATTTTACTCCGAACCAGCTAAGGTATATTCCGAACCTGCAAAAGTCTATGGTGAGGCCGAGAAGTTCTACTCCGAACCTGCTAAAGTATATGGCCAACCATCGAAATTTTACTCCGAACCGGCAAAGGTTTACTCACAACCTGCCAAAGTCTACGGCGAACCAGCGAAAACTTATTGGTCGCCAAGCGCTGCTGGTTCTGTTGTAGTGACTTCAACGTCTACGCCGAGCTCCACAAGTACCACAACTACAACTTCAGCCACAACTGCACGCCCTGGACGTTACATGCCCTCGCGCAGACCCGCCATTGTGTCACGCATCGCTTTTGGTGAGGCGCAAAGCTCAGTAGCAACGTCGCCACCACTTTCAGATGAACACCCACCAGTTACAGTGTCGGTTCCCATTAACGAGCATCAACAGCAACACCACACGCATCACACACGTTTCCATTCGCATGCTCATAGCCATAGTCACAGTCACGGTGCGCATAGTTCGCATGGTGCACATGATTCACATAGTTCGGTGCATGCTAACTCGCATACTCAATCCCACAGCCAGTCACACGCTGAAACAGCATCACAACCTGCCCAATCGCAACCACGTCGGGTACTTTTCAACTTGGATAAATTGCCGTATGATTTATTGAATGCGCCGCAATCACCGCAACATCTCTTGGATCCCGACTTCTCGCACAGTCCACCGGCGGCTGTTACCTACTCATCGCCCCGACAACGCCAATGCTTGGAGTCCGCCTTCTCAGCGTCGTTGTCTCAATCAGCCTTGCAACAACAGCAGCAGCAGCAACGTCAGTATACGTCATTGTCGGACCAACATTCTAATCAAAATGCCAAAGGATTGCCTAATCGAGGTAAGTTAAGTACGAGAAGTTAGTTACCGACAAAGTGGTGCCGAATTATTTGCTTTATGTTAGACATTTTTTATGTAAATAAGTATGTCAATATGTGCTAGTAATTTGGTCACAAATATCGTTTGACTTGATTGTTTGTTGTTGTAGTTAATGTCGTATTGTAAAAATGCAGCTTTTATACTTTTAGAGCTATTGGTTTTGGGACACTGATTGTCGTTAAGTGTGTAACTGTAATGCTGAGGTTATGTAGTATTATTAATGACAAATGGTTGACATGTTAGAAGTTAGCTATTTGAAGGAAAACAACTACTGAATTATTACATCTAAGAACGCGATAAAAAAAGTCTTGACAGTACTCGGTCTAAATGAATGACATGCTTTAAAGGTATAGCTTCAACTTATCCACCATTCCCATAAAAGCAATAGAATTTACCATTATGCGACGTCCGACGTCCGAGGTCGAGGTGTATATATAGTCAGACGATAACGAATGTCTTCTGATCACGATTAGATCATAAACATACACAAAAAATTTGCAGATTAACTAAAACAGAACTTTAAACTATGATTTATGGGTTTGACATAAATATGGCCCATTTTATGAAGGGATATTACATTGAATATGGTATGAGAATTTTAGGGATGATCTTATTGAATGAGTATATATTGTATGAACTTTTTTGAACTTTCCTGTTTCCTGTGTTCCTTTCTTTGAATGTGTAGAACATTCCCTAAACATCTTTTGAGTAATACTTAGTAGTGTGTGGGAGTTTTCAGGTGGAGGTCTGATGTAATGAACGAAAGCGAATTGGATATCGACTACAGCAGCATGTTGTCCTTAACCCATTTTTGTTAAACTTCTAAGATTCGGGACTTTGTCTGACTTCAGATAGGTTTACAAATTTTCAAATATCCCTAAGACGATGCAAATACTGAAAACTAGATTAATACTTACAAAAGCATCCCAATGACAAAAAGCTAAATTAATAAATCTTTGCAAGAATATGTGTAACGACAAAATACGAACCGTCTATATACATCTTCTGGTAGAGGATACCTATAGCACGACAACGTACATTTCGGTCTCAGTATTGGAAAGTCCGTTTACTGTATGTTTAAGAATTAAAATAAAATCTTTTAAAGCTTTTAAGTTGAACTATGGCAGGATAACTTTTTCCCAGAGATTGCGCTGTAAAAGAATAGCTTAGTGCCTTCCCCATTTTGGATCTAGGTGACTGGACCGTTCGGCTTAACCTCTGGGTCAATGTCTTAAACTGCTGAAAGCCCCACCTCTTCGATGGAGTATAGGTATGAGGATAATTTTTCGTTTTCCCGTCATCCCGATGTGGTTGGTTACCATTCAAAGTCCACTAAGGGATAAATTAGTATAGAAAGCTTTTTGGACAAATTTGTCACTTAGTTATTGCGTAATAGAAAAAATTATGTAATCAAAACTTTCAGACACTCCTTAGTTCAAATTATTTGTATGAGGTGAAAGATTTAGTTGGGACACTGATTGAACACCTGGATATTCAATGCTTTAGCATGCGCATCACTTTTTAACATATTTATGGCTATTTCCAATTCAACGCTAATAATTTACTGTTATTGTATCAATTTTACCAAACATACATTTTTCGTCTCTTCTTCTTCTTTCATTGCATTACTAAAATCTGCAGATCTAGTCAAGTGTGTTTCCAAATACAACCAACCATTAGCCACATCAACGGCGACAACAGAAGGCAGCCACAATGGCAACGACGACAATAACGACAGCGACGGCGACGGCTTGTATACGCCGACCCCAGAGCAAAATTACGAAATTGAAGAGTCCGTAAGTGTTATGACAAACGGACGAGCCCACGGTATACAAGGCAGTGCGACGGTGACTACGACGGCGAAACCGTTTGGAATGCGCACCACGAAATTCCCCGATCGCGGTGCGATACACCATCAACAACAACTGCAACAGCATCAGTATCACGGCAACGCCAACACAAATGCCAATATAGACAACAACTACGATGATAATGTGGCGAATGTTGGTGGTTTGGATGGCGGCAGTGATGACGATGGCATTGCTGGTGATGGCAGTAAAACCGGCAACGACGAAGACGATGCCAAGGTGGCGTATGTGGTTGAGGGACGCAACTATCGTAAGTATCGTGTGGAGGAGAAGACCGACGACGGCTTCATTGTTGGCGAGTACGGTGTGGTGGACCATAATGATGGCAATTTACGTGGTGTGCGTTACACCGCCGATTCGACCATCAATCGTAGTCTGATACAAAAGGCGTTGTTGACATTTCTTAAGCTCAAGTAGTCACATGGACAGCGAAAGGTGATGGTAGCATAGTGGCGTTATAGCGTATGGCATATGGCGGCATAAGTACTTACTTAGTTATATGGTGGTTGATGGTGCGTAAGACGTATAGCAATGGGCGGCAATGTGTGGTGCGTGTGCGCAGGCTCCAAAATCAGCGCATGCGCCTGCAAGCACATCTCTGTCGCAAGATTAGGGTTAGTGAGTTGTTGGCACGCGGGATGTGTGCTCATCGAAATATACTGAGTGTCACGCATTGCTGCGCCGAGTTTGGTTTGCGTGACCTAAAGGTTTCTTGGCATACACTATGCTGGTAGTTAAATGCCATCGCCGACGTCACAGCTATGTGCGCCTATTCGCAGACAGCGTGTAGTTTAGCGCAAAGTATTTCTTGTCTATTCTTTGTGAGTTACTCAACATATTATTTTTTATTATTTACAATTTTATTTTCGTATTTTGTACTTTTGTTTAAAACCCATTAGACAAGCTGAAAAATATGTGATCCAAGTCGTACTGTAGGTAGTTTAACTAGGGAGGAATACACTAATGCATTTAAAAAAACATTAAGGGAATAGAACTAGCATACTTAGACGCAAATACACACACACACATACATATACATTTATAATAGTATACTTCGTTTGTATGTATGCACTTGCACTCGTATTTAGTTAGCAGATTATTCGTAACTAGCGCTCATTCTTTTATAGCTTATGTAAAGTTAACATTGCGCATTGATTGCAATCATTTGTGAATTTAATTTATTATAGTTTCTTGTGTTTGTGTTTTTTTAATATTTATTTTAATTTTTTTTTTTATATATATAGCACTTACCAGCATACATATGTACGTATGTATGCATGTGTAGTTGTAATAGTTTAGTCTTCGGTTTAGTTAACTCATATTTAGTGATTTATTGCAGATGACAACCACTTGCCATAAATTTCCGCAGCAAAAACTCAAAAAAAAAAAACAAAAACAAAAACAAAAACAAGACAGGAGAAGTTAGAAAACTATTCGTATTTGTAATTTAGCAAAAGAGTTTTATTCTTACGTTATTAAGTAAGTATGGTGGTAGTGTATATGTACAACTGCTAACTAACAGATACACAAGTTTGTTTGCATGTATAACTTCAATACTCATAAGTAATTGGAACAAGTCGATATATTTTTTACACGGACCTTCAGTGTCCACATTAAAACTAATACTTATTTATATTTAGTAATAATTACTCGACTTCAAATTAATTTAAGATATAGACAATTGCTTAGCGTTAAACGAGATTATTTGGAAAAAAAAAAACTTTATTTGTAAGTCTTATCTGATAAGCATGTTTCCGTTGAAAAAACATGGTTTGAACAAACTTTAGGCAAACAAATTTATTTAGAGAAAAATTAGAAAGAAATATATAAATACAGCTCAGTGGTAAGAAAATATTTATACTTTCTAGATATATGAAATCACTACGCTTTCATTTACAGTAATAAACGAATCACAAGAAGGTTGTGTATGTATGTATTAGTGAACTACACGAGTAATTACACGATGCTCATTAGGCCATTATTGTAACCCACAACGTGAGTAAAATGCATTACACAATCCTTAGGAAGCAATACAAGCTTATACAAGTGTTTAATTCTACTGTCATGTCGTGAGATGTCGAAAGATTAGTTTGAGAAAATACATATGTAATAGTTCAATAAAAATTATGTAAAAGATCTCAGCTATAATCTAGAATCGATCCTTGTATCGATAAATATCAAAAACATTCATCTAAAAGCGGCAGTCAATGGCAAACCTCTCAGCTTATTTCTATCTTGAAAAATTCTCTCAAGAGACCCATTAACTGATCGAGGGAGGCATGAAACGGATAAGATCATTCATTTGTAAATTAACATGGGAGCAGAAGCTCGGCCAAACATAAGCGCCAGTTATATAAATAATATAACCGATTATTTTATCGAGAATTCAAGTTCATCTGTACTCGGCTTTTTTTTTAACTCCGAGGAAGATTCTCCTCATACTATAAAAAGGCACTGTTGGGGAAATATTTTAATTCATCATCATTAAGACTATTAATTAAACTTTTTCGGTTTTGTCTGTTCTCTTCAGTTTAATCTCACCGCTGGGTAGATTGGTGAGATATCTTGTCTATAAATTAAGAATGCTCCGAATATTTGTCAACTGTTGACCTATTCAATTTAACTACATCTGACAACTACAACTTAACTACTACCTTGAATTTGTGAAACTATCAGAATTTGGGTATCAAACGATAACCGCTGAATACTTCGGCCAAACTTTTTAAAGTCGTTGCCACTTTCTTAAAATCTCAAATTATATTAAATAAATTATTATAAAAATAACACTTATTTGGGTGTGAATTATGAGAGGTTTAAGAAATATTTAATTTGTTATGAAACTAAATGTAATTAAACTCAAAACATTTTTGGTTAGGTTAGAACGTAATTTTGGAACAAAACCACAAATTGGAATTCTATGTGTCCTATTCAAGCTCTAGCTCAAGGTCCTAATTAGCGTTTAGCTAGCGAAGCTGTTTAGTGGAATCTATGCAATGATCGAATTTGTTGATAAAATAATTATGTATGGGAGATCGGAGACTCGTAGTCTGGCTTTAAGAGTAACATTTTTTTTGCCACTTACTGACCTCAAAATGATGAAAAAGAACAATGAGGTAAAAATATCAATATATTATTGATACTATGGTCATTAGTGACTTTAATTACATCATTTACTCTCTCTTTTTTTGTTGAGATTTGTAATAGCAGTGGATATACTTTATTGAACTGTAGAGATTTCCAAATAGTTATCTAAAGCAAGATAAGCATCCGATAAGGTTCTAATGTATTGAGATAGCCATGGAATTCGATAGCTTTGGGATGAGGGATATGAGGTAGGTTTTCTGTGTGAGTCTTGCCTCGATTATATCATTGAGTAAATAACTTATATTGTAGCAGATAATTAATTTGTTCTTTTATCGTATCTCGACATTCAATTTATTACCTTAACCAAATAATAAGAAATAACCTTAAACAACTTCGATGACCGAATTCGGAGTACAGAACTTTGTTTACCATTTCATGTTTTTTAAGTCAAAAAGTATATAAATAAAATGGAAAAGAACACATTGATGGCCATTATTTGTAAAAATGAAAGCGTATAAGTAAATAATGATGAAAATTAAACAATTTAAAAACTAAACTTTATAAGTGCAGCAGATAATAAATGTCGAAGGTAGTATAACTAAATATGTAAATATACCTACAAACACATATGTAGCTTGAATAAATAAAGAAAAACATTCGAACATCGATTGCAAGCCGCAATATTTCCTATAAAAGGTATGAAATGCTACCTTGAATTGTTCCTTTTAAATAAACGAAGAAAAACTCAAAAACGTATAACAAAAAAATAACGAAAAAAGTCGAACGAACTTGTTGTTAAGAGCCAAAACAAAATGCTCAAATTTATAACTTATTTATTTCCACTAATTCTAATTTCATAAGTAATTTAGTTGACAAGTAAAGTTAGAAATATTTCAGAGAAAAACGACAACTGTAATACTTATTCCGCTAAAAAGGTTTCACAACATTAACTGTTTAAAGATGTAAGCAATTAATTGCGAAATTAGTCTAAATGTCCAAGTGATGTTATGTAAATATTTTTGTATATACTTAAAATATATTAATTTACGATCATTTGTGTCTTAATAAACGAAGTCAACGAAATTATATTATATTGTAAGTGATTGCAAAATAAAACAAAGAACGAACGAAAACAATCACATTGGTGTTATTGCATTATCTTCCAGTTATTCTTCTTATTGCTGCAAATGGGGTAAGTGATCTACTTAGTAAGAAATATGCTTTGCTACAGGGTGCGACATATTTGCAACCGCATGTGATGAAGTTGAAATGGTAGTGGCTATAGTGACTTACGTTTCAGGTATGAATCTCGATTCTGTTTCCATTTTTATTTTTACCAATTAGCTATTTCTCATATTTATGATGTTAATTCTAAAAATTTTAATAGCTTCCGAATCGGATAAAAATTTCAAAAAAAAAAAAAGGTTGAACAAAAACTGCATTAGTTAACGAAGAACGGTCGTTATTAAAAATACATACGGAAGAGCTGACTAAGTTCGAAAAAAAAACAAAATTTTAAAAGCCAACGCATTACATGGAGATGTTACAAGCATTCATCATAAAAAAATATGGCTCTGGCTATTGTACTAGCATATTTACTCGCGAATTGCGTTGTGCATTTCGTATTCATTCTAAGAATAGATCTGCGGATACCCGAAATATAGTTCTTATACTCGTTTTGTGCGAACTAGGGGAATATGAGTTGATATAATCTTAATATTAATCGTAACTTGCTCATCTAATTTTATTGAGATATCTTACATGCTGCCAATATATATTCTAAGGATAGCGATCATCATATTTGATGTACGAACCAGGTAAAGGTGACCGAAGAGCACATATTTGATGTAAGATTTCCTCCTAATTTTATTAAGATGACTCTCATATTACAGGATACTTACGAAAAAATTAATGGCAATAATCTATTCGATATGTGGAGGCTACAGTAGGTTATGTATTGATTTTACCTATTTTTGGTAGCAGATTGCATTAGTCCACGGCATTAGTTTAATAATTATTAAGATGTGCCAAGTATTGAACGTATCTTTGCAATCAGTAGACACAAGTGAAAGCAAGATTAGACCAATTCTGTGTACTTTGCGATGAATATTTTATATCAATCTTTCTTATTGCTTTAGTTCTTTTGTATAGTCAAATCAGCTAATAGGATTCAAGACGAAATTACTTAGGCATTACGCGCTATTGTGGTTTAATTTGAATATTTTCAAGCATCGTATGACAAACCATTCTATAATAAAAAAATGTCATACTATGTACAAGTTGTTGCAAGAGCATAAAACTATATTATCTACTTCACCGACATGACTTGGTTTCGAATAGTTTTAATGTGTGAGAAACCCAAACTTCTTCGTAAAGAAATAAAAACAAGTAAGAAGGGCCTAAATTCGGGTGTAACCGAACATTTTATACTCTCGGAATGTGCAAGGATCAGAGACGGGGAAATCTTTTCAGGTGTCGGCATAACTTTGTATTAAAAATTTTGCGGAATAATTCAACATTCATTATTCAAAGAAATTGTATCATATCATATTTGGTATCTTATTAACTTATATTACAGGCCATAGACTCATGTACTTTGGTTACTGCCAAATGAACTCAAAAGAGATATATGCGATATAAACTCAACCAAAGTGGTTTGATAAATATATTAGATATATGAGAAAAAAATCAACCAGAGTAAAGGAAATTGTTATATTAGGAATATGCGGCTTAGACCATGGTCTAGACCGATTTCTTTCGTATTTAGCGCGAAATCACATTGTAACTCACACAGTGACTGACATATTCGGCATAAACTCTGCTAGAACAGCGAATGTGGTATATGGGAGCTGGGATAATTCGTAGACCGATCTCACACATTTTCAGCAGTAAACTATGGTATATCCGACATTACACGTTCAGTTAATTTTGCTCTAACATTTGATATCTTTTCTTACATATTGACCGAAATATATGGTATAAAGGGTACGCAGAGGTTGAAAATTCGTATATTAGGTACATGGGGGCTAGGTGAAGTGCTTACCCGATTTATCCATTTTAAACACATGGACACAGTGTTATCAGAAAGAGACGCTCTCTGAATTTCAAAGAGATAACTCATATATCGACGGTTATATATGGTATAAAGCCTACAGGAAGTTGAAATTTTTTATATTAGGGGCCTACGGGAAGTATCTACCCGATTTTCCCCATTTTTGATGCCAGAGCACACTATTATCATGGAAAGGTAATCCTCCAATTTCATTACAATATATTACAGCTCTCACGATATTTTCAATAAAAAGTCAAATAGAGACAAAGAGGTTCTAATATTGGGTATCTGGAGGGTTGAAAACTTATAATCAGATTTCGTCTATTTTTACGCATGAGATGGCTTCAAAACACTGCTTGATTTTCATATCTTAATATTTTGTGGGCGTGGCAGATGTCCGCTTACGCCCATCTGCAATACCAACCGTCTTACGGTGACAAGGAACACGTGTACCAAGTTTCATCAAAATATCTTAATGTTTACTCAAGTTATCGCTTGCACGGTCGGACGGACGGACGGACAGTCACTCGGATTTCAACTCGTCTTTTCATCCTAATGATTTTTATATATATGTCTATATCTAACTCGTTTAGTTCTAGGTGTTACAAACAACCGTTAGGTGAACAAAACTAATATACTCTGTAGCAACATGTTGCGAGAGTATAATTATAGCTCCAACTTCCGTTCTCACAGTTTTAAGTATTATCGCATCTTGATTCGAATTTTTTCACTTGTAGTATTTCATATCTTCGGCTAAAGAAATAAATTCCTTTATATTTGAATTTTTATTTTATCCTCTACATTAATGAAGTTACACACATGATGCACACTGTACCTCCTCCGGCTTTGTGTATCAAAATTTTTATTAAGCATTTTAAAATGCCTTAGTATGTATGATTTCTTCTTGCAAGCTCAAATATCGAGCGGAAGTTTTAATACTACTACTACTCGAGTTCTCTATATAATGGCACGCCTCCCCTTATATAATGGTATCATGTGCCAGCGTGTACTCGTTAGTAGAATGCTGTAAATACCCTCTTTACCGTCATCTATTTTGTAATACGAAATAAATTATTTTCATTGAAAGTCGATCATCTAAATGATCGTATCAAACAGTGCCAAGTGAAGGTTTAATTTACGACTCTTTGTGGCGTTTTTTCACTGAGCTTTGTTGCTATTCTCCTTGTCGCTTGTTGGCAACATTTAATTTGCAAATAATGAATTATGTGTATTTGCTAAACTTGTGTTATGCTAATTTGTTGTTTACTCATAGCTTGGTGTTTAATTAAAACGCTGTGTACATAGCTTTTGCAGACATTTTAAGTTGGCACATAACGATTGGAAAACTGTGCAGTTAATAAAGCTGTGAAATGAAAATAATTGTTATTGGGTTTTACTAAATGAAATTGTGTGTTGCTAAAACACTCTTTGAAATAACGACCAGCTTACTGTTTCTATTTGCAGACGGAAATAATAATTGATTTTTTTTGAGTGAACGACGTCAGATTTGATTACTTGTGAATATTGAATCATTATTCATAATTTTTCAAGCAACAACTACTCGTATTTTTGAAGGATATCTTCTGTGACGGGTTCAGATATTTGAAACATACTTTTCCAAAGATATGACTTCAAGAACCGACAAAAATGTTAGTTTTGATATATTTCATGAATGTTGCATATCAAACTTAGCAAAGTTAATACAATGGAATATAATAGAATAATATATAAAATAATATAAATAATATAATAATATAATATAATATAATAATATATAATAAATATATATAATATAATATAATAAAATAGGAAAGAAACAATTAAAATATTAACTTTTAAATATTTATCTACGATCTCCAGAAAGTCGCAGCAGACATAAACAAAACCTTGTACTTCTCGACATGTAACTACCCAGGTTAATCAAATTTTCTTGAAAGTCAATGAGAAGAATACCTTGAAGTTTTTACATTAAATAGTGAGATGGGTCCTCGTTTTTACTGGGTGGTTAGTCGTACTGTAGTTGATTGTAGGGGTGTTTGCCATGAAGAAGGAAATCGCATTAATTGGTTACAGGTCAGTGAAGGGCAAACAGAACATATTTAATCATGGGATTAGACATTTTGTTACAAGGTGTACTTATATCGCCCGATACTGAGGTTAAAGCAAGTTCGCGATGCTAACTAAGGTATTTAAATAAGAGGCAATCGAGAGAAGTGTTTAATCATTAAAGCATAATTCTTTAAATGCACTGTCGTCTTACAGTTTAGCGCTTCCTCAAGTTATCTGCCCTGAATTCTTTTTCCATAGTGTGAATACATTTAAAAAAATTTTCTAAAATTAAATATCGGGAATCAATTGTTGTGATAGGATACATATGTTAGTTACACTATTTTCCTTTTTATACATATCTAGTTGACTTTCTAACAGATATGCCTGTTTCAAAATATATATGTTTAAAATACAAGTATATTATTTTTCTAAATTCGAAACGGTGTATTGTCTCCAAGAGTGGTAATCTTAGGCAATTCATTGAGTTCCCCATGGTCTTTATATTCCTGCGGACAGAAACATAGATTTGAAACGTTTCACATTGGTATCAATTTATCAATGCTTTATATTTCTAAACCCATTTACAACTCTGATTGGCTGCTAGAGTAGATAGTAAGTCTCACTAGTCTTCCAAACAGAGAAGTTATGTTGGCAAAGTTGTATGAACGGATAATATGGAAAATTTTGGTTATGCTTGTGCAGGGAAGGGGCATCACTTGCCCATATCAACCTACATCATGACTATATTACCTATTCACCGGCGCATTCTAGATAATAGCATTTATGGAGACATTTCCCGGATGAAAAATGTCTGACGTTTTGTTCATTACTGAGGTAAAATTCAGAATCTCACCTTTTGGCTTTGTGTTATATAATGGATGCTGAAAATTATCTGGCTTATTCAGTTCGTGATACGACCGATAAATTGAAGTAATTACGCCATTAACTGCCCCCAACCCACCGTGTTGGCCACATTTGGCAACTAGCGACTATCTAATCTGGATAGCTGGAAAAAGATTTCACTGAAATGAGAAGGGCAAACTGGAGACAAACGCCCATTTTGAAGGTATTGAAACCTTACATTTTCGAGTCAGTAACTAAATGTCGGATAAACGTTGAAACAAATGCATTACTCGAGATGCAGATTATGTCATAGAATAAAACCATATTTTTTATTTTACAAGAGAACTAATTATGAATAATTAATCCGCTAAAAGGAAACGCTGGCCACTAAGAATTTCGGCTCTTATTTTTATATTGTTTTAGTACAAATATGAATTCTACTTAAATCTAATTTTAACTTACTTATACTACATGTTTCAGATCTTACGTAATTTGAGAAATTTAATGATAACTGTGATCTTATCAGTATTGGTTGTCTTCAGTAGGCCGAATGGTTTCGTGCTACCAAATGTAATTGACATTTTCTGCAAAACAATGCAGTCGTACAATATATATTGACTGTTAGGCTTGTATGATTACAATGTATGCAGCTTAGTTTATCGGTTCTGTTCCGCAGATAGCAGTGTGAACCTGTGTGCGGTATGTCCTGGGACGGACAAAATTTCTTAGGTCTTAACATGAGCAATCAAGTGGGTACTTTGGTTTGAAATCGGCAGGATTTTGCTCCTTGTAGTAGTGATGATAGTTTGTCCAGTCTTTGGCTACTGACGCGTTGAGAACTTCTTTGTACCATGTTGCGAATGTCTCTTGAGGTAGAGTGTTCATATGAAAATTGTGATTCCTTTCTTGCTTCTTTAGCGCGTTCATCTGCATATTCGTTTCATCGTATACCAGCATGCCTTGGAATCCACATAATTTTGATTATGTTTTTGTGTTGGTATAAAATGTCTCTTATATGGCTGATTAACACTGTGTTATTTGTAACACGCAGCCGCTTCAGCTGTGAGAATAGAGCAGTACATTGTTGATACACCGATAGCTATAGTGACACCTTGATCATTTGTCCCTGCAAACGAAGTATGAGAATCTGATTTTGAGCTATCAGTGTAGACTTCCACTCTGGTTTATGGGGTTCTATTGTGCCATGGAATAGCAGGATATATTAGTCGGCATTGGTGGTTAATTTTTGAAGCTTGAAGAGTGTATTTATTATTGAGCATTTTAGTGTCAGCCAATGTGGGTGAGTATTCTCCTTAATAAGATGCGGTTGCACGTTGTGACTTCATTAGATCAAACAGGAGCTTGTTTTTACACTGTAGTAATTTTGGGTTGTGTCTTGTTCTATTCAACATAGCATGTTCAACGTCAGGTAGGCCTTGCCTCAATTAATACTGCTTTGACTTGAGAGGTTCGGAATGTGCGAATGCTTCTTCTCGCCACCATGTGGTAGGAGGTTCGAATGAGTTTGAAGTGAGTGTTTTAGCGCAGTGTCCATAAATCACAAGCACGAAGTCTATTTTTGTCAACACCAGAACTTCTGCAATATTTATAAGAGTTGAGATGTGGATATGACAATGTTTTGAGGTAAGAAACTTAATTATATTTAGTCTAGTGAGTAAGCTGAATCTAACATATTTACAATGATCTTTAAATCTTTTAAAGCTTTTGTTGGCAGCAAACTTAGTTCCTGATATTTTAGTCTATCGTAGATTGGGTCGGTTAGGATATTGGTAATTATGATTTTTACTTGGTTAAAAACTGCCCATAAAAATGGATGTGCTGCTATTTGGGGATTGCCTCTACTCAGGCAGCTTAACTTTATAATTCATGGATTATACGAGTATCCTTCTGCTGCCACTGTTGTCTATGCCGACCTTCAAGATTCACTTCATAATTTTGTGTATTTTGTATATGTCCATACGCGGAAGGGCCACCAGTATACCTGTCCGGTAATGTAGACAGTTCTCTTAATGTAAGTTTGTTTTTAA
Organism: Bactrocera minax; assembly: GCA_021498325.1. NCBI lineage: Eukaryota > Metazoa > Arthropoda > Insecta > Diptera > Tephritidae > Bactrocera > Bactrocera minax. Next base: position 1,574,553 of record JAKEEE010000011.1, on the reverse strand, counting down.
TGAGAAATATTTCAAAAAGAGCTTTAAATCCCAATTAATTGTAATAATAATAATCTTTAGTATCATTAATTTATTATGTTTTTATTTGTATGTACTCTTATAAAATCCATAAAATCCAATTGGAATTTGTATCATGTTAAGTGGAATAACTGTCTGCACGCGTTGACACATGTACACGCATTCCTCATTCCCACATAAATACATCCTGCGGCAACAAGTGTTTACTAGTCTATAATTAGAATAACTAATTTATATCACTCACAAGTGATTAATAACACCCTTTAATGCATTAACAGGAAAAACGGCATGTTAACATGTGGCAAAACAAGAAAATATATTTACATACATAGGCGCCTTAATGCGAATATGCGAGTGTACATGCGAACGGCAATAATTAACACGCATCGATTATATCTAAGAAGTTTCGCACTTCACTGAGAATGCGGAAGCACGCACCGCAACGTACCGCAACTGGACACCGTCAATCAGCTGCGCAACACTTGATCCTCCGCTGCAGGTGTAGGGGCGAGCGGTCGCTGGTGCAGGCAGCGCCATCACATTTACGCGATTACGCAGGAACATACTTACGTCCCAACATACTCGTAAATCGTCGTCAGCACAATATTATTTTCTATACTAAATTACTATAGGATGCATCGCTATACGAGACAATCGTAAATACCGCAAGTCACCACCGCAAGTCACCATTCGGTTGGGTGACAAATGCCAGCGCTAGTGCATTGTCACCGCTCGCTGTACGCCAATCGCCGTCCACTTGGTGATATGTGGTTTGGCCTGTTGGACAGTTGTAATTTAAGTGTCGCGTTTAGAGCTTCGCCAGTGATACTGCATCAAAGCGTCACAACGCCGCAGAGTCACCGAGTCAGCGAGTCATAAAAGTTGTTTCCATTCGTGGGCAATAAAATTTAATCTGCCCACAAAGGATTACTTACACCGCACTCCAGAGCCTGTGTGATGTACATACATATAGAATGGTTGAAGGCATCCTGTGCCGAGTGCAATCTCTTTGAAATTTTTGCGGTTCCCATATCGCTGCTCTGATCTGCTTATACTGTTATATTTATTACATATATATAAATATACTTGGCATGATGAACAGATCGATCAACATTATTGCCTGGCGGCTCTTACTTATGCGTCTGAAACATTTTCAGCCAATTAAGACAACGGCACACAAAGTTGGTGTTAAAAGCGTTGCTATTATTGTTTTTGTTATTGAAACAGTTACTGCCGCTATAGCGGTATTGTTGTTCGACACTAACAAATCTCCCATATTCTGTATTCTGTTCCAAAGTAAAATGCTTTATTCTTATTCTTATTGAGACGGCAGCAGGAGCAGCAGCAGCAGGAACAGCTTCAAAAGCATGTAGAATCGTGAAGGTCGCTGAACGGCCTTGCATCGCTGTGGCCGCTGCTGCTGTTGCTGCATTCATCGTGGTTTCCTGTGATTCACAACCGGCCAACTCGCTATTTGGCGTCGTGTTGTCGCATTTGATTCGCTGCTTGTGTTGTGTGCGCTCCTTTTGTTATTGTTGTTCTTGCTTTTAATGTGCCATTAACGGGAAAATAAGAGCAATGTGTTGTATTGCGCAAAATTTTCCGCTTCATAACCGCAAGGCAAAGCTGTCTAGGCAAAATAAGACAAGGAAGCCAAAGTAATATTTTATGCTGATGCATCGCCAGCAAACGTTAAAGCACTTTTGCTAATTGTAGACTCTTAAATGCGGTCATTAGGACTGCAGCACTTACATATGTCTATTCATTACAGCATTGTAATGGATTGGCAATCGTTTAGGAATGTAATAAAAATTGAAAGTAATAATGTAATTTGAAGCACACATTTGTACCCTATTATCGTAAAAGAATGACAGTTTGCGACACACAACATCATAACGGAAACTGTCAAACTTTCATAGTAATCGTAAACAAAACACACGTTCCCCGAAAACTTAACGGGAAAATACAAAAAACGCCTAATTCTACGGACAGAAGGAATAACAAGTGTGAGTGGGATATCGATAGACCTGTGTATAGATAGACTCGTTTGTTCCACGTTATTTCAAGCAAATGAGTATCACTTTCAGAGAGCTAACTGTTTTAGTTCCAAGCTGGTGTAGGATTGCATTGGTGACGTGTCAAAACACTGCGGTAATGGATGTATTGCATCTTTAATCCAATCTAATCTAAATAAAATCTAATCTAAATCTAATCTTTTGATATACAAAGAGTCTAAAATAAGCCAGGTTCTTCGCTTATTTATTTGCTACAATAGTAATTTAATTGGACGGACAAAGGCCACAATTCTACACGGGCTACGGCTATAAGTTGTCTAAGTTCGGAGACGATCTCTCAACTTTCTCTAGAAAATAATAATAATATAATCGGAGCACATGCTGTCTGTCCAGCATTAACTGTTTTAAAACAATCCATTCATTGGTAATTTGAAAAAGTTTCCCTATTTTACATTCAGATAGGGCCTTCGGTTCTCGGGACAATGTGAAGCAAGATAGTTTGTTCACAGTTGCCTCGTCCAGTTGCGCACTAAGTTTATAATAATAACATTTTGTTATTGCAAAAAATTTAAGCTATATTTTATGTTGAAGAAACTACTACAGTAAAAATTTAGATATATTATGGGCAGAATCGAATCATTGCCACTTCTACAAAGCGATTTTATTGGACAAATTCGAAAATGCTATAACTCAGTCACAAATTAAGCTGCAAGGCTTACATTTAGCATAACGTAGTTTAAATATTTGGAAAAGTTTGGGTCATAGCCTCTCAAAGGTTTATAGTATCTCATAAACTATTGAAGTTTGATTGAGATATTTCGACGCTTCATGCTACAGTATGGAAATGGGTGAAATTAGGAAATAACTACGCCTACGCCTCCATATAAACTACACCTATTAACTACTAAAGTGCAATAACTGCCTAAAAAATAACTTCAGAAATATCCAATTAAATACATTAATGATCCTTGTACTTGACAGGCTTCCATGAAAATAATTTCAATAATTGGGCATTGGGCGTGGCAACAACGTCCACTTTAAGGGGAAGTTTCGTATCTCACAAACTACTTAATAGTTTACTACTTAATAATCGAATTTAGCACAATTAGCGTTTCTGATATATTATTGATATTGACCTTACCCAGCCCCCGTATACTAAATACGAGCCTTTACGACCTTCGTGTTGACTTTGTATCTTTTATATACGAGAGCGGGTCAATAAGTCCGTGACTTTTTGAATTTCTGACCTCTTTACTGAAAAAACAACACTACTCCCGTCAACAGGCATCTGTCAGTTGATTCCTGTCAAAATTTGAACTTGCTGCGTCAGTTAGTTTGTGTTTGACAGCTATCTTTATCAGACTACCCACTAATTTGAGGAGAAAATGGAAAAAAGTGAATTTCGTGTGCTAATTAAGCATTATTTTTTGCGAAAAAAAACCATTACCGAGACTAAGGCTAAGCTTCATAAATACTATGGGGACCCTGCACCATCGATATCTATGGTAAAAAAGTGGTTTACTGAATTTCGTTGTGGCCGTACAAGCACTGAAGATGCCGAACGTCTTGGACGCCCAGTTGAGGTCTCTACACCCGAAACAATCGAAAAAATTCACGATATGGTGTTGGCCGACCGAAGATTGAAAGTGCGAGAGATTGTGGAAGCCGTAGGGATCTCGCATGGCTCAGTGGTTTCAATTTTGAATGATCACTTGGGCATGAGAAAGCTTTCCGCAAGATGGGTGCCGCGTTTGCTCACAGTCGACCACAAACGCAATCGTGTAACAACTTCACAGGAAGGTTTGACGTTGTTTAATCGCAATATGGAGGAGTTTTTGCACCGTTTTGTAACCGTGGACGAAACATGGATCCATCACAACACACCAGAGACCAAACAACAGTCAAAACAGTGGGTTTTTAAGGGTTAATCGGCGCCAAAGAAGGCCAAGGTGGGTTTGTCAGCCAATAAAGTTATGGCGACTGTTTTTTGGGATGCACACGGGATAATCCACATTGACTACCTTCAAAAGGGAAGAACAATCAATGGAGAATATTATGCCAACTTATTGGACCGATTTAATGACGATTTGAAGAAAAACCGACCTCATTTGGCCAAGAAAAAAGTTCTTTTCCACCAAGACAATGCAAGGGTGCACACATGTGCAGTTGCCATGGCAAAAATCCATGAATTGGGCTATGAATTGCTCCCTCATCCGCCCTATTCTCCAGATTTGGCTCCGAGTGACTACTTCTTGTTCCCAAACCTGACGAAATGGCTTGGTGGAAAAAGATTTGTCTCCAATGATGAAGTCATCTCGCAAACAAAAGCCTATTTTGAGGACCTCGACAAAACATATTTTTTGGAAGGGATAAAAAAAATTGGAGAAGCGTTGGACAAAGTGTATAGAGCTCAAGGGAGACTATGTTGAAAAATAAAATAATTTATTTATCAAAAAATCTGCGTTTTATTTGGTTTCGGTTTAAAGGCATAATTTGGTTCGGTAAACGTAAAAAATAAGACGCGGAATTTTCGAGAGAAGTTTTCTCGCTAGTTTTATGGCTCTTAATTTGTTCATTATATACATATTCCATATTTGTTGATTAAACTATTTCTTGGAGAATTTTATTATTTATGAATATATGTAAAAAATATATCGGATTAAAAATATGTCGCTCTACAAGTCGTTCGCCAGTGGGTGCATCTGACTACGCTCATATGTATAAGCCACTTGCGCATTCCAAAGTATCTCTGTATGTACATGTATTGACTCAATACCCAAAATGTAGCTTTCGAATTAAACAATAAATACTGAAAATTCATTACATTCTTAAGCTTTAAATTCTTCTTTTGATTGCAACAGTGGGTTGTGGCTTCTTCATGTGGCAACTTTGCTGCTACGCCAAAGTGAATGTGATTGTCCGTTCGAGTGGGCTAAGCGCTACGCCTTCTCATATTTGTACTCGAAATTCCTTTGCTGCAACAACACTTTAAAAGCCATTGCCTTCGCCATTCCACCACAACTCAGGCGAATTTAAGTATGCAATGCGAATTTTTCTTTCCAACTGATTTGATTTATTTTTAATTCTCTTTAACGGACGTTTGTCTTACATTACACACAACTCAGTGGAAAATTCAGAGGCAAGCTAAGTAGATTATATGAAATGAGTTCGCTAGTCCGTCAGCAATCATAGCGTTTCGCAGTTGTAAGCAAGGTAGTGCAAGTGCTGTGTTGGCGTCAATCGGAAAGCGTATAGGGTATAGGGTATATGAATGAGTAAGTATAAGGAATCCGAATAAACCTAAGCGCAAGGGTTTGAAGTGTATGCGGCGATGAAAAAGGAATACTGCTACTTTCGAAGTATATGTATGTACATTTGAGGGCGGTGCTATAATGACTTAGCCCCACCACTCGATAGCCCCACTATCGCTTTAGAAATTTACTACCGTATAGAAAATTCTCGTAAACGGTTATTACAAAAATTTCAGCCGTTTCGGACTCAGAATCTTGTTTTGACCGAATGTGGAAGTGGTCGGGACCACGGATTTTAGAAGAATGGGAAAATAGCAATATCGGTCGGTGATTCGATTCTTACCTTTGGAAGGGAAATAATGCAGTGAAATCAAAGAGCGCTTGGAGGCTCTATAAGGTGCCCCTTCTCCTTTGATGGCATCTTTCAAAAATAGATTTAGCGGTTTTCAACGTGTTCCCTGGACGGTTTTTGATGGTCCACGCCTAGGTTCCCCGGGAACGATTTGGCTCCATGCAGAATTTGAGTGAATGATGAAGTTCTAGCCACCATGGAGACCTACTTTAAAGACTTGCAGAAAACCAATTTTTCAGACGAGTTAAAGACGTTGGAGAATCGCTGGGTTAAGAGTATCGGGCTAAAAGAGGAATATGTTGAAAAGTAAATCACAATTTTTTCAAAAATTTCGGTTACTTTCTTTCTTTCCTACGCTGGTTAAATAATTATTGGTCCACCCTTGTATATATGTTTGTATGCATGTAAATTCATTTTAGGCACGGTCCAAAGTCGCTCGGGAGCAAGCGTGGATTATGATGCAAACTCATACGGCAATTACAGTGTTTAAAGAACAGCAACAATCAGCTTAATGAAAAAACTATAACAACAAAAAACTGGTCTCTAAAATTTACTTGCGGCAGCTGAACGTTGTTCGATCCTCTCGTTGGCAGCGCTGACAGATTGATGTATGTCGAAATCTCGACGTAATTTTTGCACTGAAGTGCCAGTGTCACTCAAACTTCAGGAGCGAAGTAGATTATGTGTTGACCGTCCTGTTATTATTTTACTGCAACTTGACAACAATTAATAACGGGCCCAGCGAATCGCCGTTATGCCAAAGAACATGGTCTTCTCCAACGGTTTGTTGGCAAATTGCAGCCACTGGGCTAAAAACACACACACAATTGTACATTTGTATGCTCGTAAGAAAGGTAAAGAATTAACTGCATGCCGTTAATTGTGATTGCTCAGCGATATTTTAGTTATTTATTTCCTGCATTTACCACTCTTCGCAAGCACTGAATTTTGTATTTTGCTTTCACTTCTTTTTTTACACATTTTAATTCCATTCTTATACATTTAAGTTCTCTTTTTCCATTGCATACTGGCATGCTGTGACCTAAAAGCTTCGATTGCACACAAGCGAAGGCTCTGGCACGTCACGGGATGACGACAGTCCACAGGCGGTAGCGCCATACCGGCAGGGAAACCACTTTACTTGTAATTAAATAAGTGAATGAGTGCTCATTTGTTGTTTATTGTAGTTATTGTTGCCGCTGTCAGTATCCTGCGGATTTAATAGCCACCTCGTCGCTTGTTTGTGTATTTACTGTTGCCTTTAATTTATTAATAAATGCTTGTTCTAAATTTAGCACACGACAGGGCGACGCAACTTTTTTACCTGGAGAGTATGAAAACTTTTACGCCTCACAACATATTAACCGCCATAGAGCTATTGAATTTGGTGGCCTTTCATTTTACTTAATTTATTGCTGAAGTTTCATCTTTTGAATACATAAACGTGCATATTCATCCTATTTAATAAAGACATCAGGAATCGGATGGGAGACAACAATGCTCCCTTGTGTATGAAAGCACTGAAATATGTATTTATTATCCTTTTCGACAGGCATTGATGATTGATGACTGCCGATGTATAGATATTGGTGAAGTGCATATATAATTTATATGGGAATACCTTTGCTTAGTTGACAAAAGTAAAAACTTAACGAATATTAATGTAAAGAGTATTCCTTGCAGGTGAACCGATCTAATTTTTTTTATATTCCTATAGTAGAAAAACTTAAGTAATGATTTCAAATTGCGAAATATTGTAAATCAGATCACCTTACTATAAAAATTTTATGTATTCCTAATTAACAATTTTCTCTTCATAGCTTGTTATATTAGGAAAGCCTAACATTAAGCTATTTTTCGCTATCTCTTTCGAGTACACGTAAAGTCTCGATACTTTTCTGAAACGCGGGTACGATGGTGAAGGACTCTAAGGTCTTGTATGTTCAAAATATGTGAATTAGCTAGGGCAACTACAGGTAAATTTGTCGAAAAACATTTCATGTAAGTTAGTAAATAGTTCGGTCTCTTCGTTAGAACTGTAAAATTAATGAAGAATTGTTCGGTCGATTAGAAATTAATGAAGAACGGTCGGTGCGCGACATAAACTTGGAAAACTTGAAACAATTTCTCATACTCACTCGAATACCACTACAGGACGAATTTAAAGTAAATATTTCGGATTTAAAACTAGACATTGCAATAAAACTAATTGAATATATGTATATCCTGCAGTATAATGCAATATGACACCAAAATTGATTACTATCGGTTCACAATTTTGCCTAGTTACAAATCATATATGTACAACGTTTTTTTTTAACTCGAAATATTTCTGATGCTTTTAGTTCTTACAAATTGTGAGATTATCGAATATTGAGGGTGGTTGGTTTTTAGTATTAAGCATAAACATATATACTATATTTGAATCATATATTTTCATAACATATGTATAGACGATAATGTAAAGATACATTTGTATAGACAATATCAAAATATATATATAAATATGTTTATACTATACTAACTGATCTAACGAAGTGAATGTGTGAACGACTGCCTAAACGTATGCAAAACGATCTCTTGCGACCTCTAGTGGTAAATAGATGCAAATGAGTTGATCTGTACACACCTACTCATGCACATTCAACGATCTGTTTCGGTGTTGAGTGGAATAGTGAGTGGAAATGCTCGAGCTTGAAGACTAAAAAAGTACATTAAATTTTCTCTAGCACGGAAGAACGATTTTGGTTAGGTGTCCAATTCAAAAACTTGAAGAAGTTACACTGTGTAAGGTAATCCAAAGGAACATTTGGCTTAGAAAAATTTAGTTGAATAAAAAAAAATTTTTTTGCTTTTATTAAATATCTCAAAAATGTGTAATTGATAAAGTTTGAATTTTTTTAATAACATCAATATTGAAAACCTTAACAAAACTTGTAAAACATACATAAGTAAAAGCATTTTTGAAGCAGGTGGACGCATCATTTATTATTTCTACATACATTTATGTAAAGATATTTTACTATCTGTACACGTATTCACGAGTATCATTTACGTAACGGATAAAAAGATTGTGTAAATCTTGGTGCAGCTTCAATTAGTAGTGGCAATATGGTTGCGAAAAATTTACACCTATGTACCAGCTTTACAAAAGAAGAATATCACTTTGAAGATTAAATACACCAAGATACGAGTATGCTTCCAGTGTCACCAGCTACCCAGACTTCCCAGATTACTTTTTAAAATTGTAAGCCAACGCAAGCAGTAAGATCGTTATCTTCTAGAAACATAAGTGTAAATATTTTGTAAAAACATGAAAATAAGTACATGCGAGATGCTTGAGAGAAGGTGTAAAATCTCTCAGCTAATTCCGTAGATAACATAAATTAACCTGTAGAGGAAGTGAAGAGAACAGAAGGTTCAGCAAGAAAGCGCAAATAGTCAGGAGAAGCCAGTTGTGAATAGAATGTCGTAATACTTCTATCGCATAGAGAAATCAAATTTAATGCATGTTTATTTACAATGTTATTTCCTTTATATATATTGTACAAATAATCTAAGACGTCGTAATGCTAGGTGTGAACTGAGAATGAGCGTAAAACAAAGGGGCACGACGGATATCTGAGCCAAATGCGCTTTTATTTCATGTAAAGGCAAAAAGGCATCAAACAAAGACGAGCTGTCATCGAGTAGCTCATTTCGGTGCCTATATGTAAGAATTGGGTATTGTTAAGGGCAAAAGATTGCAAAATCAAATGAAATAAGACCATCTCATATTTTTTTGCATTCCAAATTCAACTTGAAAGCGGAAAACGAAGCAAAAGGCATACAAAAGTCCTTAAGTTATATTGTGTGCGTCATTGTGACGGATGTTCTGCCAGCCAAATCCGAAGTACTTTTTTCATTCTTTTTCGTCTTGTATGAAATTAAAAGGTCTTACCTTCAATTGTACTTCATTTTTAATCGTTCTGTCCCCCCGTTCTCGAATGAAATGTTGCGAGGAAACTTGGTATTTATGTCCCTTGACACTGCATTAAGTTTCTATAGCTCGAACTAAGCTAGAATTCAGGAGTAGACAATTAGTCAGAATATGCTTCTTTTATTCCAAGCACTCTTCTTGGGTCCCTTTACGTCCTGTACGTTTGGACAGATGAGGTACTATGCAGAGTAAAGGACACAATAAAACCATATGTCTCAGTGCTATATCTCATCAACTATTTCAGATTTTTCTGTGAAATCCTGGAAAAAACTCAGACTCTTATATGTAATGGATCTTTTGAAACAAGTAACTGAGTAAGAATGAAGACAGATTAGGCCTACATACAGATCACCCAAGACTTCCCGTGGGGTGGCCTTTTGAGTTCCATCAGCTAGTTCGACTTTGGAATAGGTAATTCAGCAATATGAAAAAAACAAGACTTAACATGAGAGCTTATTTCCTATGCCCTAATTTCATATTCAAAATCAATTTTAGAAAAAAATTAATTTTTAACATATTGATACATATAGTTGGATATAAATAGTTATAAAATGGAAATACGATATATACTTATATATCACCTAAAGTTAATAATGTTTGGTTTGCTGGCTGAAAGAGGGGATCAGAAGGAGTCCTCACTACGCACATTGTACTCCCCAATGAGTACCAACGAAGCATCATTCAACAACTAGCTGGATTTGGGAACATTCGTAAATTTTTGCGACCTTAACTGCCCAATTTCGTTTAGAATGGAAATTGGGAAAACTGAGCATTCGCAAAGAAAATGTTCCATGCCCTGCATTCTGTACGCTATGGGTAGAGGTTCAAGCCCTGAAGTGTTCCTCTAACAATCGTTGCTTGAGGTAGGTTTTGAAGGAGTTGAACCCCTTTGGGTGCAGACGAAAAGTCTTATTGTCCACTAAGTAACCGTAGTTAATGGTTTTTCAATTAGGCGGCATAAGAGTTACTATGAAATAAAATATGCTATGCTTGTACCACATAGTCACATCTCCATCACAACTTCCTTATAAAAACGTGAGTTGTTTCCGATATTATAAAGCTTCTATATAGCATTTAATAATGCTCTTTATAATATTTGAGCTTTTCTTGCTTTCATTAAACTTAAACAATCGGCATATTATTGATACCTGTTTTTATACTCTCGTCACATGTTGCACAGTTTTTTTCACCTAACGGTTTTTGTAACACATAAAACTAATCGAGATATAAAGTTATATATATATATATAAATGATAAATGATCAGGATGACAAGACGAGTGGAATTCAGAGTGATTGTCTGTCCGCCCGTCCGTGCAGGCGATAACTTGAGTTAAAATTTAAGTGGGGTGAAATGGGGTGAATTGGGGTAAGATGGGTGAAATCGAACCACTGCCACGCCCACAAAATGCTGTTAATCGAAATATTATTATGAGATATAACTAAGTTACAAATTAAGGTACACAAATGTAATTTGGTACAGTAAATAGTAGCAGAGAGGCCATTGTGCTTTAATAATTTTTAATAAGTGGTAATGGTCCCGTTCCTTAATAGGTTTAATGTAGATATTTCAAAAACTACTAAAGCTATATCAACCAAACTTGCTGAGAATAAATACTTCTAGTACCTCTTTATACAGTGTTAATAAAGTCGGATAATAACCACGAACACCCTCCTTATAACGGATATGTGGAAAACTGCTAAAAGTGCAATAACTCACTAAGGAAACACGTTAGAAGCATTAAATTTTATAGCAAAGATTACACGAATGTGCTGCATAGATGTCGGTGTAAATATTGGACAATGAGCGCGGCGCGGCACCGTGCACTTTTCGGTGAAATCTCATATCTCAGTATCATTTGGTGGGTAACATTATCTTGGGGTCCTTATATTATAATTTGGAGATGGGTGTAAGGAATCTACAACCACGCCTACTTCCCATATAAAACAGTTTTAAATTATATAAATCAAACACCAATGAAGATATCGGAATAAAACTATATTTGTACAAAATATAACACTTGAGTTATATCATCCCTAATCTAGAAATGATCGAAATCGGTCAATTCAATTTCAAGGCTTATAGCTGACTTTATATAGAAAATGTCAGCCAATGTGGAATATATCTAATTAAATTAAGTGGGTATCTTTTCCTGATAACAATGTGACCTAGTCGCAGCTAGCTAGCTAATTATTGATAAATTCGGTTCAGTATATCTCCTAATGTATATGTTTTGTTATTCTGGTTTAACAAAAAGTTTTGCCAACTTTTACTTTTACCTGAAAGTATTTCCCCGCCTTTGATCTTTAGAAGTTAAAAGATTATAAAATATTCGGTTACAGCCGAACTTAGTTCTTCCTTCCTTGTTTTTTCAATACAGTTTTTTTAAAATGTCCCACGTTACCCTATTGATTGTAATAAAATTCAGGTCGTCCTCAATAATATTCAAAAAGAAGCTGATGTAGATTTTAGTAGAAATAAAGTAATAACTAAAACATTTTGTTGTAAAAACGTAATTTAAGTAACATTAAGGACAATTAGCTTACTTCTTAAGTAGCAGAGTTTACGTAGTTATCCTAAGTTTGTAAACTTTTTGGAACGTTTGTAAAATTTTGACACGATGTTTTGTACTTTTTCGTCACCTATACCTCTATATTTATCTATTATCTCATCAGTGTCGTTTCGAAAACTTTCCAGGCTGAAGAATCTGTTTCTAATCAGTCAATATGTCCTACAAGCGTATACTTTGGCGGAAAGATCCATAAATCATTTATAGGATCTTTCTTCTGCTCATGCCAAGTGCCAACTCTTCGGATGTGACCTTCGCTCACACTACTCTACTATGTATATATTAGGATGTTATAATGCAACATATTGTATTATTTCTTGTGGTAATTTATGGTCAGGTTTATACATCTCACTGCTAGAGAAAGAAGAACCCATATCGGATATATTTACACTGATTCACTGCTACCTCTTCTTTTTAAAGTAGGAAAAATGGAGTTTCGAAATATTTAGTAGACTAATATTTGGTTTTGCGAAATTCGCTGACTTGGCTACGAGGTCATTTAAAATAATCAACGTTTTAAAATACTCATTTAGCACTATTAGCAAATGACCAAAATACTGTAAAAATGGTACTTAAGTCTTCCAATGTAAATTGCAGCGAACAAGTAGCAATGAGCTGAATATTTTCGGGGTACCAAACAATGTTAAATGGCGAAATTGTAAAAAAATCAAAAAAAAATTTGAATAAATTTTCACGGTAAATTCAAAGCCAAATTGCCCCAAAAATGAAAGCAACGACTTCATCACTTGTTCGCTTCTTTAACACTACGCACGTCGTTGCACACAAACACATACCGGTGCAAATTCGAATAAAGCATTCGGTTTGAATGGGCTGTAAATGGAGAAGGACACTTTAAAATCGGGGATATCAGGTTGGAAGCGAAATTTCAGCGTTTGTACCTCGGAAGGTGTGTCTGGTGTGTTTGTCGGCTTGTCAGTCAATCTCTTGACACAAAATGAATATGAATAAAATGGAATTCGAGTAAGCAAGAGGATCCAACGAATCAACGAATCCAGACGCATTCTGCACGTGCAACTATGGGAATGTGTGCCGCGCGTTCTTTGTGTGTTTGTCACTCTCTTTCGACAAAAGTTGTTCAACTTCTTGCCTCGTCGGAGAACAATGGCACTCACCGTACGCGCATGTGTTGGTATGTGTGTGTTTGTGAGTGCCTGCCGCCCCATTTTTACGTAATTCAGGGCGGCATCATCGACAACGTGAATTCACATGATTTGCGCATATCAGATTGCTTATCTTTTATAAATTCAAATATGAATATCGCGTTGAATGCATTTACTTACATATTGTACATATGTATATACGTATGTGTATCACTGTAGTGGTATGCCTTTTAGCTTGTTGCTCATTACTGATTGTTGTCCTCGTTGTTGTTGCTGTCAATATCTGACTGTTAGTTCGTCGGGGACGAGTATTTAGCAATCGCGTTCCTCTTTTTTTGTTTTTTTTTTGCCTCTTTGGCTCCTCTCTAATAGTTCATTTCCTGGGATCCTTTTACATTTAAGAATTCACCTCATCTTGACATGATTTCTTAGTAGTTTCCTGTTGATGTTGTTTTATGGGCTCACAGGCATGCTGTTGGTCTATTTGATATACTATATGTATATTTTTTATATTTATTGTTGGCTTTTTATTTTAAGGCTGCGAGAGGTGTTGCTCATTTTTTCTGTAAACTGATTTGCCTTTTAAAAGTCTTTTCCATTGTCATGTTAGTTAGTTCGTCTTACCGGAAATGCGCGAAACGGTTTTTCGTTTCCTGTCATTGGATGGGAGTTCTTTAAAGTCGCTGATTTTGTGAGCACATTTGCATAAGTCCGTTGAGCGTGGTAAATATTTTATACTACTACTAGGTGTTTGGCGGGTTTTCTCCTACTATTTGTTGAGGGTGTCGTAATAGTAACCGACGGACAGAATGGAGGAGCCTACAAACTCCAAAAGTCTTTTCCGAACGGATAATGGATTTTATAAAACACTTTCTTAAGAAAATATGAGGACGTACCGGCATTATAAAACCGTTCCATTATTGGTCTTCAGAATATTTCATATCATAATGGAAATGCGAAAATTTAATTGCTAAAAATTATATATTTTTAAGCATATGTGTGTGTGTTAATAAGAATTAGGACTCACTTTCCTATATATGTATATTTAATAGCAGATTTTACAATAGCTCACAAATCATAATCATTGATATCAACAGCTCAAATTCAGTTCTGTTATATGTACTCATCTTAAAACGGACAAAGACAGTATGGTCATACTTTAATTCTGGAAAAATTCTTACTAGCGAATAAAAAGACAAGTTTCATTTTCATAGCATTCGACTTCAGCAAATGCTTTTAGCTGAGGCTTTTTTGTTAGAAAAGGAGATGTAGACAGTGAACGATGTGGTTTTAGTGGGTACCTACCGTTTGTACAGCATAACTCCACGGTGTTCAAAAACACAGCGGATCAATACAATGTGTTGATCAGCGCCCCGTCGGTAATAGCTTTTTGCTAAAACCAACGGTACCGATCAGCATTGCAGAAATGGACACAATACACAATAACCACCTTGGTAGGGCTCGAGGCCTATCTAAAACCTCTGCCGTACTTTGGGTCCGACACCCGGTTGCAATGCAACACCACATTGAGCTGTACCGCCCAACAGCTCTACCCGCATTCCGGGAGGGAAATCCAACGGGCTCCTGGTCCCCGTGGTCCCAGATTAAAGTCTCCGGTCAGACCGCATAACCGGGACTACTTGCAGTAGAGCTACCCATTCAACTCAGACTGGTGGCATTTGTAGCTTAAACTGAAATGCCTCTTTAAGTATATGTATAATACATTTAAAGTGATATAAACTTAGTTCAAGCTAAGTAATATAGCACTATTTCTGACATGGCTAAACATATTTTTAGAGCAAAGTCTACTTCAAATGCAGTGCATTTTATGGATTTTATGGGGGGAGGAGAGGTAGACAGAAGCCGATGTGATTTACGTGGGTACCTGTTGAACAATTTCTTGAAGAATCCAATACAACAAAACTTCCGTAATAATAAAGATTCCGATTTGACAGACCAAAAAGCAAACAAGTGCTTTGAAATCACACTGAATTGCTTTTTCCCACAGTATTTGGTTTTTTTGAAAC
The DNA here is from genome assembly GCA_021498325.1 of Bactrocera minax. Lineage (NCBI taxonomy): Eukaryota > Metazoa > Arthropoda > Insecta > Diptera > Tephritidae > Bactrocera > Bactrocera minax. The sequence goes on along the minus strand of JAKEEE010000011.1, from coordinate 1,559,222 downwards.
TCAGCATTATACAAAACTTATACTAGTTTTCGTCCTTAACTTATGTTTATTATCCTTATACGCGATATTTGTGGAAATGATCAGTCGGTTTGCAATTATATAACATTGTTGACACGCCTTGACGTTATGCTCATTTTCGATTTCTGAAATTTGGCCGCCAATCTGTATGTACATATGTATGTATATATTTCTACTTATTCGCTGACCCTGATGATTCGCATTCAAAAAAAAAATGTTAATGAATTAGAATGGCTCAGTAATGATATAATTAAGCCCAGAAAACTAGCTTAAAGTCTTAGTGCAAGAGCTGTGCGAGAGCTCTTATATGCGTCATATATGTATGTACATCAATGAAAAAGGAGGAATCTACAAGTATTAAGCCGCCTCAGAATAGTTGCTTAAGTTGCCCGGTTGGCCGTAAATCATCTGCTATAATGATTGCCATTTTTTCGAAATATTTTTTTCTTGTACATATGTATACAGAAATAATGCCAAAGTTTGTTGACTCAAAAACGGTTTCACATTGTTTACATATAATATATATATGACTGCGAGTTTAATTTCTTTAAAATAAACACAGATTATTTAATGTATATATTTATTCATGAAACATCAAAAAACAGTTACAAATAATTTCAATACAAATTTCGAAAGAAAAACAATGTTCAACTCACACGCGACCTCATAAAATGTGTGAATGTTTGTTTTTGAAAGTGTAACCATAGGTACTTTTTCCTAAACACAAGCAAATTCACTATAAGGAATAATGTTTACCGAACCACTTAACAACCGGAAGATGCTATTATAATTGTGAAAAGTCAAAGAACCAAAAAGTTAATTCATATAAAACTAAAAAAAAAGGGGAATCTTAAAAATATATCTTCACGCATGCCATAAATGCAAATCATCGTACAGATGTCCGAACAACAATTGACCCTAATCCTCAAGCCTACACTCCCCGAACTTAAATAAGAGCGACGATTTTTCTGAAAACGAAGGAAAAAAATAAAACAAAATAAAAACAATATTTGTAAATAAATATGCACTTCACACATAAATATGCACTATGTACTTTCAATGGTTATGTATTGAATGCTAATACTGCATTTAACTGGAAAAATTTGCGCATGGGTACCCAACACTTCACTAATCTGCAAGTGTTAATCGAAACCAGAGATGTATTTATGTGCGTTGGCGATTCGTCTTTTGCGAAATCCAAGCCATTCAAGCGGGCATTGTTCTTGTATTGAAGCAGATATAAATGTCGTTTAAAAAGGAGCTAAAATCGACGTAAACCATCAGCTTTGAGCGAAAAATTTCGTTGAAATGTCAGTGGCAATGATATCAGTAAAAATAAACATTGAAAATAACAAAAATATATGTATGTATATATGTATGCGCATATTCCCGTTATTCATATATTCATATTCCCGATATCAGTAAAAATAAACATTGAAAATAACAACAATATATATATGTATATATGTATGCGCATATTCCCGTTTTTTATTTATCATTTGTAGATTATGTGCTATAGTGTACGTTAGACTGTTGTTTAAATGTATGCATTAACATTTTCCTGCATATTTTCTAAACATTAATCTTAATAGTTTAAGTTATCAAACAAAAAGTTAGACCCACGTACATACATATGTATCTTATTGACTAAAAACCTCTATATACAGATTCGAAAATATTTATCTAATTTTTAGCTATTAACACATATGTACATATGTGTAAGTTTCGATACTAACTGAAGATGACTAAAGCTTATCGCATAATAGCCAAAAGTCAGATTTCTCTATGGAGGCTTCTAAAATTTAAATTATTTTTTTCTCTCTTATGTCCAGAATTGATTTTGTTATACACGTAAACGAATACATCAATATTAATTTCAAACTCTATTGGAAAGATTTATTTATTGTAGTCTAGGTATATAAGGTTTGACTCCGTGAGACACACCTTAACTGTGTCCGCTCGAAACCAGAATTTATTGCGATAAAATAGAAAAGTTCTTAGCGGTTGTAGTTAGACCTAAACTCCAAAAAAATATATATACATACATACATTTCACAGATATCGGACAATTGATTCGAGAGATATGTATAGTATTTTGAGTGAAACAAGACATGATATTTTGAGAAAACTGGTTAAAAAGAGAATTTCATATGTTAATGAAAGACTATTTCTTGATGAAAAAAATGCACTGATAACATTGATGAGTATTCTTCAAGCTTTGCGACAAGCTGAGCAATAATTTGTAAGTGGTTTGGTAAGTCCCATAAAGGCCATCTGAGTACCGAATATGAATCAACTTAGTCGACCGCAAATTGAGTTTAATCGAGATAACTGATGCTCTAAACGTATCAAAGCAAAATGTTGTCTTCAGGAAAATACTTGCTAAAAAATTAAAAACAATGAAGATATATTTGAGTGAAACCTAGTATGTATCTTGGAGAAACTATATCTTTTACTACAAAAATGATATCGACTTTTTATCGATATATCAGTATCGCTTTCGATAGCAATTATAATGAATAATAAAATCAAAATTTAATAAAAATTGTTTAGAGTGATTAACTTCTCAGGCCACCTGTTACGTTGTGTTACCGATATAGGGAATCGGACTGAAAAAAAATTTATTGAGATATTACGATCTACACTAATGCATATGCTACGTGGTATGTATATATAATATATATAAATGTACATTTGTTTGTGTTTTTTACATACTAAATACCCTTTATTGCGGATTTATTGCAAAATAGTTGGCAAGCTGAGCTTATAACCTTGATATGCGGTCCACTTTAGGTGAAGGTTGGTGTATAATAAACACAAATTATTATTATCGATAACCGAAAATGTTAAAATGATTCAAATTACATTTCAATTACAACTATTACAACAAACAGGTATCAACTCTACATCCAATCATGACCGAAATATGTATCTCAATTGCTTGTTGTTGTATTTTTACAAGGATTACAATTTGATCGGGGATAAAATGATCGAATAAAATGATAAAATGAGGGAGATGAGGTAGCATGTACAGAGAGAGGCATGTGCGTGCTTCTTACGAATTTGTCATACGATATGTGATGAAATCAAAATGCCTTCAGACTACTAAATGAAGTTAAATGACGCACCACCAGTTGGTCGCCTGGACATGAACACAGAAATATGTATGTGTAAAGAATTGATTGAAGCAACAATGCGACAAAAGATATAAATAAGGACCTGCATAGACAAGCGAAGTTTTTTACATGCCTACGAAAATATCCTCAGAAGTCCGCTATTTAACTTAGCATCTTGTCATAGCTCATCATCATGATAAAACATCAAAATGTTGACATGTATTGAAATGTGTTGTGCTCCCTGAGCAGCTATGCTAAATGGTACTAATAGTACTCTTCTTTTTTCCCCAAAGACGGCACGATCTTAATCAAGCAAACACTTTATGCGACTAAACGATCGTTGGAACAAGTGATGAGGGTTCTTCTTCACGCAACTAAATTTTAAGAATAAATTTGTGAATGTGTGAGTCACACAGTGGTTGCGAAGGAAGGATAATAATAATGCTGCCTGAACGCCCACTTGAATCGTTTGGAGTCTATTGAATAAATAAATTTCGTGATTTTATTAGATAAATCTTTCGCACAATCGATTTAACAGAAAAAATACTGGCTTTCCTTTTCTTATTTTTTCAAACTTCGATTTTCAACTTGAAAATTACACAATAAAATTTTTTGAACATAAAAAGTTGTATTTTTTGTTGGCGGCAACAAGGAAACAAAAGCCTGAACCCTTTCACTGTTTCGCGTCTAATAGAGTTTATAAGAATCTTTGCTGGATTGCATGAATGGAGCACAAAGTTTTTCCATGAAATTAACCGCAATTTCGTTTACTTAAATTTCACCAAAGGCAAAAAAAAAAAAACAGAAAATAGTAAATAGTAAATAAAGAACAAACCATTCTCTTCATTCCAAAACCATTTTTCAATTGTAATTGTTCTCTCAACTTTTGAACGTGACTGTTGAACCTGTTACTAAAATTATGTTCGAATTGATTTCGAATTGCCAGCGAACGCTTTCCATAGAACAAAATTACGCGTTCCAATGCGCGCTTCCCATGTTTTATATTTCACTTTATTCTATTTCATTTGTTGTTATCAAATTTCCCACTTATTTGGGGGTGCACTTGCCTTCATCTGTGCACTTGTCTTCTTTACTTTGTGCAAAGTAATATCGGTGACGTGTTTGAATTTTTGGGAAAATGATCTTTTCAAATTTTAATGTCATCAAGTGAAATGAATTTAATTGCAACTAAAATTAAGGGATGCAATGAATCTTTAGCACTCGGAATTGACGCCTTGACAGATGAAGATTATTAAAATAGAATAATACATACATACATACATATGTATCTACGAAGTAGAGCATTGCCAGAACTTGTTTAAGATCAACTGACAAATAGTAGGCGATATTATTTTTTATCGGATTATTTGTTAATTTACAACGAATGCTTACAATATTAGCGATTTTTGGAGCTGGAGAATTAAACAAGTGAAAAAATCCTTACTTAATGGCAATATTACAATCGCCCTAAGCAATTAGTTATACTTGCTTCTAGTTTACAGAAAATAGTAAGCCAAACAAGGGAAGAAGATGATCGAGAACAAACTAAAATACACCTTCCAAATTAGCAAAAGTGTTCTGAAGTTTAAGTTTTTGGTTCCTTGCTATTTATGACAGTCGTTAATTTGTTGTTTTGTGTTTGTAACACAAGTACAGGGTGTGCCATCTCTTTCTTTAACATTACTAACCGGTTGAGTAAGTTGAACTTGTTTCAGAAACCAGAAGTATATTTAGTTGCTTTTCATCGACAAAACGCACCATGATAAATTCGACGAGGCCAATTTTAAAATATTCAGTAGTATTAACAAGCAAAATTGTCACGTTTGGGGAATAGAAAATGCATTAAAGATCTACTCCTTTGCTTAACCAAAAATTGCCTGGGCCAGTGTTCCTCATAACCAGTAGTAACCCATATTTTTTTTAAATAAAGGGAAACAATCATTGGAAATAGGTATCGATATTTTTTGGTTCATTATGTCTGCCCGCAAATGCTAGTTTATACAAGAAAACAGCAAATCTTCATATTGTCTGTAACAAAAATTCCCCGGACATTCCCCTGCTCTCATTTTGTAGTACATTTTGTAGTGTTTTAGTAGTACACAAGCAATCCCCGGACCATGGACGAGTGGTGCGCAAACCTTTGTATCGAAATCATCGTTGTATTACCAGAGATGGTCGAAAAAGTATGCAATGGATGAGAAAAAAAAGCATGGAAACTGCAAAAGGAGCGTTTTTGTACATTTAAATGCTAAAGGATAAAATTAAATGAAAATAAATGTACTGGAAAGAAATGAAGCTGTTTTTTATACTCTCCCAACATGTTTTGTGTAAATTTATTAAATATGGAATATTTACAAACCGACTTAAAAGAGGATGCACCTTGTATGTAAGGAGAGATTATTATTAAGGCGGTGAATGTTCTTATGTGAAAGTTGTTTACTATTATTTATTTATTAGATATCCACATATGGAACAGATAACATTGCATACAGACTTAAACCATATAACGAATATATTGATTTCGTCTGTTTGATAAAATGTTTAGATGTGTCGGAGAATAAGAGATATTTCTTAATAAAGACAGACCGTAAATTTTGTACAAAACCCGGTGTATTTTATGAACGAATATGCTCTTTTCATAAAGTGAATCACTCAAAAGTGAATTTCGAAAAGCTAAAAAGTGTAAGTATTTGATATTTAGATTAGTACGTATAGACAGACGAAGTACCTTAAATATCTACTATATATTTCAGCGAAGGGCAAGTAGAACCATTGTTCAAGGTTATCGCTCGACCTTGATTCCAACGGGATTAATATGGGGAATTCCGTCAATAAATTTAAGCAGACTTAAGTTCCTTTTTAATTTTGTTTCCAGATATGTTTATGAAGATGTGTAGACAAACATTTACCTGAAGGACTTCATGCACTTAATGCACAACAACTTTGTTACGTTAACAATCATTTCATTTCTTGAGGTAGATTTAGAACATGATTGTTACTTATTTTTTGGTCGGTATGCAAATCTTGGTGGTATCCACAAGGTTATCATGTTTGTTGGTTTTGCTGATTTTCTAAAAGAATGTTACACAAAGTATTTTGCACTTACCCAAACATTTGGCATATTCGATTTTCTATTAACAAGATATAACTTGTTAGTCGGCAGCGATTGTCCTTAAACATAACGCCTAGTATCTAAAAGTGTTGTCATTTCGCCAGAAACTCCAACAAAAGTAAGCATTTGCAATGAAATCACCAGCAACAACAAAAATTGTATATATATATATAAAGATGCTCTATGTAGCTATCCTTTCTTGCGGTGGTGCCTCTACCCAGACATCGCGCATGCGTAAATATTTGTAGACAAAAGAGCACTAAATTGTTCATTTGAATACCTTAATAACCCTACAGCAGCGCAAGTTTGCACATACAAACATTCATATACGAAACCATCTTAAGAATTTTGAGGTAATTGTAGCGCCTAGATTTGGCAGCCACTTACTCGTACCCTCATGACTCTATCTTACTTTGTAACATTTATTAATATCACCTGAATTCTGTGCACTCCGTAAATGTGATGGATTTTGTGGTTTACTGTATCACATGCTGATAATGTAGTTTTTAATCTCACCCCTGGGTTCTCACGTTTTCAGTTTATGGACAGAATTAACTTTGTTAAGGTAAGTATTACTAGGCATTCATAGAGTGGGTTCAAATCTAGACTTCGACAATTTCATACCTCAAGTAATTATAGAAATATAAAACTAGGTAATGCTCACCATAGCCATAGCTACACATAAAAACATACATATCAGAGTACTGACTTTTAAAATTTCATACTTAGATCAATGAGGCTATCCCTTTTAGACAGCCACTCCTCCATCAATTGATCTCACCTGAGATTTGTGGCCAGTGGGATGGTTGTTACCTTTGTTTATACTTATAAATACTCTGAAGAGTGTATGCAAACGAAGGTGTATAAGGTGTATAAGGTGTATAAGTAAATATTTTGTTCTTCACTCAAATGAGGGATTCATGTTCAAGGTGGAAATGTTTATCTTTTTCTGAACAGAACGTGTTTATTACTTTGATAATACCATTACGCAAATGAAAGCACCTTCCTTCCCTCGTATTTTTGTTTTGGGTTAGAATTATTATAACTTGTTTTTCGGTTTAAAAGATTGTTTACATTGGTAAATATATAACATTAACAAAATATTAAATAACAAAATAACATACATAGTTAAATAATAAAAACAAATAAAAGTTATTATTAATTTTTTCATCTTGTGATATTATTATAATTAATATTATGTGATCTCCATCACTGACAGATATTTCTCAGTAATAAATTAAACTTTAACACTAAATAATAAAGCTAAATAAACATTTAGCTTAGAAATAAATTAAGTTCCTAATAAACTTCTTCAAAAGCAATTTTTTTTTTGCTGACAGCCATGTATAATTCCGTAATTCATACTTTAACGACTGAACTCTTATAAAACCTATTTTCATCGCTTTTGAATTTTGTATGGGTCTCTAAAATATATTGTGTTATTTCTCATATTTATCCACATTATATTAAACTACTAAATATTTTATTATTGCAGCAATTTTATAATTCTGAATTACTTAAGATTCTGATATCAAATAAATTCCCACGTTGTTTAGAGCATCAACCTATGAAAGACCATAATTGCAGCATCACTTTGGTCGTATTCAAATTTCAAATTAATTTCGCTAACTAGATACATGTTGTACGTTAAAGCACACCACTCACCAGTGGTATTAATAGTTTTGCGTCAACGAGGATAGCATCACATGCAATTGAATCTTCAAAAAATTAAAAATATAATATCCAATTCTCATATATATATCGCGTGCTGATGATGGGGCAGTATACCTGGTGGTGGTTGCACACTTTTACAATGTGATGCCACCAACTGGCGAACTTCTGATAACTGCGCAAACCACCCTTGATTGCAATTGCACCACGCCAGTTTTTGATATTTTGTTTATTCCTCTGTGGGACAATAAATTGCTTCATTTCATTTAAGTAATTACTTTCAGATATGAGTACATAATTCTATATACATACGTATACACAGATCAATTTTATTATTTACAAATTATTGTTATATATTTATTTAACACATTTTAATATAAAAGGAATTGTATTGTTATTATTGCATAGTCTATCTACAATGTAATAATAAAATATTTGTTTATAGTTGGCAAAATAATTCGGACCTAATTTTGTAATGTTATCCAGATGGAGGGATCATTAAATTGGGTATATGGGGGCTAGATGACATTTCACTTAAAAGTGGCGGTACCGCACCTATTTGAACCAACTTTAAAGCCAAGCATGGCAAACATTCGTAAGTAGTTTGCTGAATTTTACAGTTTAGTTTGCTTACACAGTATATTAGCTCAAATGGCAGTGAGTTAATTGGATATTACGGACGAAAACAAAATTATTACCTCATTAACAAAAAATTACCTCCAAATTATTATGAATGATTGTAAAATAAATTGATTGAGATAGATGATATTCTAAAGATATCAAAGAAATAATATTTGGCTGCGCAAAAGTTGTGTTAAAAGTGAGTGTCGCGCTCACAATTGAGACAAAACACCGTGTCTCAAATCAATTCAACGATGGTTAAACCATAAAAACTATAAAACTTCAGTGACATTTACCTGATTTCAGAACTTAGAAGATTGTTTGCTGGAAATATGTAAATCGCCGGGACTGAGGACTATTAACCAAACCATAAACATATTTAACCAAAATAGAAATGGCACCACAACTAGTAAGGAACGGCTAAGTTCGGGTGAAGTTGATCTTTATACGAGGTGTGTTCAAAAAATAGAGGGAATTTACGTTTTTTGAAAAAAATAATTATTCGTTCGCCTACATTAATGTTGCCGCCTTCAAAATAGTCTCCATTTGATGTTATGCTCTTATGACAGCGCTTCTTCCAATCGTCGAAACACTTCTCAAACTCGCTTTTAGGGATAGTCTTTAGCTCTTTCAGTGATGTGCTTGCGTTCTTTATTTTTGGAAATAGGAAAAGACACACGGAGCTTGAGTTTTTGGTCAAGAATTCACGAATAAGCAACGTAGTGTGAGGAAGTCCATTATCGTGAGGGAAAATCCATGAATAGTTTTTCTATAAATCCGGGCGTTTTTTTTTGGCTGAGGTTATTCAAAGGCCGATTTCACAAAATTTCAGCAATAACCAAATTATATCTAAGCAAATATGTTCACTTAATTTAGATCGAACCAGCTCAAATTGACCGATATTTTGGTGTAGTCAGCTATATGGACGAAGATCCTCTTATACGGCATCTTTGGCCCATTTTTTGATGATAATTGCCACACTTTGCAGGAACTATTTGCACTAAGTTTGCTTTCGATATTTTAAGGGGATATTACTTAAGGGAGTCATTCAATATTGTTATAATCCATGTAAAATAATGATTGTAAGGGTGGAGCCGAATTAAATTAATACTACTTATATACCTTATATAATACCTATTGTTATAAATATACCACTTTATACTAGAACTTTGCAGAGAACAACGAAAAAAATTCTTAGAGAAGTTCTTTTGGAAGGTCATCGTTAGCAGGTATACCGTGCTACTACCGCTGCCTAAAAAAATCTTTACTATCCGTCAACAAGTTTGAGGTAGCGAGAGATAAGAAGCGCCAATTTATGTTTATACATATAATTATTGAAATATTGTATATAAACAAATGTTGGCCAGAGGGAAAATGTGAAAATTACACTTTTATTGTATGTCCATAAATTTTCCGAGTATCGAGGACATTAGAGTTGGCGTCAATACGTCGCTGGCACTGTCATAAACTATTTCAAAGTATTCTGAAGCAAATTTATATATAATAAATGAAGAAGTACTTACGTATACACATGTGTGCAATCCCGACCTCATGTGGGATTCCCCAGCGTTAAAACTCAATCTGTGCCCTTTGTAGCGTTGAGGATAAAAATTCGCTTACAAGTGTTAGTCACCGGCTTGTGTTGCCATTTTGTTAGGAAAGCAAAATAAACCATAACAAATCCTCTGTGTTTGTGATTGCAAAGAGTGTTTACTCTCCTCTGCGGTCATTGCTATTGTTGCACAAATTTTGTTTTATCTTTTCACGGCGCGCATGCTCAAACACACAAAGGATTGCTAAATTGTTAGTTTGTGTGTCCTAATGACCAGACAACAAACAAATACATAAAAGGCACACACAAACATATAACAACTACCAAATGCAGCTAAATCGGAGGCAATGCATATGTTTTGCCCGTTAGAGCAGACTCTTGTGCTGCTATCCGAATCAAGTGCTGAATTTATTAATTTCACCTGGGTTTCGGGAGCTGTTTAATGGTAGTGATGTTTGCCGTTTATTAAGTCCATCCCGAGAATAAAGCAATTTTATGTCACCTTTGAATTTTCGTTTGATATTATTGCAGTAAATTAACTTTCCTAAAGGTGTGCTAGGTGTGTACTAGGCATTCATAGTTTTGGGTTCAGGTGTGCCACAGCTTTTGTGGCAGCACTTCAGGTATAAATAATTGCTCACCTCAGTTAAGATTTCTCACCTGAGGAATTTCTCTTTTGTATACGAACATTGGAAGGTGAAAATTAAATGTCCTTGAATGAGGCTAATCGACGATAGAATATTTAGAATAAAGACACCTCAGTGTATTTTTTATGCGGTTTCCGACCTTTTAATTGCAATAGAAGAATAATGGAAACCATTTGAATTCCAATAACATATGTCAGTAATTTGGTACACATTTTTAATAAAAATTAGGCCCATCGATCTTACATACACAGTAGATATTTGAATATCAATCAAACCTCCCTTGATTTTAAAGCAATATTTACATATATATGTGCTTTATAATTTTTATTGCAATGAATATTATAAAAAAAAATCATGTTTATATTTCTAAGGAATAAATTAGGAATTTTTCAAGGAACTTTTAAACTATCTGTACTGAAATTGTTATGATTAAAGACCAGTCGAAAACCCCCTACCGGGCTTTATTAACGCCCTAAACATTCATTGTCTTCAATAGATGGTAACTTCATTACAAAATATATCTAAAATAGAGATTTTTTGAACAATTTCTGTTTGATACTCAAATTGTATTATTTTTCATTTGTTATGGAGGAAAATTACAATCTTGGTTGCTCAGGATCCATATTTACACCTACTTATATCTTGGTAACCGATGAGGATTCAAAAATAAAGTATAGCCATACAAATTCCTCTTCTAGTTGTAATTCCTTTGTCTAAACTTAAGAGCGTATCTTTGACCTGTATTTTATTGCTATTCGAATCTTCTGATAGTTTGATTCTGTATCGGCAGAATAGAATTGTCTTCCTTAACTTGACACAACTTAATAGCAGAACATCTAACATTACCAGAGCTTCTGAACTACTCACAGATCCTTTGGTGAGCATTTCATTTTTGGTGGATGTTCTAATAAAAACAATAAATAAACTAGTTTATTAATTTTATGAGATATTTTTTCAAGACAGATATACGCTTGTTGCTTGCCGTTGCTTACAGAGGGGTCAGCACTATTCGAAAGTTCTTGGTTGTGTGTCAATCTGATACTGCATTCAAATATTGGCACTGTGTTTTATTTTTACACTTTCAACCACATTTTATCCTAAAACCTAATATAAATAACCCTAGTCGAGGCACGGATGCGATATAATTTTCACCCACAATTTCGATAGCACTATTACGAGTAAACGAGGTATGTTCAGAAAATAACGGGAATATTCTTCGACTGTGATCTTCGACTTTAATGGCATGGTGCATCATGAATTCTTGCCTCAAGGTCAAAAGGTCAATAAGGAGTCGATGCCCCAGCCTCCATATTCGCCAGATATGGCTCCGTGTAACTTTTCCCATTTCCAAAAACGAAGAGAATCTTAAAGAGCCGTCATTTTACAAATAACGATGACATTAAAAGCGCATCGCTTAAAGAGCTAAAGGCTATCCCGAAAATCGAGTTTGAGAAGTGTTTCGACGATTGGAAGAAGAAGTGCTAACATAAGTGCATAATATCGAATGGAGACTATTTTGAAGGCGACAACATTAATGTAGGTGAATGAAAAAAAATTTTTTTTTTTTAATCAAGGGTTATTATGTTATTTTTTGAACGCACCACTTATAGCGTTTTTGGAATATTTGAGGGAAGAAAGTGCGGGAAAATACAAAAATTTATAAAGAAGGAAGTACGGTTTCATCAAAACAAAGCAGCATGTTACAAAACAATTGCAAAATGGTAGAAATTGGGTTTCGAATTGCTTTTACGTCCCCGAATTTTCCTTATAACCGAAGCCGGATCTGAGATTTAGACTTGTTTTGAAGCAAACGAATAAATTGATAACGAAAAGTTGGTGTATCGCCCCAAATAACAACTATGTTGAATAATAAAATCGAATTTTGAAAAAAACGTTTGGGTTTCTCTAAAACAAAATGCACTTTTCAGTCCGCCTAGTATGAACAGTACATCCAAATATTTCTACTTCTATTTTCGATAATTTTGGTATTAATTTGCTTCGAAAATTGCAGATCATTCGCCTTAAATGGCGAAACTTGATCCACAAGAATATTATTTGTGTTTAATAGGTACAAGTCAATACTTTTTCAGTAAGCCAAATCCGTTTAATTTTGTTTTGCAATAAGGTCTCATGGTAATTCCAGCACGGTTTAGAAATGCTATACATACATAGCAATTTCAGAAAATCTATAGAAAGCTCGCGCAGAGCTCAAAGTAACTAAGCTTTGAGATATGGTTGCATTTGAGAAAAAATTTAATGCTTTATACATAAAGAAATACTATCACTTAATAAAATCAGTCAAAATTGATTCCATTTGATGTCTTTAATCATGCTTCTAAAAATAATTCTTATAAAAAATTCAAACTCTGTGCTAGATAAAAGTATAACCAGAACTTCAAATGAACACACACAAATTCACATACAAAAGTTCCCACGTTTTGTTTTATATCCTACATGTGATCATCACTGAAGCATCAATTTGAAATGTCATGTCATCTGGATTAATTCTACCATACATATTATCATGGCGATAGTTAAAGGACCTCGTTTTCAAACGGAATTAATGTTATTTGCATCAACGAGCATAGCATCACACACGCAATCGAATCATCAAAAAAATGAGTGAATATCAGAAAATTCCCATACATCGAGTGCTGCTGCGCCGAACGGCCGAACGGGCAATGCAAAGGTGGTTGGCGCACTTCAATTGCGCTATCCTCGTACGCTTGTTGTTGGTGTGTTGTCTATTTGCCACCTACAATGCGATGCCACCAACTGATGAACTTTTGATAACTGCCGAATCAACCCTTGATTGCTGTTCTTTTATTTTATTTCATTTATTACATACATATGCACATACCGACATGGTATCTCTGTGGGGTGGCAAGTGGATTGGGAAGAGGCTTGGGAATATATGTATATGAGAGGTGGGTGCATGAAGTGGACGAGGACAGACTTTTATGAAGGTTTATTCTAATTAGACCTTATTGTGTGTTGTCATGTCAAGCGTTTTATTGTTTAGTTTCTTATTACTTAATTTGTAGCAATTTCCCGAAAAAAAGTTTCCCATTGCATTTAATTGCCTACGCGGTGTGTTGTGCGTTGGGTGTTCGTTGCCCTCTGAATGATGGATCAGTAGTAGGAAACAGTGTTTTGACACATCAAATTGATATTGTGAAATTTCAATTATTTATATGTATGTATATTTATACATATTTTTTAGAAAAATAGAATGCTTTATTAATAGATTAATATTTCACCTCATGTGTTGACTCAAAGCACAGTTTAGAGTCTGAAAGCATTACTTAATTGGTAGAATAGTATACAACTTTTGTTTCCCTTTCATTCCTGTCAAAGCCCTGAACTCATTTTTTTCGAAATTGGGAGATTGCCCAAACCGGGCGACGATGGTACTCGGAGATCATAATACGGATCCACTTGGAATGTAGCTAGTATTAATTGTAGCTTCACAGTAATGTTATCTAGCAAATTACATTTGACTTTTTTTGTTGTAATTGCAATTTTCTTTTTTATAAACAATTTATTGCACATTTTTTTGGTAAAAAATTTAACCTTTTTTATACTGGTCCACCATCTTGCGATTAATTGATATTAAACTTAAAACGTAGGTACTTTACTAATAAGTTTTACGTAGATCAAGAACCCATATTTCTTTTAATTCAATAACATGAGTTACTGGACTCACCGTCAGCCGTGGAGGGCTTCTTGAACAAGGTTATTCCAAATGTTAGCCCAGTAGCTGCCATTTTGTATCTACATATCATTATTTACTACTTATTTACATATTAATACCTAATTAAAGCAACATAAACGATTGCTACTCTATCTACATTTGATTATGCCAGTCTATTTGATTTATGACAGTTGTTTGTTCGATTAGCCACTATCCGAGGTTTAGCAAATCAAATACAGTGTAAATAATTTTAATATTTGCGACAATATGTTCAAGTGACTTAATTCGATTTAAACTTAAAGATAAAAATTTGAGTTATTCTAACCTATTATTTCGAGTTTACCTAAGGATTAGAAGCTCCAAAATATGATTAAGTGAAGATTTACCAGTTGTAAAAATATCTCAAATATGTATGTAGTTTTAAGTAAATGTTTTATGTGTTGAGGACCGTTAATCTAGCTTAACTAAAAAAACATGCTTTTAAGGAGAAATTCATCAAAAGAGAAACAACTGAGTTTGTTAAGGGATTTGTCATATACATACATACATTTGTAGTTTCGGTACGCCTGAGTGTATTTCCCACCTCAACTAAAAAAAAATTAAGTCGATTTTATTTGAAATGATGGATAAATGAATTTGATGGAGTATATACATATGTATATGTAAGAATAAGTATTAAATGATGACATTGGATTGTGATGTTTCTCAAAATTTTTAAAGCTTACAATCATTCTCATACGTATACATATCACATATGGAAATGCAAATTATAAACTGAAAAAATTAAATAAGTATGAAATCAAATATAAATTCGATCGAGAATACGAAAATACGTAATTAAAATTATTTATCCACTACATTTATTACCATATTATTGTTTATTTAGCCATACAAGCATATTGATACTTTTTAAGATAAATACTGGATATATTTTTGTATAAAATGTTAAAACCTTGAAGAGTACTCGAAGAAAAAAGTATTTCACACAAAAAGTTTTTTTCACAGAAGAGGTTCACCACAAAGGTATTTTAGATGCACTAATCAAAAGCGATACAATAACAACGAGTTGAGTTTATATAGAAACAAGATGACAAATGACAAACGCCAAATTATACAATATTTTGATTAAAACTTTATTCCGAAAGTTTCAAGTTAGAATATACATATATGTATATGTGTAATAAAATGCATATAAATTATAAATTGTATATGTGACAACAATGATTAAATTAAATTTAAATATTTGTCTAAATTTTTCGCAACTACATTCACCTAAACTAACTTTTAAATGCGACAATACCCCATAACGCTCAATATGTATGTACATATGTAACACAGACTTAAGTACAAACAAAGAAAGAAATAATATTTTGGTTGAAATATACTAGAGTGAAGCTTAGATCGTGGGTCAAGCCATGTAGAATCGTTCATGAAATTGTTAATGAGTTAAGAATTTTAATAACAATAAAAGCATTTAACTGGTTCTAACGGATTTCAAGCTGTTGCGTATAGTTCACTATTTTGTTGATTTTTTTTTAGTATTTTTAACCGCTATGTAAAGTAAGAAGCACAGTAATAATGGCAAATGATAGGTTATGTTAATAGTACTGCTATCAAAAATGCTCTATCGATTAACTGAAATGTTTGTTATTGTTTTAGTATTTATTGAGAAAATTCAAGCTCAGTAGAAGCTTAGCTGGCTGATGCGGTTACTATAATAAGGGTGTTTTCAGCACCAGTAGCTAAGCTTGGGTTTACCGAGATTTAATTAATACCTTTCGACGCTTTGATTTTTCGATGTTGAGAGTCATCTATTCTTAACCAATTTATATAAGCAATTGCAACTCTGTCAATTAATGTATAACAAAAAAACATAAAATTCCCTGACGAATAACGGATCTAAGAACCATAATAATAGCAGATAAATTTTGACAAGGCTTTTGCATATGGCTATTTTAAGTTTTTGGTTAGTTGTGAACAATTTATAAAGTTTTCTAAACAGAGCACAATAAACTGCGAAATTCAGATGATAAATTGATATATTTGTTACTAAACAAATTAGTACATAAAATTTAGTAAGAAGAAGCATGTGAATGTAAAAATAAAACATTTCTATCGAATCAAATATTGCGCAGGTTAAAAACTCTCTTTCCACAGAGGCATTGTATTTACAAGTTTAATCATATTTTATTTACTTTTGCTTTATTGCGCAAAATAAAAATAGACTGGTGGCGCAAAAAAAACAATAGCAATCCTATCCTTAGAGCAGGCATACGCATAGATGGTGATGAATTCACACAATCGCCATTAAATCAAAAGAATGGCTGTGTCATAAAAATCCATGTCACACAATAGACCAAACTCAAAATATAATTATGACTACTTAACCGGAACAATAGGGGACTGCAGAGAAAAGGACAAGGCAAGAAGAAGAATCCGAAGAGCGAGAATGTCTACGCGCAACTTTTGAGACTTTGCACAGATAACAAACGCAGTTCTTGTTGTTGGTTGCAAAAAAGGTTACAACTAGCGGCGTCGGCGGTCTCAGCGCAGCGGCCTTAAACCGTCCATTTAGCATTAGACAGCGATCTGTTTTGTTTTATGCTCAAAATAATGACGAATTTCTGCTTTTCCTCCACTTTTTATTATGACAGGTCGTCATCAGTTGCAGGATCCATCGAAGAAATATTGAATTCTCTCTCTTACTCTAAGCCAAGGCGATTGTAGAAGGGAAAGAGCAAGAGAAACCACACCCTGAATGTAGGCTTCTGCGGTAGCCAATGAACGAACTCAAATACAAGAGGGTTGATCTGCAACGTTAACATGAATGGTAATGCACAACTGATGCGTAGATATCTGAAGGATATTTCAACCCGGCTAGGACTATTAAAGAAGAGCAAAATTGCAAGTAAGCATCACAACCAGTAGAGATCTTGTGCGCGATAGTCGTCAATTTGTACGAGTGGTATGAAGACGATCGCGTTAGTTTAGTGCCAAAACAAGACTAGTAATAATTATTGTTGTAAATGCAGGGACAATAAAATACATACATATTAGATATACGAATATTGAAAAAAAACTGTTTTTGAAAACAACAAACAAAAGTGTAAAGACAGACTCTACAAGTGATTAAATAATACTAAGTTGTTCCGAGTGGTGCCAGCACACGGCTGAAAAAGATGAGTTCCACCGAGGTATCATCGGAAGCTGCCGAAAATAAATACAATCCAGCTCATTTGTCACCAGCTGCTTCTAGTAAGTACACCTTGTCGGGATTACGTCAATCCATACAAGAACTTTTGCACGGCAATAGGCCGTTGGAAATGTAAAAGCGTATTATGTGTAACCCTCCACTATGTTCTGATTTCGCCACAATTTTGCGAAGGCTGGCATGGGAGGTGTTTTGAGTTTTTACATACCGCCACAATGTTTTGTGCGAACAGCGAAAAGACCGTCGCAGTTCCAACGCCCACTGTTCAAAATGTATGAGTAATTGCGAACCGCCTAATTGGCAAGACCTCAACTAATAATTACTTCTCTTTTGTGTATCAATTTTAGGTCGTATTCTCTATCATGTGCCTTGCAAAGTGTGTCGGGACCATAGTTCCGGTAAGCATTATGGCATCTATGCTTGCGATGGTTGTGCCGGATTTTTCAAACGTTCGATACGACGCTCCCGCCAGTATGTTTGCAAGTCGCAGAAGCAAGGAATTTGCGTGGTCGACAAAACCCACCGCAATCAATGTCGCGCCTGTCGGCTTCGCAAATGCTTCGAAGTTGGTATGAACAAGGATGCCGTACAACATGAACGTGGTCCGCGTAATTCCACACTGCGTCGGCAAATGGCGTTGTATAAGGAAGTCGTAATGGGGGCGGATCAGATGCCATCAGATCTAATGATTAGTCATAGTATATTTAATGGCTTTCCAATGCCGCCTATGCTAATACCGAATGTGCCACCTCCACCACCACCACTAGGACATCCACACTCAGCTTTACGCAATCCTTTCCAGCCTCCAATGGTATTGGATCTATCAGTTTCACGAGTAGCAGCACACCATGCCATGCAGCAAAACCCATTTGCTTTTTTTGGGCAAAACTCTTTCATTAATAGCTCGTTACCACCAACACCACCATTAATGGCCGCGGAACATTTAAAAGAGACTGCCGCAGAGCATCTCTTCAAGAATGTCAATTGGATTAAGAGTGTCGAAGCCTTCCAGCAGTTGACGATGCCTGATCAATTACAATTGTTGGAGGAATCGTGGAAAGAATTCTTTATACTAGCAATGGCCCAGTATCTCATGCCGATTAATTTTCAACAGTTACTCTTCCTTTACGAATCGGAGAATATGAATCGTGATGTGATTCATATGGTGAAATGCGAAGTGCATTTCTTTCAAGAGGTACTCAATAAACTATGTCATCTCAATATCGATGTCAATGAGTATGAGTGCTTACGTGCAATCACGCTCTTCCGTAAGCCAGGAGGAAGCGAAGATACTGCTGACAATTCTTTTGGCACTGCTGAAAGCAGCAGTCCAAACTCCAGTGCGTCCGGTGACTCACGTGGCCTTGTCGAATCGAGGAGAATATCCGTTTTGTACGAGGAGGCACGCAGTACCCTAAAGGCCTACGTGATGCGTGTTCAACCAACACAACCATTGCGTTTCCAAACATTGGTCGGTATATTACCTCTACTCAGCAGAGTATCAGGGTTCACAATCGAGGAGTTATTCTTCCGAAAAACAATTGGCGAAGTCAATATCGTCCGGCTAATTTCCGATATGTACAGTCAACGAAAAATTTAAAATCGCTGCGTTCCAGAGTGCTGCGAAGAAACACAAATACAAAAGCAACCGCTGACATTCTTTTGCACAGAGGTGTGCACTAGATTGCACAAATCGATTTACTTTACTGCCTTAACGGGTGCTCGTTTAGAAAAAGTGCTTTCGCACTCTAGTGCCTTGCTATATAAAAATTGCTGGAAACTGTGATATGCTCTCGTACTTTATGAGGCGAAAGCTCCTGTCTGCTTAATAATAATAATGTTAGTAAATTTAGTTATAAACATGAAAGAGAAAAACAAGATGTGGTATCTTATCAAATTAACGCATTACAGTGCATTCGAATAATATTCCTAAATTTATGAGAGGAGTTCGTTTCTCGCCCAAACGTAGGGTCTTCAAATTATCACTTAAATGGTGAATTTTATGTGAATTTTTTATGTATCAAATAATTTTACTCAAATTTTTTATTTGTCTTTGCTCTTAGATTTTAGAAGTAAAAAGTGGAATTGTTTATTTAATTTTTCGTTTGTACTAGAGCAGAATTCGTTCAGATATAATTTGTTTACATAAGTTTTATTTTCTTTGTAATTTAATCAATTGTACTGTCATGTATTGTTTGGAAAAACTTCGAACAAAATGCAAATATTATAAAAATTAAAACTATTTATTAAAAGGATTGTGCATTAAAAAAATGCTATGATTTTTAAAACGAATTTGACTTTCTTTTTTAGATTATTTCTTTGGAGGCCAATCAAGGATTAATTTTTATAGAAATACCATAACCTATACTATAAAATATTTTCCTGGGGTTAATGGTATAATATTTGTGTACCTATGGAAATCCAATCACATTCCATTCGTACAAGAATTACATGCACAATCGAACAATGGGCGTGGCTCCGCCAACTTTCCGGGGAAATCACATATCTATGGATCTACTCAACCATTTTTAACTAAATATGGAGTGTAATATAAAGTTGGGATTCTTATACATATTACAGTTGGAAAATGGGCGAAATTGGACTGCAACTGCGCACACTCGCCATATAACAAAATTTTTAATTCTCTCGAATTCGTTTCTTTACATTTTATGTATAAATCAAGTACTATCTATGAAAGTATTGAAATAAAACTTTGCGCAACTAATGTCCGCAGTTTGTGATACCTCTGCAAAGAATAGTATAACCATAACTTTTCAACCCCCCAGATAGAGGATGTGGGAATCTTTTCCTGACAATAATGCATTCTGGTAGTGAAAGTAGGTGAAATTAGTTCTGTATTTCCCCTAGTCTCCATTCGCCTAGTATGGGATTTTCAAATAAGTTCCAAAAAAAAAAAGCACCAACGTACCAAATATGGTTGTTTTTAACGTACTGGTTGACTTTATAATATTTCTATTGGTCATTATCTTCTAAATTTTAATGAAATTAAATGGATATATTTTCTTAACCATAATGTGGTTTAGAGCTGAGTACGAATGTAATCGGTCTAGATGCTGGTCTAGTCTTAAATGATGATTTTCCCCGCTCTATGCTTTATACTTTGGTATACGCATATATCGTATTAGCGCAAGATATCAACAAAATTAAGCTATAATATTTTTTTAGCGTTATGTCATCTAGTAGCAAAAGCCATTGATATGGATGTCTACTATAACTTCCGACAGCACTTAATATAAAGTTTTGCCAACACCAGAAAATATTGTCCCGCCTTTGATCAATGCAAATTGCAAGATTAAAAAATGTTCGGCTGCATATAAACTTAACGCTTCCTTACTTGCTTTAAATTAAGTTTTACTAAATAGTATATAGTTGTCAAACACTTCTTCAACATATTCAATCTTGATATTTTAAGCATATTCTATAATTGTTTCGATATTTTTTTTTCGACTGAATAGATATAATTTCAGAGCAACGTAAATTTTCCTGTAGTAAAAATCGCGAGATCGTATAAAACTTTCATCATATGAATCGTTTGTCCGTTTATAATAATGACGATAACATTAAGAAAATTAAGATAATTATTTGCGAAAATAGTATTATAGTAATAGAGAAAGAGATGCGTAATAAAACTACTAGTGCCTTGCTATTACACTTGCAAATCTTCGAAAAAAGCTTCGGGAAGAGGAGATAAGTCCAATCAGCTAAAATCATTGCTCACCCACCTTACCCTTTGGATTTGCCTTCCTGTGACTTTCTTCTCTTCCTAAAACTCAAATACCGCTTTGGAGAGAGCGCTACATTCGCTGAAGGAACAAAATGCTAATATAATACGAAAATTAGTTTGGAAAAATATGAAAACGAATCCTCTTAATATCCGTGTAAAATTTTATGAGCTGATAATACTAATACCACAACTATGAACAACTTCTTATTAGGATCAGCACAGCTGCTTAAGAGAAGCCAATTAGATCTATGTCTCATCAAAGGGTTTTCAGAAGACTTAACTTAACTTAATGAAAGCACTGCTAGTAGAAGTCTTCCAAAAACTATGCTAACTATGTTCTGTGATGTGCTGAGTGTCGGTTGTTTTTTTTTAGTTTATAAGACAAAGGTTAGGTTTTGAAATTATTTTGGATGTGATCGTTTGTTTGTAAAATAAAATGTAACTAGTGTATATTTGCCGTCGGCAAAGCAATACGACCCTCCTATAACACTCTGCTATTTTCGTATGTGCATATGGGTGTGGTTATTATGATAGGTTTTCATTATTTCTTAAAGGCAACAGAAAATTTTAAGGAAAACATTAAATGCATGAACTAATTTTGGGTTCGCCAAAATTGCTTTTAGATCCAAATAGAAGTTTTTGAAATATACTGTGATTTTTACAATAATAATAACTTTTGAATAGCAAGATTGAGTTTTGAATTATAAAGTTCGACTTTATAAATCAAACATACCTTAATTGGATTTTCGTTAAGTACAACTCACTTAAGACAAATAATACATTAGATGGACTTAAGCAGTTCAGTAATTAATTCAAATTCTAATGTTATATACATATGCAGGTATGCACGTAACATTATGCTCACAAAATTTGCTAATTATTTTTCTCAATTATAGAAATCCCAAACCAACTTGATTTCCATTTCATGTGCCAACAAACGGAAAACAAGAATGAATGAAAAGGCCGGCATTCGCTTTTTTGACTTTCGCTGCCACATAGTCAACAATGTAGATTGTCATTTCAATTGGACTTCATGTAAATGTGTGTGTACTTATATCCGCTCAAATGTATACGTGATGTGTTCAAAAATTAACGGGAATTTCCGTTTTTTGAAAAAAATATTTATTCATTCGACTACATTAATGTTGTCGCCTTCAAAATAGTCTCTATTCGATTTATGCACCTATGTCAGCACTTCTTCCAATCGTCGAAACATGAACCATGTGAACCATCCACGTGAACCATGAATTGTTTTCCACAGGTCCGGGAGTTTTTTTCCGATTGCTTCACGCAAACAGCGTTTAAGTTGTAGATAGGAGTACTATGACTGTTTGATCTTGAGGCAAGAATTCAAGATGCGCTATGTCATTGAAGGCGAAAAACACAATCGACGAACATTCGCGTTATTTTCTGAGCACACCTCATACATACGATTGCATTAAGAACTTGTTAGACTATATCGATGTATATAAGCATATGCCAAGGTCTTTCCATCTGCTTTAAGCCTTTTGATTTGCCTGCGGCATTATTCGAGTATGCATTCATGTACTAGCAACGCCAAAAGGACACAAATGTTGACTGGTTGAGTGAATAATACGAAATAGAATAGATTGAATCGACTGCTGCTGAAAAGGTGCGGCATTTGCGATTTCAATTTTCGAGCCAAAACACTAATACCACTGCAAATTGTTCGTGTCGGAGAAATGTGTAATATAAACAAATGCATCGTTTGCCACACCGCACCATACACCCTTTCATCGAGCTAACGGCACAGCAGTTAAGAATTCAGTACGTCACCCTATTTGATATTAAAGCGCCCATTGCGACCGATAGCTACCCTTTTCGACACACATACATACGTCGGAAGTCCAATGAAATGAGGTTATTTTTTTTAAGTAAGTAGTGTAGGGATTTGGATTTAATATGCCTAAATGCTGGTGATGTGGAAGTGATGTGCCGATGATCAACTGCACTCAAATTGCCGCTCTATTAAAATATTCCTACAGAGTTATATGTCTATGCAGCAGCATAATGTATACATATATTGTAACGACTGCAGACAGTGTTGCAATTATCTAATTTTTATTTCGAAATATTTATTTTATTTTTATCGCATATTTTGGGTATCTGTTCGTCCATAGAATTCGTCCATGAAAAATAGCATAGTCGGCAAAACCTTACAACTTAATTTTTATAACTTTCTAGAAATCTTAACCTTATTTATCTTATTTTAAAGACAGACAAATCTGGAATCTTGAAAATTATTATGCATTTCAAAAAAGAAGACAGATATCATTTGCTTATATTGTCATTTTGTTGTTTGCTTGAAACTTTATCAAAGGAATAGAGGAGAACATTTGACCTTCATTAAAGATTTCTTCGGCTGACAACTGCTATCTCTTAGATCAGAATTTCTTCTGCTCCAGCTCTGGATGAATTTTATGAATGTGTGCTCTGTCTGTCTCCCTTCTTTGGATTAATCAAATAATCAAAGAAACATAGCACATTCTCCAGCGACCCAAAAGTGTCAGTCACATTTTCATGTCTATGTTGAAAATATTTTCTCACTTTATTTTTCACAATATATTCTCACTTTCCTGTAAAATTTCTGGTCTCCTATTTTGAGTTTAGATAATATCAAATCAAGAAACGTTTTAATAAAACTGGGTTAGAAACAAAAAAAAAAAACATATATATATGGTTTCTGGGAGTTTAGTTATGAGTTTTATTTCACATGGTCAGCAACTGAGATCGGAAAACCACCAAAATCTCTCCATTGGTCGAATCCAATAATGAATTAGAAACTTTTTGTTAATTCTTCAGAGACAGACCGAGTGATTTACATACAATTTTAGAATATTAGTTAAAAGCGTCTGCGCATTTAAAATGATTATTTTTATAATAATTATTATAAAAAACGTTTTAAATTTTCAAATTACTCTACAATTTCAAACAAATTGTCCCACTTCCATTCACTGAAACTGTTCAAAGTGTTCTATGCATGCGTGTAAATAACTATAACTGTGTATGTTTATACTTGCGAAAACCAAATTAGCACAGCAAAAAGAAAACATCAACCAACAAATTTAGAAACATATTTTTGTTTGTATGTACGTGTGCATGTATACAGAATAGAGCAAAATTTGTTGAGCTGAGCCCTTTTAAGTCCTAATGGCCCTTTATTATCTGCCTTTAGACTTTTAATAGACTCAGTAGTTTTGTGCGCACAGCTCATCCCTATGGTTGGTAGAGGGTTAGAGCGCAAAAGAAATGTAAAAGTATTTGTTGTTGTTGTTCCTATTTGCTAAAATTGTAGCTTGTACTGTGGTGCGCATGCGCTCTTGTGTAGGGTGCTCGACATCTATTTTAAAGTTTTTTTTTTTTGGTCGAGTTAATCCTCGCCATTCTTTCGTCAGTGACGTTTTCATTGACATTTTCTAAAAGCTGATTGTTTGGCTGGAAAATTTGCTGAAATGAAAAGATATTTAGTTTTTGTCTTGATCACAAATGTGCGAGCGTGAAAGGCAATTGCGGAGAGTATACGAATTAATAATTCACGTTTTTATATGCTTTTGAATATATTCTTTTGGTTACTAACGTTACTTTTGCTGCAAGGAATATTTTGGAAAGAAAAACTACTTACTCTTTTCTTGGATTCATATTCAGGGAGAGCAATAAAAAGGATCTAACTAAGCCCCAAAAGGTAACCTAACGCGAAACTCTCTAAATTTCTTGCAAGAGACGATCTTTGATCTCTTTGTATTTCACGCATTCATCAACTCAATAGTGATTACAACTTAGCAAAAATTCTTTAACAAAATACTCATTCTGAGAAAGCTCTCACATTTTTTCGAATTTTTTATTATACTCTCTTTGGCACACGGGAAAGTTCATACATTTCCCAATTGGTGTTTCATTTGTGTCAAGCAAACCCGCATAAAGGAGAATAAAGCTGCGATAAAGCTATCTAAAACTCTGTTACTATTACAGCAGTGCTTACTCTGCAACTCTAGCTTATTGGGAGCATAAATGAAGTTAAGTGGAAGAATTTTTGAATTCGATAAACAACGTTTACTGTATTATGTGGTACTTAAGCGTTTTTATTCTCTCGCAACATGTTGCTAGAGTGTATATTTGTTTTTTTCACATAACGGTTGTTTGTAACACCTAGAACTAATCGAGTATATATATATATACAGACAGTCACTGTAAGTCACTAATGAAAAGACGATTTGAAATCCGAGTGACTGTCTGTCCGTCCGTCCGTGCAGACGATAACTTGAGTAAAAATTAAGATATTAAGAGGGCGCAATTTGACATCTGCCACGCCCACAAAATGCCATTAATCGAAAACAGATAAAATGCTATAACTAAGCAGCAAAGTAAGACACGAGGGCGGGTCAATAAGTCCGTGACTTTTTGAATTTCTGACCTCTTTACTGAAAAAACAACACTACTCCCATCAACAGGCATCTGTCAGTTGACTCCTGTCAAAATTTGAACTTGCTGCGTCAGTTAGTTTGTGTTTGACAGCTATCTTTATCAGACTACCCACTAATTTGAGGTGAAAATGGAAAAAAGTGAATTTCGTGTGCTTATTAAGCATTATTTTTTGCGAAAAAAAACCATTACCGAGACCAAGGCTAAGCTTGATAAATACTATGGGGACTCTGCACCATCGATATCTATGGTAAAAAAGTGGTTTACTGAATTTCGTTGTGGCCGTACAAGCACTGAAGATGCCGAACGTCCTGGACGCCCAGTTGAGGTCTCTACACCCGAAACAATCGAAAAAATTCACGAT
Organism: Bactrocera minax; assembly: GCA_021498325.1. Lineage (NCBI taxonomy): Eukaryota > Metazoa > Arthropoda > Insecta > Diptera > Tephritidae > Bactrocera > Bactrocera minax. Next base: position 1,533,031 of record JAKEEE010000011.1, on the reverse strand, counting down.
ATGGTGTTGGCCGACCGAAGATTGAAAGTGCGAGAGATTGTGGAAGCCGTAGGGATCTCGCATGGCTCTGTGGTTTCAATTTTGAATGATCACTTGGGCATGAGAAAGCTTTCCGCAAGATGGGTGCCGCGTTTGCTCACAGTCGACCACAAACGCAATCGTGTAACAACTTCACAGGAAGGTTTGACGTTGTTTAATCGCAATATGGAGGAGTTTTTGCGCCGTTTTGTAACCGTGGACGAAACATGGATCCATCACAACACACCAGAGACCAAACAACAGTCAAAACAGTGGGTTTCTAAGGGTGAATCGGCGCCAAAGAAGGCCAAGGTGGGTTTGTCAGCCAATAAAGTTATGGCGACTGTTTTATGGGATGCACACGGGATAATCCACATTGACTACCTTCAAAAGGGAAGAACAATCAATGGAGAATATTATGCCAACTTATTGGACCGATTTAATGACGATTTGAAGAAAAACCGACCTCATTTGGCCAAGAAAAAAGTTCTTTTCCACCAAGACAATGCAAGGGTGCACACATGTGCAGTTGCCATGGCAAAAATCCATGAATTGGGCTATGAATTGCTCCCTCATCCGCCCTATTCTCCAGATTTGGCTCCGAGTGACTACTTCTTGTTCCCAAACCTGAAGAAATGGCTTGGTGGAAAAAGATTTGTCTCCAATGATGAAGTCATCTCGCAAACAAAGGCCTATTTTGAGGACCTCGACAAAACATATTTTTTGGAAGGGATAAAAAAATTGGAGAAGCGTTGGACAAAGTGTATAGAGCTCAAGGGAGACTATGTTGAAAAATAAAATAATTTATTTATCAAAAAATCTGCGTTTTATTCCAAAAGTCACGTACTTATTGACCCGCCCTCGTATAAACGTGTTATTTGGTATAGACGATCCTAGTATCTGAGGGCAAAAAATTTTGTAAAAGTGGGAATAAGTTCTTCTAGTATCTTCCCATATACTGAGAAAATTTGTGAAATGGGATAATAACCACACCCACCTCCCGTACAAAGATTATATTGAAAACCACTAAAAGTGCGTTAACTTGCTGAAGGAAAACGCCAGACACATTAAATCTTGCAGCAAATATGATACGGAAGAGTTGCATGGGAATCCGTGTAAAGTTTTGGTGATGGGCGCGGCACAATCCACTTTCAGGTGAAATCCCATATCTCAAGAACTCCTTAACCGATCTCAATAAATTTTTGTACGTGACATTGTATTTGAATTCTTATATCATCACAATTTTTAGTTTCATCTGATACTTTCACTTTAAAGTAGATAAATCGAGCATCAATTAAGTTATTAGAATACAACTTTTCACGAATAGTATGCTCAAAATATGCCATCTGACGCATAACAATATGCTGAATCGGATTATAACTTTTGAAGCCACCAGATACCCAATATTAGGACCTCAGTATCTCTATCTGACCTTTTCTCGAAAATATCAGAAAATTTGTAAGATATTGTAATGAAATTGAAGGATTATCTTTCCATGATAATAATGTGGTCTGGTGTCAAAGTAGGGAAAAGCGGGTAAATACTTCCCCTAGCCCCCTTATACCTAATATACGGATTTTCAACCTTCCGGAAGACTTAACGGTAAGTTAAGTAACCTATAACGGTAAGTCTATAAGATATCGTAATGAAATTGGAGGATTATCTTTCCATGCTAATAATCTGATAATAATAATAATGATCTGGTGTCAAAAACATGAAAAATCGGGTAAATACTTCCCTTAGCTCCCATATACTCCAATAATATAAGAATTTTCAAATTTCCTGTAGACTTTATATCATATATAACGGTCAATATATGAGTTATCTCTTTGAAATTCAGAGAGCATCTCTTTCTGATAATAATGAGTCCATGTGCTTAAAATCGATAAAATCGGGTAAGGACTTCCCCTCCCTCATGTACCTAATATAAAAATTTTCAACCTACGCGGAGACTTTGTACCATATATTTCCGTCGATATGTAAGATATCTTAGCAAATTAAGTGAACGTGTAATATCGGATATACAATAGTTTACTGCCGAAAATGTGTGAAGTCGATTTACGAATTATCCCAGCTCCCATATACTACATAAAATGATTTTCGCTATTCTAGCAGAGTTTATGCCGAATATGTTGGTCACTGTGTGAGCTACCTTCACAAAATTGCGTGAAAATATGTTCCCTAATATACTTGAGTAATGAAAAGATTTAATCTGATCAGTGCAGATTTTCCTCTATCCCAAAAATGCCCGATATAAGAATTACCGACTTTCCACCGGACTTTAAACCGTTTATGTTGGTCAATATATGTCATATTTTAATGAAATTAAGTGGATATGTTTTCTTAAACACAATGTGATTTAGGGCTAAATATGAATGAAATCGGTTTAGACAGGTGTCTAAGCCCCATATCCCTAACATAAGGATTTCCGTTTCTCTCGTTGACTTTTTCCTCAAATACCTAATATATTTATTAAACCACTTCGGTTCACGTTCGGTTTCGTCGAATAATGAATGTTGCTTCCGCAAAAATTTTTAATATAAAGTTATGCCAGCACCTGAAAGCATTTCCCCGCCTCTGATCCTTGCACATTGCGAGAGTATAAAATGTTCGGTTACACCCGAACTTAGACTTTCCTTACTTGTTCGCTATAAATTTGTTTTTCTTCGAAGTTTTTTCATTACCTGCTAAATACACATTTCTGTAATGAAAAAAATGTAACGGTGTTTGAAGTTTGTAGATAACATTACCATCTACTTAGTATACTATAGTAACTAGATATACAAACTAACCGTACTTAGTACCAACTAATATCAATAAAAATAATCCTTCATAATAACAGTCTCCTACGGCAATAAAAAACCTCTAAGCGTATTTCTGTAAGGAGAATATATATTCATAAAAAACCTGTTTCATCGATAAATTGTTAGATTGAAATTTGTAGGTCGCTCCAATTGTCGGATAACATCAAGGCGACATATAACAAAATAAGCTCGGTCAAGCATCCAACAAAATAGTAAGCGCCAATTAAATATCAAACATTCATAATTACCAACATTGATTTAAAAGTTTTATTCGGCTTATTTGGACGCTCATTTTGTTCATACACAAAGTCTTATTAACTAATTTCTAGAAATTAGAAATCTGTCATTGAATTATAATAAGTTAAGCCTTGCTGTTGAAAAATATAACCACAAATCATATTGTACAACACAAATACAACAGTAAATCATATTACAAGAGGTATTACGGAAATAAGAGTCCCAAAAGTGTACTTATAAAAGGCGAAAAATTACAAAACATTTCCGTGAAAAGTCGCCTGCGCTCAGGCAGGAAGACCAGTACAGTAAGACTGTTACATCAATTTTATGAAAAGTAAATGGAAATCCTCGAATGCCACAAACAAAACCAAACGAGACAAACAGCAGCGGATTAGCAACCACAAGCGGCGGTGCGACAAAGAAAGTTGTGCGATAAGACAATATTGCTACCGTGTAAATGATCGGCATCGATCATATTTATCTGTCGGTAGATGTACAACATTGTTAATTCCGGTTTGAATAGTTTTTGACTTTTATCGAGCGGTATGCATTGTATGCGATACCGCTCATAGAAAGAGATGTCCTCAGATCAGCATTTCGATTATTTCGCAGTTCGGCTTGTCGATCAACTAATTCGGCTTATTGACAAACTAAATACTGCTTCTGAAGAATTCATGGTGACTTCAGGTAACCAATATGTATTAGAAGGTTTTGGAAATCTTCGTACATGAAGGTTAAGACTGCGCACTGACTACTAATAAACCACAATCAACTCCGATGGCAAGTATATTTGTATGCGTATATATAATACATAAACAAACCTGTGGGGGATAATATTTTAGCTTAAAGGCATTTTCATTTTATGGAAAAACAATGCACTGCGTCGATCTTAGCTGGTTGCCAGTTTTAGTTACAAATAATACAGGCTCAAACACATAAACATACATATGCACATACATAAAATTTCAACAAGAATTTACTGCACCGCCCAAAGGGTAATCCAGTCCATTAAAAACTATTTGCATTTGCCGATCTTTGTTTTACTAGATAATTGTGAAAGGATAAGCGGCGAAATGATCCCAGCCTCTGTGCTACCGCTTTGCGTCGTTCTAGTGACAATCGCACAGCAGTTAAGTAGCGGATGATGACAGTCGCAGACAAGGCAATAGGGTTGCCTAAGCAAACTTGTCGTCTTGTGGATGATCTTGCAAAATATTTTGCTTTTGTTTAGTCGCTTTGTTATTGGCTTCTGTGCAATTTTTGCGGTTAGCGGAAATTATTATTTAAAGTAGGAGGGTTTGAGTTATGCGCTATGTGTACTCACCTGCCTTGGACAAATTTCCGCAATGCGAAAAGTTGCTTAATACCACGCTATGTGAAGTGTTTGCGCAGTTATGCGAATTTGTTTAACGGGGTAGTCACCCGATTTGGAATTACTTAATAGCAACTTGAGAACCAAATGTGCTTAAGCGGCATGTTTTTGAATATCTATACATTATGGATATCTACTCTAAATCCCGCACTGCTAGGCCTTGGAGTTAATGACTAATCTCGTATCGTCAGCAGGCTTAAATGGTATACGTTGACTGCTCTTGAGGCATTTCATGGTTAGGTCGCAGAATCGCGGCTCTTCCAACTATTCCGGGAAAATTCATTCAATTTCAATTGTAAAGAGATTTAAAGAAGCCAAGTATATTGAGATTTAAATTTCATTATAAAACAATATTTGAATTAAGCAAATACTTGACTCTATTATTTATATTATTCTGAACCGTAACACATCTTATCAGTTCCAAGTATTTTATAGGTATAGTGGGATAGTACTATTGGAAACTTTTATTCCACCCATCCAGCCTAAGGAGCCTTGGAAGCCTTACTCCTTCATCGTTTTGTGGGATTCATTCAAGTTGAAAACTTTCGTCTAATATTATATCTTCGTGGTGTTTCATTGTTATGAATATCTAAAATGAATATAAAAATAAATGCGAAATATAATTTTGTAAGATCATCTCTTGTAGGATGAGGTTAAGTTAAATACCTGAGAAAACTCTCTTTTGAATTACAAATTAAGAAAATATGTTTCATAGAAACCAAAATTAATTCAAATAATAAAGACAACTTTAACATACTTTACTTTAAGCACATTTTATCGGTTTTTATCAACTAAATTAAAGCAATATGTTCTCAACGATAAAAGACCAATAAAAAATCGACAAAAGTATGATTTAGCGAATAAATTCCAATATACTCTGTAATAAATACTGAGGAGGAGAGTAAAAGTAAATTACAATATATGAGAGAAAAAAATATGAAATGCCAAATAATTTCCACCCAGAATTTGCTCAGATTACGGTCGCCGGATATGATGTAAAATACGAAGACTAGTAATGAAGAACACTTTAAAAAAAGTCCAAATTTTGCTAATTGAAAGCTATAGCTTCACTCCGGCTGAATTCAAAAGTCTGTTAGAATCCTTTATTCTAAATCCATAAATAAGTGCGGAATGCTACTCATTATTCCTCATACGTCATTTTAATTGAGGAACAGAAATAATATTCAACGCTACTCCACATAAGTCAAATTGACCTATCCACCCAGATAATAGATGAAAACCATGGAACTCGCATATCCCTTTTTTAAGTAGTATTTACCAAAAATTTTCCCGAGCAATTCAAGTTTTCTCATTTCCGATCCAACCGGAAGTTCCGGTCAACGAAACGTAAATGGTCGGTGAAAGATCCAAATTGTAACCAGCGGTCGAGCCCCATTTCGAGTAAGATAATGAATAAAGACTATTGCATCAATCGATTGTACTCGCTAAATGCGTATATTTAAGATGTATTGGATAGCTACATATGACAAAAGGACACACTATCGCTGGGTACGAAATTTCGTTCAAATGGACCTAGGGAAAAAGGGACAACAACTTCACTTCATTTGTTGTTTCTTGTTGTTGACTCTAGCTTCTGAAACGAATAAACGATAGGAGTACTCCTATATATTCGGCCAATCAAGAAAATAAAACAAGTCAGGTAACGGCGATTGCACGCATTTCAATTATGAAAGCTATAAGCACAATATCGCATTTCTATTCACAATAAACCCATAGAACATTAGCGACAATTTCTTGAATTGTACATTTCGTCCATCAGGAAATATTCTGAGCAAACGAAAAGAGAGCCGGATTCATTAATTGTAAATTGACGGGTACATCATAGAATAGTCTAAATATGATGTATGAGTTTTTCAAATTAATGTTATGGTCTATCAGAGTCTTCGACGACGAATACTTCGATTTCTGCGATAAGTGAGAATATTCTCAAACTATTTCGGTTCCTTTAAGTATTATATATTATATATTAGATATATAACATTATCAGCTGTATTTATTCTGTCCAAGTAATAAGTTCATATCCCTTACATAAACAAACACAAAAATATCACTAGACCTAGACAAATTGAAACAAGCTCAAATTATTAACAAAGCACCTATGCCAAAACTGGGTTAAATACCGGTGACTATAACAATGCGTGAGCACATCAAATTTTTTTCACATCGTCACCTCTAATCCAGCGTGGAAATTGTCGATCAAAACCATTCAACCGCAATGCAATTGAAGAGTTTTCAAGGATTTGCACTCTCGATCTTTTCACTTCTTCACATAGTCATATTGTCACATCTTCTTATTGTGCAACTACATGTAATGAGCTCGGAAGCTGCATAATGAAACTCTTCACTTCGCTACTTCCAAGTGCTTGAGGGTACATATACATATGTATATATCCATAAGTCCAACTAAATCTCTTCACATGTTTTTTATTGTTGCAACTTTTTTCGGCTCCATTGTTGAACTGCTTTTGACAATGCACTCGTCGGTTTCGATGAGTGGACCTCCTGGAGGTGAGAATAAAAAGAAATCAAATTTCCCTCCAACAGCCGCTAAGATGCCAATACGATCGAGGCTCAAGTGTGAAACATTCAAATACTTCCATACACGACACACATACATGGCACAAAACTCGGTCGTATGAGTTCGTCAATTTTCTAGTCGGCAGCAAGTTGTAGCGCTGCATGATTGTTTGCTTGCGTTTAACCTCAAAAGTTTTGCCCGCATCTACACTTTTTTTTTGATGAGAATTTTTTCGTGACACTTGAAGTATTCTTACGTGGTTGTGTTTAAGGAAAAGTTTCTGCGAAGCGTCGCACGATTCATGGTAAAGAGGGTTGATGAGGCTTTCACAATTTGCTGACAGTTAACAAGTGTCATGTGATCTTAAGCTAATGGTTTACTTGAATGCACTTTGCGTTTATGCTATTTCTGCTTAACGACGATTTGGTTACTTTTTGATGTTGCTTGCGTTGTTATTGAGGCAATCAGAAGTGTTGCAGCGCGCGATTTTGCAGCGGCCACCACGAAGAAACGTCTTGTGTGTTCGATATAAGAACATGACATTTTAGGGTTGTTTAAGTTGAAAATCTTGCTTATTTTTACGCTGAAATGCTTTGTTTAATATTTTAAATCAAGATATGCGTTGGCTGATGAACTTCCTAAGATGGATTATTCAAAATATAAGTATATCAAGCAATTAAGAATTCTTAGAAAATGAAATAGAGATCGATTATTAAAGTAATTCAGATAAAAGATTATATTCTGATCGGTAATAATTACATGAGAGCAAAATAATTCAAAAATTTAAGGGAGGTTGCTTTTTGTTAATCTAAAAACTACTGAGGCTAAGCTTCAAGGTGTGTTAGTTCAGAGTATGTCATTGAAGTAATGGAATAGATCAATGGTGTGCTGAGGAGAATTCTGTAGAATCTATATATTCTATAGAATTTAAAATTTAACTCTCAAACTATCTCCAAGTCGCAACTTATCGCAAAGACCCATTTATTTAATCCACACCTTAATTCATCAAAATTCCTTTGAAATTAAATTGAGGACTGTGTTGAGAAACCACGCTGGATACTCAACGTAAGCGTAATTCGACTAGAGAGTTAAGGAATTCAATAGTTTTGTTTTGTTAAAATTTTTGATGTTCAAACTTTCGAACATTATAAATAAAATACGCTGATCAGAACCAAAAGAGTCTAATACGGTAAGCAAGCGACTTTGTGGTTCAAATTTTCCCACTTGTAAACCGGACCATCCAACCAGAATATTTCAATTTTGCTCTCAACTTTTGACCGATTATCCTCAAATTTGTCTACATATGTATATATAGAAGTTTTTAATATACTGTACAGAGAGTTAGCTCTTTGTAGACGCTGATCGAATAGAGACAACGAATACTGCTGAACAATAACATAAAAAAATAATAATAAATAAAACATTAATGGACAATGTGTGCCAAGATGAACAGATAGCCGTTGCGCCTTATGGCACTAAAGGTACTACAATTAATGGCAAATTAAAATCTGTTTTGCCAGTGTGATGTATCTGTGCTGATGTTCAGATGCATCACTACATTTCGCACCCCTGGTAACCGGCGAAGCGCAACAAATCTGAGGCAATATGGCATAACGGTAAACAAATGCGCAAACATGTGCGGATTGCTGATATAAAGAACGAGATACGGAATATAAATATTAAATTTTTAAAACTGAAAAATGATTTGGGGAGGCTTTGCGGGAGGATTAGTATCCTTTGACTCTTATGGAAGTGTTAAGAAGAAAAATAAATATTTGCATATGTGTATTAGTTAAAAATTAATACTATGTACAGAAATTATTTTCTTATTGCTTTCATAATAAATTTAATTACAAATAACGGCAATTTATGCCTTCACAAATATGTCAGCAATTAAAAAAATTTTAACTTCCTTGACAAACTGTTAAAAATTCATACATCCCTTGTCATAAATCGCCCACCCTCCAGCAGAAAACCAAAAGTTCGAAACTTTTCAACTTCCGGTCGAAAAAGCCACCTGACACTGACTACAAAAAACACAAATAAATATTCTTCTAATACATACAATCATGTGACAAATTAACAGTTCGTGCAAATGAGTATATTTTCCATGTACTCCAAACATCAGGTGCATCTCACAGTTAGGAAAGCATAATTACGGTACATCATTGACACACGCAACGAGGGTCAGCCGAAAAGGCCAGTAGATTGATCAACCAGTAATAATAATTTGCCCTTCAACAAATACCGAAACGACAGCCTGGGAATGAAAAGCCCAAGTTAACCAAAAACTAATGAAATCCAGCAGCGTCATCAACATCCTCTTCATCATTGCTACCACTCTTCAACACAACCATGCGGCCATCACGCAATCCAAACTACGCCGTGCGATATGGGAATTGTATGAGCATATAAGTATGTATGCATAGGATTTGGAGTGGGCAACTGCAACAGTCGCAACTACAATCGGGCAACAGAAGGTCGAACACATATAAACAGTAAACACCTTCCTCAGTAAGGCCATATGTCAAAATAATGCAATGCCAGCGTACAGATGGTTATAAGCAGTGCTCAGCAATCAACCCCCAGCTCGTACAAAGTCTGAAGTGTGGCTGCGTCGTATGCAACGAGCTGCATAGAAATTCCGAAGCACTGCCGATCTGTTGATTTGTAATAGTTTAATACAAAGTACAACAACCATGCGGGAAAATCTGTTGATTTTGATGAGTACTCAATAAATAAGAAGAGAAAACTTTAAGTCATTATTATTATACTTAAGAATGACCTTATTAAAATTTTCAGTTTAGAACTTAAAATTTCAGAAAACCTTTATATAAATTTATAATAACGATAATAATGTACATGTGCAATTATATTATATTTTTTACAAGAAGGAGGCATTCAAAGCCTATAAATGTGAATAGGATATTTAAACCGGAATTAAACTTTCTACAGTGTACAAACAAGCACTATTTTCCTAACATGTTGTAAGTTGCAGTTTTTTATTTACCGAAGGGTTGTTTGTAACACTTAAAACTAATCGAAATAGATATAGAGCTACCTATAACAAAATGATCACTATGACAGAAAGAGTTGAATAAATATTGAGAAATCTGGATGAAACTTTGCTCCCGTTTTAAATTGGACAATAACCACGCCCACCGCCCTACAAAGGTTATGTCGACAATTACTAAAAGTACTGGAACTTTCTAAAGAAACACATCAGAAGCACTAAATTTTACCATAAAGATAGTACGGTGCAAAAGACAATGAGTGCAATATCGCCCAACTTTTATGGAAAAGTGCAAAGTATAAAACAATAAGAAAGTACGCGATATGCATAACCCACTTGAATAATTATAAAATCATTATGGAGTTAAAATAGACAAATCAATTATAAATAAATTTCAATAATAACCTAAAATAACTTGCCGAACTCAAACTTCTCATTTGGTTATAAGCTAGCCAAAGTTTCCCTACAAGGAATTATAACGTAACATACCTTCTTTCACGCGTCAGCCGATAGTGAACGTTTGTATAACAATAGAGTAGAACGCAAATAAATTTAGTGTACAAAGCCCGCAGGATAAGCACTCGAAAATGTAACAAATCGACTTTGACAAAAGCTTCGACGGGTCAGACGATTCAGCGATCAGAAATATCGACATGGACGCCTTTATGTATTTGTGTGTATTTATATGAGAAGCTGTGCTGTGACACGATAAACCACAAAATATGCGCACATGCAAAAGGGCAAGGGACATTTAATTTACAGCTAGCACTCTCATGCCACTCTCCGCTGCGCCACTTAATCAGAAGTGCCACTTATCGCTTTTGCGCAACGCCGCGACATGCAACGCTCCCAGGATATTGGCGATAGCGAAATAAATAATGTATGCAAGCTCGCTTAAAGGGTTGCAAAAATTGGTGCATTTCTTGTGTGTCTTCGAATTAAAAGTAATGCACTAACAGCACTACGAAATTTGTAATGCCCGGAATGCAAAGTGCAAAGCAATTGCCAAACAATTGTTGAGGACCTTTGTTATTGTATATTTTTCGAAAATATTGGTTTGTGGCAAATTTTTGTTAAGTTTTTCCCGATATTTTAAGTAGGTATGTATGCATAGTTCTCTTTTGTTTCATAATTTTTGCTGGTGCCACCGTTCAGTTGGTCACAAAGGCAACAATAGGCTACACAAAACCACTTGAGGCGACGCGCCACGGTGTGGAAATTAATATAAGAATAGGTGAAACTTTGTTTCAAAGCTCAAGTGGTCCACTTTTGAACTTTCGTATACAAACATACAAAATTTCAAATATGTGAATATGAGTTGATATTCGAAAAGACGTGGCATTTTGTATAGTTCGACGACTGGGATAGGCAATCTTGTTGCTACCTAGTTAGGTGCAGCAAACGGGATAGTTTGTAATAGCAGCTGGCTGGAGCAGTTTAATTTTACTTTCATATGGGCCTTTGCAATATGAATTGTTTTGAGTTTCAATATGTAAGTACTGTGAGTTTTTAAATATAACCTTTCGATAATCTAAACCATCTTTCGATATGAACACATCGTGAAAGCTGGCATAGCCGTATAATCGATTCATACGTGTTTTTAATATGCCTCGTGCCACAATTTGCATTATTTTGTATGAATTGCCATCTTTTTTGAACGCTGAATTTTTACAAATGTAATGCTTAACTTACATGAGATATGTTTTTATTGTAGTGCCACGAAGGTAATATTTGCACAAAAGTTACCAAGCCATAGCATGTGCACAAAGTTTAAAGTTTGGGTAGTGCTTGTGCGGAAAGTGAAAAGTGTGGGTGGTGAGTCGCTCAAGAGTGACCGCTTGGGGTCAGTCATCCTTCTATCCTTCCGTATTTGACACAAAGGTTGCTTACGTTGACCTATGCGGTCATGGTGGCAGGTATAAAACCTTAACAATGTAACCCCATACACAGACGTAAAACTTTTAAATATTTGAGCATCTGGGAGGTCTGCTCTCTAAGGACAATGTTCACCCGGACCCGGAGAACGCTTATACTGACTACATTGCGATGGGATGTAATCGAATAAATAGAGGAGATAAAGAGAACTGTATTAGAGACTCTGTATTATAAGAGAACTGTTGAATTAGGAAATTGAAAGCCAAAAGGCATGAGTGTGTACAGCTTTACATGCTAATTGAAAGAAAGACTTAAAGATGAAATAAGAAACGGTTCACGGAAGATTTAAGGTAACCGAGAATATTTGAATATCTGGAAGAGGAGACATGAAGAGATTTCTTTTCCAATCATGCGGATAAAACGACGATTCAGAAATCAGCCAAATTATATTGGTCGAGCTTATACCAGCCCAGTACACCCAGCCCAGTGCGCAATGATGGAAAATTTATTCTGATTCCATATTGCTAAATATCACTCTCAAAGTCATATTGAGCAACGAAGTAATTGGACCTTATCAGTCTGGCTTTAGACCTGAGAAGTTGAGTATTCTCTAGATATTCATCGTGCGCAAAATCTTGGAAAATACCAGAGGGAAACAGATTGGTCCCTTACACTATTGTCGGCTGTAAAACTAATTTTAACTACATTAAAAACGGTTAAAAATAATGCAATTTGAAAAGTTATACATAAAACTTAAAAGTTTATTCCTTATTACGTTTACTTGCAATTTGATTTATTGCAGTTAACCGGAAAAGTTAAGCATCACCAAGCACCGGCTACGCTTTAGTGGAAAAATATTATTACAGTATATATACATAGACATACACATACATATATATACACATGCAGTAAAGCCATTGGGAGTATTTTATATTGAAATTAATTCTGAAGTAATTGAAAAAAGTTTTAACTTATTTAACGGACGCCATTTTATTTTCAACCCTCAAGATCATTTGACGCTTCGCTATGTAATTTTTAATGCCAAATGTTTGTCTTTCACTTAAAAGGATTTTAAAAAGCAAGACTCTAGGCACATAACAAAAGAAACTTATATAACAGAAATACGTGGCAGTTGGTGACGAAATTCACGTGCATTTTGACATAGCAATTGACGACTGCGAAATCGGGCAAACACCAAAAAATTCATTCACTTATGCATATGCGGTACAAGCCCTACTAGCAAGGAAGCAAAGAGATTAACTGAAAAAAAAAAATTAAATAATAAAAACTGTTACTCAATTTAAACGCTTACATTGGAAATAATTTCTGAAGTGCCCTCAAGTAGGGGCGAAACCGAAATGTGCTTGCCCAAGCTGCTTCGTGTACCCTGTTGGAAAATGAAAATACTAATGCAATCTGAAATTGTATAAGTAGAATTATGACAGTGTCATTCCGTTATCCTATTTTGAAAGTAAATTTGTCTTCATAATCGATTCCGAAGAAACAATTAATGATTTTGACATTGTATTGCTCAAGGAATTCACTCTTTATACATAGTAAAGAATTCGACCGTCGACGAAAAGGAATGAAATAGTCGACATATTAAAGCGTTATTAACCATTTCAAATGTATTTGAATTTCTTTATTTTCTAAAAATAATAAATTTTCGTACATATTTTTCTTATTCCCTCGTTTCTGTTTCCCTGCTGGGTGCTTATAGATTTACGTGGACCTCTCACAAGCGGTATTGGTGGTGGTGACACCGATTTAACGCGCTGATTTAGTGCTTCGGTGCTCGCTACCTCGTTGGCTGGCGAGGATTAGCGTTGAGTGCCGAAATATGGCGTCGGACAATCGGAGTAGATCGCGTTAAGCGACAACACCAGCCGGCGCTGACTCGGTTTGGCTTGTCAGCTTTGTGTGGGTCACAATCGCAATGCCAAATAACCGGCAACGTTAACGATTGTAACGATTGTAACGATTGTCATCCCTTTCAACTCTAAGCTTCCTCATTATGTGCCGGATAAGTAAGTCGATGACAAACAGCTTTGACAATAAAAAATAATATTAACGCATACCACAGATACTTCAGACTGACATGCATAATCACCAAGCGCCGCTATAAAGTTCATGCCGCGTAGAAGGTGTCCAGTGTTCGGCGAAAAGGGATGTTTCAAAGGATAACACAAAAAGCGGGGAAATCATTCAGCGATGTGTGGCATTTAGGAAACGCTCATAAGTGAATTCTGTTGACAACGGAAGCAGGTCAACAAAAAGTCTGCTTGTGGCAATGTCATTTTTTATCAACACAAATTTTCATATACGATGGGTTGTTTCGTTTAATTTTAATGAGGCCGACAGCCACATTTTGTCGTTTATACATAACATATACGTCTTTTAGACAACTAATAACACGACAAAGTATGTCATCAAGGGTTGCAATGCTCAAAAAAACTTCACAGTCCTCGTGTTGTCATAATTTTGAAACATTCAAAACATTAAAAACATTTAGTTGTGAACAAGCCTTGTCTAATTGTTTGTAATCGTTGGTAATGAAGTTGGTTCACCTTTAATTACATGGAACCTGAAATAAAATTGACTTTGTCAGTCTCTAATGATTTTGAAAGGCTTTCTTTGAATCTTTATCATATTTGCTTTCTCCAATTTGTTGTAGTGGAAATGGGACAAGCCTAATAACACTTATTTTGACACAGAGTCTATAGCGTGAAGTGATCAATACAAATAAAGGATTTCTGGCGGAGCTTGAAATGGCTGGGACGTTACTGGAAGTAACAAATAGAGTGGATCGACATATATTTTAAGATAAGCGAACATATCAGTACGGTGGACTTGCTTAGACTGGAACAGTTACTGAGAAGAGAAGAATTTCTAGCAGATTAAATCCTTAACAAGCATAATAGATTTCAAGAAGGTGATAATGATGTTGCCAAAATTCTTCGATTATTTTAGAAACCTAAAATCTGTATTTAATTCAAATTTTGAGAATATTATAATACACCAATATAAGTAAATTTAATCTTGAACCACCGAAACATCAACAAGTCACAATAAGAATCGTTTTCTCTAGGGGAAAAGGAAATAATATATGTGTCTTCAGAGGTACGGATCTAAATAAACTTAGCTTAAGTGAATTAAATGAGTAGGAAATAAGAATTCCAATAAGAAAAAGAATAGTCATGTAAAATCATTTAGACATAAAGAAATTATCTTCAGCTATTACGGATTTTCCTGTTCCTCTGAGAGTGAGTGAATGTGTTATGTTATTAAATAATAAATGTAAGCTTATTGTGGCAATAGTAGAAATCGTATTTTCAGGAAAGAAAACGAAAATCGAATATAAAAAGGTCGCGATAGCTTTAAAAAGTAGGACTAAATTTGCGATGAAACAACATTCCAAACCAAAAATAATTGTTTGAAACCAAAACAAAAAGTCTAACCTATCCTAGGTTAACCTTAATGTGCGAACGCTTGCATTTTCCGGTTTGATTTTTAATACTTTATTATAGATAACATTGTATTACAAACTGTTTGCCTGTTTCATTAATTTTTTTTTACCATAACCCCAAAATCATTTAAAATTATATAAATTCCTCCTAGCCCTAGTAATAACCTAGAAACTTATTCTTTAATCGATTCTAAAACTATTGCTAAAAAAACCTGTAAATTTTCAGCTACAGTTTAAGTATTTTAGAATCTCTTGTGTAGTTAAAATTGGCTGTATCACATGTAGGCGATCCATTAAATCATAAATTATGAACACAATGAATTTTAAATGAAAAGTATATGTAAACTAGTTTATAGAAAAAAACCTTAAATATGTTTTAGATATTTTCAAAATTTATAACAATGATCATATAGGAGAAAATGTTCTGAAAGTAAGGCTCAAATATCATCCCAAACTATGTTTCGCTAAAATTAACAGCTATTTTTTTTACCGAAATGTCTAACTAGAATTGATTGTATATATTAAGCTGAAGAAAGAAGAATTTCTCTCAATTTTGAAGGTTAAGAAGTAATCTGCATGTAATGTCCACAGAGGAGTTCAGTTTGAAATCAATTGTTTCTTTATTTATCTTATCTTATCTAAGAACAATTGTCTTTGTATGGTTTTTCCAAAATTGATTAATCGAAACAATTTCCTGCAATTGAGTACTTTCTATAATCTGAATCTTTTAACTGGGGCCCATATCTTACAGCATCATCCCATAAGCATACACACGTAATTAAGGCAACTTTGCCAATCTACGAAACAAATTAAGGTGACATCTTTCTGCAACGCGATGCTGACAAAGGATATGATGAAAGAAAAAAATCTCTGTTTGTTTACTCAATCCCAAATAATGGCAAGATGCAATTAACTGCAGCATAAAATCAAAAAGTAAACAAACGCAACACAATCGCTCCGCCATAACTAAGAAACAAAGTTGAAATAATGAACAAGAAATTGTTGTGTCCGCAGCGGTTTGGCAAACAAGAAGTTGCTGAATACCAGCGGCAGGCATAGAAGCAGCAGCAACAACAGCAGCCAACAGCAAAGAAATAAAGCATTTTTGACTATTTTACTTTAAATGCCAATTATATGAATTGTTAATATTTCCTGCACAGTCAATGAAAGGGACTCAGCTACAAAACACAGTTATTGTAGTGCGCCGCCTACAATAACAACAACAGGCAATCGACATTTTTTGCCAATTTGTAATGGCCGCTATGCATGTGTTTCACTTTTCAATTTAAAGTCATTCAGTTGGTTACTCGCACAAACGCTCTCTTTACCCCTGTTCTATGTATGTGTGTGTTCTGTGTATGTGTGTGTGTGTGTATCCGGGTATTTGGGCAGGCGGTTTCATGTAGGTACACAAATCAATGGGCCATTAGTCGGAATAAATCTATAGAAATTTCTTATTGCAACTGTCGGATAAAGTCGACTTTTCCTATTATTATAAAAAAATTGAAAAATCACAAACACAACATGCACACAGAACGACGTTGATTTTTGTGAAAAATGCAGAAACACTGCTCCGTACTCACATTTTGCACTCGTCCGTTGGCTTTCGAAAAAAAAAACTTCGTTGTCCCATTATTTTGCAATATTTTTCTCAGTGGTTTTGTTTTTGCTATTTCACTAGGATTTTTGCAAAGAATTTTTGTTGTTGTTTCAATAATAAGGATTATCCGCATTTTGCATGTAATTGTTGCCACAGGAATGGGGGATGTGTGGCACATACATATACAAATATTATACAAAAAAGTGTATACATGTATGTGTGTGTGTGTATTTGCGTGGTGGCATGTTTACTTTGTCCAGGATAATACACGTTGAGCATATTTTTAGCGCTACTGTTTAAAAGGCAATTAACAATTAACTGTATTTCTTCGATGCTAATTGGTTTCAATTATTACGGGATCTTGCGTAAATATCTGCGAAAAGCGTACACGCAATCAAAATAAGGATAAATATGTACATATTTATATATGTACACCTGCGCATGTGCAGTAAGTCTATGAAGACGACAAACAAAGCTGTCAATTAACATTAGCACAGCTCATATAAATTCAATTGAGCAATCAACGTTGAAGCAATAAACAAACAACCTTGTAGTTTAAACTTCCTTACTCGATATTAAGTTTCAAAAAACAAAAAAAAAAAAAATTAAATAAGAAGAAATTGTTGCATAGAACTAGCTTGTTTTTCATAATCTTTCATGACACAAATGTCGCAGCTCTTTAGCAGCTAATCATTCTTAATCAAGTTCATTACGCAGCCAAAGCAAACACTCAACTAGAAGTAAGCAGATTATCTGCAATATTACTCATTGAGAAAATGCACAGTAATTGTCGCTTTGGCGGCAACTCAGCAACATATAATATAATGCTTCAAATGAGGTAATGATTAAGTAAAGAATGGTTTAAGCTAAAACAGTCTATGCTAAGAGCTTCAGTTTAAATTCAAAAGGAAATATTTTTCCATTTAAAAATTCATTTTGCCGCGTCATGCCTTTGTTACACGAAAAGATATTCGCGACAATAAACAGTGGCGGCATCAGATATTTGTTAGCAGTGGTGTTTAATATGGTATTCGGGCCTCTTCTGGAATTTGAGTCAGTTTGGAATGTAAAACTGAGCCAAACAAACAAACAAACAAATTTTGTGGTTGCACTTCACCTAAGTATATTTCCTTAGGCGGAAAATCGCCTCATATAATTCTCCAGTCTTTCAAATTTTTAGAGACCTTATTTATTTGAACAACAGCTCGAATCCACAAAAAATAGTAGAAGCTCGAACAAACAGTTAACAAAATGAGTAAAAAAAATAGGAAGAGCACATTCAATAGCCTAATGATTTAAAGTTGAGGTGAAAGTCCCAACTCCATTTAGTACAATCAGCGAATTACATTGTATGGAACATTTTTAACCTTTGGCGATTTAGTGAGGGTATCTTATATACCTCTATTTTTGTTTAAAAGGAATTTGAGATGTCTCTAATTTCTAAATTTTATAAATATTTTTTAAATTTATTAATTTAAAGAATTTTATAAATAAAGCCTTATTAAAATATATAATTTTTAACAAAATTTCCTTAAAAACTTTCTTAAGGAAGTTTCCACTAATCCTATACCCACAAGGCTACAGCAAAATGAAGAATGGGGTGGATGTTTATCGGAACCGGTATCGATCACTAGTTCTGCGTAGTGGCAGTATGAAGGTTAGATTTTTACAACAAATATTTATTCGACATATTATTTATTATAAAAGAAAAGTTATTTATTGACAGATATCTGATATACCACAATACATATCAATAAAAGATTTATAAGCTAAGAAAAGGGTTTTTCCTAATTTTGTTGTCTCACGCCGCTAACTCAGCTTATCAGACCATTTCTTTGCTAATCAGCAATATGTATTCATCCCATTTTATGCATTTGACTGGCATTAACATGGAACTAGTGTAACTTAATACGAAAAGGTCCATATTTATATGACAATCGAAAAGTGTTAGTTATTATTTGAAATAAATATAGCTCATTTATGTTTCTATAGTCCTAGAGCTGATTTCATAGTGTTCTCAAACTAATTTATCAAATCAAAAACCTGTTCTAATCATATTTTGCGTTCTGAAAAACCACTAAAACTTATAATCGATTTTTTTTTTTAATTATTTAAAGTCATAAAAATAATTATAAATTAATAAAACCCACAAAGCCACACCCGTTGCTATATATACACTTATATTCATTGTGTTTATTAGTACGTTTATGTACTTTTTTTTCAAGCTGTCGTTATTGCCAATATGTCTTAATATATCGGTAATACACTATAATTAGAATTATTTTGAAGGCTCACAATCACAGTGTATTCATATAATCATTCATTTGCTTTACAATTAAGAGTTTTTATTTTATTAGCCTCTTGCATTTGTCTATTTATGTAGTACTCGCAATTATTAGTATCGAATTTCAATACCAATATTGAAAGTTTTATTATAAAAGCTTGATTATTGCCGCAAACCAATTGGTGACATTGAGTTATGTCATTCCAACTTATTCTGTGCATTTCTTGTGATATGATACAGCAGTGCTGGTATGAATCATGATCAAGTGTATGGGAACATAACACAAAACGGATATAATAATATGAAAATTCTTGTATTTGATTGGATTAAGTTATATATCTAATTAGCTTTTATTCTTCAATACTTCCTCTTTTCATTGAAACGAATTTAGTGAATAAAATTCAGTTCATTCCATGGAAGATTCTTTCAGCTTCGACTATACAGGTTTTTTTTTAAATTTCGTAAATATGGATAATTTATCACAGAAGAAATTTTCCGTAATAAGAAATTTTTTCATAAGCTTATCATCGATGGCGATAGGATTATAGCGATTTTCCATGTTCTCGATATCATTCCTGTAGAACGATTTCTATTGTGCTTCAATACTTGCTTTGATATATGTATCGATCAACGTTTTACGTTGGGAATTCTGAATCCTCTTGGGAATTTTTTTGATGTCGTCGTCCGTAAAAGCCTCTTCTGGGCGTCCACTGTGTTCAACGTCGATACGCGTATCGCCTGTACGGAATTTAGCAAACCACTCACGAATGGTTACTTCGCCAACCTCAGAGCTCGGATAATACTTATCAAGCCGAATTTTTGTATCAACAGAATATTTTTCACCAAAGAATAATGTTTCAGTAACACGAAATACCTTTTTCCTTTTCCTTTTTCCTTTATATTGGGAGTCATTATTAGTTTCAAATATATCCTTTGATGCGAAATATATCCTTTGAAACAAAAGAAACCTATATGCGACATGATGTCCTGATTGCATCGAAATGGCTAAGGTAACAAATTTCAGTACCAGGAAATTCCGGTAGATGTTTGAAGAATTAAAAAAATTACTGCATCTGAACACTTTCCCCATAACTTCAACAGTAACAATCTGGCAAAATTTGGGCCTTATCTAATAGGCATACAAACAATTGCTTGCAACACCTAAAACGAATCGAGATAGATATACAGTTATATATATAAATAAATGATCAGGGTGACGAGACGAGTTGAACGCCGAGTGACTGTCTGTTCGTCCATCCGTGCAAGCGATAACTTGAGTAAAAATTACGCAGTTTTGATGAAACTTGGTACACGTGTTCTTTGTCACCGTAAGACGGTTGCTATTACAGATGGGCGTAATTGGACATCTGCCACGCCCACGTTAAAAGTGCGTTAATTTGCTGAAGAAACACGTCTGAACATTAAATCTTGCAGAAAAAATGGTATGGGAGGGCTGCATCCGTGTAAAAATTGGGTTATAAAGTTTGATATTCAGTGCCTATGGCTGACTTTATACCGAAAATATCGATAAATCTGTAAGATATCATTATGGAATTCGCGATTATCTTTCCAATGTGCGGTTGTGTCAAATATGGGGAAAATTGGGTAGATACTTCCCCTAGCCACATATTCCTAATATTAGGTTTTTCAACCCACCGTTATACTTTATACCATATATTTCGGTCAATATATAAATTATCCTGGTGAAATTCAGAAAGCACCTCTTTCTGGCAACAGTAGGTCCGTGTGCTTAAAATGAATAAGATCTGAGTGATGAGTCAAATCTTACCCATAGCCCCCATATACCTTATATAAAAATTTCACACATCCGGTTGGCTTTATACGATATATATAGGTCACAAAATTTGGTGCAAACGGGTTCTCTAATGTAGTTGAATAGCGCTAAAGGTAATGCAATCAGTTCAGACCCCTATAACGATTTGCGATTTTCCAGCTGACCTTAAAGCGTTTATTGCATGTATGTATTGCATGTTGATCAATATGTGAGATATTTTAATGAAAGTGAGTCTATAACCTGTAATATAAGTTAATAAGATACCAAATAAGATTGGAATCCATTTACGGTTTCGTCGAATAATGAGTGTTGAATTCTTACGCAATATTTTTAAGATAAAATATTTATAATTAATATAAAATTTTTAATATAAAAAAAGCATTTCCCCTCCTTTGAACCTTGCCTATTGTGAAAATATAAATTGTTCGGTTTCATCCGAACTTAGCGCTTCTTTATTAGTCTTTATTATTATTATTATTATTATAAATTGTGATCGGAAATGTTTCGTTTACGCCCTAAATAATGTTGGTAAATTTCGACGTTTCCAGCGGTATCCCATCTCACTTATATATTGGATGCCAAACATAATACTGGAGTTTGTTCTCTTGCTCTACCAAACTGACCTAGATCCCCAAGGAACAAGATCAATAAAAATATCTTAATGTTTACTCTTGTTAACCTTCCCTGTCAGACAAACGATCGACAGATAGACATCGCGAAATAACTTCGTCTCGACTTTCTGATCGTTATAATAGTTAAAATTTGATATCTATCAGTATTTCTTTGCGGCACTGCAAACAAAAGCTAGCCTAACGATATTCTGAGTAAAATGTTGACAGATTTTATCAAAAATATAAATATTTTCAATTTACAAAATTTAAAAGGAACATTTTAGAACATTGAGGCTAAGCACTACCTACTGCTATGAATTTTTATCAAAAGAACTCATTTGCCTCTAGGCTTTGCTTCGAACGCATATTGAGATCACTATAATTTAACTCACTCTTATTAACTAAAAATATTTTTGTTTGCCACTTGCACAAGTGGAATGTACATATATACGTATAGAAACATTTAAATTAACATTAAAACCTATTATTAAACAAAATTAATACTCTTTGAAATACTTTCAACTTTTCTCATATCTTCAAATTCCAGTTTTCATCATCGCTGTGGTTTAACTCTTAAATTTCAAAGCGATTGTCAAGGTCAGGAGGCCTATTTTGAACATAAACTCATACACACTCTTACAATATTTTAGCAGCTGCAGCATATCCACAAAAAGCGATTAGCTGAAAATTCAACTATTCGCTGTGGGAAAATCAAAATAATTAATTTGTACATTTCTTGCCCAAAGTAATATGTTCACATATTCGTATATACATGCCTACATAATTGACCTGCATCATGCTGCGTTCAAATATTATTTTTTTGCTTTGGTAATTTCAAACCAAATCGGTGCTCCAAACCGCAAATGAAAATAAAAATCAGAAAATGCGGAGGCATAAATTGTCGACGACAGTTCAAGCTACAAGCGCGCTTGGCTCTCCAGCGGTGGAAATATAAGCATATATGTAAGTATTTGTATGCTGAAAGTTGCGTATGAGAGCATGTGCGTACTTTTTTTTTATTGTACCAACAACAAGCCTAGTAAAGTCAATGCACTTCACGCAATTTGTTCATAAGTCACTAAATGGACAATGAGAACTCTCTAGTGTTGACCATGTGCCCGCGTTTGCTCACTTCAGCATTACTGCGTCGATATTGACCTTGATATTGTGAACCAATCGAGGCGAAAATGTCATGTTTTTGCGCAGGAATGTGACAGTAACGCAGTAAGTAGATATACATGTCTATGAGTAATAAATACGCTAGCGCAGCTACATAAAAGTTCTGTGAAGCTTGCGTTACAAGTACACTTCGTATGAACGAAGTATGTGAGTGGCTGCATAGGTGTGTTGTTATGTAAGTGCCTAAAAACTGGTGCATAGGTTTTGTATTTCTTGTGGTTGCAAATGGAATGCTGAAACAGCCTAACGCTGTGTGCCCCCACTATATTTCACACCGTGTTCTCTCAAACCGTGTAGAACTTGAAACTCCAACTGGTACAATAACATTTGCGTGAACATTTTTGGGTTCGTAAACCCCGCTGGGAAATTCAAATTAGAGATGTAGATTTTGGAGCAAGGTGAGGCACGAGGTCAGCTAGAGCAAAGACGTGGGTGGGAATATTGACACATCAAAATATGTGGAAGCCATTGAGTCATCGATCAAAGATCTACGCCCCCCATAATCGCTTCACCATCGATCCAACGCTATCTATTTAACGCTTATTATTATGTTTACATGCAGCTTCCACTGCATGCAGAGGATATATATGCGTTAGCGAACACTCACATATCACAGTAAACTAAAAGACCTCTAAGTATTTTGAATAGGAAGGTTATGAAACGAAAAAAAAAACAATTTCATCCTATTGCACTACTCATTTTTCTCCTCCTTCTCTACTACCATTATGGAGGAATTAATCATTATTTGCAATTTCACATCTGAAATAAAGTAGTACTCATTGACGAGAATGATTCTACATCATGTTTCAATTATTTATGGTGATCGTACTGGTTCCGAGGTAGGTGAAGTTGACTAAAGATGTTGGAGTCATGATACTGTTTATGTAATAAAGTTTAGTCCCGACTGTCAATATAATAGGTATTACCTAACAGCTGGGAATATTTCTTCCTAGACTTAGATTAAAAGCCTGAATGACGTGGAGTTGCTCCCACCATACCTTTTTCCATTATTTCAAGAATTTATTCCGTTCGTGAAACCTTTTGAGAGTTTCCCATTTTTATTGGGATTGGGATTTTATTGAATTGGATTTTATTGGGAATTTTGGGATACTCTTCCTGGCTGCCATCGTTATAAGCTCTTCAAGTTACGTATTCCCTTCACCCCCCCTCCCCTATTTATTTCTCCTTTCAGTAACGTTCTCTTAAAGCTCATGTTGCATCCAAGACGAGATGTTGAAACTGTATTTTTTGGATTAAATATGCCCGTTTGCAGCTGCCTTTCATAACTGACTCACTTTAGACTTCAGCGGATTTCTAAACCGCTATAATTCTTTCCCTTAAGCTTTTACTCTTGGCTACACAAGTATTACTCGGGTTGTCCAGGGTGTGTGAAACGGATTAGTTGGGTTATAGTTTTACAGATGTACCCAAATAGGCATCTGAAAAGGTCCATAATTTGGAATACAAACTATTTGTATTTGAAGCACTCTGAATCACAAATAAAGGATGGATTTATTTAATTTCTAAACACTTATCAAAATACCCTTTTTTCTACATCATTCGGTTCATCGATATTTCATTCATTCATTCGGTCCATTTCGAAAGTAATTTTTTAGAATATTTAACATTCTCTTAAGAAATAAATTAGCTAGAAAGCCGATAGTTTAGAGCAAATGAATTTCCCAGCAGGGTATAAGCTGAAACTTGTTTGGCTTTGTGCGTAAATTATTTAAGCTTAAAATAATATTTATGTATTTTGTTTCTGGTATTCGCCATGGCATTACCACTGGCAAATATATATGTTCGCGTATATACACATATATAGTCAAGGTTACTTGCTTGGCTAGTGTATTGGCATTCGACATATTTTCAGCAATTTCCGCATTGATGCGGGATTTTCGGGTGCTGTTGCACTTGATACTTTTCAGTTGTTTTTGCTTTTTTGCTTGATCAGGTGTGTTTCAATTTCAGAAGTCAGAAAAGTCAGTTCATGCAACGTGTTGCCTTCCACTGAAAAGGTACGCGAGAACTAATAGTTGCAGATGTGCATTAAAAGTCACTATCAACCAGTTTCAAATTTCATAAAGAAAAACGCACACTTATTCACACATATATATATATATATATACATGATTGTATCACTGAGCAGCCGATGTGTGCGCATTAAATCTGACTTTTGCAACATGCTTTCTCTGCCTTCCATTTGCACTCCACACAAAGGCAAATTCATCACGCATATCGGCTATTATTACCAGAGATATTACAAAAAGCCTAACTGTTGCCTATCTCCGCATTTCTTCAACTACAACGAGGAAAAGTAGTCTACTTATTTATTCTCCCCTTTGCCATTGCACTGAAACGTCAAGCGGTCATATCGAATTTCCCGAACAAGTTTAGCTATTCAAAATTTGACTTCCGTCATTGCCGCTTGTATAGATTTTACGGCGATAACGTTTAATTTCGTTGATTCCGCCAACAGTCAGCACTGCGCTAAGCAAGCAGTCAACCAGCCAAACAACTACAAAAACCAGCGCGTAGGGCAAGACAATAGCGAAATTGTTAACCTTCTAACTTTTGTTATTGCTCAAAGGATAGCAGGACTTTAACACATTCGCATATATATACAGACTTAAGACATACATACA
Source organism: Bactrocera minax (assembly GCA_021498325.1). Classification (NCBI taxonomy): domain Eukaryota; kingdom Metazoa; phylum Arthropoda; class Insecta; order Diptera; family Tephritidae; genus Bactrocera; species Bactrocera minax. Next base: position 1,507,593 of record JAKEEE010000011.1, on the reverse strand, counting down.
GTCATACATGCAAACGCATGCATTCACCTACGAACGCACTTACGCACACAAATCCGTTGCCTTCAATCGCTTGTAACCAGAGTAAGACATCCTCTCCCATCCATCGCTCGTTGGCCAGCGTTGATTTCATTGAATGCTTCAGTGCGTCTACAATTTGAAAAGATCACCCAGTCCAACCGATTCAATGTATATTTTTGCACATCTGTATGCGTTTCTGCCTTCGCTGCTTAATTTGTGCGTATATGTGAGCAAGTATTGATATTACGTTCGTTGAATTTGGGGTTTGTTGCCTCGATAATACACGCTTATATGTTTTTTGCTCGGTATTTGCTGAAGTGCGCGCACAGCGGCAGCTGAAATAATTGAGATACTCGACTCGCAAATGGAAATTAAGAGATAAGCCAACGGCAAAATGCGAATATACCGTAGTATGTGGTAGGTAGGTGATGGCTATTAGAGCAGGACTTTTATTTATTCATTTACCTAGCAGGAAATTAAAGAAACATTTATGATTTTATTATCAAACGTAGTTCCGTGATCTCCTGGAACTTTTATTTTAATATATTATAAAAATATGTATTGGAAAATATTCATATACTTATATTTATTAGTAAACAATAAAGTATTTTTAATATCAACTCGACATTTTTACTAGCAATTATCACATCATTTGCCTTCAGAACAGTCTTTATCAGCTCTACCTTTCCCAATATCATCAACGTTTCCATTAAATCGGTTAAAAGGGATTCGACCCGAATTGAATAAGATGTCATTTTTTTAATATCAGTCGGCATTCGTCGCCAAGTCTCTCAATGGATACTGCTACCACTCGGTCGATTTCAAATTGAACAACTTTGTCTTAAATTCCAATTACAAGGTAGCAAGTAACATTAAATATTGGGAGAAGCAACATGACAGCTTAAAATAGATAAATCGCCTAGTGTTTATGATCTCGTACGGCAGACACCAGCCATTTTTCCAGTAATGAGTTCGGGCAAGTCCATAATATTGAAAAAATTAACAATGATTAACAAAAATTAATAATTTAAAAAATGAGTCTCGTCTCTAGTTTCACTATAAAATCATACAATTATAAGAAAAATATATGATAGAGGTCCAGCATCACTCTTCGAGTTTAAACCTGTTTCCAGTAGTTATTGTTCTTAAATAAATAATTTTGAAAGGTTTCTTTGAGACAAAATTATACTTTGAGAGTCCATTGTTCCCTACTCTTGGAACAACTACCTAACTAACCTAAGTTTGCATCATTGGAGGTTTCTCCTACACTGACATCGAATACAAATTCGACCCAAGGCGTTTGGCATGTAGTCTTGCAATATTTTATAAGACAAACATTTGGCAACACTGCCACTCAACTCTCATTTATGGTATGTTTTTCCAAGCAAAATTAATATTATACAAATTGCATTGCAACAGTAAATCAACCCTAAATAACAGCAATGAAATGCTTTCAACACAATAGGACGAAAATGAGGACGAGTACACGGGTACCCATTATGCGGAACCCTCATTATCTCTTGTGTTGTGATTAACTCGCCAAAGTATATAAAATGCAATGGTAATGGCTTTAACAAAAATACGCAAAAAAGCAACAGCAACAACAACAATAACAACAACATAATTAAAATGCGAAAATACAAAACAACAACACGAATAAACTGATAAAAATAATAACAAAAGAGAGAGTGAAAAATCAGTTTGATGGGTGCTAGGATCTCATCAGGCAAACGCCTCAAAATCAAAAAGGCATTATTACGCGGACTTTTTCAGGCGCTACAGTCACACAAAAAGCAAAAGCAAAAGCGAAATAGTGAACCAAGGGGTGAAGAGCAAGCGAACCGTTTCTTTGAACGCTTGCATATGTGGCGCGATGATTGTGCTTTGAAGGGATTACGCACGCCGCATACTCGGTTGCTGAGTGTCAACCCCATGAAAGGTAGAGTCACATACTGGTATTTATTAAGCAAGCACATACACTCACACAAACACATATATGTACAAACTGCTTTGCGCGCGCGCGCGTTACGTACCTAATGGCTAATCGTACACGCTTCGGAGCAATGGCGCGCAAGTCCGTAAATGTTAGTTAGTGACAGTCATTGTTTGGTGAATGCCATTTCAACTGATTCAATATCCGTTTTCGCTTATGCAGCATGCGTAAGTGTCCATGTGCATGCGGATGTGCGAGAAAGGGAGAAGGCGATAGCATCGAATTCGACCACCACCACCACTAACACCACAGCGCTGATTTCATATTTATCCTTACGAGGGGTGCTATGAGGTGTGAGGATAGTTTGTGGCACACCCGCTGTGTGTCGCTTGGCTATTTCTGCTTCATATTTCTGCTCCGGCTGCTGCTCAATACTGGCTCGGTGAAGGGTGGGAAAGAGATAAAAGCAGAAAGGCAAGCAAATGATGGTGTACATTATATTAAATGTGTGCGTCATATCAACGACTCATTGCCATTGCCAGCCACTACCATTGTCATATTCATGTGCAGTTATTGTTGCTGCGCGTACTTTCAAGTGCTCGCAAAGTTTCCATTCCACTTCCATATAGTTAACGCTAATAACCGCAAAATACTGTGAACACCAGGCAACTGCATAAGAAGGTGTGCTCCCGTGTACTTGCGTAATCCGCATTAGAACTGGTCTGAAAGCCGCTACAAACACGCAACACACGCACACATGTATGTATATATGGAGGTCGTCACTCTCATACTTTTAGCGTTAAAAAATAACTTTGCAAGCGTTAATTGCTTTCCATACTGTCTTGTTCTCTCTCTTGTTTTTGCATATGTCCATTCTGATTAACGAGAGAGTTCTTGCGTCGCTTTTTTGCATGCGGTCACACTGTGTGTGGTTGCGTGCGGAACTCGGCAGGCAACAGCCAGCACGTGTGGGATTAAGTTAACACAATATGTAAATTTTAAACTCAACTCATAGTATTCTTCATATTTTCATGAGCTGCCACAAATCTAACGATCACATTCATTATTTGCGGCAATCGCTTAAGCTGAAAAACGACACTTTCCGAACGGTTGAGCAAATGAGTACCTAAGAATTAAAGTTACATTCATTTACACGTATATTAATGTGTTATATTATTACTTACTTAAGTTTACAAAATGCTTTCAAATAAAAAAAAATTGCGGCAAATTCGAAATAAAACAGGTTTGCGTCTTATTTGAAATATTTTGTGCAAAGGCTGTGAAAGTGAGCTACATTGCGTATTTATTAAAATTTGTCAAAAACTGTAATGAGTTCGGATAAGCGATAGTAAAGAAATTTTTTGAAAATCTAAGCTGTTTCAGTGATCCATTATGCATTGCCCCATGGTTTCACAATGCAACATATATTTATAGGTGCAATATATGTGCACAAGTGGTCGTACAAAAGCCAGACTGCTTAGATTGTGTAGTTGCAAAGAATTTACTCACCGCAGATTTGATTACCTATCTTGCTTTTGATACCTTCAGAAGATATAAAGCCCTGGGAGCGGATGGCATCTTTCGAGCACTTCTCCCGCAAGGAGGAAATCTCTTACTGTCACACCAAAAAGGTGTTTTAAACATTAAAATGTTGATGAGAGATAGTCTTGCGCTTGCATATATCCCGAATGGTGGAGGGTTGCGCGAGTAATTCTCATACTCAAATACTCAAAGTGGGGGCACTATTAGTCTCACTTCCATTATGCTAAAAGATATGGAAAATATCATAGATAACGAGACAAGATCGAACGCGCTGATGCTTATACCTCCAAAAACACTAGAGAGGAGCAATTTGGTGGAACCAATACGTAGATGGTTAGAAGGTCTTTATCGTAATAGGATTGCTGAGACGATGATTGCAAGAATAAGATAGGATGATATGAAAACGGAATTCGAATCGGTACCATGAGAGGCTTTCTCCCTCTCTAGAAGGAGTACTGTCCGTCCTGCTCTGGAGCCCCATTGTGGACGAGCTTCTTGAGCTGCTAGGGAGCAAGGAGCAAATTTGATAACTATTTTGCAACATTGTTCAAAGGGGTTTAAGTCTGGCAAAGGGGTGATGCAATAAGGTGGGACTAAATATCAACCCGTCAAGAACGATCATCAACCTTTACACCAGAAGAAGATCCGTGACGGGCTTAAAGACCATAACTCTAAGCGCCAGGGAATTAGCCATGGCCAACGAGGTCAAATATCTATGCCTTACGCTAGACTCCATCTTTCTGTGGAAGAAGCATGTGAAAATCACCATAATTAAAGCCACAAAAACACTTATGATATGAAAATACCTGACTGGAAAATCCTTGGGCTGCAAGCTGTAAATCACACAATCAAACACTGACTTCTGCGAGGCTACAACTCTTAAAATTACGAAGGCTTGCTTGCGTCTGCGCATCTGGTGCAATGCGAACGCGCCCAATGGCAGCGCTGAAAGTCATTGTGGAACTCGTACAGCTCCATATTGCGATTAATCAAACTGCAAAACAAACCATTGTGCACATGGCAACAGAGGGGTATGAAAGATGAAAGGTGGTTTCGTCACAAAAAATTAAGGTTGTTGGTGAATAAATCACAAAGGCCCTTCTCCCCTGAGACGATATCACCAAACGCAAACACCAAACTTCATAAACGTGGTACACAGAGTGTTCGAAAACCTCGTAAGGCATTCGTTCAGGAATTTTCGGTCCATGCATTAAGCTTTCAATCAACAAGCAACTATCGCAATTAGAGTATTGCCATACTTAGCTATAGTCAAGCGAAACAAACAAGTTATAAACCTCCACAGTGATAAATTCCGGCTACTTCCGGCGATATGCAATGGTCACTACATACTCAAGTTGCATCTATAAAACATGAGTATAGCCTCGTCTGCAAATTCTCGATTCTGCAACAAGAAAGCGGAACTCCACAAGCGGCTTCTAGATTGCGTATCAATCTGCACATGCAAATAAGTCCTAGGACTCATACATCCGAGTGCGGAGCACACTGCCTCGTTGGCGTCTAGCACGATCCTGGAATTTAACAGAATGTGAGTCTTTGTGAAAGAGAGGAGTGCACAATTATACTGCAGCAATTTGAGAGGATCAAAGGAGTGGAAATACTTTCAGGTGCTGGCAAAATTTTACATTAAAAATGTTGCGTAAGAGTTCAACACTTATTATTCAACGAAACCGTAAATGGATTACAACCATGTTTGGTATCTTATTAACTTAAATCACAGGATATAGACTCACGTACTTTCATTATTATATTTTGCTTCATTTCCTAGAAATTTATATTAAAATTAAACAAATTAGCTCAGGTGAGATATATAAACTCAAACAAAATTTCCTAACTAATATATCAAGTATATGAGGAAAAAGTCAACCACAGAAACCAAAATCATTATATATTAGGAATAAGCGGCCTAGACCACGGTCTGTCTATACCGATTTCGTTCATATTTAGCGCTAAACCACATTATGTTTAAGAAAGCTTATCCAGTTAATTTCATTAACACATCACACATATTGATCAACATATAATATTTAAAATCAACTGGAAAGTCGGAAATCACTATACCGGGTATATTTAAAGCCAACTGAATGTTTGAAAGTCGTATATTATATAAATGGGCTCTAGGGTGGTATTTGATAAAATTTTATTCATATTTGGAATAAGGACATATTATTACCACGAAAAGATGCGGTCTGACTTTCATTACAATAACTCACATATTGACAGATATATACCGTATATGCGGTATAAAGCCAACCGGAAGTTTGAAATACTTATATTAGCTGTATGGGGGCTAGGTGAAGTATTCTCCCTATCTTCACCATTTTCGAAACAAATGCACAGTATTATTATGAAAATAAACTCCTCAAATTTCTTAACGATATCTTACAGATTTACCGATAAAGTCAGCCGTAAGCACTAAGGTGCTTACAATAGGTATCTGGGGGCTTGAAAAGCTGTATTAAGATTTTGACCATTTTTACGCATTAGACGGCATATATTGATGGCACCATTTGTACAAAGTTGCATCACAATATCTTAATTGCTGCTTGATTTATATACTTTAAAGTAAAAGAATCAGATGAAATTTAAAATAGTGTTATATGGAAAGTTGGTGTGGTTGTTATCCGATTTGGTCCACTTTCATAATATCACATAAAAACGGAAGCGTAATAAACGTAATGTTATGCACCAAATTTAGTTGAAATTGGAATAGTGGTTCCCGAGATATGGGATTTCACCGTAACGGTGAAACGGACCCATTTTCCAAAGCAAGATTTGATGTTTCTGACGTGTTTGTTCAGTGAGTTAACGCACTCTTATTAGCTTTCAAAACAACCTTTGTATGGGAGGTGGGCGTGGTTATTTTTCGATTTGACTTATTTTCACTTATTTTTACGATGGAATTCTAGAAGAATTTACTCTGTGCAAGTTTAATTGATATAGCTTTAGTAATTAGTGAGATATCTATTAAACGTATTGGTGTCGGGATCATTCCCACTTTTACAAATTGCCCGCAGATGCCCCATCCTAATAGGATTCTCTGTACCATTTTACACATTTGCATCTTAATTTGCTACTAAGTTATAGCTCTTTATAGGTTTTTGATTAATGATATTTTGTGGGCGTGGCAGTACTCCTATTACGCCCATCTGCAACACCAATATTCTTGTAGTAACAAAGAACATGTGCATTAAATTTCATCAAGTATTTAAATTTTTATTCAAGTTATAGCTTACACGGACGGACAGCCAGTCACTCGGAATTCAACTCGTCTTGGCATCCTGATCAAATATGACCTACCTGATAAATATGACTCTATATCTATTTCGATTAGTTTTCAGTATTATCAACAACCGATAAGTGAACAAAATTAATATACTCTGTTGCAACATGTTGGGAGAGTGTAAAAATTGTGGAAGCTTGCGACTTATAATTTTAGTTCTACCAGGAACACATTCTCATGGAAAATTATGATCTGAGGTGAGAAACATAGCATTAATTTGGCGTCAATTCAATGAGTACTTTTGAAACGGATTTATTTTTTAACCTTTTAAAACTCAAATAATATATGTTCACATCTAATTTGGAGGTTTTATCAACACCTGAATAAAATAATTCGATTACATCTATGTTCGATTACACCCGAACTTAGCCCTTCCTTATCTGTTTTCAAGTGTTTTCAGTATATATGTATAGATATAAATGCATATATGTATATATGGAGAAATAAATTTGTTTTCTGGCCAATCGTTGTGATCGTCCATATAAAACAAGCAAATCAAAGAAGACAACTGCAGAAATTTATTACTAATCTGAACATTTAATTATTTCAATAATGAATTTGATGCAATTAGCAGCGCAGCATTTTCCTATAGTTCAGTATAATTCCTTAATTTGTACTAATTTCAAACATATTAGATTTATTTTTTATTACGTTGACTATTAACCACATATGTACGTAAATTTTCCATAATTCGATACACTATTGGGTATGAATATTTTTAGGAATAAATGTATGTATATGTGTAAAAACATAAACAGGTAGTAAATAACGCTAATGTAAAGCTAATATACATAATAACTAGTTCAGGTTCTTTTTCTTGTCGTTTTTTTTTGGTTTGAAAAACAAATTAATGAAATATTTGAAATCAAGTGAATTCGGTTATAGAGTAATTGATTTACAAACATTTAAATACAATTATTTAAATTTATTGACACCTATTTTTTGAGCTTTTTAAATTAACAACAAAAGCAGTAGCGGAAAATAATAACTGAAAAGTCGTTACTGAAAAGGTAAAACATCAATTAGTTTTCGTAGCTAAGCAATATTGTGGCTTAAAATTACTCAGAAGTACTAATTTTACATGAATGCATACATAATACATTTTTAATTCTATCTAAAAATGGACCGCACCAAAACAAGCAAATGTAGCAATGTATGTACATACATGCTTTTATACTCGTAAATCAAATTGAAAATTTCATTACTGAAGTGGTAATGAAGATTTACTACATATTTTTCTATTTAGTCTTCCGAAATGTAATGTAGCGAATATGTAAAAAACTAAAGCACAATTTACGAGCAACAATTAGGTCGTGCTGTGCATTTCGAATGTACCTCAACATTACATTACATTACTTGCACACTCTTTACATAACTCATATGCATTTGTATGAATGTATGTTATTTGGTACGTTGCTACAGCCACAGCCCTTTAATTTAGTTCGAACCTTTGGGTTTAGTCGAACGAATATGAAGGCTGCAATTATGCGATGTAATTGGGTCAATATACTCGTACACTTACTTAGTTAAAACAAAAGTATTTGAATAGGTTTTCAAAACAACACGTGTCAAAAATATCTTCACTAACCTCTAATGCTAGTTTTCCGTACTTATTTTAAACTAAATTTTATTTATATATTGGAGAAGGCATTGAACCCCGCATGTATCCACGAAAGAGCAGGGAAAGGAAAACAAAGTTATATTATAGCCCAAATTGGTATTGTCGGCACTTGTAACAAAGAGCATTAATTGTGTGACTATCACGCTGTGGGTCATTGGGTCGACGGCTTATCTCTCAGAGCTAATTGAGAGCTTGCATAACCCCTAAAATATTTCGGATAAACTAAAAAACGTACTGTAAAGAGCAAATTAATTATTGCTCTTATTTTTTATTTTTTTTATTAAACTCATTGGTAAATTTCTCGATGATTATTATGTTTCAAATCCTTCAATCTATAGAGAGACTATCTCAAACTGGTCAAATATTACTTTATCTGAGATTTTCATATTATCTCGAAAGTCAACACGAAGAGCTTTTATGAAATTTTCAGTTTAAGCTACACAAGAGTATCATATTTATTAATTAATGATTTAGTTGAATTTTTATAACGCACCGTCAACTGTCTTATATGATAACAATCAACATATGTTTGATATTTTCCTTATATTCTTATGACTTGCGGCAATTTTATCTTCAGTCGAAATAACACGCAAAACCTTAAATAAAAATTGTCAAAAGCTTTATTTTGTATTTCTAACCCTTCATAATTAACTATTGGATGTACCTATCAATTGCTATTATACATATCAACAGAGAGCTCTTTCTGTTTTGGGTAGACTGATAAAAATTATTTTCAGTATACTTATATATAGATGTCACCATTCTCTGAGAATGGCCCTCCTCAAATCGGCTCATTTCTGCATTTGCAATGAATTGCTTGAATTCTGCTCCCTTATGGAAAAATTTACATATATCAGCAACAACAAAGGAAACCAGTTGAATATGTTACAAGAGAGTATGTGGATAATACATGGACATGATTTAACCTTTTTCTATTCTCTAACTCTACTTAGTTATGGTAGTTTATTTGTTTTAAGCTAGTTGTTCGTTCGTTTCGACACTCTCCAAAGTTTGGGGTATTGAAACTGTCCCATATCATTAGCTCATGTTTTACCTTGCACTAAAAATACGCTAGTGATGTGTTTGCTTACTAGTCAACTAACAAAATCCCTTTACATTGGTTCCTTTGAGGTAAATGGAGCTTCCAAGCTAATCCGGTCTCTACTCAATTTTCTTTTAAGTAGTAGCTCTTATGTAAAGAACTCCACATTAATAAGAGGCATAGCAAAATTACCAATTTTTCCAGTTCTAGAACTCTACTTCTTTGAGTTTGAGTATTTGCTAATAGATACTTTTACCAAAAAAATGCTCAATTTGGAAAAAAGTTTCCGGAAGAGAGTTAAAATCATTGGTCACCTGTCGTGATACCTGACATCTTTGCTGTGGTTGGTACTTTGAGAGATATTGGCTGCGATTCTTTGAAAATTATCTAACATTAACATTAGGTAGTTAAAAATAGTACGAAGCACAATATTTTTATATGAGAATAATATCTTAAAGAATATAGTAGTTTTAATCTAAACGGTGCAATATATCTGCATGTATACAACAGTTTTGTCATAACTTACATATATCTATATATCTATCAACTAATTCAGCTTTTGGGTGGGCATTACTCACTCGCAAGAGAGGTCGGCAACTATTTGTTGCTTAGATAGTACAAGCATTTCAGTTGGTTTATATATATATATATACTAAGCACAAAATAATTGAATAAGTATTGCTTACAAACACTAAAACCGGCATAACTAGTTGCATTAAGTGCTTAATAGACTTAAAAGAGCAAAGCATTGAAATTTTACAGCATATTCATACAGGTACATAAATAAATATGTGTGCTTTTAAAACTTTAAACCTTTAAATATGTCTGTATAAATACATGCTTGTCCACCAAGCGTTGTGACGGAATTAAAACAAAATGTGGTTGAACTCTGCCAAAGCAATAAATTGAACTCCATTTATATTGTTTGCATATAACAATTAGCCAATTCTCAATAAATCCATGTTTATGCCATTTTTCTTTATTTTACTTTATTCCCTTATTTTACAGTATTATTTATAAACCAATTAATCGTACTTTTTTTATAAATTTCCATTAAACATTTTAATAGTTTGAGCACTTTCCATGTGTTTGTGGGCACACCAAAAAGTTATTGACGAGCGTTAAAAGATTTTAAAAAAGTTCATTTATTCACTTTAATGTGCATATGTAGTGAGTATGTGGCAAGAGTGTTAAAAGTGGAAAAAATCCTTGAGCATGTACTTAGTTATAGCCGGATATTATTACGATTTGTATAAACTCCCTTCACTTTCTTTCGTTTTCTTCTATTTCTGAACCAGTTAAAGCTGTTTAGCAAATTTTTTTTACCAGTATATTTGGTTACAATAAATCTACTTGACAGTTTGTTAGTGTTTGTTGTAGTTATCCACATTTGACGATATACATATGTATACAGATTTTTAGGTATATATCTGTTTCATTTACGAACTTAAATTTGTTTTTTACAATTAGAAATTAACAATTACCTTAATTTTCGCCGAACTACTAAGGCGAAACTTTTTTTTATATATTTTTTTTATTTTGAATAGTATGTTTACTTTGCGTCAGAATTTAGAGTTTGAGCATTAGTGTTTATAAACAACTTTCATATTTCTCTATAGTTGCAAAGCGATATTTGTCTATGTCTTAACAAATATTAATTGTCGAACAAAAGAAAAGTCAATTGTTTCTAAGATTTCTAAGCTTTTTTTAAGATTTCCATTTACATATCCAAAGCTAAATTAAAGGAACATTTAAAAGCTTTTTCTTTCCAAGTCGGGCGACTAGGGTACTCGGAAACTATTTCACATACCGATTTGCAGCTCCACAGTAACATCAATTTTTAACACAAATTTTTTACAAGTTTGTCATTTTGCGAAAATTCGAGGTGGAGCTAAAATACATAGATACTTTATTAGAAGGAATTATGTAGATGAAGATCCTACATTTCTGTAGATTAGCCCAGCTGTCACAGTTTCGTTGCTCGATATAAATTTAATAAAGCCTGATAGAGGATAATTCGGTTTCCTTTTCGTTAGTCCCTAAATAAACTTTCAAGGCAGTACCATTCTTGTGGCATATAACATATATGCATAAAATAACATACGATCTAAATGCCTACGTACATACAAACAATGATGTCAAGCGGAAACAATTTGAAACCTTTTAATTAATTTTTAACCAAATTCGGTTATTGCAGATTTTTTTTTAAATTCTTCTTGAAGAAACTATTTTGAATATAGTCATATCTAAAGAGTAAAAAGGCACACACGTAACTAAACTAAAACACAAATTTCCAACCGTCACTTTTCACTGACTGCACTAAATTTAGTAACATGAGCTTCAAATAAGGCTTTGCTAAATAAATAGCAAATATGTTAGTATAATTTTGTGTATGTATAAATGTCGAGCAGACGGTTATTATGCCCATAACATAACAGACAGCGCGTGTACTCTGTTATTCCGAGACGCCTGCTATTATTTTGTTGCGCAAATGCTGTCAAACTTGTATATCATAATTTCTCAGCGCTTGAACTCCCTTTCTTCAAGCTTAGATTCAAAGGTATTTACGGATAACATACAAGGGATATTCACTTTGTTGAGAGTGTACGAACATAGATTCAAAAGGCTGGATTCAGTTTACTCAGAAGAAGAGCATTGCACGAGTGACAGTTTTTGCCATTTAGGATTTGGCTTAAAATCTAGTTTAAACAAATCTTGCTTTATCGATAAAAAAGTTCAAGATATTATTACCATATTTCGTTTTCTTCTAATTTTTCTTGAAAACCTGCTGCCAACAAGATACCAAGTACTATGAGAAGTTCCTTAATTCGCAGTATTCCCGACATTCAATGGTCACTATTTGACTTAAAAGCTATATATATTCAACTTTATTTGTTTGCAAATATCCCATTTTATTTAAATTAATAATTATAGATTATAAATTTTATTAATTTCTCTATACTTCTTCTTTTTAGTCGCCACAGTGATTTTTTTTTCTTCTGTGAGAATTTATTTTAATTTTTAATTTTTAGTAATTCCTTGGCAAAAAGTTACTTCTCTTTCACTATTTTCATATAATATATGCAAAAGTATTCCGTTATTAACCTTTCATTTTTACTTTTCAACAATTTATTTTTCTTTGCTTTTCAATTTTGAATTTAAATTTGCGCCACTTGGGCTTGGTCCATGCATTGGTGGCCTCTCCTCAACAGGTTAGATTTAAATCATTTGCACTATCAGCAGGCCAGTAAAATGAAATCAATGTTGAAAGTAGCAACGAAATGATCAAAGCAAACTAAACTAGATTACATTTGATGTGGCGCACATTACATCATCTTTCGAAAACTTTGAAAATAAAATTTGCGAAATCTTGGCCTTTGGCACTCAAATTGAATTATTCGTTAATAATTTAAGTTTATGAAATAGACGAATACACACACAACTACGTATAAGTGGCAGCGTTGCACACAATTAACCACAAATGCAACCCTTCACATACACACCTCAGGAATATGCCAGCCGAAGACCCACCTGTTCAAGTTCGTGGCTTAAGTCTTCTGTTTTAACTGCCAGCGACTGATAGTTGGCGAGCAAAGTGGAGTATATCAATTACCACCGTCACTTGTATTCTCATCAACAAGAATTTAATAACTTTTTACAAGTGCCAAGCGCTTGAACGGAAACTTGGCATGGCAACTCAATCCATACATCAATGCACAAATAAATATATTCACTTCCATTGTTGCTATAATGCATATCACGTGGCACCAATGGAGCGCATGCGCAATAACAAAGCGATAAAGACAATGAAAGACAGCATAGAACTCCTCCGTGTTGATTGCTTAGCCAAAGAAATTCACTTTTATTTACTTAACACATTCGTAATGCTGGAAAAAAACTGAAAAAGCAGAAAAAAGCATTACGCTCAGCAGCCACGACAATAACATTTGCATTGGAACGGTGGCGTTTAGTTGCCGAACCGAGTGCTTTGTGTTTTTGCGCTGGAAAATGTTAAGAAACTAGCAAAACAAGCGGTCAGCCACCACCACTAACAACAACAACAACAACGTAAAGCCACTAACAACAAGTAGTGCGGTTGATTCGGAACTTTATTGTGTTATTGTTGTTATTTTTCAATATTTTATTTGTTGTTTCTGTTGTTTTTCCTGCTTTTTTATTTTGCTTTTATGCTCAAGTCAACTTATTGGAGCATTTAAGGCAAAGCTGCGCATTTCTGGTGGGGTTGTGCTCACTCTTGTTGTTGTAACTACAATTTGTTGTTGGCCGTACGATTGTTAATATGTTTATTTTTTTGTATTTTTCTTTATTGGCGTTCCAACACCCATACACTCACATAATATACATTGACTGCCGCCAGCTACCGCGGTTGCTGTTGTTGTTACCGCTGCTGTGCAAAAACAATTACACACCCATACACATGCGCTCATACATGCATATGCTAACCTATTACTTGTGTTATTAACAATAATAATAACAACAACAGCAACAGGCTTCGATCTGATTGACTTGGACTCCGCCAAGGTTCTGTGTTGGTATGCGGTGCTGCGGTGCTACGGTGCTACGGTGTTACGGTGTTGTGGCATGTAGTGGTGTGGTTTTGGGCGGCTATAAAAACTGTTGGCCAAGTTACGGTGAGAAGCAGTTCGTTTAAGAAGTTTGTCGCTGTCGGTTTTAAAGAAAAACCTCAATCCTAATCAAATTCAAGACCAACTCTTCAAGTAAACAAAAATCGAAAACCGCTCACGGTTCGGTACTGACGAGTGCGCGTTCATCCTCTTTAACGGACAATCGTATAGGCTACACAAAATTTGTTTTCGAACTCATTCATATTTGGCTTAAGGCTACTATTTGAAGCTACAGCAGCAGTTTACATTGTCACTTACTGAAAATGTTCCGTTTTGTAAGTTTTACTGAGAACTGAAATTTCAAAATACAAATTAAAAAAAAAAACATGTTTTGAAAAATATTTTGGAGTAGTGAGCGTTGTGTGAATATTAATGTGCATATTTATATATGCAAAAAATTTTTCAAATTACAAATTGCATGGTGGATTATAAACAATTATAAAAATTTAAATGCGGATAATATTTCGAAACTATAAATATAAATCATTTCTACCGATTGTGTGAAAAAGAGCCAACTAAATTAACTATTAATATGTAGTTCATGTGAATATTTGATTTCTTTAATTAATAACAACTTTTTCACATTTAATGCTAATGCTTCATGAAAAATATTAATTTTGTATTTTTATTTAAAAAAAGTGAAGTATTTACTTCAGTTTTAGACTATATAAAAATTTATATATCTAAATATATTAACAAATCTTACTTAATTATTTTTACAGGATTCAGTTGTTTTTTTAATAACACAAATAATAAAATGTGTAACTATAGAAAATATAAATTTTTAGAATTCAAGTTAAAAAAATTATGTTAATAATTTATAAAAAATAAAAAAATATGTTAATAAAAATAATTAATTTAATTAAGAAATCCATAACCATATTAAATTTATTAAACTATAATAATTAAATAAAATTAATATCATAAAATTAAGTTTGGTGAAGAGTAAAGTAAAATAAATTACTAATAAATTCGTTGTTTATGTTTTTTCTAAAAAACTATATTTAATTAAAAAATTTCATCTGGTTTGATTTTACACACAAATATAACAATTAGAATATTTCATAATTTGAGTTCCTTATTCCTTATCAAATAATAAAGAAGCTTTCAAATATTTTAAATATTATTATTTTTATAATTAAACTTATTAGAAATATTTTGTTATTATCATACGTTCTTCTAAGAAAAAAACTATTGAATACTTATGTAATATACTATAATAATTATATTTAAAAATATATCAATAATTAAATTCATTATCACCGAAGTATGAAAGTTACAATTTTGATTTTAAAAGACATATCATAATTTCTCTAAATTTTCTCTCTTCGGACTTGAAGCCCAAACGTTTATTTGGTTCACATGAAAATTGTGCAACAGTATTCAACAGACGCTTATTTAGTAAATAAATTTGAGCAATACTTCTATATTTCTAATCTTCCATAGAGTGCTCAGTTTTTAATAGAAATTAAAATACCAACCTTAACTTGACACAACTTAAGTCATTTTAATATGTTGCAAGAAATGTATTTAAACTCTTCTCAGATTTACTTCTACAAAATAGAAATTTCTTTATATAATTGACGAATATAATTTTCATTTTATTTAAATTTTCATATTATAAAATAAACAAAATCCGAGGTTTCGATGAAATATAATTCTTATATATCTTTTCAACACAGATCGTTTTAAGCACCTTACTTGCCATTGCCGCTGGTCAGGGTTACAATCAAAATCCCAAGACAGCGGCTATTATTAGTGAACAACGTTACCTTGCCGGCGATGGCAAATTCGGTGCCGCCTACACACAAGAAGATGGCATTAACTTTAAGGAGGAAACCGATTCCGATGGTACACGTCACGGTAGCTACAGTTACGTGGATCCTACGGGAGAGCGGCGTACAATTTCCTACACTGCTGGCAAAAACGGGTAAGTGAAGAATTAAATGCTTTAAATCAAAATAAAACGAATACATCTAAAGCAACATTTAAAGGTTATTTTACGATAATTCAAGAAAGAAACCATATATTTCTATTGCTAAGGGAGATAACCTTATCTTGCAGTTAATTAAGTGGGAAAAATGCTTGAACACAAGTGCTATTTCTTTCATTTCGTAGCGCTCTTATAGCACTTGCAGAGTGTACGTCGAGAAAATAAGCAATAGTAATGGTGGATAATGCAATTACTTAGTTTTAAAACACACGAACACTACAAAATGAATGTTAACCGCAGGAGAGCGAGAGAAAAGCAGACCGATATGAGGCATTCAAAGCGGTCGCTGACACAGAAGACACTGAGACCATTGTTAATTTTAATCAAAATTTACCCAAGGGAAAACTGTCTAATAGTTGTTAACGCTGATCTTTCCTTCTAGAAACTTAGACATTCTAGCTAAAGAGGACTAATTTTATGTATTTTTTTATATATAATATGAAAGCTGTATATATATATAGGAGGTAGGTTTCAATCTATTTAACGCAACATTTTAATTAACTGAAAGCTTTTATATCTGACATTGTTCATAATTTGCACTATGTGAGTCACAGATAGCCTCTTCGATGGAAACAAATTATGGAACAGTAAAATGATATGTTAGCCCACTAGTAACGGGGACTCTGAATTTGAAGTAAATATAAATTATATAGCTTAGAGTCAAAACAAAGAGTAAATGAAATATCTGCATATAAAGATACTCCGTTAAAGGATTAGCTTTGTCTTCTATTTCTATTTCGATTAGTAGCTGTTGAAAAAAGTTACCAGTTAGACGCGCTATGCTATAATTATGAGGAGTGTAGTATCTGTACTGCAATAACGATTAAATGTGAATGTCTTTCGCGGTGGCGCAAACTGTTTTGATTTGTTGTTCGACTACATCTGTCGTCAGTTGGACAATTATTGAGCAAATGCTGGTGTAGTTATATTGCTTAAGTTAACCGAACTAAAGCTGACACCACGTGCCCAAAACACAAACCAGTATTAAAAGACAGGGGAAAGAAGTACTTCAAAGCAAGAACCCTACATAAATAAATTATTGTTAGCGCTGAGGTGCAGTATATTGCAGTAGAGTGATTCTTTTCATTGTAAGCTTAGTTGTTGGAGCGTTCAGCTATGACC
This sequence comes from Bactrocera minax, assembly GCA_021498325.1. Classification (NCBI taxonomy): domain Eukaryota; kingdom Metazoa; phylum Arthropoda; class Insecta; order Diptera; family Tephritidae; genus Bactrocera; species Bactrocera minax. The sequence goes on along the minus strand of JAKEEE010000011.1, from coordinate 1,490,375 downwards.
ACTGATCCAATTGGTTAACAATCGTAAACACAAACAGTTGCAAATTTATGGAAATATCAAAAAAAAAAAATAATTGCTAGTATATATTTGGTTATGTATTTTGTAATGTAGCACAATTTTAGATTTTTCTGTGTAAGCAAACAATCAATATTAATTAGACAACTAACTTATGAGATGATTGCCAACTTAGCAAAACAATTACAATTCACAATAACAATTGCTTCCACCAATAATTAGTTATAACCACTTTTAACGTTTTTCTTAAATCATTTCCATTTATCTACAGTTTCCAAGCCAGCGGCGATCATTTGCCCGTTCCACCACCAGCTCCACCGCAACCCGTGCCACAAGCGGGCTATGCACCACAGCCACAATACCAGCCACCAGCACAATCCGGCGGTTACCGCAGCAACGACTACGATGACGGTTCCTATGATCCACGTTACAACGATCCCGGTTTCGGTCAGCAACAAGGTAGGTATCAGGCACCACAACCACAATATCAGCCACCAGCAGCGCCAGCCTACAATCCACCACCACAACAGCCAGCATATAATCCACCAGCGCCACAGTACAACAGCTACCAGCCACAACCACAACAACAACCCTACTATCAGCCGACCACACCCAACCCACACCGTTTCGCACCACCCGGCAAATTGTCGCTGAATCGCACACCAGATGGATTCAGCTACAGCTTCAACAAGGTCTAAGTGCCGCGTATATCTGTATGTGCATAGGTGTGGGTGTAGAGTGGTCAAGCATTGAAGAGACGGGGGTGGGCATAGAAAGGAGAAATAAAAGAAAAAATGTGGATGTGAGCGATAACACTGTCTGAGCTATAACTAAGCGCTAAGCGCGTTTTGTGTGGCGTTGCAGCTGTGCGGCGCAGCGCGCTTAGCTTACATTTCTGTTCTCTCGTACTACTAGCGATTTTTCATACAACTTATTCCTATTGTTTCGTTTCAAATTCTGCATGCTTTGGCTTGTTTCATTTTCATTTTATTGAGTTTGGGTTTTCCTTTATTTTATTTTATTTTATTTTATTTAATGATCGCGATCAATTTTATTTTGCAATTATTTTAATATTCAACTATTTTCTTTAATTTCTATGAATTTTTACTTTCTTATCATTTTTCTATAATTACATTTCACATTTCATACATTTCAATCTCTCCAACTTCTATTTCCTTTGCATGAACGTTCACTTTGTGATATCTAAAAAGTAATGACATAAAATTGTTGCAACAATTCCTTCAGGTTACTCTTAAATGTAATTTATTTGTGCTTCCTTTTTATTTGTGTAATTTTAATTTGTTTTTAAAGCAATTGTGTCAAGTTTAAATAAAAATTGTTTTATTGTGAATATTAAAGAAATTGTTTTTGATTTAGTAGAAGTATTACTGAGTCTAGAGGAAACGCATTCTAATACTAATACGATGGCAGTAGTCTAATTCCCAATTTTGGAATTAAAGTTTTAAGTAACCAAAATTACCTTTGTTTAAATTTTAGTGCTTCTTGAAAATCCGTTTGACCGTCATAGTAATTAAACTAATTGTGTATACTTAGACTCTTATTATAGAGCAGATGTTGTACGAAAGCTCTCAGAGATATATGCTCTATACTGAGCGTATATATGCATCTGATAACCCCGGTGAGTACCTAATTACAAATACAAGTTATTATTAGCAAAAAGAGCTTAAGTGCATGTAAAGTAACTTAAAAGAACTATTTAACGCTATTAAAACGCTATTTAACTATTTTTAAAGTTTGCGATATAATAAGTATTGCATAAGCGTAATAATTTTAAAGCATAGTTGATCATACCTGATAGCGCATAAGCCTGTTGCACGAGTATTTGTTATATTATATATTGACTTTATATGTAATATATTTATGTAGATTGTATGTAGAATATAAGCGTTAAAACTATACAGACCACACCCACATGAATTTCGTTGCAGCGACAGAGCACAAAGCGAAGTTAATCATGGCTCGAAACAGCTGTGCCATGTACCAAATTTGTTATGAAAACAGTAAGGTAAGCAACAATTACAGCTAACTATGTATACAAATACACACACATATATGTATATGTACAATCTTTCTTATAGCGCCTTATTGAAAAAATAATACCAAAGACAATAAGTTTTGTATATGTATATGTGTATGTGCACGTTTAGCACGCCGCGTGGGCTAAGCCGGAAAAGTCGCGAACTTACCGACTTTAAAGCATTTTGCGCAACTCAGATTTTTCACACACCACATTCACCACACAGTTTCGCAATAGCTATTTTGTTGTTGTTATTGTACATAGCTTTGACTTTAACTTTTTATATTTTTACAACGTTGTATTTATGCAGTCACACCTGCTATTTTTTTTGCGTTTGCGCGTAAATTCAATCAAAATTTCGAATTTATTTTTTTAACTCCTTCTTTGCAATATTAGCCAACATATTGGTAGGTCGTTCTTATGCAAGTATACTTTTAACAATATATGTATACATATATATATAATAAATATGTACAAAGCACAGGAAATTATGCGCATATAATCTACTCTTGCCACATGTATATATATATATATACATAAACATTTATCCGTATACCCATATATCATATATATACACCTAACCATTTATTCGTAATCATCCAACTGCTCATAAAAGTAATTGAGCATTATATTGCAAAAGCAAATTGCCAATCATAGTGTTTATTAAGTTCTTTGCAAGCCGATTTCCTTCAGCGAATTCTTTCTTTCTCATTTAGTCGTAAATACTAGTTAGTTGCTAATTTATGCCACTTGCTTGGCTAATAGTGATTGCATGGCTATTGGCGTATTTACTATTTTATTATTATGTACACACACGCCTAAATATACTTATGTTAGCAACACATGCATAACTCTTGAATATGTGATATGTAGTATATATATTCATATGTATATATGTAAATCTACACCTCATATTATAAAAAATATTATTTTCCTACGTCAATGGACATGAATGTAGTTGCTTTCAAGGTCACTACTTTTTACTGCCTTACAACTTTATCCGCCAAGCTCTGGCTGTTTGTTTCTATTACATATTTGTTGTGATTTACTGCTTCAGATATGTCTGCTGGCGGCGCTTGTAAATATATTAATCATATTGGTAATTGTTATATGTAGGCTTCTAAGTACTTTTTGTTATTGCAAAGTATTAAGACTTCAGCCAACTGATTTGTCGTGGGAGACAGACGTTTCTAACTACATATATAGACTCGTTTAGTGGTTAAAACATCAAACATAGTAGTTATGGCTTATTGTTACTTCTTTTACCCCAAATCTCTACATCTCAATGTTATTTATTTCGACCTACAAGTTGGTCGAAAAATAATCCCTCAGATTTTGTATGTACTGCGGAGCTTATGCACCATTAGTCTTCATTCAAAATTGTCGAAAATATCGATGGCTTAACTTTTTATTTCATCTGGAGTGAGAGAGCAAGATATAGATGTATTTTCTATAAATACCTTATCATAGTAGAATTGACACTCGTTGGAAAAAATGGCGGCGTAACTTCAAAGCAATATTTGTATTATTGACCACAACCGCGACATGTTACCGCTATGTTTCGTAGTTGAATGAAGCCGCTATAATATTACAATATATAATCAAGATAAGTCAAATCAGGGCACTTCTCCGCTGCCACAAAATAGTTTAAGGTAAATTTGAGACAATTGAAGAATGGGCCTATTGTTGAATTACACATAAATATCTTACTAAGATAGAAGCTTATCTTATCCAAACTCAGGAACATGATTTCATGAATACTCATTTTCGATTTACTTGGCTAATTTACAACGAATGTTTCATGCAATTGGTAAGATTGGCAAAAATAATATTCCATTTAGATAATTTTATAATGAGCACTTCGAACAAGAGATGACGGTATGGGTGCAGAATTTGAATAACTTTAAGACAAAAAAAAAAAACAATTTTATATTTATTATATTTTTTGTAGAATTTATTCGTTTTTTATATAATTTGTAAAATACTACATAAATCAAATGGTCGACTTTATTGACCTCAGTAAATTTGGTTTTTTTACCTTGCTGTTGATTTCGGCACGAAAGTTTTCTTTTAGCTCATCGTTGGTCTGAGACACCAAACGTAAGTCAAGGAGAGTCAATTCTGTGGATATACATAGATGGTAGTCAAATTCGCTTCTTTTTCTCGTCATATAAAACATAGACGGTATTACAGAGGGTGTTACAGAAACTGAATAGTTTGATTCCCATTTTGTTTTTTGTTATATTTGTAAAATTTTGAAATATTTATGAGATGTATTATATGTTCAGCGAGATTATCTAATTTTCGATTCCGCTCAAAGTTTTATAGTTGCATATCACTAACTTTTGAGAACGACCCTTTTTAAATTTAAAATACAACCTATCCGGAACTCTTTCCAGTTCAAGGAAGGGCACCCTGTGTTAAAGTCATTCGAAACTTGTAAAAATGTAGCATACTTTAAGGTGCATTTTTGCTATGCCTACTAAACAAGCCTCGCTTGTGTACTAGAGTGAGTTAAATATAACAATATTTTTCCAAACAAATAAATATAATGAACTATCACAATAAAATCCACATACACTAAAATGCAACAACATAATAAACAAAATAATGTTTCTTTCTTTTCGATGCAACCATTTTTTTGTCCAATTATTTAAACATGTTTTGTTATTATTGGCAGCAAGTACAGCGTAAATGCAGTGGTATACCAATATAACAACAACAGTAATTGGTGGATATG